>CM056997.1:195329099-197729099 GCA_029891345.1 Dryococelus australis
TGAAATAATTTGAAAAGAAAATATTTTACAAAACTGGTAATTTTTATAATTCGATGCATTAAAAAAAAAAACGGAAAGCGAAATAAATAATTTAAGTTATCACATATGGTTACCTAGCACTTTTTACTCGACGTTTAGAAATGGGACTACTTTCCATTCACCGTTGCCAATTTTACTGGACGGATGTCACTCAGTGCGGCCGTTAAAATATATCAAGATAGGAGCAGTGGCATTTTTATAAGGTTGATTTCAAAATTGCCCTCTTTACCACGAACAGCCTTTAACAGTTAGAAATCTCGCATAGTAGAAATGAATTGTGTGTGGTAACGAACGAGACGCGCACCACAGCCGGCGAAGACTCTGGATGTGCGTCGGGAAAGCCCACAAGTAATAAGGAAAGGGAGAGGGCATGGGCTGACCTATGACCCTGCTTGGGGTTGCCCTTTATTGATTAGCGTGGGTGGGTGCACCCGGGGGGAGAAGCAAATGAGAGTCCCTCTCTTGTGCGCAATGTGTAATATTTTGCAAATTCGCTTGAGAAATTATTTGCAAAAATGCTGTAATATCATTTGTAATATCTCTACGGTGTAACATTACAAAAGCCGTATTTGTAATACGTCTAGAAATAATTTTTGTAACGACCAGGAATCACTTAAATTCGCAAAGTCGAAGATATGCGCTATTTGCAAACTGTAGACTACTAATTATATCAAGTAAAATAGTTTATTTTGCGAATGACATGCTAATGAATAATAACCATTGTTTTGGGGACAAATTATTTTCCTTTGACGTTGTATTGAGTATAAGAAATTTGCTTTCCCGGGTAACACAAGCGCATGCGATCACGCTGCTATGTGTATATTTTCTGCCGTTATTTTTTCAACCAACCGAACAGACTGTAATGGTAATTTGTTGTTTTGCCACACGCAGCAGTAACTGTCATCCCTACGCAAAAGAATTTTATAAAATAATACATTCTTCAGTTATAAATTTCCAAACGTTCAACTGTTCGATTCACCTGCAGACTTATTGTCCTTCTGAAATTCAGCAATCGCCCATATCACCAACCGCAATCCTTCCCAAGAGGTGAGATCATTATATTGGCCTAGTTGATTAAATTTATCCCACCGCTAAAACAAAATCAAGTCTTGTAAAGTGGAGTCGTGAGGTAAAATGCTTACGCTGTAGCCCGAAGGATACGGTTTGGAGTCTCAGAACTGGCAAATATTGGAATACCGTTCACAAGATTTAAACTTCTATACTATTTTTCTTGTCGTCGTTTTCGAGAGCATTAAGTCCCCCCCCCCCATTTCTCGATAATGTAAGTTGAAATGCAGTTCTGAGTTCGGAAAATCACGCCTATATGCATTGCGGTTTTTACAAGAACGCTTTCGTAACAAGTACAAAAAATAATATCTTTTATTTAAAGTGTTGCGTCTAACGCCGCTGTTCACGAGGAGAGGGAGCATGGGTGCGGGGACTAACAAAGGGAAATAAATAATAAGTGAAACTGCGAAACCCCAGTAAAGCTCTGTCCCTTTACGTTTATTTTAGAAAATACCATTTATCAAGCTGATACGTTATAAACTGAAATGAATGAGTTATTTTTTCACCTTGGAATTTGTTGTTTACATTATTGACCAAAGGACGTTTTTTAGTTTCATTCATCGCATTTCATTTTTTTTTTACTTCCCATTTTCACGGAAACACATTAAAATCCATGATCATGGAGTTGTTCAGTAGGTGAAGTTGGATTCCACCAGTACGCAGAAACAGAAACCACACGTTTGTAACTGAGATTCCTCTTCCTCCGATCATTTTACTAAATAAACTAGTTACCTTAAAATTTTATCATTTACACTACCGTTATTATTACAGTGGAAGTGAATTCAGCGATAGCTGTAAATAATTTACTTTCACTGATTTATCTCCAATGGGAAAAAAAGGGGGGGGGGGTCCCCTTTCAGCCATTCAAAATTGTGTGGTTAGGGGACAGAGAAATAGTTATGTTATGAGGAGTTTGGTGGCTACGTTTCCAGTGTAGATTCCACTTATTGCCCTTTATGGTGTTAAAAATCCAGTTTCAATTGTGCGGCATTTTGTTTCCTTGTGTAGCGGAACAGCGGAGCGCCGTGGCGAACCAGGCCAGGGGCGGTTTGTTAACAGCACCGTGTTTAAACAACACGGAACATACTTTAAGGCCGGTGGAGCAACGATCGAGTTCTTGCCTCACCGAGACACTGCCCTACGGGTCAAGATGGTGCGAAGGCGAAGACAGCTGCCGTAGCCGCATTAAAGAATCGGCCTTCGGCAACAATATCAAGGTCACGACGTTCCACATAGACATTTAATTAGTCCTTGGCTTAATTAGCTAAATTATAAATGGATAACTGTGGCAACTAACTAATAAATATTATATTGAGCTCTCCTGAGAGCCACATATTAATGTAACGTTAAATGCAATGCGAAGTGCAATGTAACCGTGGTAAATTAAATATATTTTAATACAGTGACATATTTGCTTGACACAGTGTTCTTCATCTGAGTTAAATTTCCCCCACTATTATAAGCTAAATCACACAGCGTAAAACTTGCTAGCGACCCGTGTATTAGAAAATATAGGTAGGAGTTAGGTTACATCTTTAGAGTCTTCACGTTCCAATATTGCAAACAGAATTACTAAATTGAGCTACATATCTCATGAAAACAGGCTCATAGCTCGTACGGCTGAGCCATGCCGAGTGTCTGGGTACAAGACGTAAGCGCTGCTGCATTGAACATGAAAACAGGCTCATAGCTCGTGCGGCTGAGCCATGCCGAGTGTCTGGGTACAAGACGTAAGCGCTGCTGCATTGAGCATGGAAACAGGCTCATAGCTCGTACGGCTGAGCCATGCCGAGTGTCTGGGTACAAGACGTAAGCGCTGCTGCATTGAACATGAAAACAGGCTCATAGCTCGTGCGGCTGAGCCATGCCGAGTGTCTGGGTACAAGACGTAAGCGCTGCTGCATTGAGCATGGAAACAGGCTCATAGCTCGTACGGCTGAGCCATGCCGAGTGTCTGGGTACAAGACGTAAGCGCTGCTGCATTGAGCATGAAAACAGGCTCATAGCTCGTGCGGCTGAGCCATGCCGAGTGTCTGGGTACGAGACGTAAGCGCTGCTGCATTGAGCATGGAAACTGCCCATCGACGTGGCGAATCGTGAGTGAAGAGATTTGGACGGCTCTTAACATCGAGGTCTTGAGAACCGATGCGGGTGATTTAGGTGAGCATGGAGCAGCGTCGGAATGAAATGGCGGGGGGAAACACGGGAGATCCCCGAGAAAACCCGCCGACCAACGGCATCGTCCGGCACGATTCCCACATGCGAGAATTCGGAGTGACCCGGGCGAGGAATGGACCCGGATCGCCTTGGGAGAATAGTAAGGTTGTGTGTGTGTTTAAGGGGGGGGGGGAGAAGGGAAAAGCTGTTTGGTTCACCTCTGGCTGCTATGGACGTCACATACGCCAAGAGACATAGCAAATAGCACACAGTGCCGACAGAACAGGCTAGACAGGCTAGCTGCCAGTCAGCCACTGCTCCGACTGTGCCCCTTTCTCTCTCCACAAAGAAGTGACTGCAATGTTTAGACAAATAGACCTTCAGCGAATACCGTGTGTCTCCGCAACGAAATAGATTTCGATTATATAAGCGCACGTCAGCAGCTTTTACTTTGTCTCTGTTTGAGGGCAATTATAACTGATCTACCCGGCATCCGGTTAAGCCAGCAGGAAAATGTTCCGGATACTTGCGCGGACAGTAAACAAATTGTAAACTTTGTACTCTACTATCATTGGTGCCACACGCTAAGAAAAATTATAGCGAATACGCGTCATTGTATGGGCGTATTGAGGAATCATGAATGGTATAGACTGTTCACGGTAAAATGAGCACGTTTGAAAGACCTGCTTAAGATCTACTTGTATACAAGTTGCATATTCCACTGTCTTATGAAAATTAACATTGCTATGTGCCTCATCACTTTGTTCATGCTTCGGTTAAATGAAACTGTGAAATTATTAAGGAAGTAAATACTTTACTAATCTGCTCATTTTTACACTTCGATGCATTAAAAAAAACACAAAATGAAAGAATTAACTTTGAGTTATCGCAAATGTTTACCTAACTCTCTTTATTCGACGTTAAGATATGGAACTACTTTCCAGCCATCGTTACCAACTTTACTGGGTGAATGTCACTCAGTGCGCCCGTTAAAATACACATAGGCAGGGGCAATGAATTTGTTCTAATTCTCATTTCTAAAGTGCTCACTTTATCGTGAACATCCTTTAATCAGCTGTACCTAAGGTTGAAGTAAAGCAACTCTCTATTGAGCACTGCACCCGAGTATAAAACGTGAATAACTCATAAAAAAGTAGTACAGACGCCATGAAAATGATCAGAAATGTGCGATTTATGCGGCATATGAAGAAAGAATGTGTATATCTTGCAACATTATAAAATATATTACTAAAATATACTTTTTAAATGTAAAAAATTCATCGATCGGTAGAGTCCATATTATTAACAAAATCTCAGACCATTTCCACTCTGGATACTTCAGACAGCATAATTTACAATAAAATCTTCTTCAAGAAAGATCGTCATAATATTTACTGTGATTGCACGTAAGAAAATTGTAATAATAATGCATCACATAAATTTTATAATTAACTTTATTTACGTCAGTTTCAGCCATTAATGTTTGCGACAAATCGACGCACATAAAACCAATTATATAAATTATTTTTCCTACATTATATATATATATATATATATATATATATATATATATATATATATATATATATACTGGTTGTATTAAAACTAGTTAAGATGAAATTTAGAAACAGCTAAAAGCACATACTTACGTAAAGTGTTCTAATTTAAAATTCCAAACACGCGATTTTTGATAACGCTTTTGACAGGAAACCAGTCAGATACTGTAACACGGAGATTAGCTAGTCCGCTGCTCGCATGAGCATTCTCCTACATTTTCTCGCCATAGCTGGTTCCACAATACAGCGATGCCTTGCGGTGTGATGCGTTTCGAAGAGATGGGCTGCGACCAGCTATTACTTACTTGCTGTTTCACAATTGAGCGATTATCTGTCGGCGATGGACGCAGTCTGAGATGGTGCTGCTATCTATTTCAAGGGCGGAGATTACATTTTGAGACCTCACGAAAGTAACAAAAGGCACGCGAATAAACATCGCCTCTATGTTTCAAGCGGGTAGAAAATATACAAGGCAGTACGAACGCGTTTGTGAGATGAAAACTAACGAAAACGAGAGACACAATAGGACGAAGGAGGATTAATTTTTTTTTGTCTGGAAACAATTTTTATGACATTGCCCACATGTATAAGAAGCCTTTTCTTTTATTTTGTAAATCCATGCAGCAACAAGAAAAATACAAGTCCAATGACGGCGGCGTTAACACGATCGTTGCATTCAAAACGTAAAGAAATACATGTTTTCATTCCCCTTGACAATTCTTCTTCTTCCTCTCCGTCGCAGGCTATCGCCGACAATCGCAACGCGAATATTTCGCGCAACGCACTCGACGCCGACGCACTGCGACGAAATCTGCTTCATTCCTACCGACTACACCCCATCGCAAAGCATCGCTGTGTCGTGGGACCAGCTTAAGGTATCAGGTGCCTGCGTCCGTCACGCGCATCCGAATTCAGGCCAGTCTAGAACGGGCCTAACAGTCTTGCACTGCTACGTGGCGGAGAAACGGGAAGTCCCAACTCCAACTACTTGGTACCGAAGGAATGTTCGGTTCTGGAACAACTTCCCCTACAGGTCGCATGTGAAACGTTTCCCGTGAATTCTGTCGAGATACCATACTCCATTCCTTAGTTGCAGCTCGCGACATTTTGCCCGTCCCCCCTCCGCGCCACGAAGGCCGCCGCTCAGGTAGGCGTGACTTCGATTGAGGGTGATCTTCGCCGCACACATCGAAGTCATAGGGTTAACCGCGGCCTGTGATCACTCTCAAAAAAGTTCTCACAGCGTTCGCATTCTTTACCAAGTTGTAAACACTGCACGCTGGTGTGTCGGATTTCACCGCAGTTTAATTCCAGACACCGCATCTTGTGACAGGCACTAAATTTATTACGCGATAAAAGGAGGTGGCAAAAATCATGCATTTATAAAATGTGGACACTTCTTCGAAAAGAAAAAAATTTCAAACTGATGATTTTGTAATACTGTAATACACCATTTTTCTAAATGCCGCATTTGAATTTAATTTGTTTGATTAAATGTGGACTTTCATGTTAACAGTTGAAAAAATGTTCACAGTTTTAACGCTTGGATTTATACTGCATCAGTTTGGGTAATACAAAATAAGGGTATTACTAAGGGTAGACTTAGATGTATTCATATCATTCTAAAAGATGAGTGCAGATGATGGCAATGAAAATCTTCGGGACGATGTATCCATTACTCTTGCATCTCCATTGCCTCGAGCTAATTAATCCATACTTTAAATAGGTGTTTAAAAATAAATTATGGTTCCAAAATCCTACTTCTGATAAATTTTATGATCTGGTCGTTATAAACATTTGTTTTAACACGTATTGATATTTTATATATTGGATAGTAAGAATGTAAATATGAAACATACATTTTTTACTTATAATTTTAAAACAATTAAAAGTTTAACGTTTAGTACAACTAATGTTTTCATAATCCATTGTCTCAGCCAGTAAGAAATTTTATAGGAAATAGTAAGAAACGTTTTGAGGAATCACCTATGTAGGTTCACTAAAGGCTCGAGGATGTGCGGCTATTGACTGTACCGTATTACCATGCCCAGCGGTGGCACACTCAATGGAGACTCCCTTGGACATTTCCATACTTCAGCAACCTCTTTGAATATAGTTTGTCCGAGGTTACCTGATAATTATTGATACAAACTTTTCTTAAACAACCTATCGTTGACCGTATTTAAAGTCCAGACTGCAGTATTTACACCTATGTCGCCAACGAATTGCGAACTAAAAAGCAATGTTTCAACTCCTCATTATAACTATATATTTTTTTTAATTCGTAGCAATTCAAATAATTACCTGTTTATTTTTACGTGCGTTATAGTCATAACTGGCATAAATTGTAATACACTTTTATTTGTGACAACATGACGGCGACGCAGTAATGCGCATAAATGCATGCCTTCAAGTAATGGGAGCGGTAACTTCTGCGCACGGTGAAAGTATGCACGTTAGTATGAAAGGAGAAACCAAGCGGGGTACAGAAAAAAAAGTGCTCAGTTTACTGCAAACTAGCGACAGTCGTGGACTATTCATTGCACAATACTGAAGAATTGTCACAGAATTGTGAATTGCGCCCAACGAAAATTACCGTGTCGCTCTTATTATAAATGCATCACACCTTTAGTGCGTTTACAGTAAATTTTCAATCCGGATTAAACCTGGAGTGGACTGAAGAAACCAGATTGAAATGATAGTATAAACACACCCGTACTGAACTGAAGTAGGAGAAGGGCGAGATAATCCAGTTCCATTTAGTGCTTTTAGAGTAAAATTTCGGACTGGATCGAACTCGGATTGGAATCAACTTGGAGTGAACTCGTATCGACGATAAGTGTTTAAGGTAAAGTTTTGAACGCGGACTAATGTAAACAAGACTGGATGCGATTTTAAACGGGATAGAAGCACTCTATTGGCGACTGGAAAAACTATAAAACAAATATAATATAAAATGAATTTCACATATTTCTCCGTCCAAATATTTCTCAGTTCCTTCGTGGCCATTTATTTTTCGCTTCACTTAAAAAAAACACACTTGTTTTGCTAGTCTCAGAATGATTCTAACCTCTTACATAACCAAACTAACGAGTCAATATGGCGGCTACTTCTTTTTTATTCTAATTTCAGCCCGATCAGTGTTTAAAGTAAAATTTCAATCCGGATTCTACATTCCAGTTCATCTCGACAACTGGACTGGATTATCTCACTTCACTCCTACTTCAGTCCAGTGCGGATATGTTTATACTAATATTTCAATCGGGATTCTTCAGTCCACTCCAGGTTCAATCCGGATTGAAATGTTGCCGTAAACGCACTAATTGTCGAGGTGGACTGGAATGTAGAATCCGGATTCAAAAGTTAACTTTAAACACTCTTCGGACTGAAATTAATGGCTACGAAGGAACTGAGAAATATTTAGACGGAGAAATATGTAGAATTCTTATTTTATATTATCTTGGAAAAATTATTTTACGTTTACTGAACTTTCGTAAATCGCTTGTTTTATAGTTTTTCCAGTCGCCAATGGAGTGCTTCTATCCCGTTTAAAATCGCATTCAGTCTTGTTTACACTTTAGTCCACGTTCGAAGCTTCTTTACCATAAACACTTACTTTCGCTACGAGTTCACTCCGAGTTCGCTACGAGCTGATTCCAATCCGAGGTCGGTCCAGTCCAAAATTCTGTCTAACTTAAAGCACAACTTGATGGTATCAAAACCATGTACAGGCTGTTCAAGGATAAAGTGAGCACTTTAGAGGCCCTAGTTACTTTTTTATTTCAGTCAGTTTTTTTTATCTTTTAACCACATTTTAAAATAAATATTGTCATGTAAATAAAAAACACATCGCATATACTCCACCGCACTAGGAGGTTAAAGTCTAAAATTATGATTAAATATATTCATTGAATATTATTCGAGATAAGAGGGCTTGCAAAGTGCTCACGTTACCGTGAATAGACAATAGCACAATTCGAGCAGTAACGTTGTACTGTAGGTTTTAAGATACACTCTTGTGCGTGTCTAGCGTCGCCAGAAATTAATACTGGTTTAAACAAATTGGGATAACAGTTTAATGTTACTTTGTGTTTGAGAGAATTTTGATCCTCGCTTTGAACGTAAACACTTGATACTGACACGGAAGGAGCACCCTATATGAGAGGGAACTCTCACATTGTTTGTTGGGCGGTTGTGGCACCGAGTGTGTCCGAGAGGAAGAGATTGCATAATCCCGCTGTTATAGCGCGCGGGCAAGGTTGCGGCTGGCTCGTGCCTCTGGCACCTACTGGCATTTTTAACTCGCGCTTGTACACGAACGCAGTGCCAGAAAACTCGTCGTATTTTGGATGAGCGCCGCGGCTCTTAACAGTTCCGCGGGAAACCTGTATCTCACGTCTGAAGGAGGGTGTCGCGTTTTCTCCCCCTTCACTCCGCTTCAATTGTTTGCCGTTCTGTTGGATCCGGGGCGCTGGACGGCTGTTCACGCTTCGCTTTCACATTGCGGCGAGTAGGATAGTGATGTGAAGTGAAGAGATATGGGCGGATCTTAACATCGAGGTCTTCAGAGCCAACGTGGGTGATTGATTGAAGTGAATATGGAGCGACGCCGGAATGGAGGGGCGGGAGAAACGGGAGATCCCCCGAGAAAACCCGCTGACCAACGGCATCGTCCGGCACGATTCCAAAATTACGAAAATCCGATGACTCAGCTGGAGACTGAACCTGGTTCGCCTTGGTGGGAGGCGAGCGTGCTAATCGCTCAGCCACCGTGGCTCCTAGGGTAGTGATGACAAGGGTCTAACTTAAGGTATGAATTGATGTACGTCGAGTCTTCATCACGTGGTTCGGAGCTCCCAGCGTACATATGATGAGTCCTTCGAATTTAACGACTGTGTGCATAATCCTGTCACGCAAAATTCAAACACTTTCTGCTGGCACTAGTCGGAATGTTCATACGTGTTAATGCTTACATGGTTTTATACTGTATAATTCGTAAAAACATTCCGACTCAAGTAGTAGAACAGAGACAATTTTCCATCTCCTTGGTTCAAACCTAAGGATGAAAAAATTTATTTCGTCCTTTTTAATGATAAAGTTTCCCAGTCGATATATTCAGAAACTAATGACACCAGTTTCCAAATTTTAAGTTTAGCCAATCACAGAAAAGCATAAACTCGTGAACAGTTGAATTAGAGACACCTGCCTAGTAGTGTGTAACACCCTCTTCTGCCCTGACGACAGCGGTGACGCGGGGTGACATGGACTCGACAAGAAGGCGGTCGGGAGCCATAATGGTCCATGATCGCTGCACCGCAGCCTCCCACAATGTATGGAGATCGGTAGGACCAGGATTCACGGCATGCACGGCCCTCTTGACAAATGGGTTCGGTAGGAATGAGGTCGGGTGACCTCGGGGGCTAGGAAAGCAACCTCAATTCCGTGAAGTGTCCATCCAACCAATCGGTCACAATTCGTGAGAGCTGGGCCAGTACATTGTCTTGCTGCAGGTAAATGTATACTACAGGTGCTCTAGGCACAGAAATTGATGCACGTGATCTACCAGCAAGTCTTTGTGTCGCTCGCCGGTGAGGGATGATGGCACGTGTACTATGAAACCCATCTTGTCCCATGTAAACTGTCCCCAAACGAGGATAAGTCCACCACCCCTAGCTCGAACTGTAGCCTGACTCGAATTGTACTCACTAGGAGATAATACTGGGACAGCAATTTCCATAGGCGGTTGTTGTCTTTTTAATACTAGCCTGGTTGTGGTTCAGATTTGAGATAGCTGACCAGACAGGGTTGTGTTTGTGGAATAGTAAACACATAGAGAAAGAATGCAAGTTAAATTTATTCGAAGTAGAAGGTGCAGCTGCATCCGATCCACCGCAGTGTGCCCGGGGGGGGGGGGGAGGTGGTGTAACGACCTACGAACAAGCTGTTGATCTGATTCTTTGTGTGTTGCTATAAGCACCCTAGACGGCTAAGAGAGTGGACGGGTGGCAGTTGGGGTCTCGGAGTCTCAGGCCCGTGGTCGGCCTTGGTGTACGGACACCTACATTGCCTGTCTATAACACAGACTAAAAAGCCAATTGTCACATAATGTCAACTATTGCAACTATGATTCCCTTGGGCACACCGAAGAAATCAGCTTGATATGCACAGTTTGTTGATAAACCAAAGGTGACCTTTTCGGATCCATGAAGGGACCGTGAAAGACAACTCACTAAGGTACATTGAGCGACTCTTAATACAGAAAATAACTGGAGTCAGGTTTCACGACCTACTGACTCCGAACTGAGGTGTATATACTCTGTTCATCCTCTAGTGTATAGACATGATATCCACACAATTAAACAGCAATGGAAAATATTTTGATGAAAGGTGACCCCTACATTCTGAAGATTAGAATGCTGAAAATGGTATTGAGACATATCTTGATGTTAAAACAATTTCTGCAAGAGCAAACACGATTATGGAACACATGTGCGATAACTACACATGTAAAAATTCCAAAATTAATAAGGAAGCAGCCAATCATGTTCTGCCATTTGTACAAGAACTGAAAGACCTGTTAGTTATTATGTTAATCTGTAATGTGGAGCTCACTGGTCACCTCAGCTCTTTCCAAACAGCGCGAGCAGAAAATTCGAGTGATAAAAAGGTGGCACTTGCAGATGTTGTTAAGACACCTGATCAGACAAAAGGAAAAGTGGCATGGGAGATGGTGACCAGATGGCCATGTTCCCAGGTGATGGTAGTTGTGTATACCTGGCAGACTCTGTGCAGGGTAGCGACACCAACAATAAGTGCCTGCAGAATAGCATCGATCTTGTAAAAGAAGGAATGCATTTCACTGGAATCTGTACGATTTCAAAATGGTACGTCCTCTGCAATTGTGACGAGACGACCGCTGAGAAATTGTGGAATGATTAAAGATTTAGGGAACTCTGTTTGATGCTCCAAGAGCCTAATCTTAGAGGATCCAGAATGATTGTATTTGATGTGACGAGGGAGCGCTACTGGATCAACTCTACAATCAGAATACGGAGTTGATAGCTGGGTTGTCAGAGGAGCAATTTAAAAAAATGCAACAATTAAACTTCAAACAGGGCCCAGAACAGTGGGTGGCAGACCAATAGACAGGAATAACATTGTTCTGGAAGGTTCACCCGGGATCAGATTGAAGCTCTGGCAGCTTGGTGGAATCTTCATAGGTTTCTAAAGATGCCGAGTTGCAGTATTCTTGGTCCCAATAAGATGTTATAATTGGCAGGGCTATGGAGACATATCAAAGTCCTGAAATACGTATTATGGTAAACCAGTTCCGTAAATATAGAGAGTACAAGTCAAAAGTAAATAATGTGTGCGCTAACTGTAAGTACAAAAAGAAACCACACGAACATTATATGGACTCTAAAAACTGCCAAGCCTATCAGTGGGCACTCTCTGTGGAGATTTCGAGAGTTGACTGTGGACAGGAATGACCAGGGACTGAGATGTGGGCAGTTAATTTCGAAAAGGTCTGTGATGTTGATGCGCTAGCTTGTTCAAACAGCACAGCACAGGAGCGGTCATTAGATCTAGTGATTATACAATACCCCAATGTGGTTTATGTGCAAATACCTGGCCTAAAGGAAACAGTGCTAGAGGCCAGTGAATTCCTGTTGGTCATAATATGGGTAACTTCCGATGAGGTGCAGGTGGAATTTCAACATCGCGCCAAGTCTGTGCACAACTAGTGCACAATAATATGGAATTGTATGTGTTATACTCATAATTACAATATGCTGATCCTATTGAGAATCATTTACGACAATGGGATAACATATTGTATACTATGATAGGTAGGCCCAATATAATTGGTGCGGATGTAAATACAAATCTGGTAAATATAATTCCCCAGTGACATATGAGAGGGGAATTTCGCGCATTCAGTATCTGAGTGGTAAATGTTCTTGGAACAATGGTTATATATATAAACCCTATCAACAGTACAACCGGTAGCTGGAGTAACATCAATAAAGAACATGTTTCGTTTCAGGATATATGTATATATAACCAATGCACCCATATATAATGGTTGCACTGTTGATGGGGTTCATGATTGGGGGACGTAACTCTCTAAAGTGCAAGTGACCATCAACTAACTGAATTCAGTTATGCTCTGTGGTGAAGATGCTTGAGCTCACAAAGGACAATCTATGCTACTTTCATAATGGTGCTAACTGGAGGCGATTTGATCATGGTCTCTAGAAAAAGTTACATCAATATCAGTGCACATGTGTGACCGATATTGCTCCAAGTACTGAGGGTCTTGTGGGATTCATCATCAACACCTAAGAAGAGACCCTTAGAAAGGTGACCATTCATTTTATAACCCACTCTTGGTGGGGTGGTGACCTAGAAATTTTTCTAATGAATCTCAAGTACCTTCGAAGGATACTAAAGTTGACACGAAAAAGTGACATGAGAACACAGGTGGTATTACAATATAGAGTGAAATATATAGGAACCAGATGAAGGCCAAGAGGGTGATATACTGGTAAGCATATGTCACAAAGAAATTAATTGAAGACACATCGGGTCTTGTGTATCGGCTGTGTTGATAAAATAAAACAGCCAATTATTGTACCTAGTCTTATTTTTGATGTCAGGAGCCTCTTGACTATGAGAGATAATCTTAAGACAATGCTGAATATACTGTTACCAGATGATAGTCGTGTGTTAGAGTATACGGATGATGGATACCTGCTAATTTGCGGGGATTAAAGTTACAATGTCGAGGTAAAGGCAGAGAAGGCTCTCGGGAAAATAAGTGCATGGTCGAGTACTGTAAGATTAAATTTTGCAGTGGAAAATACCAATGCTTTAATGCTCAAAGGAACACATAAAATGAAATATATTGTACGATTTGAAGTCAATAGTAGTCCATTTGTTTCCTCAAATAAGTACCTGGTTGTTTCTTTGGAGAATACCTTTCATTCCATGAAGATATACGGTAATTTGAAATAAAGCAATTGTTATATGTGAGAGGCTTAGAGCAGTTGCTCCAGCAGCCTGTAGGCTGAATTTTTAGACATTGGTGACCATTCACAATGGTGTATTTATTTCCATTATACTGAATGGTGCAGAATCATGGTTTACAGTTACTGCTCAGTCCCATATGAAAATGACATTGCTCAAAGTACAGGGAACAGCCCGCTTGGTCATAACCAAGGCCTATTAACAATATGTCATGATGTATTGCATGCCCTGACTGGAGCTGTTCCTGTCGACCTGCTGACACATGAGAGGGGATTCCTATGGCATAATTGCAGAGGTAGGAAAGCTACCAACGATCAAAGGAAAAGCAATGTGAAATGACAATATGCTTAAATGGCAGGGCAGATGGGATGGCTAACAAAATGACAGGTATTCATATAAAATATTTACTGATGTCTGGTAAAGGCTTAAGAATATGAGACTATAGGTGGGCCGTAATAAAGTCCAGTGCCTGAGGGGACATGGGAATTTTAAAAGCATTCTCTATTGCTTCAAATTAACAGACACACCACTCTATCTGGTGTGTAGGATAGATGACACTGTTGGTGATCTTTTGGCAGTGTGTGGAAATGTTATTGAAATACACACAGCATACCAGAAAAGAATGGGTGATTTGGGAATTAACCCTTTCGAGATGTCCTCACTAGTCTGTTCAAGAATGGATTACCATGTCTGGATGGACTACATCGTACAGCTTGGGAATAATCTCTAGAAATGTGATAAATAGTGTAATACCAGGTCTCAGACCACTGATAAACATGAGGTGTGAAATATATAATGGCCACCTAATCTGGGATGGTTATTGAGTAAATTGTGGCTTGTCTGGCATATGGTGTTATGGAAATGTGACATTGTTGGACATCATGTGTGTGCTGACTGAATTATCTGATGGGCAGCATGGAAGCACACAAATCACTGCAATTGTTCTCTCTGCTGAGATTTTAGGCTGCATGTACTGTGTGTGATAGTCACAGCAAGAGGACTGATTCTTCAGGTGGTACTAGTTTGGATGTCTGTGGTTTGATTATGACAGAATGAGCAGTGGCTCTAGTTAGTATGGGCTAGTTTACAGGCGAGATTTGGGAAAATGTAGCATCCCCAGGAATAGCCTGGGGTTCTAAGCTTGAGCTCTCCTACCCACTGCTGAAGAGAGATGACCCTAGATGCCAGGTCTGTCTTTTTTGTTTAAGAAATGCAGAGTGCTTTGGAATCTGTTCCTCTTGTATGACCTCACATGCTCGATTACGGACTGGGTCTATGACTGGGCATAGATGGAACTAACGCGGAAGTTATTCATACTATACCATAAGATTGTCGGGGTTTCAAGGGACACACATTTATTAATGAAGTTCCCAGTAATGACTGGTAATCTTATCGGGTGGGAGCTGCCATATATCATGGTAAACGAGATCTAATGCTGATGTCCTTTGTCGTCCGACTGTCGACATACATATGATGACACATAATTACTTACTAAGACTAATCACTGAATAGGTAAATCACACTATTTTGACTTAAGCGGATGGAAACAGATGTGTGATTTGGGTTATGGATGTAGCTGTTGCCATGGAATGGTATTATTGAGGGTTGATATGAGAACATCAGAATTGATAGAAACATTCTGTGAAGGCGTGGAATGTTTAGAAAAAACTGACTTCCCAACGAGGAAGAGTAATGTTTTGTTGAATTTAAGATGGATTGGAGCCGAATAACAGTGTTATTCCCATGGAAGCAGTTTGCCTATAAATTCTCCAGGAAACTAACTGAATGGCTAAAGAATTAAAGCAGTACTCCCAGTGTACACCATTGGGTTTTGTTTCTGGGAGGAGGTGGTGGTGAGGCCAGACCCGGCTTCTGCCGGGAAACATTGTTATAATACGGCGGATGCATCGCTTCATGTGCTTGCTGACGCACTTGTACCGAGCAATTGTCATGTTCCAACGTGTACCTCGATTAATCTGTCCAGGAAACCTTTTCAATATGTCGAGAGTCCAATAGCGGTGGTCCTGCGCCAACGTTAATCATTCAACCTTCTGACCTGCGGTGAGCAGAGGTAGCCTACTGTAGCAGTGGCCTATGTACTCAATAGTGAGGAGATTGCTCTGGATGGCATGGCTGTTCACAGGTCCTTATGGTCCAGCATTGAATTGGCGTGTGATCTGCTGCACTGTGGCCTGTCTTTCCGCTGTTACCAGCCGACCTAGCGGATGGCGATCCCTGTCATCGATACGTTGTAAGCCGCGGCAGTTGTCTCTGGTGGCGGTTGTTTTATACGAATTCAAGGACTTACGTTATACACATGACATGGTGCTTCGTGGAAATCTCATTGCCTGCACGACATTGGTGATGGAGTACTCCATAGGTCTGATCCAAACGATCTAGCCACGATAAAATGCTCCGAGATCTTATTTCTCCCTAAGTCTGAACTCGACTGTTTCTCAGACAGTCAGCATGAGTTCTGACAACAATCGCAATCCTACGTGGCTGGGCGTTATTCCATTCGATGGGGAAACCACAGCAACATTTCTACAACGCTGCAGGTGTCCCTAATTTAACTGCTAATGGGATTATATGGAAAGAAAAATATGTTTCTGCTTCGATTTCGAAAAATAGAAATCGTTGTAAAATTGCATGTCAGTACTTCGTGGGAACATTCCTCACATCTGTACGATGAGAAAATGTTACATGAACATGGTTCGCAAACTCTTTGTTTCTTTACTACGGGCTGCAATACATTACGTACAGTGTATGGCCTGCAGGCTGGATCATGTTACTGTGGAATGCCCTCGCAGCTGTAATTGGCAGCCCCATACCAACCCCCGAGGAGCCCTGATTTGAATCCACTAGACTTTTATTTGTGGGGATATTTGAATGTACTTGTGTATGCAACCAGTGTGTACGATGTGGACACCCTTTGTAACCGTATTGTGGCGGGTTGCGAAACTATCAGGAATACTCCAGGGATTCATAAACGCATCCTGGTGTCCATGCAACGGCGGGTTGATGAATGTGTTCCTGCTGGTGGAGAGCATTTTGAACATTTCCTTTAGTGCCGACGATAAGCTTTCACACATGTGTAACTAATTCCTGTGCGGTTTCTACTGCTATAGGTGTAGTGTCGTGATGTGAGGTGTCGTGTATCATGCAAACGAACGCTGCGATGGCATTCCACAGTAACATGATCCAGCCTGCGGGCCGTACACTGTACATTATATATTGCAAGCTGTAGCAAGAAAAAAAGCGTCCGCGACCTATGTCCATATACAATTTTTTTCATCCTCCAGACGTAGGGAATGTTCCCCCCAAGTATTGTCTTGCAAGTTTTACTTTCCTTCTGAAGAGGAAAAAAAAAAAAAAAAAAAAACCTAAGTAACTTTTATTTCCATTTTTGTTCAAACAGCACACTTGTAACATGCGTTTCAATTGACTGAACTAAAACAGTAAGAGTGCTGTGTACAATTTTACTACAATTTAAGGAGCGGATATTTCAAGACAAATTAAAACAGGGGCGTATATCTGCCTTAAAATGATCACACAATATACTGTTTTATTGGTGCTGGTGTGTTTGTGTGCATATTTGTAAGAAGTAATAACAAATACGAGAGGAAAATGAAATGTAATGCTGTATTAACAAAGATACGAGTGTGGCTATTATGGTGGAATTTACGACAACGCATAGTTATACAGCAAACGATGGAGACGCGAAGTCTTATTTTGTTGTAGTTGGTAAATAAAATATTTGTAGTTGGTTTTTGTATGCGTGTGACGCGAATTTGCGGCAGTAATAAGCAGCAGACCTTACACATTACCACAACTCTGGCGCAGTGAAATCGAGTGCACGCAGTGCAGCAGCAGCGGTAATGTATTTCACCTGAGCGGTGCATGGTAGCGTTGATCTGTGTATTTAAGTATATCAGGTGGGCCATTCGCACCCTCTGTGCTCTTATTGGTCAACCTCACGTGACGCAAACGGAAGGGCTGAGCGCGTGAAACTCCATGTAACAGGGACATTGATAATTCCGAAAAATACATCCTTCCTAACTTGGCACCAGCCAACGTTTAGTAGTTGTAAAAATTAAGGTATATATGTATTATATATGAAAAATATTTACCTATAAAATCTAGGCAAATATATTTACTAAACCTTCTCTGTTTTCAAGTGAAACGAGTTATGGTTTCCTTTTCAGCAAAATGCGAGAAAGTCAACTTTTCTACAGCATTAATATCAATCATGAAAACTATTTTTCATAAGAAGTGAACATTCTTGCATAAAATATTAATGCCATAATATGCTAATAACATTCTACTAGATGCACTAAAACATGGCCAAGAAGCCAGTATCCTATGTTAAGCTGAAGAGTGCTACCAAGTCGTTACAAGATTTTTAAAGCATACTTCTAAGGCATTTTAAATCAGTCAATAAAAATTTCGCGAAAATCAAAAATCGTGCATAATTTTTACAGCATTTTCAAATATGATAGTTTTGACCTAAGATTTTTATTATGTTACTAACCCTGTTTGCTTGTAAAATAAGTATGCCTGCTCCTGTAAGGACGTAACTTCACTAGAACATTAAAAATAAAATACGTTAGCAATGTCAGGCCATATAATGAAATTACGATATAAGCGTTCATTAAAAATTGATTTATCGCTAGTTTCAGTCTAAATATCCATTAGACTACGTTAATAGAAGTCCGAAAAAAAAACCATTGTCATATCAGCTCAGTAAAATGAACTTCTGAAAGAAAATCCATGTAACTAAGTTGTATATTAATAACACGCTATAGGAATGTCCCATGTAAAGTATCTAACACTTTGGTTGCCGTAATCTTCCAAAACTAATTAAATACGGACTTAGCGATTTGTAGCTACGTTCCTCCATTTCACTTATTTACATGGAAAACAGAATTATTACAAATGGCTAGGATGCAACTGGGATTATAGCAGTCGTTAAAATATTGACAACAGGCAACACAAACTTAAACTGGCCGTACTCTATATTCTATTCTGTCTGTGGTCCAATTTTTTACTACTACAATAGAACTTGTTTGGTCGTTACTTGAACATTTTTTTAATGGAAAACTTTGCTATTTAACTGAGCATGATATAATATATTCCTTATTGGTTTTTATTGGGGAGTTTATGCTATTTCTGGTTTCTTATTATTCTTGCATGTGGTTGTTGATTGTCGTGTCCTATTTTCATTATTTTGACTTACTATGGGCAATTTTTTTTTATTGCAACTTACAATTTATGTGTTAATAATGTACGGTACTGTTGCCCAGACTTACCGCACAAACACGTATGGGGTTGGGTTTGTTATCGGACACTTATACCAAGTAAAATCCCTTAAATTAATGATTACACCCCTGGGGCTTATAAGTGGGTGCATGAATTTAAGATAAGGTATAATTTCACCCTGGAAAATACATGCGTTATTGTAATGTGCCATGAAAATGGTGACAAGAAAATTCGAATGAACACTATTATAGGCTGTTCACGGTAAAGTGTGCACTTTTTAAGGCCCTCCCAAAAGACATCAACCCCTAATAAATATTTTTTATTTGCAGTCTCAAACGTTGACTTTTGAGAGTAATGAAAAGTAAACACTGTGTTGATTTGTTACATTGCAATGTTTATATGAAAAATTGGCGGAAAGTTCGAAATTAATTGAAAGGAAAAGTTTAACAGGGCCTTAAAATGTGCTAACTTTACAGTGAATAGCCTATACATGCATTTCGTAAAAAAATTTCCTTACGAAGTAACTATTCAATGTCGCAAGATAAACTGAGCATTTAAAATTTTACGTCAAATATAACTAGAAGTGAAAGTGCAAAACGCGATATAGTTTTTCATTTACGGATGTTTTACACAATGTTCCTTTCACGATTATTAAAAATAATTTAGAGCCATGTAACACATTGCTATAATCTGCTGCTGATGTGTCTAAACATATGTATAAACAGTCCCAGCCTTATAGAGAAGGGTGTGTTCCAGTGATAGTGTGCGCGTGTGTGTGAGGAGGGCATTCATGTACACGTAATTTATACCTGCGAGTGTCCCACATTATTATTGTCCACTCTCGATCTGAACCAATCTTCTCGCACTGTAAGGACATGCACGCAGCCAACCACACCGTCGAAGTCGGCGATTGAAGTGACCAATTTTGCTTTATGCCCGAAACACTCTTGGGTTCGAAGCAGAGGCTGCAAATGCTCCATTTCCCTTCCCAGTGGATTGATATATATCATGTGGGGCCGCAGTACCGCAGTGGCTAGATATATATCAAGTGGGGCCGCAGTACCTCAGTGGATAGATATATATCGAGTGGTGTCGCAGTAACACAGTGGCTAGATATATATCATGTGGGGCCGCAGTACCGCAGTGGCTAGATATATATCCTGTGGGGCCGCAGTACCGCAGTGGCTAGATATATATCATGTGGGGCTGCAGTAACTCAGTGGATAGATATATATCATGTGGGGCTGCAGTAACTCAGTGGCTAGATATATATCATGTGGGGCCGCAGTAACACAGTGGCTAGATATATATCATGTGGGGCTGCAGTAACACAGTGGCTAGATATATATCATGTGGGGCCGCAGTACCGCAGTGGCTAGATATATATCATGTGGGGCTGCAGTAACTCAGTGGATAGATATATATCATGTGGGGCCGCAGTACCGCAGTGGCTAGATATATATCATGTGGGGCTGCAGTAACACAGTGGCTAGATATATATCCTGTGGGGCCGCAGTACCGCAGTGGCTAGATATATATCATGTGGGGCTGCAGTAACTCAGTGGCTAGATATATATCATGTGGGGCCGCAGTACCGCAGTGGCTAGATATATATCATGTGGGGCTGCAGTAACACAGTGGCTAGATATATATCATGTGGGGCCGCAGTACCGCAGTGGCTAGATATATATCCTGTGGGGCTGCAGTAACACAGTGGATAAATATATATCATGTGGGGCCGCAGTACCGCAGTGGCTAGATATATATCATGTGGGGCTGCAGTAACACAGTGGCTAGATATATATCATGTGGGGCCGCAGTACCGCAGTGGCTAGATATATATCATGTGGGGCTGCAGTAACACAGTGGCTAGATATATATCCTGTGGGGCCGCAGTACCGCAGTGGCTAGATATATATCATGTGGGGCTGCAGTAACACAGTGGCTAGATATATATCATGTGGGGCCGCAGTACCGCAGTGGCTAGATATATATCATGTGGGGCTGCAGTAACACAGTGGCTAGATATATATCATGTGGGGCCGCAGTACCGCAGTGGCTAGATATATATCCTGTGGGGCTGCAGTAACACAGTGGATAAATATATATCATGTGGGGCCACAGTACCGCAGTGGCTAGATATATATCATGTGGGGCTGCAGTAACTCAGTGGCTAGATATATATCATGTGGGGCCGCAGTACCGCAGTGGCTAGATATATATCATGTGGGGCTGCAGTAACACAGTGGCTAGATATATATCATGTGGGCCGCAGTACCGCAGTGGCTAGATATATACATGTGGGGCTGCAGTAACACAGTGGCTAGATATATATCATGTGGGGCCGCAGTACCGCAGTGGCTAGATATATATCACGTGGGGCGCAGTAACCTCAGTGGATAGATATATATCAAGTGGGTCGCAGTACGCAGTGGTAAATATATATCAGTGGGGCCGCAGTACCCAGTGGATAGATATATATCAAGTGGGCTGCAGTAACCAGTGGCTAATATATATTTCCATCAGATTTGCCGCATGATGAACGCAGGGCAGTTCCTAATCATCACGATGGTGCCAGGGCGAGTGAACAGAAGTGGTTTGACGGAAATGTTAACCCCCCAATATTGCCGATGCGCGATGATGAAAAGAGTTTAATCCCTCCGAGTCCCCGGGCGATATTACTAGGTAATCTTGTGCTTATATTAGCCACGTGCCTGGAAATGCACAATTTCGTTTTCCCCCACCGTAGTAAATTACTGAAAATCTTGATTAACGTGAAGATAATTCTTAGGTTATAACATTCTGTTAATAATTTTATTTTTAGATTACGTGTAGAACATATATATATATGTATATGTGTGTATACTCATATACACACATATACATATGTGTGTGTGTGTGTGTGTGTACGTGTAGTGTTCTCTGAAACACCAAAAAAATTTTCTAGTGTTCTACACGTAATTAAAACAATAAGTTTAACCAAGAAGTTAATATATATATATACAGAGAGAGAGAGAGACAGAGAGAGAATGTGTACCTGAACTCAGTACAGAAGAAACTCCACCACGTTGTTCCCCATGAAAAAGCATTCGACAAATGTCTTAACAATTAACAACCTATGTCCGGCGGAAATCAATACGAAGGGCGGAAAACACCATCGAAAATAAGAAACATCACGTTCTGTTAAATGAAATGTGTACGGACGATATGTTATTTTGAATCTAGGTGCACTAGGTAATAGAATGAAGGTCTACATAATGCAAAAACCCTAGCAGTGTAAACATGTGTCCGCCTCTACGTGATGTAGGTGGTTGTTACCGCTTTGAACAACTGCAGCATCAACAGATTGGTTCACTTACGTTTCTGTTCATCACCAGACTGTTCCGTGGAATGACGTACTCGTACGTTCCTAATGCTGTTGCGTACCTTACAGGCGCTGAATTATCGTTTCAGAAACAGTTACAATGTAGTATTTTCTCGCGCATCGTTCGTCGGAGGTGTTTATACCACGATAGCTCCCAGTTACTGTTGTCAATGATAATAATAATTATGTGCTCAAAAATGTAATTGCAAGCACATACACATACCTTGAAGACCGAAACGAAACAAAAATGACAGCAACATTCAACTATACTCTACATTTAAAACTCGGAAACATAATCTTTATCTTAGGAGACGGGAAAAATATTTCGAAATACATTCCTAGGATAGTAATCTGAAGAATGAATACGTTTCTGTCTTGAAGGTATTACTGTTAAAGATGGCAGTGGTATTTTAGAATTTAGTTTTTTCAGAAAACCATTTAATGGAAATGATTCTACAGGTAAAGGTTTGAATGCTATTGATCCACTTGATATTATTTGTTGGAAGACTTTTGCAGTTCATGAAGATGTTGTTAATCAAACAGATGTAATTAGTACTTTTGATAACGCTGTACTATTTTCTCGTAAAAAGAGTCAAGTTTGAGATTGGTGATCAGATTTGGTTGTATCGAAAGTTGGTTGGTACTACTGATAATATGCATATACTTGGCCATGTAGAGGTTATGTTTAATTCTTGAGGTTTTTATGTGTTATGTTTAAGGACATTAAATAAATGTAAATATTGTGGTATTTTTTGTTGTTATTTACGTTTATGTCACATCCCAATTCACGTTATCTAATTTTGGGTCCGTTTAACTACCCCAGAAGAAATTAGCGAAACTTAGCGCACTTCCATAGGGGCAATGCCCCATATCTAGAATAATATGTTAATGTATATTCTCCTCGTCGTTGTTAACCTGCCATTTTTAAATGTTGTTTTACGGCCATTTTACACGTTGTTTAACTGGTTCATCAGTAAAAAAACAAACTAATGAAAAACAGTGAATAAAATGACTGGCGAATCAGTGAAAAATATCCCTGAAGCAATAAGTGAAGAAAACCTGGCATATTTTCACTGATTCATCAGTTAATTTCACTGAAGTGACTGTTGGATCAGTCAGGTACCGTTGGCAGTGAAGTTCTCACTGATTCAGATTTAGTGTGTAATTTATGCGTTTTCAGATAATATTGGGAATTTTAATTTCTCATATCTGTATTTCTGAAGGAGCCATGTTTCCTGTGTGACCGCTAAATGTAACAGCCTAATTGTTTGAGGTTAATTTGATCTTTTCTGGCTCCGATCGAGTATCAAGATCCAATGGCAATGAAAAGTATATTTTACATGGCTATTGTTAAATGAAGTTAATAAAACCAATTTTTGCAGTACTTTTATAAATTCCCTAAAACACTGCGAAATGTTTTACGTAAAATATGAAATATTGTTATTTTATTTTAGATTGTCCACTCAACACGAGTTATGCACGATACGCCTATGACGATGTAAACAATCACACACTTGAAGACTAGAATAAATGAAACCTAAGAAATGTTAATAAAATGCAATACAAACAATGCAAAAATAACCCTATCATAAAATGGACCAGAAAGTTGCTCGAGATGCATTCATACCCGACTGCATTTCGCCAAATTTCTGAACTTCGTGGAAATGCTCAACATCAACTGATCGAGAGTTTGGTTTCACACTAGAGCTCAATAAGCACTTGCCAAACGCTTCTCCAGGTATATTTACTCGAAGCTTGCTGGGAAGTTGTTCATAATTAACGTGTAGTTAGTAAGAGTTCAGTATACATTAAGTAATGTATTTATTTGGGAGCATAGAGATACGACTCGTAAATAAGTTGAGTATGTGTTTATCATGCTTGGTAATGACTGACAACGTGGTTTGTGCAACGAATTGATATTTGCAAGATCACTTTACCATTTAAATTATTAGAGACTTTTAAATTGAACGTCCAACTTTAAAGTACATATCATAGCAAACACTAGCAAGTTTTCTATACAGAAAAACCTGTAATGTTGTGCCAACAGTATTAATGTTAATACTACAGTAATTTTTCGTTATCTGTAAGCCGTCAGTAACTAATAATGCTGTTAATATAATATACTGTTGTATACTTACTATATAATAAACTTTTGTAACAACATTACTTTTTTTCTGTACTTTCAACATTAAAGTGGTGTTTATGTTGCGACAAAAAATTGTTTGTGTTGAATTGATGTTAACATTTGTGTTAAAATTTTTCTTGCATTTTCTTTGCTTTACATATCATGCCGATGTAAAATAAATTAAGTACAATTATTTTGTGACAAAGTAAATCATCACTAACAAAGAAAAAAAAGGAGAGGAAACGAACATGTGCCTTGAGTGATAGACATTTTCCACTTCACGAAACCAAACCTCCTAACATTTAATCTATTTTAACGTGTCTAACGGCGTTGTGGGTATTCAACACTTTTTAAAGACGAACTAGTTATCTTTCGCTATGTGAAAATATTTTTTGCTCTAGAAATATATGCAAATTTGGCACATGTAAACTTCTTTGCGAGGATTGAGAGATTGTCTAAGCTACCTACATTTAGTTCTGATACTAAGCTATAAAATTAAATAGAGTGGTTTCACTTTCCGTGTTTAATCGTTGTACAGTATTATCCGCTGTTTTACAACGTCAAGTCTATATAAACTTGTGTTGGTTGGATATTACTTTTGTGTCGCGGTAACACAAAATATTAGGTTTTTCGCGTTAATTTTAGTGTAATATATCATTTGGGGAGCGGCAACATTATCAAGAGGTAGTATTAACTTTACCACTTCAACAGAATAATTGCATTATAGTATTATTAAAATTTTTAAATGGTAATTTTTTTTTTAACTTTGTAACAACATTATTAACCTTACTTCAGCATAATCGTTAAAAGAAATGCCTCAGTAGTAATTTTTTTTTTTGCAAAAACATATTTTTTTCTGCGTAACTTTAAAGCTAACAAATTATCATTGATAAAATTAACTATACAAACAAAATGTTTTTGAAGTGTGTTAAAATAGTGTCAGGTTTATTCCCGTGCGTTGCTATTGCCATGGTGTGTAAACTGTGACTCGTTACGGGGCATTACAAAATATATATATATAAATCACGTTTAGTTCACCTGTTAGGTGACAGAACTTTTTGGAGTAGATGATATAAAATGTCTATATTGATTACTTATATGTTCAGTTGGGCGGACAAGTGTACAGCTGTTGCTAGTTATAAGTTTTGGTTTTAAGAAGTATTAAACGCGAGGCCATAGAGACTGCAGTGACAAAGTGGCATCCGCGTGGTTTGGCAACAAAGTCTTTTTTAGAACGTCTTCTAAATCTGAATGACTCCCTTTATTGTTAATTTCATCAAAAATCTGCGTTATAGGCCTGAACTGATGGAAAAACTATGCAAATATTCGAAATCTTGTAATGCACTTATTTATACTGAATGGAGGCGGTATTTAACAGATACGATTTCCAGAGGTTCTTAAAAATGCGTTAAGTCTGTTGGAATAACTCAAAAATAAGCCAGATGCATTGGTAGTTGATTAATACTAGTCGCACACCATTAAAGTAAGAAGTGAATCTATAAGCGGTACCAAGAAAGGAAAAATATCATATAGGTATGACGAATTAACATCGTTTGAGAATCTCTGTGGCAAGTTTTATTCACGTGACAAATAAGATTTGTGATGCGCGAGTGTTACTGCGCCTGTAGCATATGCAGCACTGCAATAGCCACGTGTACTACTGTGTAGAGGTTGCATACATGTCTGGGGTAGTAGTCACTGTTTCTTCACGCAAAGTTTTGAAACATCACCACATTTGTGACGTGTTTGGTTGTTTCCTAAACAAGCCATGTGTTGCAAATATTTTATACTGGTGTAAATATAGAAGTACCTTACCCATGGTTAAATTGAAATTTTACTCATTTTCTACCGACAAATTATAATTTTTCATTTATAATTGATGTGTTGTTATAGGCTGTTCACGGTAGTGAGCAGTTTTGAAATCAACCTTAGAAAGAAGTCACTGCACCTGCCTGCGTATATTTTATCGCCCAGTATAGTTGGTAACGACTGGTGGGGAGTAGTTCCATATCTTAAAGACCAATAAAAAGTGTTTGGTAACCATTTGTGATAATTTAAACTATTTATTTCACTTTCTGTTTTTTTTAACACAGCGAAGTGTGAAAATGAGCATATTTTTAAAATATTTACTTATCTAATAATTCCACAATTTCACTTCTCCGGCGTATTAATAAAGTGATTAGGCCCATGGTAATGTTAATTCTGCATAAGGCTGAATAATACACCACGGAAATACAGATGGTTCTTAGGCAGGGCTTTCAAAAGTGCTCCTTTTACCGTGAACAGCCTATAATGCCTAGTAATAAATAGTGCTAAAGAAAAACATTACTGCCCTGAGTGTACAAGAACGCGGTGCGTTGACCTTTGGTGTAATTTTCTATCAGGTTGGCAACAAAACGAGATTTCTTATTGCAGAGATTGGCATGGGGGAAAGATCCTCCTCTAGGTGCACTGGTGTTCCAAAGAGCTTAATTTTATATTGGTTGTAAATGAAGAAATTATATACATTTGTGTGTAAAAGCTCATTTTGGCTGGAATTCTACTTGCTCCAACCTAAATATTAAGTATTGACTTTATTTCGTAGTTATAATTCACGGCCTCTAATAGTGTTTACATGAGCAAAAAACAACAAAAAAAAATACAACTTTCTTCTGCATTGGTCTTTTATAAGCAAGCCTAATTCAATGTGGAAACGTTACAATTTCAAACGCAAAAAATTATATAAAGCTGTCATCAAAAGGAACTTAGTGCTTTTCTCCTTTTGTTTATGGAAACTGTACAGGACAGACAATTTCACGTTTGTATTATTCGATACAATAATCGTGTAAGTTTACGTTTTGCTAAATCCAATATACTACAAAATATTTGACAATATGTGAATATATTTCGTGATATTTCTACTTGAGTGCGAAGAACAACGTTTATTCTTTACGTAAGTCTAGCACAACAGAAGTCGGAAGATTTTAAATAGTTACATTAATTGTATGAACATTCCAATCATTGCATTTACTAAAGGCTGTTCACGATAAAGTGAGCACTTTTGAAATCAACCTTAGGAATAGTCACTACTCCTTCCTGCATATATTTTAACGGGCGCCCTGGGTGACTTGCGCATAGTAAATTAGTAAATATGTATGGGAAATTAGTTCCGTATCTTAACGTCGAATAAATAGTGTTAGATAACCATTTATGATAACTTAAAATATTTATTTTGCTTTTTCTGTTTTATTTTTTATATTTTTAATGCATAAAAGTGTAAAAGTGAGCAGTATTGTTAAATATTTACTTTTCAAACAATTCCACAGTTTCACTTGACCGACGCATGAATAAAGTGATGAGGCCGATGACAATGATAATCTTACACACGGCGGAAGAATACACAACGTGCATACAAGTAGATATTAAGCAGGGCTTTCAAAAGTGCTCATTTTACCGTAAATAGCCTATACAGTGCCATACGAAGTAAAGTCAGTAAGTTCGCAAACGCGTGCTGCGGGGCTGCCTACACTGGGGGGCGCCAATCAGCATGCCCACTTATTGACTGTAATAGTAAAAAATTATAACTTACGCTACTGACAATCACTACGCAGACGTAGATAAAATTGTTAGACTCAAAGATTATATGAATTTTGAATACAGTGAACGGTTCGTTCTGATTTTGCAACGGTCCTTGAAGTTTCGCACGTGACAATCGTGCCGAACGGTGCCGATGGTCGGTGGGTTTTCTCCGGAGTTTTCCCGTCCCCCCACCCCCACCCTTCCATTCCGACGCTACTCCATACTCACCCCGGTTCACCCTCACCGGCTCTCGAGACCTTGATGTTAAGAGCCGTCGAAATCTCCTCACCCACTCACTCCTTGAAGTTTTTATTAGTCAACCTTACAGATTTGATAATTCCTAATTTAAGAAAGCACTGTATTGTCTGTATGGTATACACGACTTAAACTCGCCGCACATGGAACAATATCTCCCCTGAGTGCCCGTACGATATTTTTCGAAAGCTCAACAAGGTATCTTGGTAATTCACGGTGTACGTTACTTGTTCAGCTGCACGCGCTAGTTGTGTCCGTGCGGCCATGACAGTGTGCTCTGAACAGACGTAACATCGTCTGTTTAAATCAATTAAATATATAAATAAAGCCTCGTATCAGTACAGTTTTGTATTTCAGATTGGTATCTACAAATTGTTTGGTAATTTAAACGTACAGAAAACAACAAAACGTTATTTATCCATTTCACATTTGAAATTATCTGCGCCACGCATCACGAATGCTCTTGAGGTTGGCTCGTTGTGGTTTTCTGTGGCGTAGTGAACAAGGTACGTACATAGGCGATGTTAGGTGGGATTGTAAGAAAAGTTTTTTGTGTGTTCGAATCTGTTTGACACTTAATTGTTTTTAATTGTAATAAAAATTTTCATAGGTACTTATTTATATTTCTTAACTTTATAATTTAAATTTCTGTTAAAATATTTTTTAACTTATTCCTTATAGTTTTACCAACACTTAATAAATATAATCATATAAGGAAGCGGTGAAAATGTTTAAAGCTGAGCTAAGGGAACATTTAGATTATTTAAGAAAGCTTTCCATAATATTTCATTAAAACACAGTATTAAGTACATGCAGAATTTTCGTGTGGCTCAGCGAAACCCATTTTGGATTTTATTATTTTGTTGCAAGGCTGTCATCCTTTGTATTTCGATAGAAACTTTTGAAGTATATAGAACCATTCTTTAAAATATTATTTTGTTATTTTTCGTAATAAAATATATCAATTAACTTTTTTCTATTCTTATGAGTTTCTGTCAATATACCTAAATGTTTATCTGTTACATTTACATATTCAAGTTAACCAGAAATGCCGAGAATGAGAAGTACTCGACAAGATTGCAGAATTCATGGATTGATTCATGATTACAAAAAAAGTAATTTATTTTGACTGATTTGAAATTCACTCGGTTACGAGCCATCTTCAAGCGTTATTTGAAAGTGATAACAAATTGAATGCAAACTTGAGATGGTTTTGGGATCGAATCCACACCCCTATTTAAAATGGCACAGAAAGCTATTACGCTACCATTTCATAACTACATAACCATCTGACAACATGTTATCTTGGTATAATGGTTATTTAAATAAATGTAATGTAGGTGGACTATAAGCTTTGGTGTTTGTCATAAAGTTATGGCGAAATGATAAACGTAAGTTGTACTTATGTTGTCGCATAAACCGTTAATTTTGTCTTATGTATGCTAGTCGATCCTGTGCCAAGTCTCATAATGCACGTATATTTATTACACATGTACCGAGACACACACTCTTCACAATTTTGGTGTTTACATTTTACGCAGTCTGACAAATATTTTGTAATGCAAAATTTATATTATATATTTTTTCGTAAACACATTTGACTGTGCAAGGAAAATTTACTTATTCACTTTTTATGTCTTATAAAGTATGTTCCGCGAATCAACTGACATACTTCGGCAGTATGTTATACAGATTATTGGCAACAAACAATGTAATATACACAAGTAGGGTATACAGCCCTATTTTAGAGTTACAAGGCCGTAAATGAAATAAAAATAGAAATTGGAATTACTGAATATTTTAAAAGTAATTTATTACATTCATATTGTAAGTTCCACACAAGCTGTTCATAATCTGCTCAATCTGACCGTAAGCATATTGTTTACGGATATTGTGATGGAGATGGGCATGGTGCATCAAGTGAGTATCCGCGCAGGTGTATTGGAAGAGGTGGGTCAGTCCCATGGCCGACGCGCTCTCCAGATCTCTATCCATTGGACTTTTCATTCTGGAGCTGCCTGAACAATAGGGTTTGCAGCGGACGGACATGTGAAACAAGTTGCTACGGCGATAACTGACGCCACTAATCAACTCAGAAATGAACTTGAAGTATCAACACGCCATGATAGGCTACAGCGTATCGCAGCCTGCTTACCGTCCGATAATGCACATGTTCAACATCTTGTGTGAGACGTTCAACATGACTGTAGTCAATTGCATGAAAGACATTCAATAATTCGAATTTGTGTTCATATAGGAATTACGTCCCTGTAACTCTGAAATGGGGCTGCGTAGCTTACTTGTGTATGTGACAGTTTCTGTTGTGTAACACGCTGCCGAAGTATGTCGGTTGAGTCGCGGAAACATCCTGCGTATTTAAAATTCCAGACGAATCCGACCGAATATTCGTTGATTACACTTGCGGGAGGTGATCGCGTGACAAGAAAGCCTACTCTCATTGGCTGAGGTGAGAAACTAGCAGCGAAAATCGCAGAGGAAATAGCACAATTTCAATTAGCGAAAAATATCAGTCGAGCCCGCAACACTGCACATAGTCAACGGTGTTTCAAGTGGGTGAGAATGTACAACAGCAAAACAAATAATTCCGTGCGCGGCGGGTTCTGGTGCACACTTGAACGGGTATACGATATAGATAGGTAACTGTGTCTTGCCAGTTCCAAGAGAGACAGGAACAAATTTTTTGTTCTGGTTGGATTTACGCTTACGACTATCAGCAACACAGATCTCGATTTCGCCAAATGATAATTTAGCTTGTGGCATGCCTAGCATTGCTAGACAAATCAGAGGCATTTGCACAAAATACTTTAATTGAGCAGCAATCTGTGAAGAAGGATTTAAGACTGAAATCATTGTAGTGATAACATGTCTTGCTATAACAATGCTTAGAAATATTCCATCATTTTCTATTATACTATAAAAACGTTTAAGGTGTTGTTGCTCTTCGTATTATTACTAAGAATTAATTGCAGTGGCAAATGTTGAATGTACCTTATGTAATAGTAATACGAGAGTGAATCCGATTAAAGACGCAAATGAGATAATAGAAGTGACGAAAATTTTGCAAAACAGAAATAAGTATTTCTCCTTCCGCCAAACAAATTTTAAGATACTGCAAATATGAGTGATTTCAATTTTTAAAAAAAATGTTTAGTTTTGTACTACAATATTTCTGGTAAGGTAAGTGCTACGTTTCAAAGGAATTAATTTATGTGATTTATGAAGCTGTAAAACAAGACATTTTAAACTTAAAACAAAATTATTTGCCAAAGTTTTACATTAAATTTTGTAACATATTAAAATTAGTATTTTCAATTTTTTCCAGTTTTTGGGCATACATCGCAAAAATATTTCAATTGAATTAAAAAACATAAAATCTATAAAACTACGAATTTTTTAAAGTCCTCTCCGCGTGTTTTCTGATGGCAGGAAATTTATTATGTAGCAACTGTAGATATGATTTTAAGTTCAACAAAATGAAAATTTTTATTGTTATTAGTAAAACCAAATTTAGGTTATACAAAATTATTTTGGTACAAACCATTGGGAGTGGAAATCTATAAAATAATAATAATTTGTGGTTCGCGTGAAAGTACATAAGTTGTGATGGAATTTAATAACATGTAACATTTGTATTGAATTAGACTAGTAGGCCTAGTAAGTTTTCAACTTCTACTACAGAAACTTCATGGCGTTTCTTTCCCGGCCCATCATGTTACTACATTTGTTTCAGACACTTATTTTTGCAATAAAAAATTTTACGGAGCAAAATTGTCAATTGCAATGTTAGTGTACTAAGAAGTTATTGTCGACTCTTTAAGTTATGCCCAGAGAGCAGTATTGTTTTTTAAATACATAAGTAAACTACTGTAAAAATAATATTTTGTTTTTAAGACACTGTCTCGTTTTAGTATAGGAATTACATGTTTACTGTTTAATGAAATGCTTCATAATATATTCACACACATTTTTATAGCCAAAGGAATAAAACATGCGCTACAAATGGAATCTCAGCGCCAGTTCAGGATATGGTAGGTACACTGTCAAAAATGATCCGAAATATGGTGGTGAAAGTACAAAAAAAAAAATCCGCTTTATCTGTCAAATTTGGAGACAGTTAGTTCGATTTATAGAACTCCGTAAACATTGTCTCGTTTTACGCAATAATAAGCCGTCTGAGGGTATTATGGCCCAGCTGGTAACACGGCCTGTTTGAGCGAACGTAGTTTGCGTAGCAGCCGCTAGATGGCAGTCGAATGTTGTTGAGAATAGGTACCTACGAAAAAGTTCAGGTGGTAGATGACACCAGCTGTGTGCTTTCTCGTTGCGAGAAACCATTTTTCGACTAGATGTAATGTGTACACCATTGTGAAATATTTCTGTCGAAATCATCGGTGTGGATAATATGGCTCGCCTGGGCCATATTGCCTGCACTTACCGGTATTCACGCTTTAGTGTTTTTCTCTTTATTTTCAAGCTTCATTATGGCCAAAAAGGACGGAACTAATAAGCGTGGATTATGGATCCGGGAAGCCCTTTCGAATGCTATCCTTAGGTGAAAGGAAAGATATTGCCTGTTCGTGAAGCAAGTCGCAGGTTTGGTGTACCCAGGCGAGCCTTTCGCCGTTATCGTTCTGATGTGAAATCAAAGTTGGGCTGTAAGCCGACACCTTCAGCCGAACAAGAACTATCCTCATATATTTCGTTTTATGTGATGCATGTTACTCATTAACTTCTAAAGTGCTTCAGTTTAATGTTTTCCGATACTGTAGTGATAATGGGATATACAACAAATGTGTCAAAGGGAAAGATGGTCGATGATGGTTGCAGAAATTTTGGAATAGGAACCCTGAAGTTGCAAAAAGAAGGGCTCAGAGATTGAACCCTATAAGTGCTGAAAAAATTAAAAAGGCCATTGCAACAGATTACTTTGAGAAATTGAGAGAAACACTTCTTGACAATAACTAGGTGGATTTCCCTGAGAATATTTATAAAGTGAATGAAAAAGAGTGCAGATTGCAACTTTATAAGGAACCTACTATGTTTGCAAAAATGGGGTTTAAAGTGTTCATGTTATTGCTAAAGAACGTAGTGAGGTAATGAATCCATGCTTGAGAAAAAGTTTGGCTATTGAATCAGAAATTCGGATGACTCCAAAAAAAGGCCTAGTAGAAAAATGTTTTAATTTTTGATAGAGCCAAGTCTCTTTAGACTATAAATTTTGTGAGGTTGCTGAAGAAAACGATATTCTTTTGTATTGTTTTCCTTCTAATACAACTTACGAATTGCAACCAATTGCTAAAGGTTGCTCCCGAAGCATTTCAATTTACAGGGACCAGCAAGCACTATTCAATTTTTATGTTCATGAAGAGGAAGGTGATAGTTCAAGCTGAATTTCAGGGACGTTTTTTCACCAACTTGGAAAAGTCAATGTCTCAGGGAAACGCGAAAAGCTGTTTCAAGGCCATATGCATTTAGGCTGTTGCAAACTTGCAAGTCAATACTTCGGGGAAACGTTCCTCACATCTGGAGGAAGAAAAAATCTTATGTGAACATAGGTCCTCAAACTCTTCGTTACTTCACTACAGCCCGTAATACATAAAGTACAGTGTATGGCCCGTGGGCTGGATCATGTTACTGTGGAATACCATCGCAGCTGTAATTGGCAGCCCCATACCAGCCCCATAGGAGCGCATAATTTAATTCACTAGACTTTTATTTGTGGGGAAATTTAAAGGCACTTGCGTATGCAATTCCTGTGGACGATGTGACTACCCTCTGTTACCATATTTTGGCGGGTTGCGGAACAATCAGGAATTTTCCAGGATTCATCAACGCATCCGGGCGTCCATGCAACGGCAGGTTGATGCATGTGTTCGTGCTGATGGGGGGCATTTTGAACATTTCCTTTCGTGCCGACGATAAGCCGTCACATATATGTAACTACTTCCTGTATAGTTCCAGTACTGTTCGAGGTGTCGTGTCCTAGCGTGACGTGTCGTGTATCACGCAAAGAACGCTACGATGCCATTCCATAGTAACATAATCCAGCCCGCGGGCCATACACAGTACGTTATGAATTACGGGCTGTAGTGAAAAAACGAAGCGTTTGCGGACCTGTGTTCATATAATATTTTTTCATCCTCCAGATGTGAGGAATGTTTCCTTGATGTGTTGATATGCAGTTTTGCAACATGCTGTATATCCCTTCAGCCCTATGATGATTCCTGAGGAGGCTTTTGCCCCAACCAAAGCAACTTAACTGTCCCGACCTGAACGAGACACAGCTGAACAAATATCACCAGGCCCATCCTTGGCTAACCTAACACCAGGCACCTATGGTTCGTCTCAACTACCTCTCTCCCGAAGTATGGCAGTGACAGTGTCATCCAAACACAGTATACGTCCTCGCACTCCACGCAGAAAAAAGTCTACTGTTATTGCAACAAAAATTGTTATTGAGGCATTTCTTTAAACGTTTATGTTGAATTAAGCATAATGATGTTGTGACAAAGTTAATCATGTTAACCATTTTACATAGTCTTATATTACTATAATGCAAAAATAATGTTGAGTTGTTAATGCTAATAAAGACTGTAAGTGATGATGCCGCAACCAAAAGTTTTATTACGCTAAACATATTGGGAAAAACAAAATATTTTGAGTTGACTGCGACATGAAAGAAATCACTAACCAACACAATTTCACACTGACTTGGCGTTGTAAAATGGCGGATAGATGTGAACAGAGATAACTTCGTAAAATGAAACCACTGTATTTAACTTTCAAAGTATGGTGTGAGAAATGGATGTAGTTTAGACCAGCTCTCAAGCCTTACAAAGCAGTTCACGTGTGCCAATTGTGCATATATTAATAGAGCATAAAGTATTTCCACGTAGGTAACAAAAGAGAACAGCAATTTGCCGTAATGTTATATTGAACACCCATAGTACGAAGGTAAGACAGAGCAGCTGGTATAGCATCAGGTGCCGTAAAGCGGAGAACGTCAAGTATTGAGGGCTCAGGCTCGATTCCCCTACCATTTGTAATTTTTATTCGTCGGTAACATTTCTTTTTGTGACAAAATAATCGTAAATATTTTATTTTACACCGTATTTATTTCTAAAACAAAGAAAATAAGAGAAAATATTTAACACTTATGTTGACATTAATTCAACAAAAAATTTGTTTTACCGCAACATAAACACCGCCTTAATGTCGACAGAACAATGAGAAGGTAATGTTTTTACAAAAGTACTTAATGTGACAGTAACGTTAATAGCTTTACAATATATTATATCAACAGTAACATTAGTTACTGACCGCTCACAGATAACAAAAATTACTGTTTTAGTAACATTAATACTGTTGTCACAACAATAGATTTTTTCTCAATTATTTGGCAAGTGATAACAATGGCATTAATACAATATGGCGGTCAGGATAATAATTACATCCCCCCCTCAATTTTTAAGAATCATTGTGATTTTTCTTGTTTTTTTCGGTTCAAGGTCACCCAAAGGTCATCGTGTGTCAAGGTCATGTTCATGTTAGTCCAAGATGGTGGCTGGGGTAAATAATGTAATTTCTCCCCTGCTTTGTATAGTTTTATGAATTGTTGCCGATTTTCATAGATTTTTCGAATTCGGGGTTGTCTAAGTCAAGGCAAAGGTCATGGATATCCAATATGGAGGACATATACTCGGTTTTTCAGAAGCAACAATATACTGATGTTTTTGAGGGGGGAGTGATTTTTAAGGTTTCCAGTCATTTAGTGTGTTATTGGAGGATAAATTTTAAGCAAAAAAGATACATTTTTAATGGAAAAGGTGAAATTTTAGGAGAAAGAGAGAATTTTTCTTTGTTTGGCGAAACGAGAAATTCAGAGGGTAAACCGGACATTTTGAGCCAAGATATCCACCGCTTGCTGTAATGTCACAACAATCCTTAATCCTCAGCCCCGTCCCATGTTTCCGAATTGACATAATCGTTATACTGCCACACGAATAAGTCAAACTACTTCCTGGTGCAACGAAATAATGGTTTGTAATGGCGAAGAAAGAGTTCCTTCCCGCCAGAGTTCGTACACAAGAACTGAAGCTTCGCAGAAATACGGACAAGTTCTGTGTTACCTCACTGCATTCAGCAGTTAGATATTTTCTCTTCGCGGGCAGAGTTGTAGTATACAAATGTCATAGTTTTGAGAAACACCACGCAACATTTTTTTAGGAATTTTAAAAATAGCGGCATGCAGTTTGTTTAGTCTGATATACGCACCTCATTTGTCTGCTGTGGCTCTTGGACTGGCTGGGGATCGCCATCTTTCAGCACTTGGTTCAACTCGTGGGCAATCTGTAAGGAAATAAATGAACACAAGTGATGAAACATCGGTCTGCGTGACGTCGTGAACGAAATTGCATGTTTATAAACTTCGCATGCTTTCGTGGCTACTCTCTGCATGTTCTTGGCTCCTGGGTTCGAGTGGCGTCGCTGTCGTGTGTCGTCCCGACGTTTTAGAAGACTGGTAACACTTAACCGCTGTTGCTTCTTTGCCTCGAAGATGGAGGCTGCTATGTCTTCCGAGAGGCACAGACAAAACACAGCAGTGACGCAGCTACAATCCAAAAGCCAAGAACATGAAGATGAGATTATGAGATAAATGTAGGCTTGCTTATTTACTCGCTCTATAAACTACGCCAGTATAATCAGAACGGTTATGCTCTATTTTCAACACCTGATGTTTAGTAAACTCTACTATTCTATCAGTTCCAACGATTGTTAATTTGCTAGTAGGTGTTACTGTCTTCTACGACGGGGCGTCCATTCAAAGAGATTTTAGTTTTTTTTTTTTTTTTCGAAAGAATAAGCTTCATGTTCATGCAGATAGAGTACTGGAAATATTAGTCTTGCTTTCACAATTGAGTCAATTTCACACTGGCTAAATAATACAGCAATGTTCACACAAATAAAAGCATTAGGAAGCAGCAGATGAACGTCTTGGCTGATTTAACATTTTGTTGCGTGTTGTCCAAGCGTACTTCCTCTAGTCCAATCGTCATGAATTTCCGTCAATCGTGGAAAAATCGCTTTCACGGGCCGTCACTAGTGATTAATGATGCCTTCTAAAGCGTGTGAGACGGCCAAGTCGACGAGTTTGATAGATGTCATATCATTGAGGTAAGAAACCTCAATGATTTCTTCTAGAAATAGCTGGTTCTGTGCAGTGCAACATTACGTAACAGGGCACCGAAAATGTGAAGAATGTGAGAGAATAAAGTTATGTAAAAGAGGGTAATGCATTAGAGGGAAATATTTTGGACATCTAACACTAACAAAACCGAGAGGGAAACTTTTCAGCATGCACTGACAGAAAATCGAACAAAATATTTTTTTGCATAGGGCCATATATATATATATATATATATATATATATATATATATATATATATATATATATATATATATATATATATATATATATATAGTTGAAGGCAACAACATTAGTTTTGTTCGTCTAGCAAAATATATGTTTGAATAAACAAAATCTCTTTGTTGGACCAAGAAAAATTAGAGTGTCAACTAAATATTTTGTTGAATCAACTGTATATATTTATTAACTGCCTTCGTTCACAAATACAGCTCGGAAGTTTGTTCGTATTTTTTGTGGCAATTAGGGTAGTAACCGTGTGTGTTAGTACATATATTGATACTTAACAGTCGTATGAATACATTAATATAAAAATGCAACAAGAAAGTGACAAGTAAAGCTGTAAAACTTGAAATATTTGTTTGCACACGTTACCCAATATGTGGAGTATATGTATTTAAAAGCTTTGGGCCTCCAGCGGTTGTCGCACTAGCTGAGGTTACTAAGGCGTAGCGTGGTCTATGCTCGGAACTCGCGCGAACTTGTCAATGTTTTTTTTCTTTCTTGTTTCGGCCCAAACTTTTTAATGTGCTTGTAGCCGAACAAATCTTTAGTTGCACCAACTAAATCTTACAGTTTGGGGCAACCAAATCAGAACAACAAAATATTGGTTTTCAGGAACAAAATGTTTCATTTCCCCTTAACGCACAGATAATTTGGTTGTACCAAACGAATCTTGTTCGATTCGACAAAACCTTTTCCTCTCGGTGTGTTTATGCGCGACCGTCCTGCTTCGTCGTCTGCGAAGGCAGAGCTGCGCCGAACCATAAACCTATTGCCCACTCTCTCTGCTGTAGCAGGTTGTCGCCGTTTATTACATTTGGTGGTGCTACGTTCTTCAGTTTTTACCTACACTCCTCTTCAAAAGAAGACTGACACTGTAACTTATAGGTCTAATAACAAGGTACCTGCAAAATCCGCGTTATTTCATCAGCGTCGTTTTTCCGCTGGCTGCTGCATACGTGTGAAGTCACTCCCCTGACCGAACTCCGCATGATTGGGGCATGCAATTTTGAAGCATTCATTTATCGACGCAGAGTTGCCCAGGGCGTGTCACATGAAGGACGGTCCAATGACAAACGTATAGCAAAGGTGCACGTGTTTCGAGTTTAACGTGTCCCCGAGTAATAACGCGAGTTTTTCAGGCCCCTGCCAATAACACGATTGAAACAAATAGTCTCATTCGATCGGAGATACGTCTGCGATATGAGCATTACTCTGATTTGACGTGTCCCTGAGTAATTACGCGAGTTTTTCAGGCCCCTGCCAATAACACGATTGAAACAAATAGTCTCATTCGATCGGAGATACGTCTGCGATATGAGCATTACTCTGATTTGACGTGTCCCCAAGTAATAACGCGAGTTTTTCAGGCCCCTGCCAATAACACGATTGAAACAAATAGTCTCATTCGATCGGAGATACGTCTGCGATATGAGCATTACTCTGATTTGACGTGTCCCCAAGTAATAACGCGAGTTTTTCACCCCCCTGCCAATAACACGATTGAAACAAATAGTCTCATTCGATCGGAGATACGTTTGCGATATGAGCATTACTCTGATTTGACGTGTCCCCAAGTAATAACGCGAGTTTTTCAGGCCCCTGCCAATAACACGATTGAAACAAATAGTCTCATTCGATCGGAGATACGTCTGCGATATGAGTATTACTCTGATTTGACGTGTCCCCGAGTAATAACGCGAGTTTTTCAGGCCCCTGCCAATAACACGATTGAAACAAATAGTCTCATTCGATCGGAGATACGTCTGCGATATGAGCATTACTCTGATTTGACACCACCCGTTCACAAGGTATTGATTGTAAAAAAGGGGTGCGGAGGGGGGGGGGGTCACTGCGGCAATTACGGGAGTGGGTGGAAATTCCCAGGCAGTTTACCTCGCTACTCTGACGTACCAAACGAAATGTCTCATCTATAGTTGTCGAGTTTGGCTACAAGTAAATGTCAGTTCCATTACATTCATTTGGTTCGAATATCTCGACGAACATATTACCCGCTAACGCCGCAGAAGTATTCGCGTAAAAACCCACGACCGAGTCCGTGACACAGCTATTCCCCCGATTATTTTTTTTTTTTTGTTAGACTACCTTTGAAAAACTTGTTGAGCACACGAAAGCCTTAACGTAACGGTGCGTCAAATAAAATGAGTTACGTAATTATTCAATATTGTAGTCTCAGACAAACCAAGCTTCCATTTAGGAGAAAGTGGCGAATGTATTCTTATGCACAAAAGTAGTAAGGTAAGTGGTATATCTTAGACCTGATATTATATAGTAAATCACATTATATAATACTTTACAAAAAATATTTTTAAATAAATATTTAAATTTTCACTAAAAACTACATTAAATTAAACAAATTTTCTATCTAATTAGCTTTAATTCCAATTAAAAATTATTTTTTAGTGTTTGTGTGTAAAATTCCTTGGAAGGTCAAACATTTTAGTTAAAAATTTAGATAAATATTATAATTATAAAATCTCTTTGGTTCAATAAAATTATTTATGTAATAATTAAATCCAAAAAAATTAAAGATTTGAATACGTATTTACAAAGAAGAAATTAAAAATATTTTTATATTTAAAAAAATTAAATAAATATATTTGGCTGAAAATTAAGGTAACCAAAGAGTTTCCCACATATGTATTAAAAAATTAAATGTAAATTTTGAATTGAAATTAATTAGATTGAAAATGTTCTGTAAATATATATTGTTTTAAAATAAAAATTTTAAATAATTATTTAAAATGGTTCTAAAATAACAATTTTAAATAATTATTTATTTGAAAATATTTGGATATAAAATTTTTATGAGATGTGCTATATAATATTCGGTCTAAGATGTACCCTTACCTTACTACTAAGACAAATCCTGGTGAGAAAAGCTACGTAGAATATTTGCACCAGACATAGAGCAAAAAATTGAAGTATGACGTGCTTGCAAGCAAATAACATTAAATAAGTGCATGTATCACTACATTAACGGCATTAAATGTAAGACAGGAATTAAATGTATAAAAACTATGCCAAAAGACCATATTCAAGATCTGAACCAAATGTACATAAAATAATATATTCACCGGCAACACCAAAATCCGGTCAAGCAATTAAGAAATACAAAGGTACACCAAATTAATATGCCTGAGTGAATTATGTAAAAATATTATTTGGCCGTCTTTGGATATCCATGAGGAAAAAAAATGCCGGGAATAATAATTATCTATCTCAAGAATTCACTCACGCCATATTTCAGCGAGACTGCGCTGTACCTCGTGTAGATACGCAACACACAAGGACGTAACATTTCCATCCTGGACCACTAGACTATGGAATAAATCACGTAGTGAGAATGCATATGTCATGCTCAAATGATGGGTGTTTGAAGTTACGACAGACTAGAAACCAATTACTTGCTCAGAACATTCTTGAACCTTTCTCGCTTCGGGTGTACAGTTTATAATGTCGTTGACCAATCAATAACGTCGCGTTCTTGTCACAGGGAGCTATTCTTTCTGCTGCAACCCGAGCATTTTGTCGTGACTAAAACTTCTGTACGTGTTCAGTGCTGCATTTCCTGAACATCACGCCGAGGAGATTGAGGAAGCGGCACACAGAACGCGTAAAATAACTACGAATAGACGGACATTGCAGACTGCGGAATTTCGTATAAGTTTTATATGATTGTTGGACATGTTAAGTTTCGTGGTCGTGAACTTTAGGGTCAGGGATGGTGGAAATTTGATAAAGGTATAAATTAGAGTAGTGTATAATTTATATTCTAAAATGTTTGTACTTGTGGTTAAGTTTTCCGTTCTCAAATATCAACACTTAAATAAAAAACAATTTACTTCTATCACTTATAAAGACAAAAAAATAAGTGTCCGTTTATTTTAATATACCAAGAGAGTATTTGGGATTTATATTAAGTTCATGTAAACAGTAAAACAATAAACGTTGTGGCTTTTTATTAGTTGTAACAATTATTTTCGCTTGCAGTGTGATACTGAGGATATAGAGTGGATTAAACATAATTATTTATATTAACTCGGAAGCAACTACCTCACGTCTCATTACATTAATGCAAACATGGATTCGAAATAAAATAATAAGCTGGTAATGGTTATTAAATTGAATGTGTTTGTAAAATTTAAAACATTTATACATACATTTAAAAGAAATTTAGTGATAAGGATTTTAACGAAAAATAGCTTTCCAGCTTAGCTATAAGACTTTTTGGGGACAGCTTTTACACTCTCTACCCTCGTCACTTCAACACGTGCCCGCCTTCACCTTCTACAACGATGGGTGCTGAAGTTGCAGAGAAGGAATCCTGAGAAAAAAAAAAAAAAAAACTTGTTTTATTGTGTGTGGCAGGGCTAATCATGAGCATCGTCAAACGGGCGAAGAATTGGAATGGTTCATGTTGTGATAGCGTGGGAAATTCATTTACTCCAAATGTGTTAACTTAAGTCCACAAGTCTTTGTAAGCCAACTTAAAAAAAATACTGGGAAAGGGAAATCCTAGATTAGAGTTTTTGCCTACTTTGTCTGCAAGTATTTTGCTGTACAGATGCATTTATTTTCAATAATATCGTACGCCTGCGATTATACGTAACAATTTACGGCGTGAGAATCATCTCGGCAGAATACACCATTCATGTACAATATTTGCCGACGCAGATAGTAAAATTAGACGTGCAGAATTCACCCTTCTTGAGTGAACTGAAGAATGAAGAGATCTGAGCGGCTCTCAACACTGAGGTCTTGACAGCCGATGAGGTTGAAACGAGGTGAGTGTGGAGCAGTGCCCGGAATGTACGGGCGGGTGAAAAGAAGGCAGATCCCCGAGAAGACCCACCGGCCCACCGGCCAGCAGTATCGTCCTACACGATGTATACATTTTTGGTTTAATTCTCAAAATCGAGCAGAATTAATACACTATACTGAAGCTCAAAACAGTTTTTTTTTTTTTTTTTTTTTTAGAACGTATTGAGAATATTTCTTTATATTTTGCTACGCCGTTCTGCCGTATTTTAATTTTTGAGATACATTTTAAGGATATAATAGCTAGATGTTCAAATGTTACCGCAGGGGAGCCGACTTTTTTGGCCTTGTGCGCAAACTGTTTTAGTTTAAAAGCGATGAAATCATGTAGATATTTTTTTTTAAACTGGCTATCCTTGTTCCCACATGGCTGCCACAATACTGTTATTTTACATGATTTAAAAATTCTCAAAACTTCAGCTGGTATACACGGTATTTTTTATTACATGTCTTCCATAAAGAACAATGTTTTGTAAAATATATTTCATCGGATCCTAGCTGATCGTGAACGACAGTAAAGAAATACGTTGTGAATAATTCTTATTGTTTGCTTTTGGTATATTGCTAGATACTATACCAGTTCGCGTTATGGCACCAAGCTACATCAATTCCACAGTCCTCTACACACACTCGAGCAGAAGTCACTTGTTCATTCGCTGCCGCCCCAGACGGAACTCATTCTCCTGTTTAACCCGGCCTCACGGAACGAGCTGTACTGAGTGTTTTCTATTGGTTCTGTGTCTTACAGGGCGTGTCGGATGAGCTAGGCCTAATGGCAAACCCGAAAAGAACTTATATTTGTAAGATATCCACGTTGTTACTGTATTATAACTTGAAACTATAGGACCTTTAACTATTACATATAATTCGTTTCTTAATAAATCATGTTATTTGTGCAGTTTATAATTAAATATTCCAGCAGATCGTACTGAATTCAGTACGAAATTAGAATAAAACCGTATCCTTGTTCTCAATCTCAAAATGAAAATCAAAACTAAATATCTTGATATAGAAATTTTATCTAATAAGGCGATGAGTTATTTCGACATATCATTAACGATAACCGGCAAAATAATCGATTACTCTCGAAAAGCTTTATATCGGATGTACGGAAGTATCCGCAAATGCTGGTTGGTTTGAAGGAACATAACATCAGCTCTGACTTACTAGTTTTCCCCTTATATAGCATTTTGGGTTTATTTTGTGTCACTGACTTGTTAACACCACGCTTGCGTCTTTATTGTTTCCCGTAGGTGATTCGTATTCATTTTTCAGACTAATTATTTGTAATTTCAAAGAGTCGCAAACATATCTAACCTGTATAAAAGTTGGCCGAAATAACAAAAGTGGGTAAGGTTATAATTTAAAAAATATTGCACGGTAGTCACAACTATGATATCTCACGACGCAGACTTTGGCAGCCCTCCGAAGAAGAAATCGCTAGACTCTCGAGATAGTGCGGCGAATACAGACCTTGAACTGTGAGTGCGGCCAGATATGTATGTTATAGCCCTGGTTTGTGTTTCTCTTGATTGCAACCCATTTCCAACTGAAGAACTTCAATCTGCTCATTTAAATTTCAAACTAGTTGATACTGAGAACCCCAAAAATTGAATGTAATTGATTATTTATCACGTTGGTTAATCAATAACTTTAAATATGTTTGATGTTTCTCCTGTCATGAGAATGTTGCTTTACGTCCAGAAGTTAATTGGAAAACAAATAGGGATGATCATTCGCAAGACAAGGTTTGAGAACTAGGGGAAAAAAAAATAAAAAATAAAAAAAAAAATCAATTCCTTTATCACGAAGCCAACTGTTTTCAGTTTTCAGCAGATGATAGCATCCTTTGAGAAACAATCACCAACACAGATGATAGTATGACAAAAAATATATATTGATTTTTATTGTTGGCTATTTATTTCAAGTTCGTTAAAAAAAAAAAAAACCTAGCCATACAGTTGCTGGATGTGAGAGATCACGAAATTAACGAAGACAATTGAACGAAATTCTTAAAACTGAAAGTCTATATGTGCCCAATATGACTATGTGGCTACAACAAGATTGATGGAAATGCCAAAAATAAAGGAATTAAATGCATGAGATATTCGGACATGAAATAGTCAAAATGCTGTTTGTAAGAATTTAATCAAATTATGGTCTCATAACTTTTCTCGTGCGTAATGGTACGCATGATGTCTCAAGAGTTCGACAAGAAGTGTTTTGTGTAATCCAGGTGGCTGAATATTTTGAGCCACAAGAATGAGTTATTACCAGGCATAATCCAACAATTTCTGAAGCGACCGCATACGTGATATTCTACTGCGGATACATTTAGTTCTTACTTGCCTTCATGGACAGACATACAATGGAGCCGGATATATGAGTGATCAACAAAGAAATGCTAACATCCATATCTCAGAAAAGCAAACATTGTCGCTGTTTGTGCACTGTGGTGTACATTGTTTCAATTCGGTAATAACATGAAGCATTAAAATACATATATTTAAGTTCACTGGATTGGGGTAATGAAGTTGGTAAATCAACAAAATAACATGAACTATTTCCCACATCATAGAGAATTCAGTGGATGGCTCTGTTCCAAACGTTAGAGCTTAAATAAAAAAATTGCCTATTTAATGGATACACCGATAATCGCTGGTAGGCCTATATGAGATTGTCTGAAATTATGATCTGTTGCTGCAGACGTTAGAGGAATTATTAGCTCTAAAAATTGAAAAGGCAAATAGGCTTTATATACATTCCATAATGCTACCATTTATTTGGAATAGGTTTTGGCAAGAGAAATAATTACTAACCTTCAGATGCCTAACAAAACCCTCCAAGGAAAACAGCAGACATTAATGATATTTATTAAGTCTACGATAATTGTATAAGATGCTCTTCAAGAAATGCGATCAAGTGATCACTTCGAGACCTTGTTTGCATGCTGTAAAGAAATTATTGATGGCCTCTATCTACTTCCAATCTCAAGTCCAATAGCAGTAAAGCGATTCACATGAACTGTAGTGCATAGTGTTACGTTTTATCTCTCTCGAAATTCATTGGGCTAAACCAAGTTATATAAGGGACGGAGGTCTTGGCCAAATAAAACAGTTAATTATAATTTCGTAATTTTATTTACACCTACAAAAAAATTATCTTCTTAACATCTCACAATAAAGTTAAATCACTTGCTGTTTACAATAAATGACTTCGCTAAATACAATTTACAAATACCCCAAAGAAATTAATGTATCTAAATGATTAAGAATCAGTCCCAATAGACAGTGTATCAAAACATATTCAATTATTTTTAAATTGTGTGTCCATATTTTACAGTCCCAATATTTACAATAAATTCCGTATTTCATGTCCATTCCGCCCCGCCTCAATTTAGTCCATGTCCCGCCAGTCCGCAATGTTCTAGAGTTCTCCAAGCGCCCTCGCGCACAGTAGCCTTCACTAGTCGAGTTCCACGCTCCCGCGTCCATTCACCCCACGAACACCTCGTTCGAAGTTGTATCGCACTACACTTTGCGCTCGCACTCCACTTTGCGCCCGCACTCAGCTAGATGGCATTCGCCAAAGACTGCTGGCCGCTGGAACGCGGCAGTATTTATAGTGCCGTAGGCCGACATCCAGAAAATTAGCTAATTCCCTAGTTGCGCCGAGTGTCCTAATTCCCAGAATATTCTTGCGCCTCTTGTCAGCTTCTTCAGCAGGGGGAGCAAAGGGCTGTGACCTCTAGCCACTCTCACCGCTCGCTGTCAATCATTCACGAGCTTCCCTGAAGATGGAGGGTGGTGGGCGAGAGGGGGGGCAGCGTCAATGCAACGAGCGCTCCGTCTGGCGGAGGGGAGGGTAGAGGTGAGTGCCCCCTCCCCTCCCGCAAAAACATAGCCTGAGCGTGCGCGTAACGGAAGGTCTCAGTCTACTTACCGGTAAAAGAAAACTGTTACGATATCAGTGACTACCACAGATGGACACGTCATCGCTGCAAATGTAACTTAATATGTAAAAACAGCACTAGTGATTCTTCTATGTAAAGATGAAGAGATTGAACCACGTCGCCCTCTGATAGCACAGTGTGCAGAAGTCTTTTATTTGCTATTTTACCGTCTGTAACAATCGTTAGCTAAAAATAAGTGATAAAGGGCACACCGTAGTAAAGCGGAATATAATTTTGTATAGAGACCACCAGCTAGCTTACTTCCGACAGTTTGAATGTTGATTGATATTTTTTAATATAGTTTTTCTTGCCAAATTGGGTTTTCTTTATTTGTTTTGCATTCTATCAGTTTTTTTAACATAACAATTACCTTTAGAGGTAATCGTATTCCTGTTATGAGTTTTCGTAAACACATATAACGCTAGGTTTTGTAGATTTAAAAGCTAGAACATTAACATAACGTTTGAAAGAATTTTTTGATTGGAGAAACTGTGGTATCTTCATATGATGAGATTCGTGTTAATAAACTTTAGGTATTAATATAAATATTTATAAATTATGTTGACTTCAATCATTAAGTGACAAATCTCTGCAAGAATGGAGATTCCGGGAGCTGCGTGACTGACCTCGACACTTGATGGCTCAATTAAAACCTGTAATTCCTCTACATAATACTCAAAAATTGGTATTGAGACATATGGTAGCAGAAAAGCGTGATTCCATTTGATGAAATGTTGCGACATACTGGAGATTCGGGCCCCAGAGGCGCCTGATTGTGCGGAGAATGGTGATAGGGTGACTTCGACAGCCGGAGTGTCAGCTCACGGCTGCTGCGGACGGAAGGGATCAGACGAGTGGTCATGGCCATAGTATATCTGTGAGGAATATGCGAGTTGCTCCAGGACACACACTCCGCACTGATTGATCCCCGGGAAAGTGCGCAGGCGGGGAAAGTTTGGCGAAAGAACCGCACAGCGTTTAGTTAACCTGGAGAAATTTCACGAGGCAACACATTTACTAAAATCACAGAATGATCATTCGAGAGCATCCACAACCCACAGCGTTTTTTTTTTCACTTGTTCAACCAGAGACGTACTGATAATAGTGAAAGTGTTCTTTGTAGACTATTACTATATTTAATTACTGAAAAAAAAGGTGTCGCTAAAAATATCAAGTTATTGCTATTTTTATAGCTAAGACTTTCAATATTTTTTCTTGGAAATAAATTGAATATCAACAAGACGTTACTGATGTAAATAATGAGCCTACATTTTTCTACATGCGTGCAAATAATTCCTAGTAAGTTTTTGAAAAGTTTAGATGGTACGTTGATAGCAATATCATAATAGATGAATCCAGAAACACATGCAACAGTCGTGGACACTTACCAATATAGACTTGCCTCACGCGGGACTCGAACCCAGAAAAATTTGTAGTATAAGCTAGCGTTCAATCAAATGCATTACGAAGATCGAATTCGGAGTATCAACTTCGGAAGTCATTAGACTAATATTCTGAATGAAGGGTTTACCAACATGAAATATTTAATTGGCCGTTATTTTGAATGTACCTGTCTCAGCCACTTAAATCACGGAAGTTAACATGGCCTACCGTCGCGCTATTTGTGTGAACAATTTGCGGAATATCGGTCCATTTGCTCTTGAGAAATGGCATAAATACTTAATTTTCTTATTTGGTGTTATCTTGCCAATTTGCCCAAAAAATTCTATATACGATGATTTTAATGGATACTGTCAGCATACAGATTTTGGTTGAATTTGGTTAGTTTATTTAATCGATATGACAAACGTATCAAAATATTTATATGGCCGCTATTTTGAGAAACAGTTTCTGATCCTAATCGAACAATGTTAGTTGACTTATGTAGAAAAGGCGGTAAGAAAAATTTAATGGGAATTAGTCCAATTGTTCGGAAAATAATTCAAAATGTTCAACTTTCTCATCTGACGTTATTTTATTTAAAAAAAAATCTAGTGAAATAGGATCTCTGTATGCGTAAATGATGCTTCTAATGTACACTTTGGATTGGATTGGAAAGGACTTGTTAACTTCCACCAGTGTTATGCCTGAAGCCTTATCAGGAGGCGGCTAACTACCTTATGACGTAACTTACACTAACACCCATGCTTTACCAAATATTCGAACCCAGAACCTCTCGCACCCCAGATCGGCGTTGCACCAATCGACAGCGCTACGGGAGGTCGGCTATAATGAATACTGTTTGTGTACAAATTTTGGTTATATTTTTGTTGAATTGTTTAATAGATATATCACATTAAATAAGTAATTTATTTTAACGCCATAAAAAAAATCCTGTCGCACCTAAGACATGTTAGTTTACAAAGCCTACTGTGCCACTACTTGGGTGTAAAATTTGTTGGGAATCGGTTGATTGGTCCTAGAGATATGGTTTACACATCAATTTTTTCCGTGTGACGATTTTCATAGATGGAGGAAGATTTACTAGCTCAATCTATGATTTTCATGGATAAGATATACGAAGTTAAAATCAGTTACATAGTCTCGTAGCTATAGCACACTAAGCTAAAATGTTTTTTGTAGCCGCCATTCTGAAAATGAGAGACCTTCGCACTTAAAACATACAAATTAATATGGTCTGCCAGAATACAGCGCCTTCGCCAAATTTAGTGTGAATAAGTTTATTGTTACCTGAGATATGACATAAAAATCTATTTTCAACCTACTTTCCGAAGGACGGATAATCTTGTGCAATCACCTGAATGTCTGTATGGAAAATATGTCCTCCCGTCCTAAAAACTTTTAAACCACCTAACCGAATTTCACCAACCTGCATCTACATACCGTATTTAGTAAGAATATCCAACTTTTATGTTTCAATCATGCTAAAGAAATTATTTTCAAAACGGCAACTATTTTAGAGTTTAGAGCATTATATTACATTATATTACGGGAACATTCAACCTATTTAAACCAAATTTGGTATGTTGACAGTACATGAGGTAGGCATTGCATTTTGAAAGAAATACTGTTGTTAGTCCACTATTTTGGAAGATAGTACAATATGAAAAAGATATGCTTTTAAATTACATACTGGTAACCATAAAACCAATACTGGCCGAATTTTCTATATATGTAATGCAATTGTAGGCCATGTTAACATATTATGCAATTTAAATGTATGTCATTTATTTTCAAAATAGCGGTTATGTTAATATTTTAAGTTCATTGGCTATATCTACCATACCGTTTAACCAATTTAGACCAAACTTTTTACGCTGAAAGTATCTATTAGAGTCATCAAATGTGCCAATACATAGTCTCTTTTGTCACCAATTTTTTATGATAGCACCATGTGAAAAATAGACTTTTTAATATCATATATCTGTGGATAGTCAACCGATTCCTGTAAAATTCGGCAGTCAAGCATTACTCTAGTAGCACATGTAAAGTGACATGTTTATATGGATCAGAATATTATTTTTTAAATGGCGTACATATAGACATTTTATATACGAATGCCTACATCATATTTCAACATAACTTTGTATGCTGGCAGCATAGATTACAAAAATTAAATTATTCTACCCAGAGCCTCTTTTGTCCATAATTTTGTATGATAATGCCACACGAATAAATTACGTTTTGTCAGATCTTAGGAAACAATCAACCGATTTACACCAAATTTGGCAAACTAGTAGCACCACAGTTACGCCATGTAAAATGTCATGCTTTAAATGGCCCAGACACTTATTTTTAAAACGGGAGCAATATAATTATTTCACCTCTATATATATATATATATATATATATATATATATATATATATATATATATATATAAACACACACACCCAAAACCAAGCAACCAATTTCAACTTTACTTTGTATGCTGGCAGTAACTTTTCACAACAGTTAAGTGTGTCTACACAGAGTCTCTTTACCTCTTTCGTTCGTCATTTTGTAAGATATTCCCACGTGAATAAGTTTTATTTTATAATATCTCGGAAACAATCGACCTATTACTACCAATTTTGACAAAAAGCAGCACTATGGTAGGTGCTGAAACGGACATGTTTTTAAGTGGGTCTGGCTATTTTTAATTTAATCGTTATGAAATAAACGAAACCTCGTAGGAGCAATGAATTAGCCCCGTGTTCTTGATGGAATACAGGACATAACCAACCCCCACTAATTCAACCATACCCCACGAACATATTTACCGTAATCCCCAGTTCCTGAAGGGAACTCACTAGAAGTATGCCACCATTGCGGTGTCATGCATGTATATTTGGATTTGATTTAAAATCCATTATTTTATTGCTGTATGCTTAATCTACAACGTTAAACTTAACTCTGTTTGCTGGCCAAGTATCTATTAAAACAACCAAATGTTTCTACACGGGGACTCTTCTGCAACGATTTCGTAAGACAGTGTCACACGAGTAAGTAAGGTTTTGTTGTATCTCAGGAAACAATCAAACCTATTACTATCTCACTTAGCAAACTATTTATAGGTTTTTTTTAGAAGACCATAGACAATAATTTTCAAAATAGAGGCCATATTTCGTAAGTTGTATCTACGATGCAATGTAACCAATTTCAACTGAACTTTGTACGCTTGCAGAATCTACGCAAGCATCAGGTGAGCTAAGACATAAAGTCATTTGCCCTCAGTTTTCGAAGATAGTGTCACATAAAATATTAAGCTTATGCGTCCTATCTCGGGAATCAGTCAACCTTTATCCAACAAATTCTGCACACAAATAGTTCTACGAAAGGCCATATAAACCTACATTGTTTAAGTCGTTCAATCACTTGTTTTCAAAACAATGTCCCTGTCTACCAAAACGTTAGACTGATTATAAAGGAATTTGTTGCTCCGAATCTTTCCTTCGTAATACAGATAGTTGGACGCCAGCTTACAGTAAGAGGCTTTCTGGTTTCGAGACACAGATAAGACATGCAAGTATTCGTTTTTTTTTTTTTTCTTTCAATATAATTGTGTTTGTTTCCAGTTTCGTTACGAATGATATCGCTATCAACGAGACGTCAAAGACCCGCCTACCATCCAAACTTTTATGAACTTAATCAAAATTACTTGCATACGGGTAGAGAAAATGGACACATTATTTATATCGGTAACTTCTTGTTTCGAATGGCGCTATCTTACAAAATGGCGAAGGAATTAGGCTTTGTATAGACAAATGTAATGGTTATAATACATACTAGTAAAATTCAATGTTAGGTTGAAATATGTTTCGTTGTTTCGTAGATATAACATACTAAAATCAAATGTTTATTTTGCCATTATTTCGGAACTTACGCACCTCACTGATTTAAAATATATTAATTTTAAGGCCTGCCATAGTGATACTTGTTTCGCAAATTTGGCGGGAATCTGTTGTTTTTCACTGGTAACACAAGTGTTTTAATTTATAATGTGATGCTATCTTACAAAATTGTGTACAAGAGTCTTTGTGTGGACACATTTGATGGTTGTTATACATATATACTGCCAGCATACACAGCTAAGTGGGAATTGGTTACACGGTTTCGATAATATAGCATTCCTATGATAAAACTACTAAATGGGCGCCATTTTGAAAATGAGCGTCTGACATATTTAAAACCTATCAATTTACATCACCTTCTGCAGTAATACTTGACTGCCAAAGTTGGTAAGAATCGGTAATTTATTTCCCGAGATATGAAACAAAATTTTTGTTTTTTTCGTGTTCACTGTTGTTTTCAAAACTGGCTATATGGTAGCATATATGAGGCTTATAATATATACTTTCAGCATACACGCTTTGATCGAAATTGACCTAATGGTATTGCAGATATATGTATGGCCGCCATTTTGAAAATAAGTGCCTAGTAAATTTAAATTGGCGAAAATCGGTTTAGTAGTTTTCGATTTATAACTTAATGGCTTTATATTTCAATGTCGTGCTGTCTTCCAAAATAGAGCTCCAACAACAATGTCCATTTCTAAATTCAATGCTAACTTTATATACTGCCAGCATACAACATTTGGTTTGAATCAAATGAATGGTTACCGAGACATATCAACGTTAATATTCAAATGGCCGCTATTTTGAAAATAAGTGCCCAGCGTGGTCGAAAACTTAAAAAGCCATATGTCCTTACAAAATACTACGTGTGTACCTAGTTGGGTGAAATTCGGTTCACGTTTTCAAATCTTTTTTAAGAGGGGCACACATATGCACAAGCACATACACGTATACACATATTCACACAGGAAAGTGATCTCCTAAGTCTGCCTTTATTTCGAAAAGTAGACAAAAATCCAATTTTTAAAGTAACGTGAAACTGTATTTACATAGTTAATGTTAACGCGTTAACATGAAGAAAAAAAATGGTTTTGCCTTTTTCAAACTAAAGGATTCATTTATATGTACATGGTTATTGTGTAGTTAATGTTAAAGCCGCTACTAAATTCCACACTTCTTAAAAATAATAAGCAGGCGCCATAATGTCAGTATAGCAGTCGAGTAAGCTGTATTTAGTTGTGTTAAAAAGGCTTTAGCAATGCGTTGAAAAAAGCTGCGTAAACTAGCACTAACGCGAATTGCTTTAAGTATAGTCCTTCCATTTTAAGAAAGCTAAACTCACTCTGATACTAACTGTTTGTAAATGAATCTAAAAATAACGCCTTCAAGTTTGGAGTCGGTGTGTACTCAGAGCTGCCACGCTGCTTCCTTTATTTTTTTTGTTTTGTTTGTTGGAGGGACTATACTTGCACACACTAATGCTGCCGTGGCCTCGTGTGAACTGTGTGTACCTTGACGCTCTGTAGTAAATGCATAAGGTCTGCAGGTGACATCGACAGCGGTCGCGTATTGCTCACTTTGAAGAGGTCAGAGGGCAGAGGCACGCCTGTCTGTAAAACCACATCGAGGTCACCAAAACTGAACTTTTTTTTTGTGCACATGTGTCAGGCGATCTGAGGGAACTTATTTTTAGATATTTTAACTCTTGTCACAATTACTATATCACTACACGTAACTAACAATGGGAATAATTTTAAAAGTAATAAAACTGCCCACATTAATGTTTAATCACTTCAAACCTCGACAGTAATATTTTGTCGCATTGCTCTAATTAGCCAAAGGAAAAGGAGTTAAGAACAAAAACCTAAGCAAATATTAAATATCATTTAATATAATGGGGTAAAACATAAATTATTGCATAACAGTGCTACAACTATCAACATACTTAATAAACTTCGCTTACATATTTCCTGCAGAGAAAAGATACACAATGATGAAAATTATAATTTGCTTCCAAATATTGGGGCCGCGGTGGCTGAGCGGTTAGCCTGCTCGCCTCCCACCAGGGAGAACCGGGTGCAATCCCCGGCCAGGCCACTCCCGTATTCACGCAAGTGGGAATAGTGCCGGACGATGCCGCTGGTTGGCGAGTTTTCTCGGGTATATCCCGTTTCCCTTTCCTTTCGTTCCGGTGCTGCTCCATACTTACCTCAATCACCCTCATCAGCTGCCAAGACCTCGTTGTTAAGGCCAATGGTGCACGAAAGCAGTTCATTTACCTGATTTTCGTTATAACTTCTTTTTCAGAGGGTTTATAGAAATTTTTGGCACGACAAGACGTAAATATTAATTATAACAACTTCTTGCATTGTTAAATATTTACTACTTTATTATTCTGTGAGCACTGGTGGAAGATGAGAAATAAGATATCCTTTCTTACCTTCCATCAGTACTCTGACAGTAGTAATTGTAGTGAATATCTCTTAATGTAAGAAGGTGTTCGAAATTAATATTTATATCTTGTCATGCCAAAAATTTTGAAAATTCTCTGAAAAAAAAACTTCTGACCAGAATTAATTTAAATGCACTGCTTTCGTGCACCATTGCCCTTAAGAGCTGCCCAAATCTCTTCATTCACTCACTCATTCTAAATATTGGGGGAAAAAAAAACCTCCACTAAACATACCTATCGTGAAAACAGGTGTGCGGTAAAATGTTTTTGAGGTTTGGTTTGAGTAGAGGAATCTTGAATTAACTTGGATTATTTCTCTACAGAATTACTGAAATAATAAGCGGTATAATGTGTCGTTAAGCTAGAAGGCACCGGATAGAGTCGGCTGTGTAGATGCGCTGGTTCTAAATGCAGAATCCGTCTTTCTTCGACCAAACATTGGAGTTACTTACGGAATGAATGCCTGCGCTGATTACTTGACGGGAAGTAAAAATATTATGCAAACATTTGTTAATTTTTGGCGCTCCGTTCTATAGAAACTGCATAAATTTTGTGTGACATTTTAGGAGGGAAATTTAAATCAGCCAACTTTGAGGTGTTACAAAGAACACTGACTATAAAATATTCATTAATTGAATGTCAAATGTGTGCTCAAGTTTCCTTTTCAGTTTTTAAATTTATGTAGTTAACCTCACACTGGGCATATAAAAAATTCATAGTTACAAAAGTAATCGTGTTTCTTGCTACTTACTATAAATTGGCAATTTCGTTTTTAGAGTACGTTTGAACTCAAAGCGGTTATATTAACTTCCATTATTGCATAACTTTAAAATGATTTAGACGAATTACAATGGTTGTAATTAAATTCTCTGCACTGATGATAAGAAACTAAGAGTAAAGCTGTATTTATAATGCGTTCTTCTTTAAGGAATTACAATAAGGGAGTTTACCTGACCCCTTGTTAATGTCACAAAAATAAATTTTGCCTAAAAAAAATCTGAGGCATGGATATAAAAATGTATTATACAAAGGATAAAATGCGCGGATACTGCAAATGCAGAACCTCATCTGGGAGTGGGCTTATAGCAATGATAGAAAAGTGGGTTAAAAGCACTCTACAGATTGTCTTGGTTACACCAAGTTCATAACTTTTCAGTTGAAGAACTATATTTTTCTTCTCGAAACGTTCTTAATTTAATTGTGACTTCGACGTTTATTGTTTATCACATTATAGATAATATTTTATTATTTGTATAAATGGACGAAAGTTTGTATGGAGTGGATAATTCTAAATAAATTTACCTGTTCATTCAGTGTGGAGCAGAAATTATCTTCCAAAGTAGAAGTTGATGTTTGCTTCTCCAAAGTATGTCTTTTAGAGCGTCCATCTTCCTGCTGGATATCGTACAAATTTGTTTATTAATTTTCTTATTACCTTTATCTATATCTGCAATAATAAAACATTGGGAATAAGGAAGGGGAGTGAAAAAATATCCACATGTTACTTTCTCGCTGAGGATCAATACACGACTATATATATATATATATATATATATATATATATATATATATATATATATATATATATATATATATATATATATATATATACACACACACGCGCGCGCGCATAGAATAATTCCTTTTTCGAATATTTATATATATATTTTTTATTTATTTATTTATTTGTTAATTTATTTATTTGTACATACATATCTAATTATATATAAGAGAGATTGTCTATAGCCTATATGTATATATAAAAGATACATTTTCTATATATATATATATAAGAACATTGGTAGTAGGGTTATGGTAAATCGGGCGCAGGGAATTGTGGCAACGAATTTCGAATTCGTCCACCATCTTGGTTGAAGTATCTGGCGGAGGTCGCGCTCATCGGCCTGGGGCTGCCATATTTGTTTACGTTTTCAACCCGCAACCGCCATGTTGGATGTGGGTCACCTTTACCTTAAACCTAGTGACCTTAAATTCGAAAACTCTAAATGATAAAAATAAAAATCGAGGAAAAATATTGTGTTACAGACTTCCATCGCAGTGTTTTATGTTGGTCACATTGACTCAAAACCAAGTTACCTCAAACTCAAAAATCTAGAAAAAAAATCGCATAACATCGAAAATATCACCAAAAAAATCAGAGGGAGCATTTATAAAAGAAATTAATAAATACCAAAAAAAAATTTTTAAATCTCTAACAAAATTGAAATTAGGTTTTTAAAAGATCACATATTGTTGAGTTTATATAACACATGCATTTTCTACCCACATCAGTCTATTTAACTATCCATTGTCTCAGCAATGGGCAAATAAACCGTGCTATTAACTCATGATTTTCCGTATCTATCACTAAAGTGTGCCGGTAACTCTTATTTTTAGCATCTACCACCAGAGAGTTCCCATGGCACCCATTTCTAAACCTGCTAGTGACGAGGTCTCTCCCCCTAGCACCGTTCCTTAGACCAAACTTCGAGTAGATATAATTATCCTATCATATTTTTTTGACGTTATTAAAACTTTGTTAAATTGCTTTTTATTTTCCCGTTTTACTGCACTAAATTTTTGCAAGTTCAATCTTATACAATGCAAAATCATTTTTCGTAGTAAATTAGAAAAAAAAAGAAAACTAAATTTTAAAAAAATATTTGTTATGTAAAATGTATTTACCGCAACAACATGACGAAACATGTAAGCCACTGAATAAAAAAAAATACATGTTTTGTATACACATAAAATAATTGCCCTCTCCTCTTACACGATGACTTCACCTCTCGATGTCCAGTTCAGTGACCCAAAAATTGTAGAAGGCAAGGAATCCCCGCCAATTGACATATATATGTTATGTGTCAGCACCTTCTTAACCAAACACAGGTCTGGAAACTTTGTATGCTGGATCTCCTTGCTGTATAAACTATAATCTCCCATGGATAAGTATGTTGTTCAAATCTTCGAGATAGTAGGTCCTCAGAGTGTAGTCTCATATACATCTCACTCGAGAGAGTTCGGGACTCCAATTCACTGTGAAACCTTTCTCGAAGATGCCTTTTTGTTTGGAGATGTGCACCAGGTCACCAACATTGGCTTTAGACTAGTGTGGGTCCCTCTCCTTTGAGTCGACATTCAAGTTTCGAAAATGGGAGTTGTCATTGACTTCTGTGGGCTACATACGATTGGTAAAGTGAATAGTAGAATTATACTCGCGAATGAGATTCGTCAGTAGCTTCAGCCACTTGTACTTGCCATTCATTGTGAAATGCCTCCACGTCTCGCCCTTCAGAGTCCTGCTGAACTTCTCGACGATAGATTCTTTGAGATTGCTGCATGCAGAATAATGGTTTATGTTACATTTCTTCATGATGGCCTTGAACTTCGCACTATAGAATTCCTTGCCCTCGTTGGTTTGTAGATTATTCTGTATGCGACATTCACGCAATACATTAATCATCATATTCGTAATACTGACCACAGTCTTTGGCTTGACTAGCCTGGTCTAGGCTAATGTGCTATATGCATCGATTACTGTCAACATGTATTTGAAACCCCTGTTCACCCAAGTGTACTGTATTACCACATCGATGTGGATTTTAAACATATAGTTCATCCCACAAATCCTAATTTTGCACCTATAGTAGTAGCGCATCTATGCCACATGAAGTTCATGTGCGATTATATGTAACCTTCCTCCTTGCATTTTTCGACAATGGAAGTAATCTTGTTGGTGTGTGATTATCTTCCAATGCTTTGCAAAGCGATCAGTAGTCATTATCTATCCATGAGTTCGTTCGAGTCGTCGCAAAACACATATTTAATGTTCTCATCGGCATCTATCTTCTTCAGACCTTCGTCACTTTTCAGGGCTAGGCCACTGAAAATATCTGCGAGAATATAGAGTTTTTCATGATCTTTTGCTTTTATAAGCACTGGTATCGGAATCGATATGTTAGTAAAGTGTATGTGTGAGTTCAAGCAATGTCTGGTAATCCAGTATATCAGCATCTTTATACTAACTTGGCACCAAGAAATAATTTATCGTCGAAGCTGTAAACACCATACATCGCATCACAATTGCGAGATCTGTCTGATCAAAGGTATCAGCGAATCAGAGCATTGGGTTCGAGAACTCTCTTCTGTACCTTTCTCTTGTGTTTTAATATCCCGTACTGTTTACAAGTCGTCGAGTTTGCGTTTCTTCATAGCTTCATTGGTATCATTAGTTTTGACCTTCACAACTCCAGGTGCTTTGTCAGTCTCTCTATGAGTACATCGAGACGACATGTAATGGGCTTAAAGAGATCTTCATTTATAAGGTCGCTTGAACATCTGGCTCTCTTGGCGAGCAAATAGCTCGAGAGAACTGACTGAATCGCATGATGCAGGCCAATAGCAATGTCCGACATGGCACTGAACAAAAATGGTCACTCTGACCCTGTTTTATAGGTTTAGTTGTGAGTCTCCTACAAACGATTTTCGACCCTGTCTTGGCATTCGCTACAGAAATCGAATATGTCCCTGTTGTGTTTTTAAACATCTTTTTCGCGACAACATGGCAAATCGTGATAGTAAATGTGTGTTGTATGGAATTTTTCAGCCATTTTAGGCAATCTTCATTTTGTGTTGATGTCACGTTCATTCTGTCGATAATTTGTTGCTGAACACTCTTTATGTGTTCTGCTTGGGTTATGAAATCATGTAAATATCTGTCCTCACACATTCCATCTTCACCCTGAGCTTGGAGAAGTAGATCCGAATTAATTTGTTCTTTTTGGACAACACGCTGCATAATTCCAAGGATTATGCCATTACCATTTCGAGGACGAAATGTTTAGTATGTGCACCTTATGATCGTTTGGGCTCACTGATGTTTCGAATTACTCTTCTGCCAGCATCAAAAGTTCCACTGTTCCTTGGTACAAGACGATCTCACTTTTCCTTTGTGTCAAGACCAGCTTGAGACCACTCTGCCTGAATTTCGATATGCTTAAAGTTATTCTCGGTGGTCGACAATGAATTGATTGAAGCTTTGCTGGCACCTGCCATTATATAGAGGCCAGTATTTTACAGTCACAAAAATCCATATTTTTCTTTCCAACACAAGACACACTGACTCTTGAAGTATTGAAATGGACATAGTACATGTGCTGTAGTTTGTATCATCCATGCTAAACAACACCAATATTTCGCGTTGATGTAAAGCAGTTTGTGTATGTGCAAATAAGTCTGGTCGAGGTACATACAGTCTGTCTTGCTTAAGTAATCCTGTATGCATTTCTCTATCTCGCAAGCAATATTATCGAAGTCAAACACAGAGTTCGGCAGCGCATCACTAGGCTGCATCACAGCTTTGTTATTACTGCAATGAAAATAACCCACACAATCCAAAGCCTGCAGTATTCATGTCACACATTTGTGTTTCAGTTGCTGGAGATATTTCGAGTAGAGGGACACGTTCTCGAACTGAAGGTCATTCAGTTCCTCAAGCTGACTATGTAGTGCACACATCTTTCCACAATTGAATTGTGCAAAGGTTAATACATATTACGGCACCTGGCAACAGCTTGCCATGACATGAATCACATGAAGTGTTGGCTTCTTCCTCTCAAACTTGTGTGGGAGGATCGGAAACCTGCTTGGCGATCTCCATGATACTGAAACAAAATTTATAAAGGCAGCTTATTTAAAAGTTCCTAGTCCAATTCACCACAATGTCTCTAAGAGTTGAAATCAAACCTGAAAGCAGTATTGTTGATATGGTGATCAATAACCTACCATACGAGCTGCACATTCCAGGATACAAGTTCATCGAGCTAGTAAATAAGCTAGCCAAAAGGCTGGCATGCAGTAAAACTGGCATCAACATGCTGTAAAATGCGTGCAAGGAACACAGCATCACTTATTCTCGGTACAAGGATCTGGAAAGCAGACACCAGGCATACAAGGGCAAGATAATAGTACAGAGGGCCGATGAAATATGACATGTACAAGAAAATTGACACTGCAGGAAAAAAAAGAACATTCTGGGACATTTCCAATGTGATGAAGGCCAAGGTGAAGATGTGCATAGGCACAGAGAGAAAAAGGAAGGTGCAAGTGAAACAAAACATGATGACAAAAAGAACAAAACCTACAAGAAGACGAAAATGTTTACAAATGGCTTTTTGCCACTACTCTTGCCTGCACTCTGGACCCTCGAAGGCCCGATTGAAGCCAAGAATGGTATCATCTAGGCCATCAACACAGCATCTAACCAAAAGAAGAATTGTCCGAGGGCTAAAGGCACAATGCAAACATGGAAGCTATGGCCACGAGGAAAAGCCAAGGTATTTACCTAAGACTGTATCCAGTAAGTACCAGAAGTATACAAAAGTGACATATCAAGGAACTGGAGCAGGGAAGATTATAAAATCACTGCATAAAGGTCATTAAGAAACATAGACTAACAAACTACACGATATAACAGAAAATTACTATTATCAGATGTGGGTTCATGCGAGGCGATTTTCCCCCTAAACCCAAAAGAGACGAATATATGATAATCAACTCCCACAAGACAGTCGGGCCAGATATGGACTAGGTAGCATATGTAAAACATGGCAAATGGGCAGTTTACTATGATAGTTTTTGTAATTTGTCTCCTCCACTAAAACTGCATGATAACTGAAAGGAACTATGCTGACTTGAGATAAATTAGATGCCAACATGTGAAAATGCCAACATTTGTGTCTTCGCTTCCTTGTTCGTTCGAACAGGTAATTAAAATTCTATGTGCATTCCTCTAGTGATAATGTTGGTATTCACAACAGTAGCTGATGCTGCTCCTAACCAATACACACGTGAATACTATCGTTGGTATGGGATAAAAACTATAGGCTATGGAATTGAAGCTACATGCAATAGAATGGATGCTGCCTTGTGTACAGCTCATTACCAAAGAATGTATTAAAATATTGAATAATATGGATGATGGCAAAAACTTCGATGTTGCTTTCATGTCGTGGCATCTTGAGCCCTACCCCAGTTGCCCACAAGCAAGCACAACAACAGGATGACAATGTCCTGCTTTACCATCAAGAAACAGAGGTGCATCATCCCTGAGTTACAGACCAGACAACAGCACAAGATAGTGAGTTGTTCACATTTCGGCCCATGTCAAGCATAAAATATGAACATATGTTTCAATATCAAAATCTATCCATAGCTGGATCTGAACATAAACTTTAAAAATGTTCATTACTTGCTGGAATATCAAATGTAAGCTCAATTTCAAAATGCATGTTATGGACGTTTGCATTCACAGATATTGAATCTTGTTCTATTACTGTCACGAGTGTGGCCTCGCTCATGATTTTCGATTTGTGTAAACAGGACGAGCATACCAGTTCGAATGTGATCGACTGTAGGATCGAATTCACTATGCACAGAAATATTCCTGCACACACACATACACATTATGCCTGATATTTAACAACATACTCACATAAAATTTCCAAGACAAAGCCATGAAGTTACTTTCATAAGTGCTGCAGAGTATATAAATACAATGGACCATACACAATATCTGCATAGTGAGCTTCGAACACAGGCTGCATCAAGGTGCACTGTATTATGCTCAGCTTCCAGAACCAGAGAAGCTCTGTGCTCAAGGAGAACACAATGTTCTACAATGACGATGCCAAGAGACACACAGCCTCATTCTGCCTACCCTCCCTTTTTATTCGCGTAAACTATTGGACGAGAAGTGCAAGAAGACGAACTTGTGTTAGGGACCAAACATAACAAATGGCTGAGCGACTTGTGCAGAAGAGAAGTGGAAATCATCTACGTGCAGTTAGAGTATGGCTGCCCTTCACTGCACAAGCTGTCGAAAATTTACGTCGACCAGCAGCAACATGTCTGAGATACACTATCTACCAAAAAGTAATTGGGCGGCTGTCCACAATGTTTGCTCGGTGGTTGTCACCCTGTTAGAATCTCGTACGGCCACCTCTTACGGCTATAACAGCAGCTACCCTGTCTGGCATTCTCTCTACGAGTGTTTGCAGGACATCCACGGATTTGTCGCCATTCCTCTTGCAACCATTCCATAAGTTGAGCATTGGATTTTGGCCGCGCCTGACGAGCCCTCACTCGGCGATCCAATTCGTCCCAGAGATATTATATAGTGTTGAGGTCGTGGCTCTGGGCGGGCCAGTCCAATCAGCGAACCTTTTTGTCGGCGTACCACTGCATAGTAGCCCTTGAAACATGGCTCCTGGCATTGTCATTCTGGAAGAAACACGGGTCCATTCCGTAAAAATGCCACAATGTTGGGGGCATTTCAATATCCAGAATGTTAAAATAGGCCTCTGTATTCATGCTACCATGGACAAACACCAGCGGTCATATGCCGGAGGCTGTGAAACACAAGTTAACTGATGTACTGAATTACCTTTCTTCACAGGTGTCCAATTACTTTTTGGTATATAGTGTAGGTCAAAACCTCACTGGACACGCACATTGAGGAATGTGATACCATTGCGCAAATGGTGTGCCTTGTCCTTGGATTGGGAATAGGCTGCCTACGACTAGATGCAAAGTCAGTCTACCCCTTCTTCTGCTAGTGTTTACACAGAGACTGGCACATCTCCGCACCTTCTGTTGGCTTCTAGACACCAGGTGAAGTTGAATGCATTTCACCCAACAAACATGTCAACAGTACACTCAGCCATTCTACCATAGACTACAGCTACTGCGATGCTGGTTACCTATGCATGTAAACCATTGCCTGTGATGGCAGTTATATACAGCACTTGTGATTCGCGTATTTTCGATCAATCTACGAGTCATCTCAGTGTCAAGTGGTCTGCCTGCGATCATCTCCTTGTGTTGTGTTGTTCCACAAGAGATGCAGATACATATACCTGCACGTGGATCAAACCATCGCCCCAGCCCTGAATAGTCTTCCTCATGCTACCATACACACACCAGACTGTGGCATAGAGTTGACTCGGGCGGGGCAAGAAACTTTGGTTTGCAGTCACCGACCCATATCAGCGATGCTTCCAGCCAGATTAGCAGACACCGTCGAGTACGCCATCGACACCAGGCGATCATTTCAGTATCACCACGTATGACATCAATGTATGTGCCACTGGTTTCAGAGATGGACAACCACCCACAAGCCGATGTTTTCGACAACTGGCGCGGTGTATTCCCTATGATGCTGATTCGGGTTCTGCCATCACAAGACCCACTGTTGTCAGGCATGATGTCGGTGATGCAACTGACGAGGTAGAAGTTGTCGTACACACTGTTAAAAAGGAGCAATGTATGCAGTGCAGTGATGATGATACAGATGATCAGCCAAAGACTGGCAGTATGACAGAGTATGGTAGTGTGGCTGATCGAGGTGATAGACATTGCTGTGGTCCTGAGATTGGTGTTGAATTTCACATGTTACTGATAATTATATATTGGTGAACTGCTTAGCCTTGCACGAAACAATCCTCTAAAAGTAATGCTATGTGTAATTTAAAAAATATATGTGATTTGGTTTGATTGCTCAAGATCGGTAAATTTGGTTTCGTAGAAACATTTTATTATAGAACATGAACTGCAACTGTTTTTACAGGCTTTTATTTGACTTGCTTTGTTTGTATGTAAGGTGTATGTCCATCTTTGTGTGTGCGGTGTCTGCTCGATGCTCACCGTTTGCCTTGTCTAACACTTAACGCGAAAACGATGACGAAGGTGGGAATGGGCCTACTGAGCAATCGATAGCACCCCTTGGGGAAAGGAGTGAGTTAGGGTAGCCAAGTCCCTTCCCCCTCCACATCCAGGGGTGTGGTGTTTTTGCCCGAATATTAAGGTTCGTGTTTACACGAAAACTGAGATATGAATGTCATATAGATAATAAGTTTAGTTTAAGGATAATGTGTATTAATTATTAAAGTAAGAAAAGCAATTTTATTAGGATCAGATGTTACAATACTAAAGAAGAATGAGCTTTTATAAAAATGGTTACAATATTACGAAGCTAATTAAAATGATCCATATAGGAGTTACTTATGAAAGATATAAAATGTGAATACATAATAAATTTATAATCAGTGTGACATAGATATAGTAATAGTAATAAAAATACAAGTAATGAATGTAACATAATGTATATACTGATACTTTTTTTAGTCTCTTTAGTCTCACAAATTTTTTATGCATCACTGTTCGTCAGGTTGTAGCCCGAAGTGTTGAAAGGGCCACCAGTGTTTAACTGCAGATTTATAGTCTTTTTAGTCACACTAATTATTTTTACTATATATGTGCTATTTATACATTCACAGACGCGTCCATCATAGGGATCGCAAGCGATACCGATGACGGGCGAGTGTTTGACTGTATAAATAGTCTATCTTTATAATAATAACACAAAATTGATGAGACTAAAAAGTGAAAAATAAATTAACTATAAAGAAACTTTATTTACAAATGCACTAAAATGAAAAAAAAAATCATAGTTATAGTTACATAATGTGTATAACTTGTAAGGCGTGGACGAACAGCATTATAAACTTTACTATAATTTAATATTTTGCATCAATGTATTTTTATTTAGTTTATAAAAGCTTGGTGAGCATAGTTCAGTGTCTTACGCAAGATATATGCTTACTACACTTATACAAATGAGGTATGCATTCTATATTTGCGAATAGTTAAAAGCCATACACAAGGTATGTGATTACTACGATTACGCAAATGATGTATATGTTCTATATTGCGAACAGTTAAAAGTTTTACACACGATATTTGTTTACTATATTTACACAAAAGAGGTATCTATATTGTGAATAGTTAAAACCCTTACACAAGATATGTGCTTACTACACCTATGCTAATGAGGTATACATTCTATATTTCACCAATCTTTTGTATACTAAATATAAAGTCATACAAAAATATTGAATTGTAATAAAGTTTATTAGTACTGTCCATCCAGTTTTCAAGTTCTACAAATTATGTAACTAAAACTATAATTGGTTTTTTTAGTGCATTTGTAAATAAAAGTTTGTTTTTTAAAAATTTTTATTGAGTTAATTAATTTTTTATGTTATGGTTTATTGTATTTATGCGTGGAATTGATTTTTGTATAAAACCATTTGTGTTATTTTCACCTTTATATTAAGTAGACAGAAAAAATGTTGAAGAGACCGTTGCTAATATTGCATTGCTTGTATTTCATTTATTAAATTGGGAGGGAAATCTAAATTTCAAACACGAATGAAATGTTGTCCATAGATGTAGAGGTGTCATATTGATACAGATTGAAATTAGCAGGTTGTAACACATAAGGGCCTGAGACTGTGTGGGCCTTCAGGGTGAAACAGGCAGTGTTTCTGATGGGATGAATGGGAAGTTGAGAGGTGAGTGAGGAAAACAGGGAGATGTGTTGGGGAGGACAGGGGGAGTTTGTGGGGGAGTATAAGTGAAGGGTAAAGTTGGAGGGGGAAGGACAAACGGAGGGAAGTAGAGGGAAGATAAAAAGGAGGTTGTTATGGATGTTGTAGGGAGGTATAAAGAGGTCAACGCCATGTGGGGATTGGCAGTTCTCCGATGGGAGAGCAGAATAACAGCTCTTGTTGGCTGGTTACCACAGCTAGATTACGTTTTGGAGGCGATAGGTGAAGGTCCAGCAGTAGCATCCTCTGAAGTTACTATAGTGTCATCGACTTACATTACTACATTACTCACACATTACCATCATCTTTTGGAGAATGCTATCGCCATCTTGGTCCTTACCATTCTTCCTCTTCAGCCATATGATCTGCCAAGGTCCCTGTGTGGCTAGTGAAATTTCCGGGGTCTTCGCCAATATCATCGATAGTGTTGGGCATGGGGTCTGAAGATATACCATTCACTTCTTTGGCTGTGGCAACTGCATCCACATCCTTGTCATCGACCACTGTTCCAGAGACAACTGTGACAACTGTATGGTCCGTCACCTCAGCTGAATTATCGCAAAATTATAAGTGTCGCTTTTGTGAAAATCTTTCACTTATAGTTGTGGTGCCCGATGTCATGAGAAGCATGGGCGTACGAATATCCCCAAACGAGTAAATTAAGTGTGTTCTAAGTGTGGACTGTCGAGTTCATGGACAGATCGCCGAAGCCTGCGTATGACAACATACTAGGGGCTTCCTACATACCACATAGAGGATGGCTCTTGGAAGTTGACCTTCCCGGCTTTGTTAAATGTAAATTTTATCTAATCAATAAGTGCAAATAAGACAAAAAATGTTTGTGATCATTGTTGACCAGACTTAAGTCATCATACCAGCAGTGTGCGGATAATAGGTATGCTCAGTTGGAACAAATGTTTGAGCTTACTGGCCTGGAGTTTCCGATCCTTCTACGGAAAGTTATGGTCTTTGAGAACAACAACCCTGGTGTGTCGGTGAATGTGTACTTGCTGAATGCTATGGTAAAGGTTGTGCAAACGTATGTGACTAAGCACGAGAAACCTGAACATGTTTTTTTTTTTTTATTAGTGAAAGATGAAACGAAGAATATTTCACTTCATTGTTACATAAAAATGTTTCCACTACTGGAAAGCTCGCAGCTAACTTCACATGGGTACAAAGTTAATGTATACAAAAGTGTTTTATGAATTTTATTGATTGACCATGGAAATCAGGACTCACTGGGGAACATGCAGTGCAGTACATAAACAAAGTTTATAAACTAATGTATGCCATGTTTCACTGTGTTGTTCTAAATAGATTCTACATAACATAAGACGTATTTGTAAAAAAAAATTACATGTATTAATTAGTTTTTTAACCTCATTAAAGAAAATTACCCACAGTAAATAAATTTGAATTTCTAAAAAAAAAAAAAAAAAAAAAAAAAAAAACCATAAAAGTCATGTAAATAAGTATTTCAATATTATTAAGGAAAAAAGGAAAGAATATTTATATATACTTCAGCTTCTGTGGGGCCTCCCTCGTTGACATCACGTTTTGAAATGAGCGATAAGGGAGCTCTCCGGTATGCAAAAAACACAAATTACTGCCACACTCTAGTAGGCAATACTGATAACGATGCGTTATGCCTAATATTGTGCCGTTTGTTGGCACTCGCTTATTTTTTTTATTTTTTAACTGTGTTATTTTAAACTTGTATTCCCTTTCTGGAGATATATTTTTTGTTTTCATGGCGAAATTCGTTGCGTTATTGTCCAGCACCTAGTTGTTTGCAATTCAATGTAAAGCAAGTTAAGATAAGGTTTTTTGTCACTGTTTCTGTAATTTATTCATTCAACTGTCAATGATCTGGGTAAATCATTGTCAACTGATTGAAATGTTTTAGTTGAAATAACGGTAAATTCTCTAATGAAATATTCATTTATGAATTTCATATTTAAATTATTTACTGTTAATATGTTAATATTATTCTACTTAAATTCTTTCTGTCAAAATATTTTTATAAAATAGTTCTGGTATTCTGGTATAAATGTAAAATACCGCATAATAAATCGATTGTATCAGTGGATTTGTGAAGCGTTAAAAACTTTTATCTTTCAGAATGCATCCTACTTCCTACTTGTTCACCTCTACTCGTCATGGCTTGACTAATATTTTAATTAGCCCCAACTATTTTTTTCTTGATATGGTATATCATATTAATCGCTTATTGATGAGTGTTTCTTTTTATGTTTGTTATTCGTCGCCTTAATAATGTTCATTTATGGGCGGGCCTCTTTATTTTGTGCGTAAATTTTGTATTTACAGCGGTAGACACCGTCTGTGTCGTAATTATGCTCTACTGAGGCCATAGTTCTTCCTTGTGCCGAGGCGTGGCAGTTTTCCCTTCATGTGCCCTCGCGTCTTTCAGATGCAGTAACATCTAACTGGCATTGGCCAGGGGAATGTCCCGAAGATGGGACACATTCCAGGATAGTCCAGCCACATGCATCTTAATTTTTTTGGCATTTGCATGAAGAACAGTTCTTTGGTCGCACTCTTTTGAGCATTTTTTTTTTTTTAGAATTTTATTATTCACAAAATTTGATAATTTTTTAGCATGAATTAACTTATTCATTTTTTTATTCAATCGTAAAAAAGGTTTCAATGAATCACAATGATCAAAATTTTTGCATAATCTTAAACGTTAAAGTTTTTATAAAACATATAATTATGTCTTTTTTATTTAAAATTGACCTTCCTGATTTTTTTAAATCACAATAATTGTCTTTTTGTTATAATGCACGTGTAAGGGTGCTGTAGTGGGAATTTTCGCTCGGCCGTGTTTCTAATTTATATTTCGAGGTCACCCCTGGACAACTAGATCCTCGGAGCTTTCTCTTTGTGGCATGTCTTTGGTTATTTCCAGTAAGACTCTCTATGTTACAGACCGTAGCATTTGAGTGGAGGTAGCCCCATCATGTTACAATATCACAGTATAGTTGTTAAATGCAGAGACAATGGATGACTAAATTGTTTTTGTAGGTAGAGGGGTCTTTATATATATATATATATATCACTACAAATATACTAATGTTTAGGGAAATATTTTGAATATTTTAAAAATTAAATTTTATTAATGATTCCTACTATATATTTTTTTATGAATTTTTAGGTTACCCACATCCATTATGTACGTTGTGGATCATAGTGTAAACATTCCTACATGGCCGCCCCAGGTCGATGAACGTAACCTCCACCTGTGACATTAACCAACATGGCAGACGAATTTTAAATACGATGCCACGGTGCCCTGCGTCCAACTCACCATTTCTACTACTTACATTTTAGATGTTATAAGGTTTATGGTTAGAACTGGAGCAGTGCAATCTAGGTTTAGCAGAAGATATCTAGTTGTGCGGAGAACAGGGGGTGGATGATATATCTACTCAGAAGAGCGAAGGGAAATAAATGGCGAACTACCAAGGCGACAACAATAAAAGGCAATTAAAAATTAATGAGCAGAAGGGAATGAAAGTTAAACTAAACAAATAAAATATCAATGCGGTATACCATACAGCTACAAACTGAAAGAAACTATTTTATTAAATAGCATAAAAAACGCATCCTTGTTATCCAGGAAGGGGTGACGAAAAATGTGTGACCGACGTATGACTGTAAACGTAAGATTTTTTTTGTGCTTTTAAATGGTATGAGGACTGCCAATGGAAAAAAAAAAAAATGATCACGTGAATATCTTTCCATGCAGAAAAAGGTGAATATTGTGAACAGAAAATTAGCAGAAGACTGCAACATCTTGGCATTAATTTTTACTATGTGTACATGTATATATTACATATATGCATACACAATATGTATCTAATGTATGGATGTCTTTATATGCGCGTGTATATCTATGGATATTTAAAGCATGTATGTAGCGGGAAGTTTCGGGCGACTGTTACCAGCGGGGTCTTGAGAGCCGATGATGGTGAAAAGAAGTGATAATGGAACAACGCCGAAGTGCAAAGGCGAGGGTAACAGGAGATCCCCGAGAAAACCCGCCGGCCAGCGGCATCGTCCACTACGAATCCCACGTGCGAAAATCCGGGAATTGAACCCGGTTCGCCTTGGTGGGATACGAGAGCTATAATCGCTGCTCCACCTCGATTCGGCATGTATGTAAGTATGCATGTTTGTATGCATGCATATATGTATGCATATTTATATGCATAGATGTATATAAATGTAGTTGTATTATTGTAACACTTCGATATTGCAAATGTTATGATAATTTTTTTAATTTCCTTGATTTAATTTAAATTTCACAAATATTTTATGTATGAACTGTCTCGCATAGGTTTAGCATGTAAATATATTTATGTTGACAGTTGTGCTGTTCTGTAGGGTGTAATATTGTTACATTTATTCATGAGATTTCGTCTATGCCAGGGAAAGTGTTTCGTTGATTTAATTGTTATTGTTATGTTCTCATTAAATCACGCTACACCATTTGGGAAAACCCAAATTTTATTTATTAGGAACAATCAGTAAAATAAAGCCTTACAAAATGTATTCAAAAATGACCTCGATGGAATTATACGGAACACTAAGGGCTCGGGAATAACTCCAGATTTATGGCTATAAACTTGTCGAATTTGAATAATTTGAAGTAACTTCGTATTAAAAAAGTAAAGTTAAATAAGATTTGATAAAGCGTACCTTGGAATAAAAATAACTGTGCAAGAAAAAACGAGCCCGAAAAATATGGTTCCATCAATGAAGTTCGGCAAGGATGTCCAATAGGATGACTGGACTTGAGCGACGGCTCCGAGAGACCCCAGTTCCAGTACCAGCTAACGTCCCCAGCACTAACCCAGGGAAAGGTACGCCGTCCAGAGTCCGAGAGAGCATCTACTTAATTCATCGCCATCCAGTTTTCCAGGCCTGGATTCGACGCCAGGAGGTCCAGGTGGCAGAGCGAAATCGGGACTTCTAACATTTGCTGATTTTCGACTCCAGGAGGTCCGCACACGGTGGAACTGCAGAGCTGAATATAGTGTCGTCATCAGATAAGTTTGGCATGCACGAGAAATTAAGCAGTTGTTAACTCCATTTTCTTGTAATGCATGATTAGTCCTGAAATATTGGCAAGTGTTCAACGGCAGTCCTACCGGCTGATGAAGCAATGGTTTCACCCTTTAATAGTAATTTATGAAATATTCATTAGTTCTTGCATTTTAGAGGTGAAAATATTGATTTCATTTTGTGATATTATTTTGAAATTTGGTCTTAAAATGATACTATAGGCTGTTCACGGTAAAGTGAGCACTTTTGACGCCCTAGTTATTTTTTTCCTTTCAGCCATATTTAAGCCCATAGCTACCCTTCTAAATAAATATTGCTATGCAAACAATATAGACATTGTGTATATTCCACAACACTCGGAAGTTAGCGTCTAAAATTAAAATAAAATATATATACCAGTTATTATTCCAAATGAGAGGGCGTTCAAAAGTGCTCACTTTAACGCGAACAGCCTATAATTTATTTGTTCGTTGAGTCTGGATTTTACCAAATATATGTTTAACTTAACAGAAATTGATTACCGGGATTCATAATAGCCTGTCGATTAGTATTAGTTTACATGTAGAATTTTAAAGCGTTCTTCAGATGAACTCATAATTGTGATTTTCTCTTTTTTGGAATAATTTGAAAATAAATTCCATTTCCCATAGCCGATATATATACACACACACACACACACACACACACACACACTATCCAACTAATTTCTCAGATTTTCATAGTAAAATTTTGTATTAATTGTGTAGCAGTTGTTCTACAAAAATGGTTACATAATTGAATTTTGCCTCACAAAGTCATGTATGCATGTATGCATGTATGTAGGTAGGAGAAACGTGCCTGTGCGCCCTTGTCCTCCGCCTCCTCCTTGACGACGGCGTCTTCGATCTCCGAGATGATCTCCTTGAGTGTGTTCTTGATACTCTCCTGCTGGATCTCCGGGCTGGGCTGAGGGTCGCCGACGACACCTACTGACGCCGCCGCCGGCGCCGGCTCGGGGGCGGCGGGCTCGCAGCTCGTCACATCCCGTTGCGTCAACGACGACTGCTGCAAGGCAACAACACCCTTTACCACAGTCAGCAAGAACGTAATTCAAGTGTCTGTCAAGTCTCCGGGCCCCCAGCCGTCGATGGGTGGGGGCCTATGTTTGCTATGTTGTAAGATAGTGACTTACATTTACTAAAATAACTTTAATTCAATCCTCCACCATTTTAAAAGGCAGTGCCACAAATTTTTGTTATAGTATAATATATAGTAAAAAAATACTTAAACAATTGCTTTCAAGTCCGGTGTAAATTTCTTCCGCTGAGTCATTTTAACACAACAGCTTTCTGATATCTTAACCTTGAAAGAAATACTTCATCCAAGATACTTCCATAAGTGAGTTTATAACGAAGTAGTCTGATTATATATATATCTTTAATATTAGTTTTTAGTTATAACTTCATACGTCATGACAGTAGGTAGAATGGAACCAGCCACAGCTAGTACAGGAATATAGCTCCTGCTTCCCTGCTACCAAAGGGAAATATTGTGGGTTCGAGCCCCATCTCTGGTGTGGATGTTCCATAGGTTGAGGTATAAGTTAGTTACATGTTTGTATGTGAAGGCATTTTTTAATGAGCCTATATTGCGTGAATCCACTGGCACTACATGTATTTACGGTTTTTAACTGGCCCTCACCTACACAGTATGTTCCCAGGAGAGAATACGAGGGCTCATAAGTATTTAATTATTATGCCATGGCGTGATTCACCGAAATCTATAACTCGAATGGTGGTTGTAGATGTGTTATTTCCGAGGTTTTCCATTATGGAGAGGCGCTGAAATATATTACGTTCGAACAGTGAGGGAAATCACAAGGAGAACTCAGTCTAGAATCGAAATGTTTGTACTCTACTGTGAATAACTAATGAACTCGTTGATGTTTCAATTTTGCGTTCGGCTAATTCTTTATTATTTAATAAAATACGGAACTCATCAGCTGTACATGGTAATTGCTTTTTAGTGGATTTCTGTTCCAAGGCGTATCAATGAACCTGCATGCCTGTCTGTCATCCTGTAGACGCTAAGTGTAGGTTTATGTTGCCACCGTCCAATGGCTTTCTGCAGCTGTAATATTATTGAAAACTCACGCATATTTTGTCCTTTGCTATAAACGAAAAAAAAAAAAAAAAAAAAAAAAAAAAAAAAGGAACGTATGTACACCACTATAATTGCTTAGCGAACATTGCCTTTTCAACATTAACAACTCGTTTTGTAAGACTACCTAACCAACTCGTATTTTGTACTTTATGTACACATTTCACTCAGATCAGAGTCCATTACGGGGGATGGAACATGAAAATGTACACACAGATGATGTGCATTACCTTTTACCTGGAATAGGAAACAGGGAGAAGAGGCACGTATACAGGCTGTTCACAGTAAAATTAGTACTTTTAAAAGCCCCGCTTAAGATCTACTTGTATACACGTTGTGTATTCCTCCACGTTATATAATATTAACATTGCGGTGGGCCTCGTCACTTTATAAATGTGTCGGTCAAATGAAACTGTGAAAGTAAGAAAGGAAATACTTTACAAATCTGCTCAGTTTTACACTTCGATGTATTAAAAGAAAAAAAACAGAAAGCGGAAGAACTAATTTTAAGTTTTCACAAATGGTTACTTAACACTTTTTATTCGACGTTAATATATGGAAATACGGTCCATCCATCGTTACCAACTTTAATGGGCGAATGTCACTCAGTGCACCCATTAAAATATCTGCATGCAGGGGTAGTGACTTTTTTCTAAGGTTCATTCCTAAAATGCTAACTTTAACATGAGCAGTCTTTATTAAAGAAACACCCAAAGTGCTTCCAGTAGGTACCTTGCGAACGCGACATTCAGAAAGCAATTTAAGCATGTTAACCAAATGACAGTACATGCAAAATAAGATTTTTAGTTACCACATTTAGACGATGATTCTGAAAGTAAATGCTTTCGTACTTCAGTGTCGGCAATTTATAGGCTGTTCACGGTAAAGTGAGCACTTTTGAGGCGCTAGTTACAAATTACTTTTAGTCACTTGTTATTCTTCAACCATTATTCTAAATTAATATTGTCATCGAAGTAAAATGCTCAGTGTGTATATTCCACCGCAATAAGAAGTTAACGTCTAATGATAAAATTAAATATATTTGTTGACTATTATTTCAAATAAGAGAGCTTTCAAAAGTGCTCATTTTACCGTGAATAGCCTATAGGAAATATGTTATTGATGGTGGTTGCGACAGCGGTATTTTTGGCGAGGGTGTTCGTGACAAAGTTTTATTGGCTGTGATATAGACGATCAAGCAGACGTTGAAGTATGGGTTGTACCTGTATTTCCTGTTAACGCTTTGTTGTGACGGCGTGGACAAGCCTTCGTATAGCAGTTCGCTTGAACGCGCCCTCACACGGAAGGTTGATGACCAAGCCAGCGGCAGCAGAATCGCAGAATCTGGCATTCTTCTGTCACCAAGAAAAATTTATTTCACGCCACACCTCCGAAACCCACCCCCCCCCCCCCCTCAATCGACCGGATATCTAAAACAAAGAATTACGACACGCGCCGATGACATAGAACACTGTAATCCCACGCCTTTCCTTCCAGAAGATTGAAAAAATGTACATACAAGCTGCCAGCCTTTTACGTTATATCAACTCAACCTTCGCTTATAAAGTTGGGGCTTGCAGTGCAAAATATATCATTACAAGAAGCATGTTTTTGGTAAAGCAAGTAAATATAATTATCTCAATCTTCCAGTTACTGAATGGGTATTTTTACTCTGAGCATACTTTATATAAATTGTATTTGGCTTTTCAAAAATCTCATATTTTATTATAAATTAACTTGAGAGCTATACACATTTCACTAGAAGATTTAATTTCATTTAGAAAGCAGTTTGAAGTAAGCAGGATTTGTTTTAAATAATTTATTTAATTTGAAACATTGTACTAGTTAAACCGGAATAGTTTCTTGGTACAATTATAACATGATCATCAGCTTATGTTTTGACTTAACACTGCTACTCGTGAATCAGGATATTAGTTAAAACTGAAAAACGTAACAGAGCGAACAATTTTTTTTTCAGACTACCTTAACTAGAGACTTGGCTAAAATCAAAGGCAGTGTGAGACTTGGTGATAGGATAATGAAAATAAAGGCAGTTGGGTTGTGGGTATTAGTAAATTAGTTGGCAATTATGAACCTTATGACGATAAATGTAGTGTTGGAGACGGTAAGTGCTCGCGAGTAATGAGGAAAAAATGTGCTAAGATGGTTTTTATAATAGTCATAAGATTGTTGGTAGTGTAAGCTTATTTTACTGGGTTCTGCATTTCTAAGGACATAAATGCTAATGGCGATATAATTTAATGTTTTAAGAGGGCGTCTAACCACTTACTTACCGACTCTTCTTCCCTTACATTCTAAGGTATTCTATAGATGAGTCTTAAACCATCGTCGACGTGGATTATACGCCACGTGGGCGTGACTATTTAACGATTTAATCCACTGAAGACCCAGAGAGTGGAGTTGTGATCATGGGCGTGAACTTATTTTACGAAACCGAGGTTTGCAAGTCAAGTTCCGCGTCAAATCTTAGGTTTCGTGCTCGGTACAAACAACGAAACTTGGGTTTCGTTTGCAAATATGATACGAAATGTACAACTACGATATGTTGAAGTGTAAAAAAAAAATTAATTGGTGACAATTAATGTGTGTAAATACAGGATGATTATATAATTTTACTGTAGGTATGAAAATAACGAATACACAGCAAATATGCTGCAGTTTAAGAAAAAAGTTACAAAATACCATTTTTAAGTATGTTTTATCCATTAATGTATGCAACTTTAAATAACTTTTTTTTTGTCAAAATTTACGATTCTCTGTAAAGTGTTTTTCCATTTTCGTAATACCATAACACAATGGATTTTTTTTTTTTTTTTTTTTTTTTTTTCCCCATTGTTTTGATACTAGTGATTTCCGGCATAAAACAACACAGGAAACGCAGGTTTCCAAAACGGGGTTTCGTATGACGGTATAAACACTTCACTAAAACCTTACTTTGGAAAGTTTGGTTTCCGAAACTGAGGTTTCGGCTGACTTTGGTAAACGTCCTGACAATCACTAATATGAGGGCCCCAGTTGTGACAACTTGAGCTCGTCCAATACATCACATCTGTTCCATAGACTCCAAAGACATGTCGTTGAATATTTCCCCAAATTTGTGAACTACGGAGAAACTAATTCAGTCCATACTGAAATTGCCAAAATTTCACTTGGTTTGAGCAATCTTCTTTTCACCAACATTCAGTAAACTTCAGCGAACCAAGTGGTTAATTTGCTAGGAAAATTCGACTGACCCGGCGGCGGTCTATAGCCGCAAAAAGATAACTTTAGAGCAAAATAAATTTCATTGATTAAAATCGCAGTTTTGAATTGCTCCACGAACACATGCCAATAATTGCACCACGTGCCTTGGATTGCCTGTCACTGCAGAACAACGTTAACAATGTACCTAATCATTTTCCGGTTGCTCATCATCACAGTAAGTGTAATGCTATACAGTGAGGAAATTATAAATATCAAGCAAATGAAAGCAACTTCCCGGACACTCGTTTTAACTTTTTACACAAACCAAAATCCATCCTTTGAGTAGTAGAGGACAGAACTGATTTAATTTTGAACGTTAGTCTGGTGAATGCGTGTTTCTACACAACCAAAGAACTAAAATTAACATATTTCTGAATTTATACAGTTAAAAATATTTTTTTTTCCACAGCATTTAAGAGTTTTCAAGCTTGTTTTATTTTGACTCGAAAAAAAAATTTCTTGAATTATTTTTGTCCTTGTCTCAGATTTAATCAAATTATACACATAATTTCAACTAAAATATATGGAAATTAATGCTTTTTAAAAATTATCTTTAAATGTTAAACATAAAAATATAATATATGATTCAATGAATTGTAAATTATTTTTTTCTTAAGACTTAAAGGCAGCAAGTTTACTTCTATAGTCCAAGAATGTGCTCATGTAGGACAAGTAAAAAAGTTTATGTTTGAACTATCTGACATGGAGCCAATGCTCGCATGATGCGTGGTTTATTTAGAAATATTTTCCCATTCATGAATTTTATAAGGTTTTTAATGAATGTTTCTAATTTTTTAATAGTAGTGTAAATGTGACGGTTCAGGCCCAGGATTCATGGAGTAGGAACCAGGATCCGTCCGCCATCTTGGTAGGCGCGGCCGGCAGCCATGTTGGTCGGTGGCCTGGGACGGCCATGTTATCGACAACACTGCCTATTTCACTCCAAAAATCACTTCCGAAATTGATTATTTTGTACAAAAATCACTTTTATCAGCACAAAATATTAAAAAAAAATGGATTTTCTTAAATAAGTTTAATCGATTATGTTAATTACTTTGAAGATTTTTGCTAGTTCCTGTTGAAAATTAAACCTAATATGATAAACCAACTTATAGATGAGGTGGAGAAATACGGCGGAGTAAAATGTTATATGTGGCTGGACTATAGCTCCACCAAACCAGAGCCCTACGATAACGAATATAGTCCAGCCACACATTATATTTTACACCGTCGTATTTTTCCACCTCATCTATAAGTTGGTTTGTCATATTAGGTTTTATTCATGGCAAGAACGAGCAAAAATCTTTCGATGTTATTGGCATAATCGATTAAACATATAATTTAAAACGATCCCTGAATGCAGATAGCTCCAGGAAAATACCATTATCATTAGGCTCCGGTTCGCAGACCACTGACGTAGGTTGTGTTGTACAATCAAGTTTCGTTGATGCAGGTCGCGACTCCATGTTCGTTGAGGTCAAAGGCAGCCCTTCGTATTCACAATTAATCTTCGTTGTATGACGAGAGAACCCTTTCAAATCCATGGTTTTCAGAATGACACCTGCCATTTTCGTATATAATATCTATTCTTTTTTACAGTAAAGAGCCCGCTCTCTCCTCACAGAAGGCATCCTGTCATACATTTTAGATGTAAAAAATGTGGGAGCACTCTGAGAAAACCAATATACTCCGTATCTCCAGAAGAAAACATGCAGATAACTACATGACAATATGAACTATATTGTTTCAATTGGCTTTTGTGCATATATAGATAGAAAATGAATGTTTATGCCACTACAAACATGAGGCCTCAGGGGTGAAGATGGATGCGAAGCCTCTATCTTCATCTTTGTCGGATCCTACTCCATGAATCATGTCCCTGAACCGACATATGTACATTTATTTTTAATTTTGAACTTTTGATAATTTCTACACAAATATGAAGATATTTTGTATATAATGTATTTTGTTGTGTTTTTGGTGCCTTTACTTTCCCTTACTTTCTCACCCCTGTTTTAATAATAAGAAAATTAATATTTACAAAAATGCTGGGAGTTTTTTTGGATGATTTTCGGTCCCTCTATTATTTTCACCCCACCAGTGATCTGTATCCCCTTTTCTTCAGACCGGAATCGACTTCAACTATTTTAAGAAATCATTTTACATGACAATAGATATATATGAATTATGATTGCTTGGGAGGGTATATTGTAAATGAGGTGCCTGATAAAACAAATTTGTTTATGTTTTAAGATTATCACGCCATTTCTAAAAAATATGCTGGGAACGTTGAATAGCATGTTGTTTTTTAGGTTATAAAGTTAAGTTTATTTGCAATTTTATTGCATTTTTTTCCTATGTGATAGAGTAATTGTGACCATCAACTAACTGATGACCATTGAACTTGTGTCCTATTCAATGTTTACAGTTCAAGTGAAATGTCTTGTGCCTAGGTCTATGGATGATGTTGTTCTCTGGCGAGAAATGTGTGTAACTCTCGATCGTTATTGTATGCATTTTATATTGATATATTGTGAATTTAGCAATAAAAGTGACCCAATGAGTGAGAGATACATCCGCATTTCTTCAGTGAAATTCACGGAAAAGCATGAAATACTTAATTCCGTGTACCAACCCTTAAAATGTGTTACTATTACAATGTCGTATTTTTCTGACAGTGCCATGAATCTAACGTGCTGATAGAAAATGCCATTAAATGAAAGATAAATAGTAATTTAACTTGAATATTATATTCCTGGGAGCATAAAGATTTAATTTTGCAATAATTATACGTTATTGTATTTTTGCTAAGGCAAATGCTGATGGAATCGTTTTTCTTATCTCGATGAGAAATACGCACTTTCAACTGAGTTTTTTTTTTCTTAGCGCGATCGGTCACAATGGCAAGATAATCTTTCAAGCTGCTCTTTGTCGCAGAATATTTGTGCGAGTCATTTACACATTTCAGACTTATATTATTTAGTTATATTATGTTTCATTACTTCATTATACATTAATTGACATTTTCCATCTGAACATACTCATTACTTCAGAAAGGGAAAATTACTTACTTTTTATGGGCAAATATTTGTAAAGGAACAAATACTGTTCAACGTCTTAAACACAACTTAAGAATTTAAAACATTCAGCAAAAACTCAATAATTTCTCAAATTTAGATCTATTATTTTCACCATCACAACTACAGAAAAATCATTTTCTTTTCATCTGAAAGTAAAAAGGTTTTATTTTTCAGAACGTTTTGTCACTTCATTATGTTTTTTCTTGTTTTCTGTAAAATCTTTACATTGTATGCAAATGTTAGGGGGTTCTAAGTCAAATAAATGTTTTTGCATTTTACGTAAATGAAATTGCTGTGCCGTTCTTAGATATTTCTTAATATTTTTGCTGAGATAATGCATATTTTAAAGTCAGTTCCCAGTCTAATAAGATATTTCAACTCTGGAAAATTTAATTTGTTCGCTGTTAAAATTGATTAATATTTTTGCAGTACAATAGTGCTAACCAAAAACTGTAAATTGGGAGAGCTATAGGAATAAATTACTGTATATCAGAACTGACTGCACGTTTGCACGATTATTAAAGCTGTAGTCATTGAAATTTTGAATGCGTGTGTGATTCGCAATGATTGCATGTAAATGCTGATATAAATTATCTTGCGAATAGTCTTCTCTCTCCTGACACAAAATGTAAGCAATTATTCGTAAATTTACCATATCAGTTTCTACGTATAGTGAAAAAGCCGGAATAGTATATTACTTTCCCGTATATTCATGCACGGTAGCGTTCCTACATTTACTCACGAAAGAGACCAATTAAGAAGGAATTCCCGAGTTTTAATAGAAGCGACAAAGAACATTCCTGTATTTTCATCCAAATAAGTTGCATTATTCCAATTCAAAATGTAGGTTGAAACTTTCAATATAGTTTAGGAAGTTAACCAGAATTTTTCTTAAAATGCGAACAGTAATATCACTTCGGGGAAAAGTTTTGGGTTGCAATTAAATAGAACGTAGTTGAATCTGCGAACAGATACTATATACGACATACAATAAATGTATGCAAACTCAGAGCGAAAGTCAGAGACACTCAGTTTAAGGCATAAAATTAGGCACTGGGCTTATATTTGTGACTCCTTCGGTTATTTATATTATATTACTAGTACTGTATCAAACAACATGCTGCTTATTAGTGTCATTTGAATAAGTGTCCATTAAAATGACTACACGATCATTAAGAAAAAAATTGTAACTATTTGTGTTACGAAATATTTTGTTACCCCAGCACTTACAGATTATGTCTGCATGTATTACATACCATAAATTTACTTACAACATACAGAATCCCCAAGCCTTAGTAGACTAGCTATTCAGTGTACACCACGTAAGGAATCGGTTGGTAAGAATTTCCACTTGGTGTCCAAAGTTTACGTGAAGAGGTGTACATAACCATCATGCATGTACGTGTCGAGGAGTGTACCAACCTGCTCCACCAGCTGGCCGTCCTGCTCGCGGACCGAGGACTCTTCCTGGCTGCAGGACTCGTGGGAGAACGCAACTCCTGGTTGGCTGTCGTCCACGCCGGTCGCGTTCCCGTTGGCGTCCAGCGCTGGCTGAAATGCCACAACCACCACACCTCCTGCCAGTCACACCCACACGCTCAAGACGATAGCTTGGTAGATGCTCCGTTGTCTATAGGTTATTCACGGTCAAATGAGCACTTTTTAAAGCCCTGCTTAAGATCCACTTGAATGCGCCCTGCGTATTCTTCCGCCTTATGTAAGATTAACATTATCGTGGACCTCATCACTTTATTCAAGCGTCTATCAAGCGAAACTGCGAAATAAATAGGAAAATAAATATTTAACAAATCTGCTCATTTTTACACTTCGACGCATCAAAAACAACTGAAAGCGAAAGAAATAATTTAAGTTATGATAAATGGTTACCTAACACTTTTTATTCGACGTTAAGATGCGAAACTACTTCCCATTCATCGTTACCAACCGTACTGGGCGCATGTCACTCAGGGCGCACGTTAAAATAGAAGCAATAAGGGCAGTGATTATTTTCTACGGTTAGTTTCAAAAGTGCTCACTTTATCATGAACAGCCTTTAAGCACTTTTGAAAGGTGCCTGATTAAAGTCGTCTTGCATGCACATTGTGTACACTCTAAATTCGAATCAGTTTGGAGCCACCGATTCGGAGAAATTCACCTACTCGAATCAGTGAAAATTCCTCCACTTAGAATCAGTGGAAAATCACATTGTTTCAGTGAAAAAAAATTCACTGATTGAATTAGTGACGTGAAACAATTTCACTCATTGAATAAGTGACGGCTGACTGCAGTGGCGAATTAAATATTGTTTTTATCGCATGTAGCTAAATAATTACGTGGAATAAACATTTATAGTTTACTATTCATATTGTGCAATTTACCGTAATTTAAAAAAAGTAAAAATAAATAAATAATACAGGTGGCTGGGATCGAACTCACTCGCCCTCTGCATTTCTCATTTTGAGGCCGTTACCTCGCCATATGCTCTACCACGCCAAGTTGAAGTAAGAGGAGAAAAATATATGACTTTATGTGCGCAGTGAAATCGTAAAGGTTTAAATTGTATGCTCTTCCTTTCCGTTTTTGGTCTAATTGGCACATTTAGGATTGTTAAAACGAATAGCTTATATGAGTGCACTCTCTTCATCACATTATTTGCAGTTTAAACCTTCAAACAGAGCGATGTGACGACTACTTTAAAACGAAATGAAAGGCGTAGAAAAGGAATGAAAGGCTGTGTGTTCATATTATCTCATATAATCGCGTTTTGAAAGACGAAACGCAGTTAGAAAGCATTTTGTAATGGTTTTATTATTTTTTTCGTTATTTCACTTGACAAACGTTGTTTAACGGCCATTTTTAAACGTTGTTTGACGGCCATTTTATACGCTGTTTAACTAATCCGTTAGTCAAAACTAACCATTAAGTAAACAGTGAAAAGAATGACTGACGAGTCAGTGGAAAATGTCACTGAATCAATAAGTGAAGTAAATCTAACATTTTTTCACTGATTCATTATTTAAATTCACTGAAGTGGCTGTTGACTCAGACAGACACGTTTGACTGATTGAAACAGTGAAATTCTCACTGATTCAGATTTAGAGTGTATTCTTCCCCCTTACTTGGATTATAACATTACTATGGCCTAGTCATGCGTCGGTTAAATGAAATTGCAAAATTATTATAAAGAGTAAATATTTGGAACATTTGCTCATTCTTACACCGAAAAGGCAGAAAACAAAAGAAATAGTTTAATATTCTCACAAATGTTTACTTCGGAATTTTTAGTTCAACGTTAAGACATGGAACTGTTTACTCTTCGTCGTTGCCAACTTTACAGGGCGATGCCCTCTCAGTGTGCTGCTAGGGGGATTAAAATTTTTAAAAATTTGATTTCAGAACTGCTTAATTAACCGTGAACAGGCCGTAGGTTAGGCCTAACACCTCGTCAACGGCGAGGACATAACACAAGGGGCAAGTTGTTCGGATATGGAAGGATTTGGAAGGAATCGGCCACTGTCCTGTGGTAGGAAAAATTCCAACTCACCTGAAGTGATTAGGGCAACATATGGAAGAGCGTAATCAGAATGAACGGGCAGGGAATCGAACCCATGTCTTCCCTAATGCTGAATACGAGCCACGCTGAGTCTATTGTGCTCATACCCTCAACACAGGCTTGCAATTTGTCGGCATACGTGTCGCAACACCGTGATAACATAGTGAGGGGTGAAATGTGTTTTATGTCCACTCTTCCAGTATGTCCGTGACGTGATTTAAAAAGAAAATTTTTTTAACTTTAATATATTCTAGTTGCTCTAAAACTCAGACTTCGGAGAGCATGCTCATATGAACAGTCCACTTCTACGCCACGTGACATTGACAGTTCTGTTGGCAAACATGCTGTTAAAAGTCGAGTATCTGAAACTCTTTACTGCGTGGCTGAAGACTATCCTCTTTTCGATTACATTGTCCCGCTGACTGCTTAGACAGAGCCCAGTCATTCAAGTGCATGCATAACTGAGTGCTGTAACATTATTCAGACGTTTAATACACAGGTAGAAAATTTCCCTTATCTATCACCATTTTTCACGGCACTGGGTATCGACATTATGATTATGCCAAACAATTTTTAAGTAGTAAACATTTTACGTGATGCCATTTCCAGCAAAAAATTCAGCATTATCGCATGTCAAAATCATATACCCGTTTTTTTTTGTAAAAAAGGTAAAAAAAAGAAGAGATTATTAAAGAATAAAAACAAGAGGAAGCTGAGATGCATGGCCTTGATTCATTTCAATATGTACATAGAAACATATTAAAAAAATATTAGAAATAATCTTATCTAAACGATAAATAAAGAAATATTAAAAAAAAAAAAATCGTGCCATGCTCGCAGACATGGCACGTGGCAATCGCACCGGTCGATGCCGCTGGTGGGTAGGTTTTCTCGGTGACCTTCCGTTTTCCTTACTTTTGCATTCTGACGCTGTCCCATACTCGTCTCGCTTCACCATCATCGGCTATCATGACGCCGAGGTTAAAAGTGGGATGGACCCCCCGCGTTTTTTGTGAAATAGTTGTTACCGTAATACGCGTATCTCGGGAAATAAATTTTCTACAAATACATTTCGTCAGAAAATATTAAAAAAAAAAAAAACAATTATCTATGCCCCTAATTTCTCTACTTTTGTCATATTAAGTGTATTCTTGGAGAAAAAATCGTAAAAATGGCCAAACATCGCATTTTTAAAGCTTGCCTATGCAGATTCCCTAAGCCCCAAGGGAAAAAAAGTACAAATATACGGGCGTAGTTTAGTCTGTGTGCTTTCATGGCATGTAATAAAACCCCTATGTTGTATATGTAATGTACACAGTACAGCATCACGATGGAGACACTGCGCGCCTTGCACGTAGGAGCGATGAGGCGCTAGAGGTGCGTGTTAGTGTCGCCCGTATCGCTCTCTCGCTTCTTGGCCTTGGTCTGGGGGAAAGTGTCCATCCCACTCTTAAGAGCTTCCCAAACCTCTGCGCTTTCTACTACACTCCTCTATGGTGTTTAGAATGCAGACTGTGACTAAACGTTCAATATTGGATTTGATTTGTTAGAGTTAAATGGAGTATTCGCTAACGAAACTTGCAGGCACGGTGTTCGTTTACTGCCAAACAAATGTAAACATCAGGGAAGGTGAAATTTGTATCAGGCGATGTATTCAAGTAGGATATATCCACTTGATATTTCTAGATCTTTCCTACTAGTTTACGGAAGATGAGGGGACAGATTTATCGTTGGATGACGTAGTTGATGGGTGTGGAGAGGCCATATGTGCAATGCCAGTTATTGACGTCTCGCGCCAGACGAATGACATCTTCCAGAAAGTGGGGGACTAAAAGGCTGTTCACGGCTAACTGATCACATCTAAAAGCAACAACTGAAAAATGTCCTGCCCCTACAAGCATATCTCTTAACGGCAGCACAAAGTGGCACGCGCCCAGTAAAATTGGTAATGATAGAGGCGAAGTAGTTCCACGCCTTATCGTTGAATTAAATACCAGAAACGTTTGATATTACGCAACAAAAATTGGGATAGTACACAAGAAAAAGGAGCTCTTTACTCAGTGGGAATGTGGAGGTAATATCATTCTCCCTTCATTAACTAAATGGTCTCTTTTGGCCTATGTTTAATTAAACACTGTGGCGGAGTTATAATTTGTAACGATAAAGTAATCAACACGTGAAAAAAAAAAAACCTGTTATTTAAGAACTACCACAGAATAACCATTTTCAAGACATCAGTATAGGGCCTGTGTGTGATGAAAGTTGGGCTTACTAATGCATGAGATTAATGCAGCCTGATATGCGGTGTAAGTTAATAACTAGGTGTCTTTCATTTGTATGTGAATGTATACCCGGAACCGCCTTGTTATCGATTGGAAAGTATCTCGACAGGTTAGCACTGATATCTGAAGCTGTCATTAGACACTGTGGACAAAGGCTTTCTTCTCTGTTGCGATAGTATGTAAGCTTTCGCATTTGCCTACACAATACAATAATAGATAATAAGCACGCATCCTTTAATTGTGTACGAATGCGCTGCAATTCATGTAACGAGAATATGCAAATTAAAGTTAATAAACTAGAGGGTTTATGTTAACTGACTGGAGTGTTGTTCCAGCTGTGTTGGCACTAATTTCATTTAAATGCAATTATAGTGATTATTTTCTTATTTAATTGGTATTTCACCAATTTTTTTTTCTAATTGAAACATTCTCTAGGTACAATTAATTAATTTGTTTATTCAATTTGAAGCAGTAAAATGAAAGGTTACCAGCTGAAAAACATTTACTGTTTTCTTGAGTTATTCATATATGTGACATTTTTTTATGAAAGAAAATATATCTTCTTAATGTTTATTAATTATTTACGTAACAATACAATAAAAAATATGTCAGTTAGCAATATAAAAAAATTCATTGTGAGTAGTTATAACTATTTCTCAACTTTTGAGTAATGTATCGATTGGTCGCACGAGACTATGAATTTCTGTGCACGCCTTGCTATATATATATATATATATATATATATATATATATATATATATATATATATATATATATATATATATTATATATACATATATATATATACATATATATACACATACACACACATATATATACATGTGTGTATATATATGTATATATATATATATATAATATATACACACACACACACACACACACTTCGCCACACAGAATGTATTATAGTCTACTAAAGACTTGATTTTTTTCTACATCCTTTCTGATGTAATTCTATTTTCATCCGCCGTTTTGGGTAAGTGTGCTTGCGGTTAATTTGTTGCCCGCCGACGTGATTTTAGTTTGTGTGCTCGTTCAAGTTTTTTATTTTTGTGATGCGTTTTGTAGCTATGCCAGAATCCAAGTAATGCAGTAACCTCGTGGCCACTGCGTGCACCCCTTCTTGCGATGTAAGAAGCACACCAGTTCGTGGCGTGGTCCTTTGCACCATGATTCCATTTCGTGACCAGCACCGCAGTTTCTACAAATATTTCGAATCTGTGTTCCAGTATTATTAATTTCATGCTTTTACCTTTGCAATAGCTGGAGTGCTCCGAAATCTGTTTTTATGAGACGTCCCTGTTTCAAACATTTAATTTTAACTTTCTATCTGAAAAATTTTAATGTTCTTTTAATGCGAAGTAAATACAAAAGTATTCAAAAAATGTACCCAAGTTTTTAGGTTACATAAAAAAATTCTGAAGTAATGCGACTGGGAGTAGCCAACGAAATTTATCAATTTCCAAAAAAGAATTGACTCTGGTTATAAAAGTGTTAATTTGTTTTAAAAGGTTACCTAAAAAAAACGCCAATTCTAAAATAGATTACATATTTGCAGAAATCAGCTAATGCTCATTCTCAGATGCAAAATAAAAAAGTATTATTCATTTATTTACAAGGACAAATTTTTATAAACAGTTATTGCTGTGGAAAGTGAACATACTTAATATAATTGTTGTGTCAAAGATATACGATGTTGTTTCCTTGGGTCCTATTTTGTTTTTTACCTATGGATTTGTACCTTATGTAATGATATTATGAATATGGTAATATAAATGCAACCAAAAAATACATTTTTTTAAAATACACCTTAAGTTTATCTAATAATTTTTATATATACATAAAATGACTTTATATGCTTTTGTTAGACCAAAGCACTTCCGCCATTGATGCTTTAGGTATTGAAGCCCTACTCTACACATGAGTCTAGATCCAACCTTCCTTTCGTGTATGATCCTTGTGTTGTAACGAAAGTATATATAGGTGTTCAAGGTCACTGAACGAGGGAGCTACAGAACAAGTGGTAGCAGTATCTGGTGGTTTCTGTTGTAGATAGGAGTTTTTTTGTGCATGCTTGTTGCATGAGTCCCCTTGGGACTTGGGTATACATATGGTTTTGATAAGTGCTCTGTACATTTACAATTAACGTAAGTTAAAAGTGTTACTTTCATTGCCTTTTATGTGATTTTTTCTGTTTTTTTTGGTCAATTGTGCCAGAACTCCTCTTAAAGGATGAATACCAATATGAGTGCACCATCAGAGGTCTACAAGCACCGGGAAACACAGCAGCAGCTTTTAGAGGCACTTTGTGTGCTGCTTTAAATGCAAATGTTCCTATTTCCTTAGGAATGTTTTCTGACATCGATGTTGATGCATAGTATCGTACCTGCACTACAAAGATAATCGCTTTGTAGGAATAATTTGATAACCTTAGAGAATGTGATAATTCTTACCCCAGGGTAAGGAATCATTTAGCACACCTCAAAAGACGTGCTCAAAACCTTGCAACTTTGTTTGCTGAGCATTTGTCAGATGCTCATTCAAAGTCACTTCAGAGCATTGTGACTCAAACACAGTCCCAATTTTTGGCTCTTTCCAATTTGGAGTCACTCTCCATCATTTATCACAGTAACGAGTATGTTCCCACCACCTACATTACCTCAGTCACTCAACCGTTTGCCAGTATTAATGTTACTCCACCTTCACACCATGTACCTGCCACTGCCCAATCCATCGCGGTTAACCTAGTTGGCAACACACCCATTTCCACCTTATTCTCAACCACCATTCCATCCGCTGCCATCCACAACACAAAACCTGTCGAAATCTGATACCTTTTCCACCCCAGCATATTTTCCAGTAGACCTGTGCAAATTTCACCTTCGCAATCATGCATGTATTCTTCTGTTTTTTAGTAAAAACAACTAACCCTCTTAAAAAAATATGTTGTGTAACTTCCTTGCTACTGATGGTCTGACGTTTCCAAATTTTTTGGAGTTTTTAAAAGTCATCGTTAAACTCCAACAAAACAAAATTGTGCCAGAGGCACAACTTATTGAGGTAATTTTTTCTTTCACCCTAGGTCCGCTGAGTGAACGGACAAGTCTAGCCATTACACAACACATATCATTTGATGCCTGCCATACTGATAATTTAAATTTTTTCATCCCCTCAAGGTTGCATGCTCAGTTGCAACTGAGAATGTTCAATCGCTTATAAGAACCTGAGGAGAATCTTTCAGTAAATGTGAGCAATGTCAAAGAAACTGCAATTATTTTATATTTAAATCTACCTTAACCTTAAGTTGTTAATACCATACTTGAGGGCTTAGGACATGAAGAGCGCTCACATTTGATGTTTTTCTCCAAACCCAACACTTTCTCTGAATTAGATAGGGCATGTGTACGTTCACAGAATATTAGATATGGTGACCAAAATAGACGACACATTTTTAGGCCACACAAGTTATTTCGTGGTCCTGGCAGTAAAAAAAAAAAAAGCATCATAATGCTTCCACCGATGCTGTCACTGAGAAAAAAAAGAGCAGTCACAGAAACCAAAGGATGACAAATATCCTTCACCTTCTGATTCTCTTGCCAGTGATAACCCAATTTAATGTAGGTACTGTAGGAGATCAGGCCACACAATAGAGCATCGTCATAAATTAAAAAACATTTCACACAAGGACAAGTGAGTGGTTCTCATCGAAATTCAGGAAAATTTTCAAATTCTCAGTATAATGCTCACCTGTTTAACAATGTGAAACTTTGTAGGAATTTTCAAAATTTTGTCGGTTCTTATGATAATGTTAAAAATAAAAAATGTAAGTACGTCATGTAAATTTCCCTAATGTTGCGTGTATTGAAAATGTTAAGACACCACATGTTAAGGTAAACTTAGGGCCATTATCTGTTAGTGCTCTTGTTGACTCTGGATCTGCACATACCATTATTTCTGCAAGGTTTTTTTGTGAAATTAAAAGAATTATAGTTGACTAAGTCCACTGAACCTTCTAATGTGCAATGTTACACTACATCAAGGCAGGCTTTGCCAATTTCTTGCTGCGCCACTGTAAAGATGAAAATTTATAATTTCACTTTGACTCACAAATGTCTAGTTTCCAAACAACTAAGTTTAGGTTTTTATTTTGAGCGCAGAATTTATGGCTGCTTCTGGCCTTATTCAAGATGAACATATATTTTTAAGTGTGCTTCAAACACAAAAATGACATTGGTGGTCTCTCAACCAAAACAAAATATTTCTCCTGATTGTAAAGCAGAGTCCAACCAGATTGTAGGCTTTTTTCAACATATTAATGAAAAGTAGCGTTCTGCTACTGGAGAATTGTGTAAAAGTTTCCTGAAAGTACTTACCACTGAGTTACGTCCTACAAAATTATTAGAATATCAAATAAAATTGCTTAGCAATGAAAATGTCAAGTGTCATCCATATAGATTGGCACTACCTCAAATGGAAATTTTATAAAAGCAAGTTAAGGATTTGTTATATAAAGGAGTAACTGAATAGTCTACTTCACAATATGCTAGTTAAGCCTTTTTGGCACCAAGACAGAATGGGAAACATCGTATGGTTGTGGACTACCATAAACACAATAAAAATATTGAAATTGAATCAGTACCTCTTCATGATCTCCGTTCGGCTTTTAATTGGTTTGGAAAAGCAAAATTCTTCACTGCAATTGATTTAAACATGGTTTATCACAAATTCGCTTGTCAAAATATTCTAAACCAATTACCAGTTTTTACGTTCCTTGGGACCTGTGTCAATTTACTCCTGTGCAATTTGGCTTGGCCACGGGTACCCAAGTACTTTCAAGATTTTTGGAAATGATTTTTCATTATGATACATTCAAATTTGTCAGAAATTATGTGGAGGATATTCCCAATTATTCCGACAGTTTTGAACAACATTTAGGTCATTTCAAGGAAGTATTGACTTGTTTGGAAAAGAACAGGTCTCACTGTTAACCATTCTAAGGTTAGGTTTGCAGTGCAAGAGATTACATTTTTGGGACATAGAATCTCTTCCAGTGGGATTTCTATTTATCCTGAAAGGAATAAATCCATTAGAGATTTTCTGCCACCTTGTGATATGAAAGGCATAGCAAGGTTCGTTGATATGATACAATTTTTCGGCAAAAATTTTCCGAACTTAGTTGAAAAAGAAGCACCCCTGAATAAACTAAAAAACAAATCAGTCAAATTCCAGCGGGGCGAGGAACAGCAGGAGGCATTTAACACTCTAATGAATGACATCATTAGGGACATCTGAATTTCGCAAGATACTTTCCGCACATGCTAGATTTCAATACCCTACCAGCGTACCAGCAATTTTTTTTCTTATTCGTTTGTTTGTGACAAGACACTTTCTTACTTGTCTGTACAATCAGAATTTGGTTACTCCATTACTGTACATACGAGATTCGTGGCAGACCCCTAAGACATGTAACACCCTGGTCGTCCAATCACGAAAGTGGATCTGAGCTAAATTGTTATGAAATACAACAGGTCGTGAAATATTTTCGCGAAAATCGGATGTCCCTAGACATCATTCATCCTCCTGTGTAATGCATGCCAGATTTTAGTAAGAAGTTTATCCTCTCAGTGTTGCTTTAAGTCGAGCTATAGGAGCTATCCTGGCTCAGGAGATTGATGGCTGTCGTCAGTCAATTGCGTTCATTTCCCGCACTCTTACTCAACAAGAGAAAAGTTTTCCACCATTTAATTGGGAATGTTTGACTGTGATTTTTGCTATTGATAAATTTAGGAAATATTTGGAACAAGCAGAATTTCTTCTCAAAACAGAAAACCAGGCTTTATCGTGGCTTTTGGCTCACCCATGCTAGCTTGGGAAAATTTATCGATGGGTTGTTAACCATTTTTCCTTAAAATTTAGAGTCCAACATATTAAAGAATATTTATGGTACCAATGTTTTGAATCTGAAATGCTTCCAAATTGTAATGTTTTGTCTAGTTTTCCATAAGCTTTTACAAACATTAAAGAACACCAAGAAAAAGATAGTAATTTGATTAAAATAATTTTAAATTTAAAATCAGGTATTGAACATAAACCATATTTTCTTTCTAAATGCCTCATTTGCTGCAGATCTCGTGACAAACGAAAATGTATTTTATTGCCTAATCATCTGAAACCCATGATATTCGAGTATTTTCATTCATCTCATCTTGGCGCTCATCTGGATACACACAAAACCATTCAGCCTATTCGTCAGCACTTCATTTACAAAGGAATGTATGCTGAAATTTCTGAACATGTTAAATGATGCAAAATTTTTGATCTGATCAAGTCAGCTCAGAATACACACTTTGGTTTCTGTCTTCAGATGTAGCTGAAAAACCAATGGAAAGATTGCTTATCGATTCTGTTGGTCCCTTTCCTAGTAGCGAATTAGGAAACAATATGTTTTTAATGTGAGTTGGTGCTTTCACTAAATTTGTATGGTTAGTTCCAGTTAGGAAAAATGATGCTATCTCCACCATACATGCTCTTCAAACACGTATTTTTCAAACATTTGGTACTCCTTCATCTATTGTTTCTGATGACAGTTCACAGTTTTACATCTCGTCTGTTTAAGAACATGTGTTTCTCTCATGACATACTCCACGTAACTTTAGCCTCCTCCTTCGCATGCGGAGCATTTCAATCGAAACCTTCGTTCGACACTCATGCTTTCCATGCAATGGATCAGACAAATTGGGATAAAATTCTTTCATGGCTTCAAATGGCATTCAATTATGCCAAACATAAATCTCACAAAACTAGCCCATTTAATCTCATGTTTACTTTTGCCCCAAATAACCCTTTGTCAAATTTCTGGCATTTAAATGAATTGTTTCCAAACTATCTTAAGTATGTTCTTGATGTTTGGGCTTTTTCACTTAATAATTTGGAGTGCGCTCATTTCAACAGTCGTGCGAAGTATAATAAAGGTCGTTTTGATGACCCTTTTCGTGTAGGTGACCTTGTTATGTGCAAAGCACACCTTGTCAGCTGGGCAGTTTCTAAGAAAAGGAAAAAATTGTTTTACCATTAGTCGGGCCCAAATAAATCCTAACTTTGTTTGACGCCACTCGCTGCTGCTTTATCTGATCCCAGTTCAGGAGCATTTATTATAAGAGCTCATACCTCGCATATGACAAAATTTCATATTAAAAAATAATCATTTTTTGCACTCTTTAAGAGTTGCAAAACCTAACTGTGCACTTTTCCCCTAAAATAATTAAGTAAATGTTGTTACTTGCTTGTTCCTGACATTGTCTTGTTCATGTACTGATCATCCATTGAGCCGAGTCATTTTAGGATCCATATCTATTATGACCTCACACTTCAAGAAAAATCGGCTGTACCAATCTAAGTTGCTAACAAGCTAAGATAATTCTAATCTAAGTTGGTTGTTTCTTGTGTAATTTCATTTGCCTTTGTTTAAAACTATGTCATGTGTTCTAGATTTATATATATATATCACTGTTAGAAAGATACATTCTTCCATATGGACATAGGCGATGTTTAATTTTTTTTTTAATGCTTGATAAATTTCAAAATTTGTAAAATAAGTAGGAGAAAAATGAGCTACTTATCTGCTTTCTAAGCATGCTCTACCAAAACTACAGAGACGATTCTTATAATTCTTTCACTGTTGTAAAGCTACATTCTTCCACATGGACATAGGCTATGTTTATTTTCTTTCTAAATCCCTGAGAAATTTAGAAATATGTACACCAAGTTGGAGAAAAATGAGCTACTTCGCTGCTTTCTAAGCATGCTCTACCAAAACCATTAAAGATAAATTTAAACTATGTTTTATAAATTGTGTACCTTATTATAAAAAAATACGCAAGTAGTCGCAGGTAGTCGCAAATAGTCGCATGTAGTCGCAAATAGTTGGAAGTAGTCGCAGGTAGTCGCAAGTAGTTGGAAGTAGTCGCAAGTAGTGGCAGGTAGTTGTGGGTAGACGCAAGTTGCCGCAGGTAATCACGAGTTGTCACAAGTTGTCACAGGTATTCGAAAGTAGTCGCAGGTAGCCGCAAGTAGTCGAAGGTAATCTCAAGTAGTCGCAAGTAGTCGCAGGTAATCGCAGATAGTCACAGGAAGTCATGGGTAGTTGCAGGTAGTCATGGGTAGTCGCAAGTAGTCATGGGTAGTCGCGGGTAGTCACTGATAGTTGCAGGTAGTCATGGGTAGTCGCAGGTAGTCACGGGTAGCCAACTGTATACGCAGGTAGTCACGGGATTTCAATAACTCCATAAAACCGTATCGAAGTGATTGCAGGCTGCTAATATATGTATGCATATATATATTTACTGAATTTAAATTTTTGGTTTTTAATGTTTAGTTAATTTGGGTATTTTGCATATGTTTGGGTATTGAACTTGATAGGTTCCTGAGTAATATTTTACTGATGTGACACTCTTGTTTAATTGGGTCTTGATCTGTAGGTCATCAAGTAATAATTTGTATATTTTGTGGTTTATGTAGTTTTACCATTTATATTAATGGTGATTTGTTGTGTTTATTTCGCTGAAATACCTCCTTATTTGCCAAAGGAAATTTCTATGTATTTCAAAGTTATCGTCTTTTTGCTTTTCCTGTACTTGTTACTAACATAAATATATAATTCTATTTAAGGTTTCAGATTTTCTAATTGTCAATTTATATAGAAGAAATTGTACTCGCATTACCGCCAATTTGTTGTCTAAATTTATAACTTATAGTATTACTATGTGTACTCCTGACTTTTCATTTTTTGATGCACGTGTTAATAATTGCAAATTGATTTTGTTCGCTGGTAAATCTCACCTTGACTTTTGTGAAACAAATTTTGTTTCTCTTGATTAACCTTCCTACAAAAAAACTCGCACTCTTTTACTGTTTGCTACCGAATTCCATATTGATGTAACAAGAGTCACAACCTTCCTTCACTCGTTCATCGCCTGGAATTGGTCTTATCAGAAATGCTTCACATAGCGACATTATCAGCCTTTATTTGAAGATATTTGGTCAAGTCAATTCTGCCATTCATTTCAATCAGTCACTTCACGTACTTCATTTTCCTCAACACATTTCCAATCTCACATTCTTCCAAAATCCAAAATTACCTAATCTTTCTCCCAATGATTCCCTTATCAATTAACTTGATTCCCTTCTAGATTCCCGGCTCCATGGCACCCATTTCCGTGACAGTGTGCAACTTCTTCATTCCCATCCTTCCTCATCTCCTGAGCACATGGATGTAATTTCCTTTAGTCTATCTTCTCTTGTAGTGTGTTGCGTCACATTTGTTGTAATTTTTTGGTTGAAATCCAAGCTTTGTGCAATTATGCAACCATGTGAACCCATTCAACCATTTATCCAAAAGCATGCAGTTGTATTTCCACGCTAGTTGTGTCTAGTGGCACCTTCTCCTATTAATGCAATTTTTCTGCGGTGTTGTTTTTTCATGTGAATTTTTGCATATATTTATTTTGTGTGATAATTTTGCAGTTTTATCTTTTGCTCTTGCATGTGTGTCCTAATTTCAGGGCGGAGTGTGTGCAAGTTGTGTGTGTATTAATTTAATTTAATTGTAATTCTAGTATTTACTTTCCTATTTAATTTGTATTTCACCAAATTTTTTTTTCCTATTTGAAGTGTGCTCTACTTATACTTAATTAATTTGTTTGTCCAATTTGAAGGTTTTAAACCAAAGGTTACCAGCTGAAAAACTTGTACTGTTTGCTTGAGTAATTCATATATGTGTTAATGTTTTCATTTAATGAGTTATTTTCTTAATGTTTATTAATTTATCAGAACAAATCTTTATAGACTATTATTGCTATGGAAAGTGAACATACTGAATATAATTGTCGATTCAAAAATATACAATGACATGTATTCTTTAGTCAAATTTTTTACCCATGGATCATTACCAGTGTGTGTTATATTATGATATTATGATTATGGTAATATGTATAAATATACCAAAAAAAAATTTTTTTTTAATACACCGCAAGCGTATCTAATAATTTCTTATATATCCATAAAATGAGTTTATATACTTTTGTAATACCGGAGCACGTCCCGCTATTGGTACTTTAGGCAGTAAATCCCTACTCTACATAAGAGTCAAGATCCCACCTTCCTTTTCTGTATCATCCTCGTGTTGTAACGAGAGTACCTATAGGTGCTCAAGTTCACGTCACGAGGGTACTACAGAATAGTGACAATGCCACCGGAACCGGGTGTTCTCTCCCATTAAATCTGCGGTGTTTGCGTTGTGTCAGTGTATTCGCTGCACTCAAATAATTTGTGTAAACAACACAAAATGTTTTGTTAGTATTCACCTAACGGAATAATCTTTGTGGCGAACACAACATTATTTATTTGCAATCGCTAAACATTTGCAGCCAGTACAAAATTATTTTGTAGTAACTACAAAATAATTTGGCATGGTGACTTCACTACAAAACATCTCTCTCTCTCTCTCTCTCTCTCTCTCTCTCTCTCTCTGTGAGGGTAAAAATTATGTGTGCTGATACTCAGTTATGCATGTACCACATTTTATGACAGACTTGCAGTGGTACACCTTAAAATAACCCTGGTAGTCCATTCTCCAATAATGCTCCTTAGGAGGTTCAATTGAGACGCCCATGCCAGGCCAAATGTTCAGTAAGAACTGATGTAGGATTTGCGATTCACGAACGACATAGAGATTGATGTGAGCCCACACTTTGCCCTAAGAACACGGTGTTAGAGTATGTTGATTACAACTACTGCACCATCGCACTAAGTACTGCTTCAGACTGAATTTTATTTAATGATTTTTTCTTTATTAAACCAGAAGTCTATATCGTGATCATCAGTATCTAATATCAGTTGCTGCAATCATTTTATCGACTGAGATCACAGACATTTAAAAATAGCGTTAAAGAATGTTACAAATAATTCGTGAAAGAGTATCCCACTGCTCTATTAAAACAAGTTTTAGAATATTGTGTTGTAAATACTTATAAATTGTCTTACAAAACCATAATTTATTGTAAGATTGGTTTGTGGTATGACATTACTTGGATAGTTAAAAGGTGAACGGTAATTGACAAGCAGGTAGACTATCGGCTGCACATAAGCTGAGAGGATTGTGTGTTCGATAATAACATTTAACAGATTCTAACTTCATCTCGTGAACTTTCTGGCCAACAGTCGGTTATGACACGCGCTGAGACAGCTCCCTGTTCGACCAGCTGACTTGTTACAGAGCCTATCGGATTGCGAACCACCTAAAATCATGCTGACGTGTGTACATTGTGGTACACAGTACTCATGATGGAGTGGAGTAATGCGGATCTTAGTGACATTGTTTCGACACATGGCAAATTGTTTTGTAATGCAGCGGCTGCACGTCGGTGGTACGCAGAAAAATTAACATTCCTAGCGCGACGATTACCATATTCACAAATATTCATTGCAGTGAATTGCCATTTGCGCAAAACCGGAAGTGTGTACGCAACAGCGGGAGCCAGTATGGTATTGAGAACGATGTTTTCAACAGCTTAGCTGATGACCAACTTATAAGTACGTGACGTATTGCTGCCATACCCAACACAATACAGTCTACAGTGAGTTGCGTACTACATCAGGAGAGAAACATGCGTTTTACTTCCAGCCATACAGCCATTGCGGTCACGTCTCCCTCCAGATCCCCCAGCTCGAGTACATAATTCTGAGTGGTTGCTGGATAAAGAAGCCGGGAACACTGGTACCTGCCGTGTTCTTTACTCATGGAGCAACATTCACGATAGATGGCATATCTAACTATCACAAGGAACACATGTGGGCACACATCAATCCGCACAGTGCTTATGAATCACGGTTCCAAACATCAGTTCTCACTGAATATTTGGACGGGCATCGTAGATGACATGCTATTTGGCCCATACATCCTTCCCGGGCGTCTGAGTTGAGCCTCCTCTCAAGCATTCTTGGAGAGTGGACAACCAGGGTTATTTAAAAATTCGCCACTGCACCTGTGTCGTAAAATATGGTACAATCACGACTGAGCATTAGCGCACTTCAGTCTTGTATTTAGAAGGACTAGCAAGGTTGGCGAGGGAAGAGCAGAAGAGTAATTTAGTAGCTGGTAAATTTAAGACTAATGTTAATTTCCCTTTAGATAGATGACCAGCATAAAATTATGTTATCTATGCAGATCATTCTTTAAGGGCTGCACAGGCAAAAGCACCCATTGATAGAGATACTCCGATACGTAATTCTGAACTATTTTTAATAATGTTTTGCGCAGCAAGTTTCTGGGAATGGTGAATTAATTAATCTAATAATTAAAGCTGCAAGTAAATCTGTTTTGGGTCAGCCTTAAGCAAAATTAAAACAGAAACGAATTATTTGTGAGATTAGTAGAGTTCATTACTTTAGGTTTAGACCCCTCCCCCCTTCCTAAGTACGAGTAGATGTTTAAAAGTGAGAATGAAGAATGATAAGTTTAGTAACAATGCAACTCGCACGAAAACCTCTCGCAATAAAGTGATGAAATGAATAAAGTGTAGAAAATTGCCGAGCGAGTGCTAGAGCTATGACCCTAACACTAAGGTATGAAGTGGGTTGCAGATGTGCTAATGATTAGGGGGAAACAGCCTGCATTCTTGACAGTATTGCATGTTGAAAAACATGCAGATGTAGTACATGCTCTGTAGTAACATCTATCTTCAATAATTCATATTCCTGTTATGTTATACACATTATGTTACATTCCATACAGGGTTCAGCATTGTGTTATGAGTTTCCAGTATGACAGGATGTTGGGATGTTCCCACTTTGTTGTGGTGGTCGTGGCTTCAGGGATAACACATTAGAAATGCAAAAATTGCTTCGTGGGTTACGGTAAAATTAAATTATAGCTGAAAATATTCTATGTTTCTTCGAGTCTGAACTTGTCAGGTTGGTCGAGTGGTCTAAGACGCTCTACTTCCTTGTAGGGTAGCATTGGTTTGAATCTCGAATGTCACAAATAATAATTTTCAGGCGTATATTGAGACAGTCAAGATGCTCTCATTCGTCGTTCGTCTGTCGATCGAGTAAGAACTCTTTTTCTCTGACTGAGTTTGAGTGACACATAAACCAATTGTTCTGTTGTGAAAACAGTATATATTTGTGCATACTGTATGAATATTTTCACTTCTTCAGCGAGCATGTTGGAGGCAGGTCGTTACGAGTGGAATCATATAGTGTTATGCTCTGTGCTAAAGATGACATCAATGGTTGAAGACTTACCATGTGTAACACCGGCAGCATTGATGACAAGGACTTCCGAAGAGTCGCTAGAAGCATTACGGTATTAATGTTGTTATTGTGGAAATACTTTTACTGAAAGACATAATGCACGTCAACATGAAAGTGGTCATTGCTTGTTAAGTCCAGCGTACAAGAAATTTCACTGTTAAGTGCAATTTTATGTTTACCCATAGTGATAACCTGTATACAGTACCAAGATGTGTAAAAGCAAAGTTTATCGTTTATCAGGAATTAAGTGCAAGTATTGCAACAAGACATTCGCGAGTAAATCTATTGCCAGACAACACAAAGACAGTAACTGTCAATTTACCATCAGCTACAATATGTATATATATAATATTAAAAATTATTTAATACAAAAAATGTATGATAGTTGAATGCATGCACAAACATTAATTCTACAGAAACATACAAATTTTGGAGACAGTAGGTGAATTGATTTTCTTGTTTGTATGGATGGAGGTGGCCGACCAACACTTGGATTGCTAAAGATTAATGGAAAGATTGGTAATGATTGCTAAAGATTGATGGAAAGATTGGTAAAGATTGGCAAATATTGTTAAAGATTGGTTTGGACTGGTGTGGATTGGTGTGTGTTGGATGAGATCTAAGTATGTTTTGTTGTTGTATTGCGTTAGCTTCGTGTATATGTTCTATAGCACTATCAGTAATTTACTATTTGCATGGGTTCTATGCTTAACCTAGTGGGCTGTTTTATTAGGTGTTTGTGATATGCTTGGGTGGTGGGTAACAAATGTCTTGTTGTTAACATGCATAGCCTAGTGGCAATGTCGGAACTAGATTCGCTGTCATCTCCTTGGTTTTAATTGTTTTTTTTTTTAAACATTGAACATGTTTAAAAAGGAATTTTTTTATATTTAACTAAATATATATGTTATGCACTTTGTGATTGCGTAGCCTTCCTAGATAAAGAACTCACCTGCATCTTTTCCGTCAGACTGTTGTTCTCCATTCAAGAGATGATGATTGATAAACTGTGGGTATGGATTGCTAGTTCTTTGTTGGACGACGAGCTGTGATAGCTTGGTAGAGAGACAATGAACACGACACAGGAGTTGTAGAGAGCATGGGATAGGTATTGGAATGGTATAATGTTTTAATGTTTTTGTGTAGTGCATTACATCATGGTAAGTATATAGGTTATGGATAATGTCAAACGTGTTATTCGGAACTTAGCTTTGGTTATGGAAATATATGTACAGAGTGAAACTAAGCATGTTAGTAATTCAAAACATTAAATACTTTTTATAAGTAATCTTAATGGAGTATGTAGCAAGGAGTGCGTTCTTGGTCTTCTCTCGTTGTGATGCATCGATCGATGGGTAGTTGGTTTCAGGTCACTACATAAATAGTACTTGCATTTAGATATTCATTATGTCAGTACTCTGGTTATTTTACTTGATATGCGAGAGTGTGCAGTTATTACACTATTTGTAAATAGTGTCGCTAAGTATTCATTATTGTTATGCCATTCTTCGGAAGCGTGCCAGAACTTATCAGCCATTCACAACACAGTCTTCTTAGAATAATTAGAAAATTTTGGTGCATACAGTTTTGGTGTGGTTATGTAACAATGTATGTGTGTTTGGTAACGATCGATATGCGATGTACGGTAGTGACTTTATGTTTATCAGTCTCTAATAGTTCTTTATTCGTATGAATGCTTTCAATATGGGTCGCTAGTTAACTTTTCTTTGAATAGTAGTTTTGAGTGTACACCGGATTTGAATATACGCATGACGTATGGGTTATTTAAAAAAAAAATGATATAGGTGTGTTTTTAGAGTAGTAATTCCATGCAGGCTTGTGATGAATTTGCCATGTATGAAGTGTATGCTCATATAGGCAACACTTTTCCTTCATCCCTCGTATTTGCACTTATATTCTCATTCACTTCAGTACTTCGAAACACCGTTTTCAATTGAGCTGCACTGATACCTTCCCTCGCCGACTGGATGTTGACAACTGGATAGGAGAACTTCGCCATATAAACACTTCCAACTTTGCTATGTTACTGATGTCACAATTATTCCTAGAGACACGTGACATGCGAAATGTCTACCTCTTACCTGTGAAAAGCGAATCGTTTCAGCGGCTGTTGCATGATTTAAACATACGATATTCACCCACACATGATATTTATTTTCCACTATGCTCCGTAGCGTGTCTAATTTTCTGAACATATCGCAATATACTAAAGGACATTAAAATTAGTATCCTTGAGAACTGTTATTTAGGTTTGAAATCTGGGAGTTCAAAAACGTGTTCATTGATAACTTAAAAACAGTTTCATAGAGAGAAGCTTGATAGTATATAAGAATGTCACAGTTTAATAGAACTACATTAGTTTATGTGTTACTCGCATCCGTCTAAGTTTTTTTCCTACGATTGAAACAGAGAGTTTAAAGATCATGATAGTTACTATATAACTGAAACGGTTTCTTAGATAGGAGTTTGATGATCTAAAAGCATGTTATCATATACTCTAAATAGAGCTAAATTGCAGTTCATGTTACTTGCATCCCTTCGAGTTCTTTATGATTTTGAAATAGGGGGAGTTCAAAGAACATGTTCGTTAATAACTGATAAATATTTTCACGTCTTTCAGTTGCGTGTCATGTGGCTATATATACTTTTTTTTAGGTGCAGTCCATTTTTAAACGGTACACATTTTGATTAATATATCTTGTTGACTTGAATAAAGACTAAAAAGAATAGAAGCATACTCTAAATTTAGAAACGTAAATATTTTCCTAGTGGAATGCTTGTAGGACATACGGTTGTCGTGTGGGAGGTGAGCTAATCAGTTCAGTACACAAGTGTAGACCTGCAGACGTCTAACATTCCTACTAGACAAGTACTTAAAACAGAAACAGTTTTGAAAATGAGGTACTTATCAGAATTATGTGTAAAACATTTACGTCAGTTTAATTATGAATGTTTTACGGTCGCTTAAAATTTGATGCAGTGTTAAAATCCTTCAATTTTTTTACGTGTGGAATTTACTTCCGTTGATAAGAGCAAGGATTTCTCAATATTTTATTATATATTTAGTTTGGCGTTATTATAACTAGTCACCTTTATGTCTGCATTTCTGCTTTAAAATAATGCTAACATCTCAACAGCTTCACATATTTTTGCGGCAATTACTTCTCCTTTACGCGAAAAGACCAAAATTTCCACATTTAGCGTGAAACATGTTTATAAATGCGTATTTTATGTCTGATACGCTCTGGCCGTAATGCATGCCAGACTTTACGTTTCACCGAGATACTGTCTATAGAGCGTCCCTCTCTTAGATTGCAGCGTGCGGTGTAATGGACATTCACTCTCTCTTTCCAATACATGATTTCTGTCGCTAACTCTGTCCTTGTTCCTGCGTGCACTCTTGCCTGAAGTGTTATCTTTATGCAGCCTTTAAAAAAATTCTATTTTCGTTGCGTGCGCGCGATGCAAACACAATGATAGGGTTTCACACAGGCTTCAGTTCGCATCGCAGGATTGGATTACTTTACGAGTTGGCAGGGAAGTAAACAGATAATAATTATCTTAATCAGGCCGTTTCCTTCACCGACCACTTGTTTCTCAGCTTGCCAGTTACGTCACAAAGCTGAAGCGATCTGGCAACAGTGAGCGCCATAAGCCATGTACTGCAATCCAAGCGTGAGACGGACGATAGGCACTGACAGCCCCGGTGTCCAATACCTATCACCATGCGTCGCCAACACTCAGGCTACACACGAATGTTTCAGTCCTAACGGGAATGATACACAGAAGAGCATATCCCTCCTAAACATTTAGATCATCACACGTTCGTTGATGTCCACGAATAAAATAAAAGCCGATGTATTTATAACTAGCGAGCAAACTTTATCCCAAACTTCTACTTTTAAGTTGCATGTACCTTGTTTTGCAACTTGACATAATTTGCATGTTGGGAGTATAATCTTCCAAAACGGTTCATCAGATGTGAGCGAGGAGAGATAGTAACCTATTTAATTCACTATGTGAACTCCAGTAACTTACAATTATATTTATTTTTTTGAAATTATCTAAATCCCAAATCTATTTTTTGTGGTGATCTCTCTCTGAATGGTTGCAAGTGGCTTTTATTTATCGATTTCATTCATCGTGTGATTTTGTGTGGAGTTATTTTATTTTGTTTAGACGAGGTGTTATTAAAATAAGTCGTAAATTCGAAGTGCTTTATACGCCACTCTGCAGTATGAACGAAACGCTTACCTATTTATCTGTAATAATGGCACAATAAGCGAAAATAGGCAGTGTGATTCGAACATAATTTTCACATCTTTGCATTTATGGAAAACGGTAGCCATTAGTAGTTCTCGAAATGTTATATAACATATTCGTTAGATGTGGAAAATTCGGCAATGTATTACAAGAAAATACTAATTTGTAACATTGGGATAACACAAAATACTAAGATCATTGTGTTATTCTGAAAAATTGCTTTTTTATTCAAATATTTGTTTAAATCCATAAGGCTACAGGTACACATCTACGCTCAACAGTGAGTAGCGTTTCTATTTAAAAAATAATTTTTTATATTTTATATGACGTAATGATATTATGTTTTTGTAGATGTTCTCATACTAAAGTATTGTGCTATAAGGTTGTTATGTATATCAGTACGGAACATATATGCGACTTACTGTATTTGCATATTTGTGGAATAAAACTGTTTATAATACTTTGGGTAGTTGTTCACTTTTGAAATGTTTAAATAAACGCCTGGTTCGCCCTTAGTGCATTTCTTTTGCAAGACAATTATTACTATATACTTATGTATTCCTTTTAATATTTGAAAAGTAATTAAATGCAAGTTGATACATTTTGCTAACTCAAACGCCGAGGTTTTATGAATCTAATCGCATATTTTGTTTGATGCAGAAAATCTGCGTTGTTGTTGTGTAATAGATTGCTTAGCCGAAACAATGTGTTGAAGCAACTGCATATTAATTTTGACACAAGCAAAGTCGGCTTAATTAAGCCCTTTCTCGCAACGTTTAGCGTGAATGTTTCATGTTTCCACTTTGAGTTCGAGGATTGTAAAGTGACTGCAGTGCTAGAACTAATCATGCGTCTTGAGAAAAGGATTGTCTCTCTAGCTTCAAAATGTTTCTAGTTCGACAATGCGAGGCATTGTTTAGTGGTGGAAGTCGACTTGGCGCGACAGCTTACCGAACATAACTATCCGTCCGCGTATAGAACTGGTGGCCTGGCAGCGGCGAACCAAAACATTTTGAAGCCAAAACACAAGGGATTTGTGCAGGAAGTAAATGTGAGAAACAAAAATTTGAACGCCAACAAACTTGATGTATGTTTTAAGTATTTTAATCATTCTTTTTTCGTAAAACAACACACACATAATAATTAACAAACACGAATCACATGAGTGTTATTACATTGTAAAAGTTTGATGTCTAACATTTGCAGTAGGAACTAAACACTTTTACTATAAATTTTGCATCGCACCAGAAATTGACATCCGTGGCCTAGCCCCAGTTCTATACAACGATATGAGCTATGCAGCTATTGTAATTTCTTTTACAATTTACATTGCCAATATAAAATTATTGTTTACGGTTACATATCATAATCCAAACTCTAATTATTACATAATCTATGCTAACATTATAACTGTCTTTTACCTTTTCCTTGTGTCTTTTAATGAGCAAACGTTCACTATGCACTCGCAACTTACAAGCGAATACAATAAACTAAGTTTAAGATACATCAATTTGTAGGAACTTGTGTTTAGCAATACAACCCGTACAGTTTTACATGTTATAATTTAATTTTTAAATAACTTTCTTAAAGCATAAATTAGCACGTAATTAATAAAGGAATTTTTTGCGAATGCTTTCATTAGGAAATTAACAGTTCACTTCGAGGATTCCAGTTCTCATTTGCTGTACCATAGTTTACATATGCAACAGTATCATAATGATATTATAGGCTGTTCACGGTAAGTGAGCACCTTTTAAGGCTCTGCTAAATGTTTCCTATAGACCAACTTCTATCTTTCTACCACTTTTTAATATAAACCTAGCTACGTATATAATAAACACAGTGTATACATTTCATCTCTCTCGAAAGTTAACATGTGAGACTGAAATAAAAAATCTTTTTTAGTGGTTGATGGTTGGTGGGTGGGCCTTAAAAAGTGCTCACTTTACCGTGAACAGTCTATAGTAAATAAACTTAGCGTTAGCTTGCACACGCGTCATGTACATCAACGAGTTTTGATCACTCGCGGCAGTGTTTACCAAACATCCGGACACGCAGGGAATCAAATTTTGATCATCGCTCACCGCACACTGGCAGCACTGCCGCGCGGGCATTTATAGAGACGCCCGGAGCATCTGTCGGCGACGCTTGTTAGGCGCGCCGCCCAAAGATCCGAATCGGCGTTTGTTTGCAGCGGACCGCCTCTCTATCTGAGCGCACGCGGGCCGGGCGTTATTTTCGGTGTTCGGAAAAAGGAGAAGGGAGGGGAGGGGGGGGACCTTTCCGTCCCGGGCTGCCGTCAGGCTCCGTTCCCTGCGCGTGCCCGAGGGAGTCCAGTTTCACGGACATTTGGACGAAGAGATAGGAGACAGCACGCTGGCGCGCTGCAAACCATGCGGAAGACTCGGGCTGTGCACTGAAGGCATTAACATGCGCAAACTTGAAACTTACTGAAATCCTCACGAGTGAACTAGTTTTTCTTTTACGTTACAAGTAAAAATGAAAAGAAATCAACGATATTTTATAAATAAATATTTTCGCATTTTCGCGTAATTAATTGGAACCTTACCAATTTTAGAGATAAGAATAATATCACAGAGGTGGGAAGCACCAAACCAAATTTTGAGATTGATGAAATATCCTACTGCTATTAAAACTAAATAATTAAACAAAGAAATTATAAAGAACGATGGAATTGTGATAAAACATAAATTGAAAATGGCTGACTAGTTAGTTACAAAAACTGTTATCTAGGCATAATTAGACGAGTAAAATAGCCGAGGTACCAAATACCAGCTTATACAAGTGTAGAACGTAGTGAAGTAGACATAAGTGTCAACATTCCCATAGTTGATCTATACACAGCGAAACAGGAAGTGTTCCAAACATGTTTACAATAATACACTATAAAAGCGTCTGGGCTAGTTAAAGTCATTTTTTAAAACACATGAAATGCATTTCTAAATGCATAACTTAAATAGAAGAAAAATTCTTACACCAATATTAGTGATCACAAGTTTATACTACAATTTCGTGTACCTTTAAGTATCTACAGTATTTACAAAACTATAGTACATATTGTACGGAAGCTTGAAGGAAAATTTCGCTTTCTCAAGAACAGCGATTTGAAATACTTTTTCAGGTGCAAAACTGTTGTGGAATTTAAAATCAATAACGATTTATTATTTTATACTACAACGTTAGGTAGCAATGTATTGCATCTTTTAACCATGTCAAATCATACTTAGATGTGCTGAACTCCGTTTTTGAGGCAATCATTATTTACTATTTAACTGAGCAGATATGAAGGCCTGCTCACTTCCTTCATAGACTCCGCAAAATGTGAAAACAATTAACGAGATTATAGAACATGTAAAGCGATATTGCGAAATTCTAAGGACAAAGATATGTTATCACTAAGTCAGTTTTAGCTCTAACATGTAAAAATATTAGTAGCCACTACTTTGAAAACTACTGTGCTAATCAGACGTTAAAATACAGAACTCATTATTATAATCCGATACCGCACTCCTGAAGAAGTAAGCCAGCAGAGAGTTTGCTGAATTTTCGTTTGCCGAATAACTCATAATCGGTGATTTCTAGGAATACCGCCAGACTTTTGTGTTTTTTAGAATATGAATGTTTATTTAATTTTTGTACTGCATACAAGTTTTGTCTTTCATTGAACAAATGTGGCATTATAGAACTCCATTAATTCAGCTGTTACCTCGCCTGCGCTATGCCACATGATTTGTTGATTTCAGGCTGATTAGAACACTTATGATGTCACTTTTCAACGTTCCTGTATCATGGCTACTAAAGGCCGTTCACGGTAAAGTGAGCACATTTGAAATACTTTTGCAAATAAATCGCCGCCCACAACTGCAAACATACTGCAGGACACACACTGGCATGCCAGTTCCTAATTAGGTTGGCAGCCAACATGTAAAATAGTTTCAAGTATTCAAGTTTTATTACAAGTATTAATATTTATAGCAAATAGAGTTGGTGTATCATTTTTGCTTTATGGACATTAATGTACTTTAGTTTGGATGGTTTCACTTGTATGGCGCTTCAAAACTTATTAAGCCCGTGGCAATATAAGATCGCATTCAGTTACTTCTACGCGCAAAATACGCATACATGTTGTTCCGTCACTTGCCTATAGGTGCGCCAGTGTGCATCATAGGACATTCCACTGCCGGCCAATCTCTCGCGTAAACTGCACGCTAGAGATGTTCAAGGTCATACATTTACTAGCTCGTTTCTGTGGCACCAAATGGGACTTGCTCATTCGCGTGAGCCTAACTCGTGCGCAACGTCGGCTCGAACATCCGAAGCTCATGGTTGTCCACGGCGCACTTTGACGGACCAGACAGATTGAGACTTGCTCGTTCGCCCTGACCACCATTCTTCCGCCTGCTGGCCCGACGTTGGCACATTTACACTCGCAATTCCACGCGCCGTTCGTGAAACGACGCTTGAACACTTACAGAGACAGAAAAGGACTTACAGGTCATGTAAATACGACATTCTTAGGTGGTAACACTGAACCTAAGGAATTAACATTTCCTACATAAATAGATGTTCAACCTTTGAGGCAGATTGGACTGTCGAACATAATCAATACTAAGCACTGTTACATATGGAGTTCCTTAATGCCTGTTACATGGGAAACTGTGTATCTCACAACACGTTTGCTGCGAAAACTAGTCCGCAAGTTGCCCCTAGAGTTTCCAGTGTAAGTTCCATAAAACCGTCACCATCAACAAAATGCAAATGGTCGTAGGTCCTTTCCACAAATCATGAGATATTTCTCTGTTACGCTGCATTTCACAGCAACAGGTACACGAGAAAATTTAAAACCTGCTGCGTCTTGTTCACGTCAAAAGTGGCGCTTTTAATGTATGTCCCATTGTCCTCTTTCAGTAGATGCACAGCATTACAGTCACGACATTGGTGTTTTGAAGTAGCGTCTCTAATGAATGCAAATTTATCGCTCACATCACTTCGTCCTCTTTTTCTGGCCAAGTCTACGTCATATGTCCTTTCTACTATCTTCCTGGAAACGTCTTCGATAATCTGAGAAACCATTACGTGCGGTCAAATTAACACGTAAGAACTTATCCACTTACAACTGCAGTGAATACACAATACTCGCGTGTATTTACTGTGTGGTTGTGGTATCGACGTTGTGTTGCAACACAGCCACAGTCAGGGAAGGGGGGGGGGGGGGGGTGAGAGAGCTGTTCGCTGCTCACAGTACTTCGGGCGATCCGCGTTTTCGAGTACTCGAATGGCCGAACGCGGTTTGAGCGACCAAAGTGCATTTCATGAGCGAGTTTTACCGCACTCTCTTAATAACATCGCCCGTCGTTTCCGAATCACGAAATTATACGAATTAGGTGATCAAACTCGCTCAATGCACATCGTGGTCTGGAGAACGTCTCGTTGGCGCGAATTATCGGTGGTTGAAAAGTTAGCAAGAATATGTGTTTGTGTGGTTTTTGTCATAGTTGAGCTACGTTACGCATTTTAAATATTTAAGTACACAAGGCAACGTCAAGGTGTACGAAATGTGTTTGCATACTGCGAAGACCCCGCGTGCACTCGAGAAAGTATTTAGTAACGGAATAACATCACGCGAGTTTCTTAGAAGCTATGTTATTGCAGGCAACGGAACTTGGCGGAAAATTTACATATGTTGGAAAGATACAAGAAAGGTTGTCTGAAGTGCCCACTTGACCGTGAAGCGTCTTTGGCGTGAGGAAGTGTGTAACTAAGTCATGTTTAAAGACAGTATCATCGCAGGACAGGCTATAGCGAGGAGCACGACATGTGCTGGCCGGGTTAGGAGCGGGGTATTGGAGGCAGGCACAGCCCAGACGCTGCTAGGGATAGGAGAGAGAGCGAGTGCTTGGTCGACGGCGTCCCCCGCTGGCGTGGACGTCCCTCGGCGAGGAGCGGGGCCCGGCACTCAGAACTGAATGCTCTTTACCTGGGTGGCGTCCAGCGTGGACGACGAGACGACCCGCTGGCTGGACGACACCTGCGACACGGACGACTGCACGACGCGCGACGACGTCTGCTTCACCGACTGGCTGGCCTCCACCACCTTGGAGCTCTCCTCAGACTGGAAGCTGCTCGACTTCTGCACCACTTGCCGCCCGCCCACCACCTTCTTCTCCTGCGCCAACACACACTTACCCTTGCATTCCCTTCGAACATGGCTCATTATACAGGCTGCAACTGACAAACAATCTTCATTATATTTTAATTGTAAAGGGCTTTTTAACGTCCCACGGTTTTATACTCGAAAGTTTAGCAGGGGACGGCTTACAGATTAACTTATAACCTAACTTAAATTAACACCCACCCCTTACCCGGGATTCGAACCCAGAGCCTTCCGCCCCACAGATTGGTGGCGCACCAACCGACTGCGCCACGGGAAGTGAGTTTGAGTGAAAGAAGGATGGAAAACTGGCGTGGCACTGCGGGCTGCCTGCATACAGGGGACGCCAGCCTGCCGGTGTGACGTCACTGTCTCCGCCCCCACCTGCATGTACACTACACTTCCTTTCTATACCTTTATCTCTATTTTTGTCACGAGAGATATTCTACTTCTGGTACTCCATGCTTGAGTTGAGTTGAAGAGATTTGGGCGGTTATTAACATCGACCTGATGAGGGTGAAATGAGGTGAGAATGCAAGTGCGGCGGAAACTGGATATCCCTGAGAATACCCAGCGACCAGCGGCATCGTCCGGCACGATTCCCACGTGTGAAAATCCTGGAGTAACCCGGCCTGGGATTGAACACAGTTCGCTGTGCTCCATGATGTACAGGCTATTCCGATACGTGTAAAAGGCATTTATCAAAAGTAATCTTCAGAAAAACAAACCATGCTTTGTATCCACACCTTTCGAACCTTTGAAGGTGTTTATAACGAATGCTTGCACTAGCATAGTGAAATCGTTTTTTTATCATTCACAAGATAATGTAAAAACGAGCTGTGTTACAGGTTTCTTCCAATCATTTACATTTATTTTATTTTTTTTTTACGATACAGTAACTCTAAACACGTCAGCGAAATAAATAAGGCAATTATGGCAACGTTAGTTTCAACACTCTTGGACACGATATTAGCATGATTTTTCTTTAGATAGCGATCGATCGAGTAATTCAATTACATACACCTTTTACTAAATGTGATAATATCCAGCAGGAGACATGGAACTAATTCAGTTTATCATTCGTTAATATTCGTATTCGGGGCTCCGATATTTAGGAACTGGAAGCAAGTTATTCCCCATTAACGCTGTGACAAGTTAAATTTTATCAAGTCCAAAAAATAAAAATACTAAAAAACCCTTTTTTTATATAATAGAAAATATTTTTGCCACGCAAGGAGTAAAATATTTAATTTGGCTTCCGTGTTAGTGACACAGATTCTCAGACAGCAAGGCAAAAAAAATTGCTTTTCTACAAACACTGCTGTAATACATTCAGCCGAGTTAAGATCACGTTTCGCTTGAAGATTTTATATCTAATTTAATACAATGGATATTGTACGGATTGTAAATACTGGAGATTTATAACTAGTCTTTCGAACTAGATTCAGTGGCACGTGAGTTTTAGGTTTTAAAAGACTATCTTACATATGAACAAATTACTTAAATCCAAATTCTAATTACAGTGGAACAAGCACTCATATGTCGTACGAAGTAACTAAGTCGAGGGCCTTGATTGATTGAATATTTTGTTAAAGTATTCTAAGTAATGTCACGAGTTCGTCATGGAATCGACCCCATTGTTGTTTCTACGTGATAAGGGTTTTATGAAATAGGCAGTTTCCGGGACATAATGGATCTTACCTCTCTCAGTCATGCTTTAAAGTGACAGCCTGGAGACGAGGTGCCCCAGAATAGAAGCCGTTAATCAAAAGGGCTTAAAGAAGGTAATATCCAGGACGGGATAAGAAAACCAGGATCCAACTCAGAATAGGGATAGCCTGAAAAAATCCAGGAGACTCGGGTACGTGAGGTTGTGAGTCCCTGGGGTACTGTTATGAAAATTTTGCTTTCTCGAAAATACTCACGGCGACCAACGTTATGATAAAGACAGTTATAGGTTGTTCACGGTCAAGTGAGCACTTTTGAGGCCCTAGTTACTTTTTTATTTCAGTCATTTTTTATCCTTCAGCCATCTTTATAAAATAAAATTTGGCATTGCAAGTAATTAACACAGTGTGTATATACCACCACACTCGAAAGTTAACGTCTAAGGCTAAAATAAAATATATTTATGTGCTATTATTAAAAATGAGAATGCTTTCAAAAGTGCTCTCTTTACCATGGATAGCCTATACAAGAGAAATTACTCGTAATTGTCTTTATGCGGTTTCCTGTAATTGATCTCTTTGTGGCGTACATGGGCTTGACAACGTTGCGGGCTGTGTTCTGAAATCATCAATCTGCTTGATGATTTTTTTCGCGTCATTAGATAGTCACTTTGTCTCATATTCCGTTAAGATAGTGAATTTCCTACTGCAAACGCAATTTATTTATCAATACATGTCCGAAAAACATATCTCAAGACCTCGCTATTAAGAGCCGCATAATTTCTCTCTCTCCCTCTCTCCCTCCGGAAAACACATTTAAAATAAATTTACTTGTCATAAGTTTTTATAAGACTTAGTTCATTCCGAGCATCGCGAGATAGCAGCATCCATGGCCGAGTACGTCATCTAGTGATTACGTCAGAACGAAGTGTTGGGAAGTATCAGTAGCGCAAATTGAAATATACTTCTTAAATATATTCCAGTCACCGTTCATATTTGTGCGAAATAGGCCTATAACAGAATGTAAAATTTCTTTTCTTTGGGGCAAGTATTAATTTTTCTATGTGGAGTGTGTTTGCAAGAAGTAACCACGTACGTCCGCCATTTTGTTCCAGCTTTCGTACATAAAGACACCTTGTTGTGCTGTCATCATATCACGAGGCATTCAAAAGACCATTATGGCGAATGTTGAGTTACATAATACAATTTAGCAACGTAAATATAGTTACGCGGTAAATGTGTTTATATAAAGACAGTAAAAAGTTACAGAATAAGGCAGTGCTATTAGAGTTAGTTTTCCCGTCGGGCCACTTACAAATAATTGCAACGGGCTACAATCGCTTGTTAAAAAGGCACTTATGCTAAACATATTAATTTACGTAGATAGGTAAAACTGAATTAATAAATAATTTTGTTAAAATATTTACGTTTCAGTTGACGTTGAGTCAGGTAGCTGTATTAAAAAGTGGAGAGTCGTGTGGAATGGAGGGATTTTGGTGGCTCTTAACATCGGGATCTTAACGGGCCTGCCTATCAAGCATGCAGTCGGGAACTTCAAATGGGGAATCAATGTTAAACGAAATTCCTTCTCATTGCGCCAATTTTAAAGATAACTATTTCAAACAATTGTTATTCCACTTGAAATTGCTTAAGGAACTATGCCAGGTTAAAATATTTTTTAATGTGTTTTTTTATAAAATGTAAATATTGAAATTTACGTATAACAAAAAAAAAGGTGGATGAATAATTTTTTTAAAAAACAATTCTATGCGTCAATATTCTCTGAGAAAATCGCGTTGAAGTGTTTTTATTTGAAATAGTTATCTCCAAAATTGACGCAATGAGAAGAAATTTCGTTTAACATTGATTTCCCAGTTGAAGATCGCGACTGCCGGCTTGGTAGGCAGGCCCGTTAACAGCCGATTATAGTAAAGGCGTGGTGAGGATGGGGCAGTACCGGAATGCAAGGGCGGGGAAAACGGGAGATCCCAGAGGAAACCCGTCTACCAGCGGCATAGTCCGGTACGATTCCCACTTGCGAAAACCCGGGAGCGAACCCATCGGAAATCTAACCCGGCTCGCCTGGGTGGCAGACGAGTGATTTAGCCAGTGCTCCACTGCGGAACTTATTGGATAGAAATGTTTTGACGTGAATACGTACTTAAATTTGCTACTATAGTGGGAGGCAATCCAGAAAATCCGATCATAACAAAATCGGAGGTGCAGTTTGGCATTGCAGCTCATATTCTATCGTCTACATTAAAAATTCTACGCCTGGGTAGGAGGGGGGGGGGGGGTCCGCGTTGCAATTTTTAGTTCGTTTCGCCGCGTCTCATAACTTCCACGTAGTATAACTTTTGACTAGGAGAAGCTACGACGCTCGTTTGAGTTTCAATCGACATCTCTCGCGAAGATCAGTCGATTGCGTATATAAAAACATTTGTGTGGCGTGATTATGGTAAAATTGCATGAGTTTAATGTAAAAACTTAACACAATGTCAGCCTATACTTGTCAAAAAGCCAAGTCGAAATACAGAAATCATATACGGTTGGAAAGGACATTTCAAAAGCAATCCAGTGATACACATAAAGCCCCATATGATCGAGTGAAGCGGTACCGGGAACGTAAAATAAACATCAAGGTGTCCGAGCGCGTCAACGTAGACGTATTCACGCAAAACAAACGGCCGTGTCCCCAACACAGCCACACTCGTTTTCTTTTTGTTTGTGGGCCAGTGTGGCTAGCCTTGCGGGCTGCTAATGGAACATGTAGGCCTGGAATAGGACCCCTGGACGGCTGAGCTCGAAGGGCAACTCACCTCGGAAGCTGACGACTCGACACTCGAGGACTGCTCCCTCGCGACCACGTTGCCTCCAGATGGCGTCACCTCCATATCGCGGGCTGGCCTGGCTCACGAGTCGCTGTTCCTCTCTCTCTCTCTCTGTCTCTCTTCTGTGTCTGCAAAACAGCAACCAGGTTGGTGAGATAGGAAAGTTTTGCAGCGCATACTTAGTAATTTCATAAGATGTTCTCGGTTCAGCGAGCACATTTGAAAGCCCTGCTAAAGGAGGGAAGTATCCACGCCAACCTTGGGTGTACATTTCTCCTCCGCAACTTAGTTCTTGGAGTCAATATTTAAAATCAAGTCACGGGGAACATTAACAGGTATTTCGAAATCCAGACTTACTTTTATCACATGATTAGTTTCAGATCTGTAACCGTAATATAATATTACCTAATTATGCAATAATGTCCATCCAACATACTTGGGGAAAATACAGGTATACGCTGTTCACGGTAAAATGAGCACTTTTGAAAACCCTGCTTAATATCTACTTGTATACACCTTGTGTATTCTTCCGCCTTATGCGAAATCAACATTGCCATGGGCGTTATCACTTTATTAATGCGTCGGTCAAATTACACTATGAAATTATTATAAAATTAAACATTTTACAAATCTGGTCATTTTCACGCACTGATGCATTAAAAAAAAAACAGAAAGCGAAATAAATAACTTGAATTATCACAAATGGTTAACTAACACTTTTTATTCGACGTTAAAATATGGAACTACTTTCCATATATCGTTACCAACTTTAACGGGCGCGTGTCACTCAGTGCGCCCGTTGAAGCATATGCTCGCATGAGCAGTGAATTTCTTCTAAGGTTGATTACAAGAATGCTCACTTTATAGTGAACAGCCTTTATAATTGAAATCGTGCAAATTTAAAATATTCGTTACGTAGTCCTCTATGTCATGCCTAGCTTTGATTTTTTTATTATGTCTGTCCATAAATTTTCATTACGAAGATTTGTAAGAGAAATTGAAGATGGAATGTATATAAGACCGATAAGTTTAGGAGCGATAATGGCGACAATGCCAAGCGCATCAAGTGCGCCATCGCCGCTAAGCGCAAGGCCCTGAACGGGCGTGCAGTGTTCTAGGGGCACTGTGTGTACCTATGGGACTCAGCCGTGACCCTATTATTTTACTGGCGCGAAGTCTGTAGGAAGGTACAGTGCAAGGCTCTTCAATATTTTTGTAGATAACTAACGCGTATATTTTTAAATACAGCTCTTTAAAAAAAAAAACTGTTTTTTGGCCATTTCGGAGTAGTTAAAGTGGTTTTCTAACTGTGCATGGCGTTTTGAAAGTAACTGAACAGCCCTCGTCTGAAGTGTGTTCATTTCGTGTATCAACGCATAGGACGCACGTTTAATAGTTTCGTGGAAAAAACATGTATTTGAAACACTCTGCAACGCAGTTCTAGCGCCAGGTAGACGGGGGCCTTAAGATCTACTTTTCCTCTTATTTTGCATTCACCTGCCATATGTAAAATTAACATGGACAGGGTCCTCATCACAGTCTTCATGCACCATCCGAGCAAAACCACGGGCTTGTCAGGAATGCAAATTTCGTGGTAATACGTAGATTGGAACTCTAATGTATATAAAACTAGAATCGCCTTCAGTAGCCATAAAAATATGCTTTACACTCTCAGCAGAACGTCAAGTATCAGAACTGCTAACACGCTGCTAACTTAACTGGTGAATGTGTGCTGCAGCATTTATGTAGTTATGCGAAGTAAATTGTTTCGAAACGTTAATTTCAAAAGTTCTTACTTTAGGCTACTGTGAACAGCTTTTACATGACATTTGTGTATTTTACAAGTTTCACACTGAAAGGCTGTTCCTTATGGGATATATAAATTTACTACGAATACTGAAGCAAAATAAAATCTTAGATTGCCATATTCCAAAGACAAGTGTGTGTCATAAGGATTTAAGCTGATTGCAGAGGTTAACCATTTATTTTAGCTATATGTTTCCATGTTGAGACTGGCGCCAAGAGATGAATTATCCGATGCTTTCCCAGATTTTCACGTCAAGGAAGTGTGTTTTACATTTGGCTATGCTCACGATAACTTCATATTTGTAAAGGAAGATGCCAGAAGTATCCTCGAAATCAAGTTGGAAGCAATAATGAGAAAGGTAGAATAACGTTGAGCCAATGATAAAACGCAATGTTCACTGGATAGAACAAAGACGATGACGTTCAAAGAAAAGGGCTATATAACCTTGATGGTAAGATTTTATTGGAGGTTGCAATAGTTCTTTGGCAGATTCAAGCACCTGGGAGCCATCTTGTATGAAATAGTGACCTTCCAGAAATGTATGTACTACTCATCAAATAAAGTAGTGACATGGAACCAGAATTTAAGGCGATTGGAAACGAAACAAAGGAACTCTGTATCTCGTCTCTCATAATAGCAGACTTAATATATTTTCGAACCAATTATAGTACAGGGAACTTGTATGTTAAACTAATGGTAGTGGTAAACAACAAGAAGTTGTTCAAGACTAAGAGGATAACACTGCTGACCACTCCAAAGTCATAACAAACTTGGTCGAACAACTTATGTCTTGTAATAGTGTGCGTTCTTCCAACAGTCTTATTACTGACAAAAGGGGACTTTTTACCGAATGCCTGGTTAAAGTGGAAGTAATGTTAATACTGATAAACTAATGGGTAAGTTATGTGTCCATAATGCAGATCAGGAATTTGAAATCAGTTCCATCATCTTCAGCTGTTGATATTCAAAGACCATAGCGTCAAATTAAACGCAAGAGGTTTTATGATGAATTGTCTGAGCCAGAAGAGGAACCAGAAAGTTCTGAAGAAGAAACAGGATCAGATTGCGATCAGAGCTGGAGAAGAATTGAAAATATCATATTCTAAGATCATACAAAGTATTCCGAATGAGTTACAGAAGAGAGTTAATGTCTACAAAGAATATAACCTAAAATTTTCGTTTCTCTCAAATATGACTCTTCAAATTTATGGTGCTGCAGAGAATCTTAGAGCCATTTATAATTCTGACATATAGAGCAACTTTGGTGAATAATGCGTCCATTTTAAAGCTATGTGTTATCTATGAAGAAAGACGATAGTGACAAGTTATCCTCTCTTCCATTTCCCTGCAGGATGTTGGCTTCAAAGAAAATTAGTAATGTCTACCCAAATGCATACACTGCACCCAAGATTTACAACTGTACTCCAGCAACAAACCGTTCTGCTGAAAGGCCGTTTTCTATTTTAAAACGAATTAAGGACCATCCATGGATAGCACAGAAGCAGGAAAGACTGGTAAATCTTGGAGTGCTCGCCATAGAATCAGACATGACAGCCAGTCTCGATTTTGAGGAAGTAATAAATGCACCTGCAAATGTGAAAGTGAGAATAAAGTAATTTTTCTACATTCCGTAAGTATTGAAAAATGATTATTACATTGTAGTGTTTCTACAAAATATTTTTGGCTGATTGAATTGCAGGTTTCTGTGAAGTAATTTTTATATAGGATATTAAACTGTAGTAATTTGTTCTTTGTATTTCTACCATATATTTTGTCTGGCTAAATAGGAGGTTTCTGCGTGTGTGTTTTTTTTTTTTCAAGAATGATTAAACTGTAGTGATTAATTTTATAACTTATGAAATTTTTAATGTGCACATTTGTTTTGTATTATGTATTGTTTAAATACTTCAGTAGAGTTTAAAATTGAAATAAATAATTGTTGGTAGTCCGTAAACAAATAGCAATGCTGAAGTTTAGCTGAGGTGGAGTAAAATATATGACTGCACAAGGGCGTCATACACCCTACATACGGGCCTGGTTACACCAAATGCAACACCTCTACGTTAAACAAACAACCGTGCGTCCACCTGCTACATATTTGGGACAACTTTTATAGCCTGCATAATGAAAGGCACGATACGAAACAAAACAGCTAGCAAAATAAATTTCCCACAAAATATTTTCTGTTCGATTTCTATTTGATTTGCCCATTTAAGCAAATATTTTTAATTCTCAAAACTGATTTTCAATAGCATATATGACGACTTACGAGTTGGAATTTTCTGTCGAGGTTTCGGACAATGTAAGAATACTTCTGCACATGTGAAGTTTTAACATTTGCTCTTCATTTCATAGTTAAGTTAGGTAACTTTTCTGTGACTATAGATTTGCTGTTGTACATAAAAAGGTTAGATGGTGGTTTAATGTTTATTACGATCGAGTGTCCTTTGTAACTTATAGTGCATTTTCTACAGAAGTGACGATTTACCAAGGGGAAAAAGTCAGTGCATGTTAAGTACAATATCACCCCACCCCCCCCCCTCATATTTTATATGTTTTATTTGTTACAGTTTACTATTAGTAAGACAAGTTTACTTAAATTGACAAGCCTTATATGTATAATCAATAGAAACTGGAAAATGTCACGTGTTCATAGACGTACTTGTTAATTTCACATTTTTGTGTATAATCTGGCTGAAATCATAAATTTGTTAAATGGCTGCCACATTTGTAAGAAGCTACTCTACTCTACTTATTGACTTGGTCGCACGGGATTCGTCTCGTATTTTATTTCCAGTACGCAAATGGCTAAGTTTCCATCATGGCGTGTCAAATGAACAATTGTACAATTGCAAAAGTAGCGCGGAAATTCACATGTATGGAATTTAGCTTGTCGCCAAATCAATACTGCTTCAGATAGCTGGGTTCTGAAATGACGAAAGCGATTAGGTGTTTTCAACTTTCTTATGAAACTTCATGATAAAATAATCAATGTAATTAAAGAAACTTGATTATAAATTTGTTTTGAAGTAACGGCTCACGATATTTTGAAATAGTGTAGTGCTACACTGTTGTAAATACACTGTAAAAAATAATGGGAAAATTACCTGACAAGCGTAAGATAATATTCGCAAACTTGTGTGGGAAACATAGTTTTCCTTACAGGTAAGGTAAAAATACCGTACTCCGGAGTAAAATTAACGTACATGGCAGTGGAAAATCCCGTAGGCCTACATGGATGGGAAGATTGCCTTACGACGCGTGCATCTCTTCAGCATTGTCTCGAAAGTGGGAGGACGAGCGGAAGGAACAATCCTGTAACATGCTAATATTCACTGACACCGTTACGCTGTCGTTGTGGTGTAATGGGTAGCGGATCGGCCTATTGCGATAGAGGACCATGGCTCGTGCCTACCCACCAACAAGTTTCGGGGATTTTAGTGTTGAGGTTTCGGTAACTATTTGTTAGAGGATATGGGTAATAAAAAATAACGGTACTAATACTACGAGATATTTGCAATTGTAATTATATTTTACAATAAAGTTAATTTTCCCTTACTTGTATGGGGAACCACGCCCCCCCCCCCTCCCCCCCGGGTTTGTCAGGTACATTTCCCGTACGATTAGGGAATAGTTCTTTACTTGTTAAGAAACTTTACTCTACATTTAAGAGGTAATTTTGCCTTACATGTAGATGACATTAGCTTCCCTTATATGTAAGGGAATTTTAACTCAATTTTTTTTTACAATGTAGTTAAAATTCGCAAAAATTTATGACGACATAATGATAACTTAACACACAGTGATTTACATTTCAGTTGATTTTGTTTGCACAATAGCAATTTGCCAAAAGTTTACAAAACTCAGTTTTTCTCATTTGAATGCTACATTTTATTTTCCCATCGTCCATTTGCCAATATTTTACCAAACGTTTTCACCAACGAGGAGGGAAAGTAACTACACAATATTGAATGATAGTGTTAACAGTATATTTTTGCAATGAACTTAATTTAAATTAGACTATACAAACGAAAATTCGAAACTGTCTCTTAAATGTGTAGCAGACCACACGAATGTTCATCTACCTCTACCACTAGCCCGACGTGTATTTATAATCGGTAATCAGGGTTCTGGATCTTGAAGTAGAGACGCGAAGCCCCTGACGTCTGGAAAATCATTGCCGCTATTAAAAAAAAAAACCTTGTGTATTTTTGTTTGTCAATTTTCACTGTGTAAATACGATAAATTTCAACAGAGATTTTGTAGACGTGTTTAAACAACATAGAATGTAGCAGCTTGCATGGTATGTAAGTTTAGTAGACGTGTTTAAACAACATAGGATGTAGCAGCTTGCATGGTATGTCAGATTGGTAGACGTGTTTAAACAACATAGGATGTAGCAGCTTGCATGGTATGTAAGTTTAGTAGACATGTTTACACAACATAGGATGTAGCAGCTTGCATGGTATGTCAGTTTAGTAGACATGTTTAAACAACATAGAATGTAGCAGCTTGCATGGTATGTAAGTTTAGTAGACATGTTTAAACAACATAGGATGTAGCAGCTTGCATGGTATGTCAGTTTAGTAGACGTGTTTAAACAACATAGGATGTAGCAGCTTGCATGGTATGTAAGTTTAGTAGACATGTTTACACAACATAGGATGTAGCAGCTTGCATGGTATGTCAGTTTAGTAGACATGTTTAAACAACATAGGATGTAGCAGCTTGCATGGTATGTCAGTTTAGTAGACATGTTTAAACAACATAGGATGTAGCAGCTTGCATGGTATGTCAGTTTAGTAGACATGTTTAAACAACATAGGATGTAGCAGTTTGCATGGTATGTCAGTTTAGTAGACGCGACCCCAAAAGAGAACGACAACATGATCGGCAACATATTTCGGAATGCTTATGACCAGAAGTTTTGGCGGGTAAATGTCGCAAATACATGCGCAGTACGTTAAGACTGAAACTGTACACTGTAAAATAATTTTAGGTGAAATTCCCTTATATGTAAGGGAAGCTAATTAACTCTACATATAAGGTAAAATTACCTGTTAAATGTAGAGTAAATTTACATCACAAGTAAAGTACTATTCCCTGATCATACGCAAAAAGTACCTGACAAAAGTGGATTAGTTGGGGGGGGGGGGGGGATCCCATAAAAGTAATGGAAAATTTACTATATTGTATAATAAAATTACAATTATATTTATCCCTAAGTATTAACACTGTCAGTGTTTTTATTACCTATATCCTCTGACGAATAGTCACCGAAACTTCAACACTAAAATCCTCGACACTTGCTGGTGGGTGGGCGCTTACCATGGTCCTCCATCACGATAGGCCGATGCGTTATCCATTACTCCACGAGAGCGTAAGAGCAGCACTGAATACTAGCATGTTAAAGAATTGTTTCTTTAGTCCGTCACCCCACTTAACTGTTATACCTTGCATATAAAGAATCATATTAGACATCTTGTATGGCTAAACAATAAAAATTAATTGTAAGTTAAAAATTATATAAAATGCAATTATTAAATAGTTACAAATGGACGAGGAGAACCACACGTCGTAAGGTAATTTTCCTATCTATGTGTGGGATTTTCCACTACCATGTACGTGAATTTTACTCCATAGTGCTGTAATTTTACCTCACCTGCAAGGAAAACTGTTTTTCCCCCCACAAGTTAGCAAATATAACCTTTCACTTGTCAGGTAATTTTCCCATTTTCCCATTTTTTTTTTTTTTACAGTTTAGATGTGCTAAGAAGGTCAACACCTGTGTGCAATAACACCAACTGTTTCAACCCCGTTGCATAGTCAGGCGGTGCATCCAACTTAAGTACTTCTGTAAAGAACTGTGCTACGTGAAACTGAAAACCGTATTTTCTACCGCGAAGACATCATAGAGACTACTGGTAGTAACTAGGCGACTTTTATGGAGACTTGAATTAGAGTTAACTGTTTCAGCCAGAGTAAATATATAATTTTAGGCGTCGCAGCTAACAAATTTCTTGTTTGGAGCTTCATAAGCATCATTACAACCCTATGCCACGTGACTTACGACAGCTGTTTATGAGACTGCTGAATTTACAGCAGTCTAAACAAAGATTGATGTCTGCCACCACAAGAGGGCTGCCCTCATTGCGAGTTGTTTTCAGCCGTGTAGTCTATTCGCGGTTTATTCACCAGTTTTTTTTAATCAAATCTTTTAAGAATCACTCCATGCATGACGTGTTTGTGTTTGATTGTTTCCTAAATATTTAATGTTTCACAAGCGTTTTGCACTCTGTTTGCATAAAAGTATATTAGTTTTGATTAAATTAAAATTTAACTTACATTTTAACTATATTTATAAAATTTCATTTATTATTAATATGAATAAAACCAAAGATGAAATATTTGTGTTTATAATGCCTAGTGATAAATTGTTCTCATTAAGAGATATTATTAAACTGAGTGTGCAAGAATGCAGTGCGTTATCCCTTTGGTGTATTTTTATACAAACTTTGTTTGTTTGAGGCGCAGGTAAAGTCTGAAATAAGAACTTCAGTAGGGCTTCAGAAAAGTTGGACGTATCCACGAATGGCCCATATACAGTGAAGTATTACAACAGCTTCCTGTACAATGCCCTGTAGCCTATACAGAACACTAGCCGAAAGGGTTAGAGAGTTGAAACGTTCGCTTCTCGTTACTAACGTGGAATTCTTCAGAGTATTCGTCGAATAATTTGTGGCTCGATCACAGAAGTAACACGAGCACGAGGCTTCGTGTGAAATATAATAAAATTGTCAAGTTCACCAATCCCTAACAACAACAGGGATAACACAGGCAGTGGCTATAGCTACAAAGTACTTTGCACACAATATACATTTCTCCGCTTCAGGCGTAACACTAAGTGATAGTGAAACTGAGCACAGTATAATGGTTTTTATAAAGGGTGCGAAGACTAACAATCGTAATTGTAAGGGTTTCGTAATTCACCTTACGACCGCCATGTGGGATTAAAGTGTGGAGTAGAAATACATCATTTTAATTGGAAATGGCGTTGTCTTGCGTGATTAAATATTTATACTAAGATACAAATAAATATCTCCTTTTTTTTTTTATTCTTCCATATTTGCTCACTTACAAGTACAGTACTAGCGAGGAGAATGACAGAATGTTTGTTTCGTTAGAAAGACAAGCAAACAAAATATAACAACATGCCAACCACCATTTATGCCCATTTCGAGAGTCACTGAAGGCCTCTTGCCCCTACATAACCTAATATTATTGATTTTTTTAAATTATTTATAATTTTGAAGAATGTAAATTATTGTTGCCAACATAAAGAAAACGCGTATGGTTTGTCGCTTAAATTGATTACCGGTGGCTTGAATAGTGTTTAATAACAGTTAGTTTAATAAAGTGTTCAGTATGCTTAGAAAATATTTTAAGATATATGTATTTAACAATCTGCAATTTTTCTACCGCAAATTACGACATTTTTGGAAACTAATTTCCAAATATTTTTATATGGAAAACTACAAAAAGCCAATAGTCATATAGTAGTAAATCAAGTGAAATATTCCATATTATTTCACGGTTTCAGGGAGGGGGGGGGGGGGGGTTACGATTATTTTTATTGTAAACGTTACTGTGAACAGAATATCAACATACATCTACGGCACGTTCTTTATATATTCGAATAGAATCATTAATTTAGAAATCGGGCCAAAAATCTGTTATATACATTTATATGGACTGTTAGTGGCTAATAAATATCTATTCAAATGCTTAGTTAAACAACATCATTAATTTTCATACGCTGATAAAATAAAATTTATTTTATTAATATCTCTGGCAGTTTCGTGTGGAATGAAAGTCTATTCACATTCTTGAATATGAGGCCATATCTCTGGAACAGGTATTTCGTTTTCATAAACAAATTTTTTGTTTTCTTAAGTATGTAATGCGTGCCCAAAAACACGTTATATCTTCTGCTTTGGGAGGAAGCTCCCATGAAAAGTACGTTCATTCGTAATTTTAGGAATTACTGTCACAATTCCCGCCAGATCTGGTGCAAAACCACTTACACCGAGCCGATTATATTTTAAATACAATGTTCTGCTTGAAATGGACTCTCTGTTGAATCAGTGATTTTACACGAAAGCCTCCCACTACTGAGAAGTCCAGGCCTCGGCGGGCGGGAAATTCTCGGCCGAGTGTTTGGCAGACACTGCTGTGGTGTGGAACCTTCCTCAGGGTGCTCCCGTTTCCCCTCGGCTTAATTCCGCAGCTGCTCCAGTCCCATCGCATCATTTATCTCATCCATGGCGAGCCTGCCCTAAGGCAGGAATTGTGTACAAATGTACACCCTCTTCACTAGAGATCTGGAAAATTCACTATTTTTTTTTCCGGCGATACGTCAAACCTTAAGAGACTCGTGCATTTACAAACGGTTCGTCGTTGGACGATACTTCATTCGAAACGCCCCGGGTAACGACGAGCCAACAAATGAACACTTCTCAATTGCGTGCCTATGTCACGTGCAGCCCACGCATACCTGGGCAGCAGCATGTGGGGAAACTACATCCGCTCAAGAATACACAGTAGAGTGAAGTTTAAAGCGATGCCAAGTATTAACGTAAATTTTGAACGTCACCTCAACGTTATTCACGTTATGTGAAACATTTATCGTGACGTTGTTAAGTATATAATCCCGTAGCCTCGCGGGGCCACGGTGGCTTAGCGGTTAGCCTGCTCGTCTCCCACCAAGGCGATCCGGGGCTCAATACCCGGCCGGGTCACTCCGGATTTTCGCATGTGGGAATCGTGCCGGGCGATGCTATTGGTCGGCTGTTTTTCTCGGGGATCTTCCGTTCCCCCTCCCCTTCATCACGGCACTGCTCCATACTCACCTCACTCACCCTCATCGGCTCTGAAGACCTCGATGTTAAGCGCCGTCTAAATCTCTTAACTCCCCTCCGCAGCCTCGCAAACTACTACCGTCAGTGAAGCGTGTGCGCGCTCGCAAACACACACACACACACACTTTTGTTTGTTCAGACGTGTGACATAGTATTTAATGATAATCATGCAGTTCTTAACAAAAAAAATATACATCTTTCGCAATGGCTAAGATTATACGTTTGTCTGTGAGTAGAATGTATGATACGAAATGTGTTCTGCAGTTGGAGAGAATGGCGGTTTTTTATTTTATATGTGTCGTTCAGCAAAGACAGGTGGAGTGTGAGGTGCAGGCAGGAATAAAGACATCGTCATCTTCTCCACGCACAAGGGGATGAAGGGCTCACTGAGCGCCGCGCGTGGACCCACTAGAGGGCCGGTGAAGCGACAGCAGGTATTGGTCGGCGTCCGAGGGAACCTGACCCCGCCATACTGGATTCTTGATTTTCTACCTTGTTCATTTACAAAAAAAATAAATAAAAGATCATACCGAAAGTTCCCCTGTTCGCAACTAGTTCTTAACCTCGAGCTGCCTTGTAGACAAGACAAGGGAACTAAGAACTCACAATTACGTCACAATTTAAATTTCACCTCATTTTTGGCAAGATCAAGATGTGACATAATTACGAGCTCTTAGTTCGTTAGTTACGTCTCTATTTCGACGTAAGGTCAATAGCTAGTTGGGTATAGAAGAACTTCTGAAAATTTTTTAAAAAATTAATACCAAGCTTTAAAAAAAAATACAAGAATCCTTGGGGTGAGTGAAGGTCTCCCGTAACAGCGAGTTCTTGAAGTAAGTGAGGGAGTAATGAAGTGAATATGGAGCAGAGGCGGGAACAGCGGGAGAGCCCCGAGAAAATCCACCAGCCGAATGGCAACGTCCGCCAAGTCAGCCCGCAGGGATTCGAGCCCGGTTCCTCTCGGTGGGAGGCGAGCATAGTTGGTTCACGGTATCTTCACGCATTTGGAATCAAACCTTTGAAAAAACCACTTCCTGTATGAAGTGTTTGGTTGTTTCCTAAATACGGCATGTGACATAAGTGTTTTATACTTCTGTTTGGTTATTACAGGTTGCAATGAACTTAAGTTATAATATTTAAAACATAAATAATGTGAATATATACACATAGAAAGCACGTGTTTTATTAATGCCTATTTAGAAAAAAGTTCCCATGCAGAATATTATTAAGCTGAATGAGCACAAGTATGGTGCGTTGCCCCTTTGGTGTAATTCTCTATATAGGCCGTTCACGGTAAAATGAGCACTTTCGAAAGCCCTGCTAAAGATATACTTGTATGCACACTGTGTCTTCTTCCGCCTTATGTAAAATTAACATTACCATGGGCCTCATCAATTTACTCATGCGCCGGTCAAGTGAAACTGTGCAATTATTATAAACGCATATATTTTACAAATCTGCTCATTTATACACATCGATGCATTAAAATCGAGGAAGGAGTGACAGAAATAATTTAAGTTATTATATATTGCTATGCAACACTTTTTACTTGACGTTAAGATGTGGAACTATTTTCCATTATTCGTTACCAACTTTACTGGGCGCATGTCACTAAGTTCGTCTATTAAAATACATGCATTCAGGGGCGGTGACTTTTTTCTAAGGTTGACTTCAAAGTGCTCACTTCATCGTGAACAACCTTTAGTTAGTTGAGCTTTGTTTACATGAGGGGGGGAGGAGGAATCGCCTTGCAAGTGACCATGACTGGACTATAGCGTGACTACACCACCCCCCCTGGTGAAGGCGGCGGGCGAAGGGAAGACTGGCCGGTACGCTGACCACTGTCCCAGTACACGGATGGGTGCGGAGGGAGGAGGAGGGTGCGAGCAGGGCTGCCAAGCTCGGGCCAGGCCCGGCCAGCGCCCAAATAACCAGCGGCCAGCCCCTCGCCGCCTGCTATTTCCGCGCGAGCCCTCAGTCTCCCGGGAGACTTGCACCCTCGATGTCCCGCGTAGCTGGAGCAGGAGGTGTAGGCTACCATGTCGTCGTAGCGGCAAGCGACCGTACGTCTGGCGCTGGCTACCGCGCACGGCTGGCACTGGCCAACAGCGTGAACGCCTGGCCACAACAATACTAGCGGCTTACTGCAAGTTCGTCCCTCTATTTTTCCGGCCAGTAATGGAACAGTATAAAGGCTGTTCACGATAAAGTGAGCACTTTTGAAATCAACCTCAGAGAAAAGTCACTGCCCCTACCTTGATATATTTAAACGGGCGCCCTGCGTGAAATGCGCCCAGTAAAGTTGGTAACGATGATTGGAAAATAGTTCTATAAAGTGTTAGGTAACCACTTGCGATAACTTAAATCATTTCCATCTTTTTCTGTTTTTGTTTATGCATCGACGTGTAAAAATGTACAGATTCGTAAAATATTTACTTTTATAACAATTTCGTAGTTTCGCTTGACCGACGCGTGAATAGAGTGATGAGGCACATGGCAATGCTAATTTTACATAAGGCGGAAGAATACACAGCGTGCACACAAGTAGAGCTTAAGCAGGGCTTTCAAAAGTGCTCATTTGACCGTGAATAGCCTAAAGTAACACGTGGCATATGAAAGCTTCGTACGAAATCAGCACATGGCTAAATCATAAAATGCTAAATTTCTGAGGCGAAATGTGCCGACGCGTCAAGCAACCGTACGCGGCGAGCGACCGGGTCGTCAAGCGACCGTACGCGGCGAGCGGCCGGGTCGTCAAGCGACCGTACAGCTCTTACTTTGAGGACGAATAGCCAAAGTTCAAACACGCTTTCCCTGTTCACTGCTACACACGATGTTTCGCCTAACCCTGTTATTTCTCCACTTACGTCGGATGTTTTATAATGAACGTGACCAGTAATTATTATGAAGTTTATAAATATTTTACTTTAGTAAATAAGCAGTTTGATGTTAAGAAATATTGTGCTCAAACTATAACACAGAATATACATTGTACGAGTTTAATTCGATGCCAGACAGCAATCACTGATAGTAAAATTATTATTGCTCTAAACAGCCAGGGTTTGTAGATCGTCGCAATGACGGAATGGTTACCTCTGTCGCTAGGGCACTCCCTGCGAGAGGTTCTGAGCAGTTGGCGAGAAATATTAAACAGGATATTATTTACACATTACAGAGGTACGTAGCTTACACTAACCTACAGTAAAAGTATGTTTTATATATTTATCTTTATTATTTATAAAGGTTATACATAGCTATGCGGCAAGCAATATGTTTGATAAGTGCTACGAAATAAGACTTCTGCCAAGAGTAATTTGCATTTGAAAAGGTAAAGGAAATGTAAACAAGTAATTATATGAAGAGCGTGAAGATCGATTGCACAGTTCCACGAGAAAAATCTTAAGATAAAGATAAAGGTAAGATATTATTTAAGAAAAATCTAAGACTTGTCTTTGGTGTTGCGCAGTTCTCCATTCAAGATTTCTTTAGTGAGAAAAAGCTTAACTTGAAGTGGTACCACACACGTGATGGCGGAAAAAATGTTTCTGTCGTACCACCTTGAAATCACAAAATAATTCTAATCATGTAGGCACTAAAAGGTAAAGAAGATGGAGTTTAATTTATTTCCATTGGCCATCTTCGTCTATAAATAATCGCGTCCAGTAAAAAGTTTTTCACCACAGAAGAAAAGATGTATTGTGCCAATTAATTACAAAAATAAAACCATCGAATTTAATAAGAGTGAAACGAATTCTGTTGCACTGAAAAGTAAATCGTGGGGGAAAACTCACTGCAGAGTTCATGATTTTGCAGCAAAGGTAAGAAATAACATTCATTTGCTGTTACACAAAATAACTTTCGTGTTAGTACTTTTTCCCCAGTGTACATACATAAATATTCTTATCTTTCTGTCGATGATGGTGTTTAACGTAACCAAATGAACGTGATTTTAACCTATGAGTAAATAGTCTGTTAGTAAACACGATACAAAAAAGAAACAAGAATATATATCTCTTCTACACTCAAGACTTTAACAAACTATGAATCATCTTGTTTATTAACATCAGCATTTACCGTCAAAATATTACGCCAAACCTTTCGATGATAATACATAGAAACACGGTATTGCCTTCGCAGTATTATGTGATGTGTCTTTTTTAATGACTCAGAGAGAAGTGAATTCTACCGCTGCTCATCATCACTCATCACTGGAGCAAGCTCCTCAGAGCGGGGGTTGTACAAGCCCCTGGAAAAGGGGGGGGGGGGCTCTTGTCCTTCCCAGTTGTCTTTCATTTGATTGCGGCGGGTAAAAGTTACATGGGAATCCCAATATCCTGAAAAGTGTTATCAAATGCACCAAAGATATCGACATTACGAAACCGGATACTATTGGACCTATGCTGGGGTTAGAGCCATGCATCTATGAAGCTGGTAAAACACATGTGTAATCGCAGTCTGTAAACATTTTGCCAGTTAATGTGCTACGAATAACCTGCAATTTGGTGAGCTGCGTGTATCTCAATGGCAGGCCGAGCAATACGCTGCACGAATTTTCACCTATGGTCCCGCCAGGTTATAATCTGGTCGTGTCACCACAAAGCATCATTTACGTTCTGGTCGCCGCGAAGAGAGCACACGAGTTGGTCGTGACAATCGTCGACCAGCGGAGAGTTGGTGAACTTTCGAAACGAAGAAATCACCTTACACCTGCATTTGAGAAGATGGGAATAAGATTTACACCGACCAGAAGCTATGAAAGAACGAGTCTTGCAAAACCTACAATCAGTATGTCACAGATCTCCAAGCAGTTAACACGTGCTAGCGAGAGTATCCTCTGCAATTTCGTCTACAAGGTCGATAGCCATGGAAGAGTCCCTAAACTGCGAAGATCCAACCATTTTCGAAGACAGCATAACTAAGGTGGAACTTCATGGGTACCAGCCTTTCCTAATCGGGCCGTACACACTACCATCGGAAGTTTGGATAGCGGTCCAACACCAAGATATCTGCACTCTTCCTTGCCAGACTTTATTGTGGATCAGGGGGACTCCGGCGAAAGAAGCTGGGTCCAATACAGCATTGACGCAAATAACGAGCAATGGAATTATTCACCTGATCGATCCCATCGCCTACTTTCTCAACGGTGACGAGGTGGACTAGTCGTGAGATGCGGGCATAACCTCAACGATCAAAAATTACCTTTCGGTCACACCATATGAACTGTCTGCAGCCAACATGGCAGGCTGGGGAATCGAATATGGCTACAGTGTTCCCATGTATGCCGAAGGAAGGTTCTAAGTATATGTTCCGCTCTCTACGCTACTGAGATTTGCCAAAGACTACAAAAGAATTATCTTCAATTCGAAGCAGAATCTGGTGATAATACTCGCCAATACACATATGGATACCATAGTGGGTATTGTAGAAAACCTGGAGGCAGTGGAACTGAAACTACAGTCTATCGAATGGATGCTGCCTCATGTGCCATTGAGTATTGCACAACGCATACACATGTCGCTGAATGTGAAAGATGGTAAACACATCGATGTGGCTTTCACATCGTGGAGTCTGTAGTCATACGCCAGATTGCCAGCAAGCCAGCGCATCAACTGGATGGTGAAGTCCACCTTTGCTTCTGAGAAACCGAGGTACATTATTGTTGGGGCTACAGACCAGAAGACAGCACAACGTAAGAGTGAGCCATTCGCAGTTCGACACATGCCACATAGAAAATGTCAAAATATTTTTGAATAGCGAAAACTGCCCGTACGTAGACATGAACACGAACTTTGTAAATTGCCAGTACCTGCAGGCATATAAGAAGTACGCTCAGTTTCAAACTGCATATTTTGGGCTCACCCAATCCTCAATATTGGGCCCTGTTACATTCAAGGGTTTGGCCCCGCTTATTGTATTCGATGTGAGTGAAGAGGATGAGCGTATTACCTACTGCGGGATCTAATTCACTACACATGGAAATATTCCTGCCACCACGTACGCATTCTGCCTGATACTTCACGACCGGCTTCTATATTACAATAGCCAAGACAAGACCGTCAAAATACTGTCGCGAGCACAGCTGACCGTATGCACACCATAACTGTTTAATCGTATTCGAACATCGCCTGCTTCAAGGTTTGAGGAGGTGCCGAAACGTTATAATTGAAGGGCGTATTTCAAGTGGTGGTGTTTCCCTGCCCGCTTCAATTCTTGGGTCGTCGAGGCGGACATCAAGCTGTGAACATAGAAGAAGATTAATAAACCTGTATATTTTTTTTGTGTGTACAGTAAGTTTTATTTAAAAAGATATGTTGTGTTTTATTTAAAAAAAAAAAAACTCCCCGCTTTATACATAGGAAATATTTTTAATAAAAAGATATTTTAAATAAAGATACTCGCATTTAAAAATAAACAATAAATAAATAAATAAATTTAAGTACTTTGCAGAAATGGTTAATGTCACCATTACATACAGGCTGAGATCAGGTTGCATAATCGATACTACGTATGTGTTTGAGAATAGAATTCAGTGTGGAGGGTATCGAACGAAGGTGACTAATTAGCCAATGAAAAACAATGACGGGTGCTGTCAGCGCAACCTATACTTTAAACACATAAACATATATGGTTGTCACCTGGTCATACATAGATGATGAAAACATATGAAATCTAATATGATTGTCGCACGAAGGTGAGATGCAAACTATAAAACCAACGACAATAAAAAATCATGGAGGACTGCACCTAGCAAGATGGCTGCCTCCCAACATGGAAGCCTCCAGTAACACACACAAATGATGTAGAAAAAGCAAATATGGCGGTATACGATAGAGTGAGTTTAGGTGGGAGGAGTGGGGGTGGGGGAATTTGTCATCTGCTGGAGTCGAAGGGAGGGGAGTAACTGGGAGGACCTCCGGAAATTTAAGTTTTTGAAATAAATTTTTACAAAAGTTTATATACATTTTTCGAGAAAAAATGAAATTTTAAGGGGGAAAAAAAAAAGAACAGGATATAATGCAGTCTTTTCCCGCTGCAGATACAAATCAATGTGTAGGGCGTTTTAACCACCCGTTCGCGGACCAGCGTCGTAACAAGTGTGGGTGCTACCTCGTAATTCTACTACGCGAAAGGGGTTCTTCATGGCAACTCATCTTAATCGCGGATTCCACTTAATCTCAAAAGGAAACGGGGGAGTGTCGGATACATTAACAACTAACTTCACACCTGAGCTTCTCCCACTTCGAGCGAGCGTCCTGCTACAGATCTTGGAATGGTGATGGCGGAGAGAGCGATCTCCCTTACTGACTGGCGCTTGCTAGCCATATCCTTCGTAGTCAGACAATCCTATCGCAGGGTCAGACAATCCTATCCTGCCAGCCAATCGGAAATTGCCTTAAACGATCTACTCCGATGGTCTAACGTACTAAAAACCATATAATATGTCTCGAAATGGAGGTACAAACGTAAATAATCCCTGAAACATTAAAAATAAAGACCAAAGATATAAATAAAATAAATATCACCTAAACATAAATACAAAAATTAAAATCTATCTAACTAATACATTCAAACATTTTATATCGCCATCGGCACATCTAAAGTTAAAAATCCTGCAATTGAAAAATAATAAATAAAAAAATTATGAAAATTATTTAAATTTGCATACATAAAAATATTACGTGTGACAAGTGTGAAAAATACATAAATTAATTAGATATTCACAAAGATGTGTAAAATGTGGGAGCTACATTACCTTGTAAGATGGACTTACAAATGTAATCTAAAATTTCCCATGATCTTGCTTTCTGAGACACCTTTCTTGCAACATCTTTTATCTCACTACACATCTCAATAACATTAATAGCCTTTATAGTCTTCACGAATCAGCAGTTTTTCAGCTTTAAACACTATTCAAATGTATACCGGGTAGGCTTTCCCTGCATTATTAAACGCCGCCAATGATATATTGCAATAAATATTTCACTAGACAACATAAATAATTATTTACTTTAAATCACATTTATAATGATCCAATCAGTTATATGAATTTTATAATTATTTATAACCTAACTGTAAAGAATGTTAGATATTCCGTTGACCGTCCTGCCGCCCTCAGCTTCTGGACGCCCTAGTCCGTCTATATGAAAGCGCCGGCCTTGTTTCCAAAACGGAAAAATTACTTTTTATATTAAAAATACATACAGTGCTGTACATCTTTCCTTCAAGGAATGTGTTTTATATTTAGTGAAAATTTGACTACAACTGAAAAAAAAAATCATCGGCCTGTAACATCTTAAGAATCATTTTTAATTATTTAATTTATAAACTTTCAAGTCAATTCGAGGGTGTTTCAGTAATGGCGCCCATAATATAGATCAGTATATTATAATTTGGCACGTACGAGTATAGAAACAAGTATAATATTGACACACTTGGATGCATAACGACTAGTGTAGATATTTTGTATGAAATACAGAGCCTAACAGATATACATGATTGTGAAAATATAACTTGTAATCTCATAGAAAACCATGATCCTGAACCCAAATTCCGTAGTATAATGAGTTTATTATTGATTTAATATTTATACACAATCAAAATAGTTTTCATGTGAAATATTTTAATTGAATTTTGTTTGGGTTTAATCTTATACTATTAATTACACACCAAAGTTGTATAACATTGATGTCATCTTACTGCTTTCCAGTCATTTGCATTCGCAGAATGTTGGAATGTTTAATTACATTTATTAAACAATTCGTCAATTTATTACATGATAACGGAGACAAGGTAAGTTCATGCGTGACATCTGATCACAGCTAGTAGGTAGTCTAGAATGTGTTTGTAACACTAGCCATTTAATAACTTTCGCTTAATGAACAGTCAAAGCAATTTACGCCGCTCATTGAAACACTAAATCAATACTCATACAGGTAGAAGAACAATGTTGAAAAATATGAGAAGGCTTACTGGAGTAAAATTGGCATCACACTGTTAACTTATTGTAGCATCTACGTAACATCGTTTCATTAAAGTAAGTGGTTTGTAGACGTAGTCCTGCCTCTTGTAAGTCTGTGCCGAAATTTAGAAATTTTTTGATGAAATAAAATTTAACTATTTAATATTTCTCGTATTTTAGGAAAATCACTTAATAATTATTTAAACACTGGCGGTAATTTGAGATTTTCTGTAATAAAACATTTAAAATCTGACACGCAGATGTCCCATTGTAGAGATACCACAAAATGTTTTTTTTCGCACAGTTCAGTAGCAGATCAGGCATACCTATATTATATAATATTATACAATAAATCCCCATTTAGGCTACTGTGTATCGCTTCTTATAACAACAGGTCACACAATATTTCAAAAGCCTATCTTAATATGATACAAAATTGAGTCACATAATGCATGCAGTATTAGGATAATATATCGGAAGATTTTCATACTTAAATATGTTCAAGTGACTGTGTGTCTAATTATCATAACTGACATGTGTATATTCTCGTGTCGGATCAACGAGCATCGTTATCGAGATCACGCAGCCCATACTTGCAGCCAATTTTGCAACTTCAATCCCGAAATTGTCATGTATTGTGAAGTGTGCAGTTTCATAACAAAGTGCCCCCCGTACTTCTCCTGCGTTAATCAACAACAATAAAAAGTTTATTTAATTTATTTCGTAGAGAATCCATCAAAAATATACGTGCATATAATTAAATAGATTTTATACCAAAAAATCCCATGTTTTCGTGAAAGTACTCATTAACGACATGTGTTGAATCACACTGGCCCTCGTGTATTGTAAATAAAAACTATGTTGACAGAAGAATTATACAAAAAGAATATTGAGTTGTCTCTAAGAGAGTGGGTACCCCATATAAGCCACTTTTGCTTGCCCAGTGCATTTTCTGTTCCTGGAACCTCTTCCATTCTCCTCTCGCAAGACGCCGCTGTGTCTGATGGGTCCAGTACGGCCAGAAGGCAGACAGTACGGCCGGGTGGCAGGCAGCACGGTCGCATGACGCGCACAGTGCATTAAGGTCGGGTGACGCGAGCGGTTCTTTTGGCGTTTAGGCATTTCTTCTTCTATTCTAAATGTATTTTAAGCTCTGGGAAAGCCCTCCAGCTTCCATTCCCATTAGTCGAAGAATGTAAGAAACCGTTTCCTCCCAGCGATTTCAAAACACTCCTTGGATTTGTCAAGAGAAAAGCACGCGGAGAAAGCAACTGGCCCGTTGTTGACTTTTGCCTTTACCTGGGCGGGGTTTAAAAACGTACGGTCACCTGTCGCTACGAGGAGATGACGTACCACCGCTGGAGCACACGGCTTAAGAGTGGGATGGACTCCTGCGTCCAAGGGTAAGAAGCAAGGGAGCTATACGGGCCACACTAACACGCACGCCTAGCGCCTCATCGCTCCTACGCGCATGGCGTGCAGTGTTTCCGTCTTGAAGCTGTACTGTGCAAATTAAATGTGTAACATACAGGTTTTGTTACAAACGATAAAAGACCACAGATTAAACTACGCCCGTATGTTTGTACTTTTCTCTTGCCGCTTAAGGAAACTGCATAGGCAAACTTCGAAAATGCGATATTTGACCATTTTCACGAATTTTGTTCTCCAAGAGAAACTTAATATGACAAAATTACATAAAATAAGGGGGTACATAATTGTTTTTTTATTTTATCTTTTTTAACAAAAAGTCTTATTTGCAGAAAATTTATTCCCCGAGATACGCGTATTCGCGCAAACAATTATTTCACAAAAAATCGCAGGGTTCCATCCCACTCATCAGACATTCTCACTAAGTGGATACATTTCTGCAAGTAACGAATGCTGAGATTAATTTCGACCGGCACTGTGTTGTGATGCCCAGTGTCCGATGAGGTTTCCTGTGGTAGATTGACTCGTGAACTGTGCCGCTCTTGCAGTATGTTGGCACAGAACACATAATAAAAATACAGCAGTACAATACAAGTAGCACACACAGAAGGATGCACCGGATGATACCGACACTTTATAGAGGTATCGATACAGATGAGTAATTCACGTGCTCGCACAAACAGAGCAGCAGGACAATTACTCGTGTATCTGTGATACGCGGTCCAGTCATCTTCAACAGTGCATCGCACCCTCTCGCACTGCGATACATACAGCAACACAGTCTGGCTTGGAGTCCAGCAGGTGCTTGATGTTGCCATGAAGCTGATCTACTCACAGTTGTTGGACGATGTGTTCCAAATCCCAGACACTGTATCATGGTGGCAGATGGCGTTTAAACTGATCTCACACATGCTCGATTGGTGACATATCAGGGGACCGAGCAGGCCATTATAGTGTTTGCACATGATGGAGGCAGTTCTGGATAACTGGTGCCCTAAGCGGTCGGGCGTTATCCATCTAGAACATCACAACTGCAATTCCGGCCAAAGATTGGAGCAGATGGGAGCGTAGGATCTCATCAACACACATCTGGGCCATCAACTTTTTTACTTTATGCAACAAAATCAGATCGGATATCGTAGGCTATGGCTCCCCAGATCCTAATGCTTGCCGTGAATTGTGGTGTTCACCAGGGCTCCTCCATACCTGGGTACGATAATCATCCGTTCCCACGATGGAGTGGCACTCTTCACTAAACATCACGCACTGCCAGTGTGACGGGTCGTCACTTGGACCTTCTGTGTTGCTTGCCTAGTTCTTTGGTTGTTGCATATAGATGAGCTTACACATATCTTTGCCTCGTATGTTCTTTGGATTTTATAGCAAATATAATTGTATGTCGGTCTTGGGTGAACTGTGAAAACAGCTCGATGAGGCATTCAGGAGCTACCAGTGATCGTGGCGAATCTGCTGGCCCAGGAGTGAAGGCTGACATCGGTCATACTTTACTCTGCTGCTTATATTGATGTGTGTTGAGAATGAGATTTTGTCTTCCCTTCCTTTTCCTGATCTTGAGGTGTTACTCTTAGACTAAGGGTTCGGAAGGAGGTTGTGTTCGGTGTTGAGACACCGGCCACAATTTTCTGTACAACTCTGCTGCTGTTAAACTAACTGAATTATTTTTGTCCATATTGGGAGAGTGTACTGAAATGATGTGCTGTTATTACTTCTCAATATGTCAAAAGGGGTAATAAATGAATGGGTGCAGGAGTTGTGTAAGGGGAGCCTGTAGGGGGTATTGACCGATGCTGGGATCGAGTTCGGAGAATCTGATTCCATTGATGAGTTGAGGAAGCTTGCCCGGAATATGGTGTGTGGTGGAGACGAAGTTGGAACCTTAGGGGTTAATTCATCAGAGGTGATGTGTGAGCCTGCTCCATTATTTAAGCTTTCGTGCTACTTTCCATCAGATTTACAGCATACAATCGCTCATTTAAAGGTTTCGAATTTGTCCTCGGTAGTTGAATTTTTGACTGTTCGAGGAGGAGTGTTTATGCTGCATTTCTTTCTTTTTTTTTAGAGTGCCTGAGGTGCTACAGGACATCTTGTGTAGGGCAGTGGATGAAAATTGGGAGATTTCTACTCTAAACAGTACATTGTTGTCTCGAGTGTGATCCAAAGTATCCATAGCTCAGTGGCAGTTTCAGATTTTGGATCATGAACATAAAAGGGGGGAGTCCATGAGAGATTTCATATTAGAAACCATGAGGTTAGTGGACATTTTTGGCAGCTCCTGTGACGAGAGCTATAGCGCCCAAGTAATGTTTCATAATTTGTCCCCTCAGTACAGTAGGTACTTTGCTTTATGTAAAAAACCGAAGCCTCTTGTGAAGTTATTAGTGTTGGTAACTCCCATTAAAATCACTTTAGGGGATGTTAAGCAAGTAAAAGTAGTTTGTGAAATTTGTGAAAAGGGAAACCATAAAACTGAGCATTGTTTTAAAAGGAAGAAGGGTAGTGAAGTATTATCAGTAGTGGGAAGGAATGGACAAGATTTTAAGATGGCAGGACAGGGGAAACACGACTTAAAAGAATTAAATGAGGATGGTAGGATACAGGGGAGAGGATGGGACAGTGTGGTCTGCTTTAGTTGCGAGTAAGGAGGTCATATGACGTGATCATGTCCCAAAATACGAAAAGGGCAGTGTGTTTCAACTGTCAGCAAGAAGGGCATGTAAAGAAGGTTTGTCCCCAAAGAAAACAGATTATTCGTTTTAGTTTTAAAAAGGAAGGCAATGTTAGGCAGGAGTGTCTTGATAAGAGTTAATGCTTCATTTAAAGAATAAAAAGACCTCTGCATCCATCAGGTTAAAGATTAATGTGTGGTATCTGCCGCGAATTGTAATGTGTTTTTACTACGTTGATTTGTTATTATGTATGGTTTAAGGGGAGGAGTGAGTGACAGAGTCGTCTCCATCACTTATATGGAGTGTAAAAATTTTGTTACATTATGTTGTATTTTTCAGCCTCTCGCACCTTTGTATGCTCGATCCCCGTTGTCTAGTCTACCTGCTGTTCTGCTGTGTATTGTGGGTGGTAACGAGGAGCTACTGGGGGTTCAGAAACCCACCTTCTTGTTGTTGGTGGATCATTTTGTGATTTTAGAATGCTTGCGGGTGTGCAGAGCGCAGATGGCATAAAAAGTGCACTGTCGATGGCCTCACGAGTGAGGACGTGGTGATGGAAGGGATTTTGACATTTGTAATTACGAGTGCTGGGGCATTTCTCGAGTAGAACGTCGCTGGCTGGGAGCAGGGCTCGAAAGCGAGGGATTCTGTTTGAGCAAGAGGTCAGCCGGACCAGAAGGCTGGGTACACGTCTGCGAGAAGGATAGAGGATGATCAAACTGCGCTGAAGTTATTCTGGGTGGGGACTTTGCCATTTATCGAGGACATTAATGGACTCAGTCATTTTTTCGGCAAGTTGTGGAACTTGGAATATTTCATTGATGCAAGCAAGGGAACTTAAGATTTTTTCATCCAGGTGCTTGTGGAACTCTAAAATCATCCATCAGAGAAATGGACTTAGGATTTATTTGAAGGTGTGTTCGGATCTTTGCCGAAATGCCCGTGGTATTGGGACTTAGAACTTAACTGGGTGAAAAATAGACTTTGTGTGGTCGGCGGTCATTGGTGGACTTAGTTTATTTTACCTGCAGAAATAATGAGAAGAGTAAGCCTGGGTGTTTTAGAATATTTTCCCGAACTGTAATTATGCATTTTGGATTATACTTCTGTGATTGAGTAGGAGCAGAGCGCTAATCCTATAGTAACAAGTGTATTGGGGAATTGTTTGAGAGGCTGTTTGGAGTACTTTCCGGATCTCGAGAGGGGATGGCCTGTTATTCTTCTGCTTTGGGCGGGTTCGTGATGGAATGTCGCCGATGTTGAGAGATCGGAACGTGTTTTACCGTAAAAGTGAGGAAGAATTGGAAGGTGGCCGATATAGGAGAGACTGTTTGGGGACTGAATGATTTATTGTTGGGTTGCTGAATTAGAAGTGTGCGCAGGATTGGAGAGGAGGAAAAGACAGTATGGCATGGCTGTTGTGTTGGTGTGCGTATGGATGTTTTGATTGGATAGACGAGAGCAATACCGGCACTTTTAGTGTTATGGTGGAGGGAATATACCTCGGCTCAGAATCTGTATGGGTGGTTTGCTGTTGAATTTTGACGATGGGTGGTTGTTGGGATGTGTTTTGTTTGGATGTTAATGTTGGTGGGGCAATATTCGCAGTAAAGTTGTTAACGCTCCTGAGACCATCTGTGGTTCGACATTCTCTATAAAGTAAAGTGTAAGGATTAGTGAATATTAACGCAAAAATATCATAGATGCCTTGTTGTGAAAATTGTGATAGGGATATGATTATGAATATATAAAGGCATTGTAGTACGAGTGAGTTGTCGCCAAAGATGTTGACATACTGAATTTTTAAGTGTCATAATGAGTTTTATGTAATTTTTAATGGAAATGTCAATTCTTATATGAAGGCATAATCTCGAGGAATTGAAATTGTATTGAGAATATTGGATATCCGAGATAGTGTCTTCTTCCAAAGATATAGGTGATATTTGGAGGATATTTGTATTTTGCCTATTGTGAAAAAATTATTTATTTCTGATCGCATGTTATTAGCAGGATTGTTATCAGTATTATTATGGTAAATATTGTAATGAAACCACATAATTTTCATGATGATTCGTAATGTGTGCTCTTGAATGCTGAAGAGGAGTGATTTAGTGTGTTTGCATAATTGTAATTTAATGCAAAATAATCAAAATAAAAAGATATTGCAAAGGTCGTGGGTTGTTTTTAAATGTGGAGTTTGTAACAATTTCCCTTTTTGGACAGAGAAATGCTTAGTATTAACATACCCTTTGCTGCTTTTGTTGGTGTATTTTGCTCTATAAAATTTATTTTGACTTCCATATTACTTATTGCATTCGATATAATTTAGATTATGCTCTAGAAGTTGAAAGATATAATATGTAAAATCAGTTATTCCGTTGACTCTATCTTCTAACTCTATGGATGGAAGAGAGTTTACAAATAAGCGTATTTAGTGCTCAGAATAAGCACTGCTATCATACCATGTTAGATTCAAATTGTTTCATTGGTTCCAGAGATAAAGCATCTAAGACGAAGTGAATGTAGGTCTATGTTTCCACACTGGAGTACATTGTCCACTTACATACAACTGTTTAGTTCGGTAAGTGAGATTCATATACTATTTTTTCTTAAAGAATTTCAAAAGTACTGAAGAAATGTAATCCGTGATTAAGTCGCCTGATCTTAGCAGTGAACTGGTGATTCTTGTGTTAAGCTGTTGGAGTGCCGAGGACCGCATCGTTGACTCAAATATAATATTTCGTTTTAACCAGGCATTGTTTCTTATAGAGATGTGACAAATCCCCTCCCCTTCCTCCTTCTCGCAAAAAAATATTGCTTTTTCTAAGGTCGCTATCTCGAAAAAAGAGGTACCGTGAATCGTTGAAAACTTTTATTTCACTGAGAAGCGAATAAGCTGTAACATAAATGTATAGGCAGTCCATAGTTAGTTGTGCACATTTGGGTTATGCTTTTCTCTTATTTTGTATCCTTCAGCCATGTGTAAAGTTAATATTACTTCTGCTACAGGTTGGGAAGATAAATTATAAGATTTTGTAGAGGGAAATTTTTCGACTTTAGGTTTTTGCTAGTGTTGGAAAGGCACCATATTTTCTCTAATTTCTACGTTAAAAACACAGAGTCATTGTAATAACCACAAATAAAATATAAAAAAATTTAAGAATGTAAATTTTTTTCTTATTTGCGTAGCCGTAAGTTTTAGTTAAAAGTTACATTTTGTAACACTGCGCACCTAGCAGCGGGAATTTTCCCAATGCCAAACTGTCCCATAAAAATCACGTTTAGTTCCTAACCTGAGTAGAATAATCCTTAGTAAGGTTGGCATTGCCATGGACCGCCTCACTTTATTCATGCACCATCCAAGTTAAACCGTGGGATATTTAGAAAGTAAATTTGCTATAGGCTGTTTAAGTAAAATACGCACTTTTGACAGCTATGATTAAGATGTATTTGTATGCACGTTGTGTGCTCTTCCACCTTATGTAAAATTAATATTTATACGGGCCTCATCACTTTATTCGTGCGTCGGTCAAGTGAAACTTTCAAATTATTATAAAAGTAAGTATTTCAAAAATCTACTAATTTTTACACTTCGGCGCATTAAAAAAATGCCAGAAAGCTGTAGAAATAATTTAAGTTACCATAAACGCGTACCTAACACTTTTTATTCGACGTTAAGATATGGAACTACATTCCCCTCCATCGTTACCAACTTTACTGGGCGCATGTCACTCAATGCACCCGTTATATTACATGCATGTAGGGGCTGTGACTATTTTCTAAGATTGATTTCAAAAATGCACACTTTATCGTGAACTGCCTTTAAAAACGTGTAATTTCGTGATACTGTGTGTATTAAACAAGCGACTCTGACTTCAGTAAAATTACATTCAGATATTACACACTTTATACGCCAAGTCCTGGAACTGTTTTTATATTCGCTGCCCAATGAACCGGCAGCCTGCGTGCCAGCGTGTGTAATCCATTCACTTTTACTTCAGCCTTTTCTGAAGCTCTGCTAAAGTTATACTTCCAGGATGTTCCTCCGCCTAGTGCAAACTAAGCTTAACTATGTCTGGAGAATCACACCGAGGGACAACGCACCGCATTCGTGGGCACTGAGTGTAACAGTATTTTGTATAAGGACTATTTCTCACTAGGCGCTACCAGCATAGCCTACCTATTTTCTCCCTGTTTTTATTCAAATTATTTATAAATGAAGCATTATAATTTATTTATAACACGTGAATAACATTTCAATTTAACAGGGAAAAAAAAGTAACTTGTATGAACACAAGTATAAAACGCTTGTGGTAAAGGGCGTATTTAGGAAATAACTATACAAGTCATACATGGGGAGATTTTTCAAAGGTTGGATTCAAAAAGGCTGAAGAAACCGTGAATGTACTTTACTGTAGCACACGTGTCGTTACGGGCAGAAGCAAGGCCAGAGTCAGACAGTGTCCTGTGAACAGGTGGTCCCATCCTAACGACCCAGAAACCAAATCTCACATGTGACACGCAGCATGGACAAGGCTGGCACACGTGTGCCTGCGATATTCCCTTCGAGAACGCTGGAGCCCGTTTTATTGCATTACCTACACAGCACCGTCCCATCGAAAGCGAGGTGGCGTGCAAGAGCTTCTACGAGGCTCTCCCAAACTAGTTGACCCCGTCTTCCCACAACGCAATCACATTTATAGTCTATTCGCGGTAAAATGAGTACTTTTGAAAGCCCTGCTTAAGATATACTTGTAGGCACGTTGTGTATTCTTCCGCCTTGTGTAAGATTAACATTCCTCATCACTTTATGCATGCGTCGGTCAAGTGAATCTGTGAAATAATTATAAAAGTAAATATTTTACAAATATGCTAGTTTTCACTCTTCAATGCATGGAAAAAAAAAACAGAATGCAAAACAAATAATTTAAATTATCAGAAATTGTTACCTAACCCATTTTATTCGACGTTAAGATACGGAACTACTTCCCATCCGTCGTTACCAACTTTACTGGGCGTATGTCACTCAGTGCTCTCGTTAAAATACATGCAGATAGGGGCAGTGACTTTTTTCTAAGGTTGACTTCAAAAGTGCTCACTTTATCGTGAACAACCTTTACAACTATACACTGTACTCTCGAGCGCCCTCACCTCGGCGCCTGGCATTTCATTGATAAAAATAATTGAATTTTGTAAATGTATATGTGAAGAGATGTGGGCGGCTCTTAACAGTGAAGTCTTGTGAGCCGATGAGGATGATTGAAGTGAGTATGGAGCGACGCTGGTGTGAAGGGGCGGGGGAAACAGGAGATCCCTAGAAAACCAGCCGACCAACGGCATCGTCCGGCACGATTTCCTCTTGCGAAAATCCGGTGACCCGGCCGTGTATTAAACCCGGTTCACCTTGGTGGGAGGCGAGTGTGCTAATCACTCAACCACCATGGCCCGCGCATTTTACAAATAAACACGTTAAGATGTATACATTTTATTGTAAAGTATGTAGTATACAACCATACGAACGCTAAATATTTAATTTTTTTTTTTTTTTTCCGGGTGCGAGTGGTCCATATATCTTGTTACTACTTTCATTTTCCTGGAGTTTGTGTATGACATTTCATCCTCTGTGTCAGATGGCAGACACGAGCTCCTGCCGTGTTGAAGAGCGGCTTGTTGGTAGTGTTTGGCCATATGAACGTCCACATAACTGGCAAGAGTCTGGGTAGGGCCACCTGTTTTTCGCGAAAAGATTCACTTGGAGGCGAGACTTCAATATCCTATGCGTACACTTGCAGCCCTCATTTGGCTATTGGCCGGTCGTCTTTGTGTGAAGACATTCTGTTACACGAGTGACAAATCAGAACGAAGTTTCTCCGATACTGACAATCTGTGATTCGCGGGCAGACAGATAAGAATTGTAGAGATTCAAATGATCCAATCACGGAAGTGATTATGACGTAGAAAGTAGTTTCTAAAGATTTATAAAAACAGTACAACTTCACTGGCATTATTAATTTTTGACTAATGACAGCCGGTAAGAAATAAGTAATTTTCTCCTGCGGGTGGTAACACAGATGATCCTGCAAACATTACTCAAGCAAATGCATGTTTTAGGACATCTGCATAGCAATTTTATATACCTTGCCGACGCCCAAAATCAAATATTACATCTGCGTTGCAGGTTACACTGAAGATTTTCGTAAATCCAAGATGGCGGAGACTGATTCACCTTAGGTGCTTCTAACAACAGTGCCACAGTGCGAGAAAAGTGACAAGCCAATCAGAGGCGAGACAGCAGACAGTGGCGATGCGAAAGTGTGCCAATAGGAATTGTTCTAACTCACATGCAACGAGGAAGAAGAATAAGAATACTATTAGCGTATAATTGTCATAGGCTGTTCACGATAAAATAAGCACTTTTGAAAGCCCTGCTTAAAATCTACTTGTATACACATTGTGTATTCCTCCGCCTTATCTAAAATTAACATTGTCATGGGACTCATCCCTTTATTCACGCGTCGGTCAAATAAAACTGAATTTATTAAGAAAGTAAATACTTTATAAATCTGCTCATTTGTACACTTCGATGCATAAAAAAGAAACAGAAAGCGAAAGAAATAATTTTAAGTTATCACAAATGCTTACCTAACACGTTTTGATTCGACGTCAAGATATGGAACTACTTTCCATCCATCGTTACCAACTTTACCGGGCTCACGTCACTCACATACGTGCAGGGGCAGTGCAATTTTAAAAGGTTAATTTCTAAAGTGCTCACTTTATCTTGAACAACCGTTAATAAAAATGGTGCGCGTGAGATGAGGATGTTATTTAAACAATCAAATACTTATACGGAGCTTGATTACTTAAATACCAGTAGCCCATAATATTAGTTGGAAACCTTTAGAGAAGTATACAAACCGATGTTTATTATTTCCTTCGAGTTGGCAATTTTTGTATGGCAAATTGAAGATATGTTATTTCCATTTAATTGTTTTTAGATACATATGTGTTATAGCAAAACATATCTAAACTAACAACGCTATTTTAATAAATAAACGAGACTTGAAAGTATCTCTGATAATGTCGGATTTCGTTAATTTTAATTTTTCAACTACGACGACAGATGGCAGTAAAAGCATTTAAACGTAATGACAAGGTCGCGCTATTGTAAAATCGACGGGCGACGACAAACTGTCGCGCAATTATTGAAAGGCCTTCGAAAGTAGGAGATGGCCGCAGCGTGTCGGCGCCACTACAGGCCGGCGAGTATGTGTGTGTGTGTGTGTGTGCATGTGTGTGGCGCCGGCGGGACACATGGACTGTGGAGGACGTCGTCGTTACGTGGTCCAGCGGAAGCTGAGCGTACCGCAGACGGCGTGTCGCCCGCCAAGCGTGGACATTTGGCGACTCTTCGCGCAGCTACCAAGTCATATATATACACACACACACCCTCTCTGCTCTCCTCTTCCTCTCCTCTCCGCGGCCGCTAGCGCCCGGTTCGTTTACAGTCTATTCGCGGTTTCGTCACTTTATTCAAGCGTCGGTCAAGTGAACTGTGAAATTTCTAGAAAAATAAATATTGTACATTTACTATTATCTTAGCGTGTATCCTTACTACTATATAAATGAGAAAGTGTGTTTGTCCTTCTTCACGTCAAAACGGAGCAACGAATCGACGTGATTTTTTTGCACAGATATAGTTGAAGATCCAGAGAGTGACAGGCTACTTTTTATCCCAGGAAAATATCTCAAACGGTTCCAAAAAATTAGCATGATCAGGGATGTGCGTAGATAGTGGATTAAAGTTTTCTTAGTATTACTGCATAAAAAAGCATTGTTAAAATTTTTTTCTTTCTTTTTTGTCCATAAGCTGTCTTACATTCGTTTCCAAGAGCCGCAGTAGCTCAGTGGGTAGAGAACGATAGTGGGCCGCAGTAGCTCAGTGGGTAGAGAACCCGATAGTGGGGGCCGCAGTAGTTCAGTGGGTAGAGAACCCGATAGTTGGGTGGCAGTAGCTCAGTGGATAGAGAACCCTATTGTGGGGCCGCAGTAGCCCAGTGGGTAGAGCACCCGATAGTGGGGCCGCAGTAGTTCAGTGGGTAGAGCACCCGATAGTGGGGCCGCAGTAGCTCAGTGGGTAGAGAACCCGATAGTAGGGCCTCAGTAGCTCAGTGGGTAGAGAACCCGATAGTGGGGCCGCAGTAGCTCAGTGGGTAGAGAACCCTATAGTGGGACCACAGTATCTCAGTAGGTAGAGAACCCGATAGTTGGGTGGCAGTAGCTCAGTGGATAGAGAACCCTATTGTGGGGCCGCAGTAGCCCAGTGGGTAGAGCACCCGATAGTGGGGCCGCAGTAGTTCAGTGGGTAGAGCACCCGATAGTGGGGCCGCAGTAGCTCAGTGGGTAGAGAACCCGATAGTAGGGCCTCAGTAGCCCAGTGGGTAGAGCACCCGATAGTGGGGTCGCGCGCGAAGTAGCGGGTAAAAGATAGTTGCTAATAACATTAGTACCGTGAAAGTTTTTAATATACAGTAGCATATGTAAACTCTTTCTTTTCTAGTTATTCATCGCCATTTTTATGTTTCGTTGTATCGGAAATTATCGTTTTTATGTTTACGGGTCTGATGGCTGAACTTGTCACACGTCAAAGAAATGTTACAAATGTTCCGATAAAAACTGGAATAGTCTAACTTTACGTATGAGACAAACATGGCGGCGGAAATAATGATTCCATGGTGTTACAACCTCCCAGCTATATTTAACCAAAATTATTTCTATCATCTCGACGGAATAATTTAAAAGTATTACAAGTGCTTTAACGATCCGAACTCCTAACGATTTCCATTCACCGGCAGAAACTATTACAACGACTTATATTTGTTGTTCTTGAAAACTGCAGCATTCCTTTACGGTACAACGTCGTCAGCAGTGCAAGCGTAAAGCGAGCGAGGTCTTGTACAGTGTACAAAATTTTCTGGTAAACTTCCTAAACTGTAATGGAAGTTACAGTTTAGGACCTATACTCTGTATGGTAATAATACCACACATCAAGCTGCAGATATAAGGATGTACAGCAGCGCTCCTAGACAAAGTTGAGAACTTCCCTATGCATTTGACTATTTCCTGAGCAAATGCAGGAACGCTACAATGAATGTATAGGGGAAAACATTACCATTCCTGCTTTCTCACTAACATATACATTGGTACGGTAAATTTCCTAATAATTTCTTACGGTGTACATTTGGATAGTTTAGTGGTAACAAAACTTTCCGCACAGACTCTACGCCATATGTGCGTACTGCGTTCTGTAAACGTTTCACTAACAAACTAAATTGTATTTTAGAAACCGTGAAAGGCGTTATACTGTCGACCAGGACCCGGGTTCTTGAATTCTCCTCATTTTTTAAAATACGGTACTTCAAATTCATCACTCTGTTTTCTAACAACAGTCACTCGGAACTTGGAACTACCTACCTCTTAAAATAATTCAATTTAAATAAAGTGTGTTTCTAAAGACAATTCACCAAAGTAACATTTACGAAGTTAATTAACACGAACATTTAAACATACTTTATTTTCATTTCATGTAATTAAAAATGTATTTTTAAAAATACATTTTATGCCCCGGGCCCACCTCATCCCACCTGTCACCCAGACATTTTTACACTTGTGAGACAGTTTGTCGGCGTCGCCGTGGCGCCCTAAGTCGCGTAGTTGGTTACGGACAAACGTGAGCCGGAGTGCTCCCTGGTGTTAACATAGACTGAAGATTAGGTAAACCGATTATTAGTCTTCTGCGCATATGCCTAACATTGACCTACCCCACAATAATACAACTGTCAAAGTCACATGGTCAACAGTGATGAACGTGTTAGTTTATATATGAATTTTCAAAAGACAATCATTTCTATATGATTAAAACACTTTTACCAATTTGAATTTAAACAAACTGCATTACAAATAGGTTAAAGGAACTATACAAACGTCTCAAAGCACTTGTTTACTGATCAGTGTTCCAACCTCAAATCCAATCTATGCCGTTTTTGCTAGACGTGGTGGCAGAAAAGCAGTTCAATGCTGGGGCACGGAGATGCACTCTTAAAAAATCCACACATAGTTTTCTGTAAGACAAAGAAAAACAATTTCTTTGATGATGTTTTGTTTACAGCAACACAATGTAGCTTTAATTTAAAAAAAAAGGTTACAGAAATCCAAGTTAGCTGCTAATAAATTTTTTCTTCGGACGTTTTTGTTTTACGGCAATATTACCTTTCTTTATAGCAAAAATAAATAAACATTATTTGAGCTGCTTATATTCACAGTAAAGAAATATTACTTTGTACCAAAGGTAAGGGTTTAAAGATTTTCTGTCGCGTATTGCAGTTTTCAGTATCTGACTGTTGTCACGACGCAAACGTTCATTATAACCAATTAGTGTATTCTGTAGTTACGAAACTGCAGCTGAGCAAATTCATAGTCCTTCTGCAGACCTTTAATGTCATTCTGAAGTTCGGTTTTTCTTCACACTACTAATCTCAATTCTTCCCAAGAGGTGCCATTGTATTCTAGTCCATGTTACTACCTCACAAAACATGCCTATCAGAGTTGTGTGTGGTGCACGGTGTTAGGTTATTGACACAAGGTGTATTGGTCTGAATGTCTGATCCGCTATGGTTTTTTGCGAGTATTATTTTGAAATATTTGTTCCTTCTCTCTTATTTACTGTAACGATAATACAAGGTTATCATAGTCATTACTATGCAGATCAAACAAAAATTATGTTCGTGGCAAAGCTACTTTGCAGTGGTTCATATTGAAACAAATTTTTATTTGCAGCTACAAATATTGTGTTGCAGCAGAGAAAGCGTTTTTACAGTGTGGTTGCGCGCAGACAGTGAGATCGGTCTACCTCATCTTTAGTGTATGGCTGAAATAGCGAGAAGTAGGTTCACTCAATTCACGGTTATTCCAAGACATTCCTCCACCTCCTACAAAAAAAGCTTGAAGAATTACACCAGAGGGCTGACGCACCGCATTTGTGAGCAGTTAGTGTAATCATATTTTGCATAAGAACTATTACTTACTAGGCATTACCAACACACGTTTTTTCCCTTTCTGTCTTTATTCATATAATTTAGAAATAAAATATTGTGAAGTATATACAAAATATAAAAAAAGATAACTTTAATTAAAGATAAAGTACTTTTACGTTTACGTAAGAGTGTAAAACGCCTGTGATACATGGTGTATTTAGGTAAAAGCTGTTCACAATAAAGTGAGCACTTTTTAAATCAACCTTAGAAAAATGTCACTGCCCCTACCTGCTTATATTTTAACGGGCGCAATGAGTGACATGTGTCCAGTAAAGTTGGTAACGCTGGAGGGGGAAGTAGTTCCATATATTAACGTCAAATAAAAAGTGTTAGGTACGCGTCTCACAATTGTAAAAATGTCTGGTGACAGGTGGGATGAGGTGGGCCCGGGGCATAAAACGTATTTTTAAAAATACATTTTTAATTACATGAAATAAAAATAAAGTATGTTTAAATGTTCGTGTTAATCAACTTCGTAAATGTTACTTTGGTGAATTGTCTTTAGAAACAAACTTTATTTAAATTGAATTATTTTAAGAGGTATGTAGGTACGGCGAAACAGTTTTGTTGGTACGCACGAATGGAGTTGGCGGAACGAGATGCTGTTTCGCCTATGTATTATAAGAGTTCTATGGCAATGGCGAGCGGATTTTTGACGTAAATGCGTCTTTAAATTTGCAACCATCGTGGGAGGCAATCCAGAAAATCACCGATGGTGACAAAATCGGGGGATAGAGTTTGGCATTGCAGCTCCAAATCTGTCGTCTACATTCAAAATTCAATTACCCCATTCGATTGCAAAGGATCAAAGAACATGTTACGTTGAGCGAGGACTGCGAAGCATTTTGCTGGGGGGGGGGGGGGAGGAATTTTGAGTTCGTTTCACCGCGTCTCATAACTTCCGCGTAGTATAACTTCTGACTAGGATAAGCTAAGAAGCTCGAGTAGGTTTTGATCGACAGTTCTCCAAGATCGATCGATTGCGTGTATAAAACATTTGTGTGGCGTGGTTATAGTTAAATTGTATTCGTTTAGTGTAAAAGAAATTAAGAAAACTTAACATAACTTCGGCCTATACTCGTTGAAAAGCCAAATCGAAATACAGAAGTCATATACGGTTGGAAAGAGCATCTCAAAAGCAATAGAGTGATACCCATAAAACCCCATATGATTGAGTGAATCGGTGCCTGAAACGTAGAAAATAACATCAAAGTGTCCGAGCGCGTCAACGTACACGCAAAACAAATGGCCGTGTCCCCAACACAGCTAAACATTATTTTTCGACCAACCTCCAGCCACAGTGTTCCTAAGAATGTAGAGGTGACAGAGCCACTTATTACATTTACTGCAGCCGCACACGCTAGCAAAATGGCGTCGCCGGTCAGCAAAAGTGGAGAAATTCAAGCGCTCAGGGCGCGAGTTCGATTCTTCTTTCGGTCGTCACCTTTTGTTTTTGTTGGTAGTATTTATTTTGTGATAAAATAATTGTACTTAAGGTTGAAGCAAAGTAACTGCCTATGTAGCACTGCACCCGACTATATAACGTGAAGAAATAAAATATATATATTACAGACCCCATAAGAATTTCCAGAAAAGTGCAATTTATGCTGGATATGAAAGAAGAATGTATATATTTTGCAACATTATAACATATTTCACTAAAATATATTTTTTAATGTAAAAAAAAGTCGATTAAAATAGTTTTTATTTTTAACAAAATTTGAGCATATTTCCGTTCTGGATACTTCAGAAAGCAGAATTTGCAAGAAAGTCTTCATCATGGAATATCTTCATAATGTATACAATGATTGTGTGTAGGAAAATTGTAGTAATAATATAGGAAATAATTTTGATAAATGATTTTATATGCGTCCATTTGCCACAGACATTTATGGCTGAAACTGACGTAAATAAAGTTAAATGTAAAATTTATATGATAGATTATTACTACGATTGTATTACACGTTATCACAGTGGATATTATGACAATCTTTCTGGAAGAAGATTTTCTTGTAAATTCTGCTTTCCGTAACACCCAGAATGGAAATGCGCTTAAATTTGGTTCAAAATACAGATTTTTTTAGTAGATTAATTTTTTACACTTAAAGGTATATTCTTCTTTCATATACATCATAAATCCCACTTTTCTGACAATTTTTATGGTGCCTGTATTCATTTTTTATGAGTGCTTCACATTGCGCAGTCAGGCGCATTGCTCCATAGGCAATCGCTTTACATCAACTTTAATTTATTTTCCATCGAAATGTTTTTTTTTTTTATTGTTAAGCAAATAAAACACAGGGAAAATTTTAACACAAACGTTAACATCAATTGAACACTAAATTTGTTTTGCCGCAACATAAACAACGCCTTAATGTTAACAGTACAGTAAGGCGTTAGGCTAAAGTTGTGACGAAATAAGTTAGTGTTACCTTAACATTAATAGCACATTTACATTAAGAGCAGCAATAGTTACTGACGACTAACAGATAACAAAAAATTACTCTTGTGGTAACACTAATTCATACTTATTTCTGTGTTCCGTTGACTGTTTTGAGGCAGATCTGTTCACAACATACGTCGTTCTACTTTCAGTCAAACCCACGCATCAACTGCATGTGGTCTGGAGCACAAAAACTTGGTGTGCTGGCATCACTTCAGCACGTATAACTAGCAGGGTGCAGGATGCAAGTTAAGATAAAAATGTAAAATATGTTCAGCCGTGGCATTAATAAGTGTAGGCGTGCGTCTACGAGCGTAGTTCTCGGTATGGCTAGGCAACGTTAGTATACAACGTACATTAAAACAAGGTAATTAAGTACGTAGAGTAAGGTTAAGGGGGCGGGCAGTTTGTTTACGAGCTGCGCAATTTGCATTTGTATTTTCAACAAAAGGCGACATGGACACGCGATGGTTGTTCTGTTTTATTGTGCACTCAAGGATGTATTCAGTGAGGGGAATAACATCGCGCGATATTCCCACCAGCTGCATTACTGCAGGCCACGGAATACAGCCCAGTATCGGCTGTTCGCGGTAAAATGAGCACTTTTGAAAGCCCTGCTTAAGATCTACTTGGATGCACGTTGTGTATTCTTCAGCCTCATGTAAGATTAACATTGTCATGGGCCTCATCTCTTTATTCATGCGTGGGTCATGTGAAACTGTGAAATTGTTAGACAAGTTATAATTTTACAAATCTGCTCTCGTTTTTACACTTCGATGCATTAAAAATTAGAGAGCGAAATGAATATTTCATGTTGACACAAATGGTTACCTAACACTTTTTATATGACTTTAAGATATGGAACTACTTTCCATGTATCGTTACTATTTTTACTGGGCGCATGTCACTCAGTGCGCCCGTTATAAAATATATGCAGGTAGGGGCAGTGACTTATTTCTAAGGTTGATATCAAAAGTACTCACTTTGTCGTGAACAGCCTTTACTCGGTATCAAGTGGTTGTGAGGTCCCATCTGCTGCACGAGCAGATGAAAGGAGTTACCAATTGAAGACTCCAAAATACAACACCCACTCTCTACTAGTTTTTCATCTCTACTGATAAAGCATGAGTTCCAACCTCTGTCACCCGTACCATTTCTGTTTAATGCAAGAATAATTTTGAATTCGTTCCTACCGACTGGGTTTATACGTTGTCTTTGACGGTTTTTCCCAATCTCTTCTTAGTTATAGTCTTAACCGATTCAGTCCCAGTGTACACAATTCTCTTCTTAATTATAGTCTTAACCGATTCAGACCCAGTGTACACAATTGTATACATTGCACATATGTAGGTAATTTTTGGTCTGCACTAAACCCTGCGAAGTTTAACGACCAACGATCTAACCAGTGGGTGAATTATACGTGAACAGCCTTATTGGTCTAGTTCATTATTGGTCCATATTATTATAGCCGACCATATAGTCTGCAGCTTATTGGCTGTGGCAACGAAATAAGTGTAATTTCGATCATATATTTTTTGGTTGCAACACCACAAACCGTAAATTAAAGTGGGTCTGAAAGGGTTAAATATAGGTACAATCAGGGAGGTAGTCATGGCCCCAATCGTCGGCCATGGCTGCCCAATCCCTCTCTGCCGTAGTGCATGTATCCTTGCATGATTTCCTTTCCTTGTAGGCGTAAGGGGTTAGCCCTGGGCTTCCACTTAACGCTTAGTAACAGGGTAGTTGGAGATAATAATCGAACAGCAATTCACGGCATCTCATCGTGGTGAGATGTGGGGCCCAGCGAGCGGCGCGCAGGCACAAGTCTCTGGTGTGGGTGGGAGGGTGGTAGGGGGGGGCGTGGGTGGCCAACACCCGGCTGCCAAGGCTGAAAATACGAGCGGATATCCACCTCGCTTGCTTGCCGCGTCGACACATGCTGCACAGATGACCCCGGCCCCCTATACACACCGCCTGAGAACACAGAAGACAAACTACCTCGTCCATCACAAGAGACCTGCAAATGTCGCGGTTTCACTTGCGAACAAGCAAATTCCACAATCAGTAAGCTTTTCATCGTCTGGTAATTTTATTCCAGACCAGGTACCACTTGTGGACCGGGATTCGGCTATCTTTTCTTGCAGGTTATTTATTGGTAGGGACATGCAGAATTCGCGTTATTATTTGGAACCAGGCTAAACTCCACTCGAGCCGGCGTCGTTTCTCCGTTCGATGCTATACAGCTGTGAAGCCACGCCCTTCCTGACTTAACTGCATGTGATTGGTGCACACAGTTGCGAAGCGTTCATTTATAGGCGCAGAGATACCCAGGGCGCGTCAAATAAAGTATGGTCCAATGGCAAATATATTGCAAAAGTACAAGTGTTTGAAGTTTAACTTGTCCGCAAATAATAACGCAAATTTTGCAGGTCTCTATTTATTGACGTAAATTCGTCCACGACTTGGCTAACGAACTGAGATCCGACTGACAAAATAAAGTTAAATATACATGCGTTTGAATTATATCTTGTTCTCAAATCGATTCGTGAACTCTGAGGTAAAAATATTTCTTCACAACAAGGAATACCTTTCTTTAAGGTGGTTGTATTTACAATAAGTAAATTTAATTTTATTCCAATAGCAGTGTTAGATTAATATATGCTCGCTTTAATTGAAATTTTTTCTTTATATATTTTGATTATGACATTACTTTTCTTTACAGGGAAAAATGTAATTTTCTACTAGCCTCTTTTTTATAGCAAACAAATATTGCTTTATAGACTAGGACAATTAAAAATGCTATTGAAAAATATATTTTATATATTTTGGATTGGTGGTAACATTTCAAGGTGTTTAATTTAATTTTACCTTCCGTAATAAACACGTCTAGTTCTAGATCACGAATATAGATAATGGGAGACTAAAATAATTATTTTTATTGGCTGTTCACGATGAAATGAGCACTTCTGAAAGCCCTGCTTAAGCTCTACTTGTATACACGTTGTGTATTCTTTCGCCTTACGTAAAATTAACATTGTCATGGGCCTCATCCCTTTTTTCATGCTTCGGTCAAATAAAACTATGAAATTATTAAGAAGGTAAATACTTTAAAAATTGCTCATTTTTACACTTCGATGCACAAAAAAACAGCAAATTGAAAGAAATAATTGTACGTTAACACAAATGGTTACCTAACTCTTATATTCTCAGTTAAGATATGGAACTACTTTCCATTTATCGTTACCAACTTTACTGGGCGAATGTCACTCAGTGCACCAATTTAAATATATGCATGCAGGGGCCGAGACTTTTTCTAAGTTTCATTTCTAAAGTGCTCACTTTATCGTGAACACACTTTAACCTACCGACCATTTAAAATGTGGCGCTCAGCTAAGTCACTGTTCGAATATTGCTGAATTAGTGTAATGACAATGAAACCTTATCGTTACCATTGACGTATAGGACAAAGCTGCATAGCTGTGATTCACGTTTGAACTAAGTTTTCTCTGCAGTGACGAACTATGTGTTGCAGCAGATTTTTTTTTCAGTGTTTGGCAGAACGTGGAGACGAAGTGGTACCAACATGGCAGTGGTGTGGGCTGGACGTGTTTCGCCGAGCACTGCGGGCAACGAACTGTTCAGACAGGAGCCTAGTCGATAGGAAAGCTTCCGCAAAAAAAAAAGTGGTACAGGCCGTTGAAGGTTGACTGAGAACTTTTTGGAAGGCTGCTCATCTCACTTTGTAATCTTCCACCAGGTGTAAAATTAACATTGATCTGGACCTTCTCGCTTTATTCGCAAGCCATCCAAGTGAAGCCGTGGAACTATAAAGAACGTCAAAGTGTTAGAACACGAACATTTCCACTCTACTGCAGCCATTCTTAAAACTGTAGTCCGCAGACCCCTGGCAGTCATTTAGCTTGTAGCCAGCGGTCCGACGATGAAACAATTATCATTTTATTTTCTTTAAAAATGATTTAACTATGGCGTAACTATGTAATGTTATGTTATTAATAAAGATTATTTTTACAGATTTTGTTGGAATTTAAACATCACATTGTTACTATTTGTACAGTGAAAAAAGAATAGTTTCTGTGCAGGAATATATTTTCTTAGCTTACGTTAAAGAAACGGTTGGATCCATGTCGGTGTCGAAGACGCATCGACGCGAGAAACACCAGGCGATATCGAGCAAGAATGCCAAAGAAGTCGCCTCACGCAGTTGACGGACACCGAGAGATAACTCGTGATTGGCCTGGCCGGGTGGCCGTATCGCCGGGTAGCCCATCACGCGGGTCGTTCGGAGCACACTGCACGCGGGGTGCTGTTGGGAGGTAGCTGATGCGTCGAGGCGCTCACACGCGGCGAACCGGCTCGGGCCCGGTTGCACCATCGTGGTTCGAAACTCGATCCAAGATCGCATCTAAGATCGACACAGAAAACTGTTGCACTATTAGAGTTCAGAACTGGACTGGAGATCGAGATGAAGTTCATTTCGAACCACCGAAATTGGCGGTTCCAAAACTCGACCCGAAATCAGCAGCCATCGTCGACAAATGTAGTTTGAAAATACGCCAACAGATAGAGCTATGGTCGATTGTTTTCTTGGGAAATTAAAACATCAATATATTAGGCACTTGAATATTATTCAGAAAACTTCGTACATAAATAATTAATTTAAAGAGATAAAACATCGCACATCTAATTATATTTACAGTGAAAAATTCGCCTACTTACATGACGTCACATATTACTAAACAATAAGAAAATTTGTCTCAAACTCGATCTCTCACTTGAGATTCAGAATCATGAAATTTCGTTGGTGCAACACGTTTATATTGGAGCCAAGATCAAACTGGATCCTGGTTCGGGACTAGGATCATTTGATATAGGATCGGGGAAGATGATGGTGCAAGCCGGGCATCAGGACGGACGGGGTCGACTGCCAGTTGAGAGGAGCGGCGGATCGTGCGCCAGGAGTGATGGGGATCCCATGGCGACCCAGAGCGCGAAACTGGCCTGCGTCGGGGCTCCTGTGTGCCCACGAACCTTTCACCGGCGCATTCCCAAGGCGAACGTGCTATCCCAGCGCCCGTTACGTGTGCTGCCATTACAAGTGGGATGGACACCAGGGGGCCCCGGCGTCCAACACTTACACGCACGCCTAGCGCCTCATCGCTCCTGCGCGCAAGGCTTGCAGTGTTTCCGCCGCGACGCTGTACTGTGCAAATCAGATCTGAAACAGTGATGTTTTATTACACGTTATGAAATACCACAAATTAAACTACTCCCTTATCTTTGTACTTCTATCTTGCCGCTTAAGGAAACTGCATAGGGGCGCTTTAAAATGCGATATTTAACCATTTTCACGACGATTTTTTTTTTTCCTCCAAGAATACACTTAATATGACAAAAGAAAAAAAAATCGGAGCATAGATAATTGTTTTCTTATCTTTTCTGACAAGATTTGCAGAATATTTATTTACCGAGATACGCGTGTTCGCGCAAACAACTATTTCACCAAAAAAAACGCGGGGGTCCATCCCACTCGTAACTCTGCAATAGCAGCGGCTCCGTTTGCAGTGGTCCATCCCACTCGTAACTCTGCAATAGCAGCGGCTCCGTTTGCAGTGGTGCCAGGCCAGAACAACGTGACACATCCCAGACTGTCGATTGCATGGTGTTTGTGGTGAATGCCGACATTTATGTCAAGATCCAACTTCTTGTACTCTCCTTACACGTTTCACATTTATACCGTAACCATACGTTGCCACGTTATTTTGTAATTTCTGTATCGCATAGGAAAATGCTGATAATAACTGAATACTTACAAATTATATATTCTTTTTAAAGTAGTCCTCTATACCATGTCAAGCTTCAATTGTTAACGTCCGACAAGGGTGTTTGATTACGAATATTTGTAAAGAAGAAAAATTCAAGTTGGGTTGGGATTTATCCACTTTAAGCCGAGGAAGGTTATTGTCGCGAGTTCATTGACCTGTCTACTGGACTTCACGTTTCCCTGTGTATAGGCTGTTCACAGTACAGTGAACACTTTTTAAGGCCCTGATTAAATTTTCCTTTCAGCAAATTTCTAACTTTCCACCACTTTTTAATATAAACATTGCAATATGACTAATAAACATAGTGTATACATTTCACCACTCTCAAAAGTTAACGTCTGAGGCTGCCGTAAGATATATTTATTAGGGGTTAGTGCATTTTGAAAGGGCCTTAAAAAGGTGCTCACTTTACCGTGAACGGCCTTTACTTGAAATTAAGCTTGTCACTCCATGCCTTCTGTCTAATAAGGGAGTGAACAGTTTGATCCCAGAGTTAAGAGCGCGGGGTTCGTCCTCCGCTCTTGCGTGTTTGTTATTGTCTCGGAGCTGTCCATTTCTGTTGTTATAAACTCTGATATACAGTTGTGAAATTACCTTGAAACTTAGAGTACTTACGATCATGTAGCTCGTACGATACACCTGAGAAAATTCCTATACCCTTGCAGAAAAACAATTGTAAGGGAATGGTGCCATTGGTTAGGTACCGCGTAATCAAAACCTTACAAGAAATTTGCAGTGCATAAGCAACGAAATTTTCGACCTATTCAGGCCAAGTGTGCACAAATGTGTATACACACGGAAGTAATTTTTTTTCTTGTACTGTGCACTTAAATGCACTTTTAAACGGTTGCGTTATCGAAACAAGTAATGTGTTAGCGTAAGAACAATCGACAATCGCCATGAAAAGAAATAATTATTTGCCACACCTGAACCCAATAAATAAAATTGGATCTGTATGGGTTAAGAAATATTTATTGTATAGTTGGACAGACGAACACAATTGAATGGATTGCAAATCTGGTTACTTATGTGACGATACTTTTGCTCTTAGATGGCTGATTGGCCGCCAGTAATAAAACATGTTGACACAAAACCAAGAGAACTGATGTTCCAGTAGTGGTTTCTGCAGCGAATCACTTCTGGTGTTTCTTGAATGGTAGTAAATGTGTTATTTTCTGAAAGTGTTAAAATGATATAAGTTATAATATAAATCTATATTATTCTTAAATTAATCCGCTAAAATTTCCCATTAGAATATACGTTTGGTGGGCCGTAATACGGCCACAAGTCACGTATGAGTGTACTATTACTTGTGCTTTATCTTTGTACATTTATTGCGCTTTAGTAATATTGCTATAGGCTATTCACGGTAAAACGAGCACTTTTGAATGTTCTGCTTAAGATTTACTTGTATGCACGTTGTGTATTCCCCCGCCTTACGTAAAACTAATTGTTATCCGCGTCTCCAGCCGCGTGCAAAATTCAAACCGTAATTATAATGATCAAGTGCTCTATCTTAATTGTTCTTCTTTATTTTTGTAATATTCTGGATTAGCATATAGGGTAATTTTCATTCCGGAAAAACGAACAGTTTCTTAAGGAATATGAAAAACAGACACCACCAATCAATGCCTGCTCAAATGGTTTTTATAAATTCCCTAAAAAAAAGTTCTTCGTTTTTTCGGGATGAAAAGTACCCTATATGTTAATCCAGAATTTCTTTCAAATCCGTAGAGCCGTTACGATATGACTGAGTAACAAACAAACTTACAAACTTCCACATTTGTAATATTATTAGGATTAACATTGCCATGGGTATCATCACTTTATTCGTGCGTCGGTCAAGTGAAACAGTAAAATTATTAGGAAAGGAAATACTTTACAGATCTGCTCATATTTACACTTGTGTGCCCCTAAAAAAAAAAAAAAAAGAGAGAGAGAGAGAGAGAAATAAGTAATTTTAAGTTATCAGAAATGGTTACTTAACACTTTTTATTCAACTTTAGGGTATAGAACTACTTTGCATCCATAGTTACCAACTTTACTGGACGCATGCCACTCAGTGCGCCTATTAAAATACTAGGTGCCCAGCCCGTGACCGTGTTGTTAGTATTTTCACGTGCCTAGAACAGTTACCACGTTAAAAAATTAGGTTATCATAAAAAGACTGAAAAAAAAATTGATATTTCTGTATCCGCTGGGTTGCCCAGCGGATACAGAAATGTGGCCCCACTTGGAATCGCTCTATCCACTGAGCCACTGTGGCCTCACTTGAAAATTAACTCACCATTGAAGCGAGACATTTAGAGTAAACAAAAATAATATTCCATTACCTTCATATCTCTATACAATAATCTCTATGCATTAGGCCTAATACAAGTCTTTCATAGGAAAAAAGTAATTTAGGGTCAAAAGTCATGATTGCGTAATCTGATCTTACTGAAATTCGAACTTGAGCTGTATTTTACCCTGAGGATTCCCTCTGCAAAATGTGAACAACTTCTGCTGCGTTTCAAGGGACTTAGAAGTAATAAAGAGGGACAGATAGACAGACAGAGATCGCCCTATTGTATAATAGGATATGCATGCAGGGGCAATGACTTTATTGAAAGGTTCATTTCTAAAGTGCTCACTTTATTGTGAACTGCCTTTACAGGGGTACTAGCCGCGGCACCAGGAAGTCCCGTCTTTAAGAGTGGCCAGACAGTAGGAGAAGTGGAGGAGGGAAAGAGTGGTGGAAGCAGAGACAGCAGAGCTGTAATTATTTTTACTGTTGGCCGCCGCAGGGTGACCCGACAAGTCATTTGGAAGGCGTCCAGACGTCCCTGGGCCATTTAGCAAAGGCGTCTGACCGCGCCCCTTCCTAGAAAAGTAAAAAAAAAAAATAATAAGTGCTGCAGGAGCAGACTTACCCCGCTTACAACACCCTCCCCCACCACTATCGCACACACTCTTGTTTCAGGTGCTCGGTCATTCGTCACATTCGCGCAAGCTGCTTCAAGAAATCTGCTTGCTTCACGGGGCCTGGCATCACTTCCTGACCTTGGATTTCCGCCGAGGTTCGCAGCTTCGGTCGCTTTAGTCTATTCGTGGTCTTGTCGCACTCTCTGAACGAAGCTCCTGAAAAATGCGCCCATGCCTGACGTGTGTGATAGTTTCCTAAGTACGTCATGTATCGCAGGCGTTCTATACCCGTGTTAAAATAAAACTATCTTACGTTTGGTTAAATTGATCTATTACTTGTGTTTAATACACAAATTATAACATTTTATTACCAATTAATGTGAACAAACACACGGGTAAAGTAAGTACGTTGCTAATTCCCGTCAAAAATAATTCTCTTGTAAAACATTACTAAACATATCGCTCACGAATGCGGTGGGTTGGCCTTTAGTTACATTTTCTAGACTTAGTCAAGCATTGTTTGCGTGACACGGAGAAATAGCAGAGCTTCCGAAAAGTTGTAAATAACAGCGAATAACCACCCCTCCCCCCTCCCCCTCATGCCACCATCTTGTCGTTGGAATTGAAATATTTGTTTGCCTGGAAGTGCACTTTTTATCTGTAATGTTCACTTTTGACCTCGGAGAGAATAAAAATAAAAATTTCTGTTTTACTCGATATTATTGGCAGTTGCATACCGCACTTAATTGTGCCAATCTGAATTCCGTAACTTCGGCACTGATTCTCTGAGATTCACTTAAAAACATAAGAGAAAAAGATGATGAAAAACACTGCAATAGTAAAAAAAAATTTGTTTTTAATTATTGCCGTATTCGAGTAACTACAACTGAGTTATATGCCGGGGCCATGTTTTTTTCCTGTGGTACATAGTGTAAAAATTACGTTTTTTCTGAGGGTTAATTTGGTCTGTACGGAAAATTGTATCCGTAACTGCTGTTGTGCTGTGTGTGTAGTTGATATACGATAAGGATAGTGATTGGCTATAGATGGAGGTTTTTACTGGGGGGGGAGGGGAACGAATTTTACTGGACACAATTGTGTCTGGCACCATGTTTTGAACAAAATGATCTTCAGAGAAATACACCTACAACGTCGGATCATATTTCAAGTGGCGAATAGTTTTTCTTTGGAAAGACTTCGAAGTAGCCATAAACGAAAATTTTCCAATCTACCATTTTGTAATCATGAGCAGAATAAGAGAGAAATTAAGAGTTCTTCTTGTTTCCTGTAAAATTAGGGTTGTTGGACTTAATGGTTTTCGGAATTGGACAATTGAATAGTGCATTTAGTTAACGGGCAGTTTTTATCCAACGTATTTCTAGAAGTGCTCACGTGACATTAACAACTTATATAAAGGGCACTAGAGATATTTGGACGGCTGTGAATATCGAGTTCTTGAGAGCCGATGAGTGTGAAACGAGCTGAGTATGGAGTATCGTCGGAATGCAAGGGTGGAGGAAACGGGAGATCCCAGAGAAAACCCGCGGGAACAGCGGCCTCGTCCGGCACGCATCCTACGTGCGAAAATCCGGGAATGACCCCACTGTGGATCGAAGCCAGTTTGCATATGTGGGAGCGGAGTATTTTCACTAACATCGTCGCGGACCCACCTGTACAAAGACTACTACATGGAAATATAGCCGTTAACATAGTATTTCCTCCCTGTTTCATGTGCTAATTTTCTAGCCCGGCACAAGTATTTCCGAATCTAATCTGCCTGTGGCGTCATAATACGATCAACTGTATATCTTAATGCTTGTCATTGCTCCTTCTTTTCCAAAAAACATTTGCCAACATGGTGTGGTAGTTGTTAGGATTAGTGAGATGGGGAGAAGGGGCGAGAAGAGATGCAAACATTGTGGACGATGCTCGCCTCAGACTGGTTGTCAAACGTCCAGAGTAAAAACTCACTTCGATTTTAAACGTACGCAAACAGCTTTCACTGGGCATCAATGCCTCGCATTTTCTTCATTGCTCAGCCTGCATATCACATACATCACACATTAGATAACAGTTACGTTTTCTTTTTTTTTTTTAATGATATAAGGAAATCGTGAAAGTTTTTAGGAAATTTACGGTGCATTCGTCCAATTAAATGGTAAAATTAGTATTCGCGAAAGTGAAACGTGGACGTTATTTTGTGTTATATATGCATATTTCTCTGAGTGTGTGTACTGAAAATTTTTCACGGCGGTGTTAATTTTTTTCTTTTAATCCGAAAGTTGCATAAAATTTAAGAAGACATCACTCGTAGACAAAGCTGGAATTAACTAAAAAGCTATCCAATCTCTAGTGTGAAAACGCTTGTATATCCGTAACCAAATACGTTAAATTTTAAAAAATCAGCTTAATCATTTAGAGATATGGGGTGATGTGGCATACGATGCAGTGTATGCAGGCATATACTTATAAACAGGCGCGAATGTTATGATAAACTAATTCTGTAAAACCAGTAAGTAATTCAACTGAAATTCACTAATTGAAGCAGCCCTTGGTTTGTTATCAGATGAATTTTACGAAAACACAAACATAAAATATAAATTAATTTATTCTCTTCGTGCCATCTGTTCATCGACGTTAGGCAAATACCGGTGCAGTTTTTTCCACACCATTGACTGATATTCCACAGTTAGGGACGAGTGGCAGGAACTGTATCAATTATTTTGATCCTTATTCAACGGTGGCACGAGATACTACAGGACATCTTACACGGAGCGCAAAGTTTAATTTAATGCATATCCTGAGGAAAACTCGTAGGATTTCTCTCAACCTTTTCACAACATACTTATCAATACTAAACAAGGTCATCCACCAATCCGCTTTCACTTTGCATTTTTCACTCACTCAACACATATTTGTATATCGCTGACTATTGAGTGCAAATTTTACGTACGTTTATTTTGAGACAAATTTGGAAATTTTTGCCAAGGACTCATCTGTGAAATGGAAAACAACTCCTAAAACTCTATGTCTCATTTACTTGGAAAATGCCACCACTTTGTTACAGATAAATACGTCGCTTTCGCAGCAGTAGTCATATATTCAGGAGGATTTTAAAATGTGAACCAAGACTTGGCAACGTTTTAAAATACTTCGTAAAATTAGAGAATAAATTTTAATCTCCCAGGACTCGTGGTTTCGGTCGATTTGGTTTTACGATGCCCATATTTTTAGAGTAATGCACCTCGTAGAAATTATTTTGCACTCTCAAGTAGAGAGATCATGTAATGTAGGGTTATAAAAAGTCTACTAGCTTCTCCTTCTCGGTATTTATTACTCTGTATCTCCGACGCCTTATCATCTCATTCATGATCCAGGTTTGCCAGTTCTTCAGATGTGTTACAGTAAACAGCTCCTCTTAGAATCCACTACCATATCACCCTTTTGACCCTGTTTAAGGTCTCCGCCTACGTACGCATTTTCCAACGAAACTGTTAAACATGCACCCAACGTGCTGATCCACGAAGAAGACACACACTTCAGTCGAAGGCTGTTGAGCGCTTTCAAAATGTCACGTTAATTAGAAACACCATTTCAGAACACACCAAAATGGCTATAAAAAAACCCGCCTTTTTAATGCACTGCATCTTCAAATATGCGCCCAGATCCATGCAAAACAAAACAACTTAAGGGTTATCCATTGACCCTCCGTACATAGGCCTACTGTCCACCAATAAAATAATAGGGTCATCGCTGTAAGTGGCATAGGTACACACGCAAAGCGACTGGAACACTGCACGCCAGTTCAGAGCCTTGCGCTTAGTGACGATGGCGCACTTGCAGAGCGTGGCAGCGTCGCCCTTATCGTTCCAGCTCTTCTCGGTATCAAACGCGGGAAAAATTTCTGGGTAGGCGGTAAACTTAAGGTTGAAGTAAAGTAACTGCCTATGGAGTACTGTACCTAACTGTACGATGTGAATAACTCATAAAAAAAGAGTAGTACAGACACCATAAAAAATGTTAGAAAAGTGTGATTTATGCTATATATGAAATGTGCTAATTTTACAACATTATAAAATATTTTTCTATAATATACTTTCAAAATAAAATAAAAAAATTAATCGATCTATGGAATCTGCATTTTTAACAAAATTTCAGTGCATTTCCGTTTCGGATGTTTCGAAAAGGAGAGTCTACAAGAAAATCTTCTTCAAAACAAATCATCATAATATTTACTGTGATCATGTGTAATAAAATCATATTAATAATGTAGCATATAAATTTTATAATTAAATTTATTTACGTCAGTTTCAGCCATATATGTTTGTAGCAAATGGAAACACATAATATAAATTATAAAAATTATTTACTACATTATCATTAAAAAAATTTTACATACAATAATACACATTATGACGATGTTTGATGACGAAGATTTCCTTGCAAATTCTGCTATCTGATGCGTCCAGAATGAAAATATGCTTAAAAGAGGTTACAAATACAAACTCTTTGAATCGATTATTTGTTTAGATTTAAAAAGTATATTTTAGTAAAATATCTTATAATTTTGCAAAACTAATATTTTCTTCTTTCATATACAGCGTAAATCACACTTTTCTGGCCATTTTAATGGTGCCTATACTGCTGAGTTCTTCACATTGTATAGTCGGGTGCAGTGTTCCATAATCTGTTGATTTACTTCAACCTTAATAGTGGAATGTACCTCTGTGTTTTTCGTAAAATAGTTGTTTGCGCGAATACGCGCATCTTGGTAAATAAATGTTCTGGAAATACGACTTCTCAGAAAAAATAAAAAATCATTATCTATTCCCCAATTTTTCTACTTTTGTCATATTGAGTGTATTAACGGAGAAAAAAATCGTGAAAATGGTTAAATATCGCATTTTGAAAGTTTGCCTATGCAGTTTCCTTAATCGGCAAGAGAAAAGTACTAAGATACGGGCGTAGTTTAATCTGTGCGTGGTATTTCATTGCGTGCAATAAAACCCCACAGTTACAGACCTAATCTGCACAGTACAGCGTTACGATGGAAACACTGCACGCGTAGCGCGTAGGAGCGATGAGACGCTAGAAGTGCACGTTAGTGTCGCCCGTATCGCTCCCTCGCTTCTTGCCCTTGGACGCGGGGTCCCACGGGGGTCTATCCCACTATTACGGCAGAGAAATATTTGTATACTTGTAAAATGTGTCTTTGGAAAGCTGCTTAAATGGGAAGCAAGTTGTTGATTGAGGGGAAAAAAAAAACCTCGTTCGATGAAAGCCGACTTCCGTAACCCAGCCACAGGAAAATACACAGCAACATGACGCGGCGAGTCATTTTATGTGGGCGCACTTCACTGATTGGCTGTCCGAGGCTCTGAAATGGACCTTGCGCCTGATTGGCTACTGCTGGTCTGGCGCCTGACCAGTGTAGCCATTTTCCTGGCTCGCACTGCTTCAGTTCGCGGTATAAGCGGCCGTTCCACTTCTGCATTGAGAAGTATTCTGTAGTCCAGCCAATTCACTAATGCATAAGGACAGATGTTTTTCGCGAACATGCTAGACTTCACTAGCCTAAGTCCACAACCACAACCTCCTTTGGTTATTGGCCAGGTGTCTACATGAGAAGGCATAATCTTATTTGACTGGGCCAATAGTAATAAAGTACTCCGATACTGAACGTCCCGTGATTCGCGGACAGACGTTTGAGGCACGTGGAATTTAAAATCATCCAACCACGAAAGTGCATATGAACGAAATTAATTGTTTTGGAGTTCAAGTAGTCCTGACATCTTTTCGCAAAAAAACACCCCTCTCTACTAATGCATAACCTGCGACCCACGAGGTTCCGAATTAAGGATAGCAGGTTTCCTACAATCAGTTCGAGCATATTTTAAGACCTCATTCGCCCTTTGTTTATTAGATCGCCGTTTGTAAGGCCCCGTAGACGACTCTGAGTCAACGAAGACAAGTCTGGAAATAAAACAAAAGCCTTGAATCACGTGCTACCTGGTATGGGGTAAAATTAGCCACGTATTGGAGCAGCACCCAGGGGACAAAATACCGAATGCTTTGGCACATAGAGGGATGTGAAGTCTACAGTACAGGTAATTTTACCCGCGATTTTCACGTATCCCTAGATCTTTTAGAGTTTGCTGAGATGTCGTGGGTTTGTTTCCCGTCAAGAATTATTCGATACACAATAGCGTGTAACGCATCAACACGCAAGCCACGTACAAAACATATACGAGCACTTAAAAGATAAATAATTAAATTATAATTCTGCCAAGAAAAAAGTAGCCAACATAAACAACGAAAGAATGCATTCCTATTTTTTATTTATATTTATTGATTTCCGTAGGTTTAACCCATTCGTATTTATCAAAGTTCCTTTTGGGACGATATAGCTGATACATAAGACGACAGGGTGAGGTGAAAAGGGACAAAGTCACAGTGGTTCTAGCATACTGTATAAGCGAACAGTCATTCGTATTTACGACGTGGCTATAACCTAAAACCGCCGGTACTCATTCAGCACGAGCATGGATCGTACCCGGACGATACTCGGTACCGCTTGCGGACTTGCTGGTGTCAAGCTAGCAAGCCACTCGATTAAAGGCTGTTCGCTATAAAGTAAGCACTTTTGAAATCAACCCTAGAAAAAAATCGCTGCCTCTGCTTGTAAAAATTTTAATGGGTGCACTGAGAGACATGCGCCAGTAAAGTTGGTAACGATGGAGGGAAAGCATTGCCATATCTTAACATCGATTATATAGTGTTCAGTTAACATTTGTGATAAGTTAAATGAAAGTGTAAAATTGAACAGCTTTTAAAATATTTAATTTTCTAAAAATTCTACATTTCCTCTTGACCGACGTGTGAATAGCGATGAGGCCCATTGCAATGTTAATTTTACATAAGGCGGATGAACACACAACGTGCATACAAGTAGATCTTAAGCAGGGTTTTCAAAAGTGCTCATTTTACCGTGAACAGCGTATAGGCGTCATTTGCCGTCTGTCAGCGTGCCTGTAATCCAGAGCGCTGCCCATTTTCTGTGCGTTCACTGAAGATAACTCCATCGCCGATATTGCTATGACATCGCTTTCGTACCATTAGAAGAGACGTGGACAGATATGGTAGGCTCTTAACACCGAGGTCTTGAGAGCCGATGAGCGCGAAGCGAGGCGAGCATGGAGCAGCGCCTAAGTTCAAGGGGGTGGGGAATACGCGAGATCCCAGAGAAAACCCTCCAACCAGCGGCATCGCGCGGCGCGATTCCCACCTGCGAGAATCCGGGAGCAAACCGGGCCGGTAATCGAATGCGGTTCGCTCAGGTGGAAGGCGGGTAGTCTGACCACTACACATCCGCGGCCCCTCTTCAAGGACAGGAAACTTGTTGCAGACACAGAGTAGGTAAGTTGACAGAAACGAAACGGCATGGCTGTTCTTTTGATGCGGACGTACACATTCTTGTGAATGACTGCGCGGAGCTCTGCAAAACGGGCTTTTTGTCCAATTGGCTAACAGCATACTGGGAAATGTTCCCTATTGGCTGGTTTTAGGGCCACACTGATTTTTCGCAAATAAATCGGAGCACACAGTAGACTCCAATACTGTATATACACCTCGGCTGTTGCCATACCTACGTTGGCTGTTGGTGTCGTTTCATCATTTGACAGAGCCACTCAGGATCCCGTAACTTCGACACTCTGCTTTTGTGATTCGTGCGCAACCAGGAACCGCGACTACTACATGCTTCAACCAATCAAAAAAGCTCGACGACCACACAGTGCTTTGAACTTTACCTTGTCCCAAAATATTTTCGCGAAATATCGCTGCCCCTAACTGGGCTGTTGGTTGGTGGGCGAATGATACCAGGCGCTGATTGGCGAACAGCGTTGCGACATTTTGCTGGCGTGTGCGGCTGGAGTTCGCATTACGAGTAGTTGCTTCGCCTCTATGATTGAGTATAATTAGGGACCTGCAAAATTCGCGCTATTTTTTTTTTTTTTTTTGGCATCAAGTTTAAATTCACCGCAATGTATATACTGGAGCCGGCGTTGTTCCTTCATTAACTGCTGCCCAGATGTAAAGTCACTCCCTTTCTGAGTGAACTGTACGTGATTGGGGCACACGATTGTGGCGTGTTCATTTATTGGAGCAGAGTTGCCCGGGGCGTGTCAAATGAAGTATGGTCCAATGACGAATGTGCTGCAAAGGTAAAAATTATTTAAGTTTAAAATGTCCTCAAATAATAATGCGAATTTTGCAGGTCTCCAATCATGATCCATTCACAGTTACTTCGCACTTTTCTGAAGCCCTGCTGAAGTTCTACTTCCAGGATATTCCTCCGCCTCGTGGAAACTAAGCTTAGCTAATTACACCAAACGATAAAGCACCGAATTCGTGCTCACTCGTTGTAATAATATTATAGCAGGAGAACTATTTCTTACTAGGCGCTACCAACACACAGGCTTCCTCACTATTTTTATTCGTATTTATTATAATTGAAATATTAAAATTTATAAATAAAATACACGTGAAACTATAATTTAACGAAAAACAATACACTTTCATGTTACCAGAGGTGTAAACCGCTTGCGATATGGCATGTTTAGAAAATAACTGAACACGTAATACATAGGGTGCTTTTTAAAGGTTTCATTCAAAAGTTGTTAAGAATCCGCGAGCAGACTATACTATGTGTTTCGGCGCAGTGTGCAGACTGGCTGTTTCTGCACGTGCACGTACGTCATGTGCATGACGGACTCGTCACGTGCACTGCGTAATATTCGTGCCTCTTGTACTAACTGCAGGAAGCGTCAAGCAGCGAAACCGTAATTCGTACAGCAAACTCCAGGGACACGCGCCAGAAAAAAAAAATTACTGCACTGGACGGAAACAAAGCGGAACGTCTTTCCGCCAACCAGCACCTGGCTGGCGTCTTACTTGCCAGACGGCAGCTGGACCAGTCGGGGATTTTCTTCAAGGTGGAGTTGCAAATAAGACCCTAGGCACGTTTCCAGTGCCTCGAACTGCCAATGAACGAGAGATCAGGACGGGTATATAGTCCATTCACGGTTACTTACACCTTTTCTCTGAGTCCCTGCTAAGTTTATATTTTCAAGATATTCCTCCGCCTCATGCAAACAAAGATTAACTTACTTCAGAAAATTACAACATAGGGACAACACACCGCATTTGTGGGCACTTAGTGTAATAATATTTCGCGTAAAGACTGTCCACGATAAATTAAGCACTTTTGAAATCAACCTTAGAAAAATGCCACTACCCCTGGGCGCACTGAGTGGCCTGCGCCCGTTAAAGTTGGTAACAATGGATAGAAAGTAGTACCATATGTTAACGTCGAATATAAAGTGTTAGGTAACCATTTGTGATAATTTAAATTATATATTTCGCTTTCTGTTTTTTTAACGCCCCAATGTGTAAAAACTAGCAAATATATAAAATACTTAATTTTTTTTTTTTAATTTCCAGTTTCACTTGGCTGACGTATGAATAAAGTGATGAAGCCCATGAGAATGTTAAATATACATATGGCAAAGAATATATAACGTACATACAAGTAAATCTTAAGCGGGGCTTTCAAAAGTATTTCATATTAAGTAAAAATTAATATTGATAAAAATTAATTTAATCAAAAATAGGGTAATTTTTATATTAACACGAGTATAAATCGCTTGTGACATATATAGTGTCTAGGAAACAACCAAACACCTCAATTCTCAAAGGTTTGATTATTTTAAAAAATGTGAAAAAACCCCCATCAGACTTTACACTAAAGTAATCACCACGTCTTTAGGCTTAAGCGCGAGTTCCTGTTCTGCGGTGGGTTTGACCTTGGAAAAGGGGTTTGCACATTGACTGTTAAAAGCGAAGGGATGTGTTGGCTATAGTCAACTCCGAAACACTTTAGGATGCGCGTGCTCATACGATGGATGTGGGACTATTTTTTAGTATCCGTGCCACGTGATTGTGGATCTCCAACACAGAGCGTCTAGCTGCATGGGCAACGACAATAACCGTTATTTTCCGAACTCGATTCGAACGTCCGACAAAATGGCGTACTGCCTGCAACAATTGGTAACACGAGAGAAAACTGCAAGGATTCGGCTTATTTATAGGAAAGTTCACGAATCACGTTATGTCAAATCATATATACACTGTTCACGGTAAACAAAGTATATTTGGAAGCTCTTTTTAGAATCTACTTCTCTGATTAGTGTACCCTTCCGCCATATATATATATATATATATATATATATATATATATATATATATATATATATATATATATATATATATATATATATGTGTGTGTGTGTGTGTAAAATTGCCATGGACTTGATAACTTTATTAATGCACCACACAAGTGAAATCGTATAATTTTTTGGCATGTAAATGTGTTAAGTTACATGAAAATTACTACGTACTATAATATGAATAAAGCAAGTAAAACAAATGTTATTATAAATACATTTAAACGTTACGCTTGAATTAACACGCCGCGTCTTAAAGATATTTTAACTTTCTTCGCTGCCAATTTAAATTGGAGCTCGCACGCCAGTGTGAACTGTAAGACACGCGGAGTTACGGGCAGTGATATTTTCAGAGGTTGATTTCAAAGCGTTCACTTTGCCGTGAACAGACTATTCGGGCACGTTTCCCAGGTCACTAAGCAACGCTAAATAACTGCGCATGTTTATGTCGAGTGTATCACGACGTATTCTCACTCACGTGTACTTAGCTCTTGCGTTTGTTTTTTTCCAGGGAGAGAGTGGTACCAAGTTTACGGAAGCGTGGTCAAGCGCCCCTCATTAACAGTGCTGTCTGCAAGCAGAGACGACGCCCGACTTTCGCGGGAAATGTTCAATGCAGGCTGTAGTTCGGCATCTCACCTGCACGCCTGCATTTTCTCTTATAGTCTAGTGGCGGTTCTTCACACTTTGTGAATGAAATATTTGATAGACGACTCCATGGATGACTTGTTTAGCTGTTTCCTTAACATTTCACGCAATACACGCAATATAGACTTCAGTTGTCGCACAAGTGTTATGGTTTTGCTGACTTAGTCTTTCAAATAAATAATTATTTATTGATTATCATTCTTTTATAATTAACACTAAACTTGAATCATTGGGTCTTGAGCCAAATTAGCGAAAACAGTAAAAAATTGACCAACTGGTAATCAGTGCCAGATAACTAATTGATAAAGTGTCTGAATTTCTCTGATTTATTTGTGATTTCCCACTGCTATTAATCACTCGTTCTCATTGAATTTGCTTGATTCGCCGGTCAGCAGTAGCTTGTCAACTGACTTTCATGAATGTTATTTCACTGATTGTTAAAGACTGTTCGCGATAAAGTTAGCACTTTTGAAACCAACCTTAGAAAAAAGTCACTGTTCATACCTGCATGAATTTTAACGGGCGCAATGAGTGGCATGTGCCCAGTAAAGTTGGTAACGATGGAGGGTAAAATAGTTCCATATATTAACGTCGAATAATAGGTGTTGGGTGATCATTTGTGATAACTTAGATTATTTTTCTCGCGTTCTGTTTTTTTAATGCATCGAAACGTAAAAATGAGCCGATTTATAAAATATTTACTTTTCTACCACAGTTTCACTTGACCGACGTATTAATAAAGTGATGAGGCCCATGGCAATGTTAATTTTACATAAGGCGGAAGAACACATAATGTGTATAGAAGTAGATCTTAAGTATGTCTTTCAAAACTGCTCATTTTACCGAGAACAGGCTATATCACTTATTCGGACTCGCAACGTGGACACGGGAAGTGAACGGGTTAAGGACCCCGCCTGACTAGCGCAACAGATGAGGCGCAGAGGTTTGATAGAAAACATACGCTACAAAAAACGACTGGTTATTTTGTAGTGGTGTCTGAACACGAAAACAATTTAAGAAAATGTTCATGCCCAGAGGCAAGTTTCAAGTTCTCATTTAACCCCGAAGGGTTATATTTTTAGGCTCGAGAATGATCAAAACGGGCGTTTGCATAATCAGTTTAAGCTGCTAATTATTTTAGACGGACACTACAGAGTTGTCTTTGGTCACGCATCATACTTTTTATCTTTATTAGCGCGCCTTAAAAACACAGGACAATTGCTTAAAGTCACATTCAGACGTGTCGTCGACGGCGATACTGCACCCCGGTTGAGCACCTCGTGCGTAGAGGCGATGGGACATGCGGCGAGAGAGCAAGAGTCGTCCTTACAGCCCACGCATCTCGAGGCCCAGAACGCGCAAAATAAACGTAACCAGGTAGAACCCTTAGACTACTCATCATTCGTTCTCTTTCTAAAAGATTAAAACATACGAGACATTGTGATCTGCCAGTGGGTGGTAGAATGACCGTGTATGATTCTTATAGAACGAGAAAAAATTATACGTCATGGGATAATTATTTGTCCACCGCAAAACGGCGCAACGTGCACACAAACGATCGCAGAGTCACCTAGTGTCGGCCATGGAAACTAACTGCACTCACGTGGAGAATATTTGTGCAGGCAGCTATAGGCTGTTCGCGGTAACGTGAGCACTTTTAAGGCCCTAGTTAGTTTATTCTCTCGCCCATTTTTTTAATCATTTAACATTTAAAATAAATATTGCTATGTAAGTAATAAACACAGCGAGTATATTCCACCACACTCGGAAGTTAACATCTAAGGATACAATAAGATATAATTATTGACTGTTATTTAAAATGAGGCGGCTTGTAAAAGTTCTCACTTTACCGTGAATAGCCCATGGTAGTTTATGAGATCCCCTACCTGGACCGATTTTTGCGTTTGAGACCCAGAAGCAATGCAGCAAAAAGGGCGACACTATCGCGCACTTCAAGTGCCCCATCGCCACTACGTGAGTGAAGAGATTTGGGCGGCTCTTAAGAGGACTATGTACTGAAACGTTTTCTGTGAAATCGTTGTTTGCGCGTAAATGCGAATCTCGGTAAATAAAAGTTCTGGAAAAATGACTTTTTGCCAGAAAGGATAAAAAAAAACTATTATATATGCCCCTATCTTGTTACTTTTGTCATATTAAGTGCATTAATGGAGAAAATATTTCGTGAAATTTGTCAACTATAGAATTTTTAAAGCTCTCCTATGCAGTTTCCTTAAGCGGTAAGAGCGAATTACGAATATACGCATGTAGTTTGATCTGTATACTTTAATCGCGTGTAATAAAACACATCTGTTACAGATCTAATTGCACAGTACAGTGTTACGGCCGAAACACTAGGTGCGATGAGGTGCTGGGAATGGGTGTTAGTATCGCCCGTATGCCTACCTCGCTTCATGATCGGAATGAAAAGGCGGGGGGAAACGGGAGCTGCCCGAGAAAACCCCCACCGAACAGTGGCATCGCCCGTCACGATTCCCACACACGAAAATGCGGGAGCAACCCTGACGGGAATCAAGCCCAGTTCCCCTTGGTGGGAGGCGAGTAGCCTCACGACTACACCACCGCGGCGCGCCTATCGCCTCTAACTGCGAGTCTGAAAACTGGCGTACTGTGTGCTCGTTGAACTGCGTGCATTTACCTGTGGGGTTTAAGTGGACACGCTATGAATTTATTATTGTGATTCCGCAACAAAGGTTAATAGAGGCTACAATCGTAGTATCGCTCGTGTGCGGCCGTTTTTAACTAATTGAAAGGCTCCAAATAAATATTCACAGCCTGCGTGGAAACTTTAAAGTACCATTCCGCCCTCGTCTACGGTGTGTTTTCTTTTCGCAGGTTAATACGTTGAGAGTACGTTTAATAGTTTTGCAAAAAAAAAAAGTCCTTGAAACATGCGGCAAAGTTTCTGAAGCTCCAGGTAGACTACAGCCATAATCGAGCATTTTTTTAAATCACTGCTTGAGATTTGCTTGCGTGCCCAATTTGTATGACTCTCCCAAACGGAAATTCAACGTCGGTATGGTCCCCCCATTACTTTTTTCACGCGTCGATCAAGTGTAAAAAAAAAACTAATTTGTTAAGGACGTATATATGTTACTAACTGGCAAATCAGTATTCTTACCTGCATAAAACAAACAGAAACTGAATAAAATAAATCATTTGTCCACAGATTTAATAGGAATAGTTCTAATATGGAGCTGACGCACCGGTCTATTTTTCCTGTTACACTGCCAACTGCAACACTGCAACACTGCACGCAGGCTAGTGTGTTTGTTAAATGCGTATGCTTCTGCGAACAGGGAATATTTTTTCTAAAAGGTGTATCACGCGTACCTATTGTAATGGCTTGGTTTATATCCCGGTGCAGAACGTTCACTTTAAATTAATCACTTTTGAAATCAACATTTGAAAAAAAAATCTTCACCTTCACGTACGCTACCGTACACGTAGGCATGCAAAACTCACACTTGTTGAGTTGGCGGCAAATCAAGTAAAATAGTTCGAAGTTTCGAAGCTGCATTGAGACGGTAAATTTTTTAATTTGTAGCAAATTGAGTTCGTGATTTTCTTCTCTGCGCACATTTGTACCAATTGTTATATTGTTTACAAATTAAGCTTCCAAATACCTTCAACTTTGCACTTGACTGATGCATGAGTATAGTCGTTATAAACTGTTCACGGTAAACTAAAGCACTTTTGAAAGCCCTGCTGGAGATATTGGATACTTGTAGGCACATTGTGTATTCTTCCACGTTAAAGATTGTTCATGATAAAGTGAGTACTTTATACATGAACCTTATAAAAAAGTCACTGACCTTGCATCCATACATTTTAATGGGCGCACTGAGTGACATTGGCCGAGTAAGGTTGGTAACGATGGAGGGGGAAGTAGTTCCATATCTTAACGTCAAATAAAAAGTATTAGGTAACTATTTGTGATAAGTTAGATTATTTCTTACGCTTTCTGTTTTTTTTAACACTTCAGTGTTTAAAAATGAGCAGATTTGCTAAAATAATTACTTTTGTAATAATTTCACAGCAGTTTCACTTGACCGACGAATGAATAAAGTGATGATGCCCATGGCAACGTTAATTTTGCATAAGGCGGAGGAATACACAATTTGTATGTAAGTAGATTTTAAACAGGGCTTTTAAAAGTGATCATCTTACCGTGAACAGCCTATACGTATGATCAACATTTCCATGGATCTGGTCACTTTATTCATGCGTCACTCAAGTGAAAATGTGCAATTATTATTACAAAATGTAATATTTCAAAAGTTTGCTAATGATTATGCACATATAAAAAAGGGTACCAAAACTTATAGTTTCACTTTTCACATATATTTGCGAAACACTTTTAATTCAAGGTTAAAATGCGGAACTACTTTCCCTACTTCGCTACCAACTTTGCAAGGCGCTTGTTTACCAATCAGTGCGGCCGTTATAATATGCAGGTAGATGGAGTGACATTTTGCAGATGTTGGTTTCAGAAGGTCTCGATGTTGATAATCGATTAATCGATTATGCTTAAATAATCGTAAGTAATCAATGTTGATTTTGATAATAGAAACCATAATCAATCATAAAAAATAATCGCCACTGCAAAGTTGATTTTTTAAATATTGGAATGAAGACGGTTATACTTTAAGTTCTGGAATTTCTTGTACACTTACAGTAAATTAATTCATTTTTTACATATACATGTTTCATTCAGTTCTCTTTTTAAATATTGGTCTAATGTGTTAGACATTATGATTTGTAAAGAAGTGTCATGGCGCTGCTCTAGCGTATGTAAAAATGTGTAATTAAGACGTAGCTTATGTTTTATAGTTTGCCATTATGATTATTTATTATTTTTATATAACAGTAAACATTCAACCGCAGATGTGCGTACTGCATGTTCGTTCACGTAAACTTTATATCCAAAACTCTACAAAATGTAATATACTGAAAAATTACGCCGATTAATCAATGTATCATCGATGAATAATCTAATCGATTTACGTAAATAAAAAATGGGAAGAAATATAGATAGTAAGAAAGTGTTGAGTTAAAGGCTGTTGACGGAAAAGTGAGCACTTTTAAAATCAACCTTAGAAACAAAGTCACTGCCCCTACCTACATATATTTAACGGGTGTAGAGAGTGATATGTGCCCCGTAAAGTTGGTGACGATGGAGGGGAAATTAGTTCCATGTATTTACGTCGAATAAAGAGTGTGAGGAAACCATTTGTGATAATTTAAATTATTTATCTCGGTTTCCGTTTTTTTTAATGAATCGAAGTGTAAAAATGAGCCAATCTGTACAATATTTACTTTCCTAATAATTTCACAGTTTCTCTTGACCTACGCATGAATAAAGTGACGAGGCCCATAAGGCGGAAGAACACACAACGTGTACACAAGTAGATCTTAAGCAGGGAATTCAAAAGAGCTCGTTTTATGGCGAACAGCCTGTAACTGTGAACAGCCTATAGTGTTCTCTATAGAGGAAGACTTACCTGGTGGAGCTTCGGAGGTGGAGGCGGTCGCCGCTCTGGGTGGTTCGTCGTGTCTGCCGGCGTCGATCTCCTTCGGCGGTGGGTGCGGCGGCGACTGAGGGGGCCTAGGTCTTTTGTCGCCCCCCTCCCTCCCCTCCTCCAACCCCTCAACCCCTTATGGGCAGCCACAGCGAGGATGCTGGCTCCGGACCAACCTCCCCCCCCCTCCCCGGCGCCTGCTCCTGATCTGATCCTCCTCCGTGCAGAGCTCTCGCGTGTTCTCCCAACAACACCCTCTGAACCACAGGCCTGCTTTCAACCGCGTCACGTCATCAGAAGTCTTCCTTTCTCCTGATGCTCTACGTGTTCAATACAAAATGGTGCCGTCACTTCCTGCTGTATTTTATATTTGGATTTAGATTATTAACTTCGCAATTAGCTTCTACCGAATTACTAATGCACTTTGTGTTAAATTTAAATAGCTGTAACGATTAGAATTGACAATAAGATAGCATAAAAATGCATTAAATAGAGCTTGATTCTTTTATATTTGGTAATCTCTTGTTAATCAACGGAAAATCATAAAAACGCGATTAGCTTACAGACTCATTTAAAGCTGACAGTCGTGTTTAAAACGTCAATTTAATAGAAATTATTACCCGAGAAACACTTCTTGGTAAGAAATTGAATATTATATTTGCTTAAGTTAATGGCTTACAAAATTTCTTCACAGTTGATGGTGTGGAACTATAGGACTCGCATTGAAATACGCCATAGTTTATTTTTAATCGGGTTAGGCCCAACAGTTTAGAACGAGACCCTTGCGACAACTAGGGCGGCCCCTCGAAATGGTAATAATATTCCCACGGAAGTCGCTTCTTTCACTTCCCCCCATCTCCCCTCCTCCTCTCTCACTCACCACCGCCGATCGTTTTTGGTTCGCTCATATTCTGCTTGCGGAGGATTCGCCGTCGTCTCTTTTCAACCTGTTCCACGCCTTCAGAGCACAGAGTGTATTCAAATGAAGGCTCTTCACGGTAGTGATACAAATCCAAGATCAACCTTTGAAAAATGTCACTGCCCCTGTCTGCATTTATTTTTGGCGGATACACGGACTGGCATGTACCCAGTAATATTTTTAACGACGGACGGAAAGTACTTCCGTCTCTTAAGGTTGAAGTAAAGCAACTGCCTGTGGAGCTCTGTACCTGACTGTACAATGTGAGAAGAACTCGTAAAAACGTACTACGCACACCATATAAATTGTCAGAAAAGTGCGATCAATGCTGTATATGAAAAAAGAATGTGTATATTTTGCAATATTATAAAATATTTTACTAAAATATACTTTTTATGTGTAAAAAATTTATTGATCGATAGAGTCCGCATTTTTAACAAAATTTTAGCGCATTTCCGTTTAGGATGCTTCGGAAAGCAGATTTTACAAGTAAATATTCTTCAAGAAAAATAGTCATAACATGTACTGTGACATATGTACTAAAATCATAGTTATAATGTATCATATCACTTTTATAATTAACTTTATTTACGTTGGTTTCATACAATTATATTACAATTTTCTTAGACACAATCATAATAGACACTATGACAATATTCCATGACGAAGATGTCCTTGCAAATTCTGTTTTCTTAAGCATCCGGAATGGAAATAGACTTAAATTTGGTTCAAAATACGGATAATGTAATAGATTATTTTTTTACATTTAAAAAGTTTACTTTAGTAAAATATTTTATAATGTTGCAAAATATATAAATGTTCTTCTTTCATATACAGCATAAATAGCACTTTTATGACAATATTTAAGGCGTCTATACTACTTTTTTTATGAGTTGTTCTCACTGTATAGTCAGGTGCAGAGCTTCATACGCAGTTGCTTTATTTCAACCTTAACGTTGGGTTACAAGTGGAAAGCGAACATTTTGAATACTGAAGTGATTACTTTTATTTAGGTTTTTATTACAAATAAGTGAAAAATTATAAAATTTACAAAACGTTTACTTTTCTAATAATTTGAAAGTTTCACTTGACCGACGCATTAATAAAGTAATGAGGCCCACGACACTGCTAAATTTACATAAGTAGATGTATAATGCCGCTCCTTGCGGAGCACGATAATTTTAGCCAAAAATGCAACAAAAAATAGCATCAACTTTTACTTGGTATTTTAACGAATGCACAAAAAAATTAAAAACTCAAATTCTGAATTTGGATGAAAAAACTATCAAAATCAAGCAAATTTAAGCTAAAATCAATCAAATTTCTCGTTTTCAAGCTGCTTTTTCATTTTTCTAGAAACAGCAGTTTTCAATTAAAAAGACAAACAATTTTCATCGAAAATCAAGCAATTTAAACATAAAATCACACAAATGTTGCAATATTTTACTGAAGGGACGTGCATAAATTTTGATACTATAAAAACAAGCAATTTGTACTAAAAGTACATGGAAAATTAGCAGTAAAATTTCTTGCTATTTGTAACGAATGTGTAAGAAAAGAATTAATAAAACGAAAATCTGAAATTCGATAAAAACGATCAAAAACCAACTAAGTTAAGCTAAAAACAAATGTAATATTAAAAAAGATAATTGATAGAAATTATAAATTTTATTCAACAAAAGTAAAACACCAATAAGACATTTTAAAGTCTAAAAATAATGAAAAATCTAAAGCATAGCCATTACTGATTCCACAATCCCAACCATCACAACAATCCAAACCACAAACATCTTATTTAAAATCAGAAAATTAATTTGATCTTAAATCGTTTTTATAGATTGTTTATCAATTTTGAAATGAACTATGTTCAATTCTTTATCAATAAAAGTTTCTGTTTTTATAGTTTCATATACAATATCCCAAAGTTCTAAAATATCCATAATTTGATCAATTTATAATATTTAAAAATTTATATATGTTTTATAAAATAAAGTGGATACTACGAGAAAATTTTAATTATAAAAATTTTTTTATTTGCTCAAACATTCGTAACAATTTTTATGCAACCACTCAACTATGAGTCTAAAAAATGGTATTAAAATATCGAAACTATTTCCTGTTTCTCTAAAATCGTTTACATTATCCATTTAATAAAATAAAAAATTTATATATCTTCAGTGATATTTTCTTTCAAATAATCATAAGTTAAATTTCGTTGGCTAATTAAAATATCATTACAAATTGTATTAGCCTAAACAGCTTTTCTAAATTCTATACTAATTTTTATATTTGTTTTATCTTAACTACTGCTGTTTTTCTATATAGGCAGTCAACAACATATAAAGATCTTCATCCCCAAAATGAATAATAATTTATATTGCCATGACATTTTGTACTTGGCTTATAAAAAAGTTCATTATTTCTGTATATAGTATCTAATTTTGTTCATGAATTTCTAAAATCATTGAAAGTTAGAAACATTTAAAGACAAAGATAATTTTCAATATTTAGATTGCAATTTTCTTTTGGAAATAATTCATTTCTTCCATTTTTAACAAAGATATTTCTGACATTACAGTGATCAAACATTGAAGCATGTATATATTGCTCAGCGTGATTTTTTATATTAGTTTGGAAAACCACTATTTCAAAATCAGGCATGTCAAATTGTAAATTATTAAACTGATATTCTGTATCAAAGTTAAAAACAGTTGTCCCAGCAGGAACTTCTTTTTCAAAAAAATTGCAAATACTTTAAACCAATATGAATTTTAGAATTTTTATATATATTATTCTTTAATTGCAATTGATGTGTTAGCTTCGTATTCAACAATAGGCCACAAACTTCCGGTTTTTCAATAAAAATGTTACCTGTATAAGCATAAGTTTTATCAACTGAACAATCTGCTTTACAAATAAACAATTACTATCAAATTAATTTCTAAAAAAAAAAGAAGCTTTATAACCACCCTTCCAGTAAATGTCATTATTATCGCGAATAAAGCCAAAAAAAAATCTTAATGGATACATTATTTCATTTATTTGATCACTACGAACAGATTTTACTCTAAATTTATTATCAACACCAGTATACTCTTAAATAATTTTGTTCACCTGGCCATGTTAGCAAAATATTCATCATTGTGGAAGTTATTCCTGGATTATCAATAGCCCCAATAATATGTCTATGTTTTTAAATTTCTACTCCAGAAAACTGAAATGGGAAAAATTATGACAAACGTCAATATTATTATTATTATTATTATTATTTATTATTATTATTATTATTATTACCTCATTTCCAACTTTATCTCTCTTTAGTAGGCGATATTATTCCAAAACATATGCATCGTTTGGAAAAGGAAAGCCCCCTCCAATGGCAATATCAAACTCGATTCTATTAGTGTAAATATTCAAATTGCCCCTCTATTGATCAGTTGGGGGAAAAGTTTGTCTCTCAAAACTCTCAATGCATTTATAACTCATTTATAATTTTAAAAAAATAAGTTATATAAATGAAGGATTCAGAGGGAGTTCATCGAGTGAAATTGCTCATCGAGAAGTATAGAAACTATAAAAAGAACCATGAGGTAGAAAAAAATAAATAAAAATCAAGAAAAAAGATCTACCATTAATTCGTGTAATACAAAATAATGGTAAAAAAAAAAAGTAGATCAAGTGAAGAAAACAAAAATTTAATAACAGCACTAGTACCTGTTGCTGCAAAAAAAAATTAGATTTTCCACCAACTCCTGATGAAATATCATTCGAAAAAGAATTATTCCCAAAATCAGCAATGGGTGTTACTCCATTAAAAAATTTGCCACCTATATCAGGTGTTTCTACTATCAATCTCGGAAAATATGTTTCTGAAAATATTAATGTTATTAATGATAAATTTGGTTTACGAGGTGATTGACAAGGTTTTAAAATTGGAGACACAAAAGTAAAAATAGATGGCAATTTTCTATTTGTCAAAGATAAGAAATATGAATTAATAATATGCATTACTAATTTGTTAACAAAAAGTAAAAGAGATTATCTTGTAGTTAAATCCAGTAGTGACGATTAATTCACTAATGAGGACTATAAAAATTATGCAGAAATGGTTTTATTAACAAATGCGGCATATAGAAACTATGATACAACTATGAGCATAGCTTCGAGTATTGGTTGGAAGTATAATGAAATAATCAAAATAATTTATTACGAATATATAAAAAATCCTCCTACATCTGGCCAGTGTATAGAAAATGCAATCGTTTGCCAAAAGAACATATTTAGATGGACGATGTTAGAAAATTAATAGATAGATTGTTAATTATTCATGGGGAAGAAAATGTTGGAAATAACGATTATTACAATGAAAAAGTAAGTATAAAGAATATGTTAAACAATCAATTTTCTGATTTTGTTGTTAATAATCTGAAAGGAATTCCGTATCTAATACGAGTTTTTAATTCAATTCCACATACATTTTGGAAGTCTGAACACCATAGAAAAGGTGTGATAAATTAGGCACTAAACAATTTAAATTTTCCTGAAATTTCATTGCCAGGTTATAATTATTGTGAATCATTTACAAAATTAAATGAAAGATTAGAAAGAGGAGACTCAGGAATAAATACATTAGCTGAAGCTTGTAAAATTCACGATATTGCATATAGAGATCATAAAGATCTAAAATCTAGGCATGAAGCTGATATAATTTTACAAAAAGAAGCAAAAGAAATCATGTTAAATAAAGATATTCCAATTGGAGAAAAAATTGCTTCTGCAGCTGTTGCCTCAACGATGTTTACAAAGAGAAAATTGGGTTGGGGAATTAAAATGTTTTATTGAATATACAATTTTTACTTATATAAATTAAGATCAAAAGCTAAACTTTCGATATACCTATTGATAAATTAAGATATATGAGTGTATAAATAAATTTTAAACAAAAAATCAACTTGGAGCGAAAAAAATAAAAAATTAAAAGAAGGCAAATGTTTCTTGCTAACCTTGTCATTGCAAATACTAAAAAAAAATATTAGAAGAAAATCTGGAAGTGGTTTACATCATGGGGGAATCATTCTTCTCATAGTTGCTGCTTTAACTGTCCTTGGTGCTTTAACAGGAGTAGCTACTTCAATATATAATTCTGTTGAACAAACTAACAAAAATAAAATAGTATTAGAAGAACAAAACATACATAACTTAGCAATGGAAAATAAAGCAGGAAGTGTCATAGTAGCGGAAAAAAAGGAAGACCAAAAATAATTTGCTCCGTTATCCAGTATCGATATTGAAAAATATATAAAATATTAAATATTTAAAATTTCAGAAATGTTTATATGATTGACGAACTACCAAAAAATATGCTCAAAAATGAGTGTGCTGTGGTTAATTTTGATATTTCAACTAATCCTGGCACTCATTGGGTTTGCGATTTTAAAGAAAATAATTATGTTTATTTCTTTCGATTCAATGGTGGAAATATTCCTAGTAATATAATTAATTATTTAAAAACAATAATGTTTATTACAATGATGATCGAGTTCAGAATTTTAATTCTGTTATCTGTGGACATTTATGTTTAATATTATGATTTTTTTTAAATTTTAAGTGTAATGAAATAACTTCTATGTTATTAAATGACAGATATATTTGGGAAACTATTAATCGAATCTTTAAATACAATCTTTGATAATATTGCTGAAGATTAAATATATATATATATATATATGTAGATTCAAAATACAATTCGAGTGTTTCTTCTTTACATAGTGACTTAGGCACTTGTTTTGATTTTACCAAATCATATGTCTCATTTTTTGGACGAAGAATTGTTAATATAGCTGCCCCATTGATGGGAAAGATGTAGTTAATAAAATATTTTTAAATAAAAAAATAGCTGATTATGCTTTAAAAGAAAATATAAATTTACAATTCAATAACACTATCGATGATTATATAAAGCAAATAAATAATGCAAAACAAACATTTATAAATTATGTAGATTCCAAATATAAAACTATTGTTTCTGATTATGAATTAAAAAACGATGTAGATTCACAATATGAAACTATTGTTTCTGATTATGCATTAAAAATTGATGTTAAAACAAAATACAACACTAGTGTTTCCGATTTCAAAACATATATATATATATATATATATATATATATATATATATATATATATATATATATATATATATATATATATATATATATATATATATATATATATATTCAACATATAATACCATTGTTTCTGCTTTAACAGATCTAATAAGTAATGTTTTTGTTTACACAACAGAATATCTTTCTATTCAAAATCGCAGAATTAGTAATATGGCAGAACCTGTAGATGGCAAAGATGCAGTCAATAAAAGATACCTCGATAAAGAAATTACCGATAAATGGCAATATTTCAACAAAGTATTTTTTAATTATTGCCTTACACTTCTTGATTTGAAAGTTGAAAAAAATCAAAGAAAATCCTGATAAAGAATGATATGCTAAATTACAATAATTTAAACCAATTTCATATATTTTATTTAGATGCAGAGTGGAATAAAATTACTAATGTTTTTCACTTAGATATTGATCAAATTTTCTTTACTTTTTTGATGGATTGTATTGTTTATAAAATAGTTACATGTATTCTCATGTTTGATAATAATTTGGCCGTTTTCAAGAGAAATACAAAAATAAATCACAGCAAGCCCTTTGATGTTAACAAAGGTGATAATTTAACTTTAAAAATAAATAAATAGAACATATCTTTATGCTGATGGAAAGGTGGTGGCAATAGGAATATTTGTGGAATATAAAGATTATATATATATACACACACATATATATATATATATATATATATATATATATATATATATATATATATATATATATATATAATTAAATTGAGAACATATGGTGTTGAAGTGCAAGAAAGTCACTAAAATTAATAATATAAAATTGAAAATACAACAACATTCTTTAAAAAAAATGCTCAATGTGAGATCAATGATACTGGAATTTTGAAAAGTATATCTCGCTTAAATAAAGGCTATAAATATATTATGACGATTATTGATGTATTTTCAAAGTTTGCACTTGCTTTACCAATCAAAAATAAAACAGCATTAAATATAGTAAACGCTTTAGAAAACCAAATAATTTACAAAGCAACAATGGCTCAGAATTTCATAATAAAATATTTAAAAAAAAACATATGGAAAGTATAATATAAATCATTTTTCTTCATTCTTTGAATTAAATGCTACCATTGTTGAAAGATTTAATCGAACTTTAAAAAATATAATGTGGAAAAAATTTGGTTCGAATGGCAATTATAAATGGACAAATATATTGGATAATTTAGTAAAAGACTAAAACACAAAGGACAGCACTATTGGTATGACACCAATTGAAGTTAATAAAAAAATGAAAAAGCGACAGCTAAGGCAGCCTATGTTGCACAAAATTTATTGAAAACAATTTTTGTTTACTAAACCAAAATCAAGTTGGAGATGTTGTTCATGAGATCAAACTGAAAACATTTTTTGAAAAAGGTTATAGTGCTAATTAGTCAACAGAATCGTTTACTATATGTAAAGTTTTGAATTATGATATAGCAACTTACAAATTAAATGATACAAAAAGAGAAGAAATAATGGGTAGTTTTTTTTAATATGGAATTATGAAAACTAACTATCCTGATGAATATTTGATCGAAAAGGTTATAAAAACTAAAGGTGATAAGGCATCAGCTAAAGCAGACTCGGCTGCGCAAATATGGGTTAAATGGTTAGATTTTGATAACTCGCATAAATCATGGATTATTAAAACAGACGTTTTGTAAATGAAAATGAAAATTAGTTTCTTACTCAACTTGATGAAGATTATTAATATAAGTAATTAATTGATGTTGAGTATAGTTATTTCTGTCAATGTTAAAATTGTTGCGAAAACACTCAATGTTGCCATTCATGGCTTCTTTCATTCTTTGATATAAATTGATAGAATTTGGAATATATTCAAATCTCAATAATATTTCACAATTTTGGTGTCTATCTTTAATTCTATATAGTTGTCTTTGAACATATTATATTTGAGTTCTAATGACATATTAATCAAATTCACAATTATCAAATAATTTTAGAAGAATAAAAGTTGGATTGCAATTTTGTTTTTGTGTTTGTGGTACATGTAAATCCCTTTCCCTAATTTATTCATTTCTGCGATATAATATATCTAATTACATTTGAACTGTTTCTCTTAAATGTTATTTATATTATTATATAAATATATGATATATAATTATATAAATTTTATTTATATTTTTTAAATGATTAACTTGAATTTCGTTAATTTTTTTATATATTGTGTTTCACCTTTGTATAAATGCATTATATCGTGTTGTATTTTATATTCGCCATGTTTTCTAATTGATGGTAACACTTTTTTAATTACCCATTTAGTAAATTTTTCAGATAGAGACATTTTTGATCTAAATATTACCTTATACAGACCCGATTCATTGATACATACAGCATTTCGTTTCATGGTATAGCATTTCGTTCTTAGTTCAGTAAAGCTCTTCTTTATCATCATTATCAACATTATAATATAACACATTTCGTGGTTTTCTGTATTCCAAATGTCTAGTTACATCAGTTCCATTAAACCAAGGATTATTTTCCTCATCAATAATCATAAAAACTTGTTTACCTTTGTAAATAAATTTGTTGTTTTTTATGCCTTGAACTGACTCCATTTTTATTTACAAAACTCTGCGCAAGCGAAATTGGTGAGTTGTAATAAGTGTTTTCATTAGTATTCTTTTTTATGAAGAAAACGAAAAATTGAAGAAAATAATATTAAAGAATATAGACCAAATTCATTGAATTATATGGCTCTTAAGGAGTTAAATTTTCTAAGTAATTGACAATATATTTCTTTTTATTTATAATTTCATTATAGGATTCACACTTTATACCAAACAATGAAATGCTATTTTTGCCAACTCTTGTCAATTTTTTTGTGAATTCATTATATTCCACAAAGTTTCATTACTAAAAAAATACAGGAAACCATTTTCATATCTAAAAGCTGAGTCTAACATATTTGGTAAATGAGGAAATATCTCACTAATTAGCCCATGCCTTTTTTTCTGGTAACGATGTTCATCTATTTCTGCATAATACAACTTTCCACAAAGGATAAAAGTTTTCCCCAAATATGAATTAAAAACAGTATTTATTTTATATTCATCTCTTAATCAAAATGAAGCGAAGTTTTTTGGATAACCACCAATAAGACTATAACTATGGTAATCAACCATATAAATTTTTTGTCAACAAAAAAGACTAACTCGCATGATTGTCTTTGGAATTTTAAAATTTATTGGAATTGGTTGGTATAAACCAAAACCAAATTCTTATCGAAAATGGCCTATTGATTATTTTCTTGTCTCTCAAACTTTTTGTCCAAATATTTTTATTGTAAAAAATAACAAGTTCGTCATCAATAATTAGAAACGTTTTTATATACTCGTCTTTGCATAAATCAATTTCTTAATTTTCATTCAATTTATTTTGTAGTGGTGGCCCATAAAGGTTTTGAATACTTCAAAAGTCATCTGGTTGCAAATCAACAAAATCATTGTTGAGAATTGGGTACTTGAATACATTTTTATCATTTGTCTGTTGAAGACCTATTGCATGTCTAATTTCGTACATCAATCCTGCTAATAAATTAACTTTAATTCCAGGAGTGTTTTTTTCCCATCATTATACCAATATTCCTGCTTATTGATATGAATTTCAACAAGACTATTTTGTTGATTTGGAAAAAATGCATGGGCTAGTGCACTACCAAGCGGAAATAATTTATAAGGACAAAATCTCCGTAATCTCTGATATTTATGTTGAACTACTTTGTATGATATACCTATGTCCGGAATTTTTTAATCATAAACAAAATTTAGATTTGTGTTTTTTTTTTTCCAAATGTTAAAAGCCTCCTTATCTAAATTTGTAATTGATTTGTTTGCATAAGTAAAATTTTAATTTAATGTTTTTTATTTCATTTGTTGGTATTTGAGTAGCTACTAAATTATTGTCTTTAACAACACATCTTGGTTTATTGATTAAATTAAGTGTTTCTTCATTGAGTTTACCATCGATTGAAGAGAGGTTGTGATGTTCTTGAAATATTCTTAAATAAGTTTCGTACTTTTCAGCATCAATTTTTGAAAATGAATTTGCATCGCCTTCTAGATATCCATATTTATTTAAATAGTTGATAACACATTTTGTCTGATTCTCTTTTTTGGACAGTGCATAAATTATATTTTATTAGCAAGAATAATTATACAAGTCTTAATTTATATACAAAAAGTTTAAAACATAGTAAAATCTTTAATTTTATTTCTATACTTACAATCGTTAATTTTTCTATTTTTATCTATTTTAATAAAGCCATAATCATATCTCCACCAACAAAATCACTATAAATATGCTGCAGGTTAGTATAATCTTGTCTAAATATACACAAAAAATTTGTACTGCCTATTACCAATTGTTTAGGCACTCTGGAATAAGTTCGAGCCAAATAGAAAACATCAATAATTTATGTCTTCTGCGAGTAAAATATTCATGGATCATATATATAATTAGAGATTTGTTTTCGCATTTATATAAAGGATTCTTTTCCTCAATGTTCTTTAAAAAATGTGCAATTTGTTCATTCATTTTTTTGGATATCACTTCAACATCATCTTGTAATTGAATATATTTTGCTAGATTCAAACTTTTAGAGCAAACAAGTAATTTATTAAAATTTAACCACCCCATATTATAAATAAAATTTATCATCAAAATAGTTTTTCTAAATTTACTTGGACCTACAATTATAGCTCTTATGTTATAAGGCAAAAGTTCGCCATTTTTTCTTTCTTATAATATTCTTCAGAAATTTAATCACCAACACTCCAGTCAACTTTTTTCATTTAATTACTCACTATGGTATAATTCATTAAGATAATTTGATAGCATTAATTAGTTTTCATGGAAAATTTTAAACTCAAAATATAGACAATAATAGTATAACTACAATTGAAAAAAAAAGTCCTGTTGACAAAAATGAAGTAATCACAATCCCCAGGGAACAATACAATGCTAAATCGTTAAAAGAAACTATAAATTCAAGATATCCACTTTCAAAAATATACCATTGAAATAACAACAGACAATATGAAAAATAGAATATCTATCAAAACTAAGATTGAAATTACTTGATGATCACGTATCTGATATTCTTGGCTTTGAAAGAACTATGCCTATTGAAAAGATAAAAAATTTGTAGGTACTAAATTGCCTAATTTCAATTCATGTAAAGCAATCAATATTCATTGTAATTTGGCTTATGGCAGGTTAAAAAAAATGACGAATATAACAATTTGGAGACTAATAAAATTACTAGTTTTCCACCAAAAACTGTTTGATTTTCGAGATTACATTAGCTATGAGCCCCCATATCCAATTTTATAGAATAAATAATGAACAATTTAATTCAATTGTCTCAGAAATTAGAGATGAAAATATAAATTGAATTGATTTTGATGGTTCTGATATCGTTGTTGTTTTGGAAATTAAAGAAGTTTGAAATAAAAAAATATAAAAATTAATTATAAATTTCTATGTCCATATGGTAGTGTATCAATTTTATTTTCTAGTATAATTCTCTTGTTATCACAATGACTTAATGCGATTTTATTAACTTCTACTCTATATATTTTGTGTTTCTCACTCCTTATCAAATTCATTGTTCTATGTTGAATTCATATAGTCTTCGAATGTAATTCTCTTATTAAAAACACATTTTTTTACACCTTTAGATTTTTTTTTTCTTCATTGCCAGCTCTATATGCATACATTTGTGCTATAAACCAACATATTCTTTCATTATTTTTCCATTACATTCGTCTTTAATTTTTCCTCAAACTTTTTTATTTATTTGTGGCCTGTTATAGATATTGTCGTTTGGATAATTACTTGTATCAAATTTTTCTATCATCGACTTCATAGCTTCGTAAAAATCTTCTGTTTTTATGTTATAAAAGTATGAATCTGTATCTTGAAAATATAATTCAATTTTATCACCATATTTATGTTTTATTGTGTTATAATGAATATCATACATTAATTCTTTCGATGTGTCTAAAATTGGCATACCCACATAAATTGGTTTATTGAATTTTACATTTGTTTTGTTCAAATGTATAGCTGCAGGATTCTCATTAAATATGTAACTTTTTTGAAATTTTATTTTTCTACTATTTTGTCACATATTTCAGCATCTGATACTCATTTTATATCAATTCTGTTTCTAATGTTTTCCATAGTTTTACCAAACACTGAATTATTCATGAACTTATAAAAATCCATTTCGAAATTTGACTTTGGGACTACCTTATTTTCTGGGCAAAATGGAAGATATTTATATAAATCATGTAGCTCTTGTGGATGTTCTAAATCAACTTCTAATATATAACCATATTGTGAATCATCTTTCAAATTTGATATTTTTTCACTCCTGTAATCTAAATCATTTCATGTATAATAAACCCATTCAAAACCACCATATGGTAAATATTGTGGCATTGCCCAACCATATAAATTATTAGCATCGAGATATGCTAAATATTTTGATTCTTGATTTGAACTAAAATCTTCTAAATATTTGTTATTTGCTATAACATATTGCTTACAGCATTGTGATATGCCACCTCTAATTCCTTTTCAATCATTAAAATCATATCATAGTTATGTAATAGATCCAGTGGTTGTTTAGTCATTTTAACATTGCTTCCCAAGATAAACCTGGTGCTGTAAAAGACCATGCAGGATCTTAATCATATGCATTTATACATGTATTTCTAAAATTTTCGAATATATCTGCTATCAAAATAATATGCTTTTTTTAATATAAATCATGGTATTCACCAAGACTTTTAATATTAATTTGATTCCACACAAATTTTGCATGTTCATCATCATCGTCAGTTATATTAGATTAGTTTAATTTATTGTAAAATTCAGTCTCTGGTGGAAGTTCAGTTTCATCAAATTTCTTCCAACTATCCATGTAATCACAAGTGTAAACACCTTTTCTAATAAGTAAATCAACTTGATTTTCTGGAAAATGTTTCTGTCTGTGTTTCATTTTATCTTTACTTAAATTAGTTGATAATTTATCTGAACTACTAGCCATAAATTTGAATGTGTCTATAAATCTCATTTTTAAATTTTCTGTTTCTTTCCCAAAAGTTATAAACTTTTCTTCATTATTTGCAATTGATGCTATATTTTTATTATCATATTCTAACTCTTTAATAAATAAATGTGCATCATATCCAGCTAAATAATGAAAATAAATTAGAACAAAATTTGGAAGTTTTAATTTTAAATTACAAAAGATGCATGTTGGAATAATGAATTTTCCACTTATGTGATCGTGATGATGTACTCTTTTATAGTCCTTAGAATATTCACGCTCACATATTGTGGATTTTTTTTTTTTTTGTATAATATTTTTCTTCTTTTGTTAGAGGGTGCATTGCTTCAATTTGTGAATATATTTCCCCAATTTCTTCTCCTTCTCTTTTTATTGATTGTATAAAAATTTTTATGTGCATTTGGACCACGATATACAACTGGTGGCTTATACTCGCCATAACTAGATACACTATAATAACAAAAACCAGATGCTTCATGTAATTGATATTTCATTGTTTATGATTCGTCATTCAATTTTAAATCAATGTTATTTATTTGATCATTAGTACGTTTATATCTATCTTTAAGTGTTTCTTTATAAAAACCATTATCGATATCATCATCAGTTAAAATTGGATATTTTTTACAATGGTAAATTTATAAATTTCTTTTGGATTTGGTTTAGTTGTTGATATTTTATTTAGAATTGATTCAAAATCTGCATATATAGCAAAAGTAACTCTCATTGTATGTTCAATATTTTTAAAATTTATTTGTTGGCCTTTAAATGGTAAAGTTATTTTTACAGCTTCATTTTTTGAGCAATCTTCGGTACACTTATTTAATTTTCTTCAGAATAAAATAATTGAAGACACATATCACATAAATAAACTTCACAGTGCTTATTTTTTTTGTGCTGAAAATAACCTTGATAAATCTTTGATCAAACAATAATGCGTGTTTGTACAATATTTTAAATAAAGTAAAATTATATGAAAATTCTTGTTATTTTTGTAGGTTTTAGTGGTTTACCATGGATTCCTTACCTTTATCTTCATTAGAGTATACATTTATAGAAGTATCGATTTGATTTTCTATTTTTGGTATATCATTAATTTTAATTGGATATTCATATTTATCTAGTGCTTTCTTAATGTTAAGACCCACATATTTATATTTAGATACTCTTTGTGGGTGTTTTTCTGCAGGAAACAATGCAGATTTTACTGCCCAAAGAAAGCATTTTTTATCATTGTTTTTAACATTTATGCATGCTTTCCTATTCTTTATAAATTCAGGTAGTTCAATATATGATGATCCTTTTAATAGATTATACTTATTTATTACTAATTGTATCCACATTATTCTATTTAAAGTCCATCCCGAATCTCTTTTTTGGAATTCAGAAGAATTTATAATTAATTATTGTATTATACATTTATAAATTATTTTAATATCTCCATCATTCAATATTGTATAATTTGGAGATTGAAATGTAAGTAATTCAACTTTATTATTATCTTGCTTACGAAGATTGATATATAATTTAATGCTAGTTTTTAACCCCTTAAATTTTATAAGATGTTCATATATTTTCTCAAATACCTAATTTTTTACTTAAGTCAGAAAATGAATAGGTTGTAATATTTTAAAAGAATTTTCAATGTTATATGTTGATATTCTACTTTCAAAAGCTTTTTTAGCTAAGTTAGTTTCATTGATTTTCTTGTTTCTTTTATTAACGAAAATGTTAGTAGAAAAAGGAAATATTTCTTTAAATTCGTTTTTATCTTGTTTATATAATTAATTGATATTGGCATCTGATAACTGTAAATTTGTCAAATTATTATTTTTTATCCATTCTGTTACTCACTTACTTTTATCTTTAGGTTTTAGAAATACATTATTAGAGAATGTAAATATTTCTTTAAATTGTTTTTTAACTTTTCTATATTTCATAGTGTAATTTGAAAAGGGTAAATTTTTAAAGTTTATTTTTCTTTGTTGATTTATAATAAATTGTATAATACATTATCTTAGATCAGCTTTCCATAGCCTGTAACAATATTTAATTTTTAAATCTCTACCTAAGATTTTCAACTCGCTCAATCTATTCTCACCCAACTCAACTGTGATATTGTGCTATGACATTTTTACTGTCTATTTATAAGACAACTAATTTATGATGACTGCAAAAATGGGGGTAGAAATATAACGGTGTAAAATCGAAATATGAGCTTAAATTTTTTATAATAATGAAATCGTTTTGAACTATTTAACTTCTTCTTATGAGGATTTTTCTCATTATAGCATTTTTTACATGTTGTTGTATGTTTGTCCTTAGCAGTTTTATGACGAGAAAATGCATTTATAGATTTATTTTCATTACATACTGTACATGTTTTTGTTGAATAATTATAATGTCGGATTGCATATAGAATATCTACTATTGCGTTGTGTAATTTATTATTTTTATGCTTTTCGAGATATCCATTACAAATATATTTTCCACATTCGCATATCATTTTCTCATTGTTTAACTTATAGCGACTTCTGTCATATTCACTAAAGCATTTTTGGCATTTTGTTGTATGTTTGTCTATAGTAGCTTTGTGGAGGTAAAACAGATAGATAGATTTAATCTCATTGCGTACTACACACGTCTTAGTTGAATAATCAGCATGTCGCATTTCATTTGTATTGTGTAGTTTAGTATTTTTATGCTTTTTAATATGCGTGTCTTTTGTGAATTTATGCGTGTGAAAACTTCCTGTATTTAATACTTCTCCACACTTTTTGCACTGTTTTTCTTGATTTTGCATTTTTATAGTTAATAAGAAAAATAATTAATTGACAGAATGAAAAAATATTTTTCTTTATTAATTTGTTTCTTTGTAATTGACACAAAAAATGGAATTTCTGCTCAAAAAGTTGAACAATTCGTTTGAATTCACCAAACTACAAGATCTAGAAACAAATAAATGGTTTACTGCTACAGATTTTGAAATTTATGAATCTAATTTTGGTAAAAAATATTAATTTTATTCTAGATGGTAAATTTAAAATTTCATTGCCAGAGCGCTGTGTCAGGATACTCGATAAAAATTCTTTGAAACTAATAAATGAGAATCAAGTTTGTAAAATGTATGAAGGCTTAAAAGAAACGAAAAATGGAAAATTTGTTTATTATCTAGAATTTTATATATATATATATATATATATATAAATTCACTCAATTATATTTTTTAATATTTTCACTTATTTTGCTTTATTTAGATTCCTTGTTTGCAAAATTGCTATTTCTAGATAACGTGAAAATTTTGCTTGATTTTATATTAAAATTTAATGTTTTTAAGATGGCATGAATCCTGCTCGGGCATTTTTTGAAAAAGTGGTAACTTTACTTGACTTTGGGGTAAAAATGCTTGATTTTTGGGGTAAATTTGCTTGTTTTTTTTAGAATGCTTAGTTTCTTAAATTTCAAACCATGGTTTTGGAGTAAATAACCTTGATTTTAGAGAAAAAAAAACCACGATTTTTCAATGAAAAAAATGAGTTGCGCAGGATCGGCATTACATGTCTACTTACATACGGTGGAAGCATGCACATTATTTTAACAAGTAAACCTTAAGACTATACAAAGGTGTACCGCGAATTCCAGTCACATAAACTAAGCGAAATTGCGTCAGCTGCAACATGTCGAAGCACCGTTCGCTATTCTGAGTCTGGTAGCAAACTTGCTACTCTAAGACAACAGGCAATAAAAATGTTATTAAGTATATAGGGTCAGAATTATATTTAGTTGCCCGAACAAAATAATTTGTTTACCTGACAAAACTTGAAAAGCAACCAAATGAAGTTTGTTCGTCTAACCAAAATATACACGTTTGCACAGTCAAAACCTCTGTGTTGGGCGAAAGAAACTCGGCTGTCAACAAAGTATTTTGTTGACTCTAACCCACATTTTTTTTTTTTTTTGGCCACTCGTTCCAGTCCTTTCATTCGAAAATACAGATCAATTAAGGCGGTAACAGTGTTTGTGCATTTATTGACGCTTAATGGTACAAACACTGTTATAAAGTAAGTACGAAGGAAAACTAAAAATAAAAGCTGTAAATCTTGAACCATTTATTCACACAAGTTGTTCAGTATATTACTCTACGTATCTGAAAACATTCGGACTTTATCATTAATCAGTTTAGATGGGGTTGCTACGCCGTAGCGCTTGGGGAAAACGACCGAGCTACGGATTCCGATCGGGCATAGCATTTTTTATACTAGCCGTAACTGTTTAATGTACATAGAGACAAATAAATCTTAAGTTGCGCCAACAATATCGTACAGTTTCAAGCAACTAAATAGGCCTAGGCACAACCAAATAATCATCTTTCTACAACAAAACATTTCATTACCACTGTACAAACAATTAGGTTATTTTTGTGCCAAACAAGTTTTTGTTTGATTCAATAACGCCACTTTCTTATTGATATTTACGGAGAGGGAAATGAAGTATCTATAACGTTTCGAAAATTTTTAGTTGGTTTTTATTACCACTTTCTAGTCTTTTCATGGAAATATTTCTAACAGTGTAGTTGTGGTTGGTAAGGTTTTACCTAGTAACAAAGAGATACCTGCTTCTAACAACGACTATTACGGGGCCGCGGTTGTGTAGTGGCTAGAACGCTCACCTCCCACCAAGGCGAACTGGGTTTGATAGTTCAGCGGGGATACTCCTACATTTTCGCACGAGGGAATCATGCAGGACGATTGCACTATTCGGCGGGTTTTCTCAAGGGTTTCCCGTTTCCCTCGCCCTTGCACTCCGCTGTTATGCATTCACCTCGCTTCACACTCCGCGGCTCTCGAGACCTCACTGATAAAAGCCTCCGAAATCACCCCACTCCAACGTCGACTGAGCTATTGGACACTAGGTAGGTGTGTGTTAAGCATACAGTTTAAGTCCAGATGCTATGGAACCCACCTCCTCATTGTCTTATCGCTATAAAAGTTGTGTTCCTTTCAAATAAAATATGTAAAATTATATATTTTTTAACTTATAATATTATTTGAGGTTTGAAAGTTGCTAAATAACACGCTCACTAAAATTCTGAGAAAAAAAAAAAAAGTAGACACTTAGCACTTAACTGGCCGAGTTGGTCTTCCCAGTGATTAAAATGACCTTAAAAAAAGTCAGTCATATAATATTTGGCTAGTTTTTCACATGTATATAGAACAACTTCGTAATGAAATACACCACAAAAGTTGGGATATACAGGTAGGTATCAAATATCATTCACTTAATTTAGGAGTACAATATTGTATACATTATTAAAGTAGCTTATAGAGTGATGCTGATTCCAGCAAAATTTTACAAGAACTCTTAGCATTAGGAACACTGTTTTTGTACCAAAACACCGCAATCCCCTGTTTCATAGTAGATACCTGCAAAAAACCTTGATATAATTCTTCTTCACATTATAAAATTTATTTTCTCAATGAACAAAACTGATATAGCCTATTAGCAGTGGAATACGGTTTTAAACACTGCTTATGATATACTCTTCGCCCTATTTTTCATCCTACTAAGAAATGTAGAGTTAACGTTTCCATGGTATATAATAATGTACATTATTCAAGCGTCGACAAAGTGAAAACGTGAAATTTTTCAGCAACGATTGTATATTTATAATATGCCAGTTTTTATTATAAGTGCGTAAAGCTAACATAAAGAGGATACAGTAAATACATTGTCCACAAATTCAAACATCGTACGTCAAATGTGGCGTGAATAAATATAACTAAGTTCCGATATCATTGGCTTGCTAACCAGTGTGTTCATAAAAATGTAGACAGTCAACAGCAGGAACATTTCTTAGTATATTTATTTCTAAAGTGCTGGATTACCCGTGAGAATGCAAAAGCATATAAGCATCGAGCAACAGATAATGCGAAATTATTAGAAAAGTTTTGTGTGACTAAATAATATTGCGCGCAATAGAGAATGTTACAAAATTGCATGACAATACTTCGGAGGAACGTTCCTCACATCTGGAGGATGAAAAAATGTTATGTGAACATAGATCCGCAAACGCTTCATTTCTCTACTAGGCCTACAGCCCGTAATTCATAACGTAACGTGTATGGCCCGCGTACTCGTAAAATGAGTGTACTAAATACGCGTGAGTGATGTTGGAACAACCACATAAACGTTAAATTTCATTGAGTGCTTTATTTTGTTCAAGGGAACGAATATAGGTGTTTGGAACAAAAAAGTTAGTTGAGTAAACAGAATATTGTTCAGTGTAGGGAAATATTTTTTCAGTAAATTTATTTGGTATATGAAACTAAATACCCAAGTCGCAAAATATAGTTGGCCCACAAGTGCAGATCTGACTGTGAACAAGCAGCTCACATGCGGCATACACAGGCATTCAATAAGCGGAATACACCCGCAGATGCATGTGGCACACATGATGAATGATGACTGTGGTATAATGTGTTTACGCGTAGGCCACATACGGATACTTAACATTCAGCAGATGCCTGGCAAAACCAAGAGTTCCCGTAAGTTAACCACAAGCGGGCCACTTCTGGATTTCTACTTCTGGCCTGCAGTAAGTAAACCACATGTTGTTAGCCAACTGTTGATAAGCCACTTCTGGCCCAGCTATTGGCAACTTGTGGTCCACATAGACGCAGCTTGCCATGCATTTTCAAAACAAAAAAAAATAATTGTGTCTAACCCAAATAAAATTGATGTATTTGCCATATTCATATGTGTTATCTTCAGCTTTATTTTGCAACTGGTGAATTTCTTTGGAGAAACCAGTAATCGAACTCACAAACCTCTCTACACTCAAGTGTGCTATCCACTACTCTACCATGTGTTCACATACGACCTTTCAAGTAAATCTGGATAGTTACTTCACATTAATAATGCATCATTAGATTTGCTATATAGACAATGTTAGTCTCACAATACTGGGATTTATGTGTTTTATTTAAAAGAATAGTATTTTAGATTCGGACTACTTTCACGTAGAATTTAAAATGCAAAATAATAAATGTTTTTGCGTGTATGCTTTGAAGGTTTCTGGTATAAAAACTATTTTTTACTATTACTAGCAATGCCACGTAATAATATTACTTCATATATATATAAATGAAATAAAAAATCAATTTAACACGCATATGCAATTTACTACTGCACAACATGTAGTCGTTGTGCCATAAATGGTACATAAGCTTGCTGAATATGTTCCCTCAGTAATAAGGAACAGTTGGCATACTACAAAAGGCGGTAAGTATGCTTGCTGATCATGTTTCTTCAGTAATAAGGAACAGTTGGCATACCACAAAAGGCGGTATGTATGCTTGCTGATCATGTTTCCTCAGTAATAAGGAATAGTTGGCATACTACAAAAGGCGGTAAGTATGCTTGCTGATCATGTTTCCTCAGTAATAAGGAACAGTTGGCATACCACAAAAGGCGGTAAGTATGCTGCTATTAAGTCCCCAGCAGAGAACAACAGTTCGCATGCCGTAAATGGCCCATTAATATGCTGCTAATATTTTCCCAACAGTGAGTAACAGTTAGCATTTCCTTTATCATCTACTTGTGGGGCGTCTGTTAAAATCTAACAAACGTCGTGAGAGCATTGGCCCACATTACAAGTATTTGTAAAATAGGTACTGCCACTTTTGTTTATATGACCTGATTGTCAACCATGTAAGAAATGTTAACAGTCATAAATGCGAACGTTGTCACCACTGGAAACAGTTGGCCAACTGTTAACTGCTTGTTGTTTGCTACTTGAGGCTCAAATGATGATGCCCAACTATCAAAAATGAATTGTTCTACTACGTGAGGGCTTTATGTAAAAAAACATGATATTATAGTATATACTTTTTGGCAAACATCACCCAAACATTCTCTACATACTCTAAGATGCCTGTGGGTGTTTCAAAGACAATTGTTTGTGCACCATATATGAAATTCCGTCAGTTATTTTGTGTTAAATGGCACACAATTTCCCACATGATGATTCCCAGCCATCAGATGAACCATTCTGCCATACGAGGGCTTTATGCGCTAACATTATCTTATAATCATACTCTTTGGCATACATCAGCCACACGTTTTCCACGTGTTCTAAGATGCCAGTGGGTGATTCACTGATGTTAGCTTGTGGGCCATACATTACATTCTGTCAATCATTTTGTGTTTAATGGCCCACATCAAAAATGCTTCCCAAGCAAATACAGTCACTATTGTTCAAGTGGTCTTATTGTGTACCACATAGGATAACACTTACAGTCATGTGGGCGGACATATACCACCTGTGCCAACAGTTGGCCAACTGTTATCCGCTTGTTGTCTGATACTTGGGTATTTCTCTCTGTACCGAACGAAGGGTGGAACATGTTCCAGCGTTCAACACGCGCTAACTCAACAGTCTCTCTTGCCTTCATCCAGATATATATGTAGTGGCATCACTAGGGATAACCCCTCCCTCCCCGCCCCCCACTCTCACACTATTGCGAGGTGACATGCGGAAGAATACTTGCATTTTCGACGGCACCTCGACAACGGCGACTTCGTTTGCAATTTTGCCATTATCGGGTGACATGTACGGCTGCGAAATGGTGATGCATTGTCTTCAGTGACGAAAACAGATTTTGTCTGGATACAGATGAAAACGGCACTCGCAACTTGAACACAAGGAAAAAAAGAATCTATATCCATGCGAAATATGTTTCCAAGGACAAAGAAATTTTCAAAGTAGTTTTACTCGAGCGACACTCAAGCGTATTTCTCGAAATGTTAAACAAATTTGGCATTCATAATTTATACTGTGGACTGACTCGTTAGCTGGTGGACGCATAATTCATCGTTATTCAGAAAAGGAATTTTCAGAGAGCACATTAATACGAGTTCACGTCACAGCGCTGTCAACACGAGACAGTCGGAAGTGAGAGAACTGGGTTGCCGGAAGAGAAGGAATGAGGGAGCGGAGGAGGAAACGAGGTCTAGAAACCAGCAGAATGTCAGCCGGGTGTTTATTTTTGGAAACAATGCAGTTATTCTTCCCCATCGCATGAGCAGACCTCCTGGGAAGACTGCCAACTCCAGGTTGTCGTTCTTGTCTTGAAGACTGAGCCCCTCGGAGCGGTCGCTTGAGTAATCTTCTGTTGTAACTCCCAGCTCACCACTTTCTTCATCTAGACTTCTTCCAACGATAAACCCAAGCAATCGTGCGAGATTGCCTGTAGTCTAACAACTGATAAAAGTTTACTCCTTATTACTCTATCTAAACTCTGTGATATCTAAGGAAATATATATGCAATTCCTACAAAACTTTGTATTAAAGTAAAAGAAAAAAAGGTAAGTAACATTGGTAAATTTGTGATTTTGGCACAACATACACTAATTTTCAAATATTTTGCTATAAAATCTCTTGGCTTATTTTAACAAAATTTCGTATGCTGACACAAATTGAAGAGAAGATTAATTTCACTTGTTAACAAATAGTCTCGCACATGCCTCAATCTGGGACACAGAACTACCTGGAAAACTCAGAACTATTAATACAGTTGTAGCATTTCAAGTAGTGTTATGAAAGAAACGCAATTATTTTATGTTATTGTTGTATATTTAGTTTATTTTGAATGTAGCGGCCATATGTGTACTTTAGGACTTTATGTTACATATACAGAACCACTAGGCCAACTGTAATAAGTAAAACTTAATACGCTGGCAGTACCGAATGATTTAATGGTGAGAAATCTCAGGAATCGTACAATAGGTTTAAAAAATTTCGGTAAAGTATATCTATATTAATATACATTCATATGAATACTTAATAGTCTCGAACATCAAAAATTTTGGAGGGTAGTGTTACCTTGAAAGTGATGTTAATATGGCATATCTCAGAAGTGTTATATGCAATTCCCACAAAACGTAGTACTTGAGCTGTGTAATACAAGGCTATATCTGAAGTAACAACAATCCGTCACACCTAACTTCTGATTCGTAAGTCTTTCACGTTTGGTTAATATTTCAATCTCCCAGATATATGTTTTTATATTTCATTGGTAGGCAATATATAAAATACAGACCTCAAGAAACATTGCAAATTCAAATGAAAGATGTAAAGATTTATATAAATGAAAAAATTTAATGACACATGCATTTTGTGCATTCAAAGCCAATATATTTTAAATGGGAGTCATACCGCTGGGAGGTTTTCGCCTCGACATGGACGAGCTCGGTAGTCTTCGGCTCGACTCGGGAAGGTGCTCGGCAGTCTTCGGCTCAACACAGACGGTGTTCGGAAGCTTTTGACTCGTATTTGTTGAATGTATCTGAAGGTGCACAGCAGTTGCGACCAATAACCCTTCAAACATATACAGGTTGGGGCTGAATTCGACCAAAAAACTTCATGAGGTTATTCCTTAACCAAAATCAAATGGCAAATAGGACACTTTGTACCTAAACTAAATTTTAAGGGCGAAATAAGTACCCGAAAATGAAGATTTAAGAATTTATTTTTGCGAAATATCGGAAACCAGGTGTGATGAAAGTACAATTCGCGGAACACTGTTTTATGTTATTAGGATCTTCGACGTAAGAGAAAACTCACAATAATAACACTCCCCGTTACGAAAATAACAAGGGTGGCCACCCTCTTATTACCAGCAACTTCGTTACCGTCGGGAATTATGATGCCCTTTATTGAGCAGTATGACCCACGAAAAAAAAAATGGTCCCCTTGCTTCAATTGCCTAGGACCGCCGTTTTCTTTTAAAACGCTCGCATAGATTCCACTAGATTCCGCTGCAGCGATAAAGCGTGTAGTACGCAGGTAATTCTTCATTCAAGCGTGTATGGCCACAGCACAGCCGATGGTGGCGGATAAGGTTAACACCTACTGCAAACAATGCGTACCATACATTAATAAGCATACACAACTGTTCGATTGTGGCGACAGTCGGTGTGTGCACTCTAAATTCGAATCATTGGGAAACCACTGATTCGCAGTGAAATTCAACTACTCTAATGAGAGAAATTGCTCCACTTAGCATCAGTGAAAAACCACTAATCGTTATCAGTGTAAAGATTACACAGATTGAATTAGTGACGTGAAATTATTTCACTGATTGAATAAGTGATAGGCGACTACAATGGAGAATAAAATATTGTTTTTATTGTATTTAGCAAAATATTTACCTAAAATAAATATTTTTACGATAGTTTACTATTTATATTGCGCATTTAACTGTAATTTTAAAAGTAAAAAACTTTTGGAGGTAACCGGGATTAACGTTACATGCCCTTCGACTCTAGGCCGTCACCTTACTATCTCCATTACCACGCCAAGTTGAAGTAATGAGAGGGAAATATAGGTCTTGCAGTTTTGTTGCGAAATCGTAAAGATTTAAATTGTATGTTCTTACTTTTCGCTTGTGGTTCAATTGGTACCGTTAGGATAGTATGAAACGAATAGTATATATGAGTGCACTCTCTTCATCACATTATATGCAGTTTAAACCTTCAAACAGAGCGCTGTGACGATTACACGAAAACGAAATGAAAGAAGTTAAAACGGAATGAAAGGCTGTATTTCCCTATTACCTGATAAAATGGCGTTTTGAAAGACGAAACACATTTGAGAAAGTATTTTGTATTGGTTTTATTAGTTTACTCGTTGTTATTTCACTTGATACACGTTGTTTAACGGCCATTTTTACATGCTGTTTAACTGATCCATCAGTCAACAATAAATCACTGAGTAAGCTGTGAAAAAAAAAGACTAATGAATCAGTGGGAAATGTCACTGAATCAATAAGTGAAGGAAATCTGGCATTTTTCACTGATTCATCAGTTAAGTTCAATGAAGTAACTGTCGAATCAGTCAGATGAGTTTGACTGATTGAAACAGTTAAATTCTCATACAAATTTGGAGTGTGATTCCATACAGGAAGTAAAGATATTGGTATTGCCTACAAAACTGGAACTGCATTGCTGCTGCTGTGTACTGTGCGGGTTTTTGAATGTTGAAACATTTGGTTCAACAGTGTAGAGCAACGATATTAAAACGCATCACATTTAAGTTGTAGTAGGTACCACATTATATTTGCCAACGAAAGCTGTGGCAATCCATTGGTTTTATTGTAGAAACATGTAAATAACACAAATTCTTTTATAGGAAAGGCTCGATGGTACGACCGCCATATTCAACGTACATTTCACATCGTCGCACCAACGATTGTCGGGCAAGTTTGAAAACACCATCATTGTCCCGAATAATCCTTGCAGCTGCAACAATGCGGGTGACGAGGTCCTCTTCGGATTCCACCGCGGTTTCATACACCAGACTTCACATGTAACCCCAGAAGAAATGGTCCAATGGATTCATATCTGGGGATCGTGGAGGCCAGGGAACAAAACCCCCACGGCCTATCCATCGTCCAGGTAATACGATATTCAGGTGATAGAGCGCACGTCGTGAACTGTGGGCTGGGGCGCCGTCGCGCTGGAACCACATGGCAGCTCGTGTTTGTAACGGGACCTCTTCTAGTAATGTCGGCAGAGTTTCCCGCAGATAAACAGCGTACACATTGCCGGTGAGACGTTGTGGTAACAGGTTGGGGCCAACCAACATGTTATGTATTAAGCCCGCCCAGACGCTGACACTGAATCGCTGTTGATCCCCGTGGACGAATGGGGTGTGAGGATTAACATCCGCCCACTAGTGGATATTTCGACAATTCTGTATGCGATCAAGTTGAAATGAAGCCTCGTCAGGGTGTGTTTTGCGTTGTACCAGAAACCACGCTGTAAACTCCACGCGTCGAGGATAATCCGCACGACCCACGGCATGCACACGTTGAACATGGAGAACGGATGCAGTAATTGCTCATGAATCACTCTACCAATGGCACGGTGGTTTCTGTTGAGTACTCTTGCAACAGTACGTGGGTTATTCTCAACATGCCTCAACATATCTTCTTCAAACCTGGCTGTCCTCACCGTCCATGTGCGCCCTGCATTCGGCCGTGTCACTTCCAAACTTCGCTCCTCAGACGCAAATGTGGTAAGGCGGTTTTGCTCTCTGTGAGGAAATCTATCCCTTTACATTCTTTACGCTTGACGTCCATTTCCATCTGCCGCACCGTAGACGAGTAGCATATGTGTATTCCGGTCAAGTATAACGTTCCATTTTGTAGACAGAACATGCACCTTGACTAACAGGAATGTAAATGATACGTTATGGAGTGCTCAGATATTTCATACAATTCGTCGCGGGTACAATGGGCCGCATCCGCTATAACACCTTTGGTGCTGCGATAACAGTCGTGCCAGGCGTGTAATTGCACACGTCAAACTATACAGAGCTGTCTAGTGTGGTATAAGTGCTAGACGTGTAGACCGCTCGCACAGCCTGTACACACATGTTTTACACTACAGGCTCTATCCGATACCTAGTTAAATTTTTGTTCGTAAACGAATGGTCTGACAATGTTGCATTATGGGAACGTCAATTTCAACTTTGGACATGTCGTTTGTCAAACGTAACACTTATTTACGCGCTAATAATTCAGTACGACTACCTGTACGTTTTTAATTTGTGCGTTTAGTGTCTCGTCGCAAGCGAGCTCATTAGACACAGGAACATACAACAATGTACTTGAAGGGAACTGAGAAAGAATTCGGCCATGGCCTTTATTAAGGGACCATCCCAGCGTTTGCCTGTAGTGACTTCAGTAAACCATGGTAAACAGATTTCTTGATGGTCTAACCAGAATTCGAACCCGCGTCCTCCCGAATGCGAGTCCAGCATATTATTGTTGCCCCACTTTGCTCAGTCCCTGATTTATTAATGACGGGAGACGTTTATACATAAAGTCAAAACTCATTCATGTTTGATGCTTGTTTATTTAACACTATGACCTAGGTAACACACAGGGCCTCAAGTCGCAACTGCCTAGGACCACCGCTTTCATACAAAACGCACATAAATAAAGCTTCGGCTGCAGCGATACATGTCCAGGTGCATAAACAACAGTCTTTACAGTACACAGCAGTGCCAGCAATACAGTTACAGACACGTAAGAAATACCGACTGTTGCCTGGAATACATTGTCGGATGCCGTATCGTAAGTTTCTTAATGCACGGTAATGGTTGTTTACAGTACATAATAAATGTCCTCCACTATTGTTTGCACTGTGGGACCTGCAGCTTACTATACACTTGTGTATGGCGTATTGCTTACATATAAGGCGCTGTAACGCTGCAGTGGAATCTAGCGGAGTCTTTGTGTGCGATTTAAACGAAAACGGTGGGTCCTAGGCAGTTGTAACAAGGGGACCATTTTTGTTTCGTAAGTCATGTTGCTTAATAAATCAGCATAAAACGTTCATAATTGCTGACGGTAACGAAATTGCTGGCAGTAAAAAGGTGGTATCCCCGGTTATTTTCATAACAGGGAGTGTTATTATTGTGAGTTTGATCTAGGTTGAAGATCCCGATTACATCAAACTATGTTCCGAGAATTATACTTTCATCTTAGAATGATTTCCGATATTTCGCACAAATATATCCAAAAATCTCCATTTTTACGGACCTTTTTTGACCTTAATATTTAGTTTAGGTACAAAGTGTCATATAAATCTACCACTTTATTTTGCATAGGAAATCACCTCAAGAATTTTGTTGGTCGAATTTAGCCCGATCCTGTATGTATGTTTCTGGTAGTCATATTATTTTCATAGTTATAGGGTATGCCAAAACGTAATAATCTGTATTTATAATCCGATTTTAAACATTCAGTTTATAATTTTTTTACTGTACCAAATTTGTATGTAGGTTACTGCAGAACCACGCAAAAGTCTCTCAACTGAATTTCTTTCCTCATCACTCGAAGACTAGTTACAATACGATGTCAAAAACTGCAAATTATTCACTGCCTCTAATGTTCTGTAGGCGTAAGTATGTTACTCGTATTATTTTTTACGTATAGCAAGAACTAAACTAAGCCCATCATACTTATAGCGACCATATGCATAAGTATGTTATAATCACGCTATGGATCAACTTCTACCATCACTTTGGTTTAGTTGCTCATAATTTAGATACAAATAATGCTAGGCCCTTCAGGATAGGAATTTACAAACATGGAGCCACGATCTACACCATAGCTGCCTGATTTTCCGACTGTGTCGCATCTGCGATTGAGGTTTTACCTTCGGTCTAAATGCTCGGTGACATGAATCATCTGTACGAAGTGTCCATTTATTAATGAGGAAGCATTACAATATGGCCCCGTGCAGTTTATGCAAGGCAATTCATTTTAAGAACCACATCACGAACTGCAAGGATTCGTCTTTTGGGGACCAGCAAGTGTTGTGTCGCCAATACCTACTACTGCATCGATGGGCACTGATTCGACAGGCGATTATGATGAGACAGTTTATGCTAAAGATGGAATGAGTAACCTGCTTCTTTCATTAGAGTCGGGGTTGTGTAGAAAAGCGAATTTAATACAGAATAGGAAACAGGAGGGTAAAATGACCATGGAGATAGCATTGACGAAAATGATCATGAACACAGAGATGGTGCTGAAAATGATGGCCATTTTCTCGATGCACTGACCACCCCTCTATCACATTTACTGCAACGAGCGACACAAATAACGCAGAAGTTGCTGAGAATACTGGCAACCTATTTCCCGAAGACCGAGTGAACTTGTTGGTCGACTCAGATAGTTGACCGCTTTTCAACAAGGTGGATATTTCTCGCAAATTGAGGAGATATCTTTAATCATTAGATGGTGTATTGATCAAAATATTGATGGAATTATTGGACGATTAACAGAGTGATTGTCAATAAGAGAATGGAAGTTAAGAATATCACCTGAGCTGCCCTCGTGCATTTCTAGTCTGAAGGGCCTAGCACTACTGGTATTTAAATTATGAACATCTATGCTTAATGGATGGTAGCTACTGATCCTTACCACTATTAAACATACGCGTGCACATGGTCGTTATTAGTATGATGGGTTTGTTTAGTCACATTTACATACATTAATAATCCTAAGTAGCATACTTATGCTTAAAAACCAGTACAGACAGTGAATAAATTGCAGATTCTCACATTGTGTTGTAATTAGTCTTCAAGAGAGGAGACCGGCATATTGTTGAGAGACTTTTGCATAATTTCGAAATAAGTTATGTATAATTTCGGTACAATTTAAGAAATAATTAAGAAAACAATTTTGAAAATTGGATCTTAAAAACCTATTATTACGATTTGACATATCCTATGCCTTTAAACTCAATATGACTACCAGAAACATACATATATACTTGAAAGGTTAGAGTTCGTAACAGCGTGCACCTTCGGATACAGTCGACAAACTCGAGTTGAAGGCTTCCGAGAACCTCTACTGATCACGCTCCCGAGTTGAACCGAAGACTGCCGAGCACCCTCCTGAGTCGAAACGAACACTACGGAGCTCGTCCGAGTCAGGCCAAACATCCCGGAGCTGCACAGTCGCCCAGCCGCAGAACTCCCATTTAAAATATATTGGCCGCGAAAGCCCATGATACCACTACTCATCTTGTAGGATTTGATGCAAAGATATGCACTACATAATCTAAATCTCAATTTCAGTATTACAAAAACTATATAATACATACATGAGATTATAAGCAATTTGGTGGCATAGCATTATAAAGTTGCACAGTCACTTATTATAGTACATGTATTAATGAATATTTCATGCTGTCCTTAAGAATACATTCAATAAACATTATGTGATACCTCGCCAATTGAAACCCTAAAAGTAGAATGAAAATTTTCCTTCTAGCACAGTGGACCATAAAGGTTGATTACGGTATGCTGTGACATGTATGCTTACACTAATGACCCCGATAGCCATCTTGGAATTGCATGACCTTATACACAAGTAACCTTAAACCCGAATATCCGTCAAAGTCACAAAAAATCTTTTTAAAAAGGCTGGGAGAAATGTTATGCCATGTTGGGTATGTGTAACCTGGACCATTACCCTGAATGTCCTTGAACATGAATAAATTGAGAAAAATAAAAAATAATCGTAAAATTTAGAAAAAATGAAGAAGAAATTGCATTAGTAGTCAGGAGCACCATCTTGGTTCTTCACGACCTAAACACCGAAAAATAAATTAACATCTTTAAAAAAATTTAACTAAAAAAATTAATAAAAATAAAAAATTTAATAAAAATGCGAAATTTAACCACAAATTGAAAAATTCGAAGAAAAAAAACACAATAGAACATTTAGGGGAAATTAAATTATTCTTCTAATATTTACAAGTAAAACAAATCTGCTCAAATTTCGAGTACCTGCTCGGACCAGCGAGCTATTAGAGTGTAGTAGAGCTTAAGATGAAGTATCCGTTTAGTAGTGCACCTGCGACCAACGACTTCCCAACATCATCTTTGGTAGTATAGGCTATTCACGGTAAAATGAGCACATTCTGAAAGCCCTGCTTATGCTCTACTTGTATACACGTTGTGTATTCATCCGCCTTATGTATAATTAATATTGTCAATGGCCTCATCACTTTATTCAGGGGTCGGTCAAGTGAAACTGTGAAATTATTGTGAAAGTAAATATTTTTGAAAATGGCTCATTTTTACACTCCGATGCATTTAAGAAATGTAAAGCGAAATAATTAATATAAATTATCACAAACGATTACCAAACACATTTTATTCGACGTTAAGATATAGAACTACTTTCCATCCATCGTGCGCAACTTTACTGGGCGCATGTCACCAAGTCCGCTCGTTAAAATGTATGCAGGCAGGAGCGGTGATTTTTTTCTAAGGTTGATTTCAAAAGTGCTCGATGTCGTGAACAGCCTTTACCATCGCTAACTCCTTCATTCCAAACCATTAGGGTTTGTCTCGTGAAACGAAGAGGCAAGCTCGAATGATAAAAGAGTTTTAACTTCCATGCTCTTCTTCGCCAAACACCCATCATTCCACAAATATTTCAATATTTAAATCAATTTTTCGATCTTTCATTCAAAATTTTAGTTTTTCAATCCATCATCAATCTATAGTCAATACGTTCAATATCGTCCGTCCCCACTCATACGTATAGAAAAAAACTATTCATTCACTGATTGCCTCCACATTTGTTTTTGGTGACCGCATTAGTGTGTTGTATGCAGTCCAGGGTCTGTGTACTTAGAATTAAAGTCTTCATTAATATCCTACACGCAGAGTATTGACCAATTGATAAGGCCGACCATGCAAAACGACCACACCAACCATACTACGGTACTAACCATAACGAACGGCAATACCAATGACCATATATGAAATACCAACCAAACCAGACCAACGGTCCACACCTAGTGCACAGACTTACCAACCATACACGCAGCCGATACCAGCTGACCATACCAAGCACCCATACATTGACCAACCAGGCCAAATGCACAACAGGACCGACCACACCAAGTGCACAGACTTGCCAACCATACACGCAGCCGATACCAGCTGACCATACCAAGCACCCATACATTGACCAACCAGGCCAAATGCACAACAGGACCGACCACACCAAGTGCACAGACTTGCCAACCATACACGCAGCCGATACCAGCTGACCATACCAAGCACCCATACATTGACCAACCAGGCCAAATGCACAACAGGACCGACCACACCAAGTGCACAGACTTGCCAACCATACACGCAGCCGATACCAGCTGACCATACCAAGCACCCATACATTGACCAACCAGGCCAAATGCACAACAGGACCGACCACACCAAGTGCACAGACTTACCAACCATACACGCAGCCGATACCAGCTGACCATACCAAGCACCCATACATTGACCAACCAGGCCAAATGCACAACAGGACCGACCACACCAAGTGCACAGACTTGCCAACCATACACGCAGCCGATACCAGCTGACCATACCAAGCACCCATACATTGACCAACCAGGCCAAATGCACAACAGGACCGACCACACCAAGTGCACAGACTTACCAACCATACACGCAGCCGATACCAGCTGACCATACCAAGCACCCATACATTGACCAACCAGGCCAAATGCACAACAGGACCGACCACACCAAGTGACCATCGACACTGGTCAGTCAAGACCAACCGACCAAAAAAAAACATGTTTCAAATTATCATCAATCAACTCTTCGTCAAAACATTCCTCTAGAATATTTCTTCTAACATTTATTCCTAAAAAATATTCATTTGTTAATTCATTAGTCATATAACACGCAGCCGACTTTAAACGACCCGAGAAAGACATAAAACTTTAGACTAAACCATCGCCCTACTTGAACAATTGCTCTCACAAATTTTTATTAAAAAAAACTTCTGCAATTGACTGTAGGCTTTTAAACATCTGTATTAAGAAGTCTTTCAGAATGTCTGAAAGGACCATAAAATAAATTAAAAATATAAAACTACATGCACATATATTTATTGTTCTACATATCTCACACATTCGACCTTTTCATTTCTTAGATGTTTACAGATCATAGATATACCCCAATGGACTACTTATTTGAGAGTGGGAGTAGAGATAATTGAGTGGCCCTTAACTTCGAGGTCTCGAGAGCCAATGATGGTGGAGTGAGGTGAGTATAGAGCAGCGCTGGAATGCAAAGATGGGGGAAACGGGATTGGCCCGAATAAACCTGCGAGACAATGGCAACTCCCACCATGTTGCCACATAAAGTTTTCCGGTTGAATCCGCCGGAAATCGCATCCAACTCGACTACTTGGTGAGAGGCGTATAGTCTGGCTGCTACACCGCCTCGGACCCCACATGCTAGTGTCCAGCACGGATGTCAATACTGATTATTAATATATTTGTATGTGAGTTTTTGATCTACTTTCCGAAGGAAATAAAGGCTTGTGATGTCACTTTCCTGTGTGTGTATGACTGTGTTAGTCCATCCGTGTGTGTTTGTATGCACATGTGGGTCTGGTCAACCAAATTTCACCAAACTAGGTACACTTATAACACCAATACCTGACTTTTATAGTTTTCGACCACGTCAGGCACTTATTTACAAACTGGCGGTCATTTTAAGATTTAGGGCGATACGTCATACCTCGGGAAATATTCAACCGATTGAAAACAGATTTTTTACTCTGGCAGAGAATCAAGTATGCAGTTAATTTTTATATGGATATCGTTGTTGGTCCGCCAGTAGTGGGTAATGGTATATTCGGGCACATCAGGCTGCAGTGTGATCATCACGCGGCCGGCATGATTCCGGTTCCTCTTTTGCGTTCTTTTTCTTCCTTCCTTCGTCCTCCCTATTTCCTTCTCTCTCGTCCTTTCTTTTTATCTTCTTCTTTCCATTATCTCTCATTCTGGTTTACATCGGCTTTTACTGAACGCCTCCATCTTTTTTGCTGGAGGTTGCAATCTTTGTTTATATTGAGGCATTTGTTTCCCCCAATTGGTTCTGGCATTAGCCACTAATGCAGAGCTATGTTGTCGCTCTCATTCGATTAGCCGACATCGCATGCGTTCCATATTGGCGCTGCTTCTTTTAGAACTCAAAATACCATCTCGATTAGTTCGGGATCGAACTGCCGGACCTTGGGTCGCCAGACATACATAGACCATTCGGCTATCATGACATTCACTGAGACAAGAGTTTATAAGTAGTATATAGCTTGTAGCCGAATAAATAATATCTTGCCTCTTATTTAAGACATTGCATTTTTATTTTTTATTTGGTAATTTTTAAGTATTTCATTTACATGTCAATAATTTTTTTAAGTTTATATACGAATAAAAAATTTTTAAATACATATTTTTTATTGTATAATATTTATTTCTTATGTAATTTTTTATATCTTAAATATATTTCAATTATTTTCAATTAATAATTTTTTATTATATAATTTTTTATTTTTTATTTTTTACTACTTTGGTTTAACTTACATATATTATTTAAATTTAACTTATATAATTTTTTAAGTATTTTTTTTACTATATTATTTAATATTAAACTTGCATACTTTTTTAAGTATTATTTATTAGACTTTAAAGTGTATCACGTGACGAGTATACGGATTCGTATTTGTCAGGCAGATAAGAATATGTCATCAGAATATATGATTACGTGACTATGAAGAGCGACATTATGGATTTTTATAAGCATATATAAAAACTACTTTAGTAAATATGGGCCAAGTATTTTAAATTATGAAAGTTGAATATTCGCAATTTTTCTATTTTTAATTATACAAAATATTTTTGTTATAAACCAGACTTAAATATGTTGGGACCTCTATCTTGAACTTACGAAAATATTTCCTACTCTTGTGTAATGTAATGCTTGTACATTGTTTCCAACACACCATCCCATAATCAAAACTGTTCAGTATCCACTTCGCTTAACCTGAGATATCCTTACCTTACTTCACCTAACCTAACTGTGCCTAACCAAAGATAATTTAACCCAACCATCGCGTAAGAACTCTGAATATATATAAATATATATATGATAGCATGGTTGGAATATTTGATTGGTTCAGCAGCTGATATGGCTTGTTTATATGAGTAACTGGCAAAGTTGGATGGGTCTGAAATGGTAGTCAATATAGTTGACTGTTATTATGGATCAGTAAGGCTGGAAGGAGGGGAGGTTATATATATATATAATTTCTCTCGACATTCAACCATCATACTCTATACTCATAACCATGCTATCATAAGATCAATACTGTTAATTTAACCATCTACGACACCCATATCGTCTTAATTCCCATCAAACCATCCCGCTCATACTAACCGACCATACCAGCTAAACACTCTGAACCTCCCATTTAACTAGCTAAACAAAAACGAATCATACAGTTAAACCATTCTCCTAACAACATCTAAGCTATACTTTTTTTTCATAGGCCTACTGCCAAAATAACCGAACATGTGATGAGGTCATAACAATCAACCATACAAGCAAACTAACTGTACAACCAAGCCGTACTTGTATGATTTTCACCCCATATCAGGACTTTGTATATATTTTATTTCTCTCGACATCCACCGAATCTAACCACCAACACATTTAGTCATGTAAGTAAGAACTTAGAATGTATTTTCATATTGTGTAGAACACGGAATATTTTTAACTTAGTCACACCCATTCTATGCTATGTTAGGACTTTTGAAAGACATGTTAACCTAACGTAACCTAACTTGAATCTAACCTAATATATCCACCCCCCCCCCCAACCGCCAACCCTCCCCATATTTTCACATTAATTATAACTTGGCATCAATGATTAGTTACCAGCTATCGTTGGACATTTTATAACGAGTACTATAGCCCTCTTACGACATGCACTCTCATAAATGTTGATTTAGACTGAATTAATAAGTGTTTCAGAGATGCAGATACACATATTACTATGAATTTATATAAAAATGTTATTCGCATATACATATATTAATTAGATAGATCACCATATTCTTTGCAGAATATCTGCTCTACTAGCCAACACCAGAATAATTTACTCATACCTCAAACTAGAAGTCAAGTTGACCACAGCCGACAGTTCAGACATCTTGAACAAACCATTGCTAGATTTAAACTCACAACACTCCATTTTATCCGAGGACAACCTAACCTCGTAAATGTCAAGAGCAAGTCTGTACGTGCACGATAACTGGAGTCTGTACGTGCTTCCTGGCCGTTTTCGCACCTGAACTGTGTCAGATAGCCTAAGTCAGCACGTAGCATTTCTGCTCCCCCTTGGTGTCTGGTAACTGGAGACTGTACGTGCTTACAAGTCGTTTTCACACCTGGATGGTGTCGAATGGCCATGTGCGTGGGAATAGCTGTGTTAGTATGTCTGCAACTGCTTGGCGTCTGGTAAATAAAGAGAATGAGTCAGCAGGCTTAACTAGCAAGTACAAGCCTGCAACTGAACTGAAAACCGGCCTATTTAGAATGGTGGTGGAGTGGGAAAAATCAGCATAGAGGAGGAAGCTGATATATAGAATTGGAGGAGAAGGTTCATAGCATTAGTTTCATTCCTGTGCATTTCCGACCTGAAGATGCAGTCATTTACTCTTATATTACTGTTGGCTATCGTCGTGTCCATTTCTGGATACCTGGTATGCCAGAGCAATTACAAGCCGGCAACTGAATTGATCCTTCAAAGGCCCTCCCCAGAAGCAACGGCTTCCGGCAACTTCCTAAAAACCTGATCTTATTTGAGGGAAACTACTTCCGGTAAAACAAAATGCAAATGAAATTAAGACATTAATTTTCTTTCGAAATAACCAATATAAGAAATAATTATGTTTTAAAGTAAAATATAATAACTATACAATCATGTAAATAAACAAAAATATGTTGAAATTAACATAATTAGATCATAACCTCTTATCTCAGAATTCATATCAGTATGCCAAAGAATAACAAAAATAAAAATAAAGTTTGGTTTCCTGGTTTACAAAATAGAAATATTACATGGTTTTAATAAAAGGACTCTTCGTACAGGGCGTTCTCTCAAGCTGACAGACATTTTTACGATAACCCGATCGCATAATCGATACTGGAGACAACAAGTTAGAGATAATGCAATTTGTGGCTCCATGGTCGTTTCGGTCAAAGGCAGGCATGCATATTCACAGTATAGAGATAGATAATGTTTCCAAATCGATCTTAACTTCCCCTGATACTAAGGTATCAGCATTCCCTACATTAAATTCTCCCATCACTTGGAAAAAACACGCCGTCCGATATTTTCTAAGTTCGATAGAGAAAATTAATGTTTTTTTATGGTTCCGGGCTTCGAACTCAGGTCCCTCCGACATGCATCACCTCTGTAAATTGCTTCAGTTTTTTAAATTTACAAATACACTTTTTGTGCACAGCACTTCCTATGCGAAGGTTCTATTACCGCTACGAGGTTTGAGTCCTAAAGAATGCAAATCTTGGAAATTTCTATTTAACTTTAACACATACACTTCTGATGCAATACTCTTACGAGAGCTGTTCTGTAGATGTGACTTCGAAAATGACCCTCGCCCAGCTAACGTAATACACTCGCTACAGCTCGACTGATTACGAGTATTGAGGTAATCGTGTAATTATTTATTTATTTATTTATATAAATATTCCGAAAAATTCTCTAAAATATAAAAAAATACAAAAATTAAATCAAAATCTAAGAACATATTACATTAACCTCACACTCATCGCAGCACCCTAAACATCAACCCTTACCCTACCTACTCACATTCCAATACTACAAAACAAAGAAAAAATCACAAATAATATTTAGAAAAATATACCAAAAATCTTAACTCCAGCACGTCTGCCTACCATCAGACACCAGCCAAAAATCATACAACCCATCAAACAAGCCACCTGATTATACCAATTATCCATACCAATACAAATGCTGACCACTACACCTCATACGTACCAAACTATAAATATTACAATTTTAAAAAAAATTATGAACATTACTAAAAAGGTTTTTAAAACTCAGGTTGGTAGTCGAACTGTGAACCATTATTCCTATATCCGGTGCCTAGAAGTTATATTTCCCGTTTATTATATATTCCTGGAGCGGTCTCCGAAACACTGAGCAAAAATTGCGAAATTTTAAGTACAACAGAGAACGAATTAATATTTCTATAGTTTCGGGCTTCGAACTGAATACACTACGCTACTCCTAACCAATGGATATTGCTTAAATGTTTATAGTAGGTGCGTATAAGAACATAATTAGTATGAAAATCACGTACAAAATTTCGTTAAAATTGATCTCAACACGGGTCAGTATTTGAACTGGGGTCACTAAATAATATCAAAAATTTGTCTAAAAACCTGTTTCATATTGTCATATACTTTTAATATAGGTATTTTCACAGACAGACATACACCCCTCTGATTAACCAGACATACATACACCCCCACTGATTAACCCACACCCCTATGACCACTGACAGTGATACAAGTTCCCGCAGGGAACTCACTAGGGGCATATCACCTTAGCAGTGATATGCAGCGTGTAATCGAACAGCTGATTTAAGAGCCATAATGCAGGCAAAAAACATGTATTTTGGCCATAAATACTTAAACAAGACAGATGTAATTATACGAAAATGAGTACTATTTTTCTTCTACACCAGCAACCACTTGCCTCGACACAGTACTTTGCAAATTGTGGTGGAGGAGTTAGTTTACAAGTTCTCTTTGAGTCCTTGAGTAACAAACACCTCTTCACTTTTCCTTTTTTCTTTTCTGAAAACAAATAATTAAATTACAACGACAACACACCACAAGGGTGTATTATCCCTACAGTTAACCTTATAGGTGAATAAATTTTGCTGTCACTGGCCACAGTGTGCGTGTGTGTATGTGTGACACTATACCTTGATAGGGTAATGTGGCTGTAATAATAATTCTGAGAACATCATTAATTATTTCCAGAAAAATACCATACTTGGATAATAATTGTAAAATATCTTTTTTTATGCTAGGACATCATCAAGAAAAACCTGCTACTTTGTCCTACTTGGAAAACCAGGAACGACACCAGAACACATGATTGTTTATTCACTTAGATAAAAAAAGTAATTAGAAAATTATGAAAAAGAATTATTTTTAACTATAAGGAAATCATTTACAGGAAAATAAAATTAATTATATTGGAAAGAAATAATACAAGGAAGAAATTAATTAAAAAACTCAAATACATTTTCATACACTATATATTTAGTATACAGTCAATACAAAACACATTTGTAGTCGAAAAAAAATAGTTCTTGCACTTCTCTACTTTAGAAGACTGTTACATACAAGGCTAAGCAGTTCTCATATGATTGTAAGCATTAGCTTCTTGTGAAAGGCAGTGCCAATCTCCGGATCATGACAATGTCCATCCATTACCATTTGACCATCCACCTCATCAGAGCAGCAGAGCATATCTTGCTCCTCCATAACAGTTGGTTCAGCGACATTTGCCTCGGCGATGGTAGCACCACCGCCAACAGCAGGTCCAGCATCCACAGCTCTGAGAATATACATTCTGGATGGCACCGACGGGTAGGTGCAAGTTGGTTTCCCGAAATTGAGGCAGAGACATTCGTGGCAGGCACCATAACGAGTAGCTGGCGTTGACGCTGTACTCGGCGATGTCTGGTCTTCTGACTGACAGTTGTACTCTTCTTAGGTCCAGGATGCTGTGAAGATTCGTGCCCCGCCTGGGACAGTTCCACTGCACAATCTGGTGAGTGGGTGGTAGCAGGCAGATGGGCCGAGGCGATGATTTGGTCGTTGGTGCAGGGTGTCATGTGGAACACGATGCAGGCTGGTCGTCCTTGACATTCCAATTGAAACTGTATTGGTTTATAGAAAACTGGATAATGCATGCATGCTGCTACCATCGCAGGTCTCGGCGTAGATGCACAGATGCTGCGATGAATCTGTATTCAATACTGCAATAGTCAGGCTTGGCATATGTATAACTGTTTGTAGGACAGAATGAAGTCATGGTGACGATCAGACCTCTAGCCGACGACTAAATGAGCGCACCTATTGTTCGCACATATATAATACGGACGATGAACAGGTGTGTCACCACACGAAAACTAAAATTCTTGTACATTTCGGGTACCTTCGTATCTAGTCGTAACTTGCCAATTCATGGTCCAAGGATGAATCACACCATTTGTGCAGCAACTGTGCGTTTTTCCACGTGTGTCCAGACAGGTTCTGACCTGTCGCAGACTTATTGGTGCTGGTCGTTGTAAAGTTTTGCCAGCTTGCACAAAGAAAATCAGCCATACTTGCACTGCACATCGATGATTTTTACTTCGTTTTTACACAAGTCGCTCAGCTATTTCTTATGCTCGGGCCCTGCCACATAAACCAGTCCTTGCAGATACTGCATCAGCAAGTCACAGAGCACGTTTCCCACCTGAAGGTACGGAATCTTGCATTGGTCTTACTCCAGTCCGTGGTGGTACTTGGTCAGCCAGTCGTTAATCTTCTTGCTTTTCGCGTTCAAGAGTTTCCACGAATAAGAGGGCCAGAAGGAGCACGTGCATGTTTTGCCATGGTCGTAGGTCACTGCGATCTCCTTGGCCACATAGCCACTCTTGAATGTATGGTTGCTTGGGAAGCAGTGATGGCGTCTAACTTTCTATTTGGCTGTATTAGATTTTAAATATAATTCTGCTTGATCCGACTGTTAATATATAAGTGTAAGGTGAATTTTATTTGAAGTGCTGATTGGTTGTAGTCAGTTTGAAGTGCATTTCTGATGTTTGTACATTTCTTAAGTGGCTGAAATAATGCTAGACATGTAGGACATATGTGTGCTTAGAATAAGTACATTTTTTTATCTGGACTATGGTGGGTTATTTCTGAATTTTTTCTGGCCTTTGGTAGGTTAATGTATGTTTTTAGTTTGACAGTGGCGGTCTTGAAAAGCAATTCGTTCAACTCGTGTAAACACCTGGAATATAGTATGGAACCAAAGGTTGCAGTACGATCAATTCCTGATGTTTGCTCAGTGCTATCGATTTCTTCGGGTGAATCATCTACAGCAGTGCTGTCATCAAAGACTTTGCTAAGGCTTCATTGTTGCTACTGTGACAAGATATTTGCCTACAGCTGCCATGCTCTATGGCATGAGAGAACGGCCTGTACAAAGTCATTTTCGCGTGATGAAGCATTATGACAATGGTCACATGAATTTTGTGCAGGGTAATACAATGAAGGAAGATAGTCAGATGTGCAAGGGCTCGTCTACTGGAAGCCAGTAAGTGATGTCATCAATACCTCCTGCTACATCGATGAGAATTGTTTCCACAGACAATGGAATGCGTGCAGTAGAGTCAGTTTGTGCAGAATGTACACTGACAAGACTTTCATGTGAAGTCGACGAACTTCAAAATAAACGGATGTTGGCTAAAATTACTGATGAGCATACAACTCCAGCTACAATTCAAATTTAATTTAATATAGACGATGAAACACCAACTGGAATACTATCATAAAGACAGTATTGATGATGCCTATGACTGCAGTGATAGTGTTGAAGACAATGATTTTTCCCTCGAAGTTTCCACACATTTCCCCACTGAGTTTCCTTCAACAAATAATGTGAAGAATATAGAAGACGATGGATATACTGACTATATGTTTACTGAAGATCCCAGCAAACTTGTAGACAGACTTAGATCTTTGTTTGAGCTTCGAAGACGTGGGGGATTATTCGAATATGAAAGAGGTGGTTTCGATCGTAACAGAACTTAAGGATCGGGGTTATATCAGATTATTTGATGAACTGCTTTCTTCTGATAATGAAAATACAAATTAATGAAATAAGCTATCTTCATTTTTCGTGTAAACAGTTCTGAATTCATGTTCCTGAGCGGTCGTTTCGGCAGAGATTTCATTAGCGCCTTCTCATGCTGCGGCCCTTTTTCTTTCTCGCACCTCCTCCTCAGTAGGGTCGTCGTATGTAAAGTCCTTGGCCATTTTTTAACCTATGGCGATAGCTTCCAGTTTACGGTTGTGACGACGGTTTTCCTCCAATTGCTTACGTTCGTACGAGGCTCGTTTCACTACACTAACGATATTCGTCACGGCCCTGACGATACTACCCAGGGCGCTGATTGCAGGTATCAAGGCAGGAAGGAATCCTCCCTTCTTTTTCTTCCCTCTCCTCCCAGAACTGCATCTTGCAATTCGTCGCTCCCATGCCCATCTTCATCTTGGCTTTCATCATGTTGGAAACACCCCACACAGATATTTTTTCACCCAGCCCAGTATCTGGCATTTTTCTTATCTCATCGGCCTTCTGTGCAAATATCTTGTCTGCCTGGTGCCTTATTTGCAGGTCCTTGTGGTGGGAATAAGCGATATCGTGTCACTTGCATTCCTCGACCAGCGTGTTGATTCCCGTATCGCCACATGCCAACCTTTTGACTAGCTTGGTTCCTGGCCCACAGAACCTGTATCCAGAAATGTGTAGCTCGAACGGTAGACTGTTGATTGGCGTATCGATGATACCATGGCCGGATTTCGACATCTTTACCTTATGTTGCATTGAATAAGACTGACCTGAAACTTATAAATACTACCCTTTTATATTTCTTGATTCAGTATTATTCTAGACTTGGAATAGTACAGACGTATCATGTATTCCAATATTACATTTCAGTGCGAATTCTGTCAGAGGCGGTTTTCTCGACATGATGCATTAAAGATACATTCAAAAACTTGTAGCACTGCTTCTCTACAACTACAGTCGACTCTACCTGCTCCAGAAGATTGTAGTGGTAACATACAGATTGCCAAGCAAGAGGTTACCATACCCATATGCATTCATGGTGAAGATGAAGCTATCTCCCACGAATCACGCAATGGAAGCCTATTTCCTAATACTGTGGACTGCATCATCGCAGGACCATCGGGTTGTGGCAAGAATTGTGTCCTAATGAGCCTGCTGGAAGAACCGAACGATCTTCATTTCGAGAATTTGTACCTGTACCCCAAATCACTCCAGCAACCGAAATATCAACGATTGGCACAAATTCTGCAGGCCGTGGAAGGCTTGGGTTATTTCCCATGCAGCAATGATGAAGCCATTATGTTGCTGAGCAAAGTGTTGACAAACTCGATATTTGTCTTTGATAACATCGCCTCAGAGAAACAGACTTGTATTCAAGATTACTTTAGTGTGGGATGACATGCATATGTTGACTGTGTGTACCTGGACAGACTTATTCACACATACCCAAACAACTGCTTCGCAATAATGCTAATGTGTTGGTCCTGTTTCTCATGGATGATATGAACTTGCGGCATGCGTACAATGACCATGTCAATACGGATGTGACGTTTGCAGAGTTTAAGGATATGTGTGCCTTGTGCTGGAAAGAGAAATGTGGATTTTTAGTGATCATAAAAGACTGGCTTCTATATAATGCCAGGTACATGTGTGGCTTCGATCAGTTTATAGTGAGACACTGACCATGAGTCATAATACAATTTCAAAGTTCGGACATGGTCTGCACTCCGATGAGATGATGATGATGATGATGGAAATGTTCTAGCAAAAGCTCACCTCGTCGATATTCGCAGGGGTCAGTCGCGTCTTGGGCAAAAGATTGAGAGCATGAAAAATAAGTGGTGGAAGATACGAAAGCTCTGAGACAGGAAGAATTGAAGACTCTCCAAAATATGTTAACGTCCAAACTGGCTGCCAAAACCGATTTTGCGAGGCATAGCAAGAATGTGCTTGATGCATGCACTGACCGATTGGAAATGATCGAAGATTTACTTCCCTTAACACGAGAGTGAATATATGTGTATATGCCTGTGCAGTTGTGTGTTTATTCCATTCTATGAATGATGATGGACCGAACCGAACCGAACAGATGACTGAGCTGCAGCAAGCCATCGAAGCCGTTCGTGCAAAATATTTACTCGCGAATAGTTACTAATTGGCTCTCGAGCATCGAAGGGCAGAGGCTTACAAGCCAATAACCAACCGTCTCGAAGAACTTGGTCGACAAGAAAGATATTCTGAAGTAGGACTTAGGAATACTTTTTATAGGTGGTGATATGTACATGGATTTCTTTTTATAAAATTTGTTTTTTACTTTACTTTGCATTCATTTTTATTCTTGACTGTTCTTATATATTAATTGGTAGCTCTGAAAGACTGATTAATTCAGCGGTGTTGTGAGAGTCTGTTTTAATCCATCATGAGAAGTGTTTATCAGCCCTTAGGGGCTGATAAACACTTCTATATATTGGAATGAAAACTTTCAATATTTCTCACTAGTTAAACTTTTAACACTTTTAAGAGTATACTAGCTATGAATATATTTATAGCACATGGGTTATTTAAAAAAAGTCACTAGAAGCATATACGACAAACAATGCAGTACCATCGTTTCAGGTTGGCATGGCACACATAGTCTCCAAAGTTATTCTACTATGGTTCAAAATGGTACATGTTCGAAAACTCAACTCCTATAATTTATCACTTTATTTCAATAGTTTCTTTTCTCTGTTTTGAAAAAAAAATTAATGTTTACCAAGTTTTTTTTACTAATAAACTTTATACGACCTTTTCTTTGGATCGATGGGGCTACATGACAAACAATAAAATAAGAGGTAACATTTTTTTCAAAATTGTACACATGTTTTATTCCTTAAACTCATTTATTATATTTTCACATATATGTTAAGCAATATTAGTTTACATTGACAGCCAAACAGTTTTATTATTGTAATTTTTTCTGCATTTATGTTGTTACATATTTTTTGCATTACTCTTACATAGATAAATTTATAGACACAATGATACATTCCCAGTTGTTTTTATGTTTTACACACACCGGCACGCACCATGTGCTTAAGGCAGCCACAAGTTTATTCTCACTGTGTTGTTCTGTAGATACACTGTCTCTTTATAACTTTATTATTTGCCACTGCCCTTCACCATCCTCATCTGGTGTGTTTGTCTTTACCTCGCACGACAGGCTGTGACAAGCAGTGGTCAGCTCGACGAACAGAATCGTGTCAGCTTCTTCGTCTGGTAGGAGTCTATGCGTCTCGTCATCGCACACTTCACTGAAACTAAGCACTGTTTCCTGCCCCCCTCGCAATATTTCGTAGTTCATGCGCTGGATGCATTCTTTAATGATGATAGTTTCACCATTATTCAGCTCTAACAGTTCGTCGGTGCTGCATGGTAGGGATACGTCCGGCCTCATGTTGCACACTGCGCAGGTTTCACCATCGCACAGGACTCTGTCCCAACAATCACTTTTGACTGGCCTTCAGAATTCAATATGCTTGGGTTGTACGCAGGCACCTGGGCATAGTAGAGGCGGGAATGATTCGCACCATCACATCCTTCTATATTGTTCACAGCATCCTCAAACCGCGGGTCACCTAGCCAGTATAACACTCGTCGGAACCCGGGGATGGCGTTGGGATAACGCTCCACCATCGCTGACTTGAAGGAGCTGGTGTACATCACCATCGAAGATCGTGGGGTGGTGTGATGGGAGTAGCTTTGACACGTAACAACCAATTGCTGCTGATGGCAATATTAGTCTGCGTGGACCCCTCATGTTCTGGAAGCCATTCGTCGCATGTAGTCAAGGTGAAGGAGGTACTGCGTCGGAGACCTGATGTGATCAGCCGCATGAGATCGGCGGTCGCTTGGTCTGCAGAGCCGTTCATATTGTTCACTGTGCAGATCTTTCGTCGATGGAAATGGACTCTGTTGTGGCTGCTGCTGCACGACGTCACGACTTGCATCAGCTCCGGGATGAGGAGTGTCTGGAATGGACATGGTGCTGCCTTTGAAGCACTCCTTGTAGGGTACGCAGAATCGTACGTCTTCGTGTGCTGTAGGTAGATCGGTAAATACTTGAATACAGCCGGAATTTCATACAGTGTATACTTCAACAGGAACTCTTTCGGCAGATACGGCAACTCGTCCCGTTTGTCCAAGGCACTAAGTGAACGCACCTTTCCAAGTCCTAAAATTGCCGAAAGGATTTTATGTCCGCTCGGACAACAAGCATTCATCTTCTAAAACTCCAGACAAGAAATAAACTGCGTACTCTAAGCTAAGCGAGTGACAACGCTAACAGCAGCAACAGGTGGAAGACTGGGTTCTGAGGTTTTTTATATGCTAGTATATGAATGTAATGGATGTGGGAGGGGAAGGTGTGTGATTAGCTCTGACAAACTAACCAATGGGAAAATAATTATGACTGGAAGGACGTGGATGTAAGCCTGCTGACTCATTCTCTTAATTTACCAGACGCCGAGCAGTTGCAGAAATGCTAACACAGCTATTCCCACGCACATAGCCATTCGATACCATCCAGGTGTAAAACTTATTATAAGCACATACAGACTCCAATTACCAGACAACAAGGGGGAGCAGAAATGCTATGTGCTGACTAAGGCTATCTGACATCAGCCAGGTGCGAAAACGGCCAGGAAGCTTGTACAGACTCCAGTTATCGTGCAGGTACAGACTTGCTCTTGACATTTACAAGGTCAGCTGCTCCTTGGATAAAATGAAGGGGTGTTGTGAGTTTAAATCTAGCAATGGTTTGTTCAAGATGTCTGAACTGTGGGCTGTGGTCTACTTGACTTCGAGTTTGAGGTATGAGTAAATTTAGTCTGGTGTTGGTTAGCAGAGCAGGTATTCTGCAAAATAATGTAGTGATCTATCTATTTAATATATTTACACATATATACATAAATAAAAATTTTATATAAATTCATAGTAACATGTGTATCTTCTTCACTGAAAAGCTTATTGATTCAATTTACTAATCATAGATGCCATGTTCTTATTAAGGTGAAAATGTGGTGGTGGTTGAGGGTGGTGTTCATGGTGGTGGTGGATATGTTAGGCTAGGTCAAGTTAGGTTAGATTAACATGTCTTTCAAAAGCCCTGACATGGGGTAGAATGGGCATGACTATGATAAAAATATTCTGTGTTCTCCACAATATGAAAATACATTCTAAGTCTTACACAAGTGTGAGGAGTGCATACTACAAACATGGAGTGGCTAAATGGAATTTTTTACTTGGACTGCTGGTTAGGTTAGGTGGGATGTCGAGAGAAATTAAATATATTCAAAGTCCTGACATGGGGTGAAACACATACAAGTATGACTTGGTTGTACAGTTAGTTTGCTTGTATGGTTGATTGTCATAACCTGATCTCATGTTCGGTTTTTTTGGCAGTAGGCCTATGAAAAAAAAAGTATAGCTTAGATGTTGTGAGGAGAATGGTTTAACTGTATGATTCGTTATTGTTTAACTAGTTAAATGGGAGGGGCAGAATGTTTAGCTGGTATGGTCGGTTAGTATGAGCGGGATGGTTTGATGGGAATTAAGACGATATACGTGTCATAGATGGTTAAATTAATAGTATTGACCTTATGGTTGGAATATTTGATTGGTTCAGCAGCTGGTGTGGCTTGTTTATTTGAGTAACTGGCATAGTTAGTTAGGTCTGAAATGGTAGTCAATATAGTTGACTGTTATTATGGATCAGTAAGTCTGAGGTAATTTCGTGGATATGGACTCTATAGTTAATATCAATAATAAGCAAGCTAATAGCATAGTGAAAGGCATTATATCTGTTTTGGTATTCAGTACAATTTGATACGGCTGTTAAGTAAGGCTGGAAGGAGGGGAGGTTAAGAGGGCTCTGGCGATGACTAGAGTATGATAGTTGAATGTTGAGAGAAATTATATATATATATATATATATGTATATATACACACACAGTTCTTACGCGATGGTTGGGTTAAATTATTTTTGGTTAGATAAAGTTAGGTTAGGTGAAGTATGGTAAGGTTATCTCAGGTTAAGCGAAATGGACACTGAACAATTTTGATTATGGGGTGGTTGTTTGGAAACAATTTACAAGCATTACATTACATAGAAGTAGGAAATATTTTTTCTAAGTATAACATAGAAGTCCCTACATACTTAAGTCTGGGATATTAAGAAAAAAATATTATATATAAATAACAATCTAATAATTGTGAATAATCAATGTTCATAATTTAAAACGCTTGCCATTTATTTACTAAAACAGTTTTTATATATGCTTATAAAAATCCAATATGGTGCTTGTCATAGTCATGTAATCATATATTCTGATGTCTAAATCTTATCTGCCTGACAAATACGAATCCGTTGACTTGTCACTCGATACACTTTAAAGTTTAATAAAAGTACTTAAATAATACTTACAAAAGTATACAAGTAAAATCTTAAATTATATATATATATATGTATGTTAGAACAAAATAATAAAAAATTAAATTTAAACACTATAATAAAAAATTAATACTTCAATAAATATACAAGTTAAATCTAAATAATATATATGTAAGTTAATTCAAAATAGTGAAAATAAAAAATTTAAAATAGTATAATAAAAACTATTGATTTAAATTACTTAAAATAAATGTAAGATACTTAAAACAATTTATAAGAAATAAATATTAAATAAAAAACATACACTAAAAAAATTATTGATTTGTATATAAACTTAAAAAAATTATTGATATGTAATTGAAATACTTAAAAATTATATTCTTAAAAATATAAAATATATATCTTAAATAAGAAAGATGTTATTTATTCTGCTACAAGGTATATACTACTTATAAACTCTTATCCCAGCGATAGCCGAGTGGTCTGAGGTGTAAGTCTGGCAACCCAAGGTCTGGCAGTTCGATCCTGCACTATGTCACAGATGGTATTTTGAGTTCTTAAAAAAAAAAAAGCAGCTCTCCTAGTGGCCAATGTGCATGATCGACTAATCGAACGAGAGCGACACCAGCACTCCAGAACCAATATTGTGGTGCCCCTATTGGCCAAAACCAGAACTAATGGGGGGAAACAAACGAAAAACCAAGATTCGGCTTCCATGGAAATGTAAACCAATATGGCAGCCTCCAGTAAAAACCGAAGGAAGGGAGAAGGACTGGAAGAAAGATAAATAAAGAAAGAAATAATGTAAACGAGGAAAAAATGGAAGCACTTTGAGAAAACCCTTGTAATGCAAAAGCAAAACGGCACTCGAACAAACATGAGCAACAAGCATACTGGCTAAACATATGGCGGCCCAAAATGGTGACATACTGGCTTCAAATATGGCGGTGTACTGGCTATCAATATGGCGGTGTACTGGCGGAATCCAGGATGGTGGAATGACAGAGCGGGATGTCCGGAATCCAACATGGCGGCCGCATGACCTTGGCACCTCGGACCTCACACTGCAGCTTGATGTGCCCGAACATACCATACCCTACTACTTCCGCCATTTTGGAAAACTTTTTAACAAATTAAGGATTAATATTTTCTAAAACTATAACCGATTCTCGTCCAATTTGACAGGTATGAGCACTTTTTAAAATCAACCTCAGAAAAAAGTCTCTGCCCCTGCTTGCATATTTTTTAACGAGAGCACTGAGTGTCATGCGCCCATTAAAGTTTGTAACGATTGAGCGAAAATAGTGTAATATTTTAACGGCGAATAGAAAATATTAGGTAACTATTTATAATGATTTTAATTATTTCTTTTGCCTTCTGTTTTTTTTTTACTGCATCGAAGTTTAAAAATTATCAAATGTGTGAAATTTTCCTTTTCTACCAATTTTATAGTGACTGACTCATGAATAAAGTGATGAGGTCCAAGGCAACGTAATTTTATATAAGGCGGAAGAATACCCAACGTGCATTCAAGTAGATCTCAAGCGGGGCTTTCAAAAGTGCTCATTTTACCGTGAACAGCCCATATATAGATGCGATATTTTGATTAGGCTGTTTACGGTAAAGTGAGAACTTATGAAATCACTCGCATTGAAAACAATTGCTGCTTATCCACTGCATACATGCTACTGTGCACGCTGGCACGCAGATGGCCATTTAAGAAATCAGCGAGTCAAGATAACCAATTCGAAATCTTAATATTGTATTACGAATGTGATATTAACATTTATAGCAGCTCAAGTTTCTTGTTTTTCTGCCTTATACTCATTATCGTGCGAGTTATTCGTAACGCATTTAGGTTGTAAGCATGTAAAGTTTATGTATGGCGGAAGGATACATTATGAGGGCAAAATAAGATAACATAACCATAACCAGCCCCATACTACATAACCAGCCCCATACTTTATCTGAACGCTGTTAACTTCTTACTGCGTGGATACATAAAGGCATTGCGTATGAGATACACTGAGATAAATTAGAACAAAATATTCGTTTGTATAGGGCCAACTATATATTTACTTGCCCTAATAAATTATATTGTTGAGCAAACAAATTTGAAAGGCAACAAAATTAATTTTGTTCGTCTAACAAAATATATGTTTGAATAAACAAAATCTATGTGTTGGGCCGAAAAAAATTAAACTGTCAAATAAATATTTAGTTGAATCAACTGTAAATATTTGTTTGGCCACTCATTCGACTGCCTTCGTTCAAAAATACAGTTCGAGAGTTTTTTTGTGACAATTATGATAGTGCATCTATTGATGCTTAAAAATCGTACAAATACATTAATAAAACAATGCAACAAGAAACTGACAAGTAAAGCTGTAGAACTTGAAATATTTGTTTGCACACTTTGCCCAAAATATGCAGTTTATCTATTTAAAAGCTTTCTGGCGTTTTCAGTTGTCACGTTAGCTGAGATTACTAAGGCTTAGCGCTCGGGCGTAGGTGATCTAGGTTCAACACTCGGTCGAACCTGCAAAAATTATGTTATATAGACCCAAACTGTTTAATGTACGTGTAGGCAAACAAACATTTAACTGCACCAACCAAATCTTACAGTTTGGGGCAACGAAATGTGAACAATAAAAATAAGTTGATTTCAGCAACAAAATATTTCATTGCCTCTATACAGACAGATAATTTGATTGCACCAAATATATATATTTTTTTCAACAAAACCCTTTTCTCAGTGCATCACTACTTCGTAGGAAAGTGATAGCAAAACTCTCATCTGCTTTGGGAGAATGCGGAAAGAATAGCAGACATCTTCGAACATGTACGTCAGTCGCTAATATGTAGAATGAGTGTCTGCTATGAAGTTGGGTCAGATGTTATGCTGTACTTGCTGTTAATGTTGTCCCGTTCAATGTATTTGTACCAAATGCAGACGGATTGGCAACTTGTAGAGGCCCGACCGGGTGTGTGTATGGGGTGTTGTAGCACCTTCTTTTCCCTCAAGGTTTTAATCCATTAGTATTTCAGTTATTTAAAATCCAGTAATCGTGGTAAAAAATATGTAATATCGTAAACTATGGTACATAAAACTATATTGCTGAGTAATTTCACCTAATATCAGTCCTAACTAACATGTACACCAGCACTGCCAACCCGGGTGTAAAATGCTTCCCTTTAGTCAGTGTAAACTCTCTCCCTTATTAAGAAATTTCTGTATATGTTCCTGGTTTTGTTATGCTGCGCGCGCCAAATATTGAGGTGTAGAGTGCTGCACGCCTGCTTTCTATGCAACCTGCTACACACTTGTGTTTGCACAGTCGTATTCGTCGGGCGCTGTGAAAGCAGACCAGCATAGTGCTCAAGGATATAGAAGTGAAACAACCGATTGTTGAGCTAACTTCAGCCGCACGTGCCAGGGAAATGGCGTCACCGGCTTTACAAACCAGAGCCTGGTTACTTAGGCTATGTCCGGATTCGCCTCAAGTACATACTTGTGCGTACCTGTCCCCGGAAGTGACGTCGCAAGTGTTGTCCGAATTGCAAATGAAGTATGCAAGTACAGAAGTAAACGGAGATGTATACTTCTCGCGCACTTTCGGAATATGTGCCGCCATTTTTAGAAGCAATTTGTAGTTTACAATTATCGATTTCCGACATAATTATTTTATTTAAATTTTAATAGGGCAACATTACTACTTATTAGGCATAGAATGTTAAACTGAGTTAATAATTATCGCAAGGTACCTTAAAAAAAGGTCCAAACAATAAATTAGTATTAGGCCTACGTCCGAAACCTGCAGAAGCTAAGATAAAAAAAACAATCAAAATTACATTCACGTACAATAATGCAAAATAATGTCTTATATAATTCCAATTGAAATATTATTTAGTACTCGATTCATCCCCTAAAACTTTCGGCAATCATAACATTCTTAGTCGGAATACACGCGCATTAAAAGTGGTTAACTGGCTAATAACAGTTTCTGAAGCCAACAAGACTGCCTGTCCGAATTCATAAAGTTTAGGGCCAAGGTTAAGCTAAGTATTCGAGGATGCGAGTACGCGAGCATATACATAAATTCGGACACTGCATTACTTGCCACTCGGTAATCTTGGCAATAGGAACCTTTCGCAACATGCATCTGCATGTTAGACATAAGACCTGCAGCCGATCAGCGAATGGATACTCACGCAGCGAAGGAATCGCAATGATATTTCTTCTCTGTATACTCATATATTCTGTGACAAAACATTAAATACAATTTTGCCACACACATGTTTTAAAATAAATTTGTTCCGAGCATACATGTATATAGAGTTTAGAAATTAAGTTTTGAAACAATCTGTAAAAACAGTCTTTGATTGTTTAATTTGGTACTTATAATAAAACTTACTAATAACGAGACAATTTTAGTTCAAATTAATCGATTGTCGCAATAAATAACATTTAGGCCTACATTAAGAATCATACACAATTAATATACATGTAATTACAATTTTCTTATCAAAAATTACCACACAGGTTTTTCAGAAATGTATTTGAAATACCAGTTATCTCTGGCTTGTTTTCAATTATTTTGTTAATAACGAAACCTATTATTAAAACACGAACGAATCTCTGGTAACCAAGATGTGCTTCCAATTAACGAAAAGCAAGAAAAACATTTTTTGTGTGAATGATAACATGTTGTGTTCATCCTACGTTCACGATGTTACATCGATACCGGTATACGTTTAGCTCAAGCAAGCTCCACGTACAACCATCAAAAGCTGAAGGTTGCCAAATGGTTCTGTGCGAGAAAAACATTGCCAGAGACCAATATCTGGCAGTTTGTCACGTGATTGTCAGAGAAACTGGATGGGTTATTTTGGTAGCTCTAGCGTACCGCACGGAGGAACATGTAACACTACATCTAAATTAGTTTTCAAAGTAGTAATGAGATGTCGCCAGCGATTGGCAGGAACGCTGAAGTGGCGCCCGAGGGATCCATTAGAAGTGTTGCCACATCGCGAAAATGTCAGCGTGGAGGAACGAGCGAGAATGGGCTCGTGTACCGCCTGCTGTTATCGAGGGCTGCGTGTGCCAGACACACTCTCTCTTTAAACAATGCGGCCATTGCTATTCTTGGCCGGCAGCTTGGTGCAGCTGCCAAGAGGGGAAACCTTCCTGGACTATGACTGCCTGTCGTGGAGACAGCGCGCGCCATCTGTACAGTGACGCTTCGAACTACGACCACCGTGGACTTGTGATTTCGCCGAACTGCTGCGGTCTCTAGCGAGTGGATATGAAACTATTTATGTGGATTACCGTCCTGTCCGCAGGGGATGCAGTTCATTTCCTGCCCTCCCAGACGGATGAAGTCATAGACATAGAACAGTTATAGCGTACAGCAGCGTCCCCGGTGGATGATGCACTAACTACTCCACTCTGACGTCAACTAGCAACCAGGTTTTGTTTACAAATTTTTCCGTTATTAGATGTATGACATCACTGCTAACCCTCGCAAAGTGTAAATACTTATACATAACCTTTTTCTAGGCGGGTAACACAGGATCTACCGAAAATGTATTTTTTTATTGTTACATGTGAAAATATTACCGTTTGTACAACTATTTTACTGGGAAGCAAAACATGAACATAAAAGCTTGAATGTTTTCCACAAGAATTTACAAAGAAAATTGTTTTCCAAGTGCTACTACTATAAACTAGTGCACTAAAATATCGTCATTTTCATAATATGGCAGTCATAACTTCCAGGGGCGAGTTTATCTTCTTAATTTCCAACATACCGGCAAAGAATGTTATTTCTCATGCGGTTGTTTCTTAATTAATCTACCTTTTGCCATTTTAAGTTGTCTTAGTACATACTGAAATTCCAATACTAACTTAATCAATTTTACATATAATAATTCCCTTTGACAAAATTTGGTTAATAAGAGTTTGCATTTACCGACATGTATGAATTTTTTTGCCATAAAGAGAGAGAGAGAGTGTTACATATAGCGCACCTTGTATACATATTTCCTAACCAAATTTCTGTCAAGATATTTTTACTTTATACTTCTGTAAAAAACATCTTATGAACTATAAGGGTAATTTGCTTAGCCGCAAATTATTTGTAACTAGCGGCATGATATGTCACTAGTGTAAATTAGCTGCAGTATGTGGAACTATATTAGCGACAGAACTAGCAGGTCCCTGATTTTACTTTAAGTGTAGAACACATATAAAGTTCTTCCCTGCAATAAGGTAAAAAGTTTATACAAACTAAATTAAGTCATGAATAATCATAGTTGCATTATTCCCTTAATATAATTCAATAGCTTCAACTTAATTATACACAACCTAATCGTAGAGATGTTAGGAAATAAATACTGAGAGCAAAACATTTCCGAACATACCAATTATCTCCATTTTGTGTAAGTTTTAAATGCTGGGTAATTCAGTAGCACCCAAGAAAACTATACATGAAAATACACCTATATGTGCAACAAGACATCCACTGGCTACTACAAACCACTAAAGACATGACAGTAAATTATGAAAGAAAGATTTACCTCAACGTCCTCAACTGTGAAGCTGAAGTTCGACATTTTTATAAAATAATCAGGTCCGGAGAAATTAAACATTTTCGTCTTGACAAGTTATAACTACAATAATTTTAACAGGACCCAAAATAAAATTTAAGAGCTCGTTACACAGTAGCGAGGTCTAAATTTTGTCTCCAGTTTTGCACAAAGGCAATGACTGAACATGAATAGGCCCTGCAGTTTTTATTTGATCACAAATTAAGTAGTACACATATACTATAAAAAATAAAGAATTTTATTTTCGGATGTGCTGCACAGGAGGAGGTGCTTAATTAAAAATTATGCATAAAATTCAGTCATTAATTTTCCACTCACTGAAACAAACAAATGATTTACACTCTTGATACAGTAAACGATTCATTATTAATAAAATATTACAAAAAATATATTTTTTCCCTGCATATGAGAACAACATGTCGGCAACCTACAGGGAGAAGATTGACGATATATCTACACATTGACAGTTATCATACATACATTTGACAAGATCATACAAGGAAATAAATAATAACCACCAATATATCATGCTGGTTTAATAAACAAGTTATCTCCATGCAGTCAACATTTGCGCACACTTAATCTACCCCCAGAATAATAGATAACACTGTAACTACTATTGTCATAAAAGGGCTACATCCACTGTTTCATAATACATGTTAAATAAAAGTTGCCTCCATATGAAGGGCTCAGGGTAAGAACATGATAACAGACTTTTTCCCAGACTTCAGTTTATTAGCGATTTGTGTTGGTAGAATGGAGACCGACATTACGCCAGGGAGCAACATGGAGATATCTACGAAAGAAAAACATGCCCTCAGGGGACCAACATGATAAACGCCTTGCACGTAATGGAATATAACCTGGCAGCTTCAGGATTCGTCATGCCGACACCTTCTGCTCCACTATTTCCCTGCGTTGTTTGTGTACACGTTCAGATAAGCAGAGGTTATGTTGTGCTCTTTTTTCGTGTTGTGGTTAGCTCTATGCTGTATGCGATTTACTAAAGTGTTAACGCTCCACGTAGTTCCCCGTGATAAACGTAAATTACGATTAGTTTATAATGGGTGATGTAACCTCTGACGACGTACAGTGCCTGCCTAGCGTTCCACCTACTGTACATCAAGGAAAAGGACAAAACGTGGTCGACGAAAATGAATTTGCAAAGCAGGGAGCCAGGTATGGGGCGTAAAAATTGAAGGGGGAAAGGGTATATTGCCTCCCAACTGAATTTTTTTCAGGAGGGGCAGGACAGGGCAAAGAAAATACTGTATTGGAAAAATTTTTCGTAAGTGCTACAAACATCCCGTACCATGATAAATAGTATCCAGTCCTCTTAGAGTTCCTCGGAGAGACTGCGGAAAGTTGAGAAGTAGTATCCACAAAATCGTTCCCAGATTTCAAAAGCAGAAACATATTTCAATGCCCCTTGCGTGTTTGTCGGTTTTAGATGAAACAGTAAAACAGAGTGATATATTGAAGTTCAAAACTCAAATGTACTAGCTATACTTGCATTTCTGATAGCGAAGTGCACCAAAGACAGCTTCGACGAATTTTTATACCATTACGGAATAAAAAAGTAATGAATTTAACTCCACTCTTACTCATTTCCTTCACACAAGCATGTACCTAAACGCATCCAGCATGCAACATGTCCTGCAGGAGCCAAGTCATTTGCTACAACGAAACACTTGTTTATAAAAAGATACAATGAAGTTGTGGACTGTGTAATAGGAGAAACAAAGAACATCTTTAAACAAACAGGGTTCGAGAATACTATACACTTTAAAAAGCATTCCTTCACCTCCCAACAGAATAGAGTGAAAGAGTGTATGCAATTTTGAGTGAATATTATTTTGACCTCATCAAATCAAGTCGCTAGCTGGAAATATTACACGACCTAATCCAAGTATTAGCATTGCTGCAGCCGTAGCATGAATGTTATGGTGCTTGTTTGACCAAATAGCTGTAATGACAAGATATATGACTGTGCAATTTTCATCTGAGTATTATTTGATATATTTTAACCGTATAGTTCAATAATGAATTAAAACAGGATTAACATGCTATAGATAACAGACATATATCTTCTAATCCTGAAACTCATTACATTTGCTATTATAAAAACAATAATTACATTTATAATTTTATTGATGTGGTAGAACTATACCAAAAGAAATTATGAATAATTTCGAAAATAAATTTTTTTATTATAATGATGGCAGAACTCAAAATTTTAATTCAGTTATCTATAGCAATTTATCTTTAAAATTACTACATTTATTTTCAAAAGAATACACATTTTGTAATATAAGGAAGCCAATAAGACACTGGCGGGGTTTTCCGGTAAATTTTATTATTCGCAATTTACTTAGTAGTCTGCAAATTAAGTTTATAAAACACCCCATTACTAAATCAAACATTTTGTAAATGGTGTGTATAGTTAAAAGAAAGGTGTCACTTAACTGGTTGGCGTTTATTCTTCAATGATGAACATCTTAGACCACAAAGAGTTCTGATAGCTGTGTTAATGATTGACGAACAAAGATGCATTTTCATCATACAAGTAGACTGGTATTTATAGATAATATAATTTTGTTACACTTGACATATTATTTATTTGTTAATCAATTTAAGATTTACATAAACGTAATATCCTAAAAAAATTGTTACTAAAAGGCTACAGTTCATGAAAGCTTTGTCGCTGAATGAAATAAATTCTAAACAAGTACGATTTTCACAAACGTGTCTGTGTACTTAACGAAGAAAAGGATGATAGTGCTGCCCCCCCTTTTTTTCCCTTGAAAATTTCAGTTGTTGCGCCCCTGGGGGTAGGTGATCCAAGTAAATGCATTCTAAAATTTCTCGAGAGAACTTCAGAAACTTAGAGCACGTTAAATATCTACAGAGTCATGATGAAGTTAACTTGTACCGTACCGGCTTGGTGCATAACCTACCTGTTCCACGATGTAAAGTTTATGATGAGTTGAAGGCAAATTTCTGAATACTACCTACGCATAAAGTATTAGGGTACAGCGTAATAACTCTGTAGAAGATGTCAAAGTGTGTATTTATATCAATCAATGGTATTTCCAGAGGAAAAATTGTTTACAGGCCTGTTTCGAATCAGATGAAAATGACAGGCAGACCTACAACTTATAATAAAGGAAAACAACATAATAGGCAACACAAACTGTCAGAGGCCATAGTTAAAACCGTTCGTATTCACATAAGTGTTCATTCAAGGGGCGTGAATGTAATTACAGCATTTAAGATTCAAGCAAAACCTATCTCTCGGAAGAGTTAATGTAGGCACAAAATATTTAAATTAAATATATATATATCCTGAGGTTAATTGTAGCTGTGGATCTTATCTCAACATATTTAATATAGATTTCAACATGTCGTTCAGTTATCCCCGGAACGACACGTGCAGCATGTGCAGTAAGTACGCTGTGCATAGAAAGTACGTTGAAAAAATGATGGAGAAATAGCTGTTTGCCCCCCTCCCTCCTCTTTTTTCAACCGCCCTTGAAAACGCAGTTAGCTGGCGAAAAGGATGTGAAAAATAAGGCGAGCGTACTCCGTGAAATTCGAAAATCTGAAAATAAACATGACGGTCACCTTGCAAAAACCAGTATCTTCTACGACAGAAAAAAAATGCTTCAAAAATAGCTAGTAGGACTACACCAAAAAAGGAAGCAATTTGTATGGCCTATGGTACTAGATCGTTATATAATGGTACTAGATCGTTATCAACGACGTGTATTACAGGAGGCATTTATCTGTATACGCTTTCAACTTCCATGTTTTGTCCAGTAGTCGCAGCAGTTTCTATATTTATCCGAAGACATTTGCTTGCTATGGAAGTGATGAAGTCACTTCATTTCTACACCACTTTGTACATAATCACTTAAACAGCAATATGACTCATTTAGAGCTATTTTTCGTATTCCTGCTCAGGGCAAAACAAAAATAAAACCCTCCTTCTAATGCACCATTTAGTCCATGTTGAGAACAGGTTTGATTTGATTCTATTCAACTTACTTTTCCCATCCATAGTCACTCATGGATCAAGAATACCGCATTTGGGACAAAAAAGCGCAACAGTTGAAATACCAGAAAATTGGGTAAATATCTTTCGAACTGCAAGGAGCAAGCCATCGTTATTTAATGTGGAAGAAGTACAGAAGGAAATAGCCAAATATTGGTTATATTTTCTAGATGAGAAATACAGGAGCAAAAAAACCTACAATTCAAGTCAAGAGATATAAGGGAATATGAAGTAGTGAAACTAAATCCTTCTATAGTGAGGTATAGAGACATTCAGTGGCCCCTGGTATGATTCTCCAGTTAATTCCGAATGAGACAAGGGGGGACATAAGTAAAACTAACCCTGAAAATGCCGAAAGAGTCTTTGAAGCAAAGCTAAAAGGAAATCTTCCAGAAGTAGAATTTACATTACCATTTCCTATGTATGAAGGCTATTCTAACGTTATGAAACATTATATGAACTTATTCATGTTAACAGTATTTTATCATACAAAACACTTTAAAATGTATAGGGAATTTTCAGGTCTCATTCCGATAACCTATGAAAAATGCGCGAATGTTCAAATATTTGAACGTCTTTTGCCGACCAGAAGCTGCCAGTTATTGATCCCAACTGCCATACAAGGAAAAGAACTAGTAAAGTAACAATGTTATCCAACAACTGAATGTACTGTATCATCACAATATGTAGTTATTGATATTTTTATTTCCAATAAACGCTGATTATTCATACTGTATTATGTTTTTTAGACCTCACAGGTAAATAGAATAAATTTATATCTCCTGGAGTTATCGTGGTCTTCCGTTGAGTTTTGTGACCCATGAATGTTTTTTAAGAATAAAAACTAATTTAATAATAAATAATTACAACACAGTAATTTACTTTTGAAATTAAAGAATGACGCATTTCAAACAGTTTATAGATATTAAAAACATTTAGTTTATCAAATCTGAGTCTGCAAACTTTCCTTTTGCTCTCCTGTAAAATATGTAAAATGGCGATTATCAAGTTCATCCCCAGAGTCCTTTATATACTAGACATACTACTACTATGTCCAAATAATACAACGTAAAATATATATGTTCAACTGCCTGGCCACCAGGCAACGATCTCCCGTATACAATATTTACGTTAAATAATTCATTGGATAAAAGTAAACTGGTATTTGTGATGAAAAAATTAGACTAAATGATAAAAACAATTTGTAAAAAAATTCTAAGAGGATTTTACAATATCGGCTTTCGTTTGGGTTGAAAAAATTAATTCTCACAAAAGCTGTAGAAATGGGAGATCGTGGCCTTAGATGCCTACTCTTAGACCTGGCAGGTCATGTACGAAAACTCAACTACTTGAATTTCAGCAAATATGGAGCCAAATAATATGCATTTTATTTCCTGAAAAACTGGAAAAAGTGTTCTATAAAACGGTAGGTGTGTGGCCTACCAAAAGTATGCCTCTCGAAGTGCGAATTCATACATCTGTGCCACTCTGCTTCTCGAAGTACGAGAAAAGTGCGAAGTGCACACAGATTTACCTCCTTCGCACAGCTTCACCACTTGTGTACAAAGCAGGTGAATCCGGGTCCATGACACAATCCCTCACAATCCCAGAAGCAGAGTCGTGAACATTTGTCAGAATTTTTCTTTTATGGAGCTAGGTGATAGTCTGTACAAAGTCCCAAAGTTTCGAATCTCAAATAAATGAAATACAAAAATCTAAAACAATGACCGACACCGCCAAAAACACTGAAGTACCTACCTTGCGGCAGAAATCAGCACGAACACGCACAATGTAATTCACAGACAATTGCTCAATCGAACCAACAGCCTTCGTGTTGTCGTAGTTTAAGTACAAAATTGTATGTAAACAGGCAAAGGAAAGGTAACTTACAAAGAACTTATTTCTGAACATTTACTTTGCCGAAAATACGGCTTAACATTGCATCTTCTCCTGTACCTTACTACTTTACATGTCCTAACGGGGCATTGCGGCAGAGAGAAATTGCTGTCCACAGCCAAATCAATTATCATTTACACCAAGTTGCAACTCGCAATTTCAACACGTCCATGAACATGGCACATCATGTAAACAATAGGAATTACAACCTACGAACACATTTTTTTATTACTCTAACCGAAAAACGTAATATGACCCAATTGTGCAGTTTCAACATGGGAATCTTTGTACAATCCAAATAGTATACTACTTTTATACCTCTAATGCAATTTTTCATCAGCAAGAAAGATACCTGTATTATATTTTGTGTCGTGTTCTATGAAAAGCCATCCATACACAAGGATTTCATACAGTTTAAATTCTTAAAATACTAGTTCATTAATCTAGCCAAAAGATAATAATTTTACGAGTTTTATTAATTAGCTATTAATATAAATTTTGTCTGGTACAAAACTGCATAGCTGCAAATTACGGTATTTCCACTTAAGGTAGATGCAGACAAGCTATTTTGAAACGTCATTTGTTGTTGAATACACATACACTTGTGTTGCTATGGAAACAGGCGTAAACTGATCTACTTTCATAACTACCACTAGGGGTGGAATAGTTTATAAAACATACACAAGTTGCGTTGCGTACTGGAAAAACACCGAAAATTATTGATTTGATAGTAAACACTTAGAATGTTATTCTCAAAGTACTCTGCAAATGTAGTCAAGTACATGCTAGTGTTAATTTTAATATAAATAAAATATAGTCTGACACAGGAAGAAATTAATCTCAGTATGAGGAATCTGTCTTAATTAAAGATTAATAACGCCCAAAACCACTTGTATGATACATTACACAAAATCACATTTCAGAGTTAGCACCACTGGCCACAGATACCACCATGGCAAAAAACATTAGTCTCTACTAGCTTTCCCTAATAACTCTGACTATCGAGAAATTGGTAAGTACATATAACAGGCCCTCAAAGGCTCTACCCAATGGAAGGTTTGTCAGCGATGTGAGGCACAGAATACTTCCAGCACTCAGGACCTCAACAGCCGGAACAGCTAATGAGATGCCACCATGGCAAAAAACATTAGTCTCTACTAGCTTTCCCTAATAACTCTGACTATCGAGAAATTGGTAAGTACATATAACAGGCCCTCAAAGGCTCTACCCAATGGAAGGTTTGTCAGCGATGTGAGGCACAGAATACTTCCAGCACTCAGGGCCTCAACAGCCGGAACAGCTAATGAGATGCCACCATGGCAAAAAACATTAGTCTCTAATAGCTTTCCCTAATAACTCTGACTATCGAGAAATTGGTAAGTACATATAACAGGCCCTCAAAGGCTCTACCCAATGGAAGGTTTGTCAGCGATGTGAGGCACAGAATACTTCCAGCACTCAGGGCCTCAACAGCCGGAACAGCTAATGAGATGCCACCATGGCAAAAAACATTAGTCTCTACTAGCTTTCCCTAATAACTCTGACTATCGAGAAATTGGTAAGTACATATAACAGGCCCTCAAAGGCTCTACCCAATGGAAGGTTTGTCAGCGATGTGAGGCACAGAATACTTCCAGCACTCAGGGCCTCAACAGCCGGAACAGCTAATGAGATGCCACCATGGCAAAAAACATTAGTCTCTAATAGCTTTCCCTAATAACTCTGACTATCGAGAAATTGGTAAGTACATATAACAGGCCCTCAAAGGCTCTACCCAATGGAAGGTTTGTCAGCGATGTGAGGCACAGAATACTTCCAGCACTCAGGGCCTCAACAGCCGGAACAGCTAATGAGATGCCACCATGGCAAAAAACATTAGTCTCTAATAGCTTTCCCTAATAACTCTGACTATCGAGAAATTGGTAAGTACATATAACAGGCCCTCAAAGGCTCTACCCAATGGAAGGTTTGTCAGCGATGTGAGGCACAGAATACTTCCAGCACTCAGGGCCTCAACAGCCGGAACAGCTAATGAGATGCCACATGTATGCGCGAGGCATAGAATAGACAACGCAATCTTTCAGAAATACATCCTTCCCTGTCAATCCCTTCGCTTGTCCATATTCATGTTAATATCGTTGCTACAAATGTTTTAAAATTGTAAAAAAATATATATAAATACACACTGAAAAAACACAAACTCACAATAACGTTTTATACTTTTTTCTGTAGCATTATTTTCCTCGTAACATTACAGAAACTGGGTTCTACTGAAAATGATTGTACCTAGATTCATTTAATATGTAAAATCCGACTTCTGGCAATGATTTGGCTCTTAATAAAAATGCCCTTACATAAAATCTGAGGTACCTGCTGCAACTGATAAGTGGTGCAGTGAATGTACTTTGAGTGGTTCGATGCAAAGGAACAGCTGCCTAACAGTTGAATCACATGAAGTTTATATGTAGAGTACAATTCTTCATGTTGTACTAAATGCCATGTTGAGCTTGTTAATGATTGGTTTGAAGATGTACATTTTCTACACAAATTATCTTTGACAAGCCCAAAATGTAATAATTTTCACCACTAACTGTGAAATACATTCTTCAAAATCACATTCAAGTGACAAGAGTACTCGCGGATAAGTGCTCACACATGCAACCACAGGTGTGAGTGGTGGATGGAGAATTTCGTCCATATTCCGTGTAAGAGATATACTGCAGATTCGTTGCAAAATATCTTGTCTGCAAGTGCTTTAAGCTGTAAAAAAAAACGCTGTTTTAAATAATAAGCCTGCTGTTATGTACAAATGTTTTGTACTTTATCCTTTGTATTTAAAGTACGGGTCACTTAAAACCCAATTTTCAAAAAGTCTAATTAGGTAAATATATAATACTAATTTAACCTGGAAAACTACGAGTTACCCAAGAACATGCAAGGAAAAGAAGGATAATTTATCAGTGTAAACCCCTGATAGTTTTTATTTCCTAGGAAACTTTAAATTGGCTAGGTAACTTTAGACATAGACCCTAAATTATATTATGTGATTCCTATTTTTTGGGTACGCTAGCAAACAGAACCAAACTTTATATAAGGATTTCATTTCTACCAATTTACAATTGCCCTATATATCATCGCCTTCCCCATTAGGGCCATATGGGTTATTTTTATGCCATACGATTATCGCTGTACTTATTATAGTCCCCCTTCTTTCGTACCACGCACTATTTTATATCTTAAGCAACTTACGTAAACCCCCAAAACCCATTTAAATGTTTTTTTTTTCTCAGAGGATCAGCCAGTGTACATAACTATCCATTGCTAAATACAGATTATAATCGTGGCTAAAGTGTATCCAAATATTCAACACTGCAGCAAAACTTGACACTGCAACCCTAACACTCCTCTACATTGTAAACAGCTTTATTACGCTAAACGCATATTCCTCCCTTGTCCATTTGCTGTACTGTACTCATCAGAAATTTTGATCACATTTTCCCCACTTATAACAAATAAAGCATCACTATGTTCATCCGACTTTGAACAAACCACCATGCTTGTCTCATAGGTGTTGAGAAGAAACTGAGTCAGCACGGGGAAAAGCATTCTGTGGTTACATACGATAGTTACTTATAACAACTTAACCTAGGAGCTCAGCATTTTTACGTGCTTCAACGAGGCGAGTCTTGATATATATTTCACTGGCATCCAATGTGTCGTTTATGTTTTGTCGAGGCCTCCCGAAGCGCAAAAATGATTCATATATGGCGTTATGCAATAATTTGTACTACGCCCATTGGCAAAAATAGGGTGTTACAAGGCGACAAAATACCGAATAAACACGCATGATTCAAAACAACTTCAACGGCGCCATTACGATAAAACCAACAGAGTTTTTTTTTTTTTTTTTTTTTTTTTTTTAATCATTGCATGTTACTACTAGCACCTTTGGTGGGCGCTATACAAGTTAGTTCTACGGCTGATGTAATGTATTATAGAGTCGTGCGGCCCTGGGAGTAGCTGTGGGTTGAATAGCTGAACGCCCTTCTCCTTCCCATGAAAACACAAACGAAATGCAGTTAAGTACAATGTATATTTCAGAATATTAGAGGAGTAGAATAGGCGTGTAGAGACGAGGACAACTGTTAGCGAGAACAAGTACAATTTTCAATGAAATTTTTCAAAAATTCTGCTCTAGTAGGTTCTTAGGTTTTATTTTAATTAATATTGTTGTTGCGGCACAATTTTCGTAGGTATTAAAGAGGATAACACTAAAATAATTATAGTACAAATACTATGTTGCACCCTACCCACAAATTAAAGGGGGAGAGGGGGGTTAAAATTACCCCTGCATACCTTCTAGTTTCTGCGCGACTACGCGTGGGCAAGGTCTTGAACAGAATTTCACGTCCATCATGCTGCAACAACCACCATTTTCTAAAGTTTATGTTTTATTATGTCAGTATTTTCACACAAATAGCTTCATGTTCGCAAATTTAACTCTAGATATCTACATCAATGCAAACATTACTATTCAACTTTATTTTTGACTCCCATCTTTAAGATGTATACAGAAAGTAAACTTTTTGTGGCGCCCCCTTGAAGTTTTCGGCACTCCCTAGCCAAATTATTGGGAAGGGGAAAATCCACTCTTGCCAGCCTTCCGATGTTTTCTGTCTGTTAAGAGAATCGAAAAAATATATTTTTTTGCAGTAAGGAATAAACATAACTGTTGCTGCATAATTTTCCAAGTTACAACAATGCGAGACAATAATATACCCCGGCGATGGCGATTTTGTTTGCAGTTTTGTCCTGATCGGGTGGCATGGATGGCTGAAGAAATAGAGAATTCAGGTTCTATCTGAACACGTACAACAGCCGTACTCGAGCTTGGGGGAACACTGCAAAGAGTATTTCAAACATTTTACAATGAACTGGTGGTAACAAAGCTATTGCTTCTAAGATGCACTTTTGTACAATTACATTGTATTAAAACTAGGGATATGAACATTTCCCCGAGTTCATTTCAGGATAAGATAGACGTCAAACACGCGTACACTGAAGTTGACCTTTGTAATTGGATCGCAATTGAGTCATCCTGGACGACTCTGAGCCAATAGCAGACTTGCAAGGAAACAAGTAGCGAGTGCCACACTGCTAGGTGAGAAGTAACACTGACTACTCTATGGGGCAGCAGCCAATGGACAAACATCTGAGGCTCGAGTATACAGAGAACTGTGCATGGAGTCTAGCCTACAGGGCATTGAACTAGCGAATTTTTCCTATCGCTAATTAAAACTCGAAAAAGTTTAATAGTCAATAGGAATCACTTTCAGTCGAGAAGTGAAGGTATAAATTATAACATTTTATGATAAGTTTCAACTTAAAACATGCGAATGTGTGTGTGTGTGTGTATGTGTGCTGGCGAATAACACGACATGAATAATTAGCATTAATAAAACGGAACGTGTGTCATTTTAGTTTATATTTTTTAGTGTAGAAAATTTGATTGCTTTCTTTCCCAGGAGAGAAAATTGTATCAGTTCATGGGGAATATTTAAACTATAACCTAACAACATGTGATAAAATTATTTGTATTTTTTATGCCAGAAAATGTCATCCCCACGCAATGTTTCGTAAGTGAGTATATTATGAAATTATAAAACGACGAATTTGCGAACGTATCGCCAGCCTCTAGGCATCTAGATAAAGATATTAACTGTTGAAGATTGGCGATGGTTTGGTGAAGTGGTCAATGTCTAGATCCTAAACTCTGGAGGCGCGATTTTGATTGTTGATTGTCGTGGATTTTCTTGTATCGTTAATTAATATGAGTGTTAATTTTCGTATCACAGTTTCGTTATAAATTAATTTGTTTTCCGGAGCACATTAAAATATAATTTTAGATTCACTGCTTGCCAGTGTGTTAGAAATCAATAGTAATTTTCCAAATTTGTAGGGTCTATCTTGCAAGTATAGTTAGTAGGTTATTGTATTCTTATATAGTTTTACTAAGGACTCATTTGGCAACAGGGTTTCCAAGATTTTTTTTTTTTTTTGTAAAACTACGAAATAAAATTACAGTGCAGAACTAGTGACGTCACGGTGTGCGGAGTGATCACCTATGATACTCTTTCTTCACTGGAAGTTATCGCGGTAGTACTGACGTCACATCGATGTGTTTAGGCGATTCTTCATCATTTTGTGCTTCCCTGCGTGATGCGCGTCCAGCGGACAATTTCATAATATGGTGGTTATTGTCCGTCCTAACAGAGCACGGGTTTACCAGAACTGTCGATGCCCTTCTTTGGCGATTGTCGTCTACAGAATACGTCAGGGGTGAGCTGGGCTGTTCACGGTAAACTGAACACTTTTGAAAACCCTCTTTAAGATCTACTTGTATGCACGTTATGTCAGTTTAGCAATGTCGTGGGCCTCATCTCTTTATTTATGCGTCGGTCAAATGAAATTGTGAGATTATTAGAAAAGTAAATATTCTACAAATCTACTCATTTTTACACTTTGATGTATTAAAAAAAATAGAAAGCGAAATAAACAAATTAAATTATTCGAAATCTTTACCTAATGCTTTTCATGCGACATTACTGGGCGCATGTCACTCAATGCGTCAGTTAAAATACATGCAGGTAGGAGCGGTGACTTTTTCTAAGGTTGATTTCAAAAGTGCTCACTTTATTGTGAACAGCCTTTACATTTCTTTCTAGCGGTCTATAGACGGCACTGTCGAGTGGGAATAAAATTTTATACGCAGTATAATCTGTTAGAGAATTCGTGGTTATGTACTTCATGCATTTATTCCTCGGAAACGGTTGGAATTGGGGCAATGATTATTCAGGCCTCTTCAGCTTATTTTAACGTGTTACTTCATAACATGTCACACAAAATATAATTAGCCACTGGCAACACACACTTTTATTTGCAATAAAAGGGTTGCAACCCCTATTTTGTCATGAATAAACTTTTTGATGGTGTTAAACATCACATGAATCGTAGAACTTTGTCCATTTAATCGTTTTCCATAGTCTTACAGTTAGATTGTGCATACTTTTTGTAGAAAGTGATATTACCTGGTCTTATTGCTCTTACTTCAAACGGATGCACTCTAGACAGTAAGGCGTATATATGTTTTCACCATTTTTTTTATGAGGAATAAACATGGGGTTTTTATCCATGTATTTAAAAAACACTCTACGTGGTGTTCGGAAATTAAACACCCAAACTGCGGGGGGCGATTCCTTACGAAAAATAACGTCGAAAATGAATGACACCATATGTCTAAAGAGAATATTAAAAGAGATATGAGCCTGTGAAAATTGGGTTTTTAAAATGTATTTTCGCTTAATGCCTTGTACAGTACGCCAGCGGTAGGGATGGCGGCGATTTACCCACAGCACGTCCCACACAGTTGAATGGGGCACACCCATTTGGCGTGCTATGGAGAGTGTACTAGTGGAGGGTATGTCGTTGATGTGCTGACATATCACTTCCTCAAGCCGAACAGTGCGCACAGACCGAGGACGGCCAGCATTACGCACGTGTGTCTGCAACATGGGAAGCGTAGGCGTTGTACAAGGCATTCGGCAAAAATACGTTTTCAAAACCTAATGTTCATAGGCTCATATTATTTCCTTTAATATTCCGTTTATGTATAGGGTGTATTATATATTTTCGGCTTTATTTTACATAGCAAATCACCTCCGGTAGTTTGGACGTTTCATTTCCGAACATCGCTATACACACACGCACGCGCGCGCGTTTGTGAAACATGCCACACCAAGAAGAATTCATGTAATTGAAATGAACTTTGTACCACAGATTAGGTCCATGGCAATACGCAATTGATTAGGACTACAGAACTGTACATAATCTCTGTCCTTGGGAATTCAGTATGGTATAAAGCCCCATGTGCTGCAGTCAGAGACCCTAAACGACGTAGCATTGAAACCAAGAGGCGCTACATATGTTCCTGGAGAATCTCCCTCCATGCCGTTTGTATGCGAGTCCACAAAGCATCAACAGTGGTTGCTGGAGGTCCGTGACGAACAAGTCGCCTATAAACCATAGCCCAGACGTGTTCAATGGGTGACATGTCAGGTGAACATGCAGGCATTGGAAGTAGTGCTACCAGTCGTAGCACATTCCTCACCATATGTGGCCGAGCATTTTCCTGCTGAAGTATGACGCGTGGAGCCCCCTTAAGGAGGGGCAATACCCCAGGCTCTAAAACCTCCCTGATGTAATGGTTACTGTTCAGACTGCCTTAATACGTAGGAATCGAGATCGCACGTTGTATCCAATGGCGCCCCAAAACATCACATTTGACTGTTATCCACTATGTCGCTCCACAAAACAGGCTGCCAGATTGATGACACCACGTCCGAATACACTAAATGTTGTCATTCAGCACGCCAGAGACGACGTTCAAGGGTCCATAGCAGTCTGATGTGTTTGTGGTTTCTGGATAACGAAGTCTACGCGATGGCATGTGTGCCACCAGTCCAGCCCGAAGCAGACTGTGTCGAACCGTCGACGGAGACAGGTCCACGCGTGTTGCAGTGCTCCAGCGTCGAGTCAACACTGTGGACGAGGCTGTGAAGACAGTAACGTCCATGCGGGCAGGATGGTGATCCTCCCGTGCTGTGGTCACATCGTGTGGTCCAGTACTCCCTCGTTGCTGCGTACGGCCCTCTTCTATCCACTGGTGCCACGCACGCATCACTGTCGTAGCAGCATGCCCTTTACAAGCTGAATTGTCACGGTATGACAATCCCATTTCCCAGAGATCGATCACTATGCTCTGTTCGAACTCGCCCACATGCTGATATGGAGCCCTTTGACATTGACGAGGTATTCTGGGGCGTGCTTTCACTTCGTTTGATGGATCGTCACTTACTGAGCTTGGTGAAACACCGACCATTCCGATCACACAAGAGAGGGAGCTGCCGGGCCTACGTGTAGGTATACACTTTAGTAGTGTTACATATCAATATGTACAGTTCACTTCCCTTGTTGTTCTCTATTGTGTAAAAGTAAAGCTGTTGAAAGTACATATGCTATTGCTCTGCTATCCTAACCCCTTATTGCTGGTACACTGTTCTACACAACCTCCAAGTTTGGATTCATTAGAGCCATTTTTTTTGGGTGTTGCAATTTTCACAAACAACAGTGTATAAAGTAGTATAAAGTAATTATGCGCATAAAATATTAAATATGCACAAAGTCAGTATACCACCCCACCCAACACAAGAGACAAAACGAATGGAGCACACACACAAAGTTTTTTTTACTGTCCCGTCCAAGAATATAAGTGCCATAATAACTCATAGCAACGAATACTGATTGATTTACAAACATGTAACAACTCATAGTGAAATGTACTAATCAGATGGACAAGGTTAGTTTTTGTACCAATATAATATATCACAAATCAATTAGAAACCGCAACGCAATACCATGATCAAATACATACTTATTAAGGAAACAAGCAACGAGACGATGTCTATTAAAACACAAGAAAATACAACGTATCCTCAAGTACACCAAACACATTTCACATAAAATGATTATACCAAATAATTGTGATATACGCAATATTAAATAATTACGATCTACGCGACATTAAATAATTGCGAAATACGCACAAAAAATCCCCTTTACGAATGAAACATAAAAACTACTTACTAGGAACCATTCGTAATGAATTACACAAAACAACTACGGACCCCATGTAACGAGATGAAATACAACGAAACAAATTCCTATAAATGATGAGCAAACACAAATCCGGCAAACGAATAACAAATGAATTATATACATACTGGTGTGGTCACCAATAGCCAGGGCTGGCAGGTGACGCACAGGAGCGCAGGATAGTGTGACCTCGGCGAGCCAGCCCGGCTGTTTTGAAATCACACCCGCCAGGGAAGGTATAGAGGCCGGGCATGGCCCTATATAAACCTGGGGGATGGCAACTCGCAGCCATCTTGAATCCAGAGGTCAACATGACGACTTCCAGAGAGGACCACTGGGGTCGTGGTCCGACATCGACCCCAGCCACTGTCACCATCGAGGAGGTCTGTACGTTGGCGACGATGAGTACTGCCAGGGTAATTAAAATTCCTGTATTGCGCCCTAGGCCGTGACGTGTTGGGGATACTCGTACAACCCTGCAGACTCCCTCTCAGTTAATGAGCACATTATAGATGTTTTAAAGTAGTAATACAGTTTGAGATCTTGATGCAAATACTAGAGAATTGTAGAGTAGCGCTAAGTGCGAGATACGCCAATTAATGTATAGTGTTGTGAGTGTAATAAAAGTAGTATTTTATGTATCGAGTCCTAGTTACGACTAACCCCCGTCCTTGTGTGACCTGATTAATCATCAGGACAGGTCACAGCAATACCAAAATACTAATCACGCCCAATGTTTGTTTACTGCCCCGCCCGGAAAAGTTGTGACCCCATCAATATAAATGTGAATACTCTTCAGTATCATTAAACAAGTGCTCATGACACCATTAAGTGAAAACACTATCCACGCACCACAGCTCACATCTGTATCCCACAGACATATCGCGTCCCGTGCGACACTCGACAACCCAAAGCGGAGCGGCCGGGTCTATTGCTCCATGTGTGTCTCGGCACGACCCTGCCTTGTTTCACCCACATCAGTTCTCATAACCTCAATTCAGCATTATGCCACACATCAACAATACAACCTGCTATTAAAAATTCTATATGGCTGCACACAATTATTTTTATAAAAATATAAAAAAATATTTAAAATATATCAAAAAATTTTTTTTTTAAAAATATAAGAACTTAATTTTCGTTCTGCTGTCACTGTGTTTTCTGTAGTTGTGTTACGAATGGGAATTCAACAGGGTAGATATTTCCACAGTGCTCCTCTCCCTGCACCAACCACAAGTCATTTCATCCACTGTGCTGTATCTGAACAGTTCCCCCTGCTAGCGACAGAGCGTGCTTCCTTTCTCTCTCTATCTCTCTCTCTCTCTCTCTCTCTCTCACACACACACAACATCCGCAATAGGACGGCGCGGCTGTTGGCGAGCAAACCATTTGAAAGAATTCAAATACGACGTCCCAAATCTAGTGTAAATGGAATATATATTACAATAATAATATACGAATCACACAATGTTAAAAACGGAATTACTTCCCATCTAACATAATTCCAGGAATATATGATTAATCTCGAACTAGGCCTACACCCCACGACAAAAACACCAAAATGTGATTCCTTTGGTAAACCATAGATACTCTTACTAAATAAAAAATTACATGATTCACCTTCATGGGCTCCCAGCACCCCGCTGCCCAGACCTATACATTATGCATGTGTTGTTTAAAAAAACCAAAAATCTGTAAATGTTATTGTTCTAGCATAACTATTTTTAATGTCATGTATTGTAAACATTAAAAAGTAATATATAAAAAAAATCTGTCTTACAACTGCCAGAGCACATATGTTACACACAACATATGAAAAAAATGTTCGTACATGTCAAGAAATCTCAGTCGTATTTTGTCAAACATACACTATATAGTATTACTTCGATACACTGTGGGTTGTTTAAAAGACATAAACATACCTTTCATCCTTCAAACACTTCATCGCCCATTCTCTGCATCTTTGATTCACTTAATCTTTGACTCACTTCATCACCCATTCATACACTTTTAAAGAGTTGGAACACAAATTAATATACTAATGTGAAAAACACATAAACATTTGCTTCATCCTTCAAACACATATTCGCTAATTCTCTGCTTCTTTGATTCACTTCATTTTTGACTCACTCATTCAAACACTTTTAAAAAGTCGGAACACACATTAATATACTTACGTGAAAAATTACTAATACACCTAAATGCCATTTACTAAATAAAATGAGTAACAATACACAAATTCAGTTCACGCCTTAATTTATTACTTACATTATACCCAGTTTAACACAAAACAATCATATTTACAAAAACATCTTTAAAACGAATTTTTAATATTGAGACAATCATAACTTATATCTTTAAAAACATCTGTAAAAACAAATTTGACCTGATTTCCACAAACATATTTACAAAAAATCAGTATTTTTACCATCACAATAAAAATGTTACTATTATAGCTCTGTGGAGGGTGTCTCTAGCAATATTAACCATTTATATATAACATTCGGTACACTTTCATCATATCTGGGTAATAATTATTCATTTTATTTTTGCATTTCATTTTAAAGCACACATCAAAACTGAAGCACACTGTTGGGACCAGAGGCTTAATGTAGGAAGAATTAGTAGTGCATTATGCACACTCGCAATTTCGGCTGCGAGCGTGCCACACACCAAGAGAGGGGAGCTGAGAAGAATCGGCTTAGAAACTATCCGCTCTATGTCAGACAACAGGATGGAGGATGAAGCATAAATAGCGTCGCTGGACGCGCTCTCACCCCCACTCTACGGCCCACTCTCAGACGCTTCGTCCATTTGTCGGCTTGTGTGAAGCCGGTCAAGAAGACGCTTCTGTAGTGCCACCGATGTGAGGCGTCACTGGACCAGGTTGCAGTCCAGACAATAGTCTTCCCAGGTCAGGAGACGTACTCACAGCACCACATCTCCACTGCTCGGCATCAGGACACGGAGGAGTTTCGTTCGATTCCGAATTGAGTCAGTGGTAGGTGTACATTCAGTAGGGTGCAAGATCGAGTCGACAGGGAAGCTACATGGTTGAAAATGAATATATTTAAAAGATAATTTAATAATTGCAAGTCAACTAAGAGTCAATAATTAATTCGTATTTGTATTTCAATTAATTGTGAAGAACAGCATTTAATAAATTGTTGTTTTAGAAACCATTCTATTCCTATTTCTAATTCTATTACGTCACCTTAATTAAACCCAGTGATATTTAGAACTCAGCTGAAGTACAGAGTTGGAGAGAGAGTTAAAGAGAAGTGAGAGTATAGTAAGTGATTAGCTTTAGTGTCTGGGCAAGGACAGGTTCGTGACATCAGGTTAGCAGGTCTGGCAAGGCGCACGCAACAACTGAAGGAGGCACCGGCCTTCTCAACCCCTCGTGGCCATCGAGAATTAGCAGTTGTCAGTGGACAAGTGTTGTAAGTGTGTTAGCTCCTGTAATTGTGTAACATATGATACGTCTGTAGCAATTGTAAACGTGGTAAACGGTGTAGCCAAGGAAGGTTGATATTCTCTCTGTATACGCGCAGGCGATAGACACCTTAGTCATCTGCAGGTGCGAGTATACGGCCTTGCAATACATAACACTATGCAGCACGTACCGCACGGACAGTGCAGCGCTGGGCTCATCTTGCACTCATTCTTTATAGTAGGAGTAGGAGAGTATCACTTTGCTTTATAGCGTAATGCATGCATGATTGTATAATGGAACCGTTGTCGGAACCGTTTCGGTAAAGCATAAGGGTCTCCTATAGTAAATTTGGGCTGTGTGTAGTGTTGAGGAGCAAAATGTAGTGTGCTTGTAGTTAGTGTTGTAGTGTAAGTACACAGTCCGTGTTGTGTGTTTTAATTGCAATCGTATGTAATCATTTATTTTCGCGCTTATCAAACACGTTTTTCTCTTATGCCATAGCATAAAGTATATGGATAAGCATAGTAAGACGGCGCAGTCTTCCGTCAAGAAGCTTTTTAAGTAGTTCTTGCTAGATACATCAGAATCTGAGGAGATTCTTAAAGAGAAAGAACTTGCTAGCCAAAACACGAGCGAATCCGAGCCTTCAGGTTCGTCTAGTGGTCAGAATCTTGCATTAGACTATTCGTTTAACACAAGTCCGGAGAACACGTCGTTACAGACATTACACAACACTCAACTCCTACACGACGCGGACAACTATGCGTTACCCACGGAACACACGCAGTCGCAAACCGAACAAGTATATTATAATTTAGACACATTTAGCATGAACATACTGAGCCACCCCTTGGCGCTCCACATCAGCGGACAAGAGAAATAGCTCAGTGCTTTCCAACAAACGGAAAACCCCAGGTGCTGGCCCCGAACATAAGCACCAAGGTGTCCCAGAGGAGGACGTGAAACTAAGTATCTCCACTCCCACGTGCAATCCTTCACTTTAAAAATAAATAATCATGGAGAAAGGAAGCCTAGCCTAAAATAATTATTAAACATCTAACTCCGCTCTCTTACCTTGTTCTCCATTCAGGTACACTGTTGTTGGTTTTCTTTTAATACCCATCAAAATACAATAACACGCTAGAGATTTCGTCAATAAATAATCTAAAACATGAAAGTGCACTTACAAAAAAAGGTAGTAGGTATTAGTTAATTTCTTTTTTCTTAACAAATAAAAAAAATTGTCATCTGGTTTAGGTTTTTATTTGACCCCTTTTTCCTTCTTAACACACAAACAATGAGAAGAGATAAAATATATATAGTGTTTAAACTAAACAATAATTGGTGTTATTAGTATTACAGTTGACAGACCCTTTTTTTATGTTTTCATATTCTGACTTTTTTTAACAACTTAGGGTGCACCCGAAATTTACCATTTTAGCTACAGCTTCCTCGCTTTCTCCCTTATTTTATTTTAGGACCAACAAACTTAAAACTTGTAAATAGATAATTCTTATGGCTGTGCACACTATTTCATACCAAGACCTTGAACAAGGTAAGTATTATATTTTTAACATGTTCTTTTCAAGGATATTTGAGTCCAGAATAAAACATCGTGCAGCAAGTTGAAGGCAGCCACTGTCGTGGTGTCATGCAGTAATCAAAAAATCACATGGAATAATAACATTATTTCTAATGAAGGGATGAAAAGGCGGTGGCCGAGGAGTCGACACACCACTGCTGCTTAAATCACAGCGTGGGCCACGGTCCCATCACTTGAAAAGCACGAAGCTGAGATCACATCACCAAAATGGCTAGATCGTGTAGCCGGGGAACCGCTTTGAACAACATTACAAGGGAAACACAATAAACGAGCGCCGATAATGCAACAAACAATTACCGCAACCACTTACCAAAAGGTAAATAGCAATCACTCACTAGGCGGTGAAGTATGCCACTTACGCCATAAAAAAAAGCTGAAAGTCAGGTAGCAAATTTTCAAAACCAACTAAATTAAGTTGAAGTAGTAATCGTAGAAGACAGGGTCAGCACATTCCTTCACGTACGACAGTGACTGTACGATGTTCCAGTCTCGCGACATGACCAGTCGATAATTATCGAAAAGCCATAACGCAGAGTTAAATACAATAGAAAATTACACATTGCATTAAAACATAATTAACATAATGACAAAACAAATAAAAGGATTCACAGTAAATAAATTACAATGAAGGTAACAAACAAGCATAACACATTACATCCAGGAAAATCAAAAGTTTGATACAGATATTTTACATTATTACGATACTGGTGATGCTACCTATCCTAGTCGCCGACAGACACAATCATAGAGACACCAAATATAGATGTGATGGAATAACAACATGTTATGATAATTACAGTTTTTTATTTTATTTATTTTTTGCACTGTTTATGGCAAATTAATATGAACAGTACTATCCAGTATGGTTCAGAATTAACACAAAGTATAGAGTTACATTAAGAAAAGACAGTAAAATACCATGTACACACTTAATACAGCGGTAAAATGAGTGATTTGAACAAATTACTAAAATGAATATAACGACAGTACTCGTTTTATGTTACAGGTGCTGCCCTCTGAAGTGAGAAGCAGTAGATAAATAAATACATAATATGGTATATTATGACTTTACTACTTGGCAAACAATAGTGAAATGAAAACAATATTTTTTTTTTCGTCAGCAATAAAGGTCATAAATGCCAATAACCTTAACACATAATAATTTTTTTTGGTTTGCACAATTAAATTATTTTTAAAAAATTCCATTTTTTTTTTACATTAACACAAATGTGGTGTTCCGACTGGAAACAAGGAAAGATCATAAAGAAAGAAGAAAATGAAACGGGCTTTGCAAAATCGCGTATTGGTAGAAAAGAAATAGAAACAAAATTAGATTACGAGAGATCATGCTGTAGCATGGCTCAACACAGACAAGCCAAATTGACGGTACCACCATGAATAACATTCAACCAATTCAGGTCACTGTTAACCATCATGAAAATGTGTCTACATTTTCCAGAGCAGCACGGAATACTTGTCATAATTCTTAGAAGATTTAATTCTGTTAGTGATATCAACGGTTGGGTCGATGCCGAACGGTGTAAGCGCATTCGCGTAGATGTGAAAGGTGCGGCCAAGTACATGGTCGATAATCTAGTTCAAGTTTACGGGAACAGTATTACATGGCACATCATGGAAACAAAACTGATTAATATTTTCACACCCACAGAGGAAAGTAAGAAGTACAAGCAGATACTCTACACCAAATGGCAAGCGCTAGGTGAGAGTTGCCAGCAATATATCGATACACTACTGTACTACCGTACGTAAATATAACCAACACGTCCAGGATGCTGGGTTTATTAGCATACTCCGGAAGTCGCTACTTCCGTCGATCGCGGGTAAAATCAATGATTTAGAAAACGAGACTGTAGACCAGATGATCAGTAATCTGAAAAGAGTAGAGCTGGGTCTCTACTGATATAATCAGGCGGTTGCTATGGTTACAAACATCCCCGATACAGAGCATTTTCACACAGAAATCGCTAAGCTGTAGGATGAAATCGGCAAGTTCACACTTAAAAATCAACAGTTACAGGAAACGGTGAAGTCGACTGGGAACAGTTACCAAGGCATGAATAAAGGCAGAAATTCATGCCAGTACACAAATAAACCCCACATACAGTTTTCGAACAATCAGTTTTACCCCAGAAACAGGTATGCGTGGAATCAACGGCCACGGAATATGACGCAGCCTATAGTTATTGTCAAGGAATATTCAGGACCAGAGCATAGGCAAATTTTTCACCAACCACGCCATTTTCGGCAAAGTTACCGAAACCAAGGATTTAGAGATGGACATGGATCACGCGCAGAAGATGCGCAATCACGTGATCAGCGACGGTTTCAGGACGACCAACACAGTTATTTTCAGGGTAGCAATCGAGGTCTCCATCGCGGCAAAAGTACGCAAAAGTCACAAAACTAGTTGCTGAGGGGGTAAGTCACATTTCTCCCACCAAGGAACATGAATGGACGCAAAATGCCTGCAGGACGATCTTCAGCAAAGTCATCAAGGGCACAACATATACAAATGTCACTAAGTTCAGTGCGAACAGTCAGGGCATCGCTCTGAGAAGCGAGGCAGATTCATGACGCCAAAGTTCAGCCAAGGAGCGTTGCCAGGCAAAAGTCAGCCCTTCTGCGATACAGTTTGGCAACCCGCATGCACAGCGAACCACGACGTCGCGAGGAAACTGTATGCCACAGCAGAATTCAGTCGCAGACCCGGAGAGGTGAACAATAGGAGCGCCACCTGTTGTTATTGCAACAGTGGCGAATCACGTGCGCAAAATGCATCATAGCGAAATTCTGCAGGAGGCGCCGATTCGCGACACAGGCGACTAGGCAAAAATAGTGCGTGTGTTGTGTTTTTACGCAGGCCATAAAGCTCGTCATTGCGCACTTTTTCTTAACCAGGCCTTTGACTTTGCGACCGACATCGTGGCGAGATTCCGGCATTTCAAAAACAAATTTGATCCGAGGCGAATCAAACTTCGAATCAGCATTAACCCTGCCGCTACAGTCACTGACACTCATGCTGTTACCCTCACCACAGAACGTTGAGTTGGCAATGATGATGACACACAATGTGCACGCAGACTGAGCTGAACCAAGTTCGAACAACCACAGCGAGGCCAAGTGAAACTTGAATGTCAGCAAGCTTCAATTCATAAGTCGATCCCCACAATTAAAGTGAAGATATGTGGTAGGCAATACAGCATGCTCATCGACACAGGATGATCGCGTAGCTGACTAGCATCGACATTGATTTCAGAACAGAAATTGGAGCCTATAACAGAGACATCCCGACCAAGGAGTTAAAACCACCAAAGTTTAAAACAAAAGTTAATTTCAGTATTTCTGGACACACTTACCGACAGGAGTTCTTGGTTATAGACAACCTTAAGATAGACATCATATAAGGAGTATATTTTATTAAGAAATATGACATGATTCCATTCCTAAAACATAACATCCATTTTATTAATGGCAACGACTCAGATAAAATCATTCAAGTTCTCATCTATTCGTCACTTATAGACAACGAGAATGCAGGAACGATACAATATTGCCTCAGCAAAATAGAAACTATAGAATCAGGTAGGGAAGACAAACCATTGCCAAAAATTAACTCTAGATTAGAAAGTCAACAACAGCAGGCTATTAAGGAAGTGATTAGCGAATACAAGGGCAGATTTGCATATTCAATCCTATAGTTTATCGAAGCAAGGAATTACAGCATTAAATTATATTTGACTTCAGATAAGCCCATTGCGACTCGACCTTATCGCATAAGCCCTAAGGTCAGGCAGGAATTATTGGAACAGATACACAATATGGAAAAAGTAGGAATTATCCAGCAGTCAGTTCCCCATTTTCTGCACCAAGTCAAGTTATTAGGAATAAATCAGGAAATATTAGATTTATCACCAATTTTCACAAACTTAACCAGTATTTAAAACCTATACAGTACCCACTGCTGCATACTGAAGACATATTGAATCTTTTACAAAACTCAAATTACATAACTAGTCTTGATCTCTTTTCATGATTCTATTCTATACATGTACACAAGCAGGATATACATAAACTCAGCAGTTCACCCCAGCATTTTCAGCAGTTTATGGACATCTTATTGGGACCTTTACTTTGGAATATGGCGATTGCTTATATCGACGATATTTTTACAATAGGTAATTAGTTTTCTGAGCATGTTAACAATATTTAAATAAAGTATTTAATAGATTGCATAAATTCAATGTGAAAGTTAATGCCAAAATTATGTGTTTTTGCGGAACAACAGATGCAGATCTTTGGACATTTTATCACTCCAGACGGCATAGCTACAGATCCACAAAAAGTGTGTGCGATTCAACAAATGTCAGCACCCGGCAATGTTAAGCAACTTGGTACTTTTCTAGGCCTAACATAGTATTTACGTCTTATATACAAAATATGCAGCTAAGACAGCACCCTTAATTGAGCTAAAAAAGCAGGCTAGTAATTACAAATGGAGTCAAGACCAGCAGAAGGCCTTTATATAATTGAAACAGGCAATTCAGCAGGCGTCAGTTTTACACAGATTCAAATAGAATAGGACATAAATTCTCGCATATGATGCTTCACAAACAGTGATAGGAGCAGTTATTTTGCAAGAGGACCCTCACGATAAGTTGCGTCACATAATCGCTTTTCCATCAAAGAAATTGTCCAGTCCAGAAACTCGTTGGAACATACAGAATGCGAGCTTGGATCTGTAAAATACTTTTGCAATTATTTTAGGCAATATCTGCACGTCCGTCATTTCATAGTGGAAACAGATCATGCTAGTCTTTGATATTTGTGTACCATGGCGGATTATAATTTACGCATTCAGAAGATGGCGATAGCATTAACTCAGTACGATTTTGAACCATGCATCGTGAAAGGAAAACTTAATACAGTACCTGATATGTTAAGTCGTATATCGGCACACAGTCAAACTAAAACACAGGCCATACATGTGCATAATAAGACATATCAGATCAAACCATAATTTTTGCACTTTACATCCTTATTTAAGGCACTCGCAAAGATTTTATACCAGAATTATCGTAAAGACGAGGAGATTAATAAAATCATTCATAAGTACATAGTATATAATTGGACAGAGATCAAACAGTACATTAAACCTGAGTTGCAAACAAAATATAAATATATCATTATTAAAGCCATTTTAAACAGAGAATATCTCCCAGCATATGTGTTAGCTAAAATTATTTCTCATTATTTTCAGGTCAATTTAGAAATCATTACACAGCATAAATTGAATAAGATACCTGTCACATGTGTTGAACCCTTGCTCCATTGCTATACAATTATCATTGAGGATAATAAACAAATTTGCTATTAATCAGCATTTCTGCATGGACAGGAGTACATCAGGATCGACGATGATCAGCAGCTATATTCAGTTCCAGTAGACGACCCTAGGTCACCATTTCTAGGCGAGTATGCCAACGATCCTCATATTTACAAGCTTAAGGTAGCTCTTACAGACCCAGACAACATGGAACCTAGATACAAGAAACTTGTTAGATGCTATGGTATCACAGGCAATGGTGAAATCTATTTGAGAGTTAGTACTCCAGTTACTAAGAAACAGCTAACATTGGTGCCCAAATACAATGTAAATGAAATAATCGTGGCAGATCATGACACAATTTTGGGAGACGGTCTTTCTTATCTATTTAATACATTACAAAAATTAGCAGACATATTGTTGGGACAGCATGAAGAGCGATGTCAAAATTATATTAAGCATTGTCAGATTTGTTAGAAGGTTAAATCTCCTTGTACAAAACCAATAGGCAAAATTACACCCATTTCCCCCACTTCCCTTCCCTTTTGAAAGCATAGAGTTTGGACACTAAAGGGTCCCTTCCAACTACTCAAAAAGGCAATAAAAATATTTTGGTAATGAACAAAGTTTTTCAGCAGATATGCAGTTGCAAAACCAACTAAATATATTGACGCACAGATGTGTGTATCCTTTATTAAGGAGTTAATTTTATAATACGTCTGCCCACAACAAACTTTAATGGCCAGGGCACGAATTTTAACAATGAGTTAATTGCAGAACTTCTCAAAAACATGAAAATCAATAAATTACAGACAACATCTTACAATCCAGCATGTAATGGGTTAGTCGATGTTCTTAATAAGTTAATGTCAATACAGTTGACTGCTTTAGCGCAATAGGACCCTGATAATTGGGATGCTTAAGTAGACTTTATTTTGTTTAATTATAACATTTCAGTCAACTTAAGTACCAAGTTAATGCCTTTCTATCTGTTGTACTGTGCTGAAGCGGAACAGTCAACTCATGTCATGGCTAACCAGTATTCCAAATAGTTACGAAAAGACAGAGAGCAAGCCAGGAGGTATTTACTTGAAGCGCACACTCAGATGAAAGTTCAATTTGATCGTAAACACTGAGCCAACATGATTCAAATCAGTGATTGGTTTTGGATCAAAAACTGTGCACAAGCAAAGACTCTCAAGTACAAATACAAAGGCCCGTGTGCTAATTGACGTAGTCGGGCAAGCCAATCTCAAAATCCAGATAAACCGGACAGGTGTGCCAAAATACAACTAAGTGAATACCAAAAAAGTGGAAATTGCAACATATATAAGTTCATAGAGACGTCTTTGAGTGCCTCATGTTATTGTCTTACGTTAAACTTCACTCGATGTTCACATTCTTAACCTTGGTACAGTGTGTGTGAATATATGCGAGAGGAAGTGTGGGAGTCCAGTGGATGCAGTGTTCAGCAGTTGAAGATCCTGTAGCCGACAGCACAGCACGGTGCACCAGGCAGGCTGCCCTATCTAGCAACGGCCGAGCAAAGCAGCACCAAGCCTCGCATTTTCTCCGCCCATACTGGTAGAGATCGCCAGCAGCGGCCAACGAGACTGGCCGCGGCGACAAAGCCACCAGGAGGGGACAAGGACGAGGAGAGTTGCACTTCTGCCCACCCTCGCCCCCCCCCCCCTACACCAAACACCTGGCGGAGCGACAGAACGGCGGCCATTCTTCTCCCAGTGCATGTTTACAGCAAGAACAGTCCAGTACAGAATGACATAACGCATGCATGCGGAGCATTTTGTGTGCCATGTGTTGTCGTATTATTTTCAGGAGACTGTTACTTTGTGTATAATATAAATATTCCTTTTTCTATCAATCCATTTTCCTTGTTTGATAAAGTGAAAGTTACAAACTACACTTCTTTTTCACGCAAACATTTACATGCAATCATCGCAAACTTTACGTACATTTTGAATAACTTAAACTCTCAGCGAGAGTACTTACGTCGCATTCCGTGTGGACAGGACTGTACATTTTAGAAGCTGCGATAACAAGTTTAGTTCAAACAGTTAATTGTATGTCAACATAACTTAAGGAGCTAAAAAAGCTGTGGATAGTAATTTTAGCCAATGCATAGAGTAATCTTTTAACCACAGCATAAAGTAATAAATTTATTACATTACAATGAAGACAATAATGCCCTTGATAGATGTTTTGAATAAGTTTTCTTAGATCACGGAAATTTCTAACTCACCCGAGCACCAGAAAATGTATTTCATATTCCTAAAGAATCTGTAAATAGTGCAAAACATGAGTGTGTGAAAGCTGCTATTAGCTTACACGATTTTACAACCCTTTTATCTAAATGTCAGTACACGTGTTCAGTAGAGAGACATACTTCAGTAACACATATTTTATCCCATCAGTATGTTATTTCAGATCCACCTACTGGTATGGTAGTGGCATGTGTTAATCAGCCACTCAATAAGGAAATCTTCTATGGTTACTTGGGCAATGTAGAAATGCAATTGCCATGTGGCTGCCAACTTCATACAACCAGGCAATACTTACTGAGGCTAGTCTCATAGGCGATAACAGAGCCCCTAATGAAACGCCAATTCACACAGTCGTGCACATTCATTGGTAAAAATTCAATGCCTTTGACTAAGGTCGATTGTCTACGACTACTGGTATACACTACCATAATGTAACAGATGCTCTGGGTGAGCATTGGAAAACAAAACATGCCACCTTACCAGTGATAAGTCAGTTCTATGAAACGCATTTTGGCCATACATGGCCTACGGGCCAAGTGTTTTTTTATTTTTTTATTTAAAACAATATACCGATCCTGCCAAGGTTTTCACATATGTGCACATGAACTGGAATGAGTCTATGAAATGCAATTTGAAATATAGCATTTTCCCTTTCAAATAAATCTTTGCGGATTCTTACATAGGTAGTACGGTGCATTTTACTGTTTGTGGGTGTCGTTTCATTTGGTTTGTATGGACAGAGTTTCGCCCAGGACAATCTGGTCATTTCAGTGATGGTTGTTGTGGTAAGCCGAATAACAGGGCATGACTGTCCTTCGCACTGAAATCTTGGTACATGACGAACCACAGGTGCAGGCTAGGCTGGTCATGTCCGTGTATGGTCTTGAACCCCAGTCAGTAGGTTGGAAGGCATGATGTAAGTATGATCAATGAAGGTGCAGGTCGGACAGAGTATGTCTACCTGTAATTACAGGATCGGTAAACGAGTAAGACTGCTTGTAAGTACGGACATGGAAGGTCGCAGACAGAGTATGACTGCAGACTCATTACGTGAGTGTGCAGGCAGAGAATGGCCTCCTCTAAGTACATGCATTGAAGGTTCGGTACATGAGTGCTGGTTGGAGACAGAGTACGAATGTCTCTAAGTACGCGCATTGAAGGTTCGGTATGCGAGCAAAGGTCGGAGACAGCTTATGACTGTATGTAATAACCAGTGTTGAAGGCTCAGTACACGGGCGCAGGTCGGTTGTGTCGGGTGTGTTCCATGACTAGTGATGGCTGCATGTGGTGATTTCGTTTCGTACGGAGGTCGTTCTGACCAGGATGCCGTGGTCTTGTCTAGCATCGTTTAACACACACCCCGCGATTGTCTGATTGTGCTGGTTGGTAAGTACTTATAATAAGATTTTTTTTCCTTTACATCGGTGTGTAGCAGTGTTGATATTATCATTCCCACACTTCACAAATGGTGCTCGATGTTCGTGCACTATGCATTGGTTGGTAAATGTTCATAACTATTTTTTTGCTCTTTGCATTGGTATGTAGTGGTGTCGTCTCTCTTAGTGATGATTTCGTTTCCATAGGTTCGTAAGGACGGTCTGGTTGTGTCTAGCATCACCACAGTGTACAGAACCTGATGCTTGTGTTGGTTGGCAAGTACTTGAATTCGTCCCGCAATGGAAATGTACATGTGAGTGACTAGGTGATCTGGAGCCCTGACCCATCTCTCTCTCTCTCTCTCTCTCCCTCTCACTTGACTAGTGTTCTGTGTTATCCCTTCGACTTGCCTGTGCTATCAGTCGACCGCCTGGGCTACCTTACAGTGACCAGAATGGTCAGCTCATGCTTGGCATACAACACTTGCTGGTTGTGAAATATGTGATTGTGCTAGTTGGCAAGTGCTTGAATTCCTATCATAACATAAAAGTACATGTGTGTGACTCGGCTTATCTACTACCCTGGAGCCTTGGCATATCTCTCTCGGCTAGTGTACTGTGACAGCCCTTCGACTTGCGGAGACCTGCATTGTGCCTGCACTGTTGGTCGACTGGTTCGGCAGCCAACTATGTTTGTACCTGTGCTTAGGGCATACTTGCCACATGCACAGTGCGACTCTAGCCTTGTGTGCGTTGCCATGCTTCGCCCTATGTGGCACAGGCACAGTGCTTGAGACTTGTCCCTTCCAAGATGCCAGGACGTTCCGTGCATGGGTATCGGAAGGAGTAAACCCTGCTGGAATGGGAAAACTAAGGTGGAATGGTAAAGCATGAGACTCAGCTTATCACCAGGTGAAAACTAAGGTGGAATGCCAGTACTGATTGAGCAATGCGCAATTTCGGTGTGCGAAATTGTGCTAAAACATGTTTCTTACACGTAATTTGGGTGGTATTGACGTCATCCAAGATGGCGGTCGTGGCACCTCGGCTTCCTGCCAGGACGCCAGGTGAGTCAGAACTGTCCTTTTTATGTTACTAGAACCGTAATGTGGGGTAACAAGTGACGGGAATTTCGTATAAGGTTCCGTTTTATTTATTTGTTGTCTAAATTATTTTACTGTTAGAAAATTACGAACATATATACTAAAAGTAACTAACGTCCTACGCTGTTTGTCGGTGTGAAAAAAACATAAGATAATTTATGTAACTGTAATAAAATTGGTAAAAAGCAAACACACGTTATGCATCGTTTTGTACGCCGTTAGTACTTCACACTAAACTTATTTTCGTTAATCGGCATAACATGTTAATCATGCAAGATGCCTATGTAAAACTCTCAAACATTAGGGAAGGGGAGGAAGGAGGAAGGAGTTGGTAGCAAGATAACTGAAATAGTTGTCGTGAAGGTCACGAACACTGTTAGCAAACACAGTGTTACTTCCGGTGTGGCTTTGGCGCGCACTTGCGGTCGAAACAGCGCCGTGGTAGACGCAGCAAAGCCACAGATGTCGGCACTCAAACAGGAAGTGGTGCGAGCATTCGTCTCCCAGAGTCGTTGAGTCGACGTCCTTCAAATTGTGACAGGATCGGCGAGCCAGCCATGCTGGCGCCTGTCATACAGGTCCTCCCAGATGTCACTCGGGGCAAACAATGCGTTTGCCTCCCCACTCCAATATCAACAATTCGATATATTTCCATCTAATCAGCCGTAAAAATTTACAAACAACTGTCTTGTATTTTAACTGTGATGCGAATTAGTTACAAACGTATCAATACATAGTATAAAAGGAAGTCTCTGGCGTGTGTCTGTCTGTATGACTGCGCTAATCTCGATAACCACTGATCAGATTTGGATGCGGTTTTTACTGTTATGATCTGCATTTATCGAAGAAGATTTCCGTGTATTAAATATTACCTTGGCTCTTATAGTAGGTGAGTGTTGATGGTATTAGTGAATCAAGTCGTAACAAAGTTTGCCGTCAGCGCGCTCTCATGGAATATGCTGTCTAATCCTTTAGAGATATAAACAAGATCATGTACAAAATAATTATGTAAAAATTATCTACAAAAAAGACAGTGGTAGCATATGTGTGTGTGTGTGTTATATATATATATATATATATATATATATATATATATATATATATATATATATATATATAATAGGTAAGTAGTAATAAGCGTATTTACAATTTATATTTCGCAATAAAAACAAACGTAAAATTCACTGTGTTTTCTAACCATAAATAAATTACTCTTTAGCTAAATTAATGAATTCATAATTGAAACTGTTTAGTGTAGATGAGAAATATCCTTTACAACATACAATTATCGCAAATAATTTAAAAGTTATGAGACGTTTTGTAAAAAAATAATTTCTAAAATCGAGACACGCCCGCGCCGACTTATACGTGGACGGTGGTGGTGATGTGGGTAGCAGGAGGGTGATGAGTGGTGCAAGGGGGGAAGGTGTACGAGGCGAGCGCTCGGCCCCGCGCCCGCGGCAGACAGAAAAAAACGAAATCGTACCCGGGCGAAGCCGGGCTGGATCGCTAGCCTTGGCATAAAGGAAACAACAAAATAGAAGAAATACGTCACAAACCACACAACAGTACTGTGACGAAAATCGCAAGTGAACACTTCTGGTATCGGGGCGCTGCGGCCGGCCTACACGGAATAAACCCATGCGATCAATAGTAACAGCTAACTTATGTCTATCTTCTTTCCTTATCGGTATTGAATACAATCCTGAAAAAAATATCCAATTTTTGTGTAGTATTTACAACATATCTTCTGGGCTCTGCAGTGGATGTTTTTGACCTTTTAAAGAATCCATTGAGTAGTCGGAAATGTGAAAGGAATAGTATGGGACGTCATTTTTTTGACCTAGTAGACATGGAGCGACATAACGGCTTCAAGATTTCTCAATAACTTTTTGCTTGGAACTTGTGAAGTTATCTTTCGTATTCTTATTCACTTGGTAACAAAAGAGTATGTAAGGATATAATTATTGCCGGGGCTAAGCTGTAAAGGTGGGACGTTTGGTTTTGTTTGTAACTCTATGTGTATCATAATTATGTTTGCTGGAATTCTGCTATTATTTTACAAGTTTTGAGGAATAAGATGTTACACTCGGCTCTCTTCGTTGTGCAATCCTGCGCAACAAGAAATCCACACGCCCAGTCCCGAAAAGAGGACAGCACAATGGTTACTAACCCATTTTCAAAAACAGTGATGATATTTTGAAAAAATGGCTTCGCGTTGTGCTGGTGCAGCGTTGCATAATTTACCATCAATAAGTTTGTCAGTAGTCAGTTTAATTTTGATGTTGTAATTTCTTCTTGCTTTTAATTACGTAGTTATATAGGAAAGCCTTGTATCTGCTCTAGCAATTTTTTTTTTTGGTAATGTGCCGTATTTTCTGAAGTTTGTAAAATGAATCAATAAGTACTCTAAGAGCAAACCTCTACACTTTGACTTTTAATTGTTAAAGGTAGATAGATCGTCACAATCATCAATTTAGATGTATTTGGCCAAAACTTAATTTCAATTCTTAATATTAACACATTAGAACAAGGGAAATCTTAACAGTTATTTTGAAATCAATTTTGTTTCTCTCATGTAACTTCTGGTGCCATAACCTACAGTTACACCGTTATCTAATGATTCATATCGCATGTAAGAAAATACGGATGTAAGCAAAACCCCAAAAAACTTAAGATTTTCTCTTATAAAGTAGTCCTATACGCCATAGCAAGTTTTGATATGTGACATAAACTATGAAGTGGAAATAAATCCAAGGTGGCTGGATCTATTCGCTTAAATTGTAGTAGTAATTCACTGCACGGGCGACAGAAAATTAGAGGCCCACTTCACTTAATATTTAGTTTCCCCTCCCCCTTCCTCTACCCTAGAAGCCGCGTAGCGTCCTTCTTAACACATTGTTACAATCAAAGTTTGTTTCTATCGATGGATTGGATTATCCAAGAACTACATTTGCTACAATCGTATAGGAATCTTCGTAATATGACTGCAGTCTTTAATTTATCAACAGCGAAATATCTTCTTTTACCTTCGATACGGAGCCGCTACAGCACTTCTGTGTCCACCACACTCCCCCGCACACGAGATTCCACCATCAGAATATATTGTCGCCCGCCAGGGCCGTGAGTTGAATATAGGACCTTACAGCGGTTCCACAATAGAGCGATGGTCCGACGCCGGCCGCTGGCGACGCAGACCGTGCTGCCATCTGCTAGGCTGCAAGGAAGCTTTCAATGAAATTTTGAAAACAAACGAAACGCAGTAGAGTTTCTTGCCATTTAAGTAGTAAGGCATAGGGAGATCTTGGACAGGGTCCGGGGTCCGGACCCGGATCTCGAGGGGAGCCGGCCGTCATGTTGGAATTTTTTTCTTCCCAAAAATAGTTCATTTGCACACAAAATCGTATATTTCAGCCCAAAAATGCCTTTGCAAAATAGAAAAAAAAAACGGAAAATTTTGAGGGGAATATGGGAAATTTTAAGGCATTTTTGGGCTGAAACATACGGTTTTGTGAGAAAATGAACGATTTTTGAAAGAAAAAAATCCCAATATGGTGCCGGTTCCCTTCGAGATCTGGACCCTGGACCCTGTCCCAGCTGTCTCTATGCCCTACTATTCATTTAGTTCTTAATTTTCTTTTTTTTTTTAGTGATGTACACTTCTGTTTATTAAAGTATTATATTAAAATTAAAAATGATATTGTAGAATATTATCGACTCTTCAGGCATTGGAAAACATAACTTTATTTTCCTAAAGGTAGGTAAAATTGGTATAAATTTGTACTCCAATTAATAACTCTGCAACAGGTTTGTTATATATATTTTCATTTGTTGTTTATCTCAGCTTGTCGCCAAATTATTTATCATGAAGTAGAGAAATGTTATTCTTGTTATTCCCCGACGCTGGCGACGAGCATCAAAACCAATGTTCGTCGCTCGTGCAATGTTCTCGACGCGTCGGGTCGCAACGCTCTATTGTGAAAACCGCTTACAAGTGGCGAAGCCAGTGTGTCCAGCCAACACTGAAGCGACCTTAGGCCCCTAGTTTGCCAGATACGCTAGTAAAATAAGCACTCTCTCCCCGCATCCCTCCCCCCACCCTCCGCAAATCTTCGGATTCCTGCTTCGTGCGCACCGCGGGAGGTTAGCGGGCGTCCTTATCGCTCGGCGCGAAGCTGCTGTGCACACTCGGCTTGCGGCCGGCCTCGCTGGTGACAAGAGCGGGCTTGCAGGCGGGCGATAGCAGCAGCAGGCAGGCAGTGTTGGCACCACTGGGCGACGTCAGTCGGGGCGCTCTCTGCAGTCGCAGGACGCCGGGCGGCTCAGTTAGTAGCGCGGGCTGAGCCTTCGGCGGGAAGCGGCTGCCGCGCGTGGTTCCTCCTACAGCGCAAGTAGTTCGCCGCGTCAGCGCTGCGCATTCCGCACCCTCGTCTGAAACACCGCTCAAGGTAAATTTAGCACTCTCGAAAGCCCTTCCTAACAACACTTTCTTCTTCATTTAGTATCCCTCCGCTGTATGAAGTATTTACATTGTAATTGCCTAGTGATTATTCATTCGCCGGTTAGATCGTCTACCGTCTGCAATCGACGCTAACAGGAATAAACGAAATAAAAAGAATGTACGTATTTATATACAAATATTTTTGTTTGTGTGTGTGAGTTAAACAAATCTTTCGTAAAAGAAAAAAATCCGCAGACTTAGCAGTTCACTCAGTTATTTGTACATTTATTTGGTATAACATTAACAAAATAAAAACGTACGGCGAAAGTGGTGCCATGCCATCTGTTGACAATTGTCTGTACCATTTGTTTTCACTTGTTTGTGATGTCTTGAATTCTAGTTGGCTGGAGCTAAACGTTAAACGCACGTACTTGAATGTTGCGTTTGACGTTTAGCGTCGCGGCAACGTTTTGCGTCGACTGTATCCAGTGCCGTTACTCTATGGATTTATGAGTTATTGTAGCGTCAACGCGATTGTAGCCAAGCTTAAAGTGAAAACGTGAATAGTAAACGTGTTACGGAAATGCTAATTCGCGTTGTGATTCATTCAAAGCAATTTAAAAAAAAAAAAACACCTAAAGGCGTTGGTATTCCATTTCTTAACATCGAAATAAAAGTATAAGTTAAGAAATTTGTGAAAACTGAAAATATTTCTCTTGGTTTCTCTTCTTTTTTTTTTTATGCCCCGAGTGCAAGAATTAGCAAATTTCTAAATTATTTGTCTTTATGATTATTTAACAGTTTAATTTCACCGACGCAGGGACAAAGTGACCAGGCCACAGGCAGTGTTAATATTTCACAAAGCGGAAGAATACGTATCGTGCATGCGAGCAGATCTCGAGCAGGGCTTTCAAAAGTGCTCAGGTTACTGTGAACAGCGTGTACCTATTCTTCACGGTTTGCTGGGCACTTTCGTAGGTCCTGCCCGCTTTGCGCCCTCGCAGAATTGTAAGTGCTGGGCCCATTTCACAAAACTACAATTTTACAAGCTACTAGTGTATGGACTTGTAGGTCGTGAGTAGTAAAAAATTTTCTGTTTCGCAAAACTACAAGCATTTACCAGTAACTACAAGTCAATGTTTACAAGTTACGAGTGCATTTTTAATAGTTACAAGTATATTGGTTTCACGAATGTATGTACAAGCCCACCCCAAACACTTGTGAAAAAACATTGGTTTCTGACAAGAATGGCGATCTTTGTAGAAATTTCTAAATGTTATCAATAATGGTTTATTCGGCGTATAATTCGATATAAATCGAATTTATCATACTTTGTTTTTGTTAATTACTAACATAAATATTTAGTAGCGATTCAGAAAAAATGTAAAAAAGCATATAATGAACTTAAGTGTTAGTGACGTTGAATACCATTTAGGTAAAGAGTGAATATGTATTTTGAGCCTGTGTATGAATTAATAAGCGTTTTCTGATGTCTTCTACACACGATCAAATTCGGCCTGAAACAGACAACAAAACTCTAATGGCTTTGCTAACAACAGATAATCCCTGGATACAATTATATAATTTATATATTTGCAGTTTGTGCTATTGGCCTATCCATTTCATTGTCGACTGACAAATTTATAATGCAAGAGGGAAAAAAAAACTTTTTACATAAATGTGTGTGTCACCCATATCAGCTAAAGCGATTGCAAGTTAGTTATTTTATTTTTTGGCGTATGTAACATAAAAATGTGTAATGTTGTTGCAATATAGTATTTTTTCAATTCTTACCAATGATAATTATTTTTAAATTTGACTTAAATGTATCCCTTAGGATACATTATTTCCCCAAATATAAGGCCAAAAGCCATCGCAGTCTCGCATATTCTCCCATTTCTATAATTTATCGGGTTTCATTGACCTACCTGAAAAAGCACCGAAGAAGATATCTTTAGCTTCTCTGAGCTTCTTCAGTACAGCCAATTTATTATCATATTATTTTGACATTTTGTTTACTTGTGAATTAACCAAGCATACTTGTAGTACAGAAATAGTAATTACTATTATAATACCGAAACTTTTCAATAAACACAAATTACAAGTTCTTGTAGATACCGGTGCTGTTCGTGAAACGGAATTTATAAATACTTGTAGATAATAACACTTGTAACTTGTAACTAATAACTCGTGAACATGTAGTTTTGTGAAACGAACCCCTGCACTGTCAGTTCTGGCACAATGTTAAGAATTCACACCTTACTTCATTATCTGACATATAAAACTAGAAGATATTTTACATGGCCAGAAACTGAAATGATGTTATTGTTATGTTGGTAACATAGCCCTAAAACACGACACTACTCTTCTGCATTCCCGTAAGTGATTGGGTTATTTTTTCCTGTTGCAGGTAGGGAATATTAAGTTTATTTTCAAGGTTCTTAGCGAGCCGTGAATAAACTACAGCAATCTTAGATATCAGCTCAGCTAAGTGCATATTGGAAAAGTTTTGCTAACGATCCTAAACATTAAATGGAAATTTCTAACTTATGCAAGTTATAGGAGTACAGAAACGCTGGGCGTTGCTACCACACAAATATGGCGATTTCTCTACTCCTCACATAACTATTTAACAAGTGTAGAAGACCTACTAATAAAGAACGTGTTTTCTTTAATACGTCTACATTCTGGCATCGTAAATTATAGCGATGAGTTACTTCCCAAGTACTTATGCCACAACTGTGGGGGTATACCAAATCAAACGCGTCAATATTATTCACCGTTTTACCCTACAGTAAATGAGTGCAACGAAATATAACATATAGATTTTATTATATAACTTATTAATTCAACTGACCAAAACGGAAGACAAGTCTGTCTACCGCTAGTAAATATAGTTTTATCAACTTTCTGATGTTGTTCATGTACTATCTGTTGATTCTGTCATCATGGGAACGTCATTCACATTTCCCTCCTGTTTACACGTGGGAAAACGAGAAATGAGTTAGTTGCTATTGAGTTCAGCCTACAACGGTTTTAAATGGTTAGTTTACGTTCCAAACGTGATTTTCTCAAAAACACGAATTACTCGCCTGAAATATTTCGGACTATACAAAAGGAAACCGTAATGTGGAATTGCTTATTGGAATTCCATACTCATGGCAATACGATTAACCAAACTTCAATTCTATAATTTAAGTGCCTAACGTAATACTTAAACCCAAAGAAATCGTGAAAACAAATACGGTCACTGCTGTCTGTATGCGCAACAAGTTCGCAAAATCATTTGCTCTCGCTGGGATATCCTGTCTCCATATTTCAATAGAATTCGGGCCAGTCTTGGATGTAGTCGGGTGGATTGAGAACATCTTCGTGAGGATTCTCTTCGTCAAGCGTTCCACGGTCCCAAGAAAACAAGCAGAGAAACCGTTGCTGCGCCATGATTACAGTCACGATATCTGTCAGAAGGGGGGGGGGGGGGGATTTTACTACCTAAAGATTTTTACGAGTTTATTTAATATTTATTAGGATCATTTTGAAACAAGAAACACTGCTTGAGGTTAATTTTTGAATAGGAATATTAAGACATTTCGTAAATTTCTATCACTTTAATTTAATGATTTAAATATTTTGTTCGTTACAGGGTCCTATCTTGGTCACGTTTTTTACAAGCTGGGTAAAATCGACAGTACAGCTCTGTCCATATATAATCCACCCTAGAGGGCGATGCCACAGGACAAAATTTTTATCAACTGTAATTGAAGTGCATCCACCAATACTATTATATTTTCCACTCTATGATCACCTTATTGTTTTCTAGTTGTCAATTTAAGTTACTACTATTTTTTTTTTTTTTTTTTTTTTTTTTTTTTTCAAAACTTTAAGATTTCTACAAAATATGTTATTCAATGTCTTTTCAGTGTGTATTTTTGTTTGCAAAATGTTTTATTAAGTCAGAAATAAGACTACGGGATAAGTAGAGAAAATTATATTGGTTATGTGAAAAATTCCGCTTATGTTTTATCCAAAATTTAATTTTTTATAGTATTTTAATGACAGGAATTTTGAAAAGTTGATATTTATGCATGTATACTCTTAAGTTATTTGGCTGAGGTGCACGCCGTAAGATTATATATCAATGTTTTATATATTTATTAATCTTGTTAAGAATGATTTAAAATTATGGTTATATTCTGCGACAATATTTATTGGCTGCCCCGTTCCGCGTTTGTAGATGATAACGTTATCGGGAATAGCTTCAGTTTACTCATAACGTGCCATGGAATATTAATACTATTTTAGTAATCAAAGTATTGATACTTACGTAATTTAACTATTCTTTAAAATGTTTTTCCTTTGTAATGTTTTAAAAATATAGAGCTGAACCACGTGTGTCTCTTCAAATTGGCGTTAAATTGTAATACTAACGTTAATCTTCCTTTTCGCAAGCACCTGTCCCTACAAATATTTGTAATTTTGCATCATGTCAACAACTATTTCAGAAACTATTAAAATGTTTTCGCAGAACTGAAGATTTGTTTTATGCCGAGGCCTAATTTTATTTTAGTTTGTAGTATGCACTGATTCAAAGGTTATTGATTTTAAATTTATCCCTTTATTCGACCACAAACAGCAAAATTGGTTGCTCTTCGCCTCTTATTTTGTTTTGCTTTGTTTTCAGACCCTTTAGTGCCATAATATTTTATGAAGCAAGAATAATATTAATTCCAGTAAATTCGCCTCTTATCACCATTGTTCTTCCTTCTTTTTATCCAATTAATATGTGGCGGTGCAATGAGTTTAAATAATTGTAAAATATTTCCTTTGAATTTGGAGTCAAAATTATAATTGTTGTCTAATTGAAAATAATAAGACATTCCTTCGCAAAAAATATTAAACGAAAAGCACAGAAGAAAGTAAGATTGTTCTAGAGGAGTTCAGATTAATTAGAAGTGTATTTTTTTTTTTTTCCATTCTGCGAAATGAAGTACTTGAATTCACATACTTAAAACAGATTACGTGTGAAAACTAGCTCCGACACTGGCGTAAAATATTTAATTTAGAATTATTCAAATAGAGCTATTTTTCAAACTAGCCTATTAAACGGGGAATCGGCGCATCCTTGATAAAAATTTTCCCTAATATTATTTCCCTTTCCCCGCCAGTTTCAAGCAGTCATTTGAAAATGTAGCCTGTAATTTCTTTGACTCGGGTCTAGATCTATAACCCCTTCCCTACTACGTGTCTAGTTAACTTCCGATCGAGGCACGACACCCAGTCTAAAATCTCTTCTTGCTTCTTCGGTCGAACTTTCTGCCGTGTTTGTAATAATTCTATCCATCACTCACTGTCCACTGCCATCCGCTTCCCACGTTTTATTTTCTCTGAGACCTCGTGCATTGTGTACAATCGCGCAATTTACCAGCATTTATCTGAAGCACTGCTGACTGCTCTCGCATACGTACACTCTAAGAAATTATTGGGAAATTTACCATGTCAGTGTATACGCTTTGTGAGAAAGCAGGAATGGCAATGATTTCTCCCATACATTCATTGTAGCATTCCTACATTTGCTCAGGAAAAAGCCAAATGCGCAGGGAAGTTCCCAACTTTGTATACCAACTGTATGTTAAAAATTTCCATTACAGTTTAGGAAGATTCCCAGAAAAAATTTTTACAGGGTACACTTTACGCAACTTGAAAGAGTTATTATTAGAGACCTGGAAAATTCGCGAATTAATTTTATGACAAACTAGAATTGGAAAACTCTTACGTTCGTGTCACCTTTGCAATTGATCCACGCGATATTTGACACCTCCTTGAAAAACCCTGGGACAATGTGAGAAACATACAACAAAATGCACTCCCAACCATCGCCCTCTGCTGTGGCAGCAAGCAACCAATGGGCAATTGGTATCAGCACGATTGCTCATATGTCCGTGGAGTCTAGCCTGGAGGTCGTTGAACTCGCGAGTTTTTCAGGTCCCTAATTATTATGTAGTGGCGTAGCCAGGATATTTTTTTTTGCTGGAAGGGGGGGGGAAGGGTATATATACACACCGTGCTCTGTTTGGTTCATTATAGCAGATTCAGAAAGAAATATCGCAATAAGAGTTGTTTTAATTTATTTTAATTTTCTTAGGAAAATCTGTACCAATATAAAGTTATCTGAAAACTGGAAAGACGCATAGTGTGTGCCGCGTCATCAGCCAAGTAATCACAACTTGTCTAAACGCGCTATAAACAAGTAAGGGAAGTGCTTGTTGAAGGCTATAGTACTCTTTTGTTATTAGCTAAGTAAATTTTTACTCGATTTAGGGGAGGCACTACCCTACCTGCTTCCGGATACGACAGTGAAAAATTGTGACGAACTTCCGTCTGCGCACTGAAAATACTTGCCGTGGAACACATCAGACATTTACGCTGCCTAGTGCAGCTTCTCGTTTCATTGGCAACACGGGAAGCCATTAAGAAAAATAATTTAAAAACAAACCTCTAAAACGTTTTACTTTCTACCGCTTTCAATTGTTGTCCTGGGGCATATGCGTCCACTTGTCGTTTCCGGAGGGGCGTGGGGGCAAGTATCAAACTTTCTGTGACAAGGGGCCGCGGTGGCATAGCGGCTAGAGCTCCCGCCTCCCACCAAGGCAAACAAACCGGGTTCGATTCCCGGCGGGGCCACTCCCGGATTTTCAAACGTGGGAATCGTGTCGGGCGATGACACTGGCCGACGGGGTTTTCTCGGGTATCTCCCGCTTTCCCTGTCCTTGCATTCCGGTGCTGCTCCACATACACCTCGTTTCAATCTCGTCGGCTCTCCAAATCCCGCTGTTAAAGAGCCGCCCAAACTTCTTCACTTCAGTTCAATTCTGTGACCATACGGAGGGTATCTCTCTTTGATATGTGTTGCACACGTGGTTATGCATACAATGAAAATGTTCTTCTCTTATAGAGAGGTTTCAAACAAAATATTGAATTTTCTCTTGCAAATGCAATGTAGTATAAAAAAAGCATTCTTATAATTGAATATTCTTATAATATAGGTAATAACATTTACGTACAGATTTAAAAATACAACAATAAATAGTAAAATAAAAAATGGAAGGAAGCAGTTTAACAAACTGAAATAGCAGCCAACCAGGGTTCGATACATACTCATGCTTTAGGAAAATTAAGGGGAGGGGGAGACGAGTATCAAATACTCCCCTTAACCCGCCCCCCTCCCCTTTCTTCTCAATCTACGCCTGTGTCCTGAGCATGTGTTGCTACAGAAACATGCTCCCTCGCGACACGCCATTTTAGTAGCTGTCACAGACGAGCCTAACTGCTTCGAGCGGTGACAGAGATGTCACAGACGCAGAGAATGTTTAACAGTACAGAAGCGAAACGGTAACGCGTATCGCAAACTCCGGCCTCGTTGTAGAAGTAATATGGCCGGGCGTCGCCGGCCAATCAGCTCCTGGGAACTAGCTTGGCAGACCAACTTGCAATAGTCGATGAGTAGGGACTCGAAAATTTCGCGAATTCATTCAACTATAAGCTAGGTTTCGAACACATGTATGTGCATTCCTGTTATTTTTGCTAGGCGAGCCCATCAATGACCGACCTACACGGGAACAAGCACTTAATCCCGTGCCACCTGGTCTGGGGTAGAGCTGGCTACACACTGGGGCAGCATGCAACGAACAGAAAGATGAGACTCGAAAATGTACAGGACAGTGGAGTCTATCCTACAGCTCGTTTAAAACGCCAGATGTTCCTGTCCCTATCAACCCCTTATGCTGGGGGAAATCTGGAGAGTTTACCACTCTCGATGACAGATCAAGCGGTGTGCAGGCATGCCGCTCCGGCGGTGCCCAGAAAGGCACTAGGGGTTGGATAGTCCCCCTGCGAGACCTCTCGCTTGGTGTCTGAGGGAAACGGTCTCCGAACCTGGAGTAAGGTAGACTTCTGATGTGACTGTGCATCAGTGTTTGGTCTTTGGCCTCTGGTCAACGCAGGCATGAGTTAGCATTTCCTGCGTTGAGAGGGCGTCGTCCCGAGAGCCACCTGTTTTCCGCGAAAATATTTACGCGAAGCTAGACTCCAATCTCTTAGGGCATAAGTGCAGTCTTCCTTTGGTTATTGACCACGTGTCTTTGTTGGGATACAGTTCCTTACATGAGTATACCAATCAGAACTAGGCAACTCCGAAACTGAGTGTCCGTGATTCGCGGTAAGCCTGCAAAGTGTGACAGTTAAAACTATCGAATCACGAAAGTGGATCTGAGCTCTAGTGTTTTGGAGTACAAGGAGTCCAGATATCTTTTCGTGAAAAACAGGTAGCTCTAGTGATCCCTCTTCCCAGCCTAATGCGATGCCGAAGCGTGGCAAGACCGTAAGGCTAAGAGCGCCGCATCAAAACACAATAGCAGGGATATATATGTATATATATCGTAGATGTAATAGGGGAGTTCTATCGCAACTCAATTTTAATCGAAAAATCGTGGTTTTTCGCTCCAAAATCATGGTTTGAAATTGGAGAAATTAAGCATTCTAAAAAACTAGCAAATTTACTCCAAAATCAAGCATTTCTACCCCAATATCAAGTAAATTTACCACTTTTTTTTATGTCCGACCAGGATTTGTGCCACCTTAAAAAACCAGCTATTTTACCTCAAAGTGAAGCAAATTTCTCGCTTTTCAAGCAATTTTTCGTGTTTTCTAGAAATAGCAATTTTGCAAGCGGGCAATCTGAATAGAACAAATTTAATACGAAATCGAGTGGAGATATTAAAAAATATAATTGATAGAATTTAGATATTTTTTTTAAAGAATTCTAGATCATGGACAAATTTTCCATTTTTCATTTCTCTTAAGCCTTTATACATTATTAAAACCTGCTTCCCATTTATTAGCTTCAAAGAATTTTCATCGAGAATCTTGACATAGCCTTCTGGCAACTTAAGTTTACCATCTAGAATACAATGATTTTTTTTGCCAAACTTAGACTCATAAATTTCAAAATCTGTAGCAGTAAACCATTTATTTGTTTCTAGATAATATAGTTTGGTGAATTCAAGTGAATTGTTCAACTTGTTGAGCAGAGATTTCCATTTTTTGTGTTATTTACATAGAAACAAATTATCAAAGAAAAATATTTTTTCATTCGCTCAATAAATTATTTTTATTATTAAATAAAAAATGGGAAATCAAGAAAAGCAATTTAAAAAATGTGGCGAATTATTAAATATAGAATGTTTTCACACACATGAATACACAAAAGACAAGCATATTAATACTTGTAAAAAATGTTGTGCTAAATATGTCAAAAATCAATATGAGTTAAAGAAAGAGAAAGTACTATGCGAATGTGGAAAATATGTTTCTAAACTATCTCTCAAAAGGCATAAAAATAATAAACTCCACAATACAAATGAAATTCGACATGCCGATTATTCAACATAAACATGTACAGTATGTAAAGGGAATAAATCTATCGATTCATTTTATCTCCACAATGATACTATAGACAAACATACAACAAAATGCAAAAAATGCTTTAGTGAATATGATAGAAGTCGCTATAAGTTAAAGAATGAGAAAATACTATGCGAATGTAGAAAATATGTTTGTAATGGATATCTCGAAAAGCATAAAAATAATCAATTTCACAGTGCAAAAAGTAGATATTCTAAATGAAATTCAACGTGATAATTATAAAGAAAAGATGTACAGCATGTAAAGAGAATACATCTATAAATTAATTTTCTCATCATAAAATTACTAAGGACAAACATACAACAAACAATATGTAAAAAAAATGCTATAATGAGAAATATCCTCATAAGAAGAAGTTAAATTGCCGAAAACTATTTCATTATTATCAATCATTTAAGCTTGTATTTCGATTTTACACACTTATATTTCTACCCTCATTTTTGCAGTCTTCATAAATTTGTTTCCTTATAAATAGACAATAAAAATGACATCGCGCAATATCGCAGTTGAGTTGGGTGAGAAGAGATTGACAGAGTTGAGATTTATAGGTAGAGATATAAAAATTAAATATTGGTACAGGCTACGGAAAGCTTATTTAATTGCAGCTATTATACCATTTATTATAAATCAACAAAGAAAAAGAAATTTTAAAATTTTACCCTTTTCAAATTACAATATAAAATATAGAAAAGCTAAAAAACAATTAAAAGAAATTTTCCCATTTTCTACTAATGTTTTCATACAACCTAGAGATAAAAGTAAGCGAGTAACAGAACGGATAAACAAAGAATAATTTTACAAATTTACCTTTAGCTGATGCCAATATCAATGAATTATATAAACAAGATAAAAAACGAATTAAAATAAATATTCCCTTATTCTGCTAATGTGTTTGTTAGCAAAAGAAATAGAAGAACCAATAAAAAGTACAGAGTTAATACAGCTTTTAAAAGTAAGATTTAAACATATAACATTGAAAATTCCTTTCATTTAGTACAGCCTAATCAATCTTTAACTTCAGTAAAAAAAATTAGAGTTTTGAGACAATACGCGATCATCTTAGGATCTTTAGAGGGGGGAAAATAAAGAGTTTATTATATTTTAGTACTATTTGTACATAAATGAACACATATAATTATTCTCGCTATTACAAATATAATTGTTGCACTATCCAAAAACAGAATCAGGCTAAATGTGTTATCAACTTTTTAAATAAATATGTATATATAGAAGGCGATGCAAATTCGCTTTCAAAATTGTTATTGAAAAGTACGAAACTTATTTAAGAATATTTCAAGAACATCACAACCTCTCTTAAATCGTTGGCAAAAACAATAAAGAAACACTTAAATTAATCAACAAGCCAAGATGTGGTTTTAAAGATGAGATAATTGTGGACCTTTCATCAACAGAAAAATGGACTAAAAACTCATTAGGATGGAATTTTGCATATGCAAATAAATCAATTACAAATTTAGCAAAAGAGTATTTTAACATTTGGCAAAAACACACAAATTTGAAATTTGTTTACGATATGAATTCTCTATATATACTTATATCATATAAACAAGGACTACATAATAATCATAAGTTGCACGGAGTTTGTCCTTAAACATTATATCCATTTGGTAGTGCACTGGCTCATGCATATTTTCCAAATAAAAAAAATAGCCTCGTTGAAATTCACATCAATAAGCAGGAATATTGGTATAATGATGGTAAAAAACACTCCTGAAAATAAAATTAATTTACCACAAAATTGGAAATGGATTAGGTCTTCAACATACAAATTATAAAAATACACTTATGTACCCAATTCTTATCAATGATTTGGTTGATTTGCAACCAGACGATATTCAAAATATTTAAAACTTTTATGAGCCACCACTACAAAATAATTTTAATGGTGATAAGCCATTTGATCTATGCAAAGACAAATATATAAAAACATTTTTAATTATCGATGGTGAATTGTAGATTTTTTACAGTAAAAATGTTTGGACAAAAAGTTTGGGAGACAATAAAATAATAAATAGACCATTTTCGATAAGAAACTGGTTTTGGTTTCTTCCGACCACTTTTAATAATGGTTGATTATCCTAGTTATAATCTTATTGGTGGTTATCCAAAAAACTTCGCTTCATTTGGATTAAGAGATGAATATTAAATAAATGCTGTTTTTAATTCATATTCGGGGAAAACATTAATTTTGTTTATGTAAAGTTGTATTATGCTGGAATAGATGAACATTGTTCCCAGATCAAAAAGCATGGTCTAATTAGTGAGAAATTACCTAATTTACCAAATATGATAAGACTCAACGTTTAGATATACAAATAGTTTACTGTATTTTTTTAGTAATGAAACTTTCACAGAATAATTAATTTATAAAAAAAATTGACAATCGTTGGCAGAAATAGCATTTGATTGTTTGGTATAAAGTGCGAATCCTATAATGAAATTATAAATAAAATGAAATATATTGTCAATGACTTAGAAAATGTAACTCCTTAAGAGCTATATAATTCAATGAATTTGGGCTATATATTTTAATATTATTTTCTTCAATTATTCGTTTTCTTCATAAAAAGAATATTAATAAAAACTTATTACAACTGGCCAATTTCACTTGCGCATAGTTTCGTAAATTAAATCGTGTCAGTCATAGACATAAACAACAATAAACTTATTTACAATGGTAACAAGGTTGTTATTATTATTGATGATAAAAATAATCCTTGGTTTAGAAGAGCTGATGTAACTAGGATTTTGGAATACAAAAAAACCATGAACTGCTTTATATTATATTGTTGATAGTTAAAATAAATTTTCTGAACTCAGAGGCATCCCTAAAATAGGGACAGACACCATTAAATATGAAACCAAATGTTTTATTTATCAATGAATCAGCTCTGTATAAGTTGACATTTAACTCAAATATGCCTCTAGCTGAAAAATTTTGTATATGGGTGACTAAAAAAGTTTTACCATACATTATAAAACATGGTTAATACGAGATTCAAAAAGATGCAATGCAATTATTCAAAGGTCAAATAAAACACATTTAAAAAATGAATGAGTTTAAAGACCAGCAGATAAAAATGATAGAAATTGAAGTTAATCATTCAAAAGTTATAAATAAAATTAAAGATAAAAAATATTGAGAATTTAACAGAAACAGTTCATAGAGTCATAAATAGAATAAATCGTAGAAATGAGGTAGTTAGAGATATGGCCCACCATCTTGTACCGCAAACACAAGATCCAAATTTAAATCTAACTCTTATTCTTCTAGAATTGTTCGATGATGATTGTGAATATGTGAATATGATTATTATGTGATTAGAACTCAAAGAAGAAATCTTCGAGAACAGTTGCAAAGAATCTAAGATATACATCCAAATTGAAAAATGGTATTGAGATTTGAATATATTCCAAATTCTATTAATTTATATCAAAGAATGAAATAAATCATGAATGACAACAATGAAATTTTTCGCAACTATTTTAACATTATTAGAAATAACTATACACAACAACAATTAATTATTGATATAAATAATCTTTATCTAATTGGGTAAGAAACTTGTTTTTATTTATAAAACTTCTGTTTTATTAATCCATGAATTATGCGAGTTATCAAATCCTAACCACTTTACAAAAATTTTTTCACCCTTAGTTTTAAAAATTTTCTTCAGGATAGTTAGTTAGTTTTCATAATTTCGTGGTATACATGACGCCCGTTTCCAGAGCATTGCGTGGCCACTGGACGAGAGAGTTCTCACAGGCACGAACGGACACACCACGCTATTCCACGTCTGTGTGCGCCTGTTCTGTGACAGAACTGTGCGAACAGACTGTTGTCAATACACGGCGCATACGCATGCTACGATTTGACAGCTGTGAAACGCTTCCGAAAGGAGACGTGTGCAATTCCCAGTAGAAAAACAGAGAAACATACAGTACTGAGTGTTGCGCTGCCCCCATAGCTCAGGGGTAGGGTGGCCGACTTGTAGTCGAAGGGGTCGTGGGTTCGCGCCCTGGACCCTGCGCAGCAAGTCGGTCTAACTTAAGCTGGACAACGTCACTTCAATACAACGACGACGACAAAAAACATACCGAAAAAAAAGTGCCTACCTCCCATGGCGCAGTCGGTTGGTGCGCCGCCGATCTACGATGCGGGAGACTCTGGGTTCGAATCCCAGGTAAGGCATGGGTGTTAGTTTAAGTTTAGGTCATAAGTTACTTTGTAAACCGTCCGGGGGATGTTAATTAACCCTTGACAATTACATTGTAAACACAGTGTACAGGCTACAAATATTTTCAGCAAACTTGTTCAATTATAAAAATTTCTAACCTAAACGTATTACAGATAATTCGTCATTTATGAGGCTGCAAATACAGGAATGCTAGTATAATGTTGGGAATTTCGCTATACGTTTTTGATTATTTCCTGAAGAAATGTAGCTAAGCGTATATAGATGTACGGGACTGAACTTTGCCATTCGTGCTTTCTAAATGCGCGTATTAAGTTATTTGCGAAAAATTTCTTAGGATATTGCGCAATGAAAAAATAATTTTATCTTCTGACACTTTCGAGTGTAACTGTGCTTAATGACAACATTACATTCCTCTTCTCCATTTACATTGTAAATACTTCTTGTGTGTCACAGATATCCATTGAATAAGGCTCCAATACTGACCCGATCTAAAAACAATTGCGACCTGCGATTGTCTCGAAGTGAATAGTGATGAGGCATATTGCGTCTGAGAGAATGCATTAAGTGAAGAAGAGAAAATATAAGATTTATAAATTATATATTTTGGCAGGAATGTGTTCGAATTTTTTTGTAGACTTTGCGTAATGAGTTTAAAATGCGAACTAATATTGCGTGAGTTTAGAAACAGCTCGTAGGTTTTTCAATCATTGATGTTGCTAATTAAACAAAGAGGCTGTTTTTATTTTCTTTTTGTCTTACGTTTGAAGTAATTTATTACTCTATTTGCGGAAGCAAAATTACTTAAAAATTAAACTACAGCATATATATTTTCAGCACTACCAGAGCAATTAAATCGTTTCGGAACGTGATGAGATTGTGTTTTGCCATTACAAAATTGAAAAAATTATAAATACTGAGTTATAAGTCCTCATTTATAGTAACAATCAGTGACGATTTACGTTATTTCGTTGACCGTACTTTAAGAAAGTAAAGTTTACGTTTGTTTAGCGACTAAATTAGACTGATAAATTTCTGTAGACAACAGTATGTTCTGTTGCATACCAAACAAATAATGTGTCCCAGTGAAAATCATTTCAAGTCTAGAATAAGTTTTGATGTATTAGGGCCAATCACGAATGATTACACTATCTCGAATGTGCCTCCTTACCATGTTATGAAAGAAAAATTGCTCTCTCGACCTTTGTCGATAAAAGAAGGTTAACGCCTAAGTTATGTTTAATCATTTAAAGTGAAAGGTTATCCTGTCTTGGTGTTGATTTCCGGCATAAGCATACGTTATAACCTAGATTACTACGCCTGTTATCTTAACCCAAATACGTGACGCTGATAACTCACTGTGATTTTTTTACATTATTGTTTCTACTTGGTTTTAAGATGCAAAATGACTACGGATTATTTTCTGTTGTTTCCTTATGAAGAGTGATAAAAAAAAGCTATTTAATTATGACGGAAAGTGAGTAATTAAATAGATATTTGCCGCTCTTCGTAAGGGAAGGTACATAGTGGTGTTCGCGCTTGCACATAAACCTATACTTTGTAACAGTTAGAGTGATTCTTATTCTAAATATGGGAAAAGAAAGCTCGTGGACCACCAAACGACTTCTCTGAAATCATCCGTTAGTGTATAGTCCATTCATAATTACTTTCAAATTTTCTGAAGCCCTGCTCAAGTTCTACTATCAAGATATTCCTTCGCCTCGTGCAAACAAAAGCTTAACTAAGTCTATAAAACCCCACCGAAAGGCAGCGCACCGCATTCGTGCGCACTCACTGTAAGAATATTTTACATAAGAACTATTTCTTACTAGGCATTAACAACACGCCTATTTTCTCTCTGTTAATATGTATGTCAAATATAAAATAAATAGTATAATTTATAGGTGAAATGTAAGTAAATGTTCAATTTCACCAAAAATTTTTATATTTTTACATTAAGAGAATTAATTAAATATTATGATTAGAGATTATGGTTTATCGCGTGGAAAGTTTACTTTATCGCGTGGAAAGTGTACTGTTTGCTAGGATTCAACGTACTGTACACATTCACGACAGTTTTCTGTCCTTATTGGCTGTCGCGCATGTATGAAGCTACTACCCCATTTCACTGGGCCAATTAGGATTCTGATCCTAGAAGGCAGAACGTTCGTGATCGGTCTGCTAACGACTTAACCGAGTCGAAAGCTTCATCCAATCATGAAAGAATGGACTAATTAGAGCGTTATAGAAAATACGTTGGCTCAAAAAATGTTCACGATTTTCCATCATCTCTAATTATGATATATTACTAGGGCCACTGATTTTCCGAAAATAAGTCGGAGCACACAGTAGACTTCAATACTGTACATACCTCGGCTGTTGCCATACCTACGTTGGCTGTTGGTGTCGTTTCAGCATTTGACCGAGCCACTCAGTTTTCCGTAACTTCGACACTGTGCTTTTGTGATTCGTGCGCAACCAGTTACCACGACTACAACATGCTTCAACCAATCAAAATAGCTCGACGACCACACAGTGCTTTGAACTTTATCTTGTGCCAAAATCTTTTCGCGCAATATCGCTGCCCCTGTACGTGACATATTTGGGAAACTACTAAGCACGTCATGCATTGTGCGATTTTTCATACGTTTCGTTCAAAAACTGCGAAGAAACCGCGAATAAACTTCGGGTGATGCCTACAGTACCAATAACAATGAGTAGGGGCAGGAAAATTTCACGAGTTCAATGACCTGTATGCCAGACTCCACAATCCTTTCTATAGTCGAACAACCTCAGATGTTTGTTCATTGGCGGTTGCCCCAGTGTTATCCCATATTTGACAGTACGGGATTCGCTTCGTGTTCCTTTGCAAGTCGGCTATTGCCGTGGAATCGACCAGGGTGTGTCTAATAATATAAACTCTAATACAATTGCAAAGGCGACTTTAGTGGACATGCGTTTGAAATCTATCTTGTCCTGAAATGGTCGCGATTTTTTCCATTTTCCTCGAACAAAAAAATTTTGCACATCATATATATATATATTTTTTTTTTTGTATAATTTGATGTCTAATCCAAAATTTTGCTGTTTTCTTCACCCATAATAACAAATACTAAGTTGTACAAATGAAAAAATTTGCAAAGTAAACTAATTCCGTGCGTTACCACGTGGCATACATGACATCTCCAAATAACAATATGAAAGCAATTGTTAAATTTAAAAAAATCTATTTTTAAATAATTTTTTTAAGATGTATGAATCGTTATTTAGTGAATACATACATGCCAAGTTGTAACCCATGATATTAGTTTAACGTAGGAATTTTTCTTTTCATTTAAAAAACTTAGTTACTGTATTAATTATAGCTGCAGAAAAAGAGGAAAATTTTGAATTTGACATCAAAGTATTTAAAAAAATATTCTAGCAATGCGTAGAGACAAGCAAAATTCGCGTTATTATTTGGAGACAGGTTGAACTTGAACACATGTACCTTCGCAATAAATTTTTCGTTGGACTATACTTTACTTGACACGCCTTGGGTAACTCTCCGGTATATACAGCACTGTGAAGTTAAGCCTGATGCCAAATAATAACGCGAATTTTTCATGATTCCAGACGTTATATCAAGTTGAATAATGTTTGGTACAAATATTAAAAAATTAATTTGTTTGCTATCGAAAGCTCTTAATATCAGATTTTTTTTCTCCAGGCATTCGCGTTGCATTGCTCCGTATTCATTCCTCCAGAGCTCCACTCTCACCTAATTCCATCCAGTTTTGACGCGGTCTTGGGTGTGAGCGACGCACGTCTGTCATTTACACTGCACACGACATATCGTTGGTTCATCTGGAGCTTCGCTCGTTCACGGTGGATGTTCCGCCTGGCTGTTCTTTCATCTCGACACGTTTTCTTCCATCAACTCTTCAAACGTGCATGCACTGTAATCTGGCCAACGCCTAGTAGTCCTGTGTTGATCACGTGGCATTGTTGAACTAACATGTAAACCGATGAGATACTGCAATGTCAGTTCTTGAGCATACAGAAATAACTAACCTGTCTCAGTGACCGCTCTGCTGAAAGTTGAACTTAAAAAAAAAAAAAATTGAAGTTCAGAATCGTCTTTTATTAGTCTTGATCACGTAATATTATGGAATGGTTGTAAAGACAGATCTTCATGGCCGCTTATTGAGTATACGGAGCCAACTGACCGGTCTCAATGATCACTAAGTTAAAAGTGAAGTGAAGTGTAGAGATGTGGCCGGCTCTTAGCATCGAGGACTTGAGAGCCGATGAAGGCGAAGCGAGTTGAGCAAGGAGCAGCACCGGAATGAAGTGTCGGTGGTGATGGGAGATCCCCGGGAAAACCCATCGACCAGCGGCGTCGTCCGGCATAGACCCACATGCGAAAATCCGGGAGTGACCCACAGCCGGGAATCTAACCCGGTTAGTCTTGGTAGGAGACGAGTAATCTAACAACTGCGCCACCGCGGCCCCATTATAAGTTATAAGATATACTTTTAAAAAATACCTATATTAAGGCACATATCCACTTTTATTATTCACCACCACTAGTCTATCACTGTATAAATTCCGTGCAGTGTTATATGAATGGATTTATCCAACGAGAGTAAGCAAATAAGTTAAAATTACTGTGGATGCATGCCATTGCAGACCTATGCCGCCACAGAAAACCATGAGGATGGCATAAAAAAAATAGCAAATATTAGCCTTCGTCAGCTAATATTTGAAACACCAAAAACAACACCACGAGAAAATTGAGTTTGGTTTTGTAAGTAACCGAGATAAAAACAACAGGGTGAGTTCACAAACAAACGAACAAAGTACTCACTAAGAAGCGTTTCGAAAATTTTCCACATCATTGTATATGCATTTTGAGAAATCACACATGTTGACGCATTTAAAAATTCATTCATAGTAGCTTTCGTAAATTTCAGATACTAAATGAGGCCCTTGCACTCGAAACTTGAAACAGTGAGCATTGAGCCTAATCAGTGGAAACAGCGAGAACTAAGCAACTGATAATCAGAGCCAGATAACTAATTAATAAAGTGGTTGAATTTCACTTATTTATTTGTGAGTTCCCACTTTATGTCAAGAATTACACTTCTACAAATAACGTGTTCCCAGTTAATTTGCTTGGTTCGCCAGTCGGCAGTAGCTTATCAACTGGCTTTCAGTATTAGTAGGGATAGGAAAAATTCGCGAGTTCAATGACCTGTAGGCTAGACTCCACAGTCATGTTTATACTAACGCCTCAGATATTTATTCATTGGCTGCTCCCCCATAGAGTAGCCAGTGTTACTTCACGCCTGGCAGTATGGTACTCGCTACTTGTTTCCTTGCAAGTCTGCTATTGGCTCAGAGTCACCCAGGACGAGTCTAATAAACTGTGATCCATTTGCAAAGTCAACTTCAGTGTATACGTGTTTGATGTCTATCTTGTCCTGAAATGAACTCGCAAAATTGTCCTATCCCTCACTTATTCGGACTTAGAGTGAAAATTTTTATAATAGCATTTATATTTTTGCAATTTGCTGCGTGGTAAATTTCCCAGATTGTGTTCGGGTTAAAACTTATATTACAGTTCAGGAAGTTTAGTGAAATATTGTAAAGTGCAGTTTACACAAATGCACGCAAAAAAAATTCTGAGCTACCCAACGAAGGGAACACAGTCAGGAACACTGTGGCGAACACAGGACACGGATATATTTCGTCCAGTTTTTATTTATTTTTTTATTTTCGCCTTTATGTGTAGCTTTATATCTCTTCCACTGGGATTCCTGTGGCGCTGTAGGTTAGCAGTGAGTTAACGATTAAAACAAGCAAAAGATAAGACCCATGCATAACACCGAAGCGACTGAACACAAGTCAGCAAATATAAAAAAGCCAATTACCAGCCCTGGGAGGTAGTAGAGACAGGACATTTTCAGGCTAACCCAAAAACTGCAGCCAAGCAAATAGAAACCCAGAAAAGGGGAGCTCCGGGAGGGTAACACCAGGAAGAGCGAAGGGTTATTTATTATTATTATTGTAGGTTTGCATTCAAGTACATTCACTGTAATTTTTTTTTTATTCCGCTGGACAATATTTAAAGATAAAACGCAGACGCAATTAAGGGGACGGAATATTTTTAGAGATTGTGTTGAGAAGTGTTGCGCTAACCTCTAAGTTGAAGTTATCTGTATATAGACTTCAGCTCAGAGCTTGCCGCTTGAGACAGGCGCGCGCAACTCGCCAGTCGCTAACAAAACACCTCCATATATCAGCATTGTTTTTATTCCGGCAGGCGTAAGAGGCGCGTGGCATCTTCCTAGGAAAGGTTATCTCTGCCGGCTGATGGCGGAGCACGTGATTTACAGCTCGTTATTAGTTGTTAAGAGTTGCCACACCTTTATCATGTTTTTCCCTTCATCATTTCGTTGAAATATTCAGTTGAAATCCGATAAACTCGAACAAAAACAGTAACCCGCAAACAAACGACACTGTGGATTTTCGGGAGATCCGATCACAGCGTGTTTCACAGTCTATCTTTGTAAGTAGAGACCTGAATAATTCGCGGATTCATTTTGGGACAAGCTAGAATTCAATACACGTGTGTTTATATAACTTTAATCATCGGTCCACGCGATGTTTGATGAAATCTCGTAGAGAAGGCTGGCCCAATCGTCGCCTTCCACTGCTGCATCAGATAACCAGTGCGCAGTTGTTATCGTCATAAGCGTACATGAGAATGTAGCGTCTAGCCTGCGGTTCATTGAACTCGCGAATTTTTCAGGTCTCTTCTTATAAGTATGGTGCGTGCCAGCCTGTTACAGACTTAAACTTATGCACTACATTAAGGCATACGAAAACTTGGAGCAGGAATTGGTCATCGGGTATTAACTGATTTACAAAGGTTAGGACCACCTTGTTTTTCGCAAAAATACTCCGCGACTAGTTGTACTAAAAAACGCATTACTTCAGAACCAATATCGGGGTTGGGTAGTTTAAACCCGCTCGCGCCTTTAGCGTACGCCAATCAACCACGGACGTTCAGTGCCAGGACACCTTTATTCTAATTGGCCCAGTCCAGAAGAAAATTTCTTTCGACAGAGACGCGTAGCAAATAGTCAAAGTTAAATTCTAGCTTGAGCGCAAATCAGTTCTCGAAAAAACTTAGCCTATTGATACCACGCGCTGATACGTTGGAAAGGTTCCCAGTGTACGTTTTTCCACTACCTTTGCAAGATAAATCACGAAGTTGATAAGTACCCACACTGAGAAAAAGGTTTTTGTTGAATCGAACAAGTTTTGTTTTGTGCAACCAAATTAGTTTGGTTGCACCGAACTGTAAGATTTGTTTGGCTTCCCCTTACGTTATACAGTTTGAGCCGATATAAAGAATTTTACAAGTTCCACCGAATTTCGAACCTAGATCACCTGCGCCCGCGCGCTACGCCTTAGTAATCTCAGCTAATGTGATAACTGGTGATGTTGGAAAGTTTTTAAACAGATATATTTCAAATATTGGGCAACGTGTGTGCTCACAAATATGCCAAGTTTTACAGCTTTACTTGTCAGTTTCTTGTTGAATTGTTTTATTTATGTGGCTATACGATTGTTAAGCATTAATAGATTCACTAACAAATACGGTTACTATCCTTTGTCACCAAAAAATACAAACAAATTCTCGAGCTGTATTTTTAAACGATGGCAGTCAAAAGAGCAGCCAAACAAATATATACAGATGATTCAACAAAATATTTATTTGACAATCTATTTTTTTTGTCCCAATACAGAGATTTTGTTTACTCAAGCATTCTTTGTTAGACGAACAAAAGTAATTTTGTTGCTTTTCAAATTTCGTTTCCTTAGCAATATATTTATTTAGAGGAACTAAATATATATTTGGCCCTATAACAACCAATAATTTGTTCGATTTGCTCTCAATGCAGAGGCAAAGAAACACGACTCTTCCTCTAATGGGGACGTACCCATTGCATGATTGACGAGGTGGCGGGGAATGTTTCTGGTTACCGGGCATTCCCCAAAACTAAGTCCTTGTACACTCGAGTGCACTGGGCCGCGGAAGTTGTTAATGGGGTACAGCCATGCTTAAGTTTATCGCGAAAGGAGCACAGAGCGCGGTCGTGGTAGATAGTGTGTGTGAGTAGTTTAGTATAGTTTCGTTTAATTTCTCGGACAACATGGCGGTTACAGATTTACAAAGTTCCCGGTGTACCTTGAAGATCTAAGAGCCGATTTAGCTTTTGATTTGCTGTGGTTAAAGTAAAGATTAGAAAGTAGTGCTCTAGGTATGACCTCATAATAGGTTTCGGCCACCTGGAGGGGAGGTTGGAGAGGTCAGCGCCGGTTCCACCAGGAACTTCGTGTGATTGGCTCCGCGAGGATCTGGAAACTGCCTTCTGTCACTGATTGGCTACTGCGTGCTACGAAAGGTCCTCTATTGGCTGGGCCGCCGACAGGCGAGCTTTGCCAGGCGCTGATTGGTGAACGGTGTTGCCACATTTTTGCCGGCCTGTGCGGTTTGGAGTTGGCGGAATAAGAGACTATCTCACCTGTGTGTTTAATTATTCTGCGATTAAATTTTTCACCAGAAAAGGGGCCCGCGGAATCCACGGTCTAAGCCACCCTCAGTGAAGCAGGTAATAAATACTACGAAATTAGTCTGGGAACGCCAGCATGTGCTCGCGCGCACATCCCGCCCTGGAGTTGTAAACTTAAGACTTAAGCTGCAAGACTTAATAATTAAGACTTAAGACGCAAGACTAAAGCCTTCGGTGCTGGTCTAAGGGTCTAACTTCCCATTGTGGGAGGGCGGGGTATAGGGAGACAACCCTCCCCCAAATCCCACGAAAATTGGTCGGCGTGATCGATAGCCGAAGGACCAAAGAAAGGTGTGCAGAAATTTTGTTTCCACCCCTCGTGGAGCGTGGGGATGGGGGGGGGGGGTGTGCTGCGCGGCCTCAAAAAAGTAATGTTTTTGATAAATGAGGTGAATGAGGTAAAACATGAAACTTAATTTCGGAACCCCTCGTATTAGCAAAACAAAATATATATATATATATATATATATATATATATATATATATATATATATATATATATATATATATATATATTCTTTTAGACCACCATATCCCTAATCTCAGTGTATGAAAAAATGTATAAAATGCAAGGGTCATATCTTGCCGTTCAGTGGCTACATTCCTGCACACTAGTGTATTGTACGCCGAGTATATGTGATCTCAAGACTTCTTGGTGTTCCAACTAGACATAAACCACAATTTGAATAGAAGCAGGAATAAATTTACCCCACGTATTTTCTAGTAAGTTTGGAAAACTTAGTTTAAATGCGTTAAAGTGTGGATTTTAAACTAACGTGTCGCATAAAATGTGACAATTAAAAGTTTTTACTAAATAACAAATTGCCGATATAACTAATGAGTAGAGACTTGTAAATCTCGCGTTATTATTTGAGGACACATTTAACTTCAATCACGTGTATCTCTGCAATAAGTTTGCCATTGGACCATACTTTATTTGACACGCCTTGAGTGACTCTGCGCCACTACACGAACACTTCACAATTGTGTAGTCCAATCACGTGCAGTCCAGTCAGAAAGGGAGTGGTTTCACATACATGCAGCAGCCAATGGTGAAACGACGCCGGCTCGAGTATAGATAACACCGTGAAGTTCATCCTGACGCAAAAAAATATTAACGCGTGTTTGGCAGGTCTCTACTAATGAGCTGACTCTCCTCTACATGGATGCAGATTACTTTCAATGAAGTTTTCAAAAGCTTAAACGGAAGGGAGGCCCTGGCCTCTGGTGGGCAAGGATGCCATTAGAGACGCAATATGAAACGTATGCAACAGTGGTGAGATAAATACAAAAACACACGTGAGTTACCCCGGAGACTATAATACAGAAACCTCTTGCCGTAAGCTGGCTTGTAAACAACTGCATTACGGAGGTAAGATTCTGAGAATGAACTGCTGTTGTAATCAGTCTAATGTTTCTTTATATAGGATTATTAATATTTACGGGGTTATCATTATGAAAATAAGTGCCTTGGCTACGTAAATCATGAAAGCTCACGTGACTTACTCTAGTGCCACTCGTTCGATAAATGTGGGGGAAATAAGCTGATTGTTTCCCGAGATATGACATATATTATTTATTTTCTCATTTGGCACCATTCAACCATTTTGTACGATATCACAGGCTTATTGCAAATAAATCATTTATCGCCCCTTAAAACATGTAATTTTACATGGTCTGCCATTACAAATCTTGCATGGAAAATTTGTTGGGAATCTGTCAATTTGTCGCCGAGATGCGGAAGGAAAGCGTAATTTTCTCATGTACTGGTATAACTGTAAATTACGGACAAAAACGTTATGTAGTAGCATATTTTAAGTTTGTCGCAGATATTTCTAGCATATAAAGGCTGGTTGAAATTTTTTAGACATATGACAAATTAACCTAAAATATTTTAATGGTTGTTAGTTTATAAATATGTAACTAGCCCCTTAAATCATATATATTTTAATAGACTAAAAAAATTAAATTTTTCGCTTGAATTTTGTGGGAACTATTTAATTATTTCCCGAGATATGACATAAAAGCTTAACTTTTCCGTTGTGCTATCTTTCAAAAGATGGGCCAAGGAGTTTATCTATTTGCCCATTAGAAGCTTTCGTAAGTACTGCCAACGTACAAAGTTAATGTGAAATTGGTTACATGGTTTCGTAGACATATCATTCTATGCTAAATTGATTATAGGGCCCCTATTATGAAAATAAGCACGTGACCCTCTTAAAATATATCAGTTTACATGGCCTATCATACTACTACTAGTATGCAAAATTTTGTAGGAACCGGTTGATTGTGTTGCCAGGCTATTATATAAAACTTTATTTATTCGTTTTGCGATATCTTACAAAATGGGGGCAAAAATAATTGGCTGGCCCATTTAAAACATGTTAGTTTGCATGGCGTGCAGAAGTAGGGTTACTATAATTTTTAGAGATATTAGATAGGAATCGGTTGTTTGTTTCCAATTTATGGCATAAAAATAAAATTTATTCATGTGGCACTATCTTACAAAATTGCGAATGAGATAGACTCTATGTAGAAACATTTGAAGATTGTAATATATAAAGCCACTATACAAAGTTAGTTGAAATTGATTATATGGTTCCGTAAGATCTATGGAATGAACATAGAATATTGATATGGTAGCCATATTAAAAATAAGTACATAGTTGACATACTTAAAACATGGTGATTTACATGGACTACCGTAGTACTATTTGTGTGCCAAATTAAATACTAATCGATTGATCATTTCCCGAGATACGACATGAAAAATTTATTATTCATGTGACGCTATTTTACAACAAAATGGCAAACAGAACAGGTTATGTAGTTCCATATTTGATGCTTTTAATAGGGGCCTATGAAATGAAAGCTAAAATTTTATGTTGTCCTAAAACATTAAGTTTTGTCGAATTTGGTCAAACGTTATGATGAATATTATAAAAAAACACACATTTTTATATAATCACCACAATGAAAATAAGCGCACTATACTTATAAATAACTTATGTTTGTATGGCCTACTGTAGTATTAGTCACATTCCAGTTTGACGGTAGTAGACTAAGTATTTCCTAGATATAAATTAAAATATTTATTTATAGTAAAGTGTATGTTCAAAAATGGCTTACCAATTATTACAATTTACTTTACTTAATAATATATTTCAACGATGAACTATCAAAATAGGAACTTTGGTTTGCATTGGTTAAATGATTCCCGAGATATGAAATAGCGCCTTAAATATTAACATGGCCACCATGTGGTGAAATTCGTTTTAGGGTTCCAAAGTTATAAGGGGAGGACATACATCCAGGCATACAATCGCGTGATTTCATACGTCTACCTTTCCACGGAAAGTATGCTACAAATTATGCCTATCTATTTATTACACGTGATTACGTGTTAAAATTACGAAAGTACTATAATCAGACTATATGCTTAATATAAAGTGTAATTCTAACTTGTTTTTAGCCTACTTTTCGAATGAAAGAATGGCTTATGAGCTCACTTTCCAGCCTGTGTCTCAAGTATGCGTGTTTCTTGTTGTGGCCGAGCATGTGTGTCTCCCCCACCCCCCTTTTTTTTTTTCGATTTTTGAACGCGTGAACCGAATTTCAACGAACTCGGTACATGTATAACACTAAGTAGGGAAACCTGACTTTCATAGTTTACGACCACGCCAGGCAATTACCTTCAAAATGGCGGCTATTTTAAATTTAGGGTGATATCTCGGAGACCATTCAACCGATTTAAACCAAATTTTAATTCTGACAGCGCAAGTTGTAAGCATTGCATTTGTAGGTGAACGTTAATGTGAGTAAGCCATTATGGAAGATAGAGCAATGTGAAAAAATTAAGCTTTTACATTATATCTCGAAAACTACTCAACCAATTTTTGCCAAATTTGGATTGTATGTAATATTATGATAGTCCATATAAATATAAGTAATTGAACTTAATTAGGTGCTTATTTTCAAAATGGTCTCCATATTAATATTTTAGGTTTATTTGGTGTAACTACCATACCATTTGACAAATTTCAAACAAATTTTGTACGCTGACAGTATCTTTTGCACGCATCATATAAGCCAAAAAACAACACTTTTTTTCGCCATTTTGTATGATAGCACCAACTGAATTGATAAAGTTTTTGTGTAATACCTCAGGGAAATAATTGACCGGTTCCTACCAAATATTTCAAATAAGTAGTATTGCGGCGGGTGATGTTAACTGATATGTTCAGGTATTTGAGACACTTATTCTCAAAATGGCGGCATATAGCTATTTTAGTTTTGTATGCTATATCTTCGAAACCATATAATTAATTCCAATGAAACTTTGTAAGCTTGTATATATTAAGCTATAACCATAAAATGTGTCCACACGAAATCTCATTTGTCCGCCACTTTGTAAAATAGTATGACATGGCAAATTAAAATGATGCGATATAACCGAAAATCAACAGATTTCTCTCAAATATAGCAAATAAGTAACACTACATATGGCAGGACATGTAAACTGATAAACTCTGAGAGGGTCAGACACACGTATTTTCAAAACTGCGGCCATATAAAACTTTGAGCTCAGAATTGTTTTATCTACGAAACTACAAAATAAATTTCAACTTAACTTTGTATGCTGGCAGTATCAATTATATCCATCAGAATTGTCTGTGCAAAGCCAAATTTATCCGCATTTTTTTAACGTTACATCCGAAGTTAATGCTACGAATCTTACCTCCGTGATGCTGTAGTTTGCACGCTAGCTTAATTTTACGAGTTTTTTTTTCTGAATTCGAATCCCGTGTAAGTAACTCGGGTACTGTTATTCTGAATTCGAATCTCGTGTAAGTAACTCGGGTACTGTTTTTCTGAATTCGAATCCCGTGTAAGTAACTCGGGTACTGTTATTCTGAATTCGAATCTCGTGTAAGTAACTCGGGTACTGTTATTCTGAATTCGAATCTCGTGTAAGTAACTCGGGTACTGTTTGTCTGAATTCGAATCCCGTGTAAGTAACTCGGGTACTGTTTTTCTGAATTCGAATCCCGTGTAAGTAACTCGGGTACTGTTATTGTTTTGGTACTGTTTCACATGTTTCTAGTTTCATCTTTAATGATATCGTTGTCAATGAGACGTAAACGCCTACCTGCGATCTAAGCTATTAATGATTTCACTAACACTTATTCGCACCCATGTAGAGGAAAGTAACTTCTCGTTAAAGGTGAGATCTTTTTTCTTTAATATTATAATTTGTTTTTCTGTGTACGATTACATGTAGCATATCATATTTGGTGTTGTTTTCAGCTTGGAAATTTTCATGTATACAAATGAAATGGTTTTTATTTATTTGGTCCTTCAGAAATAAACTTGTTTCGTCATGCCGAAAAGATATAGCCAAAAAATTATGTTTTAATGAAAATTATATTTCTTGTATCTTCTGAACAGACAGTATTGGTAAGTGATACTAAATAAGGAACTGTCTCGTTCGCCTTTCTTGCCGCTTTATCTTAAGAGCCGTGAAGAGAGTTGCAACTACGATCGATAAATGCGATCTGGGTGCGTGAATAAATAACCATGTTTTGATAGGCCTCGTGAGTAGCGGAAAAAATGTTTGGCCCTAGAGGGTTTCCATTTCTCAAGTCCAGTAGTTAATTGCGTCCCTTCCAGCGCACACGTGAACAATACAAGCCCGTGCGCCGCCGCAAAAATAAACTTTTCTCTTTTGAGAGTGGGATGGAGCTGCGCGTCCAAGGTCAAGAAGCGATGGAGCGATACGGGCGACACTAACGCGCGCGCCTAGTGCCTCATCGCTCCTACGCGCAAGGCGTGCATTGTTCCCGTCGCGACGCTGCACTGTGCCGATTAGATCTGTTACAGTGGGGTTTTATTACACGCGATGGAAGCCCACAGATTAAACATTTCTCTTGCCGCTTACGAAAACTACACACACAAGCTTTAAAATGCGATATTTGACCATTTTTACGATTTTTTTTTTTCTCCGCAGATACATTAAATACGATAAAAAAAAAACAGGGGCATATAGATATATATTATATTTTATGAGATAAAATTTGTATTTAAAGAACATTTATTTACCGAGATACGCGTATTTGTGCAAACTACTATTTCGCAGAAAATATTTCAGTCCATCCCACTCTTTAAAAAAATAACGATTCTTTCACTTTTTTTCGTTTACAAATATTCCTACAAACAACTTTTGGTTACAGTTAATTTTGAAATGTCTTTTATATGGCATGGTCATGCATTGATGCTCCGGAATACATAGTTTTCTGGACTGTATGTTAGCGGCGAGTGAGTCATTCTGTGAAGTGGAAGCGTGGGGAACAGTAACTGGAACGACATTCTTGCTATAGGCTGTTCACGGTAAAATGAGCACTTTCGAAAGCCATGCTTAAAATCTATTTGTATGCACATTGTGTATCTCCGACATATGTGAAATTTACATTGCTATGGGCCTCATCACTTTATACATGCGTCGGTCAAGTGAAACTTGAAATTATTAGAAAAATAAATATGTTTCGGATCTGGTTATTTTTACACTTTGATGCATTAAAAAAACTCAAAGCGAAAGACGTTGAGATATGGAACTTCTTTCCTTCCATCGTTACCAACTTTACTGGGTGCATGTCACTCAGTGAGACCGTTACAATGTATGCCAGGCAGGAGCAGTGAGTTCTTTTTTCTAAGGTTGATTTCAAAAGTGCTTACTTTATCGTGAACAGTCTTTACTTGGGCGTGACGCTTTAGGGCTTACGGCCAGTAAATTCCGCTATGTTCACAACTGGATCACAATACTAGGTGCGAAGCCAGAAAAATCTTCATATATTAATACGACACATTCTGTTAGTTATATGTTTCTCATACTTCTCAAAAGATGATTACTTAAATCAAATAAACTAAATAAAAACGCAGTAATAAACTACTTAAAATACGTAAAAAACTAAACACTTTAATGACAAAAGCAAATAACATTTCCAAGCAGCACTTAGGAAAATGTTACCCCGTATTTTTCGCACTTTTCTAGGATTTCTTTAGAAAAACCTTCAAGGATGACTACGCAATATTACAAGATCTTGTGAATTAACTCCGTTCCAGTCGGATTTGTAAATCCACTAATAGCTTTCGATGATATGGTCATAATAATATGAGTAATTTACAGCTTTGACATGCCGCAGATGGGTATTTTTAGTGTGGGATAGGTCAGTGAGAGGTGAGCTGAAATACTAGCTCTCCGCTTAATGAAATCGGTACGGTCATCTGTTTAATGCAAAATGATTCCTCGAACAGTCGTGCTCCAAAACACTTACAGTTCAGATCCACTTTCATGATTGGATTGTTTTAATTATCACGCACCTTAGGTGTCCACCCGCGAATCACGGCTCTTCTGGTTCGGAGGAACTAAATTCTAATTGACCCAGTCAGGTAATGAAATGTGTCCTCGCAAAGACATTCGGTAACGTTAAGATGGTTTTTATTTTTTTTTATCATAAAGCTATGAATAATAATTTTTTTATAAATATCAAAAGAAATATATTTTTGCACATGTTTTGATTTTCTAGTTTCAGTACGTTATTTTTATAGATCCATTAAAAAAAATTCCAAAACTGTGCATTGTATTAACTATTGTGGTATGTGATGATTTTGTTAATTTAAATATGTAGTAATTAAAACAAACTGCAATGAAATAAACTAACGTGTCCAAGTTCAGTTCTTGATTATACATTTCGGAAATTCCCACACAGAAAGACCTTTCCCCTAAAATTAATACGCTCATGCCAGAGCTAGGAGTAACAACTTTATTTATTCATACTCCTAAGGATTGGAAAAAATATATATTCAACGATAGGCTATTAGTAGAGACGTGCAAAATTCGCGTTATTTTCCGGTGACACGATAGACTCCACTGCCTTATAAACAAGTGACCAGATTTCGTGGTTTCATTGGCCGCTGCACTGTAATCAACGTCACGTGTCTGCTTGATCTCCTTAAAAGAGATTGGCCACTCCACTGTTGAACCTGTATTATTGGCTCAAGTGTTCTCCAAGGTGTGCCACACATATTTTTGGCCAATGGCTGAAGTTGGTCAAACGCACAGTGATTTGCAGTTCATCTGTCTTTAAATAATAACGCGAATTTTGCAGGTCTCTAGCTATTCGTAAGGAACTTTCGAAGCGTACGAAAGGAAATTTGCAAGAGTGCGCGTATAATATTGAAGTCCAACTTGTACGTAACTTAAAACTTTCCGCGAAAAACACGTGGCCCTAGTAGTAGGCTTGAAGTTGCCACGCAGCGATATCTTGCAAACATGTTTGCACGGGCCAGCAGTTTTCATACTGTGTTAATTTGGAGCCGCGCTAAATGTCACATTGCTATGCTAATTGAGCAGCGGCTATTTGCTATTACTTGACCGCACAGGATTTCACTGCAGGTTGACTCTGATCAACGGTGACTAAGTGACTCGATATTAGACGAGGGGCCGCGGTGGCTGAGCGGTTAGACTGATCGCCTCCCACCAAGGCAAACCGGTTCCGATCCCTGGCCGTGTCACCGAGTTTTCGCATGTGTGAATCGTGCCGGACGATTCCGCTGGTCGGCGGGGTTTTTCTCGGGGATCTCCCGTTTCCCTCGCCCTTTCATTCCGTCGCCGCTTTATCCTCTCCTCAATCACCCGAATCGACTCTCAACACCTGGTTTTAAACAGCCCCCCAAATATTTTCACTCTTTCACTCACTCGAGATTATACCAAGTGCATGGCCTTCCAAGTTGTGCTGCTTCTAATTGCAAATTAATGTCCAAACGGGGTTCAAGCAAATTCCGTGATGCTATTTATGCAACAAAACTTAAAATTTTTGTTTGAATCAGTGTCATCTGTGTCACCGTAGATGGTAATTTATTTAGTATCCCATAATTGGTGAACAAGTGAAATTCGATAAGAATGACTATGAGACTTCAAGTAGTCAGAAACTCGATTTGAATCACTTGCAAACCTCAGAAATGTATAGTTTCTTCAAGGTTGCAGTTCCCAGTAAATCTACTTACATTTCACCCATCCGTGCTTAGATTGTATGGCACAGAATTAAAATGTCCTTTTCCTTTAATACACTATTTTCGGATTTTTTTTATGTAGATTGTTTGAGAGCTGATTATAAACTACATTTCTTACTGAGAAAGACAAATTGATACATGAACCTCGTGACACGTTTATTAAGCAGAGAATTTAAAACGCCAGTGTAGGAAATCTAGGAAGGGCAGCGGAAATTTAAGCAACTAAGTTTTGGGTTCGAATCCAGATTAATGGGAGTGCGCGTCTATTCTCAAGGAAGTCAAAAGAGGTGAAACCAGGTGCGTGGATAATCAAGAGAGGTGAAGGAATCGACCATGACCTTTATTAAGGAATATTCGGGAAAACATAAAAAAGCGAACTCGGACGGCCGGACCAGGAATTAATCCCAAATCCTCCCGAACGTAAGTCCATAATGTGGCTCCTCGGCCGCATCGCTCACTGTATAAATAAAATAAAAAATCTCACCCACAGTGATTTGAACTCCAGGATGAAACACGCACAATGATACCACATATTATCTATCACACGGAGCTAAAATCTGCATGGTGGATATTAATGACGTACATACTGACAAGAGTGTGGAACGAGTTTGAGTATCGCATAGATGTCGTTCGGGCCGCTCGTGGTGGTCACATTGAACATTTATGAAGAAATGGTAAACAAACGTCAAGACTCCACGGTTTATTTTATTGGTCAACCATGGTTGTCGGCTGTTCGGTTTTTGATATTATAGACCTTCAAGGTTGGGGTGTTCATTTATAGTCGCCCACATGGTATGATAATTAGACGTAACTTACATCAGCTCTCAATACTTGCAAAGCAGTTTACGCCTGTCAAACGTGTGTACATTTCTAGAGCATAAAGTATTTCCACATAACGAAAGAGAACTGCAGCTTGTCGTTATGCTGTACTGAATACTCACAATATGAAAGAAATACGGACGTGTTGAGGTAGAGCAGTTCGTATGACGTAAGGGATTGCAAAGAGGGCGACGTCAAGTGCTAATGGAGCGGGTTGAATTCCTTTTCAGGTCGTCATTGTTTTTCTTCGTTTGGTAATATTCCTTTCTGTGACAAATTTATTTTACATCAGAATGTTATTTTAAAGGAAATAAAATACAACAAAACGTTTGATACATATGTTAATATCAATTCAACACTTTTATTTACCGCATCATAAACACTACCTAATGTGGGTTGTAACGTTCTTACAAAGGTACTTAATATTCCATTAGTATATTGTATTAACAGCAACATTGGTTACTGACGTCTGGCAAATAACAAAAAAAAATACTGTTGCAGTAACATAAATACTGTTGACACAACATTAGACGTTTATCTGAGTTAACAACGAATGATGTCTCCTACCACGTGAGGAACTGCTCTTATTGGACGCTGTGTACTGCTGTGTACAGTGTGTATCAATAAATTCACTTCCTGTGTAGCGTTACATGTGTGAGAAGGACACCGTTAATGAAAGGATTAAGCGATGAAAGGAACGTCAAGTAATATCGTAGTTATGGAACTCAGTACATTAGAAGAAACGGCTTTGTGCTTGGTACATTTGAACAAAAATATTGTTACAATTTCTCTCTCGAAATTCAGTGGGCTAAAACAATTTCGTTCAAGGGGTGGAGGTTTTGATTAAATAAAATAATTAACTATAATTCCTTAACTTCATTTACAATAACTACAAAACAAAATTCTCTCGACTCAACATCTCCCAATAAATTGATATCACTTACTGTTTACAATTAATGCCTTTAATTAATACCATTTATAATTTCCTCAAAGAAATCACAGAAACTATATAATTGAAAATCAGTCCCAATAGACAGTGATTCAAAACCTATTCAATTATTTTATGGATTGTGTGTCCATATTTGACAGTTCCAATATTTTCAATAAAATCCATATTACATGTTCATCCAGTCCCACCTCAGTTTAATGCAGGTACCACCAGTCCGCAATGTTCTAGATTTTTCAGAGCGCCCTCGCGCGCAGTAGCCTTCACTAGTCGAATATCACGTCGTCTGGTCCATTCACACCACGAACACCTCGTCCGCCGCTGCCTCGTAGTCACTTGTCGTCATCCGTTCTCTTCACCGATGTCCCGGTTCATTCAGCCATAAAGCCGATATTGCACGATACCTGCAGCCGTACTTGGTGCTTGTACTAGCTTCTACAAGCCCTGGTGCACGAGCCAGTATACCAGCCGCTATATGAGCCCCCATGGAAGATTCATATTTCACGACAGCATTTAGCCTACTAGCATTTGGCACCCTCGGTGGGTGCATAGTGTGTGGTTTGTAGTAAGTATGAACCCCATTCGTAGAACTGCTACCAGTTTGTAACTTGCGTAAGACTATGGAAGAAACTAGCTAGCACATCTTAATATTGTTATATTGCTGTTCGCCTTTTACATAAATTGATTGGTTACTAGTATAGTTTCATTCACTTTCTTAAAAATGACGTGAAGTCACTGGAGTATGAGTGTTATTTTTGGTTTTGACGAAAATTTACTAACCTGTTGCAAAAAATGTTTTTTTTTTCGTTACGTACCGGGATATTATCCGCATGTAAAATTTAATGATAAAAAAATTTGGGTCCGGCGGAGTTTTCAACTCACGACCAAAAGTTACATGTCACTCGATGGCGCCGCGACTTCACCGCTATATTACCAGTTAACACGCTAATATGTGAGTTTTTATACTTTAATATACGTAATATTTTAGTTAATTTTTTCATACAGTAGGTAATGTTTTAAGTATTTATAACGGTTTTAATAAGTAATTAAATTTGCCATCGCCAATATTATTCGTCGTTCGTATTTTAAATCTATTTCAAAGAGTTTCAACCTCAGGATGGTTAATCAGGATGGATGCATCCTTTTCGGTTTCTTCGTCAACTCGTTTTAAGTAGTAGCCAGCCTACGCTCTGAAACTGCGATGTGATTGGCCATGTACGAAACCTGGTATGGGACCTGCCACAAAAAATAAAGACGTGTCCAGTTACCAAACCTGGTTCGAAATCTTGCCGTGCAAGGCGGGAATTGCCATGACGGGCGCCATACCAGTCCGTATACCGGCTGCTATGGCGGACCCCGCAAAAGTTTTTACGGATTCTGAAACCGTGTGATATCGCCTTAAGACTTCTGCCAATACCGCTGACCACTGGACGACTGCAATATTTATAAGGTCGTAGGCCGTCATCAAGAGATTTCGCCAATTCCCTAGTTGCGCGGAGTGTCCTAGTTTCCAGAACAGTCTAGCGCCTCCTGTATGTTTGCCAGCTCCTTGACACCAGCCAGGTCTCGCCGCTGTCAATCATTCCAGGGCTTCTCCAGGAGAGGGACGGCAACGAGGCATTGTGCGCGTCAACCTTTTGGGGGAAAGGGGGGGGGGGGCGAGGTGGGTCACCCTGGACCACGCATAACGGGAGCTCGCCGCCGGTGCCAGCTGCAGCCTGTAACAATATATACAGAAAAGGCACGAATGTCTGAGGAAGATACTTGGTACTGTTGTGTGGATTGAAAACGGCTCAGTACAGCAAACAGCGGATCTTACCTGTGTGTGTGGCCAGCTGCGAGATAAGTCCTGCTGCATCTGGCGTCGGGCATCCCTAATCGACTCGAGTTCGACACGCGGAGACTGGAATCAGCCTGGCTGGGCTGCCTGCGGTAAAGTGAGCGCTTCTGTTACTAACCTTTAAAAAAATATCTGCCCGTAAATACGTATATGTTACAGCGCACATTGGGGATACCAATTAAGTTGGCAGGGTAGAAATAAAAATAGTCTTAACACACGGTTCTGCATTGCAAGCATAATGTTTACATTTATTTCCAGTGAAGTTGGTGTTCCTTGTTTCATTCACATTATAGTAAGAATTTGCATATGTAATCCATTCACGGTTACTTCAGACTATCCTGAAGCGCTGCTAAGATTTACTTCCAAGATATTCCTCCGCCTCGTGCAAACTAAGCTTAACTAAGTGTAGAGAATTACACGAAAGTGCAACGCACCGAATTCGTGCACACTCAGTTGTAATGATATTTTGCATGAGAACTGATTGCTTACTCGGCTCTACCAATACACATGTTTTCTCACTGATTCTTATTCAAATTATTTATAAACGATGCTTTATAATTTATAGGTAAGATATGAATGACATTTCAATTTAACACAAAAAAATTTTTATGAACACGATTGTAAAACGCTTGTGATATATGGTGTATGTTGGAAATGACTAAACACATCATACAAGGGGAGATTTTTTAAAGGTTTTATTTAGAAAGGTTGAAGAAACCGCGAACATTCTATAGTTATGAAATTGCATATAGATAACTCATTTACATGCCTTACTTGGGTGGCGCACTAATAAAGTGATCACACCCATTACAATGTTATATATATATATATATATATATATATATATATATATGGCGGAAGGATTCGATGTAATCAAAGAAGTAGATACTAAGCAAAGATTTCAAAAGTTCTCAGACTGACACAGTAAAAATGTTTTGTATGTTGTAACATTTGATTTGTTGCCGCAAATTTTTTTTGTTTAAAATTGATCACTGGAAAGTAGGCTTGCCACACACACACACACACACACACACACACACACACACACACACACACACACACATATATATATATATATATATATATATATATATATATATATATATATATATATATATATATATATATATATATTGGGTTTACATAGAAATTACTTTCATAACCTTGTGTTAGTCGTTACAATAGTTTAGCAGACGTTTTTGTGGTACTGTCAGTTACACTGTAAATAAAATTCGTATTCTCAAAACAACTGTAATTTGTAAACATGAGAGAAGTGACAAATATTCCAAAATTATATTCTCTTTTTAAAAATGGCAACTCCGGGACTTCAACCCGCATATGCTGTATTATTAGCCTAACGTCTTTCACCAAACGACCACTTTGTCGTACTGCGTACAAGATACTTTTGATAGGTTAGGTTATGTCACGTAGTAACATGGGCCGGAATATAATCTTACCTCTTGGGAAGAATTCAGGTTAGTGATTCGGAGAATTACTCCACTTCAGAATGACTTTAAAACGACTGTGCATTATCTCCATTGCAGTTTCGTAATTGCAGGATATAGTTACTTGTTTATGAATGTTTGTGTCAGGACAACAGTTACTTATTAAAATCTACCACGTACAAACAAAACAGCTTAAAAATGTTAATTTCGTTGCTATGAAGGAAGGCAATGTCGCCATAAAACATATTGTATAAAGAAAACATTTATTAACAGCAAACGTATTGTTACGTGTCGCTCGTTTACGTTGACTTTGACTCGACCGGCGCTAGCGAGCAGAAGGGGACAGAGTAGTGATATGATATCGCGCGGCGAGACATGAAGAAACGTTTGATTTACAGGTGATCGATAATCCTACGAGGGCGCGTGCCGCCTCCGGCCTTGGGTATCGGGTGTCTTTGAGATATCATTGAAGGAATGTTCTGGTCATTACTACTGCCCTAGTTTCTCTCAGCGTGACTCGGGGTGCGTTGAAACTTCCTTTTCAAGACCAGCAATAGTATAAAAGTGCGACGGGGCCCCGAGGCGGAGTTTTTATGAGACGGGTGTTTGGGTGACTGTGCGGCGTTGAACGATAGAAGACGAGCCAGAAGTGCAACGAAGGGCGACGGAAGTGATCGGCTTGAGTATAATCTGCGACTGCGAGCATCGGGGTAGTGAAGGGTGCGACTGGCAAGGCAGACTATTGGACTGGATGCGTGAGTGTGATTGTTGCAAGTGATGGCAACAGACAGACTGAACATGTGTTAATGTCGAGTGAGAGTTAATTGACTATAACCAAACAGACACACTGTGGATTTTAACTAGGGTTGAGATAGGCATTGTATACTGCGCGCACTGATAAACAAAAAGAGTAATAGTGGAGGTAGATAGATTAATGCTGTAAACAATAGCTTGCTCTGCACAATGGCTGTGTGGATAAATTTCGATCAGATTTACTTCTATTGTTTTTATTATGATCTTCGTCCCTCGCGAACTCGGATATGTGCCTCTAGGGTCTTATAAAACTATGTTTCTGTAACCTTTTCTTTGATTTAAAGATACATTGTGTTGCTGTAAACAAAACAGCCTCAAAGAAATCGAATTCTTTGCCATACAAAAAAAAACATTGAAAGGAATTTTTTTTAAGTGTAAATATTATTCAGTTTTTAACATCATCCACCAAGACATTCTCAAAAGATATAATAATAATAATTTAAGGTAGAGTCAGCAAAATTTAATTAGGGACAATATATCAAAATCAAACAAAACTGTCGTTATATTAAGGTACTTAATATTTATTTTCAATTTACACTACGGACATGGTTACAGTGCATTCACATAAAAAAAATTGTTTAAATAGTTTTCTGATTATTTATTGAACATTGCCATGTGTCTGATCACTATTCATGCGCCACTCAAGTGAAACCACGGAATTTTTAGGCATGTAAACGTTTTTTTTTTTTGTATGCAAATTATATTACGACATGCATTTCATTTTCGTTTGTTACATTTTATAACTATCGGGGCTACAAATTTAAACATTACAATTGAATTAAAGTTCAGGTGTTTAAACACATTCAATTTCTAGCAAATAAAAACGTGCGTCCCACCATCTTCTTGCATACCACCCGTCAAGCAATATGTTTCGTTTTTGCTAGTACTAATATACAAATTCAAGCTATTTACATGACATAATGTTAAGAAGAGCTATTTTACTTAAAGTCCACTCACAGCTGCAAGTCAAGTATTTATATTTAGTTACTTGGATTCAACAAAAAAAAAAAGCGCAAATTAGTTTTCTACGCAATCACATTGGTGTCTTCTGATAGCTTGTAGTATTTATTTTCGCTGCAGTTTAAGCCTATCTCATTTCTACCCGCGGGGTTGTTTTATTTTGTGTGTCTGCCGGCAGATGCCATAGAAGGTTGGTGAAGTACACGTCACGCTATGCGCAGGCTACACACTAAACTTGATATTGTGTGAGAATTGAGCCAAATCAGTGAAAACAGTGGAAATTGAGCGATTAATAGCCAGAGCCAGATAACAAATTAATAAAGTGGCTGAATTTCACTCATTTATTTGTGATTCCCACTGAATGTCGAGAATTCCACTGTCATAGTCACTTGTTCCCAGTTAATATGCTTGATTTGCCAGTCTGCATTAACTTATCAACTGACTTCCAGTGAATTTTATCTCACTGATTGATTTCACTGCTTCGCATTTAGAGTGTATATATATATATAGTTCGCTTTGCGGGAGGAGGCATGTTTTCACCAGCCGAGGAACGCATTTGGTTTCTTCTACCGGAACACTCCGTCGCCAGAGTCTTCGAATAGGCGGCAGCCAAACTACCTTCTTTACTGATCTCGTAAAAACACCTTCATTTGCCCAATGCTTCGACTCGCACTTGAGTCGAAGTGGCGCCGGACCAGAGAGTAAACTGCACTGTACAACTACGCGGAATGAAAGTAGATGTTGAGTGCGCGTGGTTGACTGTGACATACGGATATGCAGTTCTCCTCCCCCCCCCCCCTGAAAACTAAATTTGAACTCAGTTCATGTTTGAGACGAAAGGCGTCCGGCCCGGCGTATGAAGTTTCGCGTGATTGGAGCCGACAGTGTTATTTATGTTTATTAAAACGGATCTTAGTTACAAGTACGCAGTTTGTGACGTTGGTGGGACTGGAGGAAACCTGCTCGTTGTTACCAAATACACAAACGAAAATTTCGTTGCTGGTGAATAGGTGTTGACTACTAAGGATGAATTAAGTTTCATTTTTTGAGACGCTTTGGTAAATGGCGATATGCGATAGAAACTTTTGCATTGTCGAGATGCTTCTTGGTGTTTGTTACAGGTTCCTTGCCTGATAACATTGTTCTCAGCGGACGAATGAGTTATCCGAGAACAATTATAACACGGTAATGTTATCAGTAAATTCTTCGACTGAGAGAAGATTTTACGCACAACGAGTAACTCGTGGGAAAAATTCCCCGGAAGCATTTCTTTCGACACGGAAACTGGACGGAAATATTTTATCAAAGTCAGCACCATTAAGATTTTTTCAGATTTGCGCCTGTGATAGAACAAGAGAAAGAAAGAAAAGAAACTCTTTCATCGCATACGTTTCCGGTCGAAATCTGCTTCCTTTGCAAATTAAATAAAAAGACATCCGGTCCGCGCTTGTTTCGACTTTGCAGATATTTTGCACCAAGCGCGGAAAGCGAAAAGTGAAGTTGTCTTTCTAAAGCCTAGACCACAATACCGGGTCCGCGGACTCCTAACTGCTGATTGGTCCACATGATACTCTGAAGTCATAGCTCGCCGTCCCAATGTCCCAAGGTTCCATGTCCCAAGATCATTAGCAAACTTTCGTCCGCGGACGTGTTACAAACAGTTTTTTTTTTTTTTTTTTTTTTTTTTTCATTTGATCGCGCGCAAACAGTAAAAATAAATTGCGGGTGTGTTATTTATTATTACTATTATTATTAAAACTATTTATTTGTTCAAAACAATAACCTTCAATCTCGTAATCTCGAAAACGAAACTTTAATAATTAAAAATACAAAAATGCACTGACTAAAGTAATAAAAACAATATCCAAATGAAGTTAAATGAAAGCAAAATCAAAATGTAAAATAAGCTAGAAAGATAAATAATAATTAGCAGTAATTGCAAACAATTGACTGACGCGCCGATTAGGGTGCACTCTAGTATCTTTGTCTGAAAGCTTAGCTTCGGACGTCGTTATTGTGGACACGCACGTTGGGATATGGGTCCGCGGATGAAGGTCCGCGGACCATTCGCTGCGGACGAGCTATTGTGCGCTAGGCTGACGCGGCCCAAACACAACGCATGCTATCAAAAACAAAAATATTTATTTATTTTTACTTTGGTGATTAGAATCTGATACACGTTGCTAGTTGTTAATACAGTAACAAGAATAAGATTAGGGGTAAATATTCTCCTAATTCCAGTGACGGCCGATTTATGATTTTTAAATGAGTTGTTCTGTTAAAAGAACTTACTCGATGTACTTATAATATTAGTTTTACATTACAGTTATGTAAATTTTTCTAACAAATTTCCACCTTGCTCAAGTTTTCCAGCAGACCTTCCAATCGGTTCCTAACTAAGATGCAAACATAATATGTCACATAAATATTTTGACTGAGATCGTTCGTCTCTGAATTCACCACAAGCGCTTATAACTTTATAAGTGACTAGATACCAGCAAAATTCGCGTTATCATTGGCATCAGGCTAAACTTCACAGTGTTGTATATACTCGAGCCGGCGTCGTTTCACCATTGGCTGCTACATAACTCTCAAGTCACTCCCTTTCTGACTGGAGTGCGCGTGACTGGAATACAGAATTGTGAAGTGTTCATTTATTGGCGCTGAGTTACCTAGGGCGTGTCAAATAAAGTAATTGCAAAGGTACGTGTGTTTGAAGTTTAAAAGTTCCCCAAATAATAACGGTGATTTTGCAGGTCTCTAGTAACAACTTTAAAATAAAAAAACTTTTTTTTTTTAGTCGAGTGCATGAAATATGTAAAAACGATTGTATTGAAACGTGTATTGGTTTCGGTTATATTTATTTGATAATAATTATAGAAACATTTTTCTAAACATTTGAAAATTTTTTCCGATATTCGTGTACCGGGATGGATTTATGGATGGATTTATGAACAATATACTCGTACAAAATGTTACAAACGAACCTCATAGCTCAGTTTTATCCATCACGGTGCAGAAGATTAGGTAGATACTGTTGGCCTGTGCTGCATAAAAAATAAATAAAGCTTTTATGTTATATCTCGAAAACTACTCAACCAATTTCCGCCAAATTTGGCACCTAAGAAATAGTACGATAGGCGGGGTAAATATGAGTAATAAACTTTATTATCCACATATTTTCAAAATGCCGGCCATATCAATATTTGAGGTATATTTGGTATAACTACTATACCATTTGTCCAATTACCACCAAATTTTGTACGCTGACAGTATCTCTTACAAACATCAAATAAGCTAAAACCCAAAACTAACGTCCGCTAATTTTGTAAGATAGCGCTACATGAATTAATGAAAGTTTTTGTGTAATTTCTCGGGAAACAGTCGACAGATTCCTGCCAAATTTGGCAGTCCAGTAGTACTGCCGCAGTTGATGTGTACAAATATGTTTCAAATATGTCAGATACATATTTTAAAAATGCCGGCCATACAGTTATTTTAGTTTTGTATGTTATATCTTCGAAACCATCTAATTAATTCCAATTAAACTTTTAAGATGGCTGCATGTATTACAACAATCAAATATGTACACCCGAAATCTCTCTTGTCCGTCATTTTGTAAAATAGCATCACTTGACAAATGAATAAAATTAACGTCTTCGAAAATACAACCGATTTCTACCAAAATGAGCAAATAATTAGCACTTTGGTAGGCTATGTAAACTAATACGTTTTGAGAGGGTCAAACACACATATTTTCAAAATTACGGTCATAAAAACGAAACTGCAAATAATTCCATCTTAACTTTGTATGCTGAAAATATAAGTTATATCCATCAAAATTGTCTATACAAAGCCTCATTTCTCCTTCATTTTGTAATATATAGCCCCACATTAAATAATATAGTTTTTATGCCGTATCTCGGGAAACAATCAACTGATTTGCTTCAAATTTGGCGAAGAAGTTATACTGTGGTAGGCTATATAAATTTATATGTTTTAAGTATATAAGTATCTTATTTTATGAATGGGGCGTATCCGAACATTTTAGGTTAGTGTACTGTATCTACGAAAATATGTGACAGATTAAAATTTGCTTAGTATATTTTTTTCTAGGTCAATAATCGAATGTGCTAATATATAAACATTTCTCCTTCATTTATGAAGATCGTCACATTATCAATTGAGGTTTTATGCCATATCTCGAAGACCAATCAACCGATATGTATAGATAGATCCTCATTTGACTGTTTTTTTTGCAAAGCAGTGTAATGTGAGTAAACGAAATATTTGGTCATATTTGCGGAATAATTCGACTAATTTCTACAAAATTTTGCACGCCTACAGAAGACCATGTAAAGTTACATGATTTAAATGGGTCAGGCAATGATTTTAAATAAGGTGGCCATATAGCCTAAATATTTGCATTAGTTTGGCATATCTATTTAACATTATTACAATTTCAATCTATGTTTTTATGCTAACACTAACACGTCGTTTACAGAGCCTCTTTTTAAGCAATTTTATAAGATAGCCCCATTTAAGAAAATAATGTTCTTATGCCATATCTCGGAGACCAATGAACCGATTTCCACAGAATTTATCACACAAGTAGTGTTATACTTGGCATTGTTGTAAACTTATGTGTTTTAGTGGCTCAGGCACTTATTTTCAAAATTATTGCCGAGTAAATATTTCAAGTTAGTGAACCCTATCATTCAAAACATTATAGAGTGATCACATCCGAAGTTGATGCTTCGAACCCTACCTCCGTGATGCAGGTGAATGCAAGCTAGCTCAATTTTACAAGTTTTCCTGAATTCGAATCCCAGGTAAGTCACCCGTGCGTTTAAATTGTCTTTGTACTGTTTCACAAGTTTCTGCTTTCATCTCTAATGATATTGCTGTCGATGAAACTTCAACTCTTACCTACCATATGAGCTTTCGATAACTTAACCGACATGTATTTGCACGCCTGTAAAGGAACGTAGGCTCGTTAGTTATCAACAACTGCTAGTCAATTGTTTATGTGCTCCGAGGACTTAGAAAGTTTACTTTAACCCTTCCGTGCCCATTGCAGACAACTGTCTAAATGTTAGACAGGGATGTTATGGCCTTTACGCGTCCGCATTATGAAGCGCAGCACCAGAATGAATCATAGCTTATTACTTAAATACAAGACTTTGAGATGCTCTTGCCCATTTCGCGCATAAAAGGGTCCCGGATAATATGCCGTTTCGTCTGACGACAGTCGTGTGCATTGATGGCGAAGAGCTCTGGAATAGAAAAAAACCGAAAGATATCAGTTGAAGTGGAGAAATTTCTCACCACCCAAAATACCTTGATACCTCACTTGCTATAGGCTGTTCACGGTAAAGTGAGCACTTTTTAAGGCCCTGCTAAATTTTTCCTTTCAATTAATTTCCACTTTTCCGCCACTTTTTAATGTGAACAGTGCAATATGACTAATAAACACAGTGTATACATTTCATCACTCTCAAAAGTTAACGTCTGAGACTGCAATAAAATATATTTATTAGGTGTTAATGCCTTTTGTGAGGGCCTTAAAAAGTGCTCGCTTTACCTTGAACAGCCTATACTAGCCTCGAACTTAATCGAGGCCCTCTTGTTCATTTCGCCTGACCGTTAAATGAGCTTCTCCATGTTATAAACGCTAGACGCACTGAAAAAAAATCCTGCATTCCCTGCTTGCACGAGACAGATACATAATAATATAGTATAATGCATAACAAGGATAGATTGTCCGATGAGTAAAAAACCTCGCTACAGAAAAAAAAAACCGTGATGGTGGTTATAAGGTTCTTCTTCTTTCATTTGTAGGTGAAATATTTTACGTCTTAACGCCGCATCCCTGGTTATATCGCAGGTAGCGTAACGCCTTTCCGCTGTGAGCACACGTCTATTCTGGTCGCAGCACAGAATGGGTTGGTCGTGGACGGGGGACAGGTTATTGCCCTGGTGACTGGGTGCGAGGGTAAAGGTTACATACGGGCGGAATGTGGTGGGAAAAAATAGCTAGACGGAGGGGGGGGGGGGAGGTGGGATCAACCGGGAGGGGCATAGCAGAACCTCCTCTGCAGCCACTTGGCTGGGTCAGTTCCTCATGATTGCTCGCATGTCGACAATTAGAAGATTGGTCGTCTGGCGGATCGAGCCTGCCAAAAAGCAGGTCACGAGGGGGGGGGGGGGCTGGTGTTAAGGGGGGTTGGAGAAGCATTCCCACACGTTAACAACCACCAACTGTCATTTCATTTATTTTAATTTTTTTTGTGCTCTACTTTAAGGCGGCCCACGTCTAAAGCGTCGCGAGATTTATGCCGTGACCTAATTGACAAATTCGTTTTTTTTTTTTTTTGTTTGTTTGTTTGTTTGTAAATTCGTGATTTGGCAGGTGTCCATTTGGATGTTGTCGACAGTCATTTGTTTAACACTCGTAGCAACGCATTATTGCATTAACAGTGAAAAATATTTTCATCCAAATTTAATGCCTAAAACGGACGTAATATTTCTACAATCATCATTGGAGTGCTACGAATACGTTAATAAATAAGAAAATACTTAATCAAATATGAAATAACGACTTTTAAAAAATATCGTTGCGGAATAATAAACACAGCATAATACTTACTTGCTTTGTAAAACATGCCTAGTGTATTTTATGTACAGGTATTTGTATCGAAAATCATTTTCTTTACGCATTCGCCCATTTGTTTTTAATAAAAAAACAAACGTGGCGCTGATTTGGTTATTTTGTATTTTTTCTAACATCCGCTAGATACAAAATACGAAATACAAAATTACCAAATACGTCACCATTTTTGCATGCAAAATTGAATCACCTGGTCATTTTGTCAACAAAATATGCCATTTCAGACACGGCCTTAGTTTAGCTGGCCTATCTAACTCGCAGCCAGGTGGATCCCCGGGAGATCACAAGTATAACGCGTGAGTACAATAAAACACAACTTGGGCTCTCCTCCAAAAGTCACGGTGGAAGAACTGCAAAATTTGCGCGTTGCTAACATAAACAATTTACAAGTAGTCCCTTCCCACCCCTTTAACCAGCATTAAAATCCCTATGATACGCAGTTCGTGTGAATAGAAGGAAAAAATTTACTCTCGGAAGATTCGCGTAATCCATTACGTATTTATATTGTTTCTTTCCACCACGAGTACACCAAGCACGATATTCTGTCAGTCTTACGTTACGAATTAGTGCATATCTAGAACCAGGAAAATGAAGGAGGTCTTAATTTAAACTATATAAAATAACTGAGCCACATGTTAACATTTATTTACAATGCTTTACAAATACATACATTTATTATTTACAAATTATAGCTGGCTATATCTACTATTAAACTGTAATATTTATGTCAATGAGTGCAATTTTTACACTCAATATTCAGTTACAGTTAAAACCTTTATCATTGTGTACTAACCTGCTGCTAACATAATCTTCAAACTTCAATATATTTTATGCTATAAAAATGTCCATTGCTATATGATATGATATTTACATCATCCAAATGTCCGGCACCTAAGAAACAAGCTCCACTATCTCGCATTTCAACAAGACTGCCCGACTTGAATTGCGAGCAACTGGTGCTCTACTCTCCAGACAATCTCCGCAGCATCCTCGCTGCACTAGCTCGTCGCTGCGCCGTCGCCCATCGTCCCGCTGTTCGCCACGTCACACGCGCGCAGCACTACTGGCGAGGGACATCCCACATTCGCGAAAAGAATTCCAGTCAGGTTGTGCTGCAAAATACTTCAACTCGGATCCACTGTCGCGTTTGGATGGATGAATCACAGACGTTCACTGCCGGAGTAACGTCGTATTGCCCCAGTACTGTGAGCGTCAGATGCCTGCCTGTAAAATCTTGCGCAAGGTCCGCCATAGCGGCCGGTATACAGGCTAGTGTGGCACCCGTCGTGGCATTTCCTGCCTGGTACGGCCAGATTTCGTACCAGGTTTGGTAATTGGACACGTCCCATTTTCCGTGGCAGGTTCCTTACCGGCTCTCCTACCTGGCCAATCACGTTGCAGTTTCAGAGCGTAGGGCGCTCCCCGTGGTTGCTACTTGAAACGAGCTGACGAGGAAACCGAAAAGGACGCCTCCTTCTGGATTTTATACCCGTGAAGTTGAAACGCTTTCAAATAGTTTTATAAGACGACGAATAATGTTGACTATGACAACTTTCAATTACTGTTCAAAACTGTTCTGAATACATAAAACATTACATACTGTATGGAAAAATTAATTCAAATATTTATGATATCTACCAATCGTAAATTCTGTAATTGGTGTATTAACTGGTAGTACAGTGACAAAGTCGCAGCTTCGGATTTTAAGATGTATTTTTGGGCGTGAGTTCGAAACTCCGCCGGGCTCATACTTTTTTTGTCGTTGAATTTTACATGCCGATAATATCCTGGTACGCAAAGAAAAAACTGTGTTTTGCAACCGGTCGTTAATTTTATTCGAAATTAAAAATAACACACTTGTACTCTTAGTGACTTTGCGACATTTTCAAGAAAAGGCGTGACACTATACTATAGTCCGTCTCACGCTTAGATTGCAGTACAGGGCTTATGGCGCTCACTGTTGCCAGATTGCTTCAGCTTTGTAACTGACAAGCTGAGAAACAAATGGGAGGTGAAGGAAAAGGCCTGATTAAGATAATTCTTATCTGTTTACCTCCCTGCCAACTCACAAAGGAATCCAATCCTGCCACGCAAAGCTAAGCAGCTCCTTTGAAACTGAAGCCTGTGAGAAACCGTATCACTGTGATTGCATGGTGCGCACACAACGAAAATAACATTTTTTAAGAGCTGGATAAAGATCACACATCAGGCAACAGTGTACGCAGTAACAAGGACAGAGTTAACGACAGAAACCATGTATTGGAACGAGAGAGTGAATGTCCATTACATCTCACACTGCAATCTAAGAGTGAGTTGCTCTATAGTAAGCAATCAATTTATGTAAATGACGAACAATAATATAGCAATATTAAGATATGCTAATTTATTTTTCATAGACCTACGCAAGTTAATAACTGGTAGCAGTTCTTCGAATGGGTTTCATATTTACTACAAACCACACACTGCGTACCCACCGATGATGCAAAATGCTAGTATACTAACAGCTGTCGTGTAATATGAATCTTCCATAGCAGCTCATATAGCGGCTGGTATACCGGCTCGTACACCAGGGCATGTAGGAGCTTGTACAAGAACCAAGTGCGGCTGCAGGTATCGTGTAATATAGGCCGGTGTCACACTACGCGTTTTTGCCACGGCGGCTAAAACACTCCGGTTTGACGGGTCGGGCCACAACACGTTGTTGTAAATGCGCGGTGTCACACTAGTGCGGCGTTATCGCACCGACCGGAAGTAACCACATTGCACTGCGGCAAGACGGGATAGCCGGACAACGGGAAGGGAAGCGAAACACCTTCAGTTAAATGAGAGCTGTCACACTGTGCGGTAGTGCCAGAGCGTTTGTGATATTCTCTAGCTTTCAAATACATACTTACAACTTGTAATAAAGTTTGGTATTGATAGATTTATTGAACACATACATGAGGAGCCAGCATTGTGGGAAAAGAGTGCGAAAGAATATGTGGATAAACAGGGCCGAGAAAAATCTTGGATCGAAATAGGATAGGCGAATACATGTACGAGGATTGGCTGGTAGTGGAATCGAGCGCAAAAGATGAAAAAGGTAGAGGTGAGAAAAAATATAATCGTTAAACAATATTAATGTACTATGAACTAGGGAGTTTTTAAAGAAATGCATATATTATATATATATGTATGTCTACATACACACTATTATCTATCTGTATACGTTAAGAATGAAAGCATTCACTAATATGTTTTTAAACATTAAACATTTACTGAACATTTTTTTATGTAAAAATCAATTTATTGATCGAGCACCAGTTTGTCTTGTCTCTTTATGCTGTTCTGAATGGTCATTAAAAAAAAAGGCGAACCGGGGGGCGGGGGGGGGGGGGGGTTACACACAGTAAGCTTTGCTTAAGCCGGCCCTACACGATACCCATTTCCGTATCAGTTTACATACTCGTTTTCTGCTAGTGTTTCTGCTCCCGTGTAGGTTACGATCCAGCCCTCTCCGAAGGGGTCTGGCTCTGTGTATAACAGTTTTCCTACCCATGGGAATGCCCGGAACTGGAATGGAACGTGTTCTAAATTTCTGCTATACCCACGGAGCTGCGACAGACAAGATGGCCGACGCCCGAGTAACAACCTCGAGTCGTATATACCTATCCGTTTACAAAAAATACGGGATCTGTAAAACGTGTTTATGCACAAAATGAAACTTTGTCTATTTAATCGTTTTCCAGAGTCTTGCGGTTAGAGTGTACAAACTTTTGGTAGAAAGTGTAATTACCTGGTCTTATCGCTCCTTCTTCAAAGGGACATACCGCCCTTGGGATGCACTTTAGACGGTTAGTCGTATATATGTTTTTGCCTTATTTTTTTCGTGAGGAAAATGCATGCGGAGTTTGTACATGTATCTAAGAAATATTCTGTAACAGCAGCACATACCCCTCCTCCCTTATCCGTGCATATTATGTCATTTCTTTCCATTACAAACTTCTTCCATTCATCAATTTCTTAAACAAAAAATCATAATAAACGATTTTGTCATGGGATTTGTTGAAAACGTCACACATAGCTGCCGCAATTTAATTGGTTTTGTTGTCGGATATTCCCCCTTATCGTAAAATTCTAACACACTTCTAAGATACTCTTGCCTTCGTCGTAAATGCAACGAATATCCATCGCACTGTGCATTCAGCGACCACACGCCCTCGCTGTCAAACTGCTCATTTTGTTTGAGATTTGTACTTTCACGAAATTCTTAGTTTAATAATTTAGTTAAAAATTAACACACACTAACGATTATTTAACATCGTTTGTGAACCACTTCCTGTTTGCGATTACTGGTGTTAGCACAGGGTTCACTTAGCGTAATAATTCCAGCGGAAAACTTACACGAAGGCAGCTGGAAAATGATTACAAAAATTTCAAAGCCTGTCGCGGAACTGAAACGGCAGAAAAGAGCAGACCCTGCATACACCGTTTGAAATGAGGCAGCTGTGCTACATATTATCTTGTATCGACTAAGCACGATTCAGAGACATCCTTATCGTCTGCTTTTAAAGCAAGTCAAGCACATTTAGATATACCTAGACGAATTACTGTTCCGTGTCAAAGGAAGAACGAAGAATATCCTCTATTCTGAAAAATAGTCGTGAGTTTACGCCGACTGTTATGCGTACTCTTTACTAATGTAAAAAACGAACTTATAAGGATACAGACACAGTTCACCTACTTATTCAGTAAAAAGAGCATCTTGCAAAATTTAACCGAATTTTAATGAAATATTTCACGATTTCATGAGCGCATCTGAGAAACATGTTTTTCCACTCGCTTCGGCCACTGTAAATCTGCAAACTAGGCAACAATGCACACACGTGATAGGCTGCTGGCACCAGCTAGTGAGAGGAGCAAGTCAGATTGCCCGACCTACAGCGGCCAAGAAGTTCTGTATCTCTTATAGTTTGCAGTTGAAATTCCACCGAATCCCAAAACTGAACTACTTGAAAGGATATTTGCAAATAACGTTTTTTGGCGGAAACATAACATCACAATTACAATAGTGTGACAATAAGATAAACATATTAACACAATATACTTGTAACTTTCAAATATCACAACTTAAGAATGATGACATAATTTCCTTCGAGGGTTGGCGCGATGATTAATGTGATAGCTCTTTCGTTATCAGTCCCTTTGATTTTGCTACAGAACCGATCGCGGCACGCAAATGAGAGCGGAGTGGGAATAAGTGACATTTTGTCAAATTTCAAGATTTATGTGGCAACTCTGACCACAAGCTACAAACATATTCCATTTCGTTTTGCTTAGTTTCCCAATGACTAATTGCAAGTTTACATTGTCGCCACTCGTCAGTCTGTTGGTACGACTCACCACAAAATTTCCCTCTTGTTGGTATATTATAATAAGTATATTATAATAATAAGTGCAAAATTGCACTGCGTTTTGAAAACTTCCCCGAATCTTAACTATACTACTTCCCCGTATTAAAATTATTGTGATGTACTTAAGACTATGCAATGATTGAAATTATACCATAAACGGTGTAATTATACAATGTTGGCAACACTGAGGGCTAGGGAGGTAGCGCGACTGGGCGAGGCGCGGAGTGCGATAGGAAGCAAGTGTTCGTCATCTCTGCCATCACTATCAAGCAGCTGTCGTGCGAAGGCCGGGTTTGTTTATCTACAAGTTCCATGACCTCCTTTCCCAACTCAACGGTTTCCTTCGGCCGCTTATTGGCGTTCCTTGTCCTCCTGCACGGCGTGCGATTCGTTGTTCCCCACCGTTGCCAAGTTTCCAGTGGGCACGCGACCGTTGCCGTTCTTGGCTTACTCCTGTCTAGGGATGTTGCAATACCGTTAAAGTATCGTTACCGTATCGTATCAGTATCAGTAATTTTTTTTTTAAATTTTAATTTGTCAGTCCTTTATTTTCCATGAATGTTTTTATATTTATACATACTTATTTATATTTTTATTAAGTCCAAACTTTTATTGCTCTCTCATTTCAAGGTCTCTACAGAATTTGCATTTTTTCCCGTATCTGTTGTTTTCTTTGAAGAAATACAGAGCGCAGCACTTATTAGTATTGGGCATCGTTCTAATTAGAGGACAAGTAAAATACTGATGTGTACTGCTTTTCAAACTGCTATTTAATGGAGGAAAACGCGTATTTATATTTCTGGGGTACTTCGATTGAAAATGCTCAAAGTTAACAGCTAGAAGTAATTCCGAGAAAAAAAAACTATCGGTATCGAATAATTTAATAATATGATACTGGTAACGTATAGAAATAAAAGTATCGATTCCAAAATACCCGGTATTGAAAGGAAAGTATCGATACAAGTATCATATCAGTAGTATCGCAAATCCCTACATGTCACATCCTCAAGAGTTTAGGCCCGGATTACGATGAAAACTATCGGTATCGAATAATTTAATAATATGATACTGGTAACGTATAGAAATAAAAGTATCGATTCCAAAATACCCGGAATTGAAAGGAAAGTATCGATACAAGTATCATATCAGTAGTATCGCAAATCCCTACATGTCACATCCTCAAGAGTTTAGGCCCGGATTACGATGACTTCACGACCTTGTCGTGTGGGGGGAGGGGGGGGGGAGGGTTACCCTATTACGATTGTTTCGTGTATACGTTCACGTAAAGGAAAGCTTGTCAATGTCAAGCTTATCCATGATACGTGACACTATGCCATGTGACCATATATTAGCCAGTCACATCAGGGACAGATTTAGGTTATCTTTGGGTCTCTTATAGCTCTTTTTTTTTTTTTCAATGTCATTCAGTGACGTACTTAAACTAGCACATTCATGTGTTGTCATTTTTTCTACAAATGGAAGACTACAGGATAATATAATTTAGGCTACATACCTTTAAATGGAATCCAAAATTTAATAATGCAGGCTGCAAGGAAAGCTAAGGGAATCGTTTCAGAGGAAGTAGCTATAATGTACACGAATATCGTGATATGTTTATACAGTGGAAAATCAATCATGTGCAGCCCCTAAGTGATTAATAACTCGCAGCATTTAAGGACAGGGATTAAAGGGGTTAGAGAGTTTCCGTATCATACTGGAAATTTTAGTTTATGTTTAGCAGAAGAAGCGTAGTAATTGCATGTTGTGAATAATGTTTATTATCAAATTGCAAACTAACGTACTTGACATATTATTTACACAATGTAGTTTTTTCCTATCCCACTCGCGATTCATCGGGGTTACATTCTGTGGCTAGTCAGGAAGGTGGAGTGGGATAGTACCCACCCGGAATCGAAAAAAATACCCCTTCCCCTCATTCAAAATTTCAACAATAATCTAGTAGTATTATTATGTTCGTTTGATTGGAATATGTCCATTGCCGACCATGGGACTAAATGTAAATCTCGCACACACAAACACAGAACTCAGCAACGAAAAACGAAAAAAACCTTTTACAAATCCACAGACAGATAATTAAAAAAAGTTGTTTCCTTATAAAAAAAATTAATATGTGTTTAAATAAAACAACAAAAAAAAACGGACGAAAAAATTATTATTACAAAACAGGACAGACAACTTAAGCAAACGAAAAGAAAAGCTTAGACTATGACGAACACTAAAACACCGCACGAGTGAACGAAACAGTAAGAAACTATATCAGAGGACACAGCTGAACATTATAATTCATAACACACACAAATAAAGGACAAAAACAACATTGAAACACAAGTCACGAAAAACTGTCCTTGTCAGATTATAAAACCAAATAAATCAACTCTACGATCAACACAGGAACTACCGAAATAACAAGAGAAAATAATATATGAACAGAAAGGACACAGAGCGACGAAAAATAACACAAAAAAAAATAATGATTCTTCACGGCATTTCGAGGCGTGACATCTGTCCACTTCTTCAGGGGAGATACGGGATGAACAATCGCAATAGACTGAGATGTAAAAAGAGAACTGTGCCCCAGTCTGGGACAGAGATGTGTTGCGAGTATAGTATATTCACGGTAAAGTGAGTACTTTTTAAGGCCCTCACATGAGGCATTAACCACCAGTAAATATATAAATATACTTAATTGCTCCTTCAGACGTTGACTTTTGTGAATGACGAAATGTATACTCTCTGTTCATTAGTCACACGGCAATGTTTATATTAAAAAGCGGCGGAAAGATATACATAGACTGAAACGAGAAATTGAGCAGGACCTCACGTCCTGCCTTTCCTGTGTTGGCCGTGAGCGGCTACCTATAGTCCATTCCCGATTGGAAGCGACTTGTGAAAATCAACCATTGAAAAAACACTCTACGCATAACATGTCAACCTGTTTTTTCAACTGTGGTTAACTTTGAAGTACTGTATTATTGAATAAATGAAACTTAGCCTTACTATCTTCTATAACTCGTAATATTTATTTCTTTTTAATTATGAATTAACAACAGCGAGAGCAGCGACGTGTTGGCAACGGCCGGTAAGAAATAGTTCACAGTGAAAATATTATTTTAACCTAGTTTTCAGTATACTATTTGTAAATTAAATGGTGCCTATTGCAATATTTAAACATTTAGGTAGCTCCGATGGCAACATACCTCATTTTTACAGTTTAAAATAACAGCGGAAAATATCGTGAGGAGGCCGTAATGGTACGGTGTTGTTTTATCGAGCGTGAGAAACTTTGAAGCAACTGTCAGCTGAGCGAGCTTTGTCGCTCTCTCTCTCTCTCTCTCTCTCTCTCTCTCTCTCTCTCTCTATCTATCTCTCTGTCGTTGTCTTTTCACACTCGGGAAGTTTCAATTCGCTAGTACGCGGCCAAATTGTACTTGTTTTAAGTTTTAGCATATTTCATAATTATTTCACCAAATTAATGATTTTTGGATTTGTAATTTACAAATGAAAAGAGACTTTAATGTTTGAATACTTATTTTAATATATTTAGATATGATGGCGGGGCAGAAACAAAGTGAAGTTGGCAGACGTGGCGAGCCATGACATGGTGTGTTGCTGTTTTACCAACCGAAGCGTAAATTATACTTGCTCCGAAAAATACTTCAAATTACCACATCACGTTTGTAGACGTGTTTTTTAAACCTACCTTAGCAAGTTACGATGATGTGATAAATCTGTGTTTCCGCGGCAGTAATAAATATACTGTTACGGTGTGTTTCGTTAACCGCTACGTGTGAAATAGCGTGGCGTGGCTGTTAAGTGATAGTTACGCTGGATCTGTGTGTGCGTGATTTCAAATATTTGATGTGAACTATTTATACGTTGTAAATGTGAACTGTTTTATGACGAATTTATTTATTTACACCCACGTCGGTTTATTTATCACAACGTTATACCTTTGCTCTGGGTATTTGAAACACAGTCGTGTAACGTGATTTACCACCAATCCCAACAAATAACCAAGCCCAGCCCCAATAAATTTCAATAAACCTAATACACAGTAAGTAGCAATACATATAAATATGAGTGGAATAAAAGTTACGGTAGGCTTCTCCATCGCTATATTTTAAGTTTCTATAACAAAAAAATGAGCGACACGAATTGCGTGCTTGATTTTAATTGTCGCTTTTTCGTTGGACTGCCAATTCCTTCGTTATTCGAACTGAGGCCGTTCTTTTAAAGAAATAACCCAACACATATCAGTAAGAAGTTAAATACTACAGTTCATTATCCCGCAGTTGTAACAGTGCTTAACACAGTCGCGGCAAAATATTAACGTGCATTACGTGTAATGTGCTATGTCGTGGAAAACAAATATTATAATGTAACGTAACCGTAACAACTATCGTTAATTCAGACATTTTTAAAATTTCATAAAGCTAACCTAATTAATGTTATAGGCCTAAACTGTGAATATTCGTACGAAATGGTTTTTGGAACAGACCTAAGACAGAATTCTTCGAAAAGCTGTAAACAGTAAACAACACATTTGCCAGTATTAAAAGTAGAAGTCACATTTCAATGTTTATTTTTAGGTGTAGCGAAAGTATACGAACATATGTACACACACAATGGAATGTAAACATTGATTTTGACAGATGCTGCATGGGAGTCAAATGGCAATGTTTGTTTACATTTGGCGGAAGGATACGAAACGGGCCTGTAAGTAGATATTTACCAGGACCCCGAGAAAGTTTCTTCTAATGGGGCATGGATTATAGGTTTGTACGTGCACTATCGGCTACGTGGTGTCCCCGGACGGTCACCCATCCTAATACAACCACTTTTCTCTCCATTTTGTAAGTTAGCACTACATGAATTAATTAAGTTTTTGTGTGATATCTCGAGAAACAATTGACAGATTATTACCAAATTTGGCACGCAAGTATTACTGTGGCAGTTGATATGAACATTATGTTTCAAGTATATCAGACACTTGTTTTCAAAATGGCGGTAATAAACTATTTATAGTTTTGTATTATATCGCCGAAACCATGTCATTAATTCCAACGAAACTTTGTATGCTTGTTGTTACAACCATCAAACGTGTCCACACAAAAGCTCTTTTTTTCCGCCATTTTGTAATATAGTAACACATGAAAAATTAAAATGATGCGATATCTCTGATATGGCAGGCCATTTGAACGGCTAAATTTGAGAGGGCCAGGCACACAATAGTGGCATGTAAAAATTTTAGTTCACGATTTTTATCAACAAAACTACCAAACAAATTTCAGATTAACTTTGTATGCTGACAGCAGTTGTATCCATCAAGATTTTCTATGAAAAGACTCATTTCTCCGCCATTTTGTAAGATAACCCACATTAAATACAGCAGTTTTTATGTCGTTTTTCGAGAAACAATAAACCGATTTCTTTCGAATTTGGAGAAGAAGTTGTACTGTGGTAGGCCATATTAATCTTTATGTTTTAATTGTGTAAGTCTCTTATTTTCCGAATGGCGATTACATAAACATTTTAGCTTAGTGAGCTATCTCTACGAAACAGTGTATAATATTTAAATTTAACTTTACATATTATATCTACGACAATAATCGAATGTGCTAATACGTACACTTTTTGTCCTCTATTTATGAAGATCGTTGCGTGAGCAGTGGATGTTTTACGCCGGTTCTCGAAACCCAATCAACCAATTCATACCAAAATTTCACGTAAGTATTGCTACTTTAGGGTATGTAGGTTAGCATGCGTTATGTGCGGCACGCATGATTTAGTGGGGTTCGTATAAATAATTTAGATTAATATATTTAACCTATGAAAGGTTTCAACAAAATTCAACCAAATTATTATACAAAGAGTATTAATTAGAAGCATAATTTATTCAAACAGAGATGCCCTTTTGCCGGATTTATTTTCGAAATAGTGTCAGGTGAGTAAATTGAACATTTTCCCATATTTCCGGAACAATTCAACAAATTTCCACCTAATTTTGCACACCTACAGAAGGCCATGTAAAGTTACATGATTTAAATGAGGTTGGAGAATGGTTTTTTTTAAATAGCGGCCATATAAATATTTTGATATATTTAGTATATATATTTAACATTTAACAAATTCAATCAAACCTTTTATGTTGACAGTATCTATTATTAGAAACATCGCGCATAGAGACTCTTTTTAAACAATTTTGTATGTCAGCCCTTTCCAAGAAAATAACGCTTTTAGGCCATATCTCGTAGACCAATCAACCGATTTCCACCACATTTTTCACACAAGTAGCGTTATGGTACGCCATGCAAACTTATGTGTTTTAATTAAGTGGCTCAGGCACCTATTTTCAAAATGATGGCGTTGTGAATATTTAAGGTTAGTAAACCCTATTATTGAAAACATGATTACGATTAAATCTGAATTTAATGCTCTATGATGCAGTTGACTGCAAGCTAGCTGAAGTTCAGAAGTTTTTCTGAATTCGAATCGCTGTAAGTTCCTCGTTTATTTTAACTGTCTTGGTATTGTTTCACATGTTTCTGGTTTCATCTCTAATTATATTGCTGTCAGTGAGACGTCAACACTTTCCAACCATCTACACCTTTGAGAACATTACTAAAATTTATTTGCTCCCATGTAGAAGAAAACAGGCTAATTGGTTATCATTAACTTCTTGTTAATTTATTCACACAGCTATTTTTATTCACACAGCTATTATTCACAACATTAAACTAATTTCTCAGTGAGTACAATATTTAATACCTATTTAAATTCTAATTAAAGTCCTTCTCAAAGTCTCTGTTTGGTAATAGTGAATTAACGCACACCCATCATTGACATATGTTCAGTTTGTCTGTTTCCATCATTTGAAATGTCATAGACTCACGCATCCAGTTCATTTGTCCGGTTTACCAGTCGCTTCCGTCGCTACTCGTTGCTCTTCTGGCTCGTCGTCTCTCGCTTAAGGTTGAAGTAAAGCAATTGCCTATGGAGCGCTGCACCTGACTATACATCGTGAAGAACCCATAACAAAAGGGTACATACACCATACAGATTGTCAGAGAAGTGCGATTTTTTCTGTATATGGAAGGAGAATGTATATATTTTGCAACATTATAAAATAGTGTATTAAAATATATATTTTAATATAAATTAATTATCCATTAAAATAGCTTGTATTTTTAACAAAATTTAAGCATATTTCCATTCTGGATGCTTCAGAAAGCAGAATTCGAAAGAAAAATTTTTGTAATGGAATATCATCATATGTTTACTATGATTGTATGTAAGAAAATTGTAATGATAATGTCGGAAATAATATTTATAATTGATTTTATGTGCGTCCATTAGTCACAAACTTTTATGGCTGAAACTGACGCAAATAAAATTAATATTAAAATTGATATGATGCTTTATTAGTAGAGTTTATTACATACGATCACAATAAATATTATGACGATATTCCATTTCAAAGATTTCTCTGTAAATTCTGTTTTCCGAAGTACCCAAAACTGAAATTTGCTTAAGTTTTGTTTAGAAAATGCAGACTATTTTAATCGGTTATTTTTTACATTTAAAAAGTATATTTTATTAAAATATTTCACAATGTTGCAAAATATATACATTCTTCTTTAATATACAGCATAAATCGCACTTTTCTGACAATTTTTATGGTGTCTGCGCTACTTTTTTTATGCGTTCTTCACGTTGTATAGTCGAATGCAGTGCTCCACAGGCAGTTTCTTTACGTCAATCTCAAGGTCGCTCGATCGTCCAAACACTCAGCTGTCAAAACTGTCGTCCCGGAGGCCCATCGTGCTTATATCGTTTCAGTCGACCGATCTGGAAGGTTCACCGCAACTCGAGTCACGCTGAACGGAAATGTAGATCATTGAGAGAGAAAATTCCTTTAGATAAACACAGATATTCAATTATCTGAAGTTCAGGAGCGCGCGAACCACAAAAGGCTTATCACGGTGACATGGTTTTCGCAACAATATAAACGCTCCTTGGATTACAGCTCGCCTGACCTTCAAACATTTTTTGCGATCAGGATGGAGCAACTGGAGCGACGAGGGCCTGGGACACGTACAAATTATTATTTGAATAACAAAAGCACACTTTGAGATGTGAGATAATTTATGCTGAAAAGAGAAGTAAGGAAATTCATAAAACCATTAATAAACGTTATTTATTATTTAAAATAAAATTTTGACTTAAAAAAAAAAAAAAAAATCGCCGTTTGCTTTTTTCTAGCATTTTTCTAAAATAAATTTTGCAAAAAGGCAAATTACATTTAACGGAGACAGAGTATTCCGGATTAAATTTTGACATACTTTCCTCGGAAAGATATGCGTATGAAATCACGAGAATGTCAGACTAAATGATGTCTCCCCTCCGCAGTAACTTTTGAACCCATGTACCGAATTCAACCAAACTCTTTTAACTTTAGGTACCTAGTAAGAATTTCTTACGTCTATATTTTTAGAGCACGCTGGCTGTGGAGATGTTTTAAAATGAAGGGTTAATATCATACTCGGAAACCGTTCAACCGATTGGGACCCAATTCGGTATCTTCACAGAACATCACAAATGTCTTTGAATTAAAGGGAGATTGCTATTGGTCCACCGTTTTGGAGGATACCACTACATGAACTATATATATAACTTTTTACTTATAACTCGGAAACTACTTAACCCATTGCCACTAAATTTGGCATGGGAGTAATACTATGGTAAGCCATAAACGTTGTAATGGTGTCGTGCGCCACTCTGAACCAGTGTCTGTTATAGTGTAGGGGTAAATACATATGGTGTGAGTTGGGAGAAATAATAATTATAATGATTTGATAGATTTTGGGCTCCTTATTATTCGTGATGTGACCTTGGTCTTACCACACTGGAATCAGAAGCTCTCCGGCGATGCTGTAAATCTCATGCAATAGAAAAACACATTCCAACCTTCACAGCAATTCATTTAAATCAAACATGCGTAACCTTGATAAACAATTTATTAATGAAAAGAAGAAAAAAATAAACTCAGACTCAAACATGTGAATAATTCAACAAGGTGCAAAATTAAATGTGTGCATGTGACAGAAATCTCTTTACTCAAATGAAATTATACTTTATGACGATTAACATAAATTACATACGACCATCCAAGTAAGAATAGGGATAAATCAGAATGAAAATTTAAAATAAAATACTGAAAATTACTGTATAACTTTAGAGTTGCTATTAAAAAATTAATAAATCTTTTACTTGAAAGTTCAGTTAAAATAACACAATAGGTTCCACCGGAAGTAGCTTCCTCTATATTTGACTTTCCAGAAAGTTTTGGTAATCTCTTAAATTTCTTAGATCACATTCACTAATAGTTCATTAAGTAATAAAAGTCAGTTCATCAATTATTTATCTCAAATCCGATATTTCACCAAATATGGTTATTCTGTATTTAGGTTGAAAGTTTAAAAACAAGTCTTTATCTCCTCATTGCATATTGCTCCTGCTGTGCTGCTAGCTCATATGCGAAAGTTCGGGACTACTGGTTTAATATACCCACGGAACTCATAGTTAAGTCGTGAAAAATCAAAAAGTAACTTTCGTAAAATAAGTTCAGGTTCCCTATAATTTACTCCTTACACAACAGTTCGTGTAATTAGGCTTTCCATACGTTGATTTGCTTTGGCGTCACCTGAGGTCCTCTGGCGCTATCTCCTTGCATGGCGCCTGCGTCGTAGTCTCGGCGTCCTTTTCGCTTCGTCGATTTAACACTAAGAAATATATATCTACGACATATCCTACAGCCTCTTCTTCAATATAGCTGCGGCGACGACCTAAAACTTAACTTCTGGGAGCATAATATCTAAACTAAATTTATGATGGCGTTGGAATTTCAAAAATTAAATTCCAGCGAAATTTTGAAGCCTTACATGTTCTATGTCTTTCCCAGAAATGTTCTATGTCTTTCCAGGTCTTCCGGCTTTCGACTAACCAACAGCCAATCATGGTTCGCTTCCGGCTTTACCGTCACAAAATAAAATTAAGACCTAAAATATTACGTCTTTAAATTCCTAAACAAATTAATAATTTGGATTTAAAATTTATGAAAAAAACCACTGAAAATAAAATCAACCATATTAAAACCACATTGAAAATAGTGACATAGCCATGTGTAGAAACTCAGAACAACGTGTGAAAATATCAGTACAGTAGAGGACTGGTGGTTCTCATACATCGAAAATTAGGGAAATGAAATGTTAACATAAAATATAATAAATATGTGAAAAGAAATGTTATATTAACATTCAAATAATACGTAAAATCAATTAAATGTTGCTGTCCAAAATATAGGTGTAACTCAAGTGCATATAATAAACATAATCTTATGGTTCTGTGTCCAGTCAATCTGCGACAACGTGCAATATAAATCGATTATGCTATATCTACCACATCGTTTCACCAAATTCGACTAATTTTGGTATGCTGAAAGGATCTATTACAAGCATAAAATCTGTTACTGCATAGCATCATTTGTTTGCCATTTTGTAATAAAGCGCCACTTCAGATATCAAAGTTTTCATGTCATAACTCAGGAAACAATCAACCGATTCCTAACAAATTTGGCAAACAAGAAGTTTTATGGCGGGACATGTAAATGGTTATTTTTACAGTGGGTTAGACACTTATTTTCAAAATAATGGCCATACTAATATTTTACTTTTATTTACTATACTTACGAAACCTTGAAACAAATTTCGCCTTTTGTGTTCACTCAAAGCTTCTGTTATTCGAAACTTTTTAAGATAGTGCCAGACGAATGAATAACGATTTTATCTTATCTTGGGAAGCAATCAACCCATTACTACCAAATTACGTAAACAAATAGTACTATGAACGGGTTTGTAAAGTGGCCTGTTTAAAATTGCCAGAGAATTATTTTGTAATAGAAGCCGCTTAAACATTTTAGTATAGAATTATATATCTACGAAACCCTGTTAACTAAAATTAATTTAACTGTGTATGCGTTTATGCAAACATCTAATGCGGAAATACATAAAATATTTGATCTCTCACATTGGAAAATAGCGCCATATGAAATTTAAACTTTTTTGTCCCATATGGTAAAATATTTAACTAATTCTTACCAGAGTTAAGAGACAAGTTATACTTTTGCTGTTAATTTAAATTTATGACACGTATTTTCAAAACAACAGTCATGTATACATGTTAATTTAGTGTCGTAGTGGTATAATATGGAGAAGTCTGGTGCAAGGATATGGGCGAGAGAAACTGAGGCACTAGCCTATATTATGATGTATCTCGACCGCCATGTTGTATCTTGCTGACCTCGACGAGTGACCTCTAACTTGAACCCATGACTATGACAATTAACCCAAAAAATATCCCAAAGGAGATTTCATATATTAATAAAAATTAAGAAACTAGGTACATAAACATTACCCTAACTTCCCATCCTGCTCTCCCTAAGCAACAAACCCCCCCCCCCCTTCCAAATTCATGAAAATCGAAAAAATCGCAAAAATCGAAAATATCAAACAACTTAAGAACATATAACATTACCCCACACTCCCCCCGATAACCCAACCATCCACAAACCTCACACCCAACCCTTATATCATTAAAGAAAATCGAGAAAAATTGAAAAAATTGTATTAACAATTTTAAAAACCAAAGAAAAAATTACTTTGATAACTCCCCACCATGTTTGATGCTAGTGACTATGACCTTGCCCCAATAACCTTAAAGGCAAAATTCGAGAAAAATTTTATAAAAGCTCGAATAAATTCATAAAAATCAAATATCATATTACGTTACCGATTATCATCTCCATGAGAAAAAAAAAGAAAAAAAAAACTTAAAATTCCAAAATTATCTGTGTTGTGCGCATCATATTAACCAGAGGAGATGGATGGAATTACATGGTTTCCTTCAAGTATTCCATTTCATAGGCCCTTCTACAGACAATCATTTTACCTCTCTTGTAACCACATCCATGACATACTATTCTTGTAACCACATCCATGACATACTATATTTAGTAGAGAGCATTTGCTACAAGTAATCCAATTAAACTCTCTTGCAGACAAACATTTTACCTCTCTTGTAACAACATCCATGACATACTATTCTTGTAACCACATCCATGACATACTATATTTAGTAGAGAGCATTTGCTACAAGTAATCCAATTAAACTCTCTTGCAGACAAACATTTTACCTCTCTTGTAACCACATCCATGACATACTATTCTTGTAACCACATCCATGACATACTATATTTAGTAGAGAGCATTTGCTACAAGTAATCCAATTAAACTCTCTTGCAGACAAACATTTTACCTCTCTTGTAACCACATCCATGACATACTATATTTAGTAGAGAGCATTTCCTACAAGTAATCCAATTAAACTCTCTTGCAGACAAACATTTTGCCCCCACTAGCTATAGTATTCAATTTAGTAGAGAGCAATCGATATAAGAAATAGTTATGCTAGAGCAATATCACCACATACACTCACTCCTTTCATCCATAAGTTTCATTTTAAATTCCACTACAATGTAGTTGTTTGGTACATTCATTTTGTTTTTCAGTCTCATATAATCGAGAGAACCACATCTATAAACAATACACTCATACAAGCTGTTTTCTAGCAATCATAATTCAATGTGGATATATATATATACACACACATACACACATACACACACCCACACACACACACACACACACACACACACACACACACACACACACACACACATATATATATATATATATATATATATATATATATATATATATATATATATATATATATATATATATATATATATATATATATATATATATAATATTTTCGCATATATACCACTCATTTAAAAACACATTACATTCACTTGCCTTGTAATATCCCTTTAAATTAGCATATCTAATGAAAAGCTCCATCCCGCATCACAGGATTAGTGTTACCCCGAGATAAAATCTAGAGGCAATGTTTGTTATTCATTATAAAGCAACTGCATCTAATGTGTCATTCAGATAAAACAAATTATATATATATTTATTTATAACCCTTATTTCCCTGCAAATAAAAATGAAAAATATTAAAAATAAATAAATCCTACCTACCCATACTCCAGATATATTCGTCCCATTTACTTATAGCTATTTCCATAGAATCAATGCTACAAGTTTTAGAATATCCCTTAATATGAACACACTGAGTAAACTACCACAGCAGTAGGCATATTGCTGAGGTAGGACAGACGGGATTCGGGAGAAGCGCGAGGCGCCAAGGTCACCGGCCACCATGTTGGATTCCGGCCGGTTTTTTTTCTTTCAAAAATTGTTAATTCTCTCACAATATCGTATGTTTTAGCTAAAAAATATCTTAAAATTTCCTTTTTTTCCCCTATGAATTTCCCGTTTTCCCTAAAAATTTCCCGATTTTCCCTCAATAAAAAAAAAGCTACACCAAAGCCCAATTTCAGCAAAAACCAGCTGATTTTAAGATTTTGGGGAGCTTCCTACTCTTTGTAGACCAAAAGAATGGGGCATCTGAAGAGCCGATAAAATAAAATAATTTATTTTTTAAACTTAAATATATTTGTATAACTAAGAACTTTATGGACGTAAGTATCAAGTGTTGTATATCACCGGACTCGTATTTTCAAGGCGGATACGATCGTGACGTCATAGTAAAATTATTTTAATAACTATTTTTTTTAATTTAAATATATTTTTGTAATTAGAAAATTTAAAGGCGTAAGTATTAAGTGTTACATATCACCGGACTCGTATTTTCAAGACTTATACGATTGCGATATCATAATAAAATTATTTTAATGAATTATTTTTTTAATTTACATATATTTTTATTAAATAATTTAAGACATAAGTATTAAGTGATATATATCACCGGACTTGTCTTTTCAAGGCGTATACGATCGGTATGTCACCGTCATTATGTCTCGATTTTCATGCTCTATCATTCTAGCCTCTCACTCTCTCTTTTTCTCTTGCCTTCCTCATTCTATATCTTTCTCTCTCTCTTATTCCATCCCTTTCTCCCTCTCTTTCGTTTCTCTCTCATTCTCTCATTCCATCTCCTCTCTTGTCTCTCTATCAGTCAATAGGTTTTCTCGGATTCCTCCCATTTTTTGTTGTTTCATTCTCTTTCCCTTCTCGCTTGGCTCTCTCATTCGGTTAGTCTCATTCGCTCCACTGATAACTTATACATGTTCGACTCCGCCGCCTATGCAGTTCCTTCATCGCCTGCTAGAGTGCGTGAATCATCAGTGCGTATATTTATTTACGAATTTAACGATGTAATTTTCCATACACGAGACGGTATGTAAAAAATTATTGTAAAGTACATTCCAGGCAGGACTTTGTAAAACATATTCGATTTTCAATACTTTATATTTTGAAAAAACAATATTTTGTCTTAATATTTTACTTTATTCAATTAGTTTTTACTTTTGTACGACAATTCAGTCGCCTAGCCTTGTAATCGCACACGCACGCACGCGCCGATAGGCCTGCGACTCAGCTGCGACAGGTCCGCCAGGGCAGACAGCCTGCTGCGACCCGCCAAGAGTGATGTCATCAACAGATATCGCGCAGGGAAGGGACAAGTGCTTGCGAACTTAAGCGATCGCAAGGCACTGGGCTAACCGGCCTTGTACACAGTCATCTAGGAATCGACGCATAAATATTTAATTAATTCGTATTTATCATTTTAATAATGCCGAAAAAATATTATTTGGAAATGTAGTAAAAATGTATCGGAAATGAATTTGGAAAGTAAATCCAGTTCAAAGAGCTTAAATTTTGTAAAATTTCACACTTTCCGATGAGAGCTGGTAACATTTAAAAAAAAGACAAAATTCTCATACTCGGACGAGATTTGAATTCGTTTCTTTGGATTAGTAGTCGGGCATGGTAACCACAGGTATACCACGAGCTCACGTTGAGCCAGTGTGCTTAAAACTTGTATATAAGTTTTAAATGTAGCAGCTACATTCCCTCTTACAAATACAAAAATATTGTTCATGTACTTTATATTTTTTCAACCGGTTTATATATGGCTTAATAAGATTATATTTTAGAGCTGTTTTTTTTATGCAAAGCCTTGCAATGTGCTATATTATAACATTACATAACTTTCAGTCGGAGTCTGAATTCTTAAGCTCACATGTAATTATTTTCTTATACATTCTTTCTAAAATAATTATGTAGCAAGTTAGGCTGTAAGCAACCAAATATTTATAAGCAGGTGAATTTAACTTGCGATCTATTAAGACCAGGCTCGTGAAATTAAATTATGGAAGAACCATTTCTAGGTCCAGGAATGTATGGTTAGGCCGTATATAACCATATTATTTTTATAGGTATAGGGTAGGCCCATGCCAATAAAAAAATTATATTTTAACATATTTTAAAACGTGTTTTTTAAGTTATGCTTAAATTTTATGTAGAGTGCAGCAAAAATTTATCTCAAATTCATTTCAGTCTCCTAAGAACTATGCAATGTTAATTATTTATTATCTCAACTATTTTTTCTTCATTGGCATAATGTTCCTACTCAGATTTTATTCCATGTATGTATATGTAAATAAACCAAGTACCATTATATATATATATATATATATATATATATATATATATATATATATATATATAATGGTACTTGGTTTATTATATATATATATATGATGAGGTGAGCTGCAAAACTTTCTTTATCCATTATAGTTGATTTTCAGTAAAACCAGAAAAACCTGTATTTTAATTATTTATATAGTGGCCTGAATGAAATTCTGTCTGCTATAAAAACAGTCAACCTTAAGTCGATGTTGTAAGTTTCAGAAAAAATGATCCATAAGTTACTGAGATAAATAAGAATTAATTTTGGAAAAGGGGAGTTTTGCAATATACCACTGGAAAAAGACAATTTTGTAGAAGTACGCACTGGATAAGGACAGTTAAAAAAAAACTAGAACTGGTAGAGATTATGCTATTTTTTACTGAACAAAACCAGACTTCTTGTGAATCGCTGTTGAAAGTTATTAAACAAGTATAACATCATCTACATTGTCAGTGAGGTCTTCATCTTGGTTCACGTCAATCTCTTGAACATCATCAGGTTGACAATCGATAACAGTCTTATAATAGGGGCAGTGACTCTTTCTAAGGTTCATTTCTAAAATGCTCATTTTATCGTGAACAGCCTTTAGACTAGTTCTCTACTGTTTAAACTAACTCTCAAGACAAAAGGCCGCACTACTGTTCATACAGACACTAAGGGAACTTCAACACTTCCCCTCATTAAATAATTATTGAACACAATACTCCTATACTGTTTTAAGTCCCATTCTTGAGCACGCCTGTTGAAGTCTTGGCTTTGGAATGGGCTTCGTAAGGATGTCTGCAAGTTGGAACTTGGTTGACACCTTCTTAACATCCAACTCCCTTTCTGTCACAAGTTTCCTCACAAAGAAATGCCGAATTTTTATGTTTCGTTCTTCTATGGTAATCTGGGTTCTTGGGCCAATCTGGTCGCTGCTTCATTGTCTACCTTCAAGACTGGAATGCTTGTCAAGTTAGTCATTCCCCGGAAGAGCCGCTTCAGCCAGACCAGCTCCGTTCCTGCCTCACTGGCAGCTACCACCTCCACTTCCGTTGTGGACAAGGCGATAGAAGTCTGTCTGTGGCTCAGGCAGGAGACCGCTCCACTTCTGTACATACACATCACTGCGGTGGTAGATCTTTCTGTTACCTCATCCCCTGCTAAGTCAGCATCACTGAATCCCGTTAGGGATCCTTCCTTAGTGTTTAGCTTATAAACAAGTCTATAGTCTACGGTTCCCTTGATATATCTAAAGATTCTTTTGACTAAGTTGACATCTTTCCTATTTGGGTTTTCCAAGGCCCTATATGCTACTCTCACAGCATAAGCAATGTCCGGTCTAGTCCCTGTCTTGAGGTACATCAAGGCTCCAACTGCCTGCCTGTATGGAAATGTTATCTCATCTCTTGCTTCTTCTTCGATAGCTTTCCCTGGTTCGAATTTCTCTTTGATGATGGAAGTTGTTACTCCCCTGCATTCTAACATTACAAATCTATCGAGTATTTTATTTGCATTAATACTCTGGCTAACCCGTACTGTCACATCCTCTGTTTTATTTTTTTCGAATCCTAAAAAATAGGTAGCGGGTGTTTCTCTGATTTTGAATTCTGTCCTCATGGCTCTCATGAAGTTAGTTAATTCCTAAGTGTCATTGGCAGCGACCAGCCCATCATCCGCATACAGATCCCTTAGGGGTGGGGGGGGGTCGTTGTGGCCTAGTGGTTAGAGCTCTCCAAAGTGGTGCCGCAGCGTAATTTCATCTGTGAGTATTTTAATGGGTATCGTGCGAAAACATTTGCCATTGTTCTATCGGTTGTTACTTTTAGCTATTTTGGGTGGTATAACGACATGGTCCTTTGGCACAATTCTTGGGTTCGATATGGATGTAACCATAAAAAGAAACAGTTATTATTTTGTGGGTCATCTAGTGTTGGTAAGTTGTTTGCTTGTGTGCAGATTTTAGGTAGTGGAAATGTTTTTTATCCTGAGTGTGGTAAGTTTGCTTTTGCAAACCCATAGGAATATATAAATAAATAAATAAAAATATATATATATACATATATGTACACGATAGAAATATATAAAATAGTAATAAATAGGTTAGGAATATAATATAATTATCTATGAGATATTAATATACCTAATTATATATAATATAGGACTATACATATAGAATATATTCTACTTGGTAAACGTGTATTTTTGGGTTTTCCCAGAGTGCTCCCAATCGCGTACATTTTATGGTTTTTCTATGTAATTAAAATTTTGGTAAAAAATTATGGTTCCTTTTGTTTTGAATGGTAGATTTTGAACAGATTGCAAGTAAGGTTATGATCCTACGACACCATCCAAGGATAAAGTTAAAGTTTTTACTATACAGACTTTTTCTGAACTTGTCAAGTTGTCGAGCAGTCTAAGATATTGGATACAATTCTAGTTTCTTGGAAGGGTAGCGGGGTTTCGAATTCTGGGCAATGCAATTAATTTGCAGACATACATTGAAGACAGTCCAGTTGGTCTCATTCGCAGTTCATATGTCGTTCGAGTAAGAGTTCTCTTTCTCTGACTGAGTTCGAGTGACTTAAGACTTAACTACATCAACTTTAGACATATAAAAGCAGCGTGTGTGTCGTCGCTACAAATCATTCAAAACGTATTTCTCTCCTCGTGAAGGTATAGTGGAAATGGAAATAATGGTTTTTTGTTCTAGCAGACAGATAATTTTTAACAGCTAATGTGACATATGAAAAACTTAAATCACTTGCAGCATTCGACACAGTTACTGAACTCGCATACCTATCTACCTAAACTTTTCCTTCCGATGTATGGATGACATGAAATAAAATGGGTTTACAAGAGCACAAGATAAATTGAAAAGGTGTATCCAACGTTGAAAAGTGTATAAGTGTAAAGACTAATGGGTGTTTGATGGATGAATTCACAGGTTAAATAATGAACAGTTTGAATATCCTTCGTATAACACTGCATCAAACATATTGCTTTTTACATATTCATACCTGGAAGACCTATAGTGAGATATTTAAAATGCATAACATACACCAATTGTTCTGTTGTAAAAACAGTGCATAAGCTTGCATCATGTGAGAACGGATGTAATTTTGTCAACGGCCATGATAGAAGGGATCGTCTCGAGTGGAATCATCTACTATGACAGTGTACTCTGCTAAAGATGACATCACTGGTATGCTGAAGAGTTGTCACCTAAAATGTTTTGGTTGTTATGTTGCATATACAATGTGATATATGTGGCATGACTGAAGTATGCCGGAGTTATGGTTGGTATAGTACCCAGTACTCTTGGTCTGCAGGGTTACTCATTTTTGGTTTTTTACATCTGAGGTGTGGTGGCCAGAATTTTTATTGGTATGGGTGGTTGATAGAGTGATTTATATTAATGTCTGATATGATATTTGGCTGGTAATTATATCACAAACATGTTGGACTTGTGATTTTTTGGTAATGCCAGCTAGGTCTGCTTGAATTCTAGTAAGCAGTGCATTTATTTAGTCTGATGATGGTTCGTAGAGCAGATGGTATGGGTTGTTTGGTTGATTTGAGATTTTTTTGGTTATAGGTGAAAACATGTTGGTTGGCCTGGTATGACTTGGGTAATAAAGGTTGGTATGGTTGTATAGTAACTAGTATATATTTGGCTGGTGTCCGAGGGTGGGCTGTAGTATACTTGACTTCTCTTAAGAGGTAGAAGTATATTTAGCCTGGTGACGGTTAGTAGAGCAGATGGTGTGGATGTTATCTTATGGGTTGGTCTGGACTATAAAATTTGCTTCGATCACTTGGGTTAACATAGACGGAATCTTGGGAATATGTTTTTTCCAGTATATATGTCTTGTGATTATTGGTGTATGTCAAATGGTGTGGAAAGCATGTGTGTGTGTCAGCGAGTCCTGGAATGCTTAGGCATGCTTGAGTTTAAAGTGTTTGGTATGGGTTGGTCAGTATATTTTGACTGGTGTCAATCGGCATGGTGGATGGTATGAGAATAAATTGATTGTGTCACTGGTATGGGCTGTATGTTTGCTTTGTATGGTCTGTGTGGACGAATGGTTGATATATGCTAGATTTATAGTGGGTGTTATGGTTGGTAGGTATAAGTGGTGTTGGTAGATAGAACAAGTAGAATGAGTGTTAGGTTATGGGCTGGCCTCAGCTGTATAGGGCCTAGTTGCATGGTACACCTGAGTTATGTTGGATATTGTGCTTGGTGTATTGGATGGTGCGGTTGATTAATATTACTAAATTGTTCTTTGGTTATAGGAGATGGTATGCTGGTTGGTCTGGTATGGCGTAGAGCAAAAAGTATAGTCAGTAAGTAAATTTTTTGTAAGTCAGTGTGGACCGAATGGTTGAGGTATGTTTGAGTTATAGTAAGAGGTTAGAACGATGAGTATATTTCGTCTGGTGTTGGTTGGTAGAGCAGATGGCATTCATGAGTTACAGTGACTAGCATGGCTTGTTTATATGTATAACTCGTGAAGTTAGATGGGCTGAATTGGTAGTCAATATAGTTGACTTATGATTGATCAGTAAGTCTGAGGTATGGTGGAGGATATGGTCTGTATAGTTAATAGGATGACTGAGGTATGCTTGGGTTAGAGTGAATGACATAGTTTGAGCTATGTGTTTTTTGGTTGATATGGTTATCTGCTATAGTGTTTAGTTGATATGTTCAGATGGTATAGTATGTTGGTATGCTGGAGGGCAGTCGCCTTGTATGTTATGGTTGGTGTCTGATGGCAATGATTGCTTGACAGACATGATGGATCTTTGGTATATTTTTTCTCAATTTTTTGTGAGTATTATTTGTTTTTTGTAGTATTGGAAGATGAGGAGTTAAGGGTAGGGGTTGATGATTAGGGTGCTTGGATGAGTGGGAGTTTAACGTGATGTTCTTAGATTTTTTATTTTTGTCATTATTTTTTTGTTTTATGATTTTTTTTAGAATATTTTATAATTATTTAGAATTTTTGTTTATTTTTTAAATTATTTTTAAATAATAAATTTAATGGAAAATTATACGGAAAAAGTGAATTTTTAGGGTAAAAGACTTGATTTCAAGGTGAAAATGACAAATTTTTAGGGACAAAATTGGAAATAATTCAGTAGTTTTGGGTTGATGGTAGGAGGGAGTTTATTTTGATGGAATAGCTTTGTCTCTGAGTGTGGAGTGTCTGTATGGCTGTTAAACAGGAGGGCAGGAGGTATGACGACAGGTGTGATGGTTAGTATAGAAGGTCGGAATGTATGGCTTGAATATTATGTTGGTAAGACTGATAATAATATGAATTGTACATTGGCAGAGGTGCTTTTAGAATGTCTATACGGTATGACCTCTCTGCATGATTGTTATAGGTAGCTTGTTTTGGTTACATGTTTTGTTGTCGGACTTCTATGTTTTTGGTTGGTATGGTCTCTTGGAATGGTCGAAATGGATGGAGTAACATGATGTTATTGTCTGCCGGCATGGGCTGCCTGTATGGTTTGGTTTTTTTATAGCTAGTACATCTTAATGGCATAACCTATCGGTATGACTTGGTTGTACAGTTAGTTTCTTGTATGGTTGGTATAGTCATTATGTTGCTTGGTATGGCCTGATCCATGTTCGGTTATTTTGGCAATATAACAAAAGTTTGGTGTGGGGAAAGTGGTTCAACTGTGTGATTAGTTACTAAGAGCGAAATGGTTGATGAGATAGTTAGTTATTATGAGAGCGTCAGCATGCTTGGTTAGTATGATTGGGTGGTATTTTTGTGTATTAAGACTGTATGGTTGTCATAGCTGGTTAAATTGATAATATTGATCTTACGATAGCATGGTTGTAGCTTATGATTGTTAAATTTGATTGGCTAGGTTGGTGTTATGGCTTGTTTATATGTGTAACTGGTGAAGTTAGATGGGGTGAAATGGTAGCTAATATAGTTAACTGTTATGATTGATCGGTAAATATGATGTGTGGGAGTTGATATGGTATGTATTGTTAATAGTATGACTGTGTTATGCTTGGTTTAGAGCGAATGATATGGTTTGGGCTGTATTTTTTGGTTGGTATGGCTATCTGCTGTGGTGGTTTGTTGATATATTCAGATGGTATAGTATGTTGGTATGCTTGGTTGTATGGCTTTCGGCATTACTTGGTTAAGGAAAGCTAATGCCATGGTAAAAGTTATTATATAACTGTTTTATTACTCAGGTCCATTAGGTTATCAATATGGTTGTTTAGTATTCATGAGGTATGTTATCTGTTAGTTTTCATCAGAGAAGTTATTTGTATGGATCGCTGCCATAATTAACTGGTTTGTTGGTTGATATAGTAATTTGTATTACTGTCTGGTATGCTGGAGGGTTGTCACCTAGTATGTTTTGATTGGTGGTGTTAATGGACGGCATAGGGGTGGTATGAAATGAGTAGTTGCTATGTTGCATATACAATGTGATCTTGGCATGACTGAAGTATGCTGGAGTTATGGTTGGTATAGCACCCAGAACTCCTCGTCTACAAGGTAACTCAGATTTTGTTTCTTATGTCTGAGGTGTGTTGGTCAGTATGCTTGTTGGTATGGATGTTTGATAGAATGGTTTATATTAATGTCTAGTATGATATTTGGCTAGTGTCTGATGGTAATGATGCTATGACACACATGTTGGAGTTACTATTTTTGGTATATTTTGATGCGTGTGGGTTGAGGTATGCCTGAATTATAATACGAGGTATGTGTATGTTAAGTTTGGCATTGGTTGGCAGAGCAGATATTCTGAAAAAATGTGGTGATGTATCTATTGAATAGTATAATATGTATTCGAATAAAAACAGAAAAATAATGTGAATAATAAACTAAATATTTATATACTCAAAGTAATATGTGTATATGCTTAAGACTTATTAATTCAGTTTAAATAAAATATATATACTATTGCATGCCGTAGGAGGACTATAGTACTCTTTCTAAATGGTCAGTGATAGCTGCTAACTAATCATCATTGCCCTGTCAGTGAGTAAGGTTTTTTTAATTTGAAAATTTATTTCGTCCTAGTGTTATCTTTGCTCAACTTGAACTCATGGTCACACTTAAAGCTGACTACTGTTAGATCTGCCACTCACAATACTGATTATTTGACTCATGACTCTTTGTACTCCTAAATGACACCAAATGACTTTAAATGACTCCTAAATGACTCCTAACAGGATTGGTAAATTATATGTGAATGATTGGTAAGGATTGGTGTATAGCTGTTATGTTGACTGGTATGACCTGATGACATGTTCGGTTATTTTGGCAGTATGAAAAAAGTGTAGCTTCGGTGGTGTGACGGGAATGGTTTAATTGTGCGATTCGTTTTTTGTAAGAGCAGAATGCATAGCTGGTATGGTTGGTTAGTAAGAGCGGAATAGTTTGATGGGAACTAAGACGATATGGGTCTCATAGATGGTTAAATTAATAGTATTGATCTTACGATAGCATTGTTGCAATATTTGTTTGGTTGGGCAGCTGGTATGGCTTGTTTATATGTGTAACTGGCAAAGTTAGATGGGGCTGAAATGGCAGTCAATATAGTTGACTATATTTTCCATCAGTAAGTCTGAGGTATGGTGGTGGATATGGACTGTATTGTCAATAGCATGAATGAGGAAGCTAATGTAATGATTAAAGCTATTATATCGGTTTTGGTATTCAGTACAATTCGATATGGTTGTTAAGTAAGGCTGGACGGAGGGGAGGTGAAGAGGAGTCTAGAGTATGACGATTAGGTTAAGTGAATGTTGAGATAATTAAAAAATATATTTGAGAGTTCTTACAAGATTATTAGGTTAGGCGAATTTAGGTTAAATTATCTTAGGTTAAGTGAAGTTAGGTTAGGTTAGGTGAAGTTAGGTTAAATTATCTTAGGTTAGGCGAATTTAGATAAGGTGAAGTAAAGTAATGTTATCTTAGGTGAGGTGAAGTTAGGTAAGGTAACATTACGTTATGTGACATTAGGTTAGGTGAAATTAGGTTAGGTGAAGTTAGGTGAGGTGGTGTTAGGTTATGTGAAATGGATACTGAACAGTTTATGGTATGGTATGTTGGAAAAAAATACAAGCATTACATTACATAGGAGTAGGAAATATGTCCTAAGTTCAACATAGGGTACAAGTCCCTACATACTAAGTCTGGGATAGCAATAAAATATTATATGTAAAAATTATATAATAAAAATAAATACTTAAATGTTAAACTTGAAAAGAAAAAAGTTTTTCTGGCCTCTGTAGATCTGATGATGGTTGGTAGAGTGGGTAGAACATTGAATGTTAAGGTGCCTGGTTGCGAGTATGTATACTTTTTCGAGATGAATATATGGGCAAGGGTTCTGGTTGGATGCTTGCTAGTGTAGACTGCCTTGAGCTGCGTATAAGCAGATTATATTAACTATGTGAAAAGTGAACATGCTGGTGTAAAGATACTATGCGAATAACGTGGAAAAATTTAAGAATTCTGTTTGTAGTCTGAAGTATGTAAATATATAAATAAAAAGTATTTAATTTCTCGCTGGAGTTATGTATCCTGCCTAGAGGAGGTAAGCTGCAAAACTGTCTTTTTCGAAAAAAAAAAAAAAAAAATTAGTTAGCGATACATTGTGGTTTAGTTAGTACTTCTGTATATGGTAACAAATGCAGAGTGGGCCTAGAATTGCTCTTTCCTTGTTGATTTTGATGTTGAACTATGATATATTTTACAAAACTTTCCTTTTCCAGTGCATTGTTAGATGCAAAATTTCCTTTATCCAGACAACAATGCTGGTTTACAAAACTCTCGTTTTCCAGCACTGAATATGGTGGTTAAATAATAATCTCATTTCAGAACTCTCCTTTTCAACTTATGTATAAAGTATTACTTTTACAATATTATAATGAACTTCAAACACTGCTTTTATTAAATAGTTGGCTGCCTGAAATGATGTGCAATTATTCTATTCTCAGCTGCAATGTTATTTAACCTCAGACAACCGTTGTACATGAAAGTTATAAATTTTTTATGAGATCATTGACCATGAGTAACGAAGGGGAAAAAAATGTACTTAAAGCTACAGCCGAAAGAGGCAGGAAAATAAAAATGTGTGAAGAAGCGTGAGCCAGAGAAAAAGCTAAACTATCAAGGTAGGGAACAATATAACCTAGGAATTTCTCATGTTATGTTTTTTAGTTAGATTTGTCTTCAGAAATAAACACATAAAATTTAGCGCACTATTTATAATATTATTGTGTACCTAACCTCTTATTTACTGCCATTTGAAGAAAATTGAAAAGAAGTGTATATTTTGATTGTTGCAGATACAGAGCCAGAAACTTGCCGAAAAATGCCACAATATGGGCACAATACTAAGACTTTCAAATGTAGTAATATGGGAATGCAAGATATCCGACGTTTCTATTAAGCATTTTACGAACATTCAAGTAAAGTGGCGCAAGATTGTTTTATATTGAAGTATACTTCTCAGAGTGTACCAAACCGAACCTCTCGAGCGAAGATTGCAAACAGTGCCAGGAAAACTTCAGCTGATAAATACTACTACGTGAAAACTAAAGAAGAGTCAGTCTAGGTGAGTGCTCAAAACCTGTCCCACGGTGTTAGGAATTTCAAAATACCGTGTGCAAAACTTGCGCAGAAACCATGTGACCACAGTAGCTAGTCCTAAAGAACGAAGAGGAGGAGACAAACGAACTGAGAGGTTTGAAACAAGAAGAACATCTGTGAAGGAGTTCATTCATGGTTTGCGGCCAATTGAAGATAATTATACTAGAGGAAAAAACTTAGCGTCAATATCTTCATTGTGACATGAGGATCAAGAAGCCCTGGCGAGTCTACAATAACTTACATGATATTGAATGTAGAGTTAAATACAAATTTTTCCAGACATGTGTTTAACTGTGACTTTAATTTTAGTTTTGGAATGCCTGCTGCAGATGCATGTCCAACCTGTCTGCAACTCAAAAACCAAATTAAACGCACAACTACAGGTAGTCGGGAGAAGAGTGATGTGATGATCAAACTTAGGATTGACAAATTAAAGGCTGCTGCTTCTTTACCACCAACTCCAGGAGAAACACAATGCCAAAACTGTGATTTTGACTTACGATTGTCAAAAAAATTTAGTTTAAACCTCGAATTTCAGACCAAGCTGCCAATTATAGTAGGCAGCTTTACATGTACAACTTTACGGTATGCCGAGGACATTCCAAATCCTCCCAGAACCACGATAGCGTAAAAATCTATAATTTGCTTGAAAATGAACGGTACAAGGGCTCTAACGAATTTGCATCTGCTTTACTTGATACACTGAGAACTACAGATTTTTCTGGGAATGATATAAGAGTGTATCCGATGGCTGCCGTGGTCAAAATAAGAACAGTACTGTTGTTGGAGCTGTTTTGAGGTGGTTCAAAGACGAGTGTGACAAGAAAATAAAGACACTTGATTTTTTGTTTTCCTGTGGTCGAGCACTCGTTCACTCCCCCTGACCGAGTATTCAGGAGAATTGTAAAAGTAATGAGAAAGAAACAGATAGTTGTCACCTCAGAAGAGTATGTCGACATTTTTCGTTCATTTGGCACAGTAAAGCACCTTGGTTCTGTAGTTCTTGTTTTTTTGACTGGAGGTCTGCTTTACAAAATGTGCTGCGACCCACATTACAGTGGCATTTCGAGGTATCTTTATGCATTAGAATCATACTCACAAGGAATGAAAATGGACACGTGCATGTAAGAGGAGAACTCCACTACAAAACTGACGCTGGGACAGACTTCCCAATTACAAAACGAGGAGTGACTGTAGGTAATATAGTACCCGATCAGCTGCCGAATAAAGCTCCTGTAAAAGAAGTGGAACTAAAAGATGTGAACAAACTTTTATCGAAACACTTTGGCGAAGGGTGGAGAGCCTGCCTGCATATATTTTTAACTGGTGCACTGAGGGACATGTGCCCAGTAAAGTTGGTAACGATGGAGGGAAAGTGGTTCCAGATCTTAACTTCAAATAGAAAGTGTTAGGTAAACATTTATAATAACATTAATTATTTCTTTCGATTTATATTTTTTTCTAATGCATCAAAGTGTAAAGATAAGCAGATTTTTGAAATTTTCTATTACTAATAATTGTACAGTTTCACTTGACCGACACATGAATAAAGTGACGAGGCCCTTGGCAACGTTAATTTTACGTAAAGCGGAAGAATTCATCATGTGCATACAAGTAGATCTTAAGCAGGGCTTTCAAAAGTGCTCACTTTGCCGTGAACAGCCTATATAGCCTTTGTTTTGTGTTATTGTGCATTAATATAATTGTTGTATATGAACAAAACTTTGTTAAAAACTACCGCGAATAAAAATGTGGCACATGTTTAAATACTTTTGACACTGTAAAACTGTCACATTTATATTTGTGTTGTGTTCCAAACCATTTTTTTTTTAAGTAAAACTGCCACATTTCAAAATGTGGCATTCTTGTATTATTGAGATACGATATTGTTATCAACAGACTGGGTGCAATAAAAACCATAACACATAATATATCAGTGTTCTTCTGCAGCAATTACAAAAACAAAGGAAATTAATAGTGGCACATCTAAAATAACAATGAACATAGAGCAGATACAGATGTGGCAGTTTTTCATTGGGAAATCTTCTACACAAAAAAAAATGGGCATAACTCGAAATCGACAATTTGTTAGTTGTGGAAGAAGAAGAGGACAACGTGCATGCGAGTAGATCTTAAGCAGGGTTTTCAAAAGTGCTAATTTTACCGCGAACAGCCTCTACACTACATGACATTTTTAAAAACAACCAGACACGTTGTCCACAGGCTCTCAAGACCTCGCTGTTAAGAGCCGCCCGAAACTCTTCACTCACTCAGTTCTTTATGTTTAGTTAGTACATGCTTTCAAAACATTTGAATTCATCATTTGAATAGACATCCCAACCCGTAACGCATATAGTTTATAGGAAACATCGGTTGGTGTACAAGAGTTAGTTGGTGAGCTTATAAGAAGGAAGACGTTTGTATCCTGGCGTACTGAGCGTAAATGTAACATGTATTTAAAATGTTGGTCATGAAATATTGTTTTATTTGTGACTCTTTCACGGAGTCATTTTAATTGTCTCAGTGATATCAGTATGTAGATGGATGGCAACTCGAATTTCAACATGTCGCAGGACCCACAGCGCGCAGGAGGAGCTATATAAACGGGTATTTGTAGAGTGCTCGGCCACAAGTAAGCTCCAGTCCTAGCCTTTCGCTGACTGGAGGCGTGCAGATCTAGAAGCGAACTACAGGTGTGGCTGATGAAATACCCTGTGTTCGAATTCACCTCCCACGTACCTCTTAGTTTGTTGCGTTCCCTTCAATAGAGCATCCAAGTTGCCACGAAAATTATGCCCAGTTCGAGTCCAAGCCAAGAGGACGAATACGCCCTTAAATAGCCCCTTCAGTCTAGAGGCATGAGCGACGCCCCTGTCACATGCACTACACTGTACATTTCGTTATTCAACAGTTTACAACAGTTTTGCAATACCATTCGCTTCTTCCCGCTACTTCCTGGACACTTTTGTTCAGGTTACATGGGAAAGGCGTTCGATTAAGTGATTATTTTTAGCACGTGTTTTGGAGGTTATAACAACTGTGTCACGAACACGGGTATTTGTAAACTGTACACTCTTCATTGCGAATGGATCAAGGGGATGTGGGAAATTGTGCGTACAGAACGATCACGAGCAAGCGATCGAAGGTATGTGGAAATGAACGGTTCGCTGTTGTTCGGCTGGGATGGGACAAGCTCGTGTAAGAACACTGACTGGTGAATGGCGCCGTCCTGCCATATTGCTGGCGGACGAGGAATATTTCGTTGGCTCGCGCTGGCGATGCACGCCTCAGTTTGTCTTCTGCATGCTCGGATATTCTGTGACTAAGTCACGGTGGACGTGCCGGTCATTCACGCGTTCGCCGTGGATGGCAGGGGGCTTTTTGAAGACTGCAGCCAGCTTTTCTTCTTGAGAGATGCCCGCGAGGCGAACTAATACGACGGTGGAGAGGGAATAAGAAACGGGAGCACTCGGAGATAGCCCTCACACCGTGGCAGTCTTCGCCACAGACACGGAGCAGAAGGGAATCGGCGTTGTGCAGTTTACGGCCAGGAAGTGTATGTAACCAGAACCTCTGTTTTCCTCCGACATTTGAAACCGCTAGCGATGTAAAGGTAAAATGAACGCTCGTGGCCGTTAACTTGTTTTTTTTTTTACCGTCGACACTGCCTTCCGTATCGCGAAGGCAAGCCGTGTTTGTCGTCGCTGGGCGAGATAACGGTCTGCAGCAGCTGTTGGCTACCAACGTTCTTCCACGCAGGCAGTTTTAGTTGTATTTCCGTCAGAGTTAGGCGGCGTCTACATTCAGCCGTTCCCGTGAACGTGGAATTGTCCGAACTCGGCGTCAAGTGACGTCACATCGACGCGGTCAGAAAATGATCTACAAATGCGTTGTCCGAAGTGAGCTTTCAGAATCTGACAGTAGATGACACTAAAATCGGCATATTATTCATTGCTACATACTGATGTTTAAATATTCTGTATTATTGATTATTTAATGTTTACGAAATCATCGATTTTAATATTTATCTATACTACTAAATAAAATAGGAGTGTCTGTCTGTGATTTTCGAATTTTTCACTTTTAATTATTTTTTCATATAGTATAATTGATAACTAAGCCATATCTAATGTTAATTTTTTTTCGTGTGTGTCTGTCTGTCTGAACGGATATAACTCAGAAACCACTTAACGCTTACACATCAAATTTTCACAGTATATAGATAATAACCACAGGACCAACAACTCAGTCTTTGCTTCATCGAGATATCTCAAACGGTTCCGGAAAAATGATGATCAGGGATGTAAATAGGTACTGGAGCATTTTTTTTAAGAATTATTGCATAAGAAAAAGCATTGTTAAAAAAAATTCACTCATTTCTCCTTGCTTTTTTTGTCTATGGGCTGTAAACCTTTCCTTCCAAAAAGCCGTATTGGCCCAGTGGCTAGAGTTATTCCAAGTGGGGCCGCAGTTACCCAGTGGATAGACATATATGAAGTGGGGTCGCAGTACCTCAAGGGCTAGAACACCAAATAAGGGGGCAGCAGAAGCTCAGTGGCTAGAGAACCCAATAGTGGGGCCGCAGCTGGCCAGGGGTTAGAGAACCCAATAGTGGGGCCGCAGTATCTCAGTGGCTAGAGCACCCGAAAAGGGGGCTACAGTAGCTCAGTGGCTAGAGAACCCAATTAAAAAAGTGGCTAGATCAATTCAAAGTCCTAAATATCATGCTAAAATAAAACATGTGCGTAGCGATGACCGGGTGTAATTTAATAACTCCAGTAAACCTGAAAGAAGTAATATTGGTATTTTAAACATAAAACCATAATTAAACATGGTGGGCTTAATTTTAATAACTCTACATAAATATAATTCTATCGAAGTCGCACTGGTCAGCTAGTTTATAATAAACGCCATAACGGTTTTATTTTATATAAGTTCGCCAACTGACATCCAAATTTTATTTTTTAAACTTACGTTTTAAAATATTTAGTCTTCAAATAAAATTGTTCAGACCAAACGAAGACGTCACTAATTATTTATTACCATTTCATCATGTTTGTTTTGAGAAAGCCCACCTTGCACCTCCATTATTTACATTAATAACGTAAACATCTCATGAATGGGCGCGAAAGTATTTGAAGTCTTCTTCTCTTTCTGTCACCTTAGGACACAACTGCGGACAAAAGTTCAGTTTTCCGAATACTTTAACTTGGGAAAAAAGGTTGACTTGGGACAAGGCAGCTTGGGACAGCGCCATGACGTCAGAGGGTCACGTGCACCAATCATCGCATCCTTGTCCGAAGACACGGGTTAGGATAGACCAATTGTAGACAGGCCCTTATCGTTCCTCCAAGATGTCGGGTAGCTAACGTTCGTGATAAGTCTGACGAACACTGGTCAACTTTTTCACATTAACTGAAGTGTAATTTAAAAAAAAAAGTATGGTAGGCATGCATGGCCTAAAGCTGTTACCTACCTGATATTTGAACTGCGCGGCATATTTGAAATGTCCTTTTTTTTATAACGAAAATATTAACCTCTGCTTATGTAAAAGAAACCCACAAAAGACAAGGAGAGTATTGCACTTTCAAAATAACGTGCACGGTATTAACGTTATTTTGGAACCCCAAAACGTTGTTAAAAACTTCTTCAGAATACTGTACGATAAATCATACTAATCGGACATGAGCGAAACTACAATACGATCCCTGGATTGAACCTAGCTGACGTTTTAAAACAAATGTTTTGAGTCCAATGCACACTTGCATTTTCCTCCTTCCTCGTGTTCCATGTAATGGCAGGAACTGAAAATCTGACGGTAGCTAACTTCCGTCCAGTAATTAATGTAGGATATTAAAGCTAGGTTGGCATTCCAACCTGTTTTATTTTTATATAATTATCGAGATAAATTTGTTGGGATTCTCTTTATTTATTTCTAGGAAAAAAGCAAGAAAAAATAAGGATTGGGGGGGGGGGGGAGACTAGTTTTACGTCTTTCGTGAGACGGCATTATTTTGATGTTATTACGAGTGTGTGGCATTTTGAGTTGCCTATTGTTTGGATGGAGCAATGGAACATTTTGCTCGTATGGAAATAATATTTAAATTATTTAACTTCGAGAATTTAAAAAAAAAAAAAAAAAAAAAACGCAATACATACGTCGCTGTTCGTATTCGTACAGATGCAGCATTATATACACGCACACACTTTTATCGAAGTAAACCTTAACACTCGTTGAATTTACGATATAGATAAACAAATATTATTCACTCACTACAAAAGTGTGGTAAGTGCGGCTTTTTCAGGCTACGTGCATTTCAATAATTGTGTTAGCAATTTACAAATACATTTTAAAAACACGCAAACTTACCGTTTGTAAAATTAGCAACCTCTTGAACACGTGTTTATTATGGAAATCCTTGCCAAGTATACTTCACTAAAATCGCGTTTGTTCGTCTCTAGCACCAAATAATTTATTTACAGGATCATTCAGAAAAATCAACACTACGCACTTTTCCTGATGCAAACAAAATTAAACTTAGATACGTAAATTATATTCGTGTCACTTCATTGTGGAAGGCGGTAAGGAAAATGGCGGAAGGGACGCGGTGAACACGTGCCGATAATGTTACATTTCACTCAAGAAAACGCACAACGATACCTACAACCAACTATGATTGAAAAACAGCACATAAAAATATATAATTAACTACCAGTTAAATATTCCGACAACACCAACAAGATATTCGTATAATAAACACGATAAGAAAAAAATCACACGCGCCAACGGCCGTTAACCGAGCTGGAAACTGGAAACATAAACGTGGTCAGCCATTGTCTGGAAATGTTTACTGTTTGTACGTGTCGACATACGCTGTCATAAATGCTAAACGTGTTTTTAAATTCCAGTCACTAATAGCCAAGAAAATGTAATATTGCTTTAAATACATAATTTAAACCATCAATAATGTTGTAAGTATAACGAAGATTTTAAATTACAACTTTTAGTTCTGAGTACTATTTTCTTCCAAAGCCATCATAAAAATAGCCAACTTAACAACACGGATCCCGCAGCAGTTCACCAGCTGATAACAATACTCTACGAACGAGAGCATTTACTGTTAACATAATATGTAGGTTGGTCGAATTGTCTTGTCAGATTTTACCCCACTTTATGAAATGGATAATACAATTGTAGGGTCGCCGCTTGAAGTCCGATAGGTACACGCAACACGACGGCTATAGATCTGCAGAATTCGCGTTATTATTTGTCATCAAGCTAAACTTCACAATTATGTATATACTTGAGCCGGCGTCGTTCCTCCATTGGATGCTGCATAGGCGTGAAGTCAGTCCCTTTCTGACTGGACTGCATTCGTTGGCGCAGAGTTACTTAGGGCGTGTCAAATAAAATATGATCAAACGACAAACTTATTGCAAAGGTTCAAGTGTTTGAAGTTTAAAGCGCCGCCAAATAATAACACGAATTTTGCAGGTACTCTATCGATGGCACATTCATGCATGCCAATGAATCACTTATCGCTCCCTCCATAACGTGTCATCGACAACTGAAATTATTGAAAAGTGTACATAAAAATGCTTTTTTTCTTCTGAAAAACAAATGTGATGAATTAATAACAGAAAACAACTAAAAAATAATTATTAAAATATAATTTACGAAATATTAGAATTACATCCCATCAACACGGGATTAGAACCCACACCCTTAGCATTATTCACCTAAGTCCGCACCTTTAACCACAAGACCAACTCGACTTACGGAGTTAACTATTATTTTTATTCTAAATATACGTCCAAGAAAATATAAAATATTGAAATTATACGGTTAAGAAGGATAGGTACATTTATTTCTTGTTAAGAGTTCGGTTGTTAAGAGTTTTGGACGACTCTTAACAACGGGGTATGAAGAGCCGATTTAAGAGTTCTGTGTAGCTAGGAAACACTAACAAATAATTAATAGTGCGGTTGTCTTACGTGTTTTACGTAATTCACAATTGCAATACATTTCTTTTTGCACTCAGCTACACTTTACATCACCAATAGTTTTTGCACAAACAGCTTTATACGGTTTTAAGTTGTTGAGTGTCCAGCGTATTGCTGAAGCTCGTTGAAACGGGTCAGTATAGTACAAACATTTCCTAAGGTCTATTACAAACACGGACCTTGTAGTTTTACAAACGAATAGTTTTACAAGAAAAATCTTCGTACTGTTACAAGCATTTGTAAAATTTAAAAACATTTCTCAGTAAAAATTACAAAATTTTTTTAGAGTGCATGGAGTGTATAGGCTGTTCACTGTAACGTGAGCACTTTTGAGGCCCTATCAACTTTTTTATTTCAATCATATTCTTTCCTTTAACTACATTTTAAAATTAATACTGCCGTTTAAGTAATAAACATAGTGTGTATACTCTATCCCACTCGGAAGTTAACGTCTAAGGTTAGAATAAAATTAATTTATTGACTATTACTCCAAATGAGAGGGCTCTTAAAATTGTTCAATTTACCGTGAATAACCTATACCAGCTACTGCTATAGTCTATTCACAGTTCTTATCGCTTTGTTACGCCCCTTTAGGTCTGAAGGAAGGCAAGGAGAAGGACGCACGCCATTAAAAAAAATCAGACACGAAAATTCCAAAATCAATACAAATATATTGAAGCCTATCTATACATCATCACCAACAACAATTATTTTGCAACTTGATTTGAAACATAAATTGCCTTTGTAAATTTATGTTGCTTGTTACCAATCGGTGAACTAGGGGAAGGAGAGAACAGATATGCACTAGATCAAACAGAAAATCAACAATATTAATATATCCTGAGAAATCGCCCAACCTGAATAAACACTTGTGAAATCCCATTAAAAAAGATAAAATGTCTCCCTGAGTAAAGCAAGCACCATTACAATTTTAAAAGTAAAGTACGCCTGATGATTCACTAAAAAGTACAACATGGTATACTAATTTCAAGAATACCATTGGGAAGGAGCAAAAACCCTCATTACACACAACCATGAGCATAGAGGCACGCCATAAAATATCCACTAAACTCCTTGGCATTAAAATTCTTTTGGCAAATCATAGTCCAGGAGACCATTCATACAGGAAGAATCCACCTCTTACAAGCATTCCCATAAAATACCATATTGAAAATTCACAGAATCAAAACCGTGAAGAAACACTTCCCTACAAAAATCCATAAAAAAAAAAAAAAAAAAAAAAAAAAAAAAAGAGAGAGAGAGAGAGAGAGAGAGAGAGAGAGAGAGAGAGAGAGAGAGAGAGAGAGAGAGAGAGAGAGAAACTGTAACCCCGGCATAACAACAACTACGTTCATTGCAATACTTAACTTGAGTAGTACTCATATTACGCGAAAACACGCGTCTAGCATGCTGAAGCCCCGAAGTACGAAGCGGTGTAGACGTGATCTATCGTCGGCCAGCCCGCGTAACTCTAAGAGGAACACTGCACACTTGCTCGGGCTGGAGACGAACATTTATACGCGAAAACGCAGTTTGGGAAGGTTAAGGAGGCGGCGGGAATAGTGGAGAGGCATATGGAAGGTGCCAGAGTGTGCGAGGCTGAACTCGTTGCCAGTAGTAACCACCAGACAGCGCTCGGCCGCGCCAGGAGCGCCGCGCGCCTCTCTTCAGTATAGGTCAGTGTTTGGAAGCGTTCAGTCGTGCGCTTATCTGGGATGGAGGAGTGGGGGGGGGGGGGGGGAAGAAAAACACAGTACCCTTTTCTGCAGCAAAAATATTGCCTCTTCAAATAGTAACTCTTTTTCAAACAAAATAACAATTTATTAATCTGGGCTACCACATACAGATGTGGCAAATAACCAAGCAGACTGGCTAACCAAGTTCATTAACGTCATGTGGTTCTGTAAACACACCAACCCCATAATAGCAGTAATTAATCGTACTCCAGAAAATTGTAGGCATCACACATTTCACCATTTGGCGGGACGAAAAATAAATTGGTCAGGCAGGACCGTCTTTGAAAGGACAGGAGTACTCACATAAAATTGCTTGAGTTTGATAATTGACACCCGTGTCAGACTTGAAGCAGGGCTTCAAATTTTTTAATCAAACGTTTGAAAAACCACCCTATGTATGACGCGTTTAGTTAGTTCCTAAATACGCTATTTATCAAAAGCGTTTTATACTTCTCTTAACATTAAAGTATCTAATTTTTCATTAAACTGAAGTTTTACCTATATTTTATCTCTAAATTTAGTATATTTTGTTTATAATAAATATGAATACAAACAGCGAAAACATATATGTTGGTAGCGCCAAGTAAGAAATAGTTCTCATACAAAATATTAATGCAACTGAGTGCGCACGAATTCGGTGCGTTGTCCTTGGGTGTAATTCCAGACTTAGTTAATAAGCATAGTTTGTACTAGGCGGAGGAATATCCTGGAAGTATAACTTCAGAAGGGCTTCAGAAAAGTGTGAAATAACCGTGATTGGATTGTAAGGTTTATACTACTTAGGTTAGGAACAAAACGATGATATTTCTTGCGAGAGGATTTGGAGTAAGGAAATACCGCCGCAAGTTGCGCAGTCGTTTCAAAGTTGTCGCTTTCAAGTTGGTGGTAAACGGAAAATTCAAGTTTCACTGGATCTGTGATATGTATATACTTGTCCCAGCCGAAATTTCGAGTAAAGACTGTTCACGATAAAGAGAGCACTTTTGAAATCAACCTTTACCGCACCTACCTGCATGTATTTTCACGGGCACAATGAGTGACGCGTGTCCAGTAAAATTGGCAACGACGGAGAGGAAAGTAGTTCCATATATTAACGTCGAACAAAAAGTGTTAGGTAACCATTTGTAATAACTTAAATTATTTAACTCGCTTTCTGTACAATATTTACTTTTCTAATAATTTCACAGTTTCACTTGACCGACGCACGAATAAAGTGATGAGGCCCATGGCAATGTTAATCTTACGTAAGGCGAAGAACACACAACGTCTTTATAAGTAGATCTTAAGTAGGGCTTTCAAAAGTGCTCATTTTACTGTGAACAGCCTATATCAACTTCATTTCGTTACTATTATCCGTGCCTTCCAATGGCGTCTAAGAGAGTAAACAGCAAAAATGAAACTGTGCTTGGCATTGTGCGGTTTCTTAGCAAGCTTATTGCACTGTAATTGGAAAACCTTGGGAATTCATATGAGAAATAAATACAGCCGTCATTAGAAATTTTGACGTTTTTTCTCCCTACCGTAAATGAAATTGCGTCGGGAAGAACTTAAAAAAAGATTTTTTCAGTCATTTCTCAGGTTTTTTTTTTTTTTTTTTTTTTTTTTTTTTTTTTTTTTTTTTTTTTTTTTTTTTTTTTTTGAAATAATTGTGCAAGCCAACGTTTTCCTAAATCCAGTTTACGGCAGAACATTAAACAACACGCGAACATATTTCGTTACATTTCCACCCTAGTACGAAGGGCAGAATTTGTTCTTTGCATAGGTTCTGACGAAATAAAAAATAGTAAGATTTTACGCAATTATGTTTACTGTATGAAAATTGCAATCGTCCCATTTACTTACGTACGAAACAGGAAATTCCGGCACACTTGCGAAACCAGAACAACCTGTCGACGAAAGTTGTTAGTTGCAACGCTAAATTAAGCTGGCAAGTAAGGTTAACTATAAATTAACCTTACTTCCTAACCGATGTATAGGGACCTGAAAAACTCGCGAGTTCAACGACCTCCAGGCTAGACTCCACGGACATATGAGCAATCGTGCTGATACCAATTGCCCATGGGTTGCTTGCTGCCACAGCAGAGGGCGATGGTTGGGAGTGCATTTTGTTGTATGTTTCTCATTGTCCCAGGGTTCTCCAGGGGGTTTCAGATATTGCTTGGACCAATGGCAGAGGCGACACGAACGTAAGAGTTTTCCGATTCTAGCTTGTCCGAAAATTAATCCGCGAAATTTCCAGGTCTCTCGCAATGTTTTTTTTTTTTTAAGAAAATTACTAAAGCTATCGTTTCTCCACCCTAAGGGCAAGAAATCTTAAGAAAAAAAATTATATGTAAATTTCGCGGAGTGTATATATACCTTTATGATGTGCTTATGAATACGAAAAAAATATATATATATATATATATATGAAATCCATTACGTAGACGTCTAACAAGACAATACATACTTCTTAGCGCGTCAAAAACATTACACGGTACTGTTTTTTTGGTTTATCCGTTCGTTTGCAGAATAGTTTCGAGTGCTCTAGGGACATCGTTCAGTGAACAAATGCCAGCAGATGGACTACAAGAGTGTTTGTCACTGAACCCAAATGGATGTTCCCAGTAAATATCTTCAAAAAACTACCATCGGGAGTAATCCACAGTGGTGCGTGTGATTTACGAGCACATTCTTTCCCATTCCCCGCAGGAGAAAATGCACCCACCACTTCTTTGCCAGTTCTCCGCTTCAAGTTTCGAGGGTGAAAATAGATTAAGGGTTGGAAACCTCTCGGAAACGCCCCTACCCTTGGTGTTTCCCCCCCCCCCTCCCCCCACTTCGCGTTACCGCCGCGGCGCCGAGGGGATGATTGCGGGGTGGTAAGGGGCAGGCCCATTCGTCACGCGACGAAACGGACGCATTGCCAACGCAGACCGCGTACGCGACGCGAGCTGCTTCCTTGTGCGCTGCGGGGGGGGGGGGGGGGTGAAGAACTCGGTCGAAAGTATAGACGGGGGGACAAAAAGGGCAAGGTAGCGACCTTTTGACACGCTCTGTTCCTGCGGGGCTGAAATAACTCCTCTTCGCCGATCTCGCAGCGCAGATAGGCCAGCCCCCCCCCCCCCTCAACACCTCTCTACGACACTATGGGCTGTAGTAGTCTTCCTTCTGTTCATCCACGGATCCACCCGGACAGCGCCGGCTAAAGGCCCTTGCGCAATTGAAAACTTTAACATTTGACTTTACGTTTGCTTTCCGACAGGTTGTTTCTTACGGAGCTTGACACAATGGGACTGTCGCAGGTAAAGTCAAGCACTCTTGACTTTACGACTTCGAAAAGTTGACATTTAAAGTCAAAGTCAAGAGTAGCCATTTTGCCGAGAATTTAGTAGAGTTTATGTGCAAAGTGTGTAAGATGATATCAATCTCGGTATATTAAACAGCGCTTGTCTTAAATTAAATATATGGCAAACGAATATGATGTGAAGAGGAAATATATTAATTTACATTTTTGAATAAAGTAAACTAGTGCGTTTTTGTTTTGAAATAAACTTTTAATACAAATTTTAAGCTTATTTTTAATAAAGGTACATAAAATGCATTCCTGGATAATATGATAATGATTTACATATCAGGATACACATTTTTTACGAAGCTCGCAAAACCGATGTTTAATTGTTTTCAAATCTGACTTTACAATTTTATTGTGTATTGGTGGTTTCGTCAAAGTAAAGGAAATGCAAAGTCAAATGCAAAATTTTTCTATCGTGTAAGAAGCTCCACTCCCTCAACGCTCTTCCAGCAAGCTGCCAACTAGACACCTACTTCGCTAAATGCACCTTAATTTTTTCTCAGAGAAGGATAAAGCCAAGAAAAAAATTTGCATTCAAAATCAGCAGTTTGCAGTAATCCTATTCATCTGTAAACATAGCATGACGATCCCGGCTCTTATACGTAAAGGAATACGTTCCAAAATCGTAAGGTTTATGAAACTTGATGTTTATCTAGTGGTACATCTTTTGTTTTAAAATTGATAACGTATTTTTTGGTTTTATATATTTACAATTGTTCGATATTATATACTATACAAAGAAGTGTGTTAGTGTCAATATTCGTACTACATTAAGTAAAATAAGTTACCGGAACTATTTACTGCACATGCATGAAGCTCTTGCTTTTACTGCTGGCAAACTTATAATTGCAATGACATGCAGATCACAATTTTGCAAGGAACTTTCTACAGAATTCGACGTTTACTAGAGAAAGTGATTTACCCTGCAAATATCACAATGATGTTAGGACTCAAAGCGTTCAGTGCATATCTGCATCCCCCCCCCCATGCCATCCATCGTCTGTGCGTGCAGCTACTTTCTCACGTCACTGGCCAGTGAGAATTCGATATATCTAGAACAGTGCGTTAGTAATTATGATAAATATGTAAGACATAAACAAATCCAGTAATAAATTGGAGATGAACCTACAATGTCTCGAAGAAATGTCTTGGTTGGTATTATTATAAATACAATAAGTTGGCGACACAACTAATGAGCCTGTTTTCCTCTGGATGGATGCAAATAATTTTGATAAAGTTCTCAAAAGGTTAGCTGGTTAGGTGGGTCTTGGAGTCTCGTTTATAGCGGTAACGTTAGAGATGCAGCCCTAAACAAATGCAATAGATATGATGCCATTACAGATACACACTTGCCATACCTGGGATTCGAACACAGAATGTGTCATACCATAAACAAGCATGTAACCATCTACATTCCGGGGTACGATCTGGAGCATCAATTTAGGTAGAAATCATCAGTGTAAAGTTTTTATAGGCTGGGTTTACAAAATTCAAATATTTATAGGGACGTCATTTTAAAAATAAGTGCATTAGTCGTTCTAGTAATGCAAATTTATATGGCCTACTGTAGCACAGTCTTATACTGAAGTACATGCAGTATTTTAACCTGCGTTCCTTAGTTACTTCGCGTCGTGACATTGGTGTTGGAGTGTGGTCGTGCTGTATTGCAACCCAAATTCCACTTTGTGACATGGCGCCGACCACTGGAATAAGGGGAAGGTGGTATTGAGTGCACACATGACGTCGTGACGCTATGCAACCGGGCTATATGTTCTGTGCCTTGCAATGTTTATATTGATTCTTAGTCTATCGTGTAACTCTACTTTTGTTAGCGTTTTGCTAGTAATTTTATTTTTATGCTAGGTACCTTAGATTTATAATTTTATATCAGAATATTTGTGGAGCACCTACAATTCAATATTTCCCTATATTTTATTTTGGTTCTCTATTCCTATTATTTGTTATACTTTTATAATTTCTAAGTATACATATTTTTACTGTACATTGGTAAACTTTTCTGATACTATAAACATATTTTTATATTATATTGGAAAACATTTACTTATAATATATACCTATTTTTACTTTACGTTGGAGACTTTCCTGATATCATAATATATCTAAATTGGTTAGTACATGGCCATCTGTACATACTAACTGTTAACAGTTTAAAGTGGACCCCGGGATATTTAGTATGATTGGCGAAGCTTCGCTCGGCTGCTGTCAGCAGTGCACTCAGTAGCGGGTCACCACCCACGTGGAGAAGCTGACTTGGCTTTTAGTGTGACGTCACTGAAGACTCGCGGCAAGCAGCTGCGCGGTTCTGCCGCTCTGTGGAAAGTGTTTTAACTGTACCTTTACCAGTGTTTGCAGTGAGTCTCTGCTATGGCTTTCCACCAGTTTGTTTTATTAACATTTCTTTTGTAGCGAGAAAGGAACTGGTTACTGCCCGCGAACATGTCGACCATTATTTTATACTACAATGTCGTGGCCGTGGTCCACAAGGTTCGTTTTGGCGAAGGTATTGGCCCCCTAGGCGTGAGTGTACATCCATCATTTTATACGTGGGCAATTATTTTGGGGACATTTGGTGTCCTTAATTCAGTGTAGTGTGTGTGTGTGTAAATGGCGTTATGAAAAAGTGTACGCACATGCCACACCGCGCAGCCTTGCCCACGTAGCGCAGCTGTTTTTCATTTCGCGCTGCGCTGCGCCATGCTGCCGGTGTGTACCGCCTATGCCTTTTTGTCGCACTGGCTCTGCAGGGCTGTGCTTCCTTTTAGGGATTCCCTTTATTGGCGGATTGGCTGCATCTCACTATGGTCCTGGGGCAGCTTTCTTTCTCTGAAACATATTTAATACTGCACCTGGTGGACCATATACAACATGTCTATGTAGTCTTTTCCCTGTAACACAACATTAAAACACAATTAGTTGCTTTTATGAGCCATTTTTATATTGCTGGTGTTTACATTGTCATATTTATAATTTCCAATTTTTCCCATTCTTATCTGTATTGTGGATTGGCCGATTACTTTGGTGACATAGTAGGGGCCTTTGTACTTGAATGTAAGTGCCTTTTGCTATGCATGGTTACTAACCCAGACCCAGTTACCGATTTTCACTCTGTTTGCCTGGTGTGTTTTGTCAATGTATGATTTCTGTTTTTGTTGTGCTAACATGAGATTACTTTTTACCCGTTCCCTGTCTTTTAGTAGTTTTTCGCGCCATTCCTTTCCTCTTTCTGAATATTTATCTGCTAGAACGTGCGTGGGTTGTGTTGCATCAATCCCGTGTAGTAAGTAGAAAGGGGTGAATTTTGTGCTGCTGTTGATTGAAGTGTTGTGATTGCAAATGATCAAGTCTAGGTACTCGTCCCAGCTTGCGGGGTCTTCATGGGCTCATGCGTTCAGCTGCCTGTTGCCCAAGCAATTTGTTTTAAAGATTCTCCCGAACCATTGCAAGCGGGGCTGTAGGCTGTCATTTGCAATTTTTGATCTGCAGTTTCTTTAGTAGTTCAGCAATGTGTTCGTTGTTGTACGATGTTCCCTTGTCAGTTAGTATTTGCTGAGGGCAGTCGATTTTGAGAATAACTTATTTGATGAATGTGGTGCATGTTATTGCGTCCATAGCTGTACTGCTTTAGCGATGACATATCTAATAGAATAATCAGTCATAACTAAGACGTATTTATTTCCGCACCTTGACATCTGGAGCGGCCCTTTCGCACCATGAGCCCACGCTTTCATGATTTTTGGGGGTTCGATCGGTTGCAATTTGTTCATTGGCTTCTATGTGTTAGGTTTTATTTTCTGGCAGATGGGGCAATTTTTAAAATAATTCTTGATATCCTTATTCAAGTTATCCCAATTGTAAACTTGTTTGATTTTTTGAAGTGTTTTGAACTGTCCAAAGTGGCTACCTCCTAACAGTGCGCCGTGGTGGGTACAAATAATTTCGTGTGTGTAGTACTGGGGCACGAGTGTGAGCTTTTTTTTTTTTGTCAAATTGGCGTATTGATTTTAAGATATATTTCGTCATTGACGGCCATTCCGCAACGTCTGGCTAGCTTGGCATACCTGGGTTCGGCCTTGGTTGGGTCTGTGAGGGCAATCTTTCACTTTTCAATGTAGGGATCGCGTTTATATTCCCCTTTGAATGGTGAGTAGGTTGTGTTATGTTGTATGGGGCACATAAGTAATTCATTGTCATTTTATATTTTTTATGTTTTCTTGTATATAGTAGGTAGTGTCTTGAACTTGTGTACAATAATTTCTCATTTAAGGACTGGGTCCGTGCTTGTGGCTTGTGTGTTATCTAATGTGTTTTCTTGGAAAATTTTTTAATGTGACTTGGAATATTTGTGTCAAATTTTTTGTTATTATTCTTAACAGAATGTTTTCAGCTTTTAATGTTGACTTGTTGATTTGTGTTTGGTTCTCTGATTGGTCCTCAGTGTTGGCTTGAGTGTCTTTATGTCTGCCCAATTATTTGTAATATATTTAGAAATTTTAATTTTTATTCCTCTATATTTCTGAGGAATCTGATGTAGATATTCTGCTAGTGTTGTATAAATGTTAGTGTAGCATAGGGCTTCTGGTTTGACATTATATTTAATGTTATTAATCTGTATTGTTTTCAGATTATGATGTGTTGTCATGGGTATGCTGCTCATAGCATCAGCTAATGTGTTGAGTTTGCCCTTGACTATTATTACCTCGAAGTCGTATTCTACTAGTGTGATTACCATATTTTGTATACTTATGTTATGCTCTGCCATGGTCTTGAGGTATTGAAGGCTTGTGTGATCTGTTTCTATAGTGATCACCTGCTATATAGCTATTATCTTAAGTAGTTGCAGAAGTACATTATCGGTCCTAGCTCTCGTTCCATTATTGACCATCGCAATTCATTTAGTGCTAATCGTTTTGACGCGAATGCTACTATAATTCTTTCATTATTGTCCTGTTGTTCTTGTATTAGAACTGCCCCAATGGCCGTTTGTAATGCATCGCATACGAGTATATTCCGTTTGTTTTCATCAAACTTGTGCAGTATGGGAGCATGTTGTATCACTTTTTTTTTTGTTATAAGAATGCCCTGTGCTCTTTTTCGCCCCCGTTGTACTGTGTTGTCTGCTTTGTGAGTTCTATGAGGGGTTCTGCTATGCTCGCATAATTATGTACTTATCATCTTAGATACATCATCCCTAGGAATGTGCGGAGTTCTCTAATGTTCCCTTGTGGTGCATTATTTCTATTGTTTGTACTTTATCAGGGTCTGTTACGATTCCTTGGGGGATGATGTAGTGTCCCAGAATTCTTATTTCTTTTTGGGCAAAGGAGCATTGTTTGCATTGACCTTCACATTGAATTGTTGCAATCTTTAAATACCTTACGGATGTTAGTTAAGTGTTCTCGAAAGGTGTTTCTGATTATGAAAATATCGTCTATATGCGCAAGAGTCGTATTCCACCTTAGGCGACCTACCAATATGTCTTGCAGTGAGGTGCATAAGCCCATTGGCATTCTTTTATACTGGAACAATCTTACACCGTCCACTGTAAATGCTAATTTGTGTGTGTCCTCTTTTCTAACTGGGATGGTGTAGAATCCTGAAAACAGGTCTAGTGACGTTATATATTTCGTGTCTTTGTATACCGTTATAACTTTCTCTAATTCCTGCTTTTGGTATGAATATAAGTTTGTATTCATTTTGCTTCTAATGTCCTTGCAGTTGTGGTCCTCTGTACTTTCTATTTTGTTTATGCAATATTCATTTGTGCCTGTATTTTCATTTTCATTAACTGATGTTTGTAGCAGGACTTGGATTACTTTATAATATTATTACTTAAGAACATAATATTGTTTTCCAAGGATGGAATTATGTTGTAGCCTTTTATGAAGTATACTCCTAATATAATATCTATTTTCAAATTAATAATGACTAAAAATTATTGTGTGAAGGTATTGCCAGAGATGCTAAACTTTAGAGTAGTCTTATACTTAGGTGCTTGTATCCCGTTTGTTGAGAAGTGAGAATTGTTCTGTAATTGGCTGTAGTTTTTGTGCCGTAAGTAATGTGCTAGCTGTGCAGCTTTGGTAGCATCCTATGTCTAGGAGAGCATAGTATACTTTGCCTTGGAGTTTAAGAAGTATGTGGGGCGTCGACGTTCTTAACAGTGCTTGCTTAAAGTTCTGTCTCTGCCTTTGTGTGTTTTCTTTTGAGTGGTGACTCAGCGACATTTCTGGCGGCCTTTCGTCATTGTCACCTTGTGCCATGATAATGTATTTTCCCCGGGGTTCCCGGCCGGTGTCGGATTCTGAATGAATGCGTAATTTGCGCGGTCTCGGCCTGAACTTGTTTTGAAAACTGCGAAACCTTGCCGCGATGTCGATGTGGAATTCAATTGATTGTCGTGGAAATATGTCGCAGTCTTCAGCATGGTGTCGCATATACATACACAAGGCACAGGTGGCCTGACTCACACTTCGCGGTACTATTATGTTTCTGCTTTTTCCGTTTTGTGGAGTGATGTCACGCAGCCTTGCAGTGGCCTGGTTTACCGTGTTCCTCCACTCGTCTGTCTGCCCGTCCTTGTCAGCCTCATGTTCTGTTCTAATTTCCGCCTGCCTGTCGTGTGACTTAACGCGGGTTTGAAAGCTATTTCCCCATGTTCCTTGGTTTCTGTCTTTCTGCTCAGCTTGTTAATTGGGGTGTGGTATTGTGAGAATTAGTTTTGATTTCGTTATATGTAATGTGGGTTTCTCATAATCGCCGCTATCCGTCTGTTCGTAGGGCATGCGTGACCTGCAACGGGTATCCTGTTGTGCATTAAATTTTGCAATCTCTGCATGTGTTCTCCTGGGTGTGTATTTGGAGAATAGACTTCTACACATGTTTTGTACTTTTGTGTCTCTGGGGGCCACACGATTTTTGCTTTTGAAGCACCTCCTGTATTCCTGGCTTCTATACGAACATATGCAATCCTGTCTATTCTGTTCCCCTCTTGGGTGGTGCAACCTTATCTGTATAGGTGTAATTCTGTGCTTGTAATGTGTGTGTGAGACTTGTCCTGTATTGCCATCTTTTGGAGTAATTTTGCCCTTGATTTACTGTGGCACTGTGTGTTATCGTGTTGTTTAACTCCAGTGTTAGTTTGGCCAACTGTTCTTTTAGTGTCGCAATTTGCTCCTGGAGTTTTGTTTTTTCTACATCTCGGGAGTGAGTTTCCTTTGCTCGGTTACACCGTAATATTACTATTTCAATGGTTTTTATGTTTTGTATCAGTTGCTCGAGAGTGTCATTTTGTAATGGTACTAATTTTTCGGCAACCGTTGGCAACAAAGATTTCCAAATAATTCTAACAAGCTCGGCCTCTGGCAAGTGGTAATCGCCTTTATTTTTGTAGAAAATTAAGTCTTCTACATGAGACTGGCAACTTTCATTTTCTTGTTGTGTTTTAGTGTGGAGCAATTTTCTGTATCTGTCAGTGTTGTCAATTGGTGTAAATGTTGTTATGAGTATGTTTTCAATGTGTTGCGATGTTATATCCTGTCCATTTGCGTAGTAGACGTTCTCGTATACTCTTTTGGCTGTGCCTTGTAAATAGAATTTCAGGTGTCTACGTTTATCTATTTCCATCCATCCACTAATTTCACTGGCTGTGTTGTATATGTCTAAGAAGTCTTCCACATTTTCATTTATTTCACCTGCAAATGCGGGAATGTGTTCCAGTTGTTTTACCACAATCTGAACCGGCTGAGCTGTGTTTGGTCTGTCTAGAGTGTCAGTGTTCTGTGTATTTACATTCCGATGTGTACTGAAATGTCGCTCTGGTGTGCGGGGATAGTGAATGTGTAAAGTGTTATCTGAGTTGTCATGAAATGAGTAATCTAATGCCTCATTCTGGTGTGTAGTTGAGCTGTGTTCGTTATCAACTGACGTGTTGTCTTCATTATTTAATTTAGCGTATTCTTCTAATTTTAATTAAAATGCGCACTTTGCATCAGTTAGATATAATGTAACTTTTTTTAAAATTTTCTTGGCCGATGATGCGATCGACTTGCCTTTGTTGCTTATGTCTATTCTAAAGTTTTATTATGCCACGCGTGTTTATTTGTGTGGTGTATTGTGGGGTTTAAATGTAGTGTGACTTATGGTTTTCAATATGTCAGATTATATGGCGTTATTTAGCAAGCAATATTCCCTTATAATCCACAAAAACTTATTTACAACACTACTGGAATGCACAAATATTTACTGCAATTTGTCGTTTCCTAAGAGCGGTTCCAGCATGCATTAATGTTACAACTAAGGCGTCTACAGTGCTGTGTGAGCGGGGTGGCGCTGGAATTCTGCCGCAATGCATTTCTCCTATGCTCTGCTGACTACCTAACTACGCAAGGCTGCCTGCGCATGCGGTTCACTACCGGCGACCGTATTTTTTACTACGGCTTACACACGCGGAACCTCTGCTGTAGTAAGACTGCTTTTAACCTGCTTGGTGATCCTGTGGTTTAGCAAAGTAGTAACCTTCTGCGTTTGACTTTACTGCTACGAAAACTATTTAATTGCAAATTGTTGAGCTTTTAACCATAAAAATGCCTGTAATTCTGAATTGAATGCGCATTTTATTTATAGCTGTTGTAAACGTATTTCGCTTGCTGTGGGAGCTAAGGCCGGTGCCTACCAGTGTTATGCTCCCCTAAGAGCAGCGTACAAACTCTTAAAGGCCTAAGGAGAGATGAACTCAAGGAAGCTCAACAGTTACTATAAAACAAGTCCTTTACTAATTCACTACGAATTACAAGTCAATGGTACAAGCATGACAGCATATTCTTTACAGATATATCGTGACTTCTTGCAATATATTGAAGTGCTTTAAATACTTTACGTACGCTATGCTCAGGAGAGAGAGCAAGCAGCCATTAGGATTCAAAGTAAAGACTCTACATTAACTTGGCACACGTTAAGACTGAGGAGCCCCGTCTCACACTAAAGTTGAAGTCTGTTGGTTCTGAAGCTCTCGCTGGACGAACGTTCGGGGCACCGCGTTGCTTCGTCGTGGACCCGGCTGGCATCGCGGCGGGCTGGTGACGTATCTCCCTGACCTTGTGCCGCCCTTATACTGGCCCCGCTGGCCTCCTTTCGCGTTCCAACCCTCCGTGTTTAACGCCCACTCAACCAAACCCCGCAAGTCACCCTGGATTCCTCGGTCTGGCGCCCGAGGCAGCTCTCCTCGGCGTGCGTCTTGTTGCGACCGCAGCAGTTGGAACACGTTAAAGCAAATTTCATGAAAATCTCACTATGCTGCAACTACAAGTGTAGCAAGACATACTGGGAACCAGTGCCTCTCATCACCATGGAAGTGCAATATCCTGCCCCTTCTACACTAGTATTGCTCTTCCCACTAATAAAGAGAGTGGTTCCTACCTTCCTGTCTCCTGTAGCATTTTCCATTAATGCGTGCAATTTTGAATTCTTTCCTGTTGAAAGTGTCTGTGCGGTGTCTATGCCGGTTATTCCTTTTTTTCTTCTTAGTTATAGGTTAGCTACAGGTACACTTAGGGACATAGTCATGGCCCCAAACGTGGCCATGGCTACCCAATCCCTCACTGCCACGATGCATGCCCCCTTGCATTGATTCCCTCCCCTTTAGGCGTAAGGGGTTCAACCCTGAGACGCATCTAACTCCCGTCCCAACCTCGGACTTACATCTAACACTTAGAATTAGGGTAGGTTAGGAAAAAATGTCAGCGATACTGCAGAGGATTAAATGTGTATGTTTATTCATTATATATTTATACCGTTCCTGTTTTCACACTTGCTGGGCAATTTGTGTAGTGGTATTCCAGTTAATGAGCGTTCTCTAAATTCGATATTTTTACTTTGCAGCAACATTTGTGCCATTAATAGGCCAGTATTTGGTAAGTATTTAACTAGCTTTTTTTTTTTCTGTTATGTCTGTATGTTTGACCACTTGACTAACTTTGATCCCTACATGAGACTACAACTCTACGATCTCTTGCTCGATATTCTAACCTCCCGATTTGTGTACGTTCTTTCTGAAATCCAGGGTTGTACTTAGTTTATATTTATTTAATATAATATATTAATGCCCACTTTTAGTGACGTCATATTTAAATTTTATGCGTTCGTGCCGTTGGACAGGCGATTAAGAAGTGTTCAATTATAGACCGAAAATAACTTACTAGCACTGACATGTCACTACTATTGCAAAACAAGTTAGTTTCTTAAAGTTTTATTATGATTAAATTACGAGAACGTAATCAGTCAACAAATGACTCCGTGAATATGCAGTGACATGGTTGCTGAAATGGCAAAATATTTTGTGCCTAATCCGATAAAATATCATACTTATACATTATGCAGATATGCAATATACTTCCAACAATTCGTCCTTTCTTTTAATCTTATAAGAGATACGGTGGTGTAGTGGTCAGACTACTCGTATTACACCTAGACGAACCGGGTTCGAGTCCTGGTGTGGTCGCTCCTGGGTTTTCGCATTTGGGAATCGTGTCGGACGATGCCGCTGGTTGACGGGTTTTCTCGGGGATCTCCCGTTTCCCCCGCCCTTGCATTCCTCATCGGGTCTCAAGACCTCGATGTTAAGAGCCGCCCAAATCTCCCCATTATCTTTTAGTTTTATGAGGACAAGTCTTAATCGGCTGTTATTGCAAGAAGTTCGTAACGGGCTTTATCTGTGAACTGTCCAAGAGCAGCAACTGTTTAGCTACTAGAGTCATCGTCTGTTTATTATTTCGCAATTAAACTTATGATATGCTATTAAGATTTGCCATTGTACAAAAAAAAGTTTAATGTGTTTAAACCTTACGTGTGCTGGAAAAAAGTATCCATTAATAACAAGATTCCACTTCATAATTGAATATTTTTTACGTTAAAAATATAATTTACCACTAATGTATTACCCATATTTTTTCATTGTAAAATAACCAACGGCAAATTAAGGTGTAAAACATAAAATAAACAAGATAAGTACCTTTTGTGGTCATCGTTATTATAGAACCCGGGAATTTAAGTTCATTTGCGTTAATGTTAGACATGAGCATTTTATAAAAACTTCAGCTGCTCTTATTCATTCATTAGCTGCTGTTTAAATGATGAACTTTGTTTCCTACGGGCTAGTTATATTCGATTTTATAGTTCTGTTTATAGGTAGGGCCTACTTACCACTGGCTTAGAGTCCTGTTGGATTTGTCGAAAATTAACATGGTAGAATTTCAAAAGTATAAAAATGTACCATACTCTGAACTCAATGCTACTATTAAATGCACTCTCGCAATTTCCGGATCACCACAGCAGGATAATTTTGCGGTTTTAGCCTATACTGAACCCCGAGTTTAATTGGCCCATGCCCAGTGAGCAGTCTTTTTCGCCCTATGACATTCTCTCCGTGTTTTCTTGCAGATCTGATATCGACTCAGAGCTGTTCAGGGCGTGTGTGATAAATTGTGATCAAACTGCTAATTTAAGGCAGTTGCTATTGTGTTTTTGAAGATAAGCTTTCCTTGAAACAGATTAGCCGGAATTCCCTGTACCGACTAATGACTCGCGTTCATCCATTGGTTAGGTGTCACAAAATAATTATTACAACTATAAATAGGCCTTTATTGCTGTTCTGCGATATCTTACATTGAGCCAGATTTTGTTTGTCACTAGTGATTTATACCTTTCCAGATCCTTCCTGAACTGGGCAAAATTTATTCTTTATTTTAATTTACTGTAAAAAAAAAACTAACTTTGCTTCCCAAGTTTCAGATATTTTCGTTGTAACTTGTAATGTCTGGGGACATGCGAAATTCGCTTTATTTTTGGCATCAAGTTAAACTTCACAGCACTGTATATACTAGAGCCGTTGTTGATCCTTCTTTGGTTGCCGCCCAGATGTGAAGCCACTCCCATTCTGAGTGAACTGTACGTGATTGAGGCACATGATTGCGACGTGTTCATTTATTGGCGAAGATTTACCCGGGGCGTGTCAAATGAAGTATGGTTAAATGACAAATGTGTTGCATATGTAAAAATGTTTTAAGTTTAAAATGTCCTCAAATACTAACTTCCAGAAAGTTTGGGGGCCAATATTCCTTTACCTCTGAGACAAACTGGTCGCGATCCTACGCCCTGTGGAAGGGGGATGGATTAGTAAAGAAGGGGGGCGCAGAAAACTTGCCGACGGCTATTAGTCTTGGGATCGCGTTTGTTTCTATGTAGGACTAAGCCTTTCAGTCACGCTATTGCTGCTCCCACACAGCGGGCGGCTCGCCCGAGGATAAACTCTCGTACCTCTGCTTTGTTACAAACAGTCGCCAAGGCGTAAACACTGGTCTCAAGGAGACGGATAGATCAGCGTGTCTCCCTTCTGTAAGCAGCCTGACAGAGAGAAGTGGCCGAGCAACGAAGTGAAGCTGAACAGGTACAAATAGTCCCATCTTAGAACTGGGCATATTCGCCCTATTTAAAAAAGAAAAACCGAGCTTTGCAACCAGCCAAATTGTCTTTTTAATAATAAAAATTTTGATGCGAAAGGTTTGGTCATTAGTCCATATCACTGCCACAATGGGCAAAATAAGAAATTAAGTTGGTTTGTGAAATTGTTCGAATTAAACGTGACTCGTCATAGCTTCTCACCTGCATAGTTTTGGCGAGACATTCCTTACAGGGCTTGGGACTTTCCATTCGAACCGCGGGTTATCAAGTGTTGTTAAAAATTGCCTATTTTATATCCAGGAAAAACAGATAGAGTTATTATTTACAAAATACAACCGTGTCTAACCCTGCTGTTAACACCTACTACTTTTGTTAGTAAATGCACTTTCATTATTAATTTCAGTCAAAGTTGAAGTTATAATCAGTGCCCTTATAAATAACTAAAGACACTTAGCTTCACTCGTTAGTTACAAATATACAACCAAAATATCCATTATCCATCACAGGCTGTTCAGGGTTTATTGAGAACTTTCGAAATCAACCTTCGAAAAATGTCGATACACCTATAGGTCATTCACGATAAAATGAGCACTTTTGAAAGCCCTGCTTAAGATCTACTTGTACGCAAGTTGTGTATTCTTCCGCGTTATGTAAAATTAACATTGTCATGGGCCTCATCACTTTATTCATGAGTCGGTTAAATGCAACTGTGAAGTTATTGGAACAGTAAATATTTCACAAATCTGCTCGTTTTAACACTACAATCAATGCATAAAAAAACACAAAGCGAAAGAAATAATTTAAGTTATCAGAATGGTTACCTGATACACATTAACCACCGTAAAAATATGGAACTACTTCCAATCCATCGTTACCAACTTTACTGGGCGAATGTCACTCAGTGCGCCAGTTAAAATATGTGCACACAGGTGCAGTAACATTTTTCTATGGTTCGTTTCAGAAGTGCTCACTTTATCGTGAACAGCCTTTACCTGCATGTATTTTAACAGACACGCTGACTGCCATACTCCCAGTAAAGTTGGCAAGGACGGAGAGGATGTAGTTCCATGTCTTAACCAATTTAATTGAAAGTGTTCGGTAAACATTTCTGAATGATGAAATTAATTGTTATGCTTTCTTTTTTTATTCGTGTAAATATAAGGATCAGGAAATACACTTAATAATTATTTTCTTAATAGAATTACAGTTTTATTTGACGGGCGCATGAATAAAGAGTCCAGGCCCACGGCAGTACAATTTTTACATCTGGTGGAAGAATACACATCGTGTGCATCCAAGCAGATCTTAAGAAGGGCTTTCATATGCCCTTAGTTTGGCGTGAACAGTGTATACCATGCATTTGCGTAACCTAATCGTGCGCCACTTACGAAACAAGTGCCACTTGATCATAGTCCAGACGCGGTCAATCCCTGTCTCTGCCCTCCCGATGGTCGCACACTGCACTTGCTGGCCGCCGCGCATTCGCCCGTCGTATCCCACGTCATCGCACGCACCGGCGATAATGGCCTTGGATGGCCCAAACCGAGGCGCGCCGCGGCTTATACAGCAGGGTTGCAAAATTACATGCCAATACTCCGGGGAAACATCCCCCAGATCTGGAGGACGAAAAAAAAAAAAAATGTTATATGAACGTAGGTCCGCAAACGCTTGGTTTCTTTACTACAGCCCGTAATACATAACGCACAGTGGGCTGGATCATGTCACTGTGGAATGCCGTCGCAGCGTTCGTTTGCGTAATACACAACACCACAAACTACGATCCTACACCTAGAGCAGCAGTAACTGCACAGAAATTTATCACGCATATGTAAAAGATTGTCGTCGGCACTAAGGGAAATGTTCAAAAAGCCCTCCATCAGCACGAACACATGCATCAACCCGCAGTTGCATGGACTCCCGGATGCGTCGATGAATCCTTGGAAAATTCCTGATTGTTCCGTAACCCGCCACAATACGGTTACGGAGGGTACCCACATAGTCCACTAGGGATGCATACACAAGTACCTTTAAATGTTTCCACAAATAAAAGTCTAGTGGATTCAAATCAGAGCTCCTCGGGGGCTGGTATGGGGCTGCCAGTCGCCACAATACGGTTACGGAGGGTATCTACATAGTCCACTAGGGATGCATACACAAGTACCTTTAAATGTTTCCACAAATAAAAGTCTAGTGGATTCAAATCAGAGCTCCTCGGGGGGCTGGTATGGGGCTGCCAGTCGCCACAATACGGTTACCGAGGGTATCCACATAGTCCACTAGGGATGCATACACAAGTACCTTTAAATGTTTCCACAAATAAAAGTCTAGTGGATTCAAATCAGAGCTCCTCGGGGGGCTGGTAGGGGGCTGCCAGTTACAGCTGTTCTGGAATTCCACAGTAACATGATCCAGCCCGCGGTCCGTACACTGTACGTCATGTATTACGGGCTTTAGTACGGAAACGAAGCGTTTGCAGACCTACGTTAATATAACTTTTTTTTCATCCTCCAGATGTGAGGAATGTTTCCCCGAAGTATTGACATACAATTTTGCAACGGCTTGTATAACTCAAGGCGACGTGGCCCAAGAGGCCGCACGTAAAAGTATTATAGAATAGTAGGGGATGTTCACGGTAAAGTGAGCACTTTTATGGCCCTGTTACGTTTTCCTTTCAGCCATGTTTAATCTTTTAACCACCTTTTAAAATAATTTTTGCCACGTAAGTAATAAATATAGTGTTTATATTCCACAGCACTCTGAAGTCAACGTCTAAAGCTGAAATGAATTACATTTATTGACTATTTTTCAAAATGAGAGGGCTTTCAAAAGTGTTAACTTTATCGTGAATAGCTTATGGTAGGGTTTTGTATGTACTGGCGCAAGGGAATAGGAAGTAGAATGCGGATTCGGAGGAGGCACCATGTTGTTATGTCACCCGACCGCCATCTTGTATCTCATTGACCTTTTACCCCTGATCCATGCCCTTTGACACTTGACTCCGAGGAACTTTAACACAAAAATCCCTAAAAAATCTTAAAGAAATCCCAAAGAATTCCCAAAAAAAAAAAAAAATTATTAAAATGACCCATTTTCCCGCGAGGGGGACTTGTAACCCAGGGTCAGACCCAGCTGACCGGGATCAGTGACTCGAGACAGAAGAGCAGGACACATGTCCTTTGACCTTGACCTATGACCCCAAAAATCCAAAAAAAATCACAAAAATTCACAAAAAATAAAAAATGCCGAAAAATTATTATTAAAAAATTATGAAAAATGTATTATTAAATATTGTTAAAAATAATTAAAATTATTTTAAAAACTTTAATTTCCCGTGGTTCTCTCACCTCCCTGCACAAAACAAATTAGTTGGTTGGCTTCCAACCACGGGCCCATACTCAGTCAGCCATCTTGGTAGGCGACCACCATCATGGTAGGCAGCAGCCATCTTGGTTGATGACTGCCATCTTGGTAGGTGACGACTGTCATCAACTTGGTAGGCGACCACCTTCTTGATAGACATCACCCATCCGATATATTGGAAGTCAATGACTATGGCCTTGATCCCATGATCTCGAATGACCTTGAAAACAAAAACTAGAGAATAAATAAATAAAAGTCAGCAAGCGTAATACATAACAGTCTACTACAGCCATATTAAATGCATACTACCTCGACATTGACCCCATAACTTTAAATGACCTTGAAAAACCTCAAAAAAATCCATAACAGTCAGCAAGGATAATACATAACAGACTACTACCGCCATATTACATGCAGAATACATCGACCTTGACCCCATGACCTTGAAAACAAAAACACTATAAAAATCCATAAAAGCCAGCAAGTATAATACATGACTGACTACTATCGCCATATTAGATGCACATTACCTCATCATTGATCCCGTGACCTTTAATGACCTTGAAACCCAAAACACGAGAATAAATGCATAAAAGTCAACAATCATATGACATTACAGACTACTACCACCATATTAAATGCAGACTACCTTATCGTTGACCCCATGACATTGAATGACCTTGAAAGCAAAAACTCGAGAAAAATCTATGCGAAGAGGTAGAAGCTAGCCGAGACGATCCACCTTTCCCGTCAGCTGTTGTCAAACCAAACCTCTCAGCATACCTCCCTATTGCTTATAATATACGAGTGTGCATGCCCTATGGCGTCATATTGACATTGAACCAATCGCACTGCACCATTAATACATTGTGCAGACACCGACCAGCCAATCATGTGAGGTGGAGCAGGTGGAGCGAGAGGAGCAGGTGGACCAGGTGGAGCAAGTAGAACAGATGGAGCAAATGGAGCAGCTTAAGGTTGATGGAAATATTGCTAAATATTAATCGAAGGATTGGGAATGGGATTGGGATTGGGATTGCGGTGCTAACTGTGGTGCTAACTGCGGTGCTGATTGTGATTGTGGTGCTAGTTGCGGTGCTCATTGCGATTGCAGTGCTAAGTGTAGTGCTAAATGTGGTGCTGATTGTGATTGTGGTGCTAAGTGCGGTGGCAAGTGTGGTGTGTGTGAGTGGGAGTGTCGCAAGTGAAAAAAAAATCCATGTATTTTAAAACAAAATTATATAGTCCTATCTTCAAAAGCTGAAATGCAAACATTTTATTTACTAATCTCACTTAAAAAAAGTATATATCCACGTCCCTCGGTATATTTCATCGCTTCCTGTGTAAACTGTATTTACACTTTGCAATAAACGTGCCCAGAGCTACAGCAGGCTCCCACTACACTTCGCCATTGGTCGAAAGGCAGCCTTTCGTATTCGCAATTCATCTTCGCGGTATGAGAGCACTCCGAGAAAACCCAAATACATGTTCGCTCCACAAAATCGACACTAAATAGGCCTATGCGTTTTACACAGGTGGGCTGTGTTACTTTTAATATAATTTCCCATTAGATAAACAGAAAGAAAACTGTTTTTGTGGAAACTTCTTTCACAACAATGCATTCTGTTTCCAAGCAATGTAGTTTATTTATCACAGACATCAAGCATGGCGCGCGACAACACAGTAAACTCACTGTCGTCGCCTTCATTAACGCTTTGTTGTTCCTGTGAGTGTAATTACCTCTTCGATATTTTAATATCCAACTTTGAAACTTAGTAATCGTAAACATAAACACAGATAATATTAGTACGAAACTCAATAAAACGTACACACAAATAAGTTTTAACATGTGATGTAGGTCTATTGCCGCTTTGAAGATAACGACTGTTCGACATGAGGCACGTTCATACCTTTGTAATTTAACACCTCCTATTTCAGGTTCCACAAAACACTGGGAATTGAAGCAATCAAGTACCATATTGGCAGATTGTCAGACTGCGGTTTCACATCGTTGCCTTCCATTTTCGTGCTGCGTGTTTGTAACGTGTCGGAGCCGGCCGCCGGCGAACGACTAGTGACGTCAAACCAATGAGAAAGGGTTCCGCATTCGCGTGACAGTGGCGCGCGAAAGTTACTGTTTTAAAACGAAAATAACTTTGTCAAAGCATATTTTTATGCAACAAAAGGCTAATTTTTATTTTCATACGCACATAAAAATGTGTTCGTATCATTTTAAACTATATTTGCGAAAATTGCATGTTGCCTATTCTCCCCCACAAAAATAAGTCATTTGAGGACCAATCTAGAGAACTTGGTGGCCAAACTACAGGACCCATTCGTCCAATCCACCGTCTGGGGAACAAAGTGTCAACAACTAGTCGAGCTCTGCGTGAAAAGTGAGCAGGATAGCCGTCCTTTTGAAGCCACAGTGTTAATCTCAGAGCGAGACGGACATCTTCGATCAGCTGATACAAAACATTCTCTAGGAATTCTGCATACATTGCCCTTCACAAAAATATGGTCCTATGACACGATGTCCGAGAAGGCCACACCAGGTATTAAGGCACCACACATGCTGGTTATCCACTTGACGGGAGCCAATGTGGATTGACTGCAGACCAGTAATGGGCATTATGCATGTTAACGTCACCATTACTCTTGAATGCGATCTCATCAGTCCACAAAATGCCGCAATGGAAAGCACGGTCCTTGCACCGATACCAGTTGCAGAAATCAATACGCTTAGGATCAAGTTATTATTTCCACGTTCTCGGTGCAGCTGTACATGGTACGGATGTAAACGATTATCAGCCAGGATTCTCCACACTGTACTTTAAGCCAATCCTGAGTCGCGGGCAATCCTCCATGTAGAATCATGAGTATTAACTACCATGGCAGCAAGTACATTAAAGCCCTTTTCGGCTCTCACAGATCGTCTGATGAAACGACGTTTGTCGTGTGTTGGTTGCACTAGTCCGGTTGTGCGCACGCGACATGCAAGACGCTGGAAGACATCGTAGGAGTGATGAACACGCTGCGGGTATCTCTCTGCGCACAAACGGACAGCAGCTCTGCAGTTCCGACGACATTCTCCTAGTATTATCAGCATGACAAATGCTTCTTCGATTGTAAACGGCATTCCATTCATAAAGCAACACCACTGACAGACAACGCCTGGCACTGAAACAACACACACGATTAATGGTTTCAGTGTGAAACGAAATGACTGCCTGAATGGGACTGCAGTTTCCCCTAGAAGTGTGCTTCGAGATGACGATAATTAAGTCGCAGGAGTTGACTTGAGGCAGGACTTGATTCTCCCGCGGTCAGTTTTACGTCGCATGCTCGCATGCAAGGTCACCTCTCAGCCCGATTGTTTTGATGCCACCCTTTGAAATGGTAAAAAACAGTGTTTACAAAGAAGTATTGTAAAAAGACTAACTTACATGTTGACACGGCCAATTAAAATTACAAATCTAATTATAACGAACACAATTCCCTTATTTTTGTACTTGCATTTAATTCAACTTTCTATTTTAAATATGTAGTCTATTTTAAAAACATAATTATGTTAAAAATTATTATATTATAATGAAAACACGAATTCCCCACGGACAAAGTCGCTGGCAAAAGCTACCGTTGCCCATATGTATGAAAGCTCAAGGCTTCTTTAGTAAATCTTTTCGGCAACCATACACAAGTACTAAAAATGTTCTGGTTTTCTGTATACGGATTGCTACAAGTTTTGATAAATTTCAAAAGTCGGGCTAGCTAACTCATTAAGTTGTACCGATGGGACACATCATCATACACTTTTGGATTTGAGATTAGTAAGTTTACATCATGAAACGTCTAATCCAGGATGATTAAGTGACCTAAATGAATTATTTTCTTCCAACAGTACAACTTAATAGATGTGACAAGTGGCCTTCCTAGTTCTCATGTGTGTCTCATTGCAAGCACTTGTGTCTGTATTAATTGTTTAAAGATTATGGAACTATTTAATGTAAATATTTTTTCAGGACAGGAAAAAAGTCGATATTGTTTCTAACTCAATTATAAATTTGGTTATTGAATCATACATGTGGCCGTCGAATGGTGTCAAAGACAGAAAAAATCGCTGCTAGTAGGCCTCTGTATTTTTATCTTTGGCGATAAAGCTGTATCATTCTTGAACAGATTGCTGTATTTTAACTTTACAGCAACCGCTTAGAATTGGAAACGTGACTAACCCGAAACTTGTTTATTCTGTTTTCCATCGGCGTAGCAATGCTTCCTTACGGCAGGATGTGACCTTGAAGCGTTTAAAATACCTTTCTAGGGAGGGCACTGACGCGGTGTGGTGGCTGGATCAGCGGACTGGAGAGTATTTGGGCGACGCTTAACATCAAGGTCTTGAGAGTTGGTGAGGGTGAAGTGAGTTGAGTACGGAGCGGCACTGGAATGTAAGGGCTGAGGTAAACGGGAGATCCTCGAGAAAAACCCGCCCGACCAGCGGCATCATGATTTCCACTTGCGAAAATCCGGGGACGACCCCGCCGGGAATCGAACCCGGTTCACCTGGGTGTGCGGCGAGTAGTCGGACAAGAGCGACCCCCTCGTATCAGCGGAGCCGGTGTGACAGCAGCCAGGCGAGGCTCCAAGCAGCGCCGCGATACGCGTTATCGCAGGCCGAGTAACGAGAACCAAACTGCGACACCTCTCCTCCCTACCGCAAGACCATCAGCCGCCACCCGTCCTCCGCTCTTTCTGTTATTCCGTTGCGCCAGTACATATTCCCGCAGTCCACACCCACAATAACCCCACGGTGCTCGATCGCATTCCAAGATTTTAAACTCCCTAACGCATTGCTATATGTATGTATGTGTGTGTGTGTGTGTGTGTGTGTGTGTGTGTGTGTGTGTGTGTGTATATATATATATATATATATATATATATATATATATATATATATATATATATATATATATATAGAGAGAGAGAGCAGCTATATCGATCTCTTTTTTTATAAAGCCTTGAGTTTTCAATGAGACCCATATGCCAGCTAGGCACAGCCCTTAAGTTAGTGTTCAGAATACAGGATGGAAGTGACTTCCGGCTACTATCTTTGGCAGGCGATTCCTCATGAAAAAAAAAAACAGCTATAAAACTTATATAACAGCTTTAGCATGTACTTTATTCCGGAAGTGTGTAACTGCCCTTAAAATTGTAGCTGAAGTAGAGCTTTATTACCAGTAAGACCACCAGAATTAAGAATAAATCAGCATTTCTGGGTACTACTAAACGGCTAAATGCAAGAAATAAAAATCGAGTGCCTATACCTTTCCTCTGCCATAAAGAAGGAGAGATTGTAACTTTACCTTGTGCATTGAAAAATGTAACACTCCGGCCATTTCCGGGCTGATGGCTGCAGATCAGTTGTCTATCGCACACAGTGCGAAAAAAAAAAACTCGTCTTGTGTTTTTACAATAACGCCACCGTTTTCGAGGAATTGATACATAGTGTTCAAGCACCGAGGGTTGAGATTCGGTGTTAGAACGTTATGCATACCGCCCGAAATATTTCGCCTACGTCTGACATTGCCGCCAGTGTGCTAGGGCGCTCACCTTCCGCCTGGGGCGTGCGAGTCGCCAACTCGAGTGTCACCCTCTCGTCCTACTCGTACACACGATTGAACGAGATCACGTTTATTTCAATCGCGTTGTTAGCCGCGAAGTTATAGCTTCGGAATGAATCGTTACATTGTCGTTTCTGCCCTAGTGCCCAATGTGTCGGTCTGATTTTAACATTTTGATGCAGGCTGTTCACGATAAAGTGAGCATTTTATAAATGACCCTTAGAAAATTTCAAGTGACATTCGCCCAGTAATGTAGATAACGGTGGATGGAAAGTAGTTCCATATCTTAACGTCCAATAAAAAGTGTTAATGTAACCATTTGTAATACCTTAAAATTATTTCTAGCGCTTCCTTTTTTTTTTTTACAACAATTACTAGATTTGTAAAGTATTTACTTTCTTAATAATTTCAGAGTAAAGTGACGACGCACATGGGAATGTTAATTTTACATAACGCGGGGTAATACACAATGTGTATACAAGTAGATCTTAAGCAAGGCTTTCAAAAGTGCTCATTTAACCGTGAACATTATATATCTGGGCATATTTACAGGCAGTCACGACTAGCTGCAAGCGAATCGTCTATGCACTTCACTACACGAGCCCCGCCTCTATTGGTCTGTGCCTTTCCACTTACCAGCGTCGTACTGGTCCAAATCTCACCGAATGTGACCGAGCGAGGAACTCACCGGACTCGCATTCGGGAGGACCCGGGTTCGATTCCCTGTCCATCCATATCCTGATTTCGGTTTCCCATGGTTTCCCGATATCACTCCAGGCGAATACTGGGACGGGTCCCTAACAAAGGCCATTGCCGATTCCTTTCCTTTCCTTCCACAGTCCCTCTTCCCTGTGCAACTTGCACGGTCTCTAATGTCCTCTTTGTCGAAGAAACGTTAAGCTCAACTACTTACCTACCGACCACACTGGATGTGCCTACCGTACTAACAAGTTTCTTTATTGGCTGGCTTCTGGCCAATGTATTGACGAGCCGACTGTTTTCCCAGATGCAGTGACTTGCCATGTTCATAGCGATATCAAGTCCATGCTGTTCAATTTTTGTAAGTGAACAATCATATCCAAGCGTGTTTCGTCTTCAAAGGCGAATAAATGAGTATTTCCACTGTTGCCCGAGCTGGACTCGGGTAGAGTCCTCAGGGAATTAAAAACGTATTTACGTCAAAACTTTATTTTGCTATTTTCAGCGCAGGTACTGCGTGGCACCGTGGCGCGCGCCACAGCGTGCGACAGGCCGCGAGGCACAGTGTGCGACGGGCCGAGGCACGAGGCATTCGCCAGTCGGTGGCACCTAGGCCCGCATAAGAGCCATGAATGTGTTATAGGAGTTTGTTTAGGCGACTCAGCACAAGTGATAAGGTCGACCTTCGCGCGCGGGCCGCGAGCCCGTACGCGTTTACGACCTCGTCTTTATGGACCTCCGCGAAATATGCTGTAACTGAGTTATGAATAGGGTTAATTTGCATTTTTTTATTATTATTTGCTAACTCAACTTTCATATTTTAGTTAATACTGCATATCTTTGAGATACATGGAAGGAATGTGTTTATGTTAAAAAATGTCTTTTAATTTTCTCTTTGTAAGAAAGAGTAACGAAAGGATTATTATTTTATTGGCTACATGGAACGACACTATCCGAGCAGTTAAATATTATAATTTGAATATATTGTAGTTTTCTGCGACTGAAGATTCTCGTATGAGGTGCTATGAACTTTAATTAGCACGATTAATCCTGAGAACTAGATATCTGAAAAGATGCAAAGAAAAAACTTTCGTACTGCAAAAAAAAAAAACGACTTGGCTGAGCAACATTTGGCTATTGAGGAAGTAAAAAAACAACTGCAATTTTATTCCAGCCACCAACATCACATCTACAACGACTTGGTTTTGCAGCTAAGTCAGTTATCGATTATATTTAAACGGAGTGCCGCAAATTTCAATTTTTCAGAAGAAACGTAAAGTTGTACTCTAGAATTGATTTTTCACACAGAAAGATTCGGAGATAATTAATCTAAAAGTATTCATTTAAAAAAGCCAACTATTTCAGTCATGAAAGTCTATTGTCGTTTCATAAATCCTGAGTTCTGGTATAAGTAATTTTTTTTTCTCAGAAATTTAAATAAGTTTTTTTCTTGAGAAATTTACAATACTATAATAATTTTAAACTTTATCATTTGAGACAAGTTGTCAATATAATTATTGCACATGAGAAATATGACTTAAATATTAAATGAAAAATAATTAGTTATTTTCAAGAAACACTAATTTTGGACTAAATTTAATGATTTATGGTTAGTGTATTAAATTTCACTTTTTATTAATTAAACATCTTATTACAAGATACCACTATTTATACGCTCAGTTAGAGTTGTTTGAAGTAGTTAGAGGCTTATTTTGGATTCTCCAGTGTTGCTCCGTATTATATTTCAGCATTTTGATAATTTGTGGTAATTTTGCTGTTCTGGTATCTCAGTGGTAATGAGTATGGTAAGTGTAAAAGAGATCAAGGGAAACTCACAAAATGAAATTGGTAGCTAGCTGAGGCAAGAGAAAGAAAGAAAGGCATACAAAAATAAATATATGTGCTATCGAATTGTGACTAATCAGTAGTTACATTCCTGCAAATTATGTTTCATTACAACGCATTAACACTCCAATACATTTATTTAGTTTTTATCTGCTTTCACCGCCTTCTATGCCAGATACGTTTTCTATACGCACCTCCAAAACTGTTTTTGCGCCGCTTGTTCTTGGCAGCACGTAAAGTATGTTCCCCATGTCTATAGTCCATTCGCGGTTACTTCCAATTTTTTTTCTGAAGCCCTGCTAAATTTCTTGCTTTGCCGATATTCCTCCGCATCGCACTAATTTTATAACTAAGTGTATAAAACTGCACCACACAGACAGTGAGCCACATTTGCGTGCACTAAGTGTGTTAGTGTTTTGCACAACAACTATTTCTTACGAGACGTTACCAGCGCATACATTTACTCCCGGTTTTTATTCATATTAAATGCAGACGTAATATTATAATTTAAGGATTAACTATAAGTAAAGTTCAGTTTAACAAAAATAAGATACTTTAATGTTAACAGAGATACAAAGTTTGTGTGATACTTAACATATTTGTGAAACAACCAAGCACGGGATATATGGGAAGATTTTTAAATATTTGGGTCAGAAAAATTGAAGAAGCCGCAAATAGACAATAGCGTGGTATTCTGTAGAGACAGTTGTATTTTCATCCCACATTTACTCTTGAGCCATGAGCAACTGAGTAACTTAGAAATCCCGGTGGCGCGAAACTTTTTTTGAGGTGTTAATATTGCCCAACCTAGTGTTTTACGTTATTTTAGGCTGATTTAGGATTATTAAGATATATCAATTGTTAGTTTAAGCGAACACGTTGGGAAATTATGTTGAAATTTATTTTGAGGGAGGGAGACATCTGAGAGCATAAAGTTTAAAATAAATTAACGAATAAAAAAGTTCACAACTCCTATTTCTTAAGGACTGGAATATTTCGCAAATATATTTTAGGACCAGGTAAACCTCAAACACACGTGATTTTCTGCTATATTTACAATTGGACGACAGTTATTGAGACGTACCCAGGTGAAGTCTGGGCCAATGTCATATTTGCAAGGGAACAAATACCATATCAAATCCCATGCCACCTGGTCTGAGGTGAAACTGGCTACACACTGGGAACCGGCAGCCAATGACTAAAAAGCTGAGGGTATGAATATGGAAATACATGTATATGAACCATTCTGAGCTGGTCCGTATATGTTTCCATCGGGAATAAGGATTTGCTATACAAAATCACGATATTTATACATTACCATCGAAATCAAGTTTAAAGTTTAGAGGTACAATTAAAAAGACAGCTGATACAACTAATACAGCAACCACAGGAATAGTGAGAAATGGAATACTTCATTTAATTGATAGAATTGCATATCTGCTCAGTGGTGTTGAAATCGATCAAACACAAGTTGTTGTAATTACTTCCACAATAAAGAATTATCTCTCGGAGTCTGTAAACAATCCTTATACAGGGCTAATGGCTGGGTGGAATAATGCAAGAAATGTTACTCTATATATAAACACAGGTGGAAGATACGAAGTTGTTATACCGTAAAGTCTGGTTTTGGGCCTTGCAAAGGACTATAAAGATGTAATATTAAATGCTAAACAAGAATTAGTTATCCTATTTGGTAACATACATTTGAATGCTATATACAACATGGCTAATAACAAGGAAGGTGTAGCATTTGAATTATACAGTGTCGAATGGCTAATGCCACATATTGAAATGAACACTTGTGAACATCTAAAGTTTTTAAAATATAATGGAAAAGGGAAGAATCTAGATATTGCATTCAGGTCATGGGCTTTGGAGACATTTCCAGCTCTACCGACATCACAAAAAGTTATTTGGAATGTGAAATCAAGTTCTTCATCTGAGAATCCACAGTTTTTCGTTATTTGTTTTCAAACAAATCATCAAAACAATTTAAAAGCTGACAGATCAGTATTCAATAATTGTAATATGAAAAATATTAAACTGTATCTAAACAGTCAAGCTTATCCCTATACTGATTTTAATGTGAGGTTTGTAAATGGGGAATTCCTTATTTGCTACAATATGTACTCAAAGTTACAGGAAATGTATTATAACAAAATGAGCTCACTTATCCTAGAACCTGAATCATTTAAAACCAGAGGAACGTTATTTGTATTTGATGTAAGCAAGCAATATGACATGATTACCAATAATAGTGTAATTGATTCATGAATGGAAATTATTGCAAATACACCAATTCCGACAAATACACAAGCTTATGTATTGATAATTCACAATAGATTGGCAAGCTATAATGCAAGAGATAAGCTGGTAAAGATAATCACTTGAATCAGTAGACATAGAGAGACAGTATTAACAACATTTTTTTCAGTGTGCAAGGATTTCAATCACCATAAAAATGTATCATTAAATAATTGGCTATTACTGACATGGAAGAACACACAATGGTATTTAGCTGAAAACTACCATTCCACTGGAAATATCTAAGTTATAAATACAAGGAAAAAGTAGATGGGGAACCAAACACCAAGCACGGTTTAAAATGGGAAAGTATGTGTATGGAGTATGGGAATATTGAAGAGATTTGCAAGCAATACTTAAATAATTGGGGAATATATGTACATAGAATCGAGCAAAACACATTTTACAAATTGTGTGGAATGGGGAAGTAACAGATATTCAGAAGTAATACAATTGCCCATTTTTCAAACAATTATGTAAAACACATACATCTAATTCAAAATTCATCTCTGCAGAGGAAAACTCAAAATTAATGCTAAAATGGTAATTTATGACTGATTGGGTTGAAGCAGACTATGATGATTCTCCCCCTGAGTCACCAGTTGATATTATATGAGTAATATGGCATTATTTGGGATGAGTGGACTTTAGTATATAAAAGTACTTGGTTTGTGCAAGCCAATACTTTGTAAAGATGGATTAAAACAAGAACGAGGTCACATGCTCGTGCATACAGACATCAAAGTGTAAGTTGAATATTACCTAGTTAATTGTACATTGGAGTAAACTTTTTAGAAATGTTTTGGAATGTAATAGTTTTGCTGTTTTTGTAAGCAAGTCTTTTTTCCACTCAACTGCAGTTTATGCCTCTGGAAACTCTTTTTTGTTTCATTTCAAAATATCGAATGGACGTTAGAAGGTGAAAAATTATAATGATTTAATATCTTGTAGAGATCCTTCAAAATGGTGGAATACGACTATATTATCTAATAAATGTAAATGCACTTTTCCTGTTTGTATAATACTACTGGAAGAGAATCAAACAGATGAGTGCAAATATTGTCAAAGTGTAGAAATTATGTAAATGTGTGTGTTTTTTGTAAACATATGTTGTTATGAAAATGTACTTTGTGGCAAAATAAATGGTTTGATACTATTTTTTGCATTAATTGTAATATTCCCCTTATTCTGACAACAAAATATTATGTGCATTTAACAATCAAATCTAAATGTGTTTGCATATAACACATTAGTAATTTGAAAGCAATTTAATACATTTCAAATGAATAATGTACTCGAAATGCTTCTTAGAGTTTATATTCACTCGAATTACATACAACTGCCTATAAGAGATGTACGCCTTTCGATTCTATTCTAGAATTGAAACAGTTCAGAAGCAATGATGGCTTTGCTGTGTCGCTTTTGTGGTAATGAATTTACATATTTGGGGGATTTACAAAGACATGAAAGAACGACCTGCAAGATGAACAGTTCGACTGCGAGTTTTGAATTCAAATTCTGCCATAAACAGTTTTCTCAGAGTGATAATTTGAAGAGACATTATAAAATTTGCAAAATAGATTCTCCTCATCCTCATCTTCATCCTCATCCACATCCACATCTATATTCTGCTCACAATTAGCTTCTCACACAGCATTTCATGTAGCACTGCACACAGCACCTCACACGCCACCTCACACAGCTCCTCAGTTAGCTCCTCTCTCTCCTCAATCACTCCTAACTGCTAATCAGTTAGCTCCTTCCTCCTCTCACTTGCTCCTCACTGCTCATCAGTTAGCTTCACCATCTCCTCAATTGCTCCTCACTGCTCCTCAGTTAGCTCCTCCTTCCCCTCAATTGCTCCTCACTGCTCCTCAGTTAGTTCCATAGCCACAACCACAGTTAAAATTTCCTACTACACCCACTGTATTCCCTTGAAAATGTCGCAACTTTTATAGAGGATTACAGTGGAGGAATCCTCTACAGAAACTATCTACTTTCAAATTCAAGCTCTCCCCATTCTACATTCCACAGATATTAGTGACCTTTATAACTATACCATAGTACCTTACTTAACATCCAGACTTGAAGAATTTAGTGCTTGTGGAAGTGGGTGGACTTTACAACTAATAACAAAAATGGATGTACACATTTCCCAATACCGACCGTTCACCACTGGTAAGTAGTAATCAAAATTAGTGTCTATAAGAAGATATGTAATCCAGCGCTGGTACCTCCATCACCCTCATCGACTCTCAAGACCTCTCAAGCCGTCAAATTATCTTCACTTGCTCCAATGCATAGATAAAATCACATATACTTTCCTCCACAAGATTACACTGTATCATAATAAATTCAGTTCAATCACCTTCAACGAAGTATAATATCATCTACGAGTGAATCAAGCTTCCATCCACCTCGAGAATGTGTGAATCTTATAATATGACAGTCAATGAACCAACAATTCATATAGAATAAAAACATGTCACGTATTTGAGAGAATGAAGACTTCATCTCCCTGCATCATTAACTAAAATGTCAATGTCAGCATCGTCTCCAGATATGAACTTTACTACATCAATTCAAAGTGTTTGCTTAAATGAATAAAGATTGCTCGTATGTGTGAATAAATATTTTAATAAGAATGCTTTTTAAATTAATATGTAAATTAATGTGTGTTAAAAATGAATTTATTTGTATATATGTAAATAAATATTATGCTTGTTTGAAAAAAATGGAATATAAATAATTGTATTTCAAACTGAAAGTTTGTTTCATTTAACACCAAACAGACTATATAATTTAAAGAAATGAGTGAATCATTATTTACATAAAATATATTACTTTAGCAATCTATGGCCATAACTTTACACATTATTTGTGTGAGGGACATGTATTTAATTGTGGTTGTAACTTTTTTTTACATATTTGTCTTAAACAAGCATATCAACCTAACAAAAAAATACTTGGTATGTATTCCATAACCAAAATACATAATTTTAATTCACTCAGTCTAATGACTGCCATAATATTTTGTTCGACCATATCAGAAACCAATACTGTTATAAATAATAATCACGCAAACAGATTTCACAGCGAAATGGTTAACATTTAAAGCACTAAAGACTTGTGTAAATGAAGAATTGTCCACAGCACAAGAGAGTTTATTTCCCACAATGTCCACTGAACCACATTGGAGTTTGTTTACAAACCATGGCGGGAACACGAATGTAGAAAGCCTCCTGGCTAGAGCCTGGTAGGTAGAAGTTGCGGGCAGCGAGAGAGAGAGAGCTGAGTGAAACAGGAGATCATGGGAGGAGTGGGAGACAGTGTTTGAAAGAGACGAGGGTGAGCTGTGATGTGCACTGCGAAGAGGAATAGTCGTGGAGAGTGAAGTGGTTTACAGAAACAGCCACTGAGCGCTAGCTGCCGAGAGTGTTGGTGAAGCATGACCGCAAAAGGAGAGCAGAGGGAGGGCAAAGCGAGCTGCTTGAAATGAGTGCAGTCGTGGGCAAGCAGCGAGATGAAGGAAGGAGGGAGGGAGCTTGGGCGCCTAGCACCATGTATCTGATACCATTCCCCCGTCCATGCAGACAGCTACTACCCCCTCCATGTTTCCCTTCTCAACTCGATCGCCTGTCCGCGCATGCGCACTTCACCCGATCCCCTTTAGCCATGTGCCTGCGAAGCCTCTACCAAGCGTTGCCCCGAGAATTATGGCGACACTTTCCCCGCCCTCCGGCAACTCCACGACTTGCGCAGTAGACTTCAGTCGCCCGTCACATGACAGTTCACTTCACAGCAAGCATTTTGCGCACGGACTTCACACTTTGTAACAAACTATTGTACTGTGTTTACAATGCATTTAATACCTTTATGTTGACTAGCAAAAATGATTTTTTAAGACAGAACTTTAAATATTAATTTGAATTACTCAACACCATCAAAAAATAAATCTAGTGTACCATCAAAAATACTTTACACTGTAAAAATCATTTATGCTATAAAAATACTTTACACTGTCAAATAACAATTTTCATCTAGAAAGTTTTATTGAGGGCAATTAATCTATTACTACACCTTCGAAAAAAAAATATTTTGAAAAATTACTTAACACTTAACATTCTAAACTTTTACAACTAAATAACATACTTAAAACTTCCCACCCCATCAAATATCAAATCATTTCATTAGTTAGAAATATACATTGTCAATTTGTTCATCATACATTCATTCTTCACTCAAACAACTCGTACTGAACGAGCTTGGGAGCTGAGATTATGCATCTCCCACTCATGATTGGTGTGAGTAGCATAGATCTCCCTGGTTTTAGCTGTTCCAAAGTTAATACCACATACATACAAAATTCCCCACTTAAACATCCTTAAAATTAACTAAATTACAACATCTTCACCCGGCACTCACACCCAACTAATTTTTCTCAGAGTACTTGTTATTTTATTCTAGATTGTTTTAACATATTTTTCAGAGTATTTAACATTGTAGATAGGCTGTAGTTATGCGTTGTTGATGGCAGCCTTATTCCATATAGTGCAAGATGCTACTACTGGTGGTTCATCTCTCCTCTCAACTATGTTAAATCAACTCTAATATACATAACAATTTTCATCTGGAAATAAATTGTATCACCTTTCCCTGCACTCACACTCTCACTCACACCTATCAAACCAAAATTTTTCAGAGTACTTGGCAATAAATTCTAGATGCTTTTTCACATACTTTTGCGAATATTTAAACAGTGAAAGAGGCTGTAGGTATGTGTTATTAATGCAGCCTTATTCCATATAGTGCTAGATGCTACTACTGGCGGTTCACCTCTCCTCTGAGCTCTGTCAAATAAACTCAAACATACATGACAAAGGTAATCTGAAATTAATCTTTATCACATTTCCCTGCAATCACACACATACTTAGCCATACAACTATTTAGTAAAAAATATTAAAACTACTTAAATTAAAATTATATGCCAAAGCCACCCCATCACACATCAAAACATTTCATTCATTAGAAGTACTCAAGGCTCATTCATCCATCACACAGACATCCTTCACTCAAACAACACATTCTTTGCAGTGAGTCAGGAAGGACTTTGTGCACTCCAGAGATGCTGTGCATAGCCTGGCATAGTTCCTACTTTGTTTTTCACTGCTCCATCATTCACACCCAAGCACACAACTCCCCTTATCCCATGACCAAAAATACTTAAAACTACGTAAAAATGCATAAGATATGTAAAAATGCATAAAATATGTAAAAATGCTTAAATATATGTAAAATAGTTCAAACTACATAAAAGTAACAAAATTATTAACATTTAAGTAAATTGTAAAACGTTTTAACTATTGATGTTAAAAGTTTACGAAATTTCGTCAAGTTTTACTAATTTGTACAAAAGTTTAATGAATTTAATATAAAACATAAAAAGTTTTAATGATTTGTAAAAAAATTGGTAACAGTTGCTAAATTTGAAAACATTTACAATAACTAAGTAGGAATCATAAAAGTCGAAGAAATTCTAAAAGTTAATCAATTTGTAAAGAAGTTCTAAAAGTTTTAACTATTTCATGTAAAAGTTTCATTGAAATTTAAGAGATTGCGAAGAAAGTGTGTGATGGACTGAACCATGTCGCCATAATCACACATTCTAACTATCACTAATAAACACAAAGTTTACAGTGTACCTCACTCTGTTGGTGTGCATTGTCAGAGCTCCTCCCTCCTATTATCTCTCCTCTACCAGGGACAAGGCCAGGGAGGGAGGTAGGGGGTGACTGTCATTCTGTGTTCTCCTAGCACTAAATAAACTTCATTTTTTTTATATTTAAACCTAACTAAACTAAAGGGAACTAACTTTCAATTTGTGTGGAAGTTCTAAAAAGAACTGCCACACTATCTATCACGGACAAAAGTGAGCAGTTCTTGTTACAACTGCTCGCCAGCAGTAAACTTCAGTGTGCTGCAGTTCCTCTCTCCACACCGGCTAGCCCCTTCCCAGCAGGGCAGCGGCGGACAGTCCAGCGATGCATGGAGCAGAGCGATCAGCACCCCATGGTGGTTGGAACAAGAATGGCAGCTGCTGCTCTGGCACGTGTATATATAAGCCGACACCCACCTCACCTCCCTCCCCTGAAGTACACATATAAACAATGCAATTGGTCGGATTTGATAATATACCATATTTTTACCAAAGGAAATATAACTTACAGCAAAGTTAAATGATTTTTAAGAGAAATTAAAATATTTAAACCCATTTTCTGAATTTTACCATGTACAACCATATGGATTTGGAAATGTAAGCAGATAATAATAAAACGTATTTTCTACTAAAGGGAATATGATTTCCTTAAATGATTTTAAGAGAAATTAAATGTTTGTAATGAATTAATGGGATTTTTTTATTTTTTTCTCGTTTACAATTTTATTGAGTTGATACTTTAATGTGAAATATGCATGTTTCTTCAGTTTTAGCAATTACATTAGTATCTAAACTTCGAATTTTCGTACGTATTTTACTATGCAATAGGATTCCGGTGTAATAGTCTTTGTAATGTAACACGTGAACAAAATTTGTAGACAAGAAGGATCACTCTGAAGCTTTAAATTTCAAATGCTAGAAATTGTTTTAACTTGTCTTGTTAGGGCTTCGTGTTAACATCTGTTTCATGTTTGTCTGTAGAATTACTATACAGCATTTGAGCTCTCTTATTAAGGATAGTATGATGTTTTAAAATTGCTATTCCTTCAGGTGTAAATTCGCCTTAGTAATTTTTTTTTCTTGAAATTGTGAACGACTCTATTTTTTTTACTCTTAAGACACAAGTTTGTTTTTTTCCTAGCTAAGAACTATCTGTTCACGTATTACTCTCATAGTATATATGATTTTAATAGTGACTAAATTTCACAAGAACCATGCACTATATTCTCTCTCTGTTTATTAATCAGTGTAATAAGCAAAAATATTAGTCAAGTGCATTTGTAAATAAACTTCTGAGTTACAAAGAGTGTTTAGTTTCCTAAAGAATACGTGTTTTACAATATATATGCACATATGATTAAGAATGTTAGCTAGCAATAATGTTTGAATAGAAAAAATGTTTAAAGACTGGAAAACTGATTTTTTAAATATTTAGTTTTGTTGATTGAACAACATAATTTTTGGGTTGTTACTTAGACTTATCTCAAATCTGTTTGTTTTGGTAAGGGTTTCCTGGACTTTTGAAGCAGTAAATTGGTTTTACTGTAGCTGTGAAGGGAACACTTTCGTATTGTTTGAAATTTTCCTTCCTCGGGTAAGCTTGCTTTGGTAGGCCAGTTTTGCTGCTCGGGAGAGCTGCTTCCTATGGGACAGGTAACTGCTGGCCGCACGTCGCCCTCCACACATGTTTTAGAGTGTGACATATAGTGCTTGAGTCTTTGTCAGTGCTGGGGAGTTGGAACTAATCAGAACACTGTCTGCCCTTATGAGGAAGGAGCTCTGCGCTCACAGGGGATGGAGGATGACAGGGAGTCATCCTTCACAAATCTTACTCCCAGCCAGGCTAACCATCGCGCCACATGAATGGACAGACCACTGCTTTCTTCGGACGAGCATCTACACTCTTTAGGTAGTCTGATTCACTAAACTCTCATTTATAACAGGGTTTGTTATACAATAATTGGTAATCACTATGCACCCCTAACATATATGGAGCTGCATAATTTAATTTTATGAAAACACGATAAACATACATACATTTATTTAAGCTTGTTTTGAGAGCAATAAGCTTAGACATAATTTGCATGCATGCAATTTAATTATGTTCTTAGTGTAATCAATTTTTTTTTAAGTATTCCTTGATGCGTGTTTTGAGAGTCGATGAGGGACAGAGTAAAATACATATTTATATTGGTGTATGTGTACATTTATTGGGATGGGGAGGGGGTGTGGAGTAATTTTATAGTAGCTGGGTGTTTGTTTAATTTAAGTAAATTTTGTGTTCCATTCGGTAATCGCATTATTAAAGTCGATTTAATGAATACGTTTTTGATTCTGACGACTACGTAATTAAAGTGGAGATCAGTTACTTTGCTAAGGAAAACTGTTTCAATTCATGATTAAAACTGGTTGAACGAATTTGTTTCAAGTATTTTGGTTAATGGTTCGTTCTTATTTCATTTAACTATTTGAATGTAAATCATTGTGGGCTAGAACATACCCATGTTCTCCCACTCCGACCACACCTCACTCGCTTAGTGGGCCAGAAGTGAGATGTTTGCCCTTGCTCCATCCACACCTCACTTGCCTAGTGTCCCAGAAGTTACATGCATGCCCTCGCTCCATCACACCTCACTTGCCTAGTATCCCAGAACATACACGCATGGTCTCGCTCCATCCATAAATAAAAAAATAATAAAAAGTAAAAAAGTCCCTTTTATCACTCGTGCACCAACATCAACTCCTATATAAACATTTACAACCCGCTCCTCTGGTCAGTTGGTCTGAGGACGTCATAGAGCCCACACAGAACCTGCTCCTCCAATATGAACATTATGACATGAATAAATTAAGAAGCATTCTTTGACATCAAAAAATTCCATAAAATTATTCAATTAATCTAATAAATTATTCAATTCATCTAATAAACTATTCACTCAAACAATTAATTAATCTAATTTGCATATCATAATTAGGCACTTAGTCCTATCTTGCACCAAATGCAATTTAGGCCGCTCTTGCACACTGTCCTAGAAGTGGGTCGTCCCTACTATTGCAGAAGTATACACAAAGTGTATAGAAGTAGATCTTAAGCAGGGCTTTCAGAAGTGCTTAGTTTACCAAACAGCCTATACTAAAAACATACAAAAACAAGAATTTACCGTTGCAACTACTGAGTCTACTTTCCTCTTCATAGATGAACAAAAAACATATAATGCAACGCTAGCGAGCAATTACAAATACGCATGTACTTTACTCGGGACTTGAAGCCAGGACTCCTTGTACCATAAGCTTGCATGTGTCAACTGCGTTACGGAGGTACGATTAGGATCATCAACTTCTATTGTAAATACCATAGCTAATGTTTTAGCAGGCAGGGTTTACTAACATTACATATTTATAGGACAGTCATTTTGAAAATCAAGTATGTGAGTCACTTAACTGATGCAAGTGTATATACCCTATTGTAGCACTACTTGTGTGCAATATTAGGTGGGAATCGGTTCACTATTCCGCCAGATATGATGTAAAATGTTTATTTTCTCATGTGTCAGTATCTTACAAAATAGCGGAGAAAGTGTCTTTGTATAAACACATTAAAAATGGTTTGCAATAGATACTACGAGTACCCCAAATTAAGTTGAAATTTGTTACATGGTTTCGTACTAAGTTAAAATGTTTAATGGCTGCCATTTTGAAAATAAGTTAGTGATCCACAAAAATATATCAGTTGAATGATCGTCCGTAGCACTGCTTTGTTGCCAAATTTGGTACGTAACTGTAGCCTATATTATTTCCCTAGATATGACAAGTATTTTTTTCATGTGGCATTAACTTACAAAATGGAGGATAAAAAAGAGACTGCATTCACATTTCATTATTGTAGTATATACCGCCAGTATTCAAAGTTATGTTGAACTAAGTTGTGCGGTTTCGCAGATGGAGCATAATTCGCTAAAATGTTTATATGGTCGCCATTTCGAAAATAAAGGTTTTACTTACTCTAATCACACCTGTTTACATAGCCTGTCGTTTGCCAAATTTGCTAATAAGTGATTGGTTAGTTCCCTTGATATTATTTAAAACTTGATTTCTAATGCAATGCTATCTTACAAAATAGCGAACTATGTGATGATATTATTTTATTGGCATATTTGATGTCTGTAATATATACTTACAGCATACCAAGTTTGGTCGAAATTTGTCAATTGGTGTAGTAGGTGCAGCAAATAAACATAAAACATTTATATAAGCACCATTTTTAAAATGAGTGCCTTATCTATTCGAGTAGCACAAGTTTGCATGTTCTACCATGGTATATCTTACATGGCGAATTTGGTGGTAATCGGTTCAACAGTATCTGAGATGTGATGTAAAAGATTTATTTATTGATATATTGCTACCTTACAAAATAGATGACCAGTAACAATATAAATGTATAATTTTAAATGATTTCATGACATACTCTGAGCACACCAAATATTTTATCTAAATTGGTTAAGTGATTGCCGAGATAATATATAGCGCCCTAAATATTAAAATGTTCGCCATTCAGAAAATATGCACCTACTGTAGTCTAGCACTATAAAAGTAATATATTCTTACTAAGTTGTATATGTGTAACGAGTTCGGTAAAATTCGATTCATGAGTTCAAAAGGTTTTAAGAGGCCACACAAACACATACAGACACATCCATACACAGCCACACAGACAGGAAAGTGACCTTATAAACCTATGTTTCTTTCAAAAAGTAGCTTAAACATTTCGTTGAATGATATAATTTTATATAGATGTGTTGTACTAACCTAAAATATTAATACGGCTACCATTTAGAAAATGTATGTTCAATGTACAAACATCATATGGGTCTCAGTGGTGTCGGTATTTCAAAATTGTTTGAAATTGGTCACATGGTTCTGTAGATATACTGGTCTAACCTCTAATATTTTCATTGCCTACGGTTTGACAATAATCACATTGAACGTTTATCTAATTTAGGGTGGCTTACTGCAACACAAATTGTTTACCGAATTGGTTGAGTAATTTTGTAGATATGGTATAACAACATAATTTTGTCCAGTTGGCGGAATCCTTCAAATCGGCGAACCAATTAGAATACGATTTCCAGAACTGCACGCTCATAGTGAGTGCAGTGAACATTTTGAATTTTGGTTAACGACTTCAGTATTGAATTCATTTCAATGCTCAGAAATATGCAATTATGTAATATCTTGTATGCGCTATTAGGAAGTTAGAATCACCGAACATTGGTTCATTGCTGTATACAATACCGGCCACGAGTTAAATATGTTGAATTGTTCCTCGTGTCTGGCACAGTGCTCAAAAATGTAAAACGGCCGTCAATTCGAAAACAAGCATCCAGAATGGTCGAAAAGTACATAGAATTCGGGTGTTCTTAGTCCTTACTAAGTACTGTACTGTAATTATACCGAATTTGGTCAAATATCACTGTACGAGTTCAAAGGTTTTTAAGGGAACACACACACAAACACAGGCGAGAAAGTTAACATTATGGTTTGTTAGGAAAATTGATTAATTTTGACAAGTCACTAGTATTGCCACAGAAATTCTTCAAAAAAGACAATAAAAAAGAAAACAATTGTAAATAATACATGACGAATCTGCCTCCTCACCCTCCACACTAGCGTACCAGAATAAAACGAGGAAGGGGTGAGGAGTTGGGGTTAAAAAGTTAAGTAGAATTGAAACTAAATGACATTCAATAATTAACTGGGTATGTGCGTATTTGAAAACAAATGTCCTTCAGCTATCCGTTTAGCTGCCACATGTTTTCATGTACTATTTCGAAGCCTCACGAAGACGAGCATCAATGTGATGCCTCTTTAACTTGTTTGTTTCAGACGGATTAGGCGAGGTGATGCCGTGATTGATGCAGTTTGCAGCCAGTTGTGGATGACGTGACAGTACACTTGGAGGTGAGTCGCTGAGCCTTGTTTCGATAATAGTAATAATGTGTTTTAAGCGGAAAGTGTTGCTTCATTGCCGGAAATGTTTCTAGCAGAACCAGTGGTCGCCAACGAACCAGTGCAGGACAGACGTCTGCATATTGATAACGTTTCGCTTCATTTTCTCGCGGAAATGAAATGCTGCCCGGCGCAGTGGGTATCCGTCGGCGTGGTTCAGTCGCTCCTGCAGATTTCTCCTGTGCAGCCCAACCCCAGAGAACATACTGCATGAAGCCACATAGTAAATAAGTATACAGAGACGAAATGGACGTGTCAGTACCTTTTATGTGGATGTGCACACATCCTGCGTGAGGATCCAGAAACGGGCCTTGTATCTTATTGGATGCTGCGAAACGTTCCCCGTTGACTCGGCTGTTGGCTGGGGATGTGAGTAGATTACCATGCTGTGCTGATTGGAGAACGGAATTCCAACATTTTGCTAGCATGTGCAGTTGGAGTTCGCAATCAAGCCTTGTTGAGCTCCAAGCGGTGAATTGGCTTTATTCTTTCTCTTCTCTCCATTGAGTCCTTGTAATCCCCAAGTGGTCACAGAAGGTTTGTGGGCTCGATTGTACATACATTTGTCTAAAGCGGACGTCGAAAAATTATGCAGCACTGCTTCCCTTCCACCTATAGGGGAAAGTCGCCGAAATCGTACCACCACCTAAATCGTACCAATGCTGGTTTTCTATAAAGCAGGACTAGTGGAGCGCTCTCGCGGTACTAGATGTATTGAGCAGTCCGTGAAAATTGTTAGTCAGTGTAAGCACGTGTTGCGTTTTTATCACAGTTATATTGTTTGAATGTTTGCTGATGTAGTTTTTCTACTCCATATATAAAATAATACAGCACGTCAAGGTAAGTGTTACTGGATTTCATGCAGTTATCATTGTGGTGCAAATAATATTGGACGTAACGGCTGGTCGCTTTGTAGCGAGGCACCTGTTTTAGGTTAGAAATGACGTAAAGAGTGAAGTTGTGCGCAGTTGCCTAAATCGTACCACGGGTGAGATTCCTAATTCGTCCCGGAACGAATTGGGATATCATATTATTTGAAGTTCTATATTTGCAACTTACTTGCATAAATTAAATAAATTTTAAATAAACGCAAGTAGCAAACGTGTTAATTGTGTGTTACAGAATGGCGAAAAGGAAATGTGGTGCCTGGAGTGAATCAGACATGGAAAGGGCTTTGGCAGCGTACAGAAATAGGGACGGGTTCAACGAGTGCTGCCGCCAGTATGGCAATCCAAAACCAACGCTAAAGCGCCACTTGGACTGTAAAAACGTAATTGCTAACTACGGTACGAAGGCGCTTGTGTGGACTACTACCTTGCTTTTCGAAATAGAAAATAAACTTGTAGAACATATTTTAAAATTGGAAGAACTACTTTTAGGAGTTACGATTAACGATGTACGCAAGCTGGCATAGCAGATAGCAGAGCACAACACATTCCACATTGTATTGTTGTGAATGTGAAGAAACATTTGTGGAAGAAATGGTTCCGTGTTTAGTGTGCGCATTTTGGGTCATGAGCTTATGTTTGTGTAGCCTGTAAATAATTGAATATTTCTTGCATTTACCGTAAAAAAATAATCAAACTTGATTAGTATTTAAATACAACAATAATCCTGTGTGTCATTACATGCTGTTTTTTTTTGTTCTTTCATTTGTTTTAATTTATAATGTTGTGGTACGATTTAGGACATAGGTGGTACGATTTAGGAAATCAGTTTCTCATATCGTACCAGTTGCAGTCTGTTACAAAAAGTTCTTTATTTCTTCCCTGATGCTACATTTTGAAATCTAACCCACATAAATGTACCCGTAAATAGTCGTACTTTTTTATACAAATTGGTAAAACCTTGTATTTTTTTTTTCATTTGAGACAGATAAATAGCGTATATTTTCAAAGTATAAAAAAAGATGCTGGAAAAAGAAACGTTATAGTACTTTTTATCAAAACATTTATATCATATTAAAATGTTGATGTCCCATACTACTGACAGTTCGTCTTCTTAGGCTATAGACATTCCGCATTAGGATTAACAATTTCTTTGAGTCGAGGGATAAGACTATCAAGTATATATTCATCAAGATTCAGTCCATGAGCTGGATTCTCTTCAGTCAATTCATCCTCAGTCAAAACAGGCGGTGTCATGATATCTAGGAACCGTTGCAGTTACTTTGCCGCTTTGACTTTTTCACGCATGTCCCTTTTATTTCCCCTCCTTCTTTACGTGCTAGGTTCTTGTCCCGTCTATTTAACTGATCAGTCATTTTGACTTCACACGCTTTCATTCGTTTTACATAAACTTTTATTTCTGTTTACTTGAATCTGCTGTTTACTCGACACTTTGTTTTATTCGATAATTTCTCCACTGCTCGCATTCTCTTCTCTTCTTGAATCGTTATTTTCTGGTATTTCGTATTAGACATCTTGATTATAACGTACTGGAAATAAAACAAACCTTTTGTAAAGCAATGGTGGAATTTTTATTCGTATTTAAATTTTGTTAGTTTAATTTTTGGCTAATATGGTGCCAATAAAAGGCAAAGCGCCATTAGCACTGACAAAATAAAATACTCCCATATCAATCACAAAGTAGCCATTTTTTATTTGTTTCATTTATAGGCTGTGTTACCGAGCCTATGTTTGGGCACGTAACACTAAATATTCCAGTAATTACGCGGATGGCAATGCATTTGTGTAGTAACCTCATTTTCTGATGGAAAATATTAGCAGAAATATTAGTTAAACATACTTCGTCCACAATACTCTGTACCTACTGTAACTTGGATCAATTCTTTCACACACATTAAACCACATACAAAATTTATCCCTTCTTTTTAAAACACTCAGTATTATTTTATCTTGAAAAAAAAAATTACAATAATGTTGGTTTACAAACCGATGTCTAGGTTGTCGTCAAAATACGGTTAATACAGTTAAAAAAATGCATCACTGAATCTTACACCGGAAAACTGCATTTATAATTTGTAATTCATATTTCGTAACAGTTTTCCAAGACACTAATTTGTGAATAATGAAGGCACATAGTATTTGAGAATACAGAGGAAAACCACCGTGTGATTTTATGTGGTTAGCTCACTTTATAGGTTGTTTACATGAATAAATGTGTGTGCGCCGTAAGGTTGTGGATATGTCATCTACCGTTTCATTCGTCAGAAACACCTTCGATTGGGCTGGGAAGGGTGTTTCTTCACTTACATTTAAACGTGAGCGATATACCATCGGATTGATGAAAACTCTATAGAAAAGCGGGCGAAGAGGCCCTTCTACCAGGTGCTTGAACTGTCTTGAAGACTGTTTGAAATACGAAACTATTACTGTGAGCTTGTGCCCAACGTGCTGATTTACGAAAGGAACACACAAAGGGCTGATGAGTTCTATCAAGACGTCCGCACATTAGAAACACAGTTTCAGAGTACTCCGAGATGGCTAACAGTAACCCTTTCGAAGCTCTATTTATCTTAAAATATACGCGTCAGGTACATTCAAAGCCACTCAGGGGCGCTAGACTGAACTTTCATACAGACTCTCCACCAATAAGATAATAGGGTCACTGCTGAAAGTTCCACAGGCACACGCAGCACGAAGAGAACATTGCATGGGAGTTCACAGCCTTGCGCTTAGTGGCGATGGCGCACTTGATGCTCAAGGCGGTGTCGCCCTTATCGCTCCCGCTCTTCTCGGCCTCAAATGCAGAAAAGTTCTCTAGGTAGACGGGTCCCTTAATCAGTACCTACCATCGTGAATTTGTGTATTTTTTTGCCACAACCTGCATTTTTGATTTAGTATTTTATTTTAGGCACCGACAAGATGTAGGCCATTGCTTTGCACATGTTATCAAATATGTATTGCTTGACAAGTGTGGCTAAAAGCTGCTCACGATAAAGAGAGCATTTTAGAAAAACCTTAGAAAAAAGTCACTGCCCTTGCCTGCACATATTTTAAAGGGCGCACTGAGTGACATGCGCCCAGTAACGTTGACAGCGATGGATGGGAAGTAGTTCCATAGTTCCGTATCTTAACGTTGAATAAAAAGTGTTAGATAACGATTTATGATAACTTAAATTAATTCTATCTCTTTCTGTTTTTTAATATATCGAAATGTAAAAATTAGCAGATTTCTTAAATAGTTACTTCTCTGATCACAGCTTCACTTGACGAACGCGTCAAGAAAGTGATGAGGCCCATTGCGATGATAGTTTACATAAGGCGGAAGAACACACAACGTGCATACAAGTAGATCTTAAGCAGGGCTTTCAAAAGTGCTCATTTTACCGTGAACAGTCTATAGTAGCATTCATGAAAATGCCGGCGAGAGATAAGTCACGTATTTCTTGCCAGCGGTATCTAGTCAAAAATTAATAATGAAAGTGAAGTAGTAATAATTTCATTATGCTTGAGAAGCTATTGTTTGCGCTGTGACACGGAAATTTTCGTTTATCAATTGCAAATTATGGCGAAATATGTATAAAATCAATATTGGGGGTGTAATTTCTCCTTAACTTCAATGCGAATCGGCTTCTAAATCCTTTCCACTGGGCGTAGGCGCACAATGGCCTTCTGGGTTGGCGGAAGAGGGTTCATTGGGATGCGGGTTCGCAGGGTGGCGAGAGAGAAGGTGTGAGATAGAGTGAGTGAGAGACAACCAGAGTGCGTGTGGAAGAGAGAAGGACTCTATTTGACCAAACTTATTGGAAGCAGTTTGGCGGAAAAATTTTACAGTGTGACAGGGACTTGAAGAATACAGATGTGAAACAGACAGCCGCTTGTATCGCGAGAACTTCAGCCGCACAACTCCAGCGAACCGGCGTCACTACCCACCAAGAAGAATACAGACGTGAAACAGACAGGCGCTTGTATCGCGAGAACTTCAGCCGCACAACTCCAGCGAACCAGCGTCACTACCCACCAAGAAGAATACAGACGTGAAACAAACAGCCGCTTGTATCGCGAGAACTTCAGCCGCACAACTCCAGCGAACCAGCGTCACTACCCACCAATAAGAATACAGACGTGAAACAGACAGCCGCTTGTATCGCGAGAACTTCAGCCGCACAACTCCAGCGAACCGGCGTCACTTCCCACCAAGAAGAATACAGACGTGAAACAGACAGCCGCTTGTATCGCGAGAACTTCAGCCGCACAACTCCAGCGAACCGGCGTCACTTCCCACCAAGAAGAATACAGACGTGAAACAGACAGCCGCTTGTATCGCGAGAACTTCAGCCGCACAACTCCAGCGAACCAGCGTCACTACCCACCAAGAAGAATACAGACGTGAAACAAACAGCCGCTTGTATCGCGAGAACTTCAGCCGCACAACTCCAGCGAACCAGCGTCACTACCCACCAATAAGAATACAGACGTGAAACAGACAGCCGCTTGTATCGCGAGAACTTCAGCCGCACAACTCCAGCGAACCGGCGTCACTACCCACCAATAAGAATACAGACGTTAAACAGACAGCCGCTTGTATCGCGAGAACTTCAGCCGCACAACTCCAGCGAACCAGCGTCACTACCCGCCAAGATGTCGGAACGTAGTTCGCCGATCAGCGCCTGACCTACTTGCAACCTGGCTGCGCCAGCCAGTTGATAAACTTGCACAACACGAGGTAGCCAATCAGACAAAGAGGCTGGGTCCCAGAGCCTCGCGCGGGCAATCAGAGAAAGGGGGATATCCACATTAAAGGAACCACCAGGCCGTTTCTTCTCTGTACACTTCTCTTCTCTGTGACTGGGCATGATCACGACCAGGTTTCGCTGCATCCTTCCTCGGCAACAACACCCACGAGGGAAAACTTTATTTTTCTGTGAACGGACCACAACAACATATTCCTCAGATGATGTCGTGACCCAAACTGTACTCCGTGCTACCTCACATAATAAGTTAAGTGGTTTCAATGTCCGCCATTTTTCATCCGGTGATTATGTCGAACTTGTGAGTGGTAGTAAATCCACATCTTTTTTTCAGTATTTAGTACAGCAGATTCGGGGATTTATCCTTCGCATCTGACCATGGCTTTGACCCCCCGCCCTGGCTTCTACGATGACTTTTCGTTGAATTTGATCAAACTGAAATTAAAATCGCTATTATAACACAAAAAGATACAAATTTATTGAAGTCTTTATCCTTCTATCTTACTTTAAGCGTTCAAAAATAATTACGAGATTTAAAAAATAAATAGCGTAGAGTATTTGGAAAGCCGGCAGAAGTCAGTAAAATTCCAGGCTTTCATAATTAAAGCCTTCAAATTAATTTCAATTTTTCTTATTAAAAGCTAATAAAATATAATATTTATTCAGCAGTGAAGAAAAACTAACATTCCATGAAAAATAAACAATTTACAGTGCTCTTCGGCGACTTCTGTGGTTAAGGCAGTTACAACTGTCACGTGTATCATGAAATCCCGGGTTCTAATTTCGGATATAATCCGTGGATTCTACTCCTTTTTTTTTTTAGGCTAGCTAAGTTTGTGAGCAGCCCCGGTCAGCTTTCCGGTATAATAGAGGGACATTAATGATACCAAATAAATACATTAAGCACCCTCGTCAAGTAATTCCCTTCGCATAATACGACAAAGTTGTAGAAACACATTTCTCTGCCAATTGAGAACTACTAAAGCAACTGATAAATTTGTCACACCCAATATATAATTACTAAGAACTTACCGTAGAATTAATAGTGTTAGATAACAATTTCTGATAACTAAAGTTATCTCTTTCACCTTCTCCTTTTTTTTAAAGCATCTATGTGTAAAAATGAGCAGATTTGTAAAATATTTGCTGTTGTAATAATTTCACAGCTTCACTTCGCCGACGCGTGAAAGTGATGAGGCCCATGGCAGTGTTCATTTTACACAATGCGGAAGAATACACAACGTGCATACAAGTAGATCTTAAGCAGGGCTTTCAAAAGTGCTCGCGTGAATAGTCTTTACCAAAATATTAAAGCTAATATTGCATGTGTCTCTTAATGACATACGTGGTGCCCTTTGCGTACCAGCGTACTTCTGCATCTGCGTATTTGTACCCATGTTGTACCCATGTGTAAGTGTATCCTTCAGCACTTACGCAAGTTCGTGCAATAACATTAACCCCATAGAGGGCGCGCCTACTTTTACAGACTCGGCCATATTCACGGTACTCTAAGTGCTCCCGTCAGCCTATTGTGTAATTATGAGTCTAGGAACTTACATTTATCCACGCCATACGCGATGGGTGGTTCCGTATCGTATACACACTGCGTTACGTTTGTTTGGTTTCACCGACATTATCTTCACGCGTATATGATTGTCTTCAGTGCACTTCTGTGCTGAAACAGTACCGTACCATATCTGTAGGGTATATTAACAAAATGGCATAGAACTTCTTGTTGGGATTGTGACAATCCATTGTATTTTCACATCTGTAAAACTTTGCCTGAAGTCGTGCTTCTACTAATTATGGCGATTTTAGAATATCCCAACAAACACGGAAAGTACGGGCCGAATTTCGGGCCGGTAAAAGATAGCCGACAAACTCCGGCCAGATGATGCCGGCCTGCTATCTTATGTCGGAGGCGGCCCGATGGATGGCGGCAAGACGCCAGGCCTGCGGTGGCTAGACGGCAGCTGGATATTATTACGATGCCGTGCCTGCAGCGGCCTGATAAGCAGTATAACCATGAAGAAACCTTAACTTTTCGATTAAAGATTTTAGTTATTGTTATGTCCTCTTTTTTGCAAATATTCATTTGATTTACTTCTCAACACATTATATGATATGAAAATACTTTGCTTGCCGAGTGTGGGATTCGAACTTAAGACCCTTGATTTGACAGTCTAGCATGCTAACCTATACACCACGGGTAAGTTGCTGTCACCCTCCAGTAATTTCAAATTTATCATGACACAAATTATTATAAGTGAATGTATAAATTCCATGACACTATAACAAATGATTTTGAAACACTTATTATTTAGAAACAGTTTCTTCGTTTCTTCAAAAGCATGCAAACAAAATGGCGTTTGTTAGTTTTTTTATACATCTGTGGGATGGTTGAACAAATTAAAAAATTTCAAAGTAAAAAATGCCATGGGCTACCACGTGACACATATATAATCATGAAAATAACATGCTAACGGTTAACACATGTTCTCAAAAAAGACATTATGACATTAACAGCTAGCTAACATCTTGCCTATTCAACATACAATTTCAAAAAGTTTGTCGGCAAAAAGGCATCATATTTGTATCTTTATTGTGATAAAGATCCATGTCTCAAAAACGTTAACGGCCTGGAACAAATAGGACGCCGGCCAGCTTACCGAATAAATAAAGATGCTATATCGGAATCAGCCCAGAATATTATTTTTGCTATTTTTGATATTTTGGCTGTGAGATATCACGCCGACGTAATTTAAGTGATATCCATATGTTATCCAAAAAAAATACAGCGGGCCTTTGAATTTTTTCTAACGGCAAACATACTGTCTCAAAAAAGACATCACGCCATTGTCAGATGGCTATCTTCTGGCATTGAAAGACAGTTGCCGGCAGTACAGGTATCGGGCCGACAATTTGCCGACACTTTGCCGATACTTTGCCGACAGGTTGTGTTTGCTGGGATCCCTGTACGCTATGATCCCATGCACTCCAGGGACTAGTGCTCATTTGCATTAGCATTTGCCTAATATGACTGTCCGATGTTCCACAGAAGCTGTAAGTTTAACATCACACAATCTTAAAGATGTACAATTATTTGTAGTGTAACTGAATGAGTCACGGTTTTTGCTCGAACCGTTCACCATAAACATCCTGTAAACTGATGTCCGGTTTAACCGAAAATGATGTTTACTTTAAATACAACCATTTTGTAGCCATTTTGTTACTTCAGGCCGGGACAGTGCACTTAACTAGCATTTTCAGAGACGTTTGTTTATAGCGAGGAAAGTTTACTGTTCCGTAGCATTCAACTGAAATGTACGCAGGCCCGATAGTTTCTTTTCCTTATTGGACCTCGTGTATTTCACTGGAACATTGAGGATTCTGATACTCTAAAGCAGAACTTTGGTGATTTATATACACAGCACATACAAGTCAGAACAAACACCGCCATATTAGTCACATAATGCCTGCATCAACTGCCAGGACGTAAACCCTCCACTCAGCAAATTCAAGTCAATATATAAGAACTATTATGGTGAACAGTCTAGTTGCCTATTTAATGCAATTTTGTTATTAGCCACACCTGATTTTCACAGAAACATTACGTTTCCAGTTGTACCAGAAAACACTTTACTTCAGTTCCACTTTTCGCTAGTAGAAGGCTGAATTGCTTCATATCTTAGTCGTCCGCCGTTCAGTACCGGAGTTAACTTAAATTTGATTGGGCGAGTCGATCACTAAAATTGGTGTCGCAAAGACTCGTGGCCAATAACCATAATAAAAGTACTAGTGTCCCACGAAGATAACGAAGTTTATAGTGTATTCGTGGTTTCTTTAACACGTTCTTAATCAAACCGTTGAAAAAACACCCTATGCATGACGTGCTTGGTTATCTCCAAAATGTGTTAACATTAGAGTACCTTATTTTTAGTTTAATTTATCATTCGATATTTATTCATTAATATAAATAAAATCATATGGAATGTTTACTTCTTGAAAAAGTTACATTTCTTAATGGAACAATGCCTGCGTACACCAAGAAAATAAAACTAGGAAATTGGAATGTCAGTGTCGTATTTTGCAGAATTATAGTGCAAGTAGTTACCTACAGCTGTCTGCTCAATTTAACTGCTTAGTTACTAAGCTATGTTGTTCGTATGATTGCGTAGTTTCTGTTTCCTTTACAGTGATTGCATCGACACCTCCTTGTCAGTACTTTGTAATAGTTCATACTACCTTGACGCAGGACGTGCTGGAAGATGGTATTTACCTATGCGAAAAAAGAGTACATGCTCATGAGTAGTATAATTTGGAGAAGTTTCGCCCAAGGAGGCGACGGACCCTAAGCGCCACAGTTTTTCATGCACTCTCATTCCGGTCCCCCGGCAGCCACCTTGTCTGCCATGTTGGATGTAGATGACCTTGACCCCAATGAAAAATCACAGCCCATACATTTGTCCATTAATAACTGGTCACAACAGGGGGGCTATGACGACTAGAAATACTAGCCAACGACTGACTCCACCCATGACTGGTTCCTGGCGAGGCTGACTGAGCATAAGATTAGCTCCTGACGAGACCAGTTCCTGCAGAACAGGCTAAACCAACTTGCTATACCACCCACCTGAGCAAACGATGACGGACAATCTCGAAAAAAAAAGTCTCTAATAAGAGTCTCGTAGATTACCTCTTCGAACAAAATCTTCGCGAAATTTTCGCAAAACATTTATACCACAGCTGACCATACCAAAGGGACATAATTACTTACAAAGCCAACTGACCAGGCCCAACTGTCTAGTTTCGAACCATTCCTCAAATACAGTCCGCTCATTTCATTCGTTCGCCATATAGAGCTCATCCATTTTAAACGACCCGAGTAAGACATAATACCTAGATCAAACCATAAACTTCCTCCTGCATATGCTCACATAAATTTTATCTAAAACAGACTCTCGCAATCGATTGTGTACATCACTGAATTAATAAGTCTTTCAGAGAAGCAGAAGGGACTGCATAAGAAATTAAACACACATTACGATATATATTTTTATTTACTTATTATATGCATTATATCTTTCTAATTATTTTATCAAATGTTTGCAGATCATAGATAGTAGCCTACAGTCTCATCGGATATAGCCCCGATCCTATAGTTCATCTATGATTGAAGATATCTCAACAATACGTTAGAGATCCCCGCGTTTTTGTAGGTCAATCAAATATCTTAGTCTATCAAGAAATTCATTTGGGTCTTCAAGAAATATGCAACGAGCATTATTGACGCCTTCTGCCTTCTTCACGCCACTTCTCGAAGGAAACTCGTTGGTGAAATGTGTGGGAACGTCGAAAGTATCATTATCCTTGTCAACAGATCCTTCTTAAGCAAGGTCGTCATATAGTCATTACAATTAATGCTGTCTTCATCATCGTCTTCACTCCTGTTTCATCCTCAATATCAAGTTCACATTTCTTTGTAGTAGTGGTATAGTCATCATCAGTATTTAGAGCCGACACTGTTTAATTAGAAGTTCATCGACTTCACGCAAACATCTTGCAAGTGTACATTCCGCCCATACCGTCTCTACCACGTCTCATAGGTCTCTAATTCCGTCATTATCATTAACTGCCTTATCATAATCGTCTGCGGAATCAGTACCCATCAATGCAGCAAGGGGCATTGACGTCATCACTTACTGGCTCTCAAAAGACAAATCCTTGCAGATCTCGGTGCGGTTCATCAATGTATAACCTCGCATAAACTGCATATGCCCATTGTTGTAACGCTTCATCATGCGGATTCCCTCATAGTCTGCGAACATTTTATGTAGTGTATTAAAAGGAGGCAATGAAGACAATGCATGTTGTCTCGAGTCAATAAAAGGTGTGTCACCTTTACACACCCCAATGTGTCTGTTTAAATTATCGTTTCTACCAAATGTTCCGCTGCACATATCGCATGTTATTATTCTGGAGGTCGGTTTCTTTGAACAGTCGCTCTTTTCATGGCATCGTGCATTACAACATTTACTGAAGATTTTGGCACAGTAACAACATTGTATTCCATGTAATTGTGGAGCAATCGATGGATGTTTGCATGTACTCGTATACGACATACACGGTTGCACATCGTCAGTGGTTTGTATCGTCTTCAAGCATATGTGAATTCAAACACTTTTACTACTACTGCACAGTGCTAACTCCTCAATGCTGACTACACAGTGCTGACTCCTCAATGCTGACTCCTCAGTGCTGACTCCATATTACTGTTTAGCAGGGGGGAGGGGGAGTGAAGCGAACACAAATAGTCAACCAATGAGAAACATTGGTGGAGTGAGTGGAGAGGAACCGACTAACTGACCAATGAGTGAGAGACATTGACGAAGGTCAGTCATCTGCTGGACGTGGTGCTGAAGAAACTTCCATAAACGTAAATTTTTAAATAATCTTTTTTATAAATTTTTACTAATACTTTTGGTTATTTTATAATTTGTGAATGTTTAAAAATACTTTTTAGGAATTTTTATTCACATGTTTTGGGAATTTTTATAATTAGGTGATTTCTTGGGTTTAAGGTTAAAGGTCACTGGGGTCAAGGTAAAAAATAAAGTTCAAGGTTACTTGGATTCAATATGGTGGCCGGGTGACGTCATAACATCGTGGCTGGTCGGCTCTGGACCGCATACCCTCCGAGCCCAAACATTACAAATTTTAATTTAATATTTTTTAAAATAAATGTCTTACTTAATTTTTTTTTAAACAATTGTAATACATTTTTAGTAATGTTTGTATTATTTTGGAATCGTTTGAAGAATTGTGCAATTTTTTGGGTTCGAGGTCAAAGGTCACTGTGGTCAAGGTCAAAGGTAAGGGTGATCGACATTCAACATTGCGAACAAGATGGCTTCCTCAAACAATGTATAAACAAATTACAAGCGGGAAAAAATATATGGCTCCATATGATGGAATGAGTATGGTTTTGGTAGTGGGGAGAGGAATGTTATGACAATGTGATTGATTGGCGTGGTTCAGTGGTCTGCTAGATGTTGTGTTGGGGGACCTCCGAGAATGAAATTTTTTTAAAATTATTTGATAACATTCCTTAATAATAATTTTTAGTAGTAATATTTTTTATTATATTGTTTAATAATTTTAATAACAATAATTTTAATAATTGTTAAGTACATTTTTTATGTTTTTCTATTTTTTTTGGCGTTTTCAAGGTCAAGGGTCACTGGATCAAGGTCACAGATCAAGGTCCCCGACTTACAACATGGCGTACAAGATGGCCTCCGGAGGACCGAATTGACAGAGCATGAAATTCTCCGGCACTCCGGTCCCCCGTCCCCTCGGTACAAACATTTTATATTTTATATGTCAATTTTTTAATGCGGTTCGCTTATATATTCCTAATTTTCCTTGACCATAGGGAATATCATGAGCACTTGCTAAATGTCACTGACATCTGGAAAGATCTGTCGATTCTCCAGGTAAATCAGTCACATCGGTGATCTTTATTTACATTACATGGACACAAGCACTCAAGATCTAAGCCTCCATTAAGTGCGGTTTGTATCTCTGAGAAACAGTTCGTATCATTTGTGTCACGTTGCAGTTTAAAATTACCCAAGCAACCTAGTGTTTTGGGTAGTAGAAACATGAGGTGCGAAACGTCCTTACAACGAACTCGTAACTCTTTGCAACGCTGCGGAAGGGAGAAGAACTCGAACTGCAATTACCCGTGCATCAGAGCAGGGTTCGGATCTCAGCACATCGCGTACAGGAAACAACAACTTCACGTCTGATCTTGAACGGCATTGTTCTTATTTTCGCAAACGCCTAACGGCTTCGCGCGTGACAGAGACCTGGCGCGCCTAGGACGGGATGCAGGAAGCCTTCGTCACTGCTGGTGTGTGTACATACGCGGGCACCGGAAATGGGCAATGACTCGATATCCGTTACGACATCTGGACGTGATGTTTACTCTTCCGAGACCTGCTGTTTCTCTTCATGTCGCAAAAATAGCTGCAGCTTCTAACGCAAAAAAAAAAAAAAAAAAAAAACTTTTTTTTATTTTTGCAGGCGAATCGTTTACCGTCCTACAGTCCCGGTAGATCCATTGATTTGGGGGGAGAGGGGGGTGGCCCGTGTGGTACGACAGTAAATGTAAAATAGTTACACCTAAAATTAACTTCAGAGGGTCGATTCTTTTATTGCAATTAGTAGATCCCTGCAGAATCCACGTTTCCATTTAGTGGTATGCTAGACGTAACTATCCTGTACACATTTAAGCAACGTTTGTTATTTTGTTTACTGCTGTTCTGTATATAGAACCATCAATTTGTGTGTGTGTAACTTTACAGGACACTGGTCATTCTACCATTGACTTCTTGTTATTGGCTTAAGATTTCAGTGTGTATACCGCTCAAATTATCGGCCAATGTCAGGTGTCAAGCAAGCATACAGCATCTTGCAGCTTAGCGTGTTACTAGAAAATAATAAGAATTTCGCAGGTCGCTGGTTATGAGAGTTAAAACGAATTGACGAATTTCACCACGTTTATTTCGAAACTATAGCCTCAATTTGAAATACAGCAATTCTTAAGCAAAAATTTCGAAATGAGGATTATTTATCAATTTCCAATCTGCTTGACAGTGCCATGGGAAACACGTATACGAGGCACGAACAGCGAATTTGTTCAGCTCAAAGAACGCACCTTAGAGAATATTCATTGAATACGCTCGTTGTTCAAAGTCGCCCAAATCTCTATCTCAAATTGACTACAGAAATTTTACTTAAAATACTGCAAGTTAATGCATTGGAAACAGCGGGAGCTTTGTGAGTTTTACGATTTCTGAAATTCACTTTTTTTTTTTTTTTTTTTTTTTTTTCAAATTCGCTGTAGGCCTTTAAAGAGTAGCACCGTTGTAAAATGGCAGCTTATTGTGAACAACGATTACCTGGTAATTTGAAAATAACTGTAGCTATGTCATAAATCATATAAATTGTTCCCCATGTAACTTACTTAAATTTTAAAATTTATGTAGCCTTTAAAATATAAATAATACACATTTATTTCAGAAGAATGAAATATTTTTTTTTCGCGGTGAAATTCTTACTACACATTATCTATTTCACATTGTTAATTGTTAATCGTAGTTAGGTAAGGTGTTTACCCATGTGTTAATACATAGTAGTAAGTATCGTGGCGTGTTTATGAAATATTTTGTGCGAATTTTTTACTGTAGTTATTCCATGGTTTTTTTTTAATAGTAACCGAAATTGGATTCTTAGTTACTGTTGATGCAAATACTCCTTATGTAAGTACAGAATATAGAGGCATTTAAGTCTTGCACGGGTATGTGAGAGACGATGAATATCTTACTGCAGATATGACTACGTACAAATAATGACTCAGACGTTGCTCCGGATCTTATTCGACTCACTGGCCATTCTAACGGCTCCGTAATGATTATCAGTTATTGGCACTTCTCTGAATGATATCTCTGACCTGTGTCATATTTTAGGACTTGTTTCGTGCCCACGCTTGTATTGTACTCGTGTTTCATGTAGTTCAGTATCATGCAGCTAAAGAGGAGATGCGATACAGTATTACAAACCTGTGTGTTTTATTGTCATCAGTCAACTAAATGCAATCGACGGAATGTACAGGTTTCCTCGTGGTCAGTCGCAGAACCTCTCACGAATAAACATTATATTTCAAGAAAACTCACGGAGGCTTTCAATACCTCGAGAATAAGGGCCCTGCCCGTTACGATGTCTTAAAGTTCTTTAATCTCAGAGGGTAAAAATAAGCCCCTGTCTTTGCTTGTCTTCGGCATATGTGTGTTTTTATGATATTTTCTTGGTTTTTGTAACATACGAATAACTCTGAAATGGCGCCTGTCCGTAATAATTTTTCGTTTAGTCAGTTTGCATAAAGTGTTTAACCTACAGGCATTTCGCCTAGCGGCATCTCCAGCGAATTTTTTTTTGTCGGTTGACCTAAAAAGCACTAGCTGAGTCATTCCATGTAACGGATGTTACAGGTCGTACTCCATTAATCGGTAATTTGTCAATGGTCAAAAAGGAAAATATTTAAATTTTAAGTTAATACGGAGTGAGAGGTGGGTGATGGGCTCTTAAAATTTAAATGCTTTCTTTAGTGATCATTGATAAATGACCCCCTCTACGTTTTTTTAGTTCCAGCTTAAGGAAGTGGACTTGAAAAAAAAAATCGCTATAACTACAGTAACGACACCTCAACATTGTTTAGTCTGCTGTTATTTCACAAAGACCTTCATCTCTTCAAATAACAGACGTTCCAATAACGCATTGATACATACTTTCAAAATTTTACTCACCGCCCTGGAACCACGTGTCAATATTTATCACACCAGCTCTTGTTTAGGAAAAGTAGGAAGTATATCTTTGCAGGAAAGCATTCGCGGTCACAGATTTCTACTTGCAAATCACTGGTTCGCCCATCTCTAGACCGCTTGCTACTGTTTTGTAAACATAGAAGGAAAAACTTCACTTAGACGACCAGAGAAAGGCCGAGAGATAGAGAGAGAGTGTAAGAAAAGGGAACTGCTGAAGAAAATTGAGATGTGGCAACCTTGCCAATGTCATTTCTAGGTAACTGCCGAATTAGCGATAGCGCGCTAAAAAGTCACACCGGCAAATATTTTGTCCATTTTAACGTCCTCCTTCCCGCCACACAAAGCTCCAATTCGCTCAACACCGTAGTAACTATTTAACACCTTTTCGCTCACGGGAAATTAATCTTACCTACCATGGCTACCCTGCGTTAAAGTTTATTTGGGAGGTTTATTTGTTAATTGTTGGGCTGCGGGCAACTTTACCTTGATCGACCGACCAGTCCACGTGGAGATAACTTCCTTGTTTGTCTTTTTCTGTTAGCTAACTTTAAAGCACGCGCTGCTAGAAAACTCACACCTGTGTACAAATGAACAGGCTCTCTCGGTAGAGGAGGTCTGGATGGCCCAGATCGATTCAACGGCCGCACTTCTCGCGCGCAGCGAGCGTGTTCGTCAAGCGGTCACAGTACACTTAATAATACAGATGCGAAACAGCTGCTTGTACCGCGGACTCCAGCCGCACGCTCCAGAAAAATGGCGTCACTTGGCCAGCTACATTTAGGAACGGTGTTCGCCAATCGGTGCCTGGCAACCGACATACCAGCCGGCAGCCAATCCAAAAGAGAACCTTTTACAGCATACAGTAATGGCTATAGACCTGCAGAATTCGCGTTATTATTTGTCATCAAGCTAAACTTCATAATGATGTGTATACTTGAGCCGGCGTCGTTCGTCCATTGGATGCTGCATGGGCGTGAAGTCACTCCCTTTCTGACTGGACTGCATTCGTTGGCGCAGAGTTACTTAGGGCGTGTCAAATAAAATATGATCGAACGACAAACTTATTGCAAAGGTTCATGTGTTTGAAGTTTAAAGCGCCGCCAAATAATAACACGAATTCTGCAGGTCTCTAGTAATGGCCAATCAGACACAAGGCCCGTTCCCAGAACCGTGCACAGCCAATAAGAGAATGGGTACACGACATCAAAGAAGCCACCTCGGTAGCTCTTCTCTGCGTGATTACGTATTCAGGTGATGCGGTCGTGTCTCATTAGTGGGGTCACCTGTTTTTACGCGAAAATATTTACAAGCTGGTTAGACTTCAATATCCTATGTGCACACTTGCAGCTTTCCTTTGGCTATTGGCTGACCGTCGTTGTGCGGAGACATCTGTTACGCAAGTGAGCCAATCAGAATTAAGTTGATTCGATACTGGCCGTCCGTGATTCGCGGACAGGCACACAAGACTCATAACAATTCAAAGACTCCAGTCACAAAATTGGACCTGAGCTTAAGTGCTTTAGAGGATAACTAGTTCTGAAAATCGGGGCCCCTACTCATCAGCTCTCTGGTGTACGTTGACTCGATCCCTGTCGAACTCAGTGAAATTGTTTGTTCCGAGTAATTTCTCACCTCAATTAATGGCAAATATGAGTGCTGTTCCCTAAACTTTTCCAGGCACGATTTTTTTTTTTCGTGATTTCAAATGATGCAAATGTGACATTTCTTAATTTGTGCTGTACTTCAAGCTTACATACGCTGTAGACATTTCTTGCAAAATTTCTAAATTGTAATGGAAAATTTTGACCTATAAGTAGCATGGAAATAATACCAAACGCCACGCTGCAGATTTAGGATTGTTTAGCGTTACTATAGAAAATTTGGAACTTCTCTGTACATCTGACTGTTTCCTGAACAGATGTGATGTGTAGGGGCCCCTGTTTTTCGCGAAGAGTTCTTAGGAAAAGTTCTGTTCCAACGCACTTTAGTTCAGAGCCACTTCGGTGATTGGATCATTTGAATTGTTACGCATATTATCTGTTTGCCCGCGAATCACTGACGGTCAATATCGAAGAAACTCAATTATCATTTTCTCACTCGTGTAACAGACTGTCTTTACACAAAGACAAGCGGCCAATAGTGAAATGAGGACTGCAAGTGTGAACATAGGATATTGAAGTCTAGCCTCCCCGTAGATCTTTTAGCGAAAAACAGGCGGCCTTAGTGATGCGCTCTCAAAAAAGATACCCCAGGTTGAAAAACCATTTTCGGGTTTTGGGCGGTGTGTGTAGAAAGTTCTACGAGGAATTCAATTAAACAAGTCGCACCCTTGTAGCATTTATACTATCAGCATGTTCCGTTCATATCTCGAAAACGATCATTTTCGCATTGTCAACCTGTTTTTGGGCCTCCTGAAAAATCTTATGTTTTCACCTTAAGGTACATTTCCTGAGAACGCGTCACAAATGTGGGAACATTTCCATGGATGCATGGGAAAAAATTTCACCTTCCGCACTTTCACGATATATGTACGTAGGCCTACCTATACTCTGGTGTGGTAAATTTGCGAAAAATGTCCTAGAGTGTAGCACATGTTACGTCGTTATCGCAGCCAATGACGCTGCAGGCTTTTGGTCGGCCATAGGAAAAAGAACCAATCATATCCTAGAACAGTAGCAATAGGTTTACGAATCAGCTACTCGCACACGGAGATCATTGGTCGTTCAGCCTCGCAGTATAAAGCACTGGTCAAAAATAAACGTCCTCTCATTCACAGTTACTGCACACTTTTTTGAAACCCCGCTAAAGCTCTGCTTCCAGGATATTCCTCCGCCTCATTTAAACAAAGCTTATTTAATTCTAGAAAATTACCCAAAATGACAGTGCGCCGAATTCGTGAGCACTCAGTTGTAATTATATTTTGCATGAGAACTATTTCTTTCTAGCTCTACCAACACGCATATTATTTCACTGTTTTTCTTCGTATTTATTATAAATTAATTATTATAATTTATAAATGAAATACAGGTGAAACTTAAATTATCAAAAAGAAATTTACTTTCGTGTTCACAGAGGTATAAAACGTTTGTGATAAAGGCGTATTTAGGAAATAACTAAACACGTCGTATATGGGGGAATTTTTCAAATGTTTGGTTTAGAAAGTGTGATGAAACCTCGAATAGACTATATATAATGGTATACGGTGAGTCTGAATGGGTTCTTACGCATCTCTCACACATTCCTTCTATATACCTATGCAGTCATGTGCCAGTTAATCGTTCGACACATCTGATTTTCGCGAAAGGAGATTTTCACAGACTAGGCTTCAATAAGCTACGTCTACCAGAGTAGTTAACATTTGGTTACTGGCCGCGTGTATTTGTGGGAATACATTTTGTTACTCGAAAGGGCCGATCTTAATTAGTAGAGTACCGGAAATTTCACCGGTTCATTTCGCAACAAGGTAGACTCCACAATCCTTTGTGTACTCGGCCCGCACCTAACTGTCCATTGGAAGACGTTCCAAATGTATCCCAGGTCAGATTATTAGGTTCTCCTTTCCTCGCTGCTTAGTTATTGGCTCAAACACGTCCAGGGCGTGGCTAACAAACTGGGGTCCAATCGAGAACGTAATAAAATGTATGCTTGTTCCAAGTTAAGCTTGTCCTCAAATGACTTCGCGAAACGTACGTGTGTCTAATAATTATGTTACTTCAGTACTGGACGTCTAATTCCACGCTGGCATACACCTAACATGCGTGTCAATCAAATTCATTTAGTCGCAAAAGTATATCTGAGCTGAAGTTTTTTTAAATATTTATCTTAACGACAACTCTTTTCGTGGAAAACCGGTGTCCGTAATCATCATTATGGTCTCAGAGTATTTCAGAACATAAAGTCTAACTCGCTCCGCGATCTCTACACAACAGGCTAATATTCTAGTTATAGGCTATTCACTGTAAAGTGAGCACTTTTTAAGGCCCTGCTACATTTTTACTTTCAGCCAATTGCTATCTTTCCAGCACTTTTTCATATAAACATTGCCTTGTGACTAATAAACACAGTGTGTACATTTTACCACTATCAAAAGTAAACGCCTGAGGTTGCAATAAAATACATTTGTTAGTGGTTAATGTGAACAGCCTATAACATCCGTGCATCGTATTGTTACGTGCTGCAGCTGGCGCCGACTCAATTGCCCCGCGCCGTAATCGGAGACCCACCTCGCCCTCCCCTCTTCCTGGAACAATGCGCTCGCGGCCTCCTGATCTCACCTTCTGGGAATCCCGTGAATGCCGACAGCGGCGAGACTTGCTGCCGTCACAGACGTCCTCTCGCCTGCTGGAGTATCCGATACGTTCAGCGACGACGCAAGAATGTCCTGGTGAGACTGGCTGGCGCCTCAGCCCTCCGCGACGCATCACGCGAGTTGGGGAAGATTCTAGGTGGCGGCCTGAGACCTATATATACTGCCGCAACCCAGCGGCCGGCAGTCTTTGATGGAGGCCGCCTGGCCGAGTGCGCGTGAGTGAAGTAAAGTGTGGACGACGACAGGAGATTGCGGGACGACGGCGAGTGAGGTGTTCGTGGCGTGAATGGACGAGAGGGTGTGAAACTGACGAGTGAAGCCTACTGTGCGTGAGGGCGCTTGGAGGACTCTAGAACATTGCGACTGGCGGGACATGGACAGAACTGAGGTGGGACTGAATGGAAGTGTAATACGAATTATTATTGCAAATATTCGAACTATCCATTTGGACACATATTTTACAGAATATCTCAATAGGTTGAAACGCTGCCTATTGGGACTGATCTTTAATTATTTAATTAATTGATTTCTTTGTGGTAATTATAGATTGTATTAAATTGGAGTAATTAGTTGTAAACAGTTAGTGATATCAATCTACTGTGAGATTTTGAGTTCGGAGAATTTCGCTGTAATAAAATAAGGAAAGTATAATTAATTATTTTATTTGATTAAGACCTCCATCCCTTAACGAACTTGGTACAGCCCATTTAATTTCTAGAGAGAGAGAGAGAGAGAGAGAGAGAGAGAGAGAGAGAGAGAGAGTGTAACAGTATGTATAAGGACTATAAAATGACGCGAATTAATTTTAGGACAGGCTAGACCTCAAAATACATGTTATTTTCTGATATGTTTTCAATTGGATCACAGTTATTGAGATGCCCCGGAGAACACTGAGCCGATAACAGACCTGCAAGGAAACAAGCATCACCGGATCCCGTGCCCCCCTGGTTTAATGTCAAACTGGCTACATACTGGTGGTAGCAGACATTGTAGGAATATAAATGCGAGGCTTGAAAAAAAAAACACACGACCGTGGAGTTTAGCCCACAGGTATTTTAAAACGCGAAATTTTCCTGCCGCTACTTATAACAAACTTTTTTTTACTATACATTTTTCGCGTGGGATAGGCGCACGTTTTTGGCATCCGGTGGGATATTTACCTAAGTGAATGCACAGGAAATGAACCACTATAAGCTGTTCACTGTACAGTGAGCAGTTTTGAAAACCCTCTCCCTTGTAATAATAGTCAATAAATATATTTTGTTTTAGCCTTAGACCGTAACTTCCGTTTGCGGTGGAATATACACACCGTGTTTGTAAAAACATTGCAATATTTATTTTAAAAGGTGGTTAATGGATAGAATGGGGCTGAAAGAAAGAAGTTACTAGGGCCTCAAAAGTGCTCACTTTACAGTGGACAGGCTATATGCAATTTCACTACTGCGTGTTTGTCTATAATGTGCAGAGACCTGAAAAATTCGCGAGTTCATTGACCTGTAGGCTATACTCCATTGTCGTGTGTAAAATCATGCAAATGTCACTATTCGTTGGTTGCTTGTTGTATTAGCGGAAGAAGTGATTTGGTCTGCATTTTATTGTGTGTTTATTATTGGCTCAGAGTTGTCCAGGAGGTGCAAACTAATAGGCGGAACAATAGAACAAGCAATACAAATGTACGAGGTTTTGAATTCTAGCTTGTCTCGAAATGAAACCGCGTATTTTTCACGTCTCTAATAATATGGCGTGCAGTTGAGTAAGGAGTTGAGTTGTATATTGGCCCGCACAGCGAGGTATTCAGCGCTGGGGTGAAGCCGAAGTGAGATGGAAATGGAGCAGCTGTGGAATGCAATATATAACGTATACCTCATTTGCTTAAGCGTAGTAAGCCCATAGCTTGCGTAAGGCTCTTGACTATTTGCGCTAAGCTTTTATATACTAAATATAAATTGATACAAACATATTAATTTGTAGTAAAGTTTATTACGCCTGTTCGACCTCATCTTACAGGTTCTACAAATTGTGTAAATACTATGATTATTATTCTCTTTTTAGTGCATTTATAAATAAAAACTTGGTTTTCAAAGTTTTTTACAGTTATTTTACTTTTCACTTTTTAGTTTCACCAATTTTTATTTATAATACATAACTCCTAGTGTCTTCGATATTGCTTAAGTTACATAAAAGCTTGTATTTTCCGGCTCAATCGTCAGATCAGCTCAGTGGTGCCTTCGCAGTGTATTGTCATCGGAACTACACATGTATGCATAATTTCAGCTGGATTGAATAACGTTGAATGGTTTAAAACCAACTTGCACGATTTGATCTTAACACAACTACACACATATATACAATTGGAGTTTAAAAAAACCGTAGCAAAAAACACCAAATTATCGTCGCGAATTTCAATTCGGCACACTATCAACCGTTGAGGAGTTCCCTCGTGAGGAGATGATCCTGGCTGCAGCACCAGGTCGCTGTCGCCATATTATTGCATTGTCATCGGGTTTCTATACGTATACCAAGTTTCAGCTCGATTGAATACCTAGAAGTGGGTCAAAATTCACTTGCAAGATTTCACCCGAACGTACAAACAAACAAACTAACAAGGCGAGCTAAATAAGAGCTTGTAAAAATGGAAAGTGCTGCTTTTTCAGGCCACGCGCATCTCAATAATTATATTAACGGTTTACAAATACACTTTATAAACACGCAAACTTACTGTTCGTAAAATTCGCAACTCTTGAAAACGTGTTTTCTATTGCACACTTCGGCGGACACCAAGGTTAGGAATATTAATATAATCCATTTAAGATGAGTACATTTTTTTTAATCGGGATAGTTTTACGTGAAAACTATAATTTATATCTGCTAACATTCCTCCACTTAGTCTTGGTCAAATATTTTATTTCCCACATACACGAATAGTTTGCTAAACACACGGCCTCGTCCGTAACACGTAAACATTTGTATCTCACGAAGGGGGGGAAAAATATTGTTCAAGATGGCCGCCAACCACAGTTTCTCAAACTTCTCACAGAATCAACTAAAACTGTACGCTATTATTTTCTTATAAAACATATTTGTAATCATATACTATTGTTTACGAGCTAGAGAATATATAGCTTACTATTCGTGTCTTTATGTAATGTTTTTTCAACAGATCTGTGAAATTTTAAAACGAGTAATTCTAGTAATATTTTGTTAGTACGTTGTCGGCCGTGCGCAGAGACACATACGCTCGTGTAGCTTGTAGTGGGGAAGTCGGTAAGCCGAAGATGCCTGATTACGTCCCGGTGCTAAACGACTGATAACTCTGAATACCGTTTTGGATCCGACGAATATTTTGTTCGGCCGCGAGATAGTAGGTTCATGACGGTGTCGGCAGTTACCGACCGACGAGACTTAGAATAAGCACCCTGGTTCGCCTTGACGGGACGCGAGCAGGCTCAACCGCTCAGCCACTTCGGCGCCGCCCCCCCAGTTGCAGTCGGGAGAGATGGACAGTGTGTGCGGCGGGGGCTGTGAGGTCGGACCAGGGAGTGCGATGTGACCCGGGGCACAGCTGCTGGGCGGCAGTACTGCGGGGGAATGTGTCCGACTGACCCCCCCCCCCCCCCCAACAGTCCGACGCTCTGGCCAACCTCGTCGGCGTCCAGCGGCGTCGGCACCGCCCACTTCGTTTGCCCCGCGCGCTACCGTCCAACCAGAGTGTCCTCTCTCCATCCTCGCTCAACACATTCCCATACTCAAGTTGACATCGTACTTGTTACATTAACCCAGCGCTGACTACGTGATGACGTTCTTATAAAATAGTATATAGCCTGTTCACGGTAAGGTGAGCCCTTTCGAAAACCCTGCTAAAGATCTACTTTTACGCACATTCCGTATACTTGCCCGCCATATGTAAAACTAACATCGCCATGTGTCTCGTCACTTTATTCGTGCGTCGGTTAAGTAAAACTGTGAAATTTTCTAAAAACACTAGTTATTTTACGATTTTGCTAATTCATACACTTATATGCACTATACGGAAAGTAAAATAAATAACTTCTGCACTATCAACTTTATAGAGGACTCATGCCAGTCATTGTGCCTGTTAGAATACATGAAGATAGAGGCAGTGACATTTTTCAAAGGTTGATGTCAAAAGTGCTTATGAGATCAATTTCCTGCATGTGTGTAACTTTTGAACGTGCCAACCGAATTTCACCAAACTCGGTACACACACACAATGCTTAGAAAACATCTGACTTTAATAGTTTCCGACCACATCGAGAACTACATTTAAAAAATGGCGGCCATTTTTTTAATTTAAGTTAATATGCCATATCTTGGAAATATTTCAAACGATTTAAACTAAATGTTATAGTTTAACATTATTGCTCGCCCGCCATTCTGGAATATATCACCACATTAAAACACCGTTTTATCTCAAAAAATTACAAATTCTATCGTAGAACAATAAATAAGCATATCTTTGAACAACAGCGTAAACTAAATCAATAAATCAACATGACCATTCTTAACAACAGACCCCATAATTAAAGTAGGAGTAGAGTAGCTCCCAATGGAACACTTCACTCTACAGTACAACACACAGAGTTCATTATCAAGTGCTACAGACACTTCCAAAATTGTCAAACAGATAAGACTTAAGTGGTATATGAAATAACACAGCATTTTCTTTAAAACATTGAAAAGTAATTTGAATTTGCAGTACTTGCTTCTTGAAATGTTTAAAAAATAATTGAATACATCATCAAGCATGATCATGATATTAATTAATCTAATTGTTGTAATTAAAACTTATTAATAACGCATGCAAATACATTTTATAATTGATTTAATGCACAGCCATTTCAAAATTTTAAAATTAAAATTGTCGCTGGAGTTAATTAATTATTAAAAATATTTTTAAACATTAATATAAATTTTTATTACTTAGAAATACAGTAATTACAATTGTCTTGCTTGTTGCAAGGTTTTTTTATTACGAAATGTTCTTTCTGGAGCATTCATAACGAAAATACACTTAAATTTTAATTACAAATTTGCTTTTAATTAATTATTTTTTAAATTAAGTCATTTAAACAACTAAATTCTAGAAAAAAAATATTTCAAATTATTACAAAATAATTGTATGATTTATTATTTCAGATTCAACCTAAATCTTACTGTCCTGGCAATTTGGTAGCGACTGTACTTCTTTTTAATGAACTGCGCCTGTTGTACAGACGCGTTCAGTGCTCCTTTAGAAGCCATTCTACATCTCTCTTAGAGGCTCAGGGAATAAATACCACTTGAGGCATCTTTCTTATCCGAGTGCTCACATTACAGGTATATATAATGTATTTTTAAATAAAAGACAATACTAATTAATAATATAAATTATTTGTAATTTTGGTTTTAATGCAGGAAACCGCAATATCTTCGAATTATCCACTCAAATGTTAAAATTATTAAATTAACAAAAATTCAACAACAGCGGGATTCGAACCCAAAACCTTCAGCTGCTACACACTTCGTGAAATTTGGCTCACCGTGTTAAATAAAACTGCAGGCACTGTCTTGTTTCCCAGAGTTTAACCAATTCGTGCCCTGTGAACACGCAGTTGTGTACATTATGAAAGTGTAGGTAATTTTTGGTCTGTGCTGCACACTGCGAAGTTCAGTGGGTAAATGATTCTCAAACCGTCTTATTGGTCTAGGTCATAATTGGTACATATTACTGTATCCGAACATACCGCCCACGGATCATTGGCTGTGTCAACCAAACAAGTGTTGGGTCGACTTAGTATGTTATGCATCATAACAATTTTTTTTTCTACTCCTAAAACCGTAAATTAAAGTGAGTCGGAAGAGTTAAGTAAGTTAGTAAGTTTTAAAACCGATACATTCGTAGCTTCAATTATAATAACGCAATGAGTTACTTCACAAAGCTATGAATTAGATTGTTTCTATTTATCCTATCTGCAGTTCAGCAATGAAGTAGATCATCTCGCCAAAGGAAATCTAAACACCCATAAACCCGCAGCTGTGCTGTTCGCCCAGTTTGGTGCAGAACAGGCAACTGTTGCGAGCAAAAACCACCGTATCCAAGCGATGCAGCCAAACGCATTCCGTTTTCCTACTAATCTTGACTTTCGATAGACCCAGCGGAAAGGAGGAACTGGAATTTGATCGGCTTCTCGTAGCACTCTGCCTGCTGCACGTCTTACCGAAAATAACGGATCAGTGTTTATATGTAGTGCCTTAAATCATTCCGCGACGTCTTCCTTCAGTCAGCGTCTGGAATCCACTCACCAGCCGGCAGAGCTCAGCCAATAGGAAGACTTTCCTGCAAGCAGTAGCGAATCAAACACAAAGTCCGTACCCAGAGAAACGCGCAACCAATCAGAGATGGGCAAGTTGTTGGGAAGATTCTTGCAATGGGTGTGTATGATTTAAGCCCCTGTTACACTGTAGAATTTTCGCCTACAACTATATTTTGCAATAAAATTTGAAGATAAAATATGGCGATAAAATTTTATCCTTACAACAAAATTTTATCAAATAATTTTGAATGTGTTTGAAATTGTGCCACTTAGTCAGTTGTTTGTACTGGGAGAATATTATTTTAATTATTATTTTAAGATTATTTTCATAGGGCGATATTGCTTATCTTTTTCCGTGCAGTCCATTACAGGATAAAATGTAAGGAATTTTGTTATTTGTTTTCCCTTCTTTACTAAATTAAATTTTTTTATCAGGGATGATTCCTGCTCAATGAAATTTAATGCCACTAAGTTCGTAATATTATGTGTAATATTCGCTTAAAATTGCAGCCATGTCCAGACGGCTTCTACGTGGATTAAATATCTTCATAAACTTTTTCGTTTCCAGCAAATGTTCGTTATTTTAAAGTTTATTGACTTCCATTTTTGTCGTGCACGATTCTGATTGGTAGAGACCGCAAACCATCAAATACATTTTTAGAACTTGTCCAATCTTCAAATATTTGATGGAAACTGAAGCTATCGAACTTTCTCGGATAAATATGGCGGCGTTTACGACATTTGGATGACGTCATAACTGTCCAACTTCATTTGACCAAACTCATTGGAAGCAGTTTGATGGAAAAATTTAACAGTGGCATTTGCTACAATACGTCGTCTCAGAAAACCAAGTGCGAAGCATTGAACAAACACGAGAAACGAGTCAAGAGTGGCAGTAGTCAAAATATGTAAATAGAGCTTATGATAAATCCCGCAGTGGTTTTGTCAGATCTGTAATAAAATAGAAACAAAAGAAAATATAATTACAGAACGAATTATTAAATGAAGAAATCTGAAGGGGGGGGGGGGGGGGGAGGGGAAACAAGGCAAACACAACTAAGAGAGCACAGACGAACATTCAGACAAATACAAAATTCCGCACAAGACTGGAAGACAAAGCAAAAACTACACTGAAGGTAACAGTAGGTTTTATAAGACAGGTTTGTCGCGACCTTTCAAGAGCTAACATCTGCTCCCGTCTTCTCGTCTTCCTATTTTATTGTATATCTGACAGGATTCCTTGTGGGATTTATTATAAGCCCACCTTTATATTGATGTATTTTGACTACAGGCACTCTTGGCTCGTTTCTCGTGTTTGTTTCGTGTCTCAGACTTGGGTTTCTGTGACGACATAGTGTAGCAACGGAGTATGTTCAAAATATTTCACTTAATCAGAAAAGGGTATGTATCTCCACACAAAAGTAACCACCAGTCCATTTCACTTCTGTTTACATACCTATTCTGTGGTAGCAACTGGTTAAGTTTATTTTTCGGTTTGCGTCTCGACGCGTCCTGACAAATCACAAGCGTTCTATGCAGGGCAGCAGAATTCCTAGCGGCTCAGTCAAAAAGGGAAATAGATTGACATACAATTGCGGAAATAAAACTTCACACGTTTTGCACGATACACCAAAAACAAACAAGCAGTAAATTTTGCCCCACAAATATGTACGCTCTGTGAAATATTTCATGGAATTTATAATATTAACATACAAATGTGAATCGTGTTCTAGGAAATGGGTGAAAAAAAAAAAAAATGGAAGCGTTTGTCCACAATTTACATTTGGGGTGTTAATGTTCATTTGGATTGAGGTTTTGTCCGGAACGGTTTTCGGACATAAATCCACACGAATCCAGTATTCCATGTTGAGACTCTGCTCCAAGCAGAGCTCTAAAGTTACGATTTCTCTACTTTTAGTTGCACATATAAATGAATGACTTCTGTTTTTCGTATTTTCATTTCGCATTCCCGGGCGTAGCCCCCCCCCCCCCCCCCCCTTGTACACACCTGACACTCATGTGAGTTGAACAGAATTACGTTGAATATTATGACCGCCCTAATTGAATTTTTTTCCGTTGATAATACTTTAGCAATATTCCCTGAAACTCTGGGGAATAATTTGATAACACGAGAAACTTCAAACATCTGTAAGTTTACGTCACTTCTGCAATAGGACAGTTGTTTATTTGACACGACCTGGCCTACTCCGGTCCAGTACCAAACCTGCAAAAGGAAGAGACAAATCACATGCAGGTTAGTTAAAAGTAATGTGACTTATCGCAGGTATAGCAACCAACAAGCTTACGGCTTCAATACGATTCTATACAGAACTGTGAAATCTGACATAGAAGTCATATAGAGCCGGATGTTTTTCCAGTCCCTTGCAGTTGCCACTAATATGTGGCTTTTAAACTAAGGATTATGAAGATGTTGGAGGAACTGTGAAGTGAGAATTCAAATGTAGTTTATTTAAATAATTTTTAATATTCAAATACTATATTGTTGATAGCAAGGTTTGTAAAACGTTTCGACTATACAAAAATTATTGATTTAAAATATAAGAACATTTTTAATTACTGAAATTTTATTTTATGGCATGTTTTAATAATATCACTATTTACTTTTCAAAGATATGAAACTATTTTTCTTAATTTTTTAATATCCCAGGTTTTGGAAGAATGTATTAAAAAACTGTGCAAATAATGTTCATGTAATTTTTTCCTCATTTACACCTTCTTTTTTTCAATTACAATTACTCTTGTTTAAAGTCGCCCTCCCCCCTGGGTTGTCTTTCTTTAGCTTCACAGTAACCAACTCACATAGCAAACCGTTGAAAAAAGTTTTTTTTTTTTTTTTCAGTAATACCAACCAGCAAACAAACGACGATGGCTTGGAAGACTGCGTAGTTTACAGTGAACAAGGCTCAAAATTTTTCAATATCCTTACTTATATTCTTTGCTTTATCTGCGATAAATATTCCTGAATTATATAAATTACCACCCTTCCGCATTTTAATTATTTTATAGAATTGTACATTTATTATTACTAATGTGCTACTGAGAAACTGAGGAACGCCTCTTCGTAAACGAATAATGCCTTTGCATTAATAACGTTTTCCAATACAAAAGTTGTTGAGTTCCGATGTCAAAACTTCACAGAGATGCTATTGTTCAAGTCGCGGATCTTGCTGTGGAAAATACATGCACAGTGGTTATCGCGAACCTCTGTCTCCTTGTACGTAAGAAACCTATCGCGTTAACTCTTTCTGCAGAAAGCCACACACACACACACACACACGCGTGCGCGCTACGAAGTCTGGAGGGATCGGAATATCTTGGTTGGACAGTAGTTAGGAATTGTTTTGACCTCGTTCACTCCCCTCTCATTCCCCAGACTGCCATATTGCCCATTCTATAATTGGCCTTCCCTAATTGATACACTCTTCGCTGGCCTGCTGTGGCCACGAGGGAGAAAGATAAAAAAAAAAACGTACAACCAGACAACACGAGCGAACATCATGACACGTAGAACTATATACAGTCAGACAAAATTACCACGCATATATAATGAACACCTGTAAATAAAACGGAACTTGGCTCATTACTTAAGTAATTACAAGCGCAGGTTAATAATGACATATATAGTGTAATACTGAGGGAAAATATTTGATATCTAAACTTATTTCAAACTAACAAAATATTGTTTTGTGCACCTGTTACTACTTTTTGTTGTTGTTTTTGTTAAAGTTATGGATGGTCTTTGTGGGGATGACCGAATTCTCAATAATTTGTTTGAATACAATCTACAGAAAAAAAAATCTGTATATTGTTTTCTGTACGACTAAGAAAACCATTTATTTGAGGTTGTTTTGTTTACATCAACACAACGTAGCTTTAATTCAAAGAGAATTTTACAGAAACATACATTTGCTGCTATAAAATGTTTTCTTTATACGTTGTAGCTAAGAAATAAACATTATTTGAGCTGCTTATGTTCACAGTAAAGAAATATTACGTTGCACCAAAGGTAAAGGTTTAAAGGTTTTCTGTCGTACATTGCAGTTTTCAGTATCTGACTGTTGACACGACGCAAACGTTCATTATAACCAATTAGTATATTCTGTAGTTACGAAACTGCAGCTGAGCAAATTCATAGTCCTCCTGCCAACCTTTAATGTCATTCTGAAGTTCGGTGATTCTCCACACCACTAATCTCAATTCATCCCAAGAAGTGGTTTTGTATTCTGGCACATGTAACTACCTCAAATACATGGTCCTCCTGCCAACCTTTAATATCATTCTGAAGTTCGGTGATTCTCCACACCACTAATCTCAATTCATCCCAAGAAGTGGTTTTGTATTCTGGCACATGTAACTACCTCAAATACATGGTCCTCCTGCCAACCTTTAATGCCATTCTGAAGTTCGGTGATTCTCCACACCACTAATCTCAATTCATCCCAAGAAGTGGTTTTGTATTCTGGCACATGTAACTACCTCAAATACATGGTCCTCCTGCCAACCTTTAATGCCATTCTGAAGTTCGGTGATTCTCCACACCACTAATCTCAATTCATCCCAAGAAGTGGTTTTGTATTCTGGCACTACCTCAAATACATGGTCCTCCTGCCAACCTTTAATGCCATTCTGAAGTTCGGTGATTCTCCACACCACTAATCTCAGTTCATCCCAAGAAGTGGTTTTGTATTCTGGCACATGTAACTACCTCAAATAGCATGCCTATCAAAAGTGCTTCGAACGCAAAAAGACAAAGTTGTCGCTTGGTGCAGGGCGTTACATTAACAACACAAGGTGCTTGAGTTCGACTCTCGAAGACACCATAATTTGTTTTTAGTATAATTTTGAAATATTTTTTACTTCTCTCTCATTTACAAATTACGTTTATTTGTCAAAAACAAATGTACTTTACAGTGTAACTGACATCGCCAAAAAGCGTCTGCTGAGATACTGTAACGACAATACTAGGTTACCATTGTCTTTACTATAGTGACAAAACAATAATTATGTTTATGGCAAGGCTACTTTGCAGTGGTTCACATTTAAACAAATTTTTCTTTGTGGCAACAAATGATGTGTTATAGCGACGCCAGTCGTCGGGAGATGATTCCTGCGCAAAATGATACGGGATACGTAATACCACTTACGGCCTAAAATGACTGTTGGGGGAGATGCACGCGCTGAAAGCGCGTGGTTTAAAAAAAAAAAAAATAATACCATATCCCGGACAATACGTGACATCAGGCAGCAAATTGCAGTTTAATGTATTGCAGAACGAAGGTGTTACAAGAATGTTTATTCTATCTGTAATATCGCCCCTCTGTCATTAGTTACAAAGGCGTGTCATCTTGTGAGTGCTCAAAATTACATAACCGTTGGCTTTAATATATATTTTTCGACAGGCTATTAATAATTATGCTAAAGTGAACAAAAAAGGCTTTCTCGATTCAACTCTTACACGTCAGTGCTTCTCGCCAAAACCGAATAATCTCGTAATAAACTTGAACCACATCTTTTACATAAATTAGTATTTATTTTAAAATGCAGTAAACTTCACGCCGTTCGTCAGAAATTAGCAGCACGGTATAAATTTAATGTAAAACCAAAACTTGTTGAGTTAAATGTTTTGCGTTTTGTATATTTACTGTCCGATTACTCTAGGAAGATAAAAATTACTTCAATGGTATTGATAAATCCATGTATACTTTAAAACAACAGTGTGTTTCACAAATGTTTTCGCTTTCGTAATTAACTCTCGCAAAAGAAAGTAAACGAAAATACACTGACATTTTTTTTTTACGAAACCGTGTTATTAATTAACTGTAAAGGATACGTAATTTCTGTTTAAAAATCTAATTAATAGGTCCTGCATATTTAGCATTAACTAACTTTATTTATTTCGTGTAGAGAACTTGCAGAAGCAAAACATACTGCAACAGTGTGTCTTCTTGTGCGCGAGTATAGAAGTTCCAGTTGCTGCTACGTTTTGAAAATAAGTGATTGCGATAGTACAGTTATATTACATATACATTTTTTATCTCATAAATCGAAAAAATAATATTACCTACATCGCAGTAAAACTGATGTAGTGTTGTTTTGTCTATAAATGACCGTTTCCGAAAAAAAATAAAAAATTCCTTTGAAATATAAAGCCGTTACCCTTTTTATAAGTACATTTTTTTATTGAGGCCTATACAGTATCGTTTTGTGAATTTAAGACAAATATTTCTGTATACTAGTTGATTGTTGATTTCTAGTAATTATTATTTAAAATACCAGTTAGCGATTTGTTATAAAAATATATACTGTATTGACTATTGCTGTATATGCTGGTCTCCACAATTCACACACAGGCTATTCGTGGTGAAGTGAGCATTTTTGAAATCCCTTTCATTTATAATAAAAGTCAATAAATATATTTTATTTTATCCTTAGACGTTAACTTCAGAGTGCGTAGGAATATACACACTGTGTTTGTTAATTAGGCCTACGTGGCAATATTTATTTAAACATTTCGTTAAAGGATAAAAAAAAATGGCTGAAAGGAAAAAGTAACTAGGGCCTCAAAAGTGCTCAGTTTACCGTGAACAGCCTATAGTTAATAAAACAACCCCATCGTGTTACGTTGAGTAGTTCAGCTTGTGCTCGTGATTATATATTCCAATTATTCGCGTGCTGTGCGCCATATTTACGCCCCTTAACATAGTAAAAAACCTTAAGTCGAAAGATATTCAAACGAAGAACAAATAAAACATTTTAAATTTAACATTCCAGTTTATTGCAATTTCTATAAAATCCATACCATAGTTAAGTAGACTATACAAACCACAAAAACGATACAAAATTTATCCAATTAGAAGAACCAGATATCTAAAGCGGGTTTTAAAGGTGCCAATGATCACCCATTCTGTCCCGTTCATTCTATATTACGGAGAAGCTCACTATTCTTGTTAGTCTATATAACAAAATACATTAGTACAGCATTGTTTTTACGTATTTTAAAGAATGTACCTTGCCTATAGCAGTTTTACTAAACTTCAATACTATAGAGTGCTATATTAAAAATATACAGTTTTAATGATTCAACACATGAACGTTATATATTGCCGGTGTTACAAATTTTGCTAATGACATCTCGACGGAAAACAAAATAATTTGTAGATTTTTAGTAATTCTTGATTAAAACTGCAATCTAAAATGTGGTTGCAAGTGGCCACTCGGATTTTAAGGACAATCCACACACAAGTACATACATAATAATAATGATCATGTCGGCTGGTCGCTGGTAAATCATTTCACAAAACCTAAGTTAAATCGACCACTATTTACACAGGCTACCGTCGCTCCCCTTTTCCAATCACGCTCTCTACTAGCTCCATTAAATTTTAACATCACGTTATTAACTAGATATATTTAAAAATAAGAAAATATTCTACTTTAAACTAGTCGTTAGAGCACATTCTGATATCGATGTACGACTTACGCGATCATGGCAAATCATCACCATGTAATCTGACGTCACACGCCAGAGCATGTCGTCAGCCGAGGAAACAGCGACGCTAAGCAATTTCCTGGCATTGATGAGCTTAACAGTTACTTTTGCTTGAACGTTGCAACAATTGAAATTACTCGAATTCAACTATTTATTCAAGGATTTGTCTCTGAGAGCTGCAGTATTTACAACGAAGTCTGCACTCTACAACGAAGTCGCACTCGTCGGATACCTGGCCTTCCACGTTTCTCGAGCTCCCTCAATCGTCCTCCACAGTCTTTCACGCCCTCGTTCTCTTCTTCGACCTCCTTCGATGGCCCGATCTCTGTCCACCCTTTCGCCGCACACCGTCGGATGGCTGTCACACGGGCGGACTGCCGACCCTCTGAGTTCGGCGATGTTTATAGTGTCAGTGCGCATCGACTCAGAACTTTCACACATCGGGTTGTGCCGAGGGAGGAGATGACCAGAAAGTTCTCGCAATAGCCCGCGGCCTCCGATTCCTCTAGCTGGGTTGGTGGCTGGCGGGGAGGGGGGGGGGTGCTGTGATGCCTGTCAGGTCAGCTGCCAATCATCCCGCCTTCCCTCCTGCCAGGGGAGAGTAGGTCATTGTGACTTCCACCCCCCCCCCCACTCTGTCACGCTAAGACCAGCCGCGCACGCTTGACATGGCTAGGGGGGGGGGGGGAGAAGGGCCCGAGAGTAACGGTATGCTTGTTTTAATTGTTAATTTTAATATATTGCATGATGTATCATAGAGACCTGAAAAATTCGCAGTTTCGTTTCGGGACAAGCTAGAATTAAAAACATCGCACGTTTGTATTACTTATGCTTTGGTCCACCTGTTAATTTACTTTTCCTGGACAATCCTGATACAATGACAAACACACAATAAAATGCAGACCAAATCACTGTCTTCCGCTGATACAACAAGAAACCAATTGGCAGTGATATTTGCATAATTTTACATCAGTCAATGGAGTTATAGCCTGCAGTTCATTGAGCTCGCGAATTTCTCAGATATGTAGGTATCGTTGTAATCACCATCAGGTGTACAGTACAGATGTTAAAGTATTTTCAAATGGCTGTTTCTGTAGTTATAAATAAATGTAATATTAATGTTTGTTCTACTTGAAATAGCACACAGCCGTTAGGTTTTTGCGCGGGGTGCCAGCTCAACAAAAAATATATATTGCCTGAGTATGGCTGCGTTCAACTGGTGTCTTTCTTCCTGATTCGACGCACCGCTATAGACTCTATACAGAATGGGGCTGAATTCGACCGATAAACTTCTTGAGGTCATTCTTTATGGCAAATATATATATATATATATATATATATATATATATATATATATATATACATGACAATTTGTACCTCAACTAAATATTAAGAATGAAATAAGTCCCCACAAATTGAGATGAAAGTACAATTCGCGGAACACTGTTTTATGTTTAAAACGCACCCAAAGATTCCGCTAGATTTTGCTACAGTGAGACAGTTCCTCGTACGTAGGCAGTACGCCGTACATGCACGTTGGTGTTCCTCTGCACAGAAAGTAAATGGACCGGAGGGTATTTATTACATACTGTAAACAACAAATGCCATCCATTAAAAAGCTTACTGTACTACATCCAACAGTGTGTTCCTGTCAACAGGAAACAGGTGGTCCTAGGCAGTTACGACTAGAGGTCCTGTGTGTTAGCCAGGTCAGACTGTTAAATATACAAGCATCAAACTTGTACACGATTCCTGGGGGGTTCGTCAATAAATCTCTCGTAATTAATCAATCAGGGATCGAGCGAAGAGGGGCAGCAGTAACATGTTGGACTTGATTTCGATGGGAAGCGGGTTCGAATCCTGGTCAGGCGTTCCAGAATGCGGTTTACCATAGTTTCCCGACGTCACTCCAGGTAAACGTTGGAGTGGTTCCTTAATAAAGGCCATGGCCGAATCCTTCATCAATTGCGTTCAAGTGCATAGTTGTATGTTCCTGTGTCGACCTCGCTTTCGACGAGACATGAAACGCACAAATTAAAAACGTACAGGTAGTCGTACTGTATTATTAGCGCGTAAATAAGTGTTACGTTTGACAAACGACAAGTGGAGAGTTGAAATTATCGTTCCCATAATGCATCACTATCAGGCCATTTGTTTTGCGAGCAAACATCTAACTAGGAGTCAGATACAATATGTAGAATAAAACATGCGTGTACAGGCTGCGCGAGCGGTCTGCTGGTCTGGCACTAATACCCTGTGTACTCGATGATAAAGGCCGTTCACGATAAAGTGAGCACTTTTGAAGTCAACATTTGAAAAATGTCTCTGCCTCTGCCTGCACGTAGTTTAACGGGCACAGTGTGTGGGATGAGCCTTCTAGAGTTGGTAACGACGAAAAGAATGTATGTCCGTATCTTAACGCTGAATTGAAAATTTTAGGAATCATTTGTGATTTTAGAAATTATTTGTTTTACTTTTTGTATTTTTCCCAGTTTGTAGACTACGCTCGAGTGTAGCTCGAGCAAAGCTAATGAGAAAATTTCTTTGTTGTTCAGAACAAAACTCGCATGGCTGTACAGTCTTTGCTCCGCTAGTGTATCTCTAACACGACCTCACAAGAACACGACAGCTAACGACATAAATTCTTTTTCTATAGTCACTCAATGATATGCTACTGTTGTTTAAATCCTTTTATACGATGAAGGACATTTGATTGGGTCAATATCAGCTCGGCTCTTCATTGGTTGATGATCGGCAAATAATGAACGCTGTAAAGTATAGAGCAGTGTCCGGTGTGATATAGACCAATAGGACGACTGAGACTTCTAACACAGCCACCAACACAACCAGTCTTCTTGCAGTAGTGAATATAGATTACTCGCTTCTAATCTGTCTTAAGTGCCAGTAAATGTGTGCAGACTTCAATGCGTTAAGGGGGAATAGTGGACGCCATATTTGATTGTAATTTGCGTGCAGAGTTATCTACCTGATACGAGGGCGGATACAAACGAAATTGCACGCACGCAGTTCACTATTATCGTTTAAATGGGACAGAAGCTGCAAAACGTAACAAAAAAAAAAATTTATGTGTAGCACGGACGCTGTTGCCAGTTCTCCTACAACACACTCCCGGCTGGCCGAAGGTTGTTCCTCGACTCGTGCTATAGAGAGCAAAATATATTTATTGCACTGGTCATTCATGTCTCAAAACTTTCAAACCCCGTGTAAACCAGTATAAAATACAAACCTGACATAGAAATATGTTTCATTCCAATTAAATAATTTATTCTTTTATAAGTTTACATATATAATTGTATACACTCGTTGTACCTTCATGCGAAATGACATATACGGAGGTAGTTAAATACTAATCCAAAATCGAAATAGATACAATTTTTAACGTACCTGTTCTAAGCGTAAATGTGTCTACAAATACTTGCGTTTCTTAAACTCCAACAGAGTAATGTAATGAATTTCGCAAAGTGATATCGCAACTGGAAATGTCTTGTTCGAATACGGTTGCTATATTTACATTAACATACGTAGTTATACAGTTTTTTTTTTACAGTGTAGGAATGTTGGATATGCATCGTAGGATATAACTGGTGTGCAAATGAGTTTTATATTTTTTACATTTCTGGAAGAAATAATATTATTTTACAGTAAAAAGACAATAAATAATTTTATTTCTTTTGACAATTTATGTAAATTAACTTGGTTGGTTTGCAGTTAACTTATAAACCCATCTTTTCTTCTTTTGGACCACTGCGTGCCCTTCAATCACATGTACAAATTAACACTGCCTTACACGTACCACTGGACAGTCAGTACACTTGTATGACGTAGCTAATCTGAGACCGAGACACTAAACTGTGATAAAGGCTATTCACGATAAAGTGAGCACTATTGAAATCAACCTTTGAAAAAAAAAGTCACTGCTCCTACCTGCATATATTTTAACGGGCGCTCTGAGTGTCATGCACCCAGTAAAGTTGGTAACTATGGACGGAAAGTCGAATAAAAAAAATTAGGTAACCATTTCTAATATTTAAAAATATCTGTTTTTTTTTTTTTTTAATGAATCTAAGTGTAAAAATGAGCAGTTTTGTAAAATATTTACTTTTCTAATAGTTTCACAGTTTCACTTGACCGACGCATAAATAAAGTGATAAGGCCCATGACAATGCAAATCTTACATAAGATGGTAGAATACACAACGTGCGCACAAGTAGATATTAAGCAGGGCTTTCAGAAGTGCTCCGTTTACCGTGAACAGCCTATACATAAGTTTTTATGTGTATAAAACGAAAAGATATCGGTCTGAGTTGCCACCAGTTTGAACAATGCACAGTGCACTTTTATTTTGGCGTTAAGATCTCGCATAACTTACTGTCTCTCAGTCAGTATTTCTGATTGCACTCGAGAAGCCTAGGGGGGGGGGGGGGGTATTTATGTGAGCGTATATGCATTTCGGGGCTGTGATTTCTTTGAAAAATTTAATTTTTAGCAATACTCAGTTAACCGTAAACTAGCTACAATTAAGCGTTTCTTCTGCGTCAGCACAAAGGTTTTCAACGTCTCAAAACCAAACAACATAGGATTATGGTGCCTTATTAACTATCATCAAAGTTTGAATAAATTTAAAAGCGCGAGGAGTGTGACCTGAGGCACATTAATAACTGTATATAGTCAAGTCGAAGTGACTGCTAAATTCTAGTACTATCGCGCGCAAAACATTTATTCACTTGCCATGTTTTCGTACAGTATTATTTATGCAGTTAGTGATATGAACATATTTGCTCCGACTCAAATACAAATCTACTATGCAGCTGGTATCTGATGTCCGTCAATGTCTAACAGAAGTGCAGTAATTCTAAGATAATGTTTCCTAAATCCTAGCTGGGATTCAGTTAAAAGATTATATTTTCTTACTTGTTAATAGATTTGTCAATAAGAAGTCTCGAACACCATTCACATTTCTGGAAAACTATCGGAAAGTGAAATTTATTTTTATGGGATTGGTGATGATGAATAAAGCCGGAGAAATAGATACTTAACGAAACAAAAAAAGAACTTGTATATAGGGAACATTTTGAAATAATGAGTGTTTTGGGGTTTATAAATGGGCCGTACCATTAAATTATGTTCCCTGTTCAACTGATACTGATAGCGAAGTTAACATAGCATTGTCCTAACACACCACCACCTCTAATTTTCATATCCTATTGCTAGGGCCTGTATGGATGTGTGTTTGTATATGTATATGTGAGAATGTATGAATATGTATGTGTATGTGTGTATAAGAGTGTATGTATAACTGTATATGTGTATGCGGTTAAGCCTAGTTTTCCATTAAAAATTGTGTGACATTTAGCAATTAAATATAGTGTATACAAGGATTTTCTGTTTCCAAATGATACAAGCAAGGATGATGTATTATACTTCATCCGACATGTCTGTGATCCTTCAATATTTCACTTGAAAACTTACGGTATTGAACCTGCAAGTGTAACTATTATTAGCCTTCTTTCCGAAGGAAACAAAGACTTACCTGTTTGTGTGTATGTATGTCTGAGTGTGTATGTCTACATGTGTGTCCCCCCTTTTCCATTTAACGTGTCGAGCGGATTTAACAAAACTCTGTTTATATACAGCACACTTAGTAAGGTCACCTGACTTATAGTTTTCGACAACGCCAAGAACTTCCTTTCGAAATGGCGGCCATTTTATTATTTACGGTAATATGTCATCTCGGGACTCATTCGATCGATTTAAACCAAATTTTGTATGCTCGCAGAACATCATGTAAGCATTACATTTTGAAGTTGACGTTGTTAGAACACAATTTTGAAAGATATCATAAAATTAAAAAATGTAAATTTTACATAATATATCGATGACTATCACAGCAATTCTCTCACAATTTGACAAGTAAGTTATACTATGACAGATCAGGTAAACGTACACACTTGAACTTGCTATGATACTTATTTCAAAATGGTGGTTACACAAATATTTTAGGTTTATTTGGTATTAGCAGCCCACCATCGCTTCGCTCAGGTTTTAAGGAGTTATTGAAATACATACCTACATATGCGAGTACCCGTAAATACCTGCGACAACCCGTTACCACCCGTGACTACCTAAAACTACCCATGACTACCTGCGACTTATTATTCCGACTGCATGTGACCACTTGCGACAATTTGGACAACTTGCGACTACTTACGACAACCTGAAACTACCCATCACTACATACGACTACCTGCGATAAACTACGACAACCTGTGACTACCCGCGACTACCCGTGACAACTTGCGACAACCTGCGTCTACCCGTGACTAGTTGCAACAACCTGCGACTACCCGTGACTACTTACGACTACCTACGACTAACTGCGACTAATTGCGATTACATTTGACCACTTGCGACAACTTGCAACTACCTGCGACATTTTCTTGTAACATTGTTTTTCAATCTATCTGTGATGGCTTTTGCAGAGAATGCTTACAAAACAGCCAAGTAGCTCATTTTTCTCCCACTTGAGTTACAAATTTTGGAATTTCTCAACGATTTTTTTTTTTAAACTAAACATAGCCGATGTCCATCTGGAAAAATGTAGCTTTCTAACAGTGAAAGAATTATAAGAATCGGCGCTGTAGTTTCCGGGATCTGCCGTTACTTATAAACAAAGCAACTCACTTTACCTCTTAAAAATATTATAAGTATAGATATCAGCTATACCATTCAACCAATTTCGACCAATTTTGTATGCTGAAAGTGTCTACTACAAGCATCAATGTGCCATCACATAGCCATATTTGTCAGCCAGTTTATAAGTTAATGCCACGCTAAGAAAAAATAATATTTTTATGCTATATCTCAATTAAAAAAATAAGCCTATTCATACGAAATTTGACTTACAAGTAGCACTGCTTCATACGATGTTCAATTATATTTTACAGGTTTCTCGGAAGCTTTTTTTCTATATGGAGGCCATATAGTTAGCTTAGCTTAGAATGTTATATAGTCGAAATTATGTAATCAAGTAGATATTACAACTATCAACTGTGTCTACACTCAGTATCTTTTGTCCGTCATTTTGTAACATAGTGTCACATTAATAAATAATTTTTCATGTAATATCTCGGGAAACAATTAATCGATCCCAACGAAATTGGTCAATCAGTTTGCATTGCAGCAAGTGGCGCAATCTGCTATGTTTTTAAGTATGTCAAGCACCTATTTCAAAATGGCGGCTCTATAAATATTTCAGCTTAGTATCTTTTATGAACGAACCAATTTACAACTTAACTTTGTATGCTGGCAGTATCAATTACAACCATCAAATTTTTTCTATACAGAGCTTCGTATCTCTGCCATTTTGTAAGTTAGCCCCACAATACAAATGAAGTTTTTATCCTGGGAAACAATCAACCCATTATTACAAAAATTTGGCGAAGAACTGGTATTGTGGTAGGACATACAACTATAAGAATGTTTTCAGTGGGACAGACATGTTCAGAATGGGGCTATAAAATAATTTAGGTTAGTGTACTATATCTACGAATTTATGCAATCGATTTTAGCATTACTTTGTATACTTGTGGTATACAATCATCGAATGTGCTAATAGATAACATTTTTGTCCTCCATTTGTGAGGATCGTCAGATGAAAAACATGGTGATTTTATGTCGTATCTCAGGGACTATTAAACCGACATTTACCTAATTCTGCACACAAATAGTGCGATGGTAGGCCATGTAAACGTAAGTATTATAAGTGGATCAGTCACTTATTTTCAAAATGATGACCCTGTAAATATTTTAGGTTACTAAACCCTGTCATTCGAAACATTAGACTCATTAAATTCGAAGTTGATGCTTGATTGACCTTCGTAATGCAGTTTTATTGCACTTTTTACTTATAGTACGAGGTTTTCTGGGTTCGAGTCCCGGGTAAAGCACGTGTGTATTTGTAATTGCCTCACTACTGTTTCTTTTTTCACCTCTAATGATATTGCTTTCAACGAGGCGACAAGTCCTACCTACCATCACAGCTTTAAGAAATTATTTAAAAATTAATTGCACCAATGTTGAGGTAAGTATGCTCATGATTTATATCAGAAACTTCTTATTTGTGTTGACTACGAATCCAGCGATAATTTACATGCACTTCTTAAACGACAACAAAGTAATATAAAGATTCTCGCGAAATGATATCGCAACTTGAGATGTCTAGTTCTAATAATGCATCTATATTTACGTTAAACATAATACTTAACGATTACTTGTTTATGTCAAGAGTTTGTAAAAATATCTTGCCTACAAATATGCACTGTGTAAAACAATATAGAAACGTTCTGAATATGCGAATCAATTTTAGGATGTCTTACGCATGCTTTCAATGTCTAATGAGTAGGATCACCTAATTTTTGTGAAAAGTATCCCGCGCCATTTATAGTTCAATATTATATGTGCTCAACTTCAGCGTTCCTTTTTTATTAGATATTTGTCGTGAATAGAAAACATATGTTAGTAGACCAAGCCAACCGCATTCAGGTTACTCTAGGAGTAAACATCTGTAGTTCATTGGCAGACGCTTAAAACGAGCACCAGTTAAAATCATCCAGTTCTGAAAGAGAATCTAGTTGAAGTGTTTTGGAAATACAGCAAATCACGAAATTTTTTCTTTGCGAAACGCTGGCATCTCCGCTAATTTCTGAAGCAATATATTATACATACATACGATTAAATATGTGATGTTAATTTTCCTTTCACGCTTTGTTACAGTTAGGTGTCTGTAAATATTTAATTTATAATATTTCGCCACATTACATAAATGATATATCCATCCAAAGAGTTATAAAAAATCTGAGTATCAACAATGGTATGATATGTCCCGATCAATACTCACATTAGTGATCTAAAATCCACTTGTATATTATTTCACGTTTTAAAGTAGTCTTGAAAATACAAATTTGTACTTGAATTATAATATTCCTGAAATAAATTTCGTAATTCATTCTGCGTGAAGGCAGTTTCGAGCATTGATTCAGTGGCGTAACCAGAAATTTATCAAGAATGGGTTTACTCTGACTGAAGGAAGGGAGGGAGGTTATACTGGCCTTAGGGGTGCTGACATAGGTGTTAAAAGACCAGGGTATTCCCTGAGATTATATTTTGGAATTCCCTAATTTTCCCTGTTTTCCAGACATAATCTTACAAGTATCCCTTACCTGTTTTCAGAACCGAAAACTTCAAATACCATATTTTTCTACGACTAACAGAGAAAAAAAATGCTATTAGTGAAGTTGAATTAAATTATACTTCAACACGCCAATCCAACAGTGCCAATATTATATTCAGCTCATCAACATTTCTCGCGATACGCGCTATTGACTTCACTGGAGAGCCCATTACAAACACGCGAATACTTTATTTTGTACGTATCGGCCGTGTGACAATTGGCAAAGTTGTATTATTGCTAGTTCACAAACTTCAAATTGGAAAATTTTTTATGCATATACTCATCATTACATCATCCTGTATTCACACTACTTACAAATTTTGCAGAGTAGCAATTATTTACATTTTCCCTGACCTAGGGGAAAATTCCCTGACATTTCCCTGACTCTTCCCTGTCATATGAAATTCCCTGACTTTTCCCTGTTTTCCCTGAATTATTCGAAAAAAAGTTACTTAATATAGCCTATTAACATGCATCATAGTTTACAGCAATTGTGATTTTAACGCAATGGAAGGCTTATTAATAATTTTAATTCGAATAGTTTATAACCGTATGAAAAAAAGGGAGGGGATGTTACAACACCCATATCCCTCCTCCCTGCCTCAATGGCTACGCCGCTGGTATTGGTGTATGCAGTGCATGCAGTGTCAAGTATATGTTAGTATATCATCTGTCTGTCATAATTTGAAAGCAATTCTGATTTGCAGGATTTGTGGTATATAGTACAAACACCGAATTCTGTTAGACATGAAAAATAAAAGGGAAGCATTCTGTGTCCAAACTCTGCCAGAACAATGTCACTTCAAATCAACTTTAGAAAAGCCGATTTACTGTTTCAAAAGTCGGGAATATCGCTTCACAATACGCCACCATAATGTTTCTGGGATCACAGCATTAGTTTATTTAAATAACGGAGAATTTTTATACTGGGTAGCAAATATAAATAATTTAAAGGAGCAAATAAGAATTATTTGCTCTACGTATCAGAGCTCTGCTGTGCGTTCTTGCCAATACTTAATCATTTTCTTTCGTAAACAAGTTTCAGAAACCACACATAAGGTGCAATTTTGTAGAGCACAAACGTAATCTGAATCCAATATTAGCTTACAGTTTTTCGACTAAGTTGGTTTTGAACTGTGCTTTGTTTAGTGACCGAGTGCTGCTCTTTTTATTTTTATTTTCATAGCCACATGTGAATACGTAAATTACGTTACGTGAGTCAGCTGAGATGCATATTGTAAATTAAAATTAAATACTCCGTCTCAGAGCCTGTCAAAATACATCATCACAACTGGCCGAGTACAAAACAGACATGCATCGTATTGAAAGAAAATTTAAATGTATATGCTAATGGCAGAAACCTATCGCCCGAGGCCCGAGGCTGGTTATAGTTCTTTATTTTCTCTATGGCCCGCGGCCTGTGGCAGTGGACACTCGAAAGCGAGCTGGCATCCAGAGCTGGCAACGCTGTTCGAATAAATCACGAGCACAGCCCTTGTAGTTCCGCTGTGTCGTGCAGAGCGCAGCAGTAAACAGAGCTATCTTTACAGTAAACGATATGAAAGCTGCTACTATATAATTGATGGCGTAGTGTTTAATTACACAGCTTAGTATTCGTTAACGGCACACAAATAAATAATTTGTCAGCGGTTATGTTTTGTAGAAACATGGTAGAATGCCACAACGAGGTCAATTTCTAACTTTACAAAAATTAACATACGAAAAATCTCATTTGAATAATGTAGTCTTTGGCAGATTGAAAGCTGCCAAATACAGTGATTATTGAAATTATTTATGTCACTATTGCAACTTCTAACAAGTAAAATGTTTGTCTTGGCCGAGTTTATATCTCATATGAACCTATGACATTTTTTTTCGTTAAAGAATAAAGAGCGGTGTTGTTTATATAGCGTTTTATAAAGAAACTATAAAACATGTAATTTGCTTAAATATGAAAAAATGTTATTGTTTATAATTATTCAAATTATTTTTGTATGAAATATTTTGACCTTACCTGTAATATTATAAACATAAATTCGCATAACTAGACATTGGCACATATCTAACACTCCCCCTAAAGCATATATGTGTGCGAATTAAGAAAACGGTAAAAAAAAAAATTCTTTTTTAATAATTTCACAGTTTTACTTGACCGACGCATAAATAAAGCGACCAGGCCATGGAAATGCTAGTTTGACATATGGCGCAAGTATACGTAATGTGGGTCCAAGTAGATCTTAAGCAGGGCTTTTAAAAGTGCTCTCTTTACCGTGAGAAACCTTTATTAGTATGAACCATTCGTGCGAAAGATGCGTAAAACCACCCGTCTCCACTTGTCCAACCTCGCGCAGACCGGGGAACAAGTATGTCCCTCTCGCGGTCGGCCTTCCTCGACGCCAGCCTTATCCATCCTGTATGAACCGTGATCATGGAGCCATTAAATGAATATTTTTCGAGAGCATTAAAAAAAACTTACGCAACTAATATCAAAAATGGGGATGACGCCGACTGTGCAACGAACAAATATTTCTCTTCGGCGCTGAACTTATATAGGTATCACGCTTTGTCACGGAATAGGTTAGTTAGACGTACATGTTGTTCACGGTTAATGGAGCACTTTTGAAGTTAAACTTTGGAAAAATGTCACCGCTTCCATCTGCATCTACGTTTCAACAGACACCCTGAGTGGCGTGCGCCAAGTAATCTTGGTAAAGACATAGGGGAAGGTAGTCAAAAGTTTTAACTTTGAATCAAGAATGTAAGTGTAATAACTATAAAATTTTTAGAATATTTGTTTTTCTAATAAATTCACTGTTTCACTTAAGCAGTGCGTGAACAAGTACGTGATCAGGCTCATGGAAATGTTAATTTTGCGTGAGGTGGATGAATACGCACTGTCCATACAAGTAAATCTTATGCAAGCTTTTCAAAAGTGTTCAGTGGGGTAGAGAGATTTGGGCGGCTCTTAACAGGGAGGTCTTGAGAGCCGATGAGGGTGTTTGGGGTAAGTATGGAACGTTTTCGGAATTAGAGGGCGGGGAAAACGGGAGATAACCGAGAAAATCCGCCGACCGGCGGCATCGTCCGACACGAACCCTACGTAATAAAATCCGGTCATCCGGCCGGGGATCGAACCCGGTTCGCCTTGGTTGGAGGCGAGCGTGTTAATCGCTCAGACACCGTGGCCCCGCAATGGATGGTCTTCGCGGTGTACAGTACCGCTCAAATATAACCTCCCCGTGCAACATTGAGATACTTGCCTACAGCGGGCATAAAAAGGAAAAACCACTTGTTCTCTGGCATCGGGGAGAAGCAGGATGCTATGATAAATGGCTGAAACGACCTCGACCAGTTGGAATCGTTTCAAAGTGCGGTGTCGCGGGTGGAGTATGGAAGTATGGTCGATCTTCAGGGTCGACGTGTGACCTCGATATAGCAGTTACACCGGGGCATAGGTCGTATCGACAGCTGGCGGCCCCGGACGCCGACTGCTGCCCGCCAGAAATACACCTGGACGGCGGGCGTCTCGCCAGAGGAAGTTGTCGCACACCTCTACGGGCCCCCCTCCCCTCCACTAGGAACTTCCCCTCCTCCTGCTCCCCCTCCACCCCTACCAGGCCCGACCAGAGGACTGGGTGACATCCCCACGTCAGTTGTGCCTCGAGCACGTGTCACTGCGACGCCGTCGTGGAGCAGAAAACGGTGAGTCTGGGGCTTTCCCCGACGCCCGAGCGCACGCACTCATGCGGGCGTCGCGTCACTCCCCGACAATCACGCGCACGCTCTTGTATAGGCTGTTCACGTTGAAGTGAACACTCTCGAAATATACCTGTAGAAAAAGTCATTGTCCGTTTACTGTATACATCGTATAGGTAGAAACCTGGAAATTCGCGTTATTATTTGTCATCAGACTAAACTTTACAGTGATGTCTATACTCGAGCTAGCGTCGTTTCTACATTGGCTTCTGCATAGATATGAAGTCGCTCTCTTTCTGACTGGACTGCACATGACTGGAGTACGGAGTTGTGAAGTGTTCGTATACTGTCGTAGAGTTTTTGAGGACGTGTGAACTAAAGTATGGTCCAATGACAATCTTATTGAAAAAGTACATGTGTTTGAAGTCGTGTGCCCAGAAAATAAGTCGTATTTTCAGGACTCGACGTATAGAATGTTCACAGTAAAATGAGCACTTTTAAAAAGCCCTGCTTAATATCTACATGTACGCACTTAGTGTATTCTTCCGCCTTATGTAAAATTAACATTGCCATGGACCTCATCGCTATATTCATGCGCAGCTCAAGTAAAATGGTGAAATTACTAAATAAGTAAATATTATACAAATCTGCTCATTTTTGCACTGCGATGCATTAGAAAAAAACACAGAGCGAAAGAAATAATTTAAGTTATCACAAATGGTTACCTAACCCTTTTTATTCGAAGTTAAAATATGAAACTATTTTCCATTCATCGTTACCAACTTTACTGGGAAAATGTTACTCAGTGGGTCCATTAAAATATACGCAGGCAGTGGCAATGACTTTTTTTCTAAGGTTCATTTCAAAAGTGCTCACTTTATCGTGGACAGCCTTTGCCCACAATCAGTGAGTCCTACAGAGTACACAGGTGAAACATACACATATCCCGCGAACTCCAGCGGCACACGCCATCAAAATGGCTTCTCTGACCAGTAAAAATTTTGGAACGCCACTCGCCAACCAACGCTTGGTAACCTACTTGCCAGCCGGGCCCGTGCCCGGAGACTCGCGCGGCCGATCAGGGGATGAATACGCCCACGCCAAAAGTAACTTCACTTCATTTCGTATCTGTGGGGTCATCTATTCTATACCTAAATACAAGATTACTGCAACTCAAAATGCCTTACGTACGGTAAATGAAATTAAAATAAGTCTCTCTTTTTAAAATTGCTCTAAACTTTTGTGACGGCATGGTGATTGAAGTATTAATACTGAGTTAATTTATAACAGTGCGCCGTGTAATCATTTTAATATACACACACACGCATACATACATATATATGTAGACATGAAATGTAACTGTTACTAATTAAATCTCATTTCTAAGTGCATCGTCATTTTATATGCCGTATGTCCAGCGAATGTAAGTATAATGTCCCAACTGTGTTTCACTGTCTAGTATAAACCATTCACAGCTATTTCATACTTTTCGGAAGCCCTGCTAAAGTTATACTTACATAATATTCCTCCGGATTGTACAAACTAAGTACAGTCTAGAAAATTACACCAAATGACAATGCACGGAATTCGTGCGCACTCGGTTTCAATATTATTTTGCATGAGAACAATTTCTTACTGGGTATTACCAAAACACGTGTTTTCTTACTGTTTTTATACGTATTTATTAAAAACTAAACGTAAGTTATAAATAAATGTAACGAAAAATAAGATAATTTTATATTTACAGAGGTATAAAATGCGTGTGATACGTGGCACATTTAAAAAGTCACTAAACACGGTATGCATGGGGTGATTTTTTGAAGGTTTGATTCAAAAAGTGCGAAGAAACCGCGAATGGAGTATAGTACACGTGTTACAGATTCCTGGCACAAATTGGGGAGAAAGCTCGGTGTCGTGAGTTACGATAGTCTCGTATTCAGGGTGCGATATGCAACCGCGCACGCAGGCTTCCGAACTTGCCAGCGAATTGAGCGAAACACCACCAACGCTTGACTTTGTGTTGCGAAAGTAATACTGAAGTTTGCGGCACATGAAGTTGTTGGTATTTCGTTTGATACGGATTAGAGCAGGAGTTCGTGTATTAGGAATACGTTTAGGTTCCTAATCATTTCACATTTCCACTCGACTGACGCGTGAATAAAGTCGTTTGGTATTATGAATTTCACGCTTTTTTGAAGGATAGAAAATTCGTAGGAAAAAAAAAATTCTCAGTTTACCTCGGGTAGCTTATAGTTGCGGGAAAGAGACAGCATGTCGCTTACGAGCCTTCTCTAACACAAATATTACCATATAAATATTCACGTCGTAAAAGTGCTACTTATTTCGCCCTTACGTGTTGAACATGTTTATATTATTTCGACACGCTCTAAATTCGAATTAGTGTACAATTCAGCTACTCGAGTCAGTGAAAATGGCTCCACTTGGAATCGGTGGAAAAACCACTGGTTGTTCCAGTGAAACGATTTCACTGATTGAATAAGCGATAGCCAACTGCGCGCGGTGAATTAAATTTTTTTTTAAAAATGAATTTAGCCAAATCATTTCGCGATATAAACAAACTTCCGGTAGTCACTGTTTATGTTGTGTAATTTAATAAAGTAAATGAAATGTCATGGTGTGCAGGATTCGAACCCACAGCACCACGCTCTTAAACCGTTATTCTACCAATCGAGCTACCAAAAGAACGTTGATTACAAACGGGAAAATATGTGTATCACATAATTATAAAAGCTTTAGATTGTAGTAATTTTCTTTTCGTTTTTGGTTTATCTGGTAACATTAGGATTGTTAAGACATATGGCGCGCATGAATGCACTCACTTCATACCATTTAAAGCAGTTTAAACCTTCAAAACGAGTGCTATTGTGATTACGTGAATACGAATTGAAAGACGATGAATTCAAAGACTGAAGAATCATGTTGCCTCATAAAATGGTGTTATAGAAAACGAAGCTCGCATTTTAAAATATATTTTGATGGGTTTTGTTAGTTTATGCGTTGTTATTTCATTTGACACACGTTATTTAACTGGTACTTCAGTGCGCACAATCAGAATTTCAAAAATCCTTAAGGAGGGTGAAATAGCATTTAAATAAAATCACGTGACATTTTTAAGTTTTGCAGATGGTGTAGTTGCAGATTGGTTTTATCTAAGTTTTCTTTATTTTAACTGCCTTTGGAAAATTATAAAATGTAAAGATTTGTCATTTACTGTAATGATTACAGCCTACCGTTGAATACATCACCATATAAACACACAAGTAAACTCTGTTTATTTAACTTAACATCTTGTCGACAGCAGGTTCATTAGAGAATGTTATACCAAGAACACAATCAAGGGAATAAAAGGAAGTAATTGATCGTTGCCTTTGTTAATGAGTCGCCCCAGAAATTGCCTGGAGTGAGTTCGAGAAACCATAGAAATTGCAAATCACCAAGGCTACATTCAATATCTATTTAAAAAATATGAGAACTGATTTGGTTATATATTCTTGTGTTGATAAACAGCTGATGTATTGTTTGTCACTGCAACTCTGCTGACTCGAGGAGAAAAAAAATTGTGACTCTTTTATAAGGTGTAGCCTTGTATTGGTTTACGAGGTTATTTGCCATTATTGTCCGGCAAATGGAAATTTTATTACCAGGAAAGCAAAAGGTTACGTTTGGAACATGCTTGGGCCAGTTGTTCACGTTTTCGGTTACCTTCACTCTACAAACTTTCGCAGACTTAGATACTAATAAATTAATTTCATAAACTCCTACACTGAATTAGCAAATCGATATTTAGAAAAATACGCATCTGCAGTTTTATAAAAGCGCCTGTACTTCTAACGGGTTCGCAACTTACAGGTTCGTAATCGCAACCGCACTTGCAAAAATTAAACACACTGCAATCATTAATTTACAAACTTACACAGATAACACGTCGCTATACACCCCATGATTGTGCGATATCTTTCATATATGCATTCACGGTATAAATGAATGCACTAAACACTGTTACTTTTGGGAATATGCACCTGTGAACTCGAAAGGCCTGGCTAGTACGCATTTTCATTAATACTAATTTTGTTCGTCGCCGAATAAATAAAAAAATAGATCGTAGTTTCAAGGCGTGTTCACATTTCAAACTCACATTTCACAAACACAAGAATATGACAAATTTATAGAAAACTCTGAACAACCAGTAAGTTCATATAGCACTAGCAAGGTTATTCAATGTAAACAAAAGTTGTGTCTCTCCAGTATGGCCAGCTGCTTCGCTTGTAAACACACTCGCAAACGACTTCAACAGCGTATTGTATTCTATTTTAGTACGGTTAAAGTTTTATCATATCTTTTAAAAGCTCCTATAGTCGCCAGAACATTATTTCGTGGCATATTTTCAAGGCAAATTTATAGGGTATGGAAAGCAAATCAACCAAAACACCGTATACAACACTTCCATTAAAATGAATAATTCATAACTGGATCAGCTGATACAATTTTTTGGGCTGCTAATGATCACGTGAACTTGACACCGGAAAACAACGGTCTAATTCCACGATAAAAAAAACTGACTTCACTTGTTAACACTGCACGGTATAGGACATAGTCACCCCTTGGGTGGAACCATATTTCTGCACACCTTTGGACCTTCAGCTATCTATCACCCCACCCACCCCTGGGAGGAGATGCAATAACCCGCATGGGAAGGGGATAGGGGGGGGGGAGTTTTTCACCTTCAAATCGGCCTGGAAGGCGCATTTGTCAAACCGATTTTCTTGTGGATTTGATGGCGGGTTGTATTTCTATAACCCAACCTCCCCCAATGGGAAGTTAGGCCCTTCAAACCGCATGTCTTAAGATTTAAGTTTTAAGTGTTACGTCTTATGTTTGAAATATTCCGTGTTAAGTCTTAAGTAATAAGTTTGCAACTGCACGACGGGGTGTGCGCGCGAGCACCTACTGTAGTTCCCAAACACTGTTTCGTACTGTTACCCGCCTCACGCGACGATGGCTCAGCCCGCGGGTTCCGCGGACATGTCTTCTGGTATTATATTATTCGACGTGAAAAGTAGAAGTAGGCAACGGCAGACAATTTTCGTTATTTATGCCCCTAGCCGATGGACGTTGATTTTATACGAAAAGGGAAAGATTGTTAAATGCGAATAAAGTAATTTGTTTTCTAATTATGGTCGCAAAGTCGAAGAGGAACACCAAAACATTCTTTGAAATGTGGAAAGAGCATAAATTGTGTTTTTGAAAGAAATATAACTTCATGTTATCAAGTACGCGGTAAAATAAGATGTCCCCGGTGCGCTGACGAGGCGTGTATCAGCTGCAAAGAGTGAAGATGACTTCTCATGTGAAGACTAACAGTTTCTTAACTGTTGGCATATATTAAATACACGCTATGTTCCTGTTTTTGATGTTTGATATTTTTTTACTGTACATTTTACGTAAGTCAGCTGAAGTGAGCAGTCATTGGCTACTTTACCTGACATGGCAAAACAAATGGACCATTTTGCAAACAAATTTTTTATTTAAATTCAATAAAAATCCAATACGAGCATTCGCAGCGGTCAAAAATAAAATAGTTTATTGATTGTACAGTAACTATTTAGTCAGGAAGATGGTTTTACATATTTTTAATTCAGTAATATATATGATTTAATAATTATTTTACGTTAGGTTAGCTACTAATGAACATCTATTATATATTATTTCCATACTAACAAAAAAGTATTGGTCTTGATAACGTTTCACGACGCTAAATGCATATGTTGATACTATTTTTATAGTCGCAGTGTCACCCAGTGCGTGTAAAATAAAGTGCTGTCCTATTAATGAAGTAAAACTACAGAGTGTAGTACGTCACTAAATTTATACACTTAATTTTAAGGCTTCTACTCTCACTGTTCGTTTTCCCGCTTTTTTTTTTTTTGCGAAGATTTACACTACCGTTTACATAAATAATTTACCCATACGTCTGTTACGTGACGCTGTAAAATTTAAACATTCAAAGCCACTTCAAAATTATGTCATTAAATTTTCTTTTAAATACTCGGGTCGATTTCAATAATTTAAGACCTGAACACACGAAACTACTTTTCGTGCTACACTGCTAACACAGCTGGGACAGAGACATTAAATGTTCACGTAAAATATTTTAAGTATTTATTATAGAGCGCAAGTATCTTCCCCCCCCCCCCCAAATTGTAATTTTAAAGGTATTTGGTTCACCGACAATCAACTAGATTTTTTTTTAATGCAATTTTATTTTTTCGTGGCGTCGTGCAGTAGACAGTTCGTGCCTCGTACAGACGCTCCAGCATCCATCCGATACGGACGTTCCGGTAGCTCAGACTTGTTAACAATGTTAGGTCATGCATTAACATGTTTGCCTCGCAAAATTACGTTTATGAGTACGGCGCCGACTGACTACACCGTGCCTAATCTTTTCGCAGTATCTTTATGTGTTTTTTATTATAAATTTTAAAATCACCCAATGTATAATGCGATTGGTTGCTCCCAAAATATGTAATCTATCACAATCATTTTATATCTCTGTTTACAAAAAATATCTCACTTTATGTCTAATTTAACCTTCACGTTTACATTATCTATAAATTATTATGTTACTTTTACAATTAATATGAATATAAACAGAGAGAAAATAGGCTTGCTGGTAATTGTTAATAAGAAATATGTAGTGCCCGCACAAAATATTTTTCAACAGAGTGCTCACAAACTCCGCGCGTATTTCCTTTGTTATTATTATGGACACACTATTTTCCCGAAGATGCTTCATGGCCAGTTGTACTGCAAAACACTACAGCTCATACCCACTTTCTTGCAGGCGTACACTACAGGAGTGAGGTAATTTTGATCTGTCAGCCAAGTAAGAAAATGTTTTCACACAAAGTGACGCGACGAACAAGCAGAGTAAAACTATTGATATACCCGCAGGGTATTGAAATATAATGTACTCGGACATCTTCCCGCGAAATTCGCGCGTCCCTAATAATATTCGTGACACGGCGTAGAAGGTAATTTTCTGCCCGCGTTTAATGTGAATGCCACTGCAGGTTATTAGCCCTCTTCGTCTCCGCTTCCCGTATGTGGGACGTTGCACAGAGACAGCAAAAAACAACGTTCAATAAGGGAAGTCCCTCGCGTGATGATGGGTTTCAGCGTTCCCTGTTGAGACTGCACTCGGCAGTTTCATAAACAACCGCTGCCAATATCATCAAACACTATATTATAGCTAGAGACCTGCAAAATTCGCGTTATTACGTGGATACATGCTAAACTTGAAACACATGTAACTTTGCAATACGTTTGTCATTGGACCATACTTTATGTGACACGCCCTGGGTGACTCTGCACCAACGAAGGCATGCTTCACAGTCGCGTGCTCCAATTACGTGTAGGTCAGTCATCGAGGGAGTGACTTCACGTCTGTGCATTAGCCAATGGCTCCTTTACGGCCAGACCGTCGGGGCCCAAAGGTCCATGGCTTAGTGAAAGACCCAAAGACATATTGTAAAGGGACAAGAGGCTTGGTGAGCCGGAGAGTATACGCGCGGGATTTGGCGCGCTTCTTTCCCTGTAAACCGGGCCTCGGGAAAACCCGCAAGTGTCATGAAAAGGAAAGAGTAGCATGGGGTGACCTCCGAGCAAATTGTCACAATGTGAAAGGACTCGTGCGCGCAGTGGTTGGAAGATCACACAGGCGCGTCTATGTCTCTGACATGGCAAAATTAATAACATGAACAACATTACCTTACCCCTGGAGTAATCAGAGACGGCTGGTAGACAGATAGTGGGCCTTATCCGCTAAGACTCCACGAGGCTGAGTCTAAATGCCCAAACATTGAGAATTGTAGATCATAACTCCAGTGATGGCGACCAGCTAAGAACTGGGGCAGTAACACTTTTATGCTGTGTTATGCTATGTATGCGTGAGTGAATGACATTACAAATGATGACAACATGTAGATTGAACGTGTGTAAATGATGAGTATGAGTTAATTAACTATAACCAGATACATTAAGGACGGCGTTAATTAGAATTGAAATAGACATTTGCGCTCACTGAGAAATAAAATATATAATAGTGAAAACAGATTATTTCTGTAAAATATACCTGTGTGAATAAATAAATAATAATATTTGGTATTTTTTTAAAGACCCGCGTCCTTTACGAACTCAGATACACCCCTCAGACGTCTTGTAATAATACGTTAATTACTCGAATAGTGGAATTGATTGGCCCAGTCAAATGACAAAGTAGGGTGACACAAAGACGACTGGCAATAACGAGAGTGAAACTCCAGATATGAACACGATACATTGGAAACCAACAACCAATCAACAGTTCCCGTGATAAGACGCTATCTCTACACAATCCGTTGGGAATTACCAACACTTTTATTTCTAGCGTTATCTTCCCGGATGCCCTGGATAAAGCATCTGGCTAATGTAATTAATAACATCCGGTTGTATAAAGAGTGAAATGGGGTGCGGCCCGACCTTTAACCCCATGACATGACATCCGTAACACATTCGTATAATCACACGTTGCAAATGTTTTTGTTTGATAGGGAACTAACGGCATTGTATAATCGGCGTTTTTCTGTGGGCTGTCCTCGTCAGTCGCTAACACGTAACCTATTCACAATATTCTGTTTGCCACAGAAAACCATAGAATGAGACACAAAAATACACGTAACTCGAGAATTAAAATATAATTGAGTACTTTAGATATAGGCTATTCGCGGTTAAGTGAGCACTTTTGAGGCCCTAGTTCCTTTTTCCTTTCAGCAATTTTTTTTATCCTTTAACCACTTTTTAAAATAAATATCGCCATCTAAGTAATAAACACAGTGTGTAGGTTCCACCGCACTTGGAAGTTAACGTCTAATGCTAAAATAAAATACATTTATTGACTCTTATTCCAAACATGAGAGCTTTCAAAAGTGGCCACTTCATCGTGAATAGCCTACACATGTGTAAATTATGCACAGATAATTCCACAGAAAGAAATAAATGTAGTTACAACATAAATGCAATACAACACCGAGAGAATTATTAGTCAAAAGGGCGAACATCGAGGGGAATATTTCAGACAAAAACAAAAATCTGGCACAATACAAAGAAGACGACTTAAAGAGGAGCAAGACAAGTTATTTTTGCCGCAACAGTAGCGATGTTTTTGGGGGTTGGTAGTCTGTTCTCGACTTCAGGTAGTTTTAAATTGTACGTCATATCTGTCGCTTGAAGTGCGTTTCAGAGCGTTTGAAATGTAATTCTCTTTCCCACGAAACTAGCACAACGTGCGTCCCATTGTGTTGATCTACGAAAACATCACACACAGTCTATGCTTGTCGATTACTTTCATGGCGCCAATGCACATCGGAAACACTGTTTCGAAGCACTGCTAAACGATGGCTTTTTCCAAGCACTATCACGAAATATTCGGATCAGATAAATACAAAAGTACGCGAGAGTCGTTCATTGAAGCTTGTCACAGATTTTCTAACAATAAAACGATAGGGCCACTGCTTGAAGTCCCATGAATATTGTACAAGCAGCGCGACGAGAGCACTGCACGCCAGTTCAGAGCCGTGGACGTAGAGGCGATGGCGCATTTGGGTCGCAAGGCAGTGTTGGCCTTGCTGTGCGCATGCTTAAATTTGTGACCTAGGAAAATGTTTCCTGAGCGGCCATTAAAATATAGGCCAGAGATACGGACATTTCGCGAATTAATTCGAAAACGAGCTAGGTTTGACACGCTAGTACAGCTGACTACTTTTAACAATTGGATGACAGTTTTTAAGCTACGCTCTGAACGAGTTCCAGCCAATAAATAACCTGCAAGAAAAAGAGGACCGAATCCCTTGCTTCCTGGTCCGAGGTTTAACTGGAACATCAGCCAATGAACAATTAACGCCCACGAGCCACGACAGAAGATTCCATGCAAGCTAGCATAGCTGCTTGTATGGATGGTTCTATTGAAGATCTAGTCTTGTGAATATTTACGTAATTGGACGCGTGCAATTTCCAATGGAAGGTTTCGTACAGGGCTGGAATTTTAGCCAATCTATGGGAAGGGGTTGGAGTGCATTTTGTTAATTTTGTAACAGTGATAAGACCTTTATATAAGAATAAATAGTTAATAAAAACCACGAAAATATCTACAGTTGAAAAAAAAATCGTGTTTGACTGTGTTGGGGACACGGCCGTTTGTTTTGCGTGAATACGTCTACGTTGACGAGCTCGGACGCCGTAATGTTTATTTTACGTTCCCGGCACCGCTTCACTCGATCATCTGGAGTTTTATGGGTATCACTGGATTGCCTTTGAGGTGCTCTTTCCAACCGTATACGATTTATGTATTTCGACTTGGCTTTTTGACGTGTATAGGCCGAAATTGTGTTAAGTTTTCTTAATTTTATACATTAAACTCATACAGTTTCACCCTAACCACGGCACACAAATGTTTTTACACACGCAAGCGATTGATCTTGACGCCAGCTGTCGATTGTAACTTAAACGAGCGTCGTAGCTTCTCCTAGTCAAAGATATACTACGCGGAAGTTGTGAGACGTAGTGAAACGAACTCAAAATACCGTCCCCCCCCCCCCAATCGACCATGTGCTATGCTTTGCAGCCCTCACTCAACGTAATATATTGTTTGATCCTTTGGAAATCGAGTGGTGTAATTGAATTTTGAATGTAGACTATAGATTCGGAGCTGCAATGTCAAACTGTATCCCCCGATTTTGTTATCATCGGATATTCTGGATTACAGCCCACTATGGTCGCAAACATAAGACGCATTCGCGTCATGAAAAAGCATCGTGTGAGAATTATGGTAGGTAAACATTCCTGTTTACATCTGTGTAAAAACAGAAAATGATGAAGTCGTGTGAGAAGTCTGTTTCTGAATCACAGTCCCGGAAGTAAAGTGATAACAAATGCACTCGCCTTCACATGTGAGGCAGCAAACATCGTGTGACAGGTTATTAGCAGGGATAGGAAAAATTCGCGAGTTCAATCACCTGTAGGCTAGACTCCACATTCATGTGTACACTTGAGCCTCAGATGTTTGTTCATTGACTACTCTCCCATAGAGTAGCCAGTGTTACTTCACACATGGCAGTATGGCACCCGCTACTTATTTTCTTGCAAGTCTTCTATTGGCTCAGAGTCGTCCAGGGCGCGCCTAATAAACTGCGATCGGAGTGCAAAGTCAACATCAGTGTCCACGTGTTTGACGTCTATCTTGTCTTGAAATGATCTCGCGAAATGTTCCTATCCCTAGTTATTAAATAGGAACCTCCGTTCTGCTTGCATGCAGGCTCGAACATCGGGCCTCTTAGAAGATTCCTCCCGAGCTTGCGCGGAACACCGTATCATGGCACACCGGCTACTCGGGCTCGAGTGCGCAAAGTATTGTGGCGGCTAGCTTGTTGCCGCATCAATTCGTCGCCGTTTGACATCGTTGGGACGCTACTCCCTCAGCGCGAGGGGAAGTACAGACCGAGGACCTTATCTTCCCATTCGGTCATCATAATAAAGTCCTAGTTAGGGGGGAAACAAGTCCCCCCGCATGGCTGTCTTCAAAAGGCCAGAGAAATTTTACACCAAGCTGCAATTTAGTTCGTTCAGAGCTCCAGGGTAGCGCCTGGAGCAGGTTGAACCCCATTCTCCCTGCCTGACGGGGGAGAGAGTGGGTCGGTGAAGTTAAATTCGTGAAAATTTGTAACGCTTAGATAATATTATGACTATGTGAAGTTACTACCAAAGTGAAGTTAATACGCATAGAAAACGGCTAAGTTGCAAGGCATGTCCGGAACGAGGCGGATGATGAATTCGTGAAATTTCCGGATTTATATTAATATTCGTGGAAGGAAATTGGCACAGATTAGCTGACTGCTTGTGAAAAGCAGAATACACTACGCTGGAAGGAGAGGTGTATGTACATTCACTTGTGTCGTGTCCACAATCAAATTGTCCCAGCTGATAAATGATCATTTATATATTTAGGAACGGGATGTAATTCATCACACTGATAAACAAATAAAGACGTATTGGCGTTTATAGAAACGCACAGCGATGTCTTCAGTGGTCTAATTCAGTGGGAAACAATTGTCCAATTTGTCTGTCGACAGGGAGATATAGTCAGATATTTAGTCAAGAAGAGAAACAGCTGACGGTGGGCGAGATTTAGCTTGATAGAATAGGAGTGAAGTTTATCAGACATTGTAGAACCTAAAATTAGTGATTTACTTATAGTACCGGCATGAGTGTGTGTATGTATGTATGTATTTATGTATATATATAACGAGCCTCGAAGATAATAACAGTATGTTAGCTAATAAGGGGAGAAGAAGGACAGAGAAAGAAAGAGAGACTTGGGATATATGTGTTGGTAGCAGGGGGTTCGCTCTGTTAAACTTCTGCCGAACGCTTCAAGACAAGAAACTGCCACAGAATATTTCACAATACAGAATCGAATCTGGGGCGTGTATCTCGAACTCCACTGGCTTCAACGGTCACAAATACGACAGAACATCTTCGGCCCATCAGCGCCTTGTTACTGACTTGACAGACGACAGTCCGGCTAATTACACGTTTTCCGCAGCACGCATAGCTAATCAAACTGTTCCTTGAATAATTTTTGCGCACGGGAAAGGATACATCATATGTGAATGGCAAATTACACAGCATTGTAAGTCACGCCATCTTAATTCGCACACGATACAAATAAAGAGCAAGAAAAAGAGAAACATAAAAACCAAGATGACCTCCCTCACATAAACGAAAGAAAAATTTTCGCTATCCAACATGGTATGTTAGGAATTTTGTTTTTACGCTCACTTTATATTTAGCTACATTTCTCAAAGCACTAATTATACGAACAAACCAAAACATGAATGCTTTCATTTGACCATCTATAATAGTAACAAAATCACTACTGTCTGTATTTAACAACATTAGTCGAAACACAGAAAGAAGGCCCGTTTCCAGAAGCTCGCCTGGCCATTCAGCGAGCAGGGGTACACCGTCATCAGAAGAACGTTCGCGCTTCTTTACTTCAGTGTACTTAGCTATTCCGTAAACTCAGCTGTCAGAAAGGGCAGTGGCTAGTCTCGATCTCCGTCTGCGTCGAGACGCCGTGTCTGCAATCGGCCGTTCCTACGGGCGTGGACGTGTCCGTAACTCGGCGTCAAGTGACGTCACATTGACGCAGTCTGAACATGGCCTACAAATGCGTTGTCCGAAGTGAGCTTCCAGAAACTGACACTAGGTAGCAGTAAATTCGTCAAGTTATTTGTAGTGATGTTTAAATTTGCTGAACTATTGATCATGTGATGTTTACGAAATGTGTGATTTGAATATTCATTTATAATAAACGCCTTAACGGGTTTATTTTAAATAAGTTCGCCAACTGACATACAAATTTTATTTTTTAAACTTACGTTTTAAAAGTTTTAGCCTTCAAATAAAATTGCCAGACCGAACGAAGACATCAATAATAATATATTAACATTTCATCATATTTGTTTTGAGAAAGCCCACCTTGCACATCTAATGATCACATTAATATCGTAAACATCTCATGAATGCGCGCGAAAGTGTTTGTAGTCTTCTTTTTCTATCAACTTAGGACATAACTTCGGACAAAAGTTCAACTTTCCGAATGCTTCAACTTGGAGCACAGGTTGATTTGGGACCATAGACTAAAGATGAAGTAGATCGCTAATTCGTCTTCTGCGCATGTACCCAACATTGACCTACCCCAACCCTACACAACTGTCAAAGTCACATGGTCAACAGCGATGAACGTGTTTGTTTACATCTTAATTTCTAAATGACAAGCACTATTATATTAATAAAATACCTTTACCAGTTTGAATTTAATCAAAAAGCATTACAAACTGGTTACAGGCCGTTCACGATAAAGTGAGCACTTTCGAGGCCTAGTTACTTTTTTCTTTCAACTAATTCATATCATTCCACCACTTGTTAATGTAAACCCTGCCATGTGAGTAGTAGACACAGTGTTTACATTCACCATACCCAAAACCGAAAGTCCGAGGCCACAATGAAATGCATTTATTAGTTATTATGTCTTATGAAACAGCTTCAAACGTGCTCACTTTACCGTGAACGGCCTATAGAGAAAATATAAAAACATCTGAAAGCACTCGTTTATAAATCAGTTGTCTAACCTAAAATCCAAACCACGCCGTTTTCGCTAGACGCGTAGGCACAAAATCAGTTCACTGGTGGGACAAGGAGATTGGTCTACCTCGTCTTTAGTCTATGTTTGGGACACGGCAGCGTGGGGCAGCGCCGTGACGTCAGAGGGTCACGTGCACCAAACAGCTCATCTTTGTCCTAAGACACAGGTTGGGATAGCGCGACTGTAGACAGGCTCTTATGGCCCCACCACTCGACCGCAGAGTATTTTACATTCACGGTTTCTTAACAAACATTAAAAATATCACCCTAACTGTATCATGTTCGCGTGTTTTTTTATAATAACTTGTATACCACAACTATTTAACACTGTGATTAACTTTAAAGTGTTATATTTTCGATGATATGAAACATTTACTTGGGCTCTTCTATAAATTCTAATATGTATTTAGTATTCAAAATTAGTTAAAAACAGTGAGAGCAGCGACGTGTTGACAACAACTAACAAGAAATAGTTCACAGTTAAAAATTGATTTTAACCTAGTTTTCGGTATGCTAGTTGTAAATTTAACGTTCATATTGAAATATTTACCATTTTAGATAGCATTGATGGAAACGTATTGCTATGTTACTGTCAAAATTGTCAGCGCAAAATACGGTGCGTAGGTTCTAGTGACCTGGAGTTTTTTTTTCTCCCGAGGGAGAAACTTGAATAGGCGAAGCGGAACTAGTCACATTCTCTCTCTCTCTCTCTCTCTCTCTCTCTCTCTCTCTCTCTCTCTCTCTCTCTCTCTCTCTCTCTCTCTCTCTAAGTTTCACTGCGCTGGAAGTAGCAGGAAAATGACGTTTTCAATTTCACCATATTTCGTACTTTTGCAGCAAAAATAGTGATGTTTCAATTCGTGATTTAGTATTGAAACTACAGTTTGATGTTTGCATACGTATTAAATAATTTAGATGTAATTTCGGGAAGGTTAAAAATTGGAAGTTGGCAGAATTGGCGAAACAACATGGTGTGTGGCTGTTGGGTGAACGATGAGTTAATTTTTCTTCCTGCGAAAAAATACTTAAAATTACCACGGCAAGTTTGTGCACGTTGTGTTTTTTTTCAACCTACTTTAAGACAAGTGATGATGTTGTGTTAAATCTGTTTCCATGGCCGCTATAAATCTACTGTAATGTGCGTCGTTTCCATTGCGACTGATCTGTATGAGATCGAAAAAAAAAGCATTCTTGTGTAAACATCGTGGCCGTTACGCTGGGCCACGCTGTGTGTGTGTGTGAGATACCAAATATTGGACGTGCGATATTTTTATATGTTTTAACCGTAAACGGTTTTATGGACTAGTTATTATTTGAAAGACACGTCTGTTTATTTATCACAACTTTGTAACTGTACCCAAGTTGTTTGAAACACGAGTGTGTAATGTGTTTACGTTCCTGTGAATTTAATGTTCGCCACAGTCGCCACAAATTACTAAAGTCGAACCAGAAATTTTTCGATATAAAATTAAATAATACCTGGTAAAAGCCAATCATGCAAAGAAATATTGGCGGAATGAAAGTTACGGTAGGCCTATTTTTTAAGTTTCAAGCTGATAAAAAAATTAATAAACGACACTAATTGCGTGCTTGTGATTACTGTATTTTTTGTAGACTGGTTGTAACTTCATTTTAGTATTTATTCCAATTGAGGCCGTCCTTTTAACGAAATAACTCAAAACACATCAATAACAAGAGGTTAAATACACACTACAGTTCTTTCCGCCAAATTTGTAATAGGGTTAAACACAGACGTGGCAAAATTTTAACGCGTATTGTGTGGAATGTGCTACTTCGGGATTAGCACAGATATGTTAACAATGTGTAAAATAAAAACCACAAGGACTAGCAAGAATACAGACATAGTTGAAAAGTCGCAAAGCTGACCTAAATTCGGTTGTAGGTCAAAATTGTGGACATTTTTGTGAAATGGTTTTTGAATTATGCCAGAATTCTTTCAACAGCCGAAAAAATAAATGCTGTTTCATTTGACCGTTATGTATAACTGTTATGTTTAACATTTGTATATTAAAATAATTAAAAATACTTTGTAATATACAAATATAAAAATAGAATTTAATTGTGAAATTATATATTTTTGTTATAGTTCAGTTTTAATTTTCTTTTTTTTAACAGTTTTATTTGTATGCTTATACAACAAAAACAAATTTGATATTTAATTGCAATAACTATATAATGTTTGTTTAACAATTTCATTTTTTATCCTCTACATTTATACATTTTCGATATTGTAGTTTGAATACTTTCTATTTTTTTCTATTTTTGGTATTTTTAGTATTTATGGTATATTATAAGCAAAAAGAAATACAATAGGGTAAAATCGATTTAAATTTTAAGATGAAAATTTTAAAAATTTATGTTTTATCTTAAACTTATTTTGTATTAAATTTTTAATTTTAATTTCTATATTTACCTCCTACAGTAAGAATAAAAATAACCTTTACCTATTTTGTCTTCTAAATTGGTATCTTCTTCATTTTCTGTATTACTATATTGTACATTATCTAAATTTGTATCTTCCTTATTTTCTTCTTTAAAACAATTATTTTCAGCATATAATATTCTCGTAATGTTTGTTTTTTTTTTTTTTTTTAATCCACTCCATATACTCTACAAATTTATAATTTTCTTTATCATAATCTGTAATTTTAACACAACCTTTCTTAAGCACTAATACATCTAAACATTCTGTTAGGCAATCTTCTTCTAATAAATTATTTAACTCTTCTCTTGTTGGTTGGTAATCTCTTTTACTGATATAATATAAATTTAGAGATTTTGGGATTTAAATCTGTGGAATACATTTATAATATTATATGATAATAATTTTTTAATTATTTCTTTTTGTGTTAGAAAATATTAAGAATACAATAGTAGAAAATAACTGTTTAAATTAAAACTTTAAATTATTTCTTCAAAAGTTAATACATATTTTTGTTATATAAAATAAATATATAATTTTTCAGCTACTGCATTTATAAATTTTCTATGTTGTATTTTTTTTGGTACTTTTAGTATATTTGTTATTCATAATCAGTAAATAGTTTTATAAATATTAAATCAAAATTCTTTTCTTAACGAAATTGTATTAATGTACCCAATTTGTACGCATTACATCCACATTTTTAGTAATTAAGTATTTGTTTACATAATTGAGGAAGTCTATCTCTTGTGTAACAATAAGGGTCAAATAAATTTATATATTTTGTTTCTTCACACATCAAGAAGATCGAAATATATTTGAAGAATTGACTTTTAGTAACCCTCCTGGTCCGGGAGTGTTGAAAGCAAATAAAAATATTTTAAATATTATATTAAAATTATTTATAATAAGATGTTGTAACTGTTTGTAATTTTTATAAACAACTGTAGAAATTCTCTTGTATTACACATTAAAATTATTAATAATGAAAAGAGAATTAAAAATAATATTAATTAATTATTTCTAAAGATATTGCTTCATGGGAAAATAAATGTTGAAAACTAAAATATAATATAGAAAAAAAAATTGGTATTTATGTAGTAGTTCTTTAGGTTATGAAGCTTATACAATTTACACTAAAGAAGAAAATAATAACTTGGTACTGTGGTTTTTTTTTTTGGGAAATCGCTACATTCAAAATTATGTAGGATAATTTGAATTATTTAATTGTATAGAATATCCTGAATGTATTTTAGCATATTTTAAATAAAGTGATATAATTATACAAGAAAAATTCAAAGTTGTGAAAGTAACTTTTTGAATAAATATCTTTAAGATATACACAAAAATAATTTTTTAATTACAATTTGTAATAATTTTCTATAAATAGCTTTCTTTATTGATTCTAATTTAATGTAGTAGAAATTAATGTATACATTTAATTAAAACAGACACAGTAAAAATGTTTATAATTAGGAAATAAATTTTTTTTTTTATTATTATTATTTGATGTGGTTTCAACTTTACCACTCTAATTTTAAATGTTAAATTTAAATCTGTTTTTCTATCCCGTACTTCTTTTTCTAACCAATAATAAAATATAAATAATTTTCTAGATTCTCGAATTTTAAAATATATCTATCTTTACAACGATATATTTGAACAGAAATGTGAAATAATTGAATCCAATCTTACTTTTAATTCTTCTAATCTTTAACACTCTATTAATTTTTCTTTTCCAACTATCTCTTCAAATTTATATTATCATTATTTTCCTTATTTTGTTCCTTATATAGCAAATCATCTTTACCTCTAAAATTATCTAGCAGATGCATGTGTTCTAGTTTTGGAAAACTATTTCCTTTAAAACATTTTATACCATTTATTTTAATTTCTAAAAATGATTTATCTTTTTGAAAGAAAAGTAAATAGTTCGGCTAAAAAATTATATGGAATTAAAATAAATCCTTATTCTTTTTAATAATTCTTCATCTTTAACAGGTTCTATAAATTTATTCTTATCATGAGATTTACCATTATAAACATATTTAACACCATCTTTTTCTCCAAGAACTCCAGCATAAGTAAATTTACTTTTTATCATTTATTATTTACAACAAAAGTATCTCGTTTATAAATACCAGTTATTTCGAAATATTTCAAATTTTTTGTAAAATAATTTATTACTTCTTGTGCTTGTTTTATTTTGTCTTCTTTTTCTAGTAAATTTTTTTATTCTTCTTGGATAAATTTCGTTTTTTTTCCAATATAATTTAATTTTCTTTCTTTTATTTCTAATTCTTGCCCTCTTTTTTTGTACATCGAAAATCAGCAGAATTTATTGGTTCTAGTTCTTTGAATTTATAAAGTTCCAGTTTATGTATGAAATTTGTTCTTTTTCTAAAAATTAATGAAATGAGCTCTTTGTTTTTATTATTCGTAATTCTTTGATATCTATTTGTTTTTGAATTGTGGAAAAAATAGAATTATATTTCAAAAATATATTTCTCCAGATTTAATAAATCATTTTTGGTCTACAGTTACAATATTTTTATTTTACTTATCTTATTTAACCTCTATATATTTAATTGGTAAAACAAGATGTATAAATCTATTTCTCCCTTTTTCTTCTGGCAATTTATTTATTTGTGTATCTGTTTACTTTTTGTATTCTTATTTCCCCAATAAACATATTGTAATAAATTTTTATAAACAACACAACTACTTTTTCTAAACCGTTTGTTAATTTTTCCCATATTTTAGATAATGTCACAGAATAAAAGTGCGCATTTTCGAAATATGTTCTAATGTTTTCTATTAATTTAAACAATATTTTCTTGGTTCGAATTCTTGTTAGTGTTGGACATTTCATTTCTTTAACTATAGAAAGTGGCTTCTAATCTTGTAATTCCATTTTATTTAATCAAATAATTTTTAAATGTATTGTTAATGTCTTTTATCTAGACAGTTAAAAAAATCTGTAATATGGTCCCGAGATTTTTATTAACCCCATGAATCATTAATTGGCAAATAAATTTACTATAAATTTTTACTCCAGAATTACAATACATCAATGTTAAACAATATTTACCAACAGTTTTACCATTATTAACAATTACCTTAGAATTTTCTTTAAATCCTCCATGCATGCAAAAATTAAAATTATTTATTAAATATTGGCTCGTCAATTCTGTATTAAAAATTCCCACAAAATGTTGTGCTAGATCTAAATCTAATAATTAATCACGTTCTTTCTCTGATTCTTATAATTTTTTGTTAATTCTTCCAATAAAATATTCAAGTTTACATCTGCTTGTTCGATTTTATAAGTAATATCAACATGATTTTTATATTTTTAAATTATATATTATGTATATTCTTCTATAATTAATTTAACACCATTTACACCATTAAGTTTGAAATTTAATAAATGTGGAATTTTGGTCATTTCTCCATTTTTAACTAAATAAAATTTGGAAAATTAGCTTCTTAAAACACTATGGCATCCGCCACATATAATGAACACACGTAACAGAGAAATAAGTTTTTATAGAATCGGATAATTTTTTTATAGAACTAGACAAAAAAGGAAATTCAAAAAGTAATTCGAACTTAGGTAGTTAAAGTAAAATAAAGTCATTTTCGTACTTACATGAGTTAGAATTAAATACAAAATATATATAATATAATTTTCAAAATATGGATGAGATATATTGTTCTGAAGAAAGTTTCGAAATTATTTTACCTGACGGATTTGTTAAAATTATTGGAAATAAAGATTTGAAAATTAAAAAATATAAAGGGTTTTTATCTTTGCTATAAAGGATTTATAAAATTAAATGCTTGATATTGAATTTTCAAATTAACAATTTTTCATGTTTTTAATTTCTTATGTGTTTTAATTTCTATTTTATATGGTTTAAGTTTTAACAGATTCTCAGTTACTTTATATTTTGTTAAATTGCTGTGATTTTCTGTTTCTTGATATTTTGTTAAATTTTTGAGAATTTTACTTTCTTAGCATTTTATCAAACTTTCGAGATTTATGAAGTGGGCTAGAATCGGCTTTTTGCATCTACTCTTATCTGCCACAATTTGTGAGAATAGGTTTAATAGTTTTTGAGATATATTGAAAAATCTTTATTTCACCATTTGGTGTTATTTTCCAAATTGGCTGACCAGCAACAATATCTATCTTGTTTTGCAAGATAAAAAGTTTTGGTTTAAAACAGTTGACTTGTTCCAGAAATATGACATATCATTCCAAATTTTAAAAATGGTCGCCATTTTGAAAGTAAGTGCCCAACGTGTTAAAAGAGGGACACCCGCACAAACACAAACACAGTCCACACATACACACATACAGAAAAGTGATCAATTAAGCCTTTCTTTCCCTTCGGAAAGTAGGCTATAAAATAACATGTTACCTCCGAGAAAAAAACAACCGATTACTACCAAATTTGGCAAATATGTAGCACTATGGCAGGCCATGTATACTGATATACTGTGAGAGGGTCGGACACATATTTACAAAATTGCGGCCAAATGAACATTTTTATCTCCGAGTTTTTTATTTACGAAATTACGAAACAAATTTCAACTTAACTTTTGTATTCTAACTGTATTTATTATTTCCACCAAAATTGTCTATGCAAAGACTCGTTTATTCTTCGTTTTGTAAAATAGCCCCACATTAAATAATACAGTTTTTATGACGTATCTGGGGAAACCATAAACCAATTTTTTCTAATTTGTCGTCGAAGAAGTTGTGCTGTGGTAGGCCATGATAATTTACCCGTCTTAAATGTTTAAGACTCTTATTTTCTGAATCGTGCCTATACTATGCGACACTATGTCACGGGTATAAATTTATCTTCGTCTATTATATATATAAGACAATCATCGAATGTGCTAATACATAACCTTTTTGTCAAATCAACCGATTAATACCAAAATTAGTATTTCTACAGTAGGGTAGGTAAATTAACATGTTAGGTGTCCTGTAGGCAAGTTTTATGTGGTTTATATAAACAGTATAGATTAGTATGTTATATCTATGAACGTTTCATCAAAATTAAACCAAATTTTGTATGCTAACATTATTAATTATAACCATCGTTTATGCATAGAGTTCCAGTTTTGCCGGAGTTCTTGCAAAATAGTGTCAGGTGAGTAAATAGAACATTGTGCCTTATTTCCGGAATAATTCAACTAATTTTCACCAAATTTTGCATGCCTATAGAAGGTCATGTAAAGTTACATAATTTCAGCTGAGTTACACTGATTTTCAAAATGGCGGTAATATAAATATGTTGATACTTTTGGCATAACTACTTAACAATTTAACAAATTCAATCGAACTTTTAATGCTGATAGTATCTGTTAGAAAAGTCGTGTACAGAGACTCTTATAGGCAATTTTGTAAGTTAGCCCCTTTTAAGAAATTATGGTTTCTATGCCATATCTTGGAGACGAATCAACCGATTTCCACCAAATTTGTACGCAAGTGGCGTTATTTTAGGTCATGTAAGCTCATGTGTTGTTAGTGGCTCAGACTCATATTCGAAATGCTGGCCGAGTAAATATTTCAGGTTAGTGAAACTTATAATTGAAAACATTAGACTGATTACGTCCGAAGTTGAGTTTCCGAATCCTACCATCGTGATGCAGTTGATTGAACGCAAGCTTAATTTGTCGAGTTTTTTCTGAATTCAGATCCCGGGTAAGTCACTCGTGTATATTAATTGTTTGCCACTGTCCCACATGTTTGTCACTCGTGTATACTAATTGTTTGCTCACATGTTTCCGGTTTCCATCTCTGATGATATTGCTGCCAATGACGCGTTAACGCCTTCCTACCATCTGAGCGTTTAAGAACTTCACTTAAATTTACTTGCGCCCATGTAGAGGAAAGCAGACTGATTAGTTATCAGTAACTGCTTGTTCCAACTCACTGCCCTCCTATTTGTGCACGCAACGCCAGACTTTCCGACGCATTAGCACATTGTTCTTTACTGGATACTGAATGTTTACTTTTCTAATAATTTCAGTTTCACTTGACCGACGCGCTTGAATAAAGTGATTAGGCCAATGACAAGGTTAATTTTACATACGGCGGAAGAATACACAATGTGCAAACAAGAAGATCTTAAGTTTAGCGTGATCAGCCATTAAGAGACATAATTCGTTCAAGGAATGTATCCCGCAATCTCATATAGCTGCTGCAGATGAAATCAAGCTCAAAAGCAATTGTATTGGTCCCGAGAGAAAGGCACAGCGTTATAACGATACTTGCACAGTTCCTGACAAAACATTTGTTAGTTTGCAATGCCTCCGTTTTTTTATACTTATCTGTGAATGAAAAGGTTAAATACTGACTGGTGTAATTTAAAGTAATTTTGACTGTGAGTTAGGAAAAGTAGTTGTATACCAATATTTCATTGTTGGAAGTTTGTTTTGAACTGACTACCACTGAAACGGTTTTCCCGCGGGTTTTATGTACAGCAGGGTTTGCAGCACTATTTATAAGTGGCATAATTCAAACTTATTTTTTATCGCTAACAATATCATATTGTCATATGACGTACGTAGCAATAGTATAAATGTTATGCTGATGGGAATGTTAGTTTTTTACTCGTGGCTACGGGAGAATACCTATCCAGTGGGCAGAGAGGAAAAACAAAACAGAGTTGTCAGAAGCGTTCGGCGAAACCTGAACCACACTATAAATCTGAATCAGAGACATCAATCCTTGGAATTATTTTTATTTAATCTTTAGTTAATGATGTGTTAATCTACTCGGGAATCAGTTGAATAAGGTGTAAATGCCGGGCCAGTGTAATGCACAAGAATCAATATAAATAACTTTTAAATAAGCGAATACCACCAACTAAAATAATGAGCAGAACCTTATCGATTCCAGGGAAGGAATTTCAACAGATACGCAAATTCACGAACTTGGAGCAGTTTCAACAACTTCAGCAGTAGAGTGAAAATAGTGCTGCCTGTATGACAGGCTTAAAACAGATTTTTATTTCTGTACCGGACTTAAAATCCTAATTTATTGGAACTTATTTGATCTTACAACTGACGCTGGCAAGTAAATAAATACCATTCATTTCTGCGGCATCGGGCTCCTTGTCTCGAATTTGTTCGACAAACATGAAGTTCTCATTCAGAAGTGAGAGGCTTCGAAATGTCCCAAGGTTCCACGCCAACGTCCCTCGCCAGCCGCGCCGGGTAGAGGAGGCCGAAATAGTTTCTGTTTTATTCCGGAAGGGAATGATTTGTCAACGGATCGACGGGACTTCAAAGGCGAAGCTCACTAGACTGAAAGTTGACGCAGGCCACGCGCTGTATGCCCGTAAAACTGATGACGCGTTGAGAGTCTAAATAAAGACCGCTGGTGAATTTCCAGGAATCCGAAGCTGTTTACCAGTTAACCCAAGACCTTACCCAGTAGGAAATATCACTTCCGTTCTTGGCTTAAATGTATGACCTTCGCAGTGCTGTTTTTCTCTAAGTATGTAGCAATGGAGAGAAAACATTCCGAGTTACAGAAATTAAAATTATGTGGTATTACGAGCTCTCTTGAACAGACAGATTCACCAGGAATCTGCAAATGTGTCATCATCCTTGAATTATTTGGGTTACGAACCGTCTTACTGTGGTAGAGTCGTGGGTTTGGACCGAGAGTAAAGAATGGGTGGAATTGTGCGTTTCTTTCTTTTTTATTTTAGGATCGGGTAAAGAATGCTTTTTGACATGCAAGCCACCCTCTGCGATCAGGCGTATTGCACACAATTTCACTGACTCTAACGAACAGGAAGGTCTCTTCTTGTCCTGTTATGTACTTTGCAAGGCTCAGTGATCTCCCTGTGGGAAACTGATACGTAAACTCCGATACTGCTCTAGGGTATGACTGGTCCGTACTGCTGTAGCTAAACACAAAGCCAACACATCATTGGTCGTGATAAGGAGACAAGTGCCGTGTACAGAACATATCAGACATTTTCTTATTTACATCACCACCAAGCATTAATTAATGTGGCTCTGATAGGGTTAAGTAAGAATGATTGATTCTCAAGTGATTCGGGCGCTTGAATGCTTGAATAATGGATTAAGTGATGAAACACTTTTCCAAGAGAGGAACCGCAGTCAATGGCAGAAGAAAATCTGGAAACCTGTGCGTGGCATACTGAAACATAGCAAGCAGTCACATGTTTTGTTCGTAAAGCGTTATTTTTAGCATACTTGCCGAAGGAAAGAAAGGCTTATGAGATCACTTTAATGTCTGTGTGTATGTATGTGTCTGTGTGTGAGTTTTGTTAAGAGTGGAATGGACCCCCGCATTTTTTGTGGAATAGTTGTTTGCGCGAATACGCGTATCTCGGTAAATAAATGTGCTGCAAATACGACCTTTTGACACAAAAGATAAAAAAACAATTATCTATGCCCCTATTTTTTTATATTTTTGCTATATTAGGTTTATTCTTGCCGAAAAAAATCCTGAAAATGATCAAATATCGCATTTTTAAAGCTTGCCTATGCAGTTTTCTTAAGCGGAAAGAGAAAATTATGAAGATACGGGCGTATTTTAATATGTGGTCTTTCCTCGCGTGTAATAAAACCCCTATGTTACAGATTTAATTTGCACAATACAGCGTCACGACGGAAACGCTGCACGCCAAGCGCGTAGGAGCGATGAGGCGCTAGGCGTGCGTGTTAGTGTCGCCCGTATCGCTCTCTCGCTTCTTGACCTTGGACGCGGAGGTCCATCCCACTCTTAAGGTAGCTTACGGGGACGAACGTATGAGTTTCTGTCGGCGCTGCGAGGATCTCGAACATTGCAAGGACTCCGGTCAGGTCCTCGGAAGGAAATGTCACGGTTTTAAAGTCTAAGGGACACATCCGCCAATGGTAAAATTCTATCATTTTCTGAGCGAGTCCTCGTAACGACCATACAGATTCAAACGCTTAGTGCATCTAAATTCCGTCAGGAAGTGCTCTTGTCGATTTTCGTTACACACGGTATGTATGCAGTTGGTCGTCTGTGTATGGATGGAGGACTTGGACACACACTTCATTTTTACACACTGATGTAAGCGCCTTCGGTTTCTGTAAAGACCTCGCTTCCGGTCAATAAGAGAAGAAAGTTAGAATTTTAAATGCATCTGTAAACACCGAGTAATACAATCATCCTGAAGCGCTGACGACTCTGTGTTTGTTGGACAATATTATTAATTATGTAAAAAAAAAAGCGTGGGAATTTTTGTTTCACTTAATGCCTGTGTACGATGTCATAACTTCTTATTACTTTTCCTTACGAATTATTATTTTTTAAATAAAATTGTCACTGTTTTTAGACACTGGCGTTTGCTTTATATTTGCATTACCTTGGGTGTAAAATATAATTTTACTCGGATAGGTAAACAAGATATTTCGTCTCTTTGTACAGTGACCTAGTTTCTAGTAGACATCGGCGGACAATGCCGTGCTGCGGTGAAGTTTTTCAAGGGAGTTTCTGCTCCCAAAAATAGTTTGTGTAATGCCATCCTGTCAAAAAACTATTCGCATAATAAACTTAATGAATTAAGATGTTTTAAAATTCAATACACAATTATATAGCATAAGTAAGGTTACGTTTGTAAAATAATAATAATTTCAGAAAATATTATTTATTTTGATAAAATTATGCAAATATCTGCTATGAAAATCCGTCATTAAAATTATTACAAACTACCACACTTAAAAATTAACACAGCTCACCATTACATTTTTTTTTCCGAATCAGAATTTATTTTTTTCTATAACTTAAACAAAACAAAACACATTCATTAACTTTCTAATATAAAGAGCAGTCTTGGCTATGTCTAAAAAAAAAAATACTTCTGTGTATTCTAATAAGACTTATGCTGAGGTAATTTACTTCTCTTCCAACATGGCGATCTGGGTTTGATTTCCGGCAGGGTAGACACCAGATTTTTCGCAAGTGAAATACGCAGCGGTCATTGCCGCTGGCCGGTATGTTTTCTCAGGGTACTACAATTTATCCCACCATTGAATTCCCTTGCAGATCCATATGCCCCACACATCACCCTCATCGGCGCTGAAGACCTCAGCTGTCAAGCCTTAGGATTTGACATACATGTAGATTGATAGTTCGTTAATTCGAAGGTTAGTGGTTGCATGGACACATAATGCTTGTGGGCATTTCTAAAACACAGCACCGACCTTTCAAAATTTGTGTCTCCATGGCAGTTAAGTTTTTCAAAAGCACAGTGGTAGATGAGATGGTCATAGACGTTTCATTTCAGCACTAAAGCCACGCCCGCCCTCCATTCATCCGATGTTGGCGAGATATACGAGGAAATATTTATCCATAACCTGACTACGAACATTAATGAGTTTTGTGGTAGAGATAGCGGCTGGTGATGAAGTTGTTGCTGTTGATGGTCGCACACATTTTGCAGTACAGGCCATTCACTGTAAATGTGCGTGTCACACAAAGCTACCTAATATCATTGCTGCTTAGTTGGCATGAATTAACATCCATTGTCAACAGAATAAAGTTTCCTGTATGACATAGTAGCGGGTTTGTTTCCTATTTCCTGCCGAAAACAATTCCAACAAACCATCTTAGTACCCAGAGCCTCGTCGGGTTTTGAAAACGATGGGACTTGTCGACTCCCATCGTGCTACACGACATCAAACATTTCGAGGAGCTCAATAATATATCCATCAATGCCTATTCAATGGTAGACAAGGAAGGGAATATTGTTGACGAGAAGTTCCATAATGCCACGGAGGGGTGTATCATGCCCATTCGCATTTCTCATGGGCGATGTAAGCGCCATGCAAATATTTTGGAAATTCGTGGCAGTAATTGGTTTTGATTCAAGATTTGTCACGCTTACTTCATAGTCAGTTGTCCAAGGGCACTGTCTCCAGTACTTTTTCGAGTAAAGAGAAATTCGCAAACCATACTGATTTGTGTCAACAACAAGGTTCTGTTCGGTGTGCATTACCGACACAGTGCGTCCAGTTCTGTAATTTTGCCAAACAGCAAATAATGGGGTTTAATGCGTACTGCGATACTGAGGCTTATTTGAAACCCATGTTCACATGTTCGCCCCAAAATGCCAGCGGTACAACAACCGGCACTAAACATGTTCCGTATGCTTGTAGCATTTTGCTCGTGTGTGTTTACGACCCCACTTTAACAGAGTTTGTGGGTGAAGATTGTGTGTATAAGATGGTTGACAGATTAGTTGAGTTGACGAAGTAGGTTGCAGACATATACAGCACAACGGTTCCAATGAAACCATTGACAATGTCTGACAGCGCCAGACTTACAGCTCACAAAAGTTTGTCACATTTGTAATCAGCTGATCGGTAAAGTGTTTGCGGTTGACCATGGCCACTTAACAGGCGCAAACAGAGGTCGCGAACATGATACATGTCATTTACTGATCATACTGAAAAAGAATCAACTTGTCACTGTATTTCATAATCTGCAGAATTGCGATGCTCACTTTTTAATGAAGCCTTTAGCTTCTTCTCGCGTAACTCAGCCCGACGGAGGTGTGGTAATAATAAATCCAGGCGACATCAAAGCGATTGGAACCACCTTGCAGAACTACAAATGTATCACAAAACACATTCTCCACGAGAAAAACTCGCAGGGACGTACACGAGTTGTGCAATTACGTTTCATTGGCTCGTTAAAATTCATGAACGCGTCACTGTAAACACTTGCAGGTAATTTATCGTCTGTGCAGATAGCTATCACCCGGTAACAATTTCCAGACAACATACAATTTGATTTGGCCCAGAGAGAGGTAGTATTTCTTTATGGCGTACCTCACTCCCACCAAAGGATGCATTTCGTGATTTAATAAAAGCGAGGGCATAAGTGATGAGGAATCCTCTCACACTCAATCTGCATGTAGTGCATACAACTTGCAAAATTTAATGGAGTATACAATGCAGTATTTACGTGAGGACATGTGTTTGTAGGCAGGCGTTTTTGAGAATTTCAGGACTGTATGTTTGGCAGAATACGGTCTGGACCCCGCAATGTACGTCACAGCTCCGTCCCTTTCTTGGGACGTTCTTTTATTACAAACTGGTGTGTGGCCTGATTTGATGACGGTAGATACATATCTCTTTGCACAGCGCTGGCTTCAGGGGTGGGATTACCCAGGTTTCCAGAAGCCACAATCAAGATAATATTTACATGGGTGATAAGTACAATCCCAGTGTGGCAGGGAAATATAAATGTTACTTCGACGTAAATGGATTGTATAATCACACTATGAAGTGCAAGTTACCTATTGGTAGTTTCGAGTAGGTTCAGGCAGAAGACGTTTCAATGTAGGGTTTCGCCAGCATGGATAATGCTGGTGATACCAGTTGTTTCGCGGAAGATAATCAGTCTTTTCCGGATGAATGTGATGATGCCTTAGAAGATCTGCCACACACAGTGAAACACTGAAGCATTACTTAATGTATGGAGCCAAGATCGGTGCTTTTCCCACCGCGTTCTGTGCTTTGGGCAAAAGGTATGGATGGCTTCGTACATTACTTTCAATATTGAAAAACATGCCCAGGCAGCGAACACATTCGAGAAATCGTTTTTTATATTGATGAATAATTGTGTATATAGACAGACGTTGCAAAATGTCCGCCGGAAAAGGGAAATCAGTCGTATCGAGGTATGATACGATTTACGGGGAAGCAACAACGATTGGGCATCCGACATTCAAGGATAAGGAGATACTCGATGAGAATTTAGTCTTGATTGAAATTTAAAAAATGGTCTGTTTCTTTTAACAGGCTTTTGTATACTGGTGTTACTGTTCTCGATTTGTCTTAATTATTATTGTATGACTTCAATTACAATTACATGCAGAAGACATTTCTTCCGCCGGCTTTGCACCTGCTCTACTGCGATAACGACTTCCTGATTTATAAAGTAGACTGTCACAATGCCCACGAGTCTGTTTCCCCATATCTGGCTACACGGTTTGACACTTCCAATTATGCGCCAAATAATCCGATAAAGTTCCCCTTAGTGAACGAAGGTGTTACAAGAGTTACGAAGGATAAATATGCTAGCTGCATCATCACACAATTTGTGGGTTTTCGCCCTAATCTTCACACATACACCGTATTGAAGTACCAGTGTGTGCATCAAGCTAAGGGCGTGAAAGCTTAAGTGTTGCAGTCACTTTCGCATGAGGATGTTTGGATCGCCGAATGCAAAATTCACTAGTTATGGGGACTCAGTTCCGTTCACGTGCCCACGACATCTTCACTGAGCGTATTACCAGAGTCGTCTTGTCAACTGACGACGACAAGCGCTACATCGACTCTGACAATGTGTCGACTTTACCTTGGGGTCACTACAAAATTACCTTGTAAATTAACCTACTCAACAATGTCGTCTCCTTCCATCCATCAACTAGTCAACACCACATCAGTTAAACGCCTGTTTGCTACTCCACACCACCTGTCTGCAGCTACGTCTGTGCATGGTGCGAGGTCGAGTCCGCTGCGACGCCCTCTACCCCACAAGGGTGTCAGGTATGCCAATTTCTGCCTCACTCGTACAACACACTAACATAACCTAAACTATCCCTACGGGGCAGAAAGCGCTCTCGACATAAAAACCCAAGTACCGCAGCCAATACCCAATCCCTTATAACTACACTATTTGAGTTACAGCAGAATAAGTTATTATTAACTCGGGGGTCATTCAAAATAATGTCTCTCAACTCGTTAGTTCCAGGGTCTTTTGGTTTTCTATTTATTCCGCACCAGAATGAATATTTACGAGCACTGACTTTATGAAAAATACATTCCCATTTAAAAATTAGCGCTTGCTATGAAAAATTCTAAATTCTTTAGCACTCAAGCATATGACTGCGTAGGCAGACCCCTTAATGATTTACAACATTCTTTACCTTACGCAACATTTTTCAACACACGGAGCTCTTTAAAACTCCACACTAAAATACCAATTCATTGGAGAATCGCCCCGCGGGGCTTGTCTGGCGCGGTTTTAAATGTCTCCAAAAAATGACGGACTCTGCAAGGACGCGACGACGACGACGCTTATTGCTAACTCATGCATTGGAGTGGCGTCCACACAGAATACCGAAACGCGAACCATCCGGCGACGTCGGAAAACACCTTCGCCAGCCAGGGGCAACACACTGAAGACACCGCGGCTGGTCATCGACCTCGCGGCCCCGCGCAAACATGGGCGGTTTACTTGCGCTCCATCGCGTGAAGATGCATACCGACGCACTTGGTTATGTTCTGCACGTTACGCCATTGTAAAAATAGTATGCGCGTGCACCCAGCACTCTAACCGCACAGACGTGCGTTACGAAGAAACTAGCTTAAAATTTTTATTGCAAAATATTTAATGTCACGTTTCTGGGCTTCCAAAATCTTCAGAAGAAAAAAAAAACACTAGCGGCTCATGTACGTCACTGATACCGAATGTATTCATAAAGTGCTCGTCCACAGAACACGCAGAACGCACACGCCACCCAGCTTGGTAAATATTAGTTTCGCGAGCCGTCTTAGTGAATAGCGATCTCAGTCATTTCAGCCACGTTCGGCATGCTCGTATTAAAACAAATATTGCTGGTTCGTGGAGCGGCTTCGCACACAAGCTCTTGTACTGTCCGCGGCTGTGCGATACCTGCCCCGTACTTACAACAGCTGGAGCTGCACACTACCGGCGATCATTTCTGGCATTTCCACGCGATATTCTTTTAGCGGCCAGTTTACTCACTCCCGGTTGCGTCGCGGCGACTTGCACTCACTCACGCTAACCACGGCACACCGCGACCGGAACATGCTTATACTGCAGTCCCAGTACTGCCAACATTTCCGCCCGACCCGACCCGACCGCTATCGCTCACAGCTGAGACCTTCGGCCTGCGGTCAGGCGCCTACGCTGTCTGGCTTGCGACTCCAGACCGCCGCGCTGGCTGGGAGCGCTCTCGTCGGCACCAGCCAGGTGACGTCACGTACTCGCGCCACCCAGGCGCCACACCTGTGATCCTTTACGTATCGATAACAAATTTATCGGCGGCAAAAGATAATATCGCTAATAAATGCGACAAGCAACGCCCATATAAAACATGTGCAATAATATTCATAATACATTATTTAATAGCAATAAGAACAATTTACCGGCCCGCGTGTAGCAACATATAAGCACACGTTAAAACGATAAATATGCTGCGCATTCAATGCTACCACCTAGTAGCGCCAGCTAAATGCCGGCCCGAATCCGTGAACAAGACTGTCATGGCGCGAGTCCAGTCTACTAACACGCCGCATGTCTGGTTGTGTGGGAAGAGTTACCGCGCCTCCTGTCACCCAGTCCAACACGCGAGTGTATGCTTCTACTCGCGGCCTGTCTAAATCATGTCATCCTGCTGCCAGTTCAGCGCGAGTACAGTGTGCTAACGAACCACCTGTATACCACACCGCCTGCCTGTATCTGTGTTTACAAACTGAAGAATTTCAGTTATAGAAAGAAAATTTTGCAGGAAGATATGTGCATAAGATGTTCAGAGGGTGAAAGAAATTAGCATAGAGTTTTTTTATGTGCGATTTCAAATAAGGTATAGTAAATAAGGTTTTAATTATACATGTGTTTTATTTCTTAACTAACCATAGAAATGTTTTAAATAAATAAATAAATAAACATATAGATAAAACTGAATAAAAGCAAATTATGCTATTGTAACACACCAATAATTGTGTCTAGAGTAACAAAACGTAGTTGATTCGCACAATCGAGAAAAGATTGTCTGCCACATACACAAAGTGGGGAAAAAATAATGTCTGCAAGTTTTAATGAACGCCTTTTTTTTTTTCACGCTAAATCTTTTACACTTTTGCTCCACAAACACTCATATCTTAAGATAATGTTCTTTTCTTAACCATTATCCATACTGAAATATACATATTTATAACCCATTATTACTGTGGTGAGAAATTGATACATGAATAAATGTCGTTAACAGGAGTAGTAGTAACATGTAGATATTTTCGGATAATCAGAAAAATGTTGTCTGGCACGTAAACAAAGTGGGAAAGCAAACGTCTGCAAAGTTTAATGAACAATTTTTTTTTCTCACAAAAAATATGTTACACTTTTACTCTACAAACACTGTTATTTTAAGCTAATGTTTTCTTAACCAAAACAAGTATTAGAACAAATATGACATAAATATTTCTGGAGTGGTAAACATTTTTATACAGTTAGTGGGAAAAAAGTTTAGGTATAGAATGTAATGTGATTAACACGAACTGTTGTGTGTAATCAACTCCTTCTTCAGGCTTGCCTACAGAGGGGTGTCGGGGAGAATGTTTGCATGCTCGACAGCACGCAATTGTTAACTGACCTCTATTCAAACCATCCTTTGAGAGAACTGTTCATGAGGATAGGGGGGGGGGGGACTAGTTCCTTAGCCCATCCAGTAAGTGATCGATACAGGAGGGGATATGTGTCCCTTCCTCTTCCATTCTGAGGGCGAAGGTCGACTGACATGTCTCTGTCACACAGCGCTCCTAGTGGGAAGGAATCAAACACTCTCGCTCGGCAGTAAGGAAGCTCCGCTAGGTATTCGTGGACTATGCAGAATTTTGTGCTTTGTTAAAGTATCCTGACTTGATGTTAGCATGGCTGTGTGACTATTATTATTTAAGCAACATATGTAAATTAAAAGTGATCTGTACAACAGGGATTAAAAACGCAGGTCTTTAACACAATGTACAGCGAAGACTGATTTAATTGAAAATAATATTTCTCCTTTATATGTCTTACAAGATGACAGGGGCTATAGTCAAAATATATTCGTGTTTTAAACTTAGTCTACATCCATCCTCCGAGCTGAGCAGTCGTATACTTGCTTCTCACAATATTTTCTCTGAGTGTAATTACATACTCTCGAAATGCATTTACTCTGAATTATTATTATTCAAGGACATACTCTGTGTTGGAGTTCAGTATGCTTCTAACTCTCATAGAGGTTGGACATGTAATTACAAGTACTTGCTGAAATGTAATTATGATTTAATTAACATATGTAATTATACTTTAATTAATCTCGATGGGACTCGAACCGAGGTGCAACACACCACCCTCAGTTGTGTTTCGGTAGCCGATTGATAAGCATGTGTACTTAGTGTATAATTACCCTCTTGGTACAAGTAATTTGTCTCTCTCATTATTCTCATAACTGTTCATTATGCAATTAATGATTATTTAATTACACCTGATAACATCTAATTACCTTCGGCAGGATTCAAACCGAGGACTATGCCAGTACAAATGTAATTATGCTTTTATTACCGTCGATGTGATTCGAACCAAGGACTGTACCACTACAAACCTAAAAGTCCCTCGAATGTCGCTTGGGCGCTTGGTCCACCGAATGGGTACCCACCAATTAGTCGGTCAATCATAGAACAGCTCTTGAGGGTTAAAGGGAGACAACAGCCAACCACAACACACTTTCTTGGGAAGGGAGGAGGGGGAAAATCGATTAACAAAGTTAAACGATAGCACCACTTAGCATCCACCCTCCCGGCATAACTTCACTGGCTAATCAAATGGCCCTTAGGCCACCAATGACACCCTACTATCATCAACCGCAGTCGTTTCCAATACTAACATGAACGTTCAGTTCTTCATTCTGTTTGTACGTTGTTCAATTCGTATTCATGTAGTCATCATAGCTCTCGGTTCGTAGGTTTGCACTGCATTAAATGTGACGAAGTGAGTGCATTCATACGTATTATTTTGCTAGACAATCCTAATGTTATCGATGAAACAGAAAACGAAAAGAAAGGCATACAATTGAAAGCTATATATTTTCGAGGAAGAAATGCAATAGGTATATTTTACCCGTTTGTAGTGAATGTTCGCTTAGTAGTTCTGCTGGGGGCTCTGCCCTCGTAGCTCAGCGGTAGAGTGGTCGCCCTGTAGTCGGAGGGCCGGGAGCTCGCGCCCCGGCTCCTCTGCTGCTGATCCTCAGCTCGCACGTCACTCACATGCGAACTGTGGACTTGTTGTCAAGTTTGGTCTACTTGAGCTCGATACGGCAAACCATACAAACTCTGTGAAACGTCACACGTCGCCCAGGCTATGTCCAACGCCAGATGCATCGGTCAATGAAGTTAATAAAGTCAACTTGAAAAAAAAAAAAAACGGCAACGTAACTGTCTAAACGCCGGATGCTGTGAGTTGAAATCTTCAACAATGCATTTTTTTTTCTTTTTTTTAAATCCATTAACTTGCACAATATAAACAACGACAAACAAAATATGTTTATCTTTTGTAATGGTTTGCCTGGATTTAAAAAAAAACGAAATGTAATTCGTCGTACTAAGTTAGCTGTCACTTATTCGTTCAGTGAAAAATGGTTTCACTGAAACAACCTTTGGGTTTCCACCGATCCTAAGTGGAGTCGTTTTCACTAATTCGAGTAGTTGAATTTCACTGCGAATCAGTGGAACACCACTGATTCGAATTTAGAGTGTGCATGCAATTAATTACCTGAATAGGTACTATGTTTGTCGACACTAAAAATTAATTTAATTTATATTTCGTAAATAATTGTGAAAGTGATAATAATTGTGATAGCACCACGGTCAAAACATATAGGCCCTAGTGAGTGAAAAGATTTGGACGGCTCTTAACATCGAGGTCCTGAGAACCGATGAGGGCGATTGAGATGAGTATGGAGCAGCGCCGGAATGAAAGGGAGGGGGGAAACGGGAGATTCTTGAAAAAGCCTCCAACCAACGGCATCGTCTGGCGTGATTCCCACAAGCGAAAATCCGGAGTGAACCGGCCGGGGATTGAACCTGGATCGCCATGTCGGGAGGTGAGCAGGCTAACCGCTCAGCCGCCGTGGCCCCAACTAGGCCTTAGAATTTCACGCGCTCGCAGGTCGACCGACCACTCTAATCATTAATGATTTCACTTAGTGCCACGTGCAAATATTTCATCCTCGTGTAATAAACGTGTATTGTGCATTTGAACTATCACAATTATAAAAATATTACATTTTTACAAGTGTCCACAATTTTACAACGCCTATAACCGAACTTTAAAATATCGAAGTTCAACCACCGCAATTATTATAGCCGGTTCACGGTAAAGTGGACACTTTACAAGCTCTATTTTTTTTCTTTCAGCCATTTTTCATCCTTTAACCACCTTATTAAATAAATATTGCCATACAATTAATTAACACAATGCGTATATTCGACCACGCTCTAAATTTAACGTCTAACACTAAAGTTAAACATTGACTATAATTCCAAATGAGATGTCTTTCAAAAGTGCTCACTTTACCGTGAGTAGCCTATAGTAAGTTGCAGATAATTTCGAGTGGAGCTAATTCGCTGGATGTCACTGATTTGGCTCAATTTCCTCTATTTCGTGTCTAAAGTTTACGAATGCACGGCTGTCTGAGGGAGTAGCGTTGCTCTCCCGCTTCCGAGTTCACGGGTTCGATTACGTGCCGCGTTTAAATCGGACATTGCGTTTAAAATCGTGTTTTGGTTTAATTGTTTTATCAGGCTGCTGCGATCCATTCACCAGACTAGCTGGGATCTAAAAGTATATAAATTTTTTTGGGGGCAGCACAGCCGGTTTCCCTAGGCTCCATTCGAAAATTCCCTATTGTTCCGAAGTTCCTCTTAAAAGATATATCATCGTTTGTAGATACACGTCTTTGATAGCACCTCCTCCTTTACCAGTTTATGTGGTGATGGTGAGTCTTGATGTTTGATTTGGGGGGGGGGGGGGGGGGGAATGGATACTATACGAACGCACCCGATTATAATTCACAGCGAAGAATATGTGCGTATAGTTTTCTCGAAAATCTACAAATATTAATTGTAAATACTGCACAGTTAATATAAACGGTAAATATTAATCGCGACTTGGGGGGGGGGGAGTGAAGAGATTTGGACGGCTCTTAGCAGCGAGGTCTTGAGAGCCGATGAGGGTGAATGAGGTGAGTACGGAGCAGCGCTGGAGTGAAAGGTCAGCGGAAACGGGATATCCCCGCGAAAACCTGCCGACCAACGGCATTGTCGGACACGATTCCCACATGCGAAAATCCGGAATGACCCGGCCAGGGATTCAATCCGGATCGCCTCGGTGGGAGGCGAGCAGGCCAACCGCTCAGCCACCGTAGCCCCTCTCACGATTTGGGGTCAGCTAAAATTATTGCCACAGATCGCCGTTCATAAGAGTGGCATGAAAAAGAGTTAGTAAAAAGGGGGGGGGGGGGGGATAAAAAGCGCTCTACCTTGCAGAAACCCTGTTTATTATTCTGTCAAACTTTTTTTACCAACGTGACAAAATAGAAGATGCGCTTAATGATTTTACGATTATGCAATGCATTATTTTGCTTATACAGAATGTATACAAATTGTACCGACAAACTTCGGCTGCATGTTAATTACAAAAAAAAAAAAAATGTGAACTATTACATACGACTTACGGGCTAAATTTGGTGACACACATACCTACAAAAGTAAGTAAGTGGCCTTAACGTCTCGTCGACACCGGTCATCAGGGATGATGCAAGTTGCACAGGGAAGAGGGATTGGGGAAGGAATGCGATTGGAATCGGCCATGGCCTTTGTTAGGGACCCACCCCAGCATTCGCCTGGAGTGATTTCTGTAGAACCATGGAAGACCGATATCAGGATGGCGCGACCGGGATTCGAACCCGGGTCTTCCCGAATGCGAGTCCTGTGAGTTACTACTGCTCCACCTCGTCCAGTTGCGAGTGTGTAGACAATGCGTAATGGAACATAAATGTGCAAACACCACAACACCTGTCTGTTCTCGTTTAATCATTCCCTGGAAATATACGAATGTTAAGACCATTTTTTTACTTAATCTCCGTGGCCCTGTAGCATACTTGTGATATAAAATAGGTATTATTAATCCGCATGTCACAATTAACTTTACACATCATCCAGATACTCAAGTGTCCCATCTCTGTAATTAATAGAGACCTGAAAAATTCACAAGTTCAATTGACTTACGTAAATCATGCAAATACCATTGGTTGCTTGTTGTAATAGGGGAAGACGGTGATTTGGTCTGCATTTTATTGTGTGTATATTATTGGCTCAGGATTGTCCAGGAAGAGTAAACTAACGGGTGGACCAACAGCATAAGCAGTGCAAACGTACGATGTTTTGAGTTCTAGCTTGTTCCGAAATGAAGCCGCGAATTCTTCAGGTCTCTAGTAATTAACTATTGCGTCAGGTCCAACTCCAAAGATATGTACCACCCTCAAGATTCACTTTAGACCATAGAACATATATATGTTTTTACCTTCTTATTTTGTGATTATCCTGCAGCCGAACCTTGTCCGTTTAGTTTAGATTCACCCTGTATTTTGGCTTAGAGTGTAGAGAGCATGTTTACGTCTAACAAACACTGCGAAATTACCACTCTTGTTTTGCCACCCCACAACCTCCTGGGGCCGCGCTGGCTGAGCGGTTAGACTGCTCGCCTCCCAAGAAGGCGAACCGGGTTCAATTCCCCGGCCGGGTCCTCCCCGGATTTTCGCGTGTGGGAATCGTGCCGGATGATACCGCTGGTTGGCGGGTTTTCTCGGGGTTCTTACCCGTTTCCCCCGCCCCTTTTCATTCCGGCGCTGCTCCGTACTCACCTCAATCATCCTAATCGACTCACAAGACCTTGTTGTTACGAGCCGTCCAAATCCCTTAAACCTCCTATGTCACTCAAGATGTCCACCCTTGATTGCTGGCAACCTTAAAAAATGAAAAACGCCAACACGCAGAGGGTGACGTAAAGACAGATGTTACTGGGGTCAGTGTAACAGTCCTGGCAGCTGTATAGCCTTCTACCTTTTGGACTCAAACCTTTGAAAAATCCCCTCATGTATGACGTGTTTAGTTATTTTCAACATATGTCATATATCACAAGTGTTTTATACTTGTGTTCATAAAAGTTACTTTTTTTTCCAGGCTAAATCTGAGTGTTATTCATATTTTATGTATAAAATATAATGCTTCATTTATAAATAATGTGAATAAAAGACAGTTAGAAAACATGTGTGTTGGTACCGCCTGCTAAGAAATAGTTCTTATACACAATACTGTTATACTGAGTGCGCACGAATGCGGCGCGTTGTCGTTTGGTGTGATTTTCCAGACTTAGTTGTGCTTAGTTTACTCGAGGCGGAGGAATATCCTGCAAGTAGAACTTCAGCAGGGCTTCGGAAAAGGCTGAAGTAACCGCGAAGTTTTTACAGGAGGCGAAGACGCCGAGTACGAAGCAGCGTCTCCGTCGAAGGCGGCGCAGTCGCAGAGGAAACCGCGGAGACGCGAGAGAAGAGAAACATACATATTCGTTTTATCAGCAGGCTTGTGGACGAGAGGAGGAGGAGGAAGAAGATGCGCGCCAGCTACCGCGACGATGCTGTTGCCGCGCCAATATTAGCACGCGACAGGGTAAACACTCCGCCTTAACGTGAGCTCGCGCAGTTGACCTAATTCAGCCTGCGGGCGTCGCCAAGGTCATTACCTGCTGGCTCCTCCTTAAGGGCGCTGCCTACCAGCTGGCAGCTGCGGAATTTACGTAGGAAATCCCATGTTGAGGAAATTATTTCTCCTCAGTGCGTCAATTTAAAAAATAGGCATTTTAAAGATTTAAAGGCGTATTCTTTACGAAATTTTTCAGGAGAAGATCCCTACAAGTGTATTTTTTTCAATAAAGACAGGCAGTATTTACTTTTTGGTAAAGCATAAATTTAAAAAAATCCTTGTAAACAGTCTACGCATGTTGTGGAAACATTTACGCTGTAGGAATGTTCTAAAATTTGGGCTTGGCTGTGTTGGGGAACACGGCCGTTTGTTGTGCGTAAATACGTCTACGTTGACGTGCTCGGACGCCTTGGTGTTTATTTTACATCCCGGCACCGCTTCACTCGATCATATGGGGCTTTATGGGTATCACTGCTTTTGAGATGCTCTTTCCATCCGTATACCATTTCTGTATTTCGGCTTACCTTTTTGACGAGTATAGGCCGAATTTATGTTAGGTTTTCATAAGTTTTTACGTTAAAAAACATACAATTTCACGATAACCACGCCACACAAATGGTTTTGTACACGCAATCGATCGATCTTGACGAGAACCGTCGATTGATACCCAAACGAGCGTAGTAGCTTCACCTAGTTAAAAGTTATACTACGCGGAAGTTATGAGACGCGGCGAAACGAACTCAAAATTGGCGCCCCCCCCCCCGGCTCCTCCGGAGCGAGTGATGCCATGCAGTCCTCACTGAATGTATCAAATTCTTCGGTCCTTTGGCAATCGAGTGGTGTAATTGAATTTTGACTGTAGACCATAGATTCGGAGCTGCAATGCCAAACTGTATCCCCCGATTTTTTTATCATCGGATTTTCTAGATTGCCTCCCACTATGGTTACAAATTTAAAGAAGTATTCGAGTCAAAAATTGCGAAGAATACATTTCGTTTGAAATGCCTATCTTTAAAATTAACGCACTGACCCGAAATTTCTTTTAAATCGGATTTTCTATATAAATTTCGCAGCTGCATGCCGGAAGGCTGTGCCCTTAAGGTTAAAGTAGGGTGGCTTCCAATGAGAGCACTGAGTATGCACAACTCAATATAATGTATATTCTACGCTCGGTTTCTTCACACATTTTGAATCAGACCTTCGGAAAATCACCCCCATTATGTGTTTGGTTGATTCCTAAATACACAATATATCGCTCGCGTTTTACGCTTCTGTTAGCATAAGAGTTTCTTGTGATTTGTTAATTTTAACTTCTCATATCTGATCGATAAATTAAAATAATTCATTGTAATTATTATTAATTGAAACAAGACGTAAATAGGTAATGCCTACTAAGAAATAGTTCTTATGGAAAGTGTTATTAAAGTTAGCGCGCAAGAATGCGGGGCTCTGTCTCTCTTAGGTGTAGTTTTAAAGACTTGTCGTACATGGTTGCCACTCATATGGACAACCTAGACAACAGGGAAGTGTCAGGGAATTTGAAAACTGTCAGGGAAAAAAGGAAAATGTCAGGGAATTTCGAATAAGGTAGCTAAATGCCAGGGAATTCTGTTATAGTCAGGTTATTTTAGGCATTTCTATCATCAATCGTGCACCGCTACCACCATTGTATTAAATTATTTGGTAATTTTGGACTAAACGCCTACGCATTTTTCTTTGCAATTTATGTAGGGAGCAATTTCGTAAGATCAGAGAAGTAGTTTTGTGTAAAAGTGTAACGGTGCAAAGGCGCCAATTCTTACATAAATTGAAATGTTAGCAAAAGGTCATGGAAAAAAAGATTATTTTAGTCTTAAAATAAGGGAAATGTCAGGAAATTTTCCAATGGGAAAACGCCAACCCTGAATCAGCTTTGTTTGCATGAAGCGAAGGAATATCCCGAAAGTAGAACTTTAGTAGTACTACAGACAAGTTGGAAATAATAACTGTGAGTGGACTTTAGAACACAAACTATTTCAACTGTCAGAAAACTACCATTAATGGTGCAAATGAAAGAAGAATGCATTTATTTTTTTTGTAACGCTCTAAGATAGTTTGCTAGAATATTTACGTAAATGTGAAACTGAAATCAGACTCTTTTGACTCAAACTGCACGTATGAAATATTTGTAGATATCTGTTAAATGAGTTCTGAGAATTTTCGTCTAATTATATTTTAGTTCGACGATATTATAAATACGTGCAAAATAAATACCAATTTTTAAAATGTTTATTACATATTTTATGCATTTTTTAAGAACCTGACTTTAATTTGTCCGTTGCCGTGACAAATTTGGAATATCTTCAACGAATAAATGTAATTGCAGAATATGTAAATATTATATTACGTGTAAGCACTTCGTATTTAGTTATTAAGTATTCTCTCCACATATTTGTATTAAGTGATATTATATGACTTTAACGTGATACGAGATTTTCACAGTTGATACTAATTATGTGAATGTGTTACAAAAAGTATTTCTTTTTCAACACAATTAGATAAATAATACCATTTAAAAACTGATCTCGCGTGTTACGCTAGCCCATAAGACAACTTATATGATGAGACAGAATTTTACTGACTTATGTAACCAATAAACTGGCCATATCTATGTTCTAATTATTGTACCTGACGTGTATCCTTCTTTAGGGCGACGTGTGAATATGAGATATTTAGATGCGACCCAATTTTTTGCTGAAGAAAAATACAAGTCTACGGAAGTGTGGCTTCCATTTTTTTGCCAGTTTCCCCCGAACAACGGAGTGTACTTAAAGTTAACCCTAGTGTATTCTGAACATACTTATATGTCGAACCATTTGAAGTTGAGTCGATCCCGCGGAACTTGGGAAAGATAGTCACAAACTATAAATTAGGTCTAGTTTATTTGCTGGCATGTTGGGCGCTTCTCGCATAGAGCGGAGACTTGATGAGAAGCGAAACGATAACAGCAATAATGAATGAATAGATTTAGGCGGCTCTTAACAGCGAGGTCTTGAGAGGCGACGAGGGTGAGTGAAATGAATATGGAGAGCCTCCGGGATGGGGGGCGGGGGAATCGGGAGATCTCCGAGAAAATCCGCCGCCCAACGGCGCCGTACGGTACGATTCCCACTTACTAAAATCCGGTGACCCGGCCGGGTCTTGAGCCCGGTTCGCCTTGGTGGGGGGGGGCGGGCAAGTAACCGCTCAGCCACCGTGGCCCCCCGATAACAACAAGAGAATCGGTGAAATATTAGAGGGAAGTACACTATCTACCAAAAAATAATTGGTCACCTGCCCATAATGTTTGCTCGGTGGTTGTCACCCCGTTAGAATCTCGTAGGGCCACCTCTTGCGGCTATAACAGCAGCCACCCTGTCTGGCATGCAAGGGGATTCGTCGCCATTCCTCTTGCAACCATTCCATGAGTTGAGCAATGGATTTTGGCCGCGCCTGACGAGCCCTCACCCGGCGATCCAATTCGCACCAACGATGTTCTATAGGGTTGAGGTCGGTGCTCTGGGCGGGCCAGTCCAATCGGCGAACATTGTTGTCGGCGTACCACTGCATAGTAGCCCTTGAAACACGGCACCTGGCATTGTCATCCTGGAAGTAACACGGGTCCATTCCGTAAAAACGCCGCAATGTTGGGAGCATTTCATTATCCAGAATGTTACAATAGGCCTCTGTGGTCATGCTACCACGGACAAACACCAGCGGTTCTACGTCGAAGGCCGCGAAAACACAAGTCAACTGACGTACTGAATCACCTACCTTCACGGGTGCCCAATTACTAGGGCCACCTGTTTTTCGCAAAAGATTCACAACGCCAGGCAGTTAACTCACGCAATTATAAAAGTGGATGCTAGCTTTAGTGTTTTGGAATACAAGTTGTTCTGAAATATTTTCGCGAAAAACAGGTGGCCCTATCAATTACTTTTTGGTATATAGTGTAGTATGTGCGATACTATGTAGAACTTATAGGAATAGATCCTGTTGAACGGTTCGTGAATGGCAAAGGGGGAAAGTTGGCGTGGAAATTAAAGAAGTTAAGGATAATGCGGTACATGGCGATTGAAGTCTCTATATGAAACAGCTCGGTTAATGGCGTAGGAAAGTTGTTGCGTATGGAGACATTTGAAAATAAGTGGTGGGATAAAATGTGGTGCTTGCCAGATTCGAAGCATATAGAACAAACAGTTCGATAATGGCATAAAGGCATGTATAAATAAAATAATGACGAGTTATAGTAGTTATTAAAAAATTAGTGTTCAAGTATGGTTATTCAAGTGTAGACACTAAAGATTAAACGATTGAGAAATGGCAAAGGGGCACGTACATTTTGGTGATATCTATTGTGGAGGGCAGTTTAATGTGTTCGGGGTATATACAGTATGGTAAAGGTGAGTGGCCAAGAATGGTATGGCACATGGACAATATTAAAACCGGCAAAAAATAAACTGAAATGGAATTGCTTTTCGTGGAGAAGGGGGGAGGAGGTAAAGGAAAGGACAAAATGGAGATAATTAATAGGCCTATAATTAATTTCAAACCGTTAAGAGTCACTTGCAGAAAATAATGTGCAAAACTGTAAAATTTTACGGATGTTATGAACGTTTTTATAAGTGTTTATGGAGAAGGCAAGAATGGACAGGGTATGAATTCTATATCTCCGATTGGAAATCCGAAAATACCGTTTTAGATCAGAGAATTTAATGGGAAATTCAGTGGGATGCATGATTCCTACGTAAAAAAATAAAAAATCAGAATTTAAAAAAGTTCTATGTTTTGGAAGGACAGTTTGCGTACCAAATTTAAAAGCTGTATTGCAAACTGCGAAAACGGTGCAGGGGTTAAGTTAAGATTCTGTTGTATGTATCCTCTCCGTATTTCCATCTCCTTCAAATGTCTTGTAGCTTGTAATAAGAAGAACGGAGTGTTCTAGATTGTAGGAGGTCAAGAGTACAAACTGGAACAGGTTTCACTTTGGTTTAGGAGTCGGTGCTAAACACTGCCCCTATGTAAAAAGTTTGGGAAATTGTCAGTTGCCGTTCAAAATAACTTTCGAAAACATGTGTGCGTGACTGAGAATGGAACGACAAACTAGCTTGAAATAACGTAAACAAATGACGCCGGAAAATATTGCCAACATAGAGGTCTACATGTAATCGCGCAGAGAAAAGTTATTTTACGGTTTCATTCATTGATGTATCCGACGAAATTTATTAATTTTTTTTTTCAAATGAGCCTGTCCTTGAATTTTTGATGACATTCTAAAATGTATTAAGACAGTGTATTTTTGCTTTTGTGGTGTGTTTATAAAAAAAAGTGTTTGTATGCGTAAATTTTTTGTTTCTGTAATTGATATCACATCTAATGTCTGCAAGTAGAGCACTGTTCGATATAAATGTGATTTTTTTTTTCTCGATATCCAACACACATCATTGTTCATAACTTCTTCGTAAACATCAACACGGCAGCGCAGAATCACCAAGACCAGTATGAGAGACGATACACGACTCAGCTGCCGAACAAAAGATGCGAGCGCTGCCTGGCGAGCTGTTTCTGAATCGCACGCCTGTCAAGCGGCCGCAACGTCGGAATTCCCCGGCGCCCTCCTATTCGCGTTCCGGCCTGCTTTGAAGTCGTTGCGACGAGCTATTCCCGTGTCGTCAGTCGCGGCAAGACGGCGACGTCGCGGCACGCGTCGTCAGCCCGGGCTGTCGTTGTCCTCGCCGTGTTCTGTGACGTGCTGTTTTCTCAGAGCAGGCGCTCTCCGCTTCTCCGTGGACCAAAGACGAGGTAGACCGATCTCGGCGGCGAACTGCTCACTTACCAATACGGCTAGCGAAAATGGCGCGAGTACTAGGTTTGAGGTTAGAACACTGTTTTAGTAAACAATTGCTTTTGACATGATTTCACACTTCCTCCAACCAATTTGTGTAATGTTTTATAAGTATTTCACTCATACAAAAGTGCATGTCATTTAAAAATTAAGATGTAAACGAACTCGTCCATCAGTGTTGGCCATGTGACAGTTGTGTACATGCGCGGAATACGAAGCGGTCTACCTCATCTTTAGTCTATGCGCTTCTCGCCTTTCGCAGTTCGTCCATTTCCATAAACATCCGCTTTAAACAGACGTTCGTGTAGGTCGTGTGCCCGTTCGTGAACAGCGGCCAGTATTTCTTTGCTTTCACGGAGTTCCGGCAACAGATTTCGTTGGTCTTCTCGTAGAGCTACTCGAAGGAATACGATGATAAAATAAAATTTTGCAAGATTCAATGGACCAGGAGGGAAGCGTTGTTAATAAATTCGACCGTTTTAATAGTGCATCACATTTACATAAAATTTATTCAGCCGTGCACAATCTCATGAACGCATGTTATGACATAACCTAATTATAGACTGTTCATTGTTCACGGTTAATCGAGCATTTTCTTTAGGAATCAACCTTTGAAAAATATCACCGCCCCTATCTACATGTATTTTAGTGGACACATTAACTGGCATTTGCTCGGTAAAGTTGGTAACTACGTAGGGCAAGAATTCCCATGTGTCAGTATTGAATTTAAAATGTTAGGTAAACATTTAAGAAATACTAAGATGGTTTCTCTTGCTTTCTTATTTTTTTCAAATGCACTTGAGTTTAAGAAATAACCAATTTGTAATATACTTACTTTCCTAAAAATGTTACTGTTTTACTTGACCTACGAAGGAGTAAAGTAAGCAGGCCAATGATAATGTTAATTGTGCACCTGATGGAAGACCACAAAATATGTATACAAGCTGATTTTAAGCAGCGCTTTCAAAAGTGCTTAGTTTACCCTGAACAACGTATTATTTATTGTTTTAGGCGTCGCACATAATAAATGTTGTGATACGTGCTGTACTTTACCCATCCCGACTCAGTGTACATAATTAACTATACACATAAAGTTCAGGAACGTTATTTCTGGCCCGTTATGTACACTGAAGGCTCAATGTTTAATGATATTCCCTCTGGACAAGTTATTCTTAAACCGTGCTGATATTCTAAGTTATTATTGGTTCTGATTTCTATAGCCGAACCAAACTTGCAGCCCATTTGTTATGATAACAAAACAAGTGCCATGTCGGTTTAAGTGCAGCACGAATCACAACATTCCTTATTTGCAACACACCTGAAACAATCAATTTGTGTGATTCTGAAAGGGTTAACATCGTGTGTGCTCGCGGGATTTTGTACAGCAGGACAAATTTTCGTGTAATTGAGATAGCATTTTAATATTAATTACGCACCCCTCAGCCCTTTGGCTCTCCAGGAATATATATATATATATATATATATATATATATATATATATATATATATATATATATATATATATATATATATATATTTCCACTACTTCCCCCCAGTTGCTAGTATCTACAGCACGCCGATGCATGACCAGACCAGCTCGTATTAAACATTAAATTCGCCGGAACTTTGTGCAAACCAGAAATATTTGCTGCTGTTTAAGAAAGCTACACGAACCTCTATATGTGCAGCCATTGCCAAACGATATTGGACCCTGCGTATTTCTTGTGAGCGGGGCATCGAAGGACAAAAAAAAAAAAATAGATTTCGTTTCAAAAAATTTCTATATTATGACAAACACAAAACTTATTAAAACGTAATTTTTAACGATGCCATTTATTTTGTAGGAGAGTCGACGTGAGCACTCTCACATTAAGTAATTTGAGTTTGATTTATTTTCTGAGAGGCTTAAGTATAATAAACTGCTTCATTTAAGTTTGTTAATAGGCATATTGATTTTGGCCCAGCGAATGCAGTGCTAAACCGTTTCTCTGTTCACAGAAGATAAAATATGCATTGAAAGTTCACTCACTACGAATCGTGTTCGTGAGCCTAATTGTACTGACTCGCAACAAAAAATTTAACTTTTTAAAGTTGAATTTTTGTGTGAATTAATGGAGCTTGTAGAATTTTCCGGGAAATAGGCCTACGCTTGTGCCCAGTTCAGCTGTAACTGTTATAATTATTTTAGCTACCTTTTACGCACGCAATCTTTATTTATCTGCGCCCTGAGGCTGAGGAAGAAGATATCCTATTTCCAGGTTTATATTACTTCACGTTTCACGTAACACGTTAGAGTTAGCCGGCTTTATCTTGACTAAAGCCTGTTCACGATAAAGTGAGCACTTTTGAAATCAACCTCAGAAAAAGTCACTACCCCTGCCTGCATATATTGTAACGATCGCACTGAGGGATACGCGCCCAGTAAAGTTGGCAACGGAGGATGGAAAGTAGTTCCATATCTTAACAGCGAACAAAAAGTGTTAGGTAACCATTTGTGATAACTTAAATTATTTCTTTCCCTTTCTACTTTTTAAATGCCTCGAAGTGTAAAAACTGAGCAGATATGTAAAATATTTACTTTCATAATAATTTTACAGTTTCATTTGACCGACGCATGAATAAAGTGCTGAGGCCCGTGGAAATGTTAATTTGACATAAGGCGGAAGAAGACACAACGTGCATACAAGTAGATCTTAAGCACGGCTTTCAAAAGTGCTCATTTTACCTTGAACAGCTTATAGTGTGTTTCGCTCAGACATAGCTTTTACGCGATACGTCATACACGGTCTTCTTGGCCATTCCCCAAAGGGACGAGTTTTTGTTATTTTCGCTTTTTATGGTTTCGTTTTTAATTTTTGCCGCGTCGTCTGCTGGCGTATTTTATCAAGCGCGCACAACAAATTTTCTCCCGGATTCGAGGATTAAGGGATGAAAGATGTCAAGGCAGGGATAGTTTGGTTTGTAAATACGTAAATATTTGAAATGATTCGTGCATCACCGCAATTAAATTACGCTCCTCAAAAGTATAAGAACAAGTGCATGAAGTGCTGAATATTTACCGATAAGTTTGTATGTTTCCGTACTTTGCCTATCACAACACTATATGCTGAAACTTATCAATTAACATTACTCATGATTTGTGCATGTACACGAAAAACATGTCTGCAACATGCCAGGTTATAGCCACGACCATTGTTTCAAATGGTTCAAATATATCACGAGAACCAAATTTTTGCAATCTGTTCTTCGCCATATCAAAGTTATAATATAGATATTTCTGCGAAACTTTAATTTTAATAGTTTTCATTCTGAAAAAGCAACAACTGTTTTTTTTTTTTTTTTTCCCCGAGTACGCATAATTCACTTGCTTGCTTGAACCATCTCGATAGACCACGTTTTGACGCGCCCGTGAAAGTACAGCGTGATACGGATTACGTCTTAAGGTGCATACGCATTAGTAACATCGTCACGTGACATAGCACGTGACCGTATTGTCTTACGTTGCCACAGTCTAGTGTTTACTACTCGTTCCTCCATGCCATACTGTATCAACAAAACGTAACAACAAAACGTTCCGCGAACTGTACTTCGCTTTGCTTTTTAAAATTGCCATAAAAGATTGGTTAAAAGTTTTCAAGCACAGAAATTAAAAAAAAAAAATGCCTGTTGCAGTCAAGCACATTCGGCAATGCCACCAAAACGCATCAGTAATCACAAATTTTTCATAAAACAATAATTGCTTGTCATTAGTTTTTTCGATAGTATAAACTTGTATAAATTAAGTCTGTACTGCTGCAATAATAAATGACAGCGCACGAATTACTTGGTCCTTATTCTAATACTAAATCATTGCGTAGGTTTCTAATTGACGTACATCTCAATAATTGCAGGAATAAAGGTCAGATCAAAATATTTATACTACAATAATCTTCGCCTTTTTAAATTCCGAAAATAATTTTTCCGAAGGTTAATTATTTTCATAAACTACACCATTTTAGGTTAATATGTTCCCAAACCTATCTGATATCCAAAATATAATTTTAGCAATATTAGTTTTCAGTAACTGCACATTTACTCAAAATTTCCTCCCATGATTTGTGTAAAACTTCCTATATTTAAAACAAAAAAAAAAAAAAAAAAAAAGATTTTAATGAAAATAGACTAACTATTCCAGGATCTGGGTTTTTCTTATTAATTTTTCACGGCACTCCAAACAGAGGTCCAAAATAATTGATTGCACACAAGTCTTTAGTTTTTCAGTTTCTTCGGTATATGCTCCTTCAACTTTTCGATTGTGTAAATCATAGCACAAATTTCGAAGAGCTAAAATATGTAACTCCTTTAATTTATAGTTTGTTTCGGAAAACGACATCTTCGCCACGTTGCAGTATGCTGCCGTGAAATGCACACATTACTGTGGGAATTTATAATCAAACACTGGTTCTTTACTAACGTCTTATATTACGGCATTCGCCATATCACTTAAACCCACATATAAAACATCGATCATCTCATTAAAAGTCTCGCAAATAATTCCGATAGGTTACTTAGCTCTGTTAATAGCTTTTTGTGATTAATTAACATTTTTGGGAAATTCCGGTTGAAATACTAAAACCGTCGAAAATACTATTCGGTATCAGTACAAGGACCCAGAGACATTTCATGGCATAAGGATTTCAAAATCTGTGATGAGAGGTTATTGAACATGGAACTTTTTTAAGTTTCACCGCTTACGCGGAACTATTTGGAAAAGCTAAATAGAGCGTGAGACGGGGTGAGGAGATCGGTTGGAACAGAAAGAGAGAATGAGAGACAGTATGTGAGATAGAGAGTGTGGCGTGTGTGTGTGTGTGAGAGAGAGAGAGAGAGAGAGAGAGAGAGAGAGTGTGAGATGGGTTTCCAGGAGGGGGGGGGGGTGAGATGACAGCATTGTTTTTCGTGTATTTTTTATAATCAAGTCAAATTAAACTCAGCTTTTTAAAATACAATAATTGAAAAAGTTTAAAATAAAATCCAAATACAAGATGGCATTATGAAGTGTGTGTGTGTGTGTGTATATATATATATATATATATATATATTATATATATATGTGTGTGTGTATATATATATATATATATATATATATATATATATATATATATATATATACACACACACACATCCACATACAGGATGGACCTAAATTCGACTGACAAACTTCGGCAGCAGATTTATCACGAGAAAATAAGCGGAAAACATGTTTGTCCCATGGTTTAAAGGGAATCCTAATGGCGATACACATGTTCGAAGTTGGACTTGACGCAATAGTACGTTACAAATGTTGGAGAGAATATTTACGACGGAACACTGAGTATCCGGATACTGTGTAACGCAACAAAGATATGCAAGCAGGACAACATATCACTGTTAACATGGAAATAATCACGGGTACATATTTAGTTCTATTTACTCCCCATGACACTGTAGTATACTTAGGATTTTAATTAAAAATTATTAAACCGCATGTCAAATTAACGAAAAAGACTGCTCTGTGTAAATGTCATATGACACTGTAGTATACTTAGGATTTTAATTAAAAATTATTAAACCGCATGTCTAATTAACGAAAAAGACTGCTCTGTGTAAATGCCATATGCCTCACCTTTTCCAAGGAATTCATATTTAATTTTCAAGATAATATTACCAATTGTTAGGTGGGCAACACGCAAAAACAACCAATAACACACAATTTTCCGACTATCAAAGGGGAGGGGATGACTCCAAAGAGAGAGGCACATACAGTGGCGCTGAAAAATGTTTTCATATACAATAGATTTAAATCAATAGCAGATGACACGGTCATCCAGATCTAACATGTTGATCGTAGTCATCTATGTCACCTAGGTGTTGAAAATGTAAACAATTGGCAAACGAAAATAACCGATATAGTGGGTGGAGTGCATTCGACAGAATGAGCAAAGGTGAGTGGGTGGGGGAGGGGAATGTTATTATAATGCAATGGATTGGCAGGGGTCCTTTCTTCTGTTGGAGGTGGTTCTGTGGGAGACTTCCGAAAATGTAAGTTTTTAAAAACAAAAAAATAAATAAATTCTAATTATATTTTTGATTAATTTTTTATACATTTTTTTAAGGAATTTATGGGATTATAACGAATTTCTGTGGCCAAAGTTAAGGTTAAAGTCGCCTGAATTCAAGATGGTGTTAGTACTCAGTAATGTAATATACTCGCTGACTTTCATGAATCAATACAATTTTTTAAAATTTTTCCCGAGTTTTTGTGGTCAAGGTCACAGTTATAGAGTGAAGATCGTAGGTGAAGGTCAATATCTGGGTCCAACATGATTGTTGGGTGGCATCATAACATGTTGGCGGTCGATTTCCACTCCCTCTTCGCCTCTAAGCCAAAATATTGGAAATTTTATTTTGTTATAAATTTATTAGTAAAATTGTTTATTTATTTTAAACAAGTTTTAGCGGTGTTTGTAATTTTTCTGGGATTTTTAAACTATTTAGCGAATATTTGGTTCAAGGTGATGGTAATGGGCTCAATGTCTAAGGTCAAGCTCAAGTTCACTGACGTCCAACATGGCGGTCGAGTGATGTTACAACATGGCAGCCGGTATGCTCTGGCTGCCCGTCCCCTCTGAACACAAACATTCGAAGTTTTAATTTTTTGATAGTTTTTATATCTTTTAAAATAATTTTTCAATGAATTATTTATACATTTTAAATAAATGTTTAAAATAAGCTTTTTTAAAAAAAATTTTGGGATTGTTTAGGATTTTTGGGGTTGACAAGGTTAAAGATCAACGGGTCAGGGTCAAAGGTTAACCTCAAGGTCACCAACATCCAACACGACGGACAAGATGGCCGCCGGAGGACCGGAATTACATCATGAACAGCTCCGAGCTTTGATCTCGGATCCCGATGTGTCAAACTTCTCCATTTTCCACTACTCTAGTATTTGAATTTTTTGTTAATTAGTTTTCATGAAGCAAGAATACTATAGGCCGTTCACGATAAAGCGAGCACTTTTGAAGCCGTAGTTACCTTATTCTTTCAACCAATTCTTATCCTTCCCCCACTTGTTAATGTAAACCCTTCCATGTGAGCAATAAACACAGTTTATACATTCACCATACCCAAAACCAAAAGTCCGAGGCCACAATAAAATGTATTTATTGGTTATTACGTCTGATGAAACAGCTTCAAAAAGTGCTCACTTTACCGTGAACGGCCTTATACCATAAATTTTCCTGCCGCTTAACATAATTACGGCGTTGAACGAAATTATCATGAAACTCTACGTGAAGTTTAATATTATTTAATCCTATCTGTGTCGTATTAATACAAGACTTTAGGCACTGCAGCGAACAAAAACTTTGTTTGCGATTGCACAAGTATCAATACAGAATAAATGTGTTCGTGTTTAAATATAAGCAGCAGCTTTTTATGAGACTGCAGAGGATAGTCTCGCAAACGAATTACGTGTATCAAAATGCGAAGGACTCGTTTATTTAATGTTGTTTTTCAGTCGTGTGCAATCTAGATAGTTAAATACACTTCCTGTGTAGCATCTCGTCCCGTATACAACACACTGCAACTGAAAGGGTTAACTCGGCGATATTTCTTTTTAATCAGGGCGTGTTTTCCTCGGTGGCGAGACAACCACCTCGTGCATGCGATATGTTGGCGTGCGACAAGTGGCGCAATTGGCGTGCTGGTGACACGACCTTCCCCAACGCTGTTAAATGCCAGCGGGCCCCGTAGCGGGATCAGCAGCCTCAGGAAGTGATGCAGATGTTCACAGCTGCGGGAGTCCTCCTCTGCGGAGCCACTGCCGCCTCGTGGGAACGGCTTCCGCCGTAACGCTTCTTGTAGAGTGGAGGTCTTGAGACCCGATGAGGGCGAAGTGAGGTAGGCACGGAGCAGAGCCGGATGAAAGGGCGGGGCAAACGTGAGATCCCCGAGGAAACCCCCGCCTAACAGCGGCATCGTCCGGGCACGATCCCAACCATGCGGAAATCTGGGAGCGGATCCCCGCCGGGAATCGAACCCGGTTCGCCTGACAATACGTCCTGTGACGCTTCGGCTTGGAGGTACGTGAATGCTTGCCAGTTGCACAGCGCTAGATTTCGAATAGGGAACGCATAATTGTGCACGTACTTGCCTAGGAGTATTTAAGTTTACGCACATGTGAAACAGCTGTTTATTTCGCGAACTAAAGAGCACGCGCCAGCAAAATGGCGTCCACTGGCTAGCAGTAGTGTAGCCAGGATTATCTCAAAAGGATGAAAAGGGGAAGAGGTTTCTTTTCTTCTATATGCATTAAGCCTTTGTTGCGATCTGCAAGTGTTGGTCTTGATGTAACCACCTTTTCTTCTATATGCATTAAGCCTTTGTTGCGATCTGCAAGTGTTGGTCTTGATGTAACCACCTTTTCTTCTTTATGCATTAAGCCTTTGTTGCGATCTGCAAGTGTTGGTCTTGATGTAACCACCTTTTCTTCAGTCGTCCGGTATTACTTCTTCCTTTTGGTTTATAATATATTATTTGCTTGGGATATTTTGTATCCTTCATCCTTTTAATACGTTCCAGCCGATTTCCCCCGCATTGTTTTAGCTGTTCATTTAAATCATTAATTTTTAACTGTTTCCTTAGACCTTCATTTCTGAGACTCTCTCGTCTTGTAACTCCTATGATCGATCTCAGAAATCTCATTTCCATTGCTTGTAATCTACTTTTGTCTTTATATCTCATTGTCCAAGTTTCACTATACCATATAATGGTCCTGGAACTGTCATAGTCTTACAGAATTTTATCATCGTGCCCTTCTTTACTTTATTTTTTACCGTTCTCCTAATTGCCGCACATTTTTGAGAGATTTTCAATTTTATTTGTTTACTTATTTCTAAGCATCCTAAAAATTTAAACTTATCCACTTTTTCAACTATTTTATTATCTAAAACGATTTTTCTACGTAGGGGTTGGAGTCCTTGAAAAGCCATGGATTTAGTTTTATTTACAGAGATGTCAAAATTATAATCACGTACTATTGCGAGCAGTTCTAATACTGATATAATGGATTTATCGTCTGCATATAATAGTGTTAGTGTGAAGTTCTTCTCACAAAGGACAGTTTGTATATTTTTACATTTAGCCGCTGTTTCCATGCTCAGATTGCGTTCTCTCAATATAAATTGAACAGAGTAAGTGATGTTCAACATCCTTGTCCTAGACCCATATTAATGCCAGCCTTGTTTATTTCACTGTTTTGTTGTTTAACACATATTCGTGTTTGCATATATATTCTTAAATACTTCCACAATATGTATAGTTATCCCTCTCCGTGTCATAGTGTCCCATAATTTAGATCTATCGATTCTATCAAAAGAATTTATGAAGTCGATAGATATTATATATGTTGGACAATTAAATTATCTTCTTTTATCTGTTAGTTGTTTTAGGGTAAATATATTATTTGTACATCATCTTCCTATTCTAAATTCAGATTTTTCTTCCATGATAAATGTTTCAATTATGTTACATAATCTTTGATTTAAAATTATTGTGTCTACCGTGTAAGCTGTTTTCAACGAACTAATACCTCTATCATTTTCGCATTGAGGTCTTATCTCCTGTTTTTAATATAGGCATTACCAACGAGTCTTTGCATTCTACTGGGATATTATCTATGTTTCATCTCTTTGGGTAGGTATTAGAGTAAAACAATATTAATATTATCTGGGCCTGATATTTTTTCTGTTCTTCGAGTGCTTTAATGATTGTTCAAGTTCGTATAATTGTAATCTATCTACTTCAGTGGTTCTTATATAAGTTTATGATTCTTGTTCTGCCTCTTTGTCTCCCTTATCAAAATATGTTTACGATATTGGAGCCATCTTTCTGGATCAAATAATTCCAGATTTGCAACATCTTTTTCATTTATATTTATATGTGTCATTATTCTATGAGCTAATTTGGTTTCCTATGGCTTTAGTTTCCAATATATCAGCTATATATATATATATATATATATATATATATATATATATATATATATATATATATATATATATATATATATATAGCATGTTCTCCGTTAAAGCATCTTCTATTTCCTCATTCCAGATGTATAATTTTTTTTTTTTTTTTTTTTTTTTTTCGTGGTTTTTCCGTTTTCCCAACACATCAAAGACAGAGTTGTCTATTATTTGTTTAAAATCAAACCATTCTTGTTCTATGTGGTTACTGGCTGCTGTGTAATCCATGTTTATTTGTATTTTTCTACTGTGTAACATTTTAATCGATTCCTACTTCAGTAAATTACATTTCCATGTTGATCATTCGGGCTGTTCTACCACACTTATTTGCTCGTACCATTTTGTTTTTAGGTCCAGTTTCCCTCTTAACAGGCGGTGATCTGGCCCAATACCGCATCCTCTTAGTACTCTTACATCCCTAAATAGTTTAGCCAGTTTTTCATTTGTTATGATGTATTCTATGATTGATCTTAATCGTCTTGCAGACCATGTATATTTATTTATATATTTCTTTGTATTTAAAGAATGTATTTTCAATACTTGATTTGTTGTAACTAACAAAGTAACTTTCCCATTTATATTTAATATTAATTCTCGATTTGTTCCTATAATATCTTTTTTGGGTGCATTTCATATTCAAGCAATAGCAACCCCACCTATTGTTATATAGTCGTTCTTATTTACCCTATATATTCTAGCATTGTAGAATATTATTGAATCTTCCTTATTAGCCTCTTCTGAAACATAGATACCTTTAACTGTTCTATTTTAAAACGGGAGGTGATTATCCGATCATTTTGTCAGTTATAAAATTTATTGTATGCTTCGTTTCCATTTTGGGTTTACTAATACAGCAGTTCTTGTAGAGGCATGTTGTTCAATTGGTACTCTACTATACATCATTCTATACTCATCTATGTCGCAGCTTTCTTTTTGCTTCGTTTTGGTTTCTATTAGTATAGTTATGTTTAGTTCTTTGTTTTTAGTACTTTAATTAGTTCTGTTTGGTTTTGGGGTAGTCCACCTATATCCCAGACGGCTATATTTTGCATGTTCCGAAATGCCAAATAATTTATCGTAGTTTCATTTAGCCTTCGTTGCCCTCGTATAATCCGACCGTTTAACTATACTTTGGAGATAGTCAGTAATGGTTTGGTCCCCTGGACACAGTACGAACGCTACGCAGGTTAAGCCTGGTGATGGGGGCTGACATCTCACTGCTTCCAGGCCAGCAGGTTGGGTTATCTGTGCTCTCTCCTAGATGCGTTGCTTTCTCTGCAGTTAACGAGACGCATCCGCCCGTTGTAGGCCAGTCATAGTTCTCCCTACCCCCCCTTTTATTCTCCGTTTCTCCTACTGCCCAAACAAGCTGCAGAAGCAAATTTCCCTGGGATGGTTGTCTGGATCATTGGGTACTGAGCCCTCCTACCACGACAAGGTGACAAGGTGAGACACACAGGAGAGAAGTTTTCTCTACTTCTTGAATTTCTACTGTCTGATTAATATGTACACCCATTTGACAGAAATGGCGATATTATTGTCGTTAATATGTGACACCATCAAAATAATTTGTTCTCAATTTAAAAAATAATATTTCAGAACAAGACTACCAAATTATTTAAGTAAGAGCCTAAATTCTAAATTTCGACCGTAAACTTATGATTCTAGGTTTGTGGGGGGGGGGGGGTTGTGACCCCCGGCAAACCCTCCCCATGTCTTCGCCACTACTAACCAGAATGAATGTGAGATCGCGGTTCGCGAACCAGCGCTTAGTAACCTGCCTGCTGGCAGCCCAGCCAATAGTGAACCTTATTCAGTACGCAGTAGCCAATCAGACACGATTCGCATTCCCACATCTTTGCGCAGCCAATCAGAGACTGTGTTGAACGTCAAAGGAACCGCCATGCTGTTTCGACTGCGTACACTTGCCTACCTTAGTCGCACGGTAAAGTTTCGTTAATATAACAAAACGCACAAATGTTTAAAGACTGTATTATGTTATACATATTGTTGTCCGTCGTGTAAACCTTGGTGCCAGCGTTTATTTCCTTGCGACTTGCTACATTTGGTAGACATGGTAGATTGGTAGATATTTTCGACACGGTCACGTCGTTTGCAGATTAATCTTAGCCTTTATGAAAAAGGGAGGCAGAACTGTCATTGGCATACTCGAGATGTGTAATATCTTGGCATACAATCAGCATCCAACAGAGGAAATAAGACCTCACACTTGTACACGACTTTTAAAAGTTTCAAGCTGTGAAATTATTATATTTTTGGTCAGCAAATAATGTCTATTTGTTTTTAAACAGCCAATACCTGTAGAGAATATAGCTTTAAATAACACGTTAAAAGAGGTTCTACAGTATAATGAATACTGCATGGGCATAATCATCTACACACAGTGTAGCCATTTATCGGGATAGACTTTTGTTATTGGTACAGAATTCCTTCCGCGAGCGATGTTCTCAATCTGTTATAACGACTGTCAAAATCACGTGTTAGAGTAACGCCGTGCCGTTTTCGTACATTTAGATTTTAAACAAACTCGCGCTTATACAATAAAAAATATATTGTGCTTACAATGACTACACAATAGTTGCTTTACAAAACGCGTTCAGAAGAGTTGTGCTAATATTGTAAAGCGCTTATTTATGTAAACACTGTGCTAAACGTGAACGACCAACGATAACACACCCAAGACGACACACGCTAGTTATCTACTTACACCAATTGATCTAACACGACGAAGAAACTCGCGCAAGTACAGAAGTTTTTCCAAAACTGACAGAATGCGACGTTTCGGGAACTGTTATCACGGGAACAGATAGCAGTTTCCGAAACATCGCCGCATTCTGTCGTTTTTCGAAAAACGAATGTGTTTGTGCGAGTTTCTTTCGTTGTGTTAATTGTATTTGTGTAAGTAGATAACTAATCTGAGTCGTCTTCGGTGTGTTGTCTGTTGGTCGTATATAGATTCTTCGTATACATATATAGTATATTAGTGTTCCGCATTCCGCATTCAGCTTGCTGTTCTGTTTTATTTGACTCGATTCCTTCATGGAATTTTCTGGCTTTGTGCATATATATTCTTGACTACATCATACCTAGCTTATATTCTGTCGTGTCTCGTAAAACAGCAGTGTTTGAGTACGTTTCATTGTTGTGTTGTCCCATTTTGTTCCTACTTATTTTGTCAGTGTTGTCCTAACTTTTTCTAGTGGGTTTCTAGCCTATGTTGTTTTCTATGTGTTATCTGTTGGTGCTATACGTATATTTTTTCGTAAATAATTGATTTTTTTTTTATACTCTTGGAATTTTACAGTGTCGTATGCACAAATTTATTTTCTCGTCCTTAGATTACTTGTCTTGTTTAAGTTATTTTCTCGTGCTCCGTCCTGTTTTTCCATGACAGACATCGCAATGGCGAATGTCCTCAAATATCCACCTAGTCGTTTTCCTTTGTGTTCATAATTAGACAGCTGTCGTCAAAAACCTTGAGATTTCTGCAAAATCACGCAAACCATTCCTGCGATTCGTTGGTTGAACTAAATGGCTATTTATATTATTGACTAAAAGTATCCAATTGAAGAAAATCAAGACGTCAGATTTTTTTACTTATGGTCTATGAAGGTATTCGTAATAGGATATTTATTACTGATATATCGTGGAAGTTACTAGATAACTGTATTGATAAAGGCCTTATCATTTTTTATCAGTAGGTTCATTACTAACATATGTGTTTCTACATAGTCATAACAATTTTAAATTTGTCATTTATGCTGAGAGATTACGCCTATTTCGTGTAGTTATTGTTATAGCAAAAACGTTATCGTAGCTAATAACTTACCACATGGCTGCCAAATTTTTTACAACTGAAGTCAACATACGAGTTTTCTAACAAATTACCGTCTTGAAATAGGAGGGACCAGAGCTAGTTGAATGTTCTTTTCACTGAAATATTTCTATACTAATTATTTACACTATGTATAATACATCGCAGATTTCCCTTTTTGTATTTTTAAACCAGTAATTTATTTTTCAGGTAAGTAATATTTTATTTTGTAAGGAACCAGCTGTTTGCAAGAGTGCCAACTTGTCGCATTCTAGGTGTAATTTGGCGTACACGCCATCGGGCATCTCGGCGCACGTTGAAATTTTATTTATTGGTGTAAGTTACTGAACAAAATGAGCCAACACTTCAAAAAGACATTGCAATAGTAACTTTGTGACATAGAACAGTTATTTTTTTTACATAATGAACATTTATTTTTTTAATCAACATCGTAAATTAAATTCCTTGATACTTTGCCACGCTTGCAATGAATTCGCCGTCTATTTTCACTGTCTTACTGCTCGTAGCACGTCTTTTTCGAGCGATGCATCAATCATTCTTTGTTCTGAAGCTACACGCGCATATAAATTTCGCCCTAAAAATAGCACCAAGCTTGACATATCTATCTGGCCGTTGCAAACGTGCAACTTATATTACGCACACTATTCTTATCGAAATAATTACATACTAGTTATATATACACATATATAACATGTTGTTACAATGTCTCTCTCTAGGATTTTAGTGGGCTAAACCAAGTTAGTTAAGGCATGGAAGTCTTGATTAATTTAAAGAGTTAATTATAATTTTCTAATTTTATTTACAACTACAAACAAGATTCTATCGACTTAACATCTCACAGTAAATTGCAATCACTTGCTGTTTACAATTAATGACTTCACTCAATGCAATTTACAAATACCTTAAAGAGATTACTCTATCTAAATAATTAAGGATCATCCCCAATAGACAGTGTATCAAAACCTATTCAATTGTTTTATAAATTGTGAGTCCACATTTGACAGTTCCAATATGTACAATAAATTCTGTATTACATGTCCATTTTGTCCCACCTCAGTTTAGTCCATGTCCCACCAGTTTGCAATGTTCCAGGGTTCTCCGAACGCCCTCACGCACAGTAGCCTTCAGTCGTCGGGTTTCACGCTCTCCCGTCCATTCACACCACGATCAGCTCGTCCGCAGTCGTACGGCACCTCACTAAGCGCCCGCACTCTGCTAGATGGCCTTTGCCAAAGACTGCTGACAGCTGGACCGCGGCAGTATTTATAGTGTCGTATGCCGGCGTCCAGAAATTTCGCTAATTCTCTAGTGGCGCCGAGTGTCCTAGTTCCCAGAATATCCCTGCGCCTCCTGTCGGTTTCTTCAGTGGGGGAGGAGAAAGGGCTGTGACGGCAGCCAGTCTCGCCTCTGTCAATCTGTCACAGGCTTCCTAGTATAGGGCGACGGAGGGGTGGGGGCGAGGCAGCGAGTGCGTCCGTTAGGTGAGGGGAGGGTAGTGGTGGGTCACCCCCTACAGAGCCTGACCGCGCGCGTGACGGGTCACAGCCGGTGAACTGCAGGGTGTAACAATATGTAATATATAATATAATATCTGTGAATAATTTAAGCTTCCGTAGCATTTGTTTAATTAAACAATGGAATTATATGGGACATTTCATTAGATTTAACAACTGGCGGTGTGTCAACTAGCCCAATGCAATTGTTGATTATGTACAAAAGCGTGTAGTAGCCTACATTTCAAATAACTGTCAAAAAAATATAATTGTTCATTACGGAAGGCGGCTTTTCATACCTTTGTATAAAATATGTAGGACCCTAAATACAAGACAATAACGCTGTCCCCGATTGTTGTAGCCTACACGTAACTGCAGTCCAGCGCTTGTCACAGAGCGAAAGCACCCGCAGGAAACTCAAACTCCATAACAGTGAGCGTCTACACACCATCTTCCATACCACTCATTTGTACCACACAAATGAGTCTAACCAAAAAGTTCAAATAGCGCAGTTTTAAAAAAAGTACGCAGTCCCAAAAATTGCGAAAATTTTACCAATCCCCTTATATCCCTTGAAATATTAACCGCCAAAATTGTGATAAATGATCAAACAATATTTGTGTTTTTCTTCTTCTTATATAGGCGGTCTAGTAATCTTTTCTTTTGTTACAATATACTCATAAATACACGCGTAAAAAATAGCATAATTACAAAAAAGCCTGAAAACAGGCTTGAAAACCATTAAAACAAACAGTCCAAAAAGCAGGCTTTAAAACCTGGTTCCAAAATACTGAGTAATTGGTTACATTACGGGCTCGCGTAAGCAAGCAATCTAGCCTGTGAATAAACTGCAAAATTACAAAATTTGCTGAATGTAAAAAACACTTATCTCTCAAACAAATTCGTTGCCATAATACATTTTAGTCCTTTAAAAATTTGCCCATTTTAAAATTCTATAAAAACATGGGAGGATAGGACTTCTGCCAGTTTGATTATTACATGGTGAAGTGCCTATCTTGTCTCTTCTTCCAGGGTGACAATAACCCATTTTACAGTCCATTAAATGCGCAGTCGAGTGCGGAGGAACATCGTAGACGGTTTTCTGGAAGTTAAAAATTCAATAAATTCAAATCCTTGATGACGTGTAGAGGAGCGTCAGGCGGTTGCTACGCGCCAGTCACACACGTGGGAAGGATGTAGAGGGCGACACGGTGCTGGGTGGGAGGCAGCCAGTGCCACGCATCGGTCAGTCTTAGTTCGCCAGCCGCGCCGTGCAGACGCTCTGCCGCCGGCTATGACGTGGTTGGTGTCCACGTCAAACACGTCAGCACCTATGTATGCGCTCCAGCTCCCTCGCCCATGTAAGAAGCAGTTCTTGACAACGTAGTAATTAAAGTTGAATGTACGGTGATTTCAGAACCGTTACACGCCCTAGCTCTAACTAATCTCTAGGGCCACTGATTTTTCGCAAATAAATCGGAGCACACAGTAGACTCCAATACTAGACATACACCTCGGAAAGTTGAATGTACTGTGATTTCAGAACCGTTACACGCCCTAGCTCTAACTAATCTCTAGGGCCACTGATTTTTCGCAAATAAATCGGAGCACACAGTAGACTCCAATACTAGACATACACCTCGGCTGTGGCCATACCTACGTTGGCTGTTGGTGTCGTTTCAGCATTTGGCCGAGCCACTCAGGATCCCGTAACTTCGACACTCTGCTTTTATGATTCGTGCGCAACCAGTTACCGCGACTACAACATGCTTCAACCAATCAAAAAAGCTCGACGACCACACAGTGCTTTGAACGTAACCTGGTCCCAAAATTTTTTTCGGGCAATATCGCTGCCCATTCTGATTTCTCTCTCTCTCTAACACTTTGAGGACTTTGCCCTGAGTCCAGCTCGGACAACGGTAATGACGGGTTTCTTTGTCTTTTCCACAAATCTCGCTTGTATATGCTTACATCGATTCACTAGACTTTATATCGACCTTATGTGATCACTGTATCACATCAGTTGTAATTGTTGTGCAAGAAATGTTACTTTTTTTTTATTAGTGTAAAGGAAAATAACAAATGGAAAAGGATGTTCACATTATAATTTATTGTAATTGGGGCAGAGTCAACTAGCCAGTTCATTGGTCAGCAGCCAGCCAATAATGAAACTTGTCAGTATGGTATCATGTCCTGTGTAATTTGGATCAATATGATACTGGAGAGCGTAAATTCACGGATCACTAGAACTGGCATCCCCGTAGTGGGGTGTATAGCATAGCCTGAAGATGTGTTAGACCGATTGTTCATCTTTTGTGCATTTACCCAACATTCACTTACCCCAGAGCAACACAGCTTTCAAAATCGGATGGTCAATAGGGATGAACATGTTTGTTTACATCTTAAATTTCTAATGGCAGGCACTTTTACATTAATTAAACACTTTTACCTATTTGCATTTAATTTAAGTGCATTACAAATTGGTAGAGCCACGAGTATCTCGATGATTGAGTTGGCGGCAAGATAGACTAGACAACCCTCTGTGAACTCGAGACATTATTGTTTGCTTATTGGTTGCTGTGATCAAGCGAGGCCTCCGTACAGGAATGTTGAACACTCACTCACACTACTGCACCCTGCTTATTACTAGTTCAGTCAAACGGGGCGTGTCTAAACCACTGTCTTCCAATCACAATAGGAGGAGAAAAGAACAAGTGTTTGGAGTCTACCTCGTCTCCGAGTGAATTCGCGAAATACTCGTGGCTCTACGAATTGGCTATAGAAAATATAGGCTACATACATCTTAAAGCACTTCTTTCCTATTCAGTGTTTTAACTTCAAATCCAATCCATGCCATATTTGTTAATCGTGTTGGTAGGAAAGCAGTCCAATATTGAGACACGGAGACTGGTTGTGCCCAGCCAGCGAGATCGATCAACCTCATCTTTAGCCTGCGGTGTATAGACGACAGGCTTCTAGGTCTTGGATGCCAGTGAATATGCGCAAACCTCCAATTGATTACTAGCCTCCGTCTCCTCCTCTTCCAGTATTTTTTCCCTAAATTGAAGCTGCTTGAGTTTGTTGAAGTGTTCGTCAAAGCGTAATTACTGTAACCAGTTGCGCACTTCAAGTATTAGAACTACTGCGAAGTGACACAATTATAAACATACAATGGTTGCACAAAACCATACTTGACCAGTATCCTGAGCGATCACGGCTATTAGGGGCATGCGATTTTTATCACTGGCGTTTGTAACATCTCAAAATACTTTATGTGAATACTGGTCATTGTGTACTTACAGTTACCCTGCGTCACTCAATTGACCAATCTGCAATGATACTCGATATGCCGCTGGGTACAACCCATGTCACTTCCTGTACTATTGCCTCCTAAAACATAGAGCCCATAGCCTTCCAGTGAGAACATTAATGGAGGTTTCCTAATGGCAGAGACCTGAAAAATTCGCGAGTTCAATGACCTGCAGGCCAGACGCTGCATTCTCATGTACACATATGCCGATATCAACTGCGCGTTGGTTGTCTGCTGTCACAGTGGAAGGCGACGATTGGGCCAGCATTCTCTAGGTGTCAAACATCGTGTGGACCAATGGCAAAAGTTATATAAACACACGTGTTTTCAATTCTAGCTTGTCCCAAATCATTCCGCGAATTTTTCAGGTCTCTACCTATTTGTTTATTATGCAGCATATATATGCATGTAGCTACCCGGTTTCCCATTTTTCCACACGTACTAATTTTATTTAAAATACCTACGTACGATTCCTGCTGTATTTTGCTATTTAATGGGAGGATGGGATCTCCATTATGCGCACATACTTAGCCCTGATTGGTAGAGACCTTAAAAATTCACGAGTTCAATCACCTTGTATTAAAAATCGTGCAAAATCACTGTTAATCGATTGCTTGTTGTATTAGCGGAAGGCGGTGAGTTGGTCTCTATTTTATTGTGTGTTTATTATCGGCTCAGTATTGTCCAAGAGGTGTAAACTAACGGGTGTACGAAAAGCATGAGCAATACAAATGTACGATGTTTTGAATTATAACTTGTCTCGAAATAAGATCACGATTTTTTACGTCTCTACTGATTGGCTACACGGTGTTCTGAGAATAATTCACGGATGACCTACGCCATGCCACGAGAAATGTCTCTGCTTGGTTCGGCTAACACATAGCACGTTCGTCTGCAGGTGACGATTGACGAAGAATCCAGCAAGTTCTCCCGTATTTCGTGAAGCATGCCTCTGCGCTGTAAAAGTTTTCAACCTATACATAGTGTTTGGAATTTATCTTTTAACGCGTTGAAAATGTAGCCATGTTGAGCGTCGCTATACTCTAAGAAGATGAGAACTTAAATCCTACAACGCACGGGACTTTCAACAAACAAGTGTACAAACGTAAAAATGTTGCGATTTATGTATTGCGTAGGCAAGGTGTTGGCTGAGGGGAAAGGGGGGGGGGAGGGAGTGACCAATTTTATTTCTCAATACGCGTAAAAACTTGCGTGGTAAATGAACAATAATTAGAGACATGCGAAATTCGCGTTGTTATCTGGGGACAAGTGGAACTTCAAACACATGTACTTTTGAAATAAGTTTGTAATTTGACTATTCTATATTTGACACGCCTTGGGTAACTCTGCGCCAGTAAATAAATAAATACTTCGCAATTGTGTAGTCCAACCACGCGCAGTACAGTCAAAAAAGGAGTGACTTTACATCTGAGCAGCAGCCAATGGGGAAACTTGGCTGGTTAGAGTAGATATATCACAGTGAATTTTAGCCTGATGCCAAATAATAACGTGAATTTTGCAGGTCCCTAACTATAATGTATTCAAGGTTACTTCAGACTTTTTTGAAGCTATGCTAAAGTTCTACTTACCTAAGTCTGTAAAATTACACTAGAGGACAACGCACCGAATTCGTGAGCGCTAAGTTGTAATAATATTATGCATGAGAACTATTTCTTTCTATGCGTTACCAACACACATGTTTTCTCACTGTTTTTTATTCAAATTATTTGTAAATGAAGCATTATAATTTATAGATAACATATGAATAACATTTCAACTTAACAGAAAAAAAGTAACTTTTATGAACACAAGTATAAAACGCGTGTGATATGTGGCATGTGTTCGAAATAACTAAACGCGTCATACATAAGGAGAGTTTTCAAAGGTTTGATTCAAAAAAGGTGAAGAAACTGCTAATAGACTATAACAATATTTTCGAGCGCGGAGTTGACTATTCACGGAGGCATTTTCGCTTTAAGATGATTAGCTCTTTCCAACATTGTAGTTAGCGTGAAGTTATACGTAAGCATGGCGATGCTACAGAGTAGTTAACAATACCGAGGCGAAACAGTGACTTATACCGCGAACTCCAGCCGCACACGCGCCACCAAAATGGCGTCACCAGCCAGCAAAATGTTTGAACGCCATCCGCCAATCAGCGCCCTGGTAACCTAGTCTCCAGCCGGAAGCCCACCCAATAAGGGATATTTCGCGGCGAACAGTAGCCAATCAGTTACAAGACCATCCTCAGAACGTCACTTGTAGCCGCTCAGAGAATGGGTAGGCTCACTTAATCCTTTCAGACTCACTTTAATTTGCGATATCAGGTGTTGCAAGCAAAAAAAAAGTATGTTGCGTGATGTACTTAAGTCAACACATCACTCATTTCAGTGTTACGGACAATGAGCTGTAAGCTATATGTTCGGCTACAGTAATATGAACCGATCATGACCTAGACAAGCAGGATTATTTCAGGTTTAAGAAAAGCAACTGCCTATAGAGCACTGCACCTGACTGTACAATGTGAAGAACTAACTAAAAATTAGTACAGACACCATACAAATTATCAGGTAAGTGTGATTTATGTTGTATATGACAAATGAATTTGTTTATGTTGTATATGACAAATGAATGTGTTTATGTTGTATATGACAAATGAATGTGTATATACAGGCTGCTTGGAGATTCCCGTTACAAACTCCTAGAACTTATAGAGGGGACTGGATATACTGTATTTTGAATAGGAACCCATGTCCGGAAACGTACAGTCACCGTGCTACAACCATTTTAAATCAGGTGTATCACTCGTCCACTTGCGCTGAGGGAATGACCAATGTCTCGGATGTGCCTGTGTTGTTATGCAACTGGGTAGGAAGTACATTACTTCAGACAATTACCTGACGGCACGCGACGTCTACCTTGCCTCGAGCCCCATTCACGTGCCGTTGTGTCTCCGATTAACACGGTCGAGTACACGTTTGCGGGATACGCAGACATTATCCTTGTGTATGGCGCATGAAGGTAATGGAAGAGCAGCTCGTCGGCTGTATCAAGAACATTATCCACAACGTGGGACAACATCGCATACCCCTTTCGCCTCAGTTACGCAACGGATCCGAGAACAAGGTACCTTCACTGCCGACAGGGACGACTGTGGTACTTCAAAGAGACGCCGCACTCCCGAATTGGAGGCTGTACTGCATCATGTCGAACAGAGCCCGTCAGCGAGTACGCGAACAATTGCGCGTGCAATGGATGTTGCTCCCAGCATAGTCTGGGAGTTGCTGCATGAGTAACAACTACATCTTTACCACCTCCAAAGGGTACAGTCTTTGGGTCCAGCCGATTTTGCACCATGCGTGTTGACTTCTGCGCTTGGTTCCTGCAGCGCTGCACTGACGAGCCCGCTCCAGAGTCGCGTTATGTTCACAGATGAATGTAAACTCACTAGGAACAGTGTTCTCGATTCTCGAAACAGCCATGTCTGGGCAGACGAAAACCCTCTTACCACGCATGTCCAGGGATTCAAGTACAGATTTCCTATCAATGTGTGGGCAGGTATTCTGGACAGTCATTTGTAAAACACCTGATTTGAAATGGTTGTAGCACGGTAATGATACGTTCCCGGACATGGGTTCCTATTCAAAAGATCGTCTACTCAGTCCCCTCTACAAGTCCTAGGAGTTTGTAAGGGGAATTTCTGAGCACCTGTATATTTTACATCGTTATACAATATTTTACTAAAATATACATTTTATATGTAAAAAATTAATCGACCGGTAGAGTACGCATTTTTAACAAAATTTAAGCGCATTTCCGTTTTGGATGCTTCGTAAAGCAGAATGTACAAGAAAATCTTCTTTAAGAAAGATTGTCATAATTTTTACTATGATCTTTTTTTTTAAAATCATAGTGATATTGTATCATATCAATTTTATAATTAACTTTATTTGCGTCAGTTTCAGCTTAAATGGTTATGACAAATTGATGCACATAAAATCAATTATAAAATTATTTCCTATATTATTATTATAATTTTACTACACACAATCATAGTAAATAATATGACGATTTTCCATGATGATTTTTTATACAATTTCTGCTATCTGAAGGATCCAGAATGAAAATACGCTTAAATTTTGTTAAAAACACATAGTATTTTAATCAATTTTTTTTATTACATTTAAAATGCATATTTTAGTAAAATATTTTATAATGTTCCAAAATATAGAATTTCTTCTTTCATGTACCGCATAAATCGCATTTTTCTGACAATTGTCAAGGTGTCTGTACTAAATTGTTATGAGTTGTTCACATTGTATAGTAGGGTGCAGTGCTCCATAGGCAGCTGCTTTACTTCAACCTTAAGAATCATTTACCCACAGGTAAGATCGTTGGTCATTGACCTTAGTGGTGTGCAGTACGGACCAACAATTAACCACACGTCCGTAAAGTACACAAATGTGCACACTGTGTTCGAATGTGATAAAAGTAACCGCGCATGCAATCTCGTTTCTGTGTAGTTATCTGCTTCGTGGTGATGCACAGAAAGGATGAAGTGGGCGGAAACCACATTTTGAAAATACCTGCCTCTGACTTGTATAGTTACCGGCCCGGTGCCCCAGACTCTTGGAGAAGCAATCGATGGGATAGCAATCATAGACTTATTGGTGCCTCTCTCTATAGAGAATCCACTGACTATTTTACTATGGAAGATGAGAATATTTCGGGAATTAATTTAATGGCAAGCGAAACTTGAAACGAATATGTTTGTTTCAAACCGATTCACGAGTTCGTCAGACACTGACTAGACAAACAGTACCTGGGCATAAACAGGCGAAGCGTCCACTGGCCAGGAAAGTGTCTTCGCTGGCCAGAAACGCATCGGAGTACCGTTTCTCCAGCCAGAGCCTGGTAACGTACATGCCAGCCGCGCGACAGCCCAGCCAATAGGAAATTATCCACGGCGCGCAGTGGCCAGTCAGACACGAGAACGTTTCCAGAGCTTGCACAGCCAGTCATATGTTGGTCCGCCCACATAGAAGAAACTGCCGTGTCATTAAGTGCACACTGCTTCAGCCAACAAAATGCTTGTTTGTATAGGGCCAAAAAAATACATTTAGTCTACCCCACATAATTTTTTTTGAGTAAACAAAACTTAAAAAGCAATCAAATTAATTTTGTTCATGTAACAAAATATACGCTTGAATTAAAAATAACCTCTGTGTTGGGACAAAATAAATTATACTGTCAACAACATATTTCGTTGGATGTACTGTGTATATTCGTCCGGCCACTCGTTTTGATTGCCTTCGTTCGTAAATACAACTCGACAGTTAGTTTGCGTTTTTTGTCATTATTGGTAGAGTATCAGTGTTTGTAATCTCGTTTATAGATGCTTAATAATGGTAGAAAACATACTAATAAAATAAGTTCCACAGGAAACTGGAAAGAAAAGCTGTAAAACTTGAGTTATTTATCTGCGTGCATAGTTCAGTATTTGAACCAATATATTTTACCTTTTTCAGAAGTCACTTCAGCTGAAGGTGCTAAGGCGTAGCGCTGGGGTACAAACGGCCGCACTTTCAACTTTTTTTTTTATATTGCCCGAAACTTTTTAATGTACGCATATCCGAACAAATATTTAGTTGCTCCAACCAACGCTTTGTTTCGGGAAACCATATAATAACAACAGAGTAATTTGATTTCAGTAAGGAAATATTTCATTCCGCTATATAAGCGTGCAGGCCTATATTGTTGGCTTGAACGAGCCTTTCTCCCAGTATCTGTACACGTACCTACTCTTCAAGTCTCGCTCAGTAAAAAGCCTGGTAAACCACCTGGTCGCTCACTAAGGTAACTGCCGGTGTATGTAGCGTACAACTGGCTGAGGCTCTCTTACGAAGATGACTGATTCGAGGCTCGAGAGTATAACAGTTGGAGCTCCCGCCTTCACCGAGGCGAACAGAGATCAACTACCGCCGAGATCGCTCCAGCATCTCTGCACGTCGGGATCGTGCCGGACGATGTCGCTGTTCGGCGAGTTTTCTCAGGGACTCCCCTTGCATTCCAGCATTGCTCCGTATCCACCTCGCTTCGCCTTCGTCGGCTCTTAATTAAGACACCGAAGTTACGAGCCACCCGCACCTGCCCACTCTTGAGTCGTTTATTTGACGAACTTCTACTGAAACTGCGAAATATATTCTCCACGCACCGTGTGCCATTTTAAGGTCGAAGTAAAATAACTGCCTATGGAGCACTGCGTCTGGCTGTGCAATGTCAAGAACTCATAAAAAGTAATACAGACCCCACGAAAATTGTCAGAAAAGTGCGATTTATGCTGTGTATGAAAAGGGAATGCATATATTTTGCAACATTATTACATACTTTACTAATATATAATTTTCAAATGTAAAAATTAATCGATCGATAGAGTCCACACTTCTAACAAAATTTAGGCGAATTTCGGTTTTGGATGCTTCGTGAAGCAGAATTTACAAAAAAATTTTCTTCAAGAAAAATCGTCTTAATATTTACTGCGATCATATGTAATAAAATCATACCTAGTAATAATGTATCATATCAAATTTATAATTAACTTTATTTACGTCAGTTTCAGCCATAAATGTTTATGTCAAATGGACGCACATAAAATAAATTGTAAAAGATTTTTCCTATATTATGAATACAATTTTCTTACATACAATCATAGTTCAACACTATCACGATATTCCATGACGAAAATTTTCTTGCAAATCATGCTTCCGGAAGTATCCAGAAAGGAAATATTTTAAAATTTTGTTAAAAATACAGACTCTCTCAATCAATTATTTTTTATATTGAAAAATTATGTTTTAATAAAATATTTTATAATGTTACAAAATATATACATAATTTTTTTATATACAGCCTAAATCGCATTTTTCTGACTATTTTCATGTTGTCTGTACTATTTTTTTAATGAGTTCTTCACATTGTAGAGTAAGGTGAATTGCTCCATAGGCAGTTGCTTTACTTCAACCTTAACAGACACGAGCAGCATCGTGGAAATATCGGGCGCCTCTACGATAGTTCGACTGGTAAAGTGGGAAGGGGTTTGTGGCAGCGGGCCAGTCGGTCGGCGGACAATCGCTTCACAGATGCGGGAAACACACGAGAGCTCTTGTCTCATCGCCTCCACATCCTGTCGCCCTGGTATAATTAGGCTGCGTCGCCATCAGCAGGTCAGGAGCCTCGCGGAGGCGACGTTTGGCCACGCTACAGAAATGTCCGAACGCAACTACTGAAAGGCTGTCACTGGATTATTAGCGGGGCCACTGATTTCGAGCGAATAAATCGGATCACATAGTAAACTTCAATAGTATATATATACACCTCGGCTGTTGCCATACCTACATTTGCCGCTGGTGTCGCTTCCGCATTTGACCGAGCCGCTCAGGATCCCGTAACTTCGACACTGTGCGTTTGTGATTCGTGCGCAACAAGTTACCACGACTACAACATGCTTCAACCAATCAAAAAAGCTCGACGGCCACACAGTGCTTTGAACATTATCTTGTCCCAAAATCTTTTCGCGATAAATCACTACCCCTAATTATTAGGAACCTCGATGGCCGAGCGATTAGCTTGCCGGACTCTGGCCACGTCGCTCAGGGTCGTCTAGTCGATTTCCCGCTAGCCCACATCGGATTCCCGCGTGTGGGAAACATTGCAGATGGCCAAAGGGATGTTTTTTTTTTCTTCTGAAAACTCGCGTTTCTTCATCACTTAAATCCCATCTCTGCTTGAGCTTAGAGCGTCTTCAGTTGATGGCGAGCGTCTAGGTTACCCCACCCACCGGACCTGTTGCTTCCGCGGATGCTAAGGTTGAAGTAAGTCAAATGGCTATGGAGCACTGCACCCGACTATAGAACCTGAAGAACTCATAAGAATAGTAGTACAGACGCCATAAAAATGGCCAGAAATGTGAGATTTATGCCGCATATGAAAGAAGAATGTACGCATGCGTGTATGGCCACAGCACAGTCGATGGTGGCGGACAAGGTTTAACACCTACAGTAAACAATGCGTACCATACACGCGTGTGAAGACGTATTTCCTACACACGAGGCACTGTACCGCGGCAGCGGAACGTTTATGTACGTTTTAAACGAAAACTGTGAGTCTTAGGCAGTTGCAACAAGGAAAACTATTTTTGTTTCGTAGGTCGTACTGTTCAATAAACCAGCATTAAACGTTCATAATTCCTGACGGTAACGAAGTTGCCGGCAATAAGAGGGTGGCCACCCCTGTTATTTTCGTAACGGGGAGTGTTATTATTGTGACCTTGCTCTGAGGTTGAACATCCCAATAACATATAACAATGTTCCGTGAATTGAACTTTCATATCACCTGGTTCTCGATATTTCGCAAAAAATGCATTCGAAAATCTCTATTTTCGGAGAATTATTGCGCCCTTAATATTTAGTTTAGGTACAAAGTGAGCTATATATATTTGCCACTTGATTTTGCATGAGGAATCACCTCGCGAAGTTGGTCGGTCGAATTCAGCCCCATCCTGTATACGCGGATGTATCACTTCTGTGTCCATAGGTATTCAGCGGTCCGGCTCCAGAACAATTGGTTGGTGTGCAACTCCCGTGATCTTCAGCGCGCACTACCGGAATACCAGGCACGCTGCCTAGCCGCCTCTTGCGACATCGAGTACTGTTATAAATATGACTTACTGTCATATTCACACAAGATGGGGCTAGGGGCGTAGTTGAAATTATAAGTATTCTATTGTAACTGAGAGGGTTTATTTTAGTCTGTGAAACACGTATGAAACAAGACACTTGAAGTTGCCATGATACTGAATGATTATACGTTCGGGGGAGCACTGTAAACTGATATAAAATTATGTTACAACTATGTTACCACGCCATTTTAATTAATTATCTACTATGGACAGTTCCCACCTTACTCTTTATGTCGGAGGCTATTTATAGCTGATCGAGTGACGGCGGTCGAACACACCCATGCTGTGATCTTCCCTGGCTACTGGTCGGATGTGGACAGATGCCTTACAGTGGCCCATATCGGTGCGTCGTTTAGGCGCCCGTGTCTCCGATCGCTGACTGGTGGAGGGGGTTCTTGCAAGTGGCCTCGCCCAGTGGTTGCTGCAATAAGTTGTCGCAATTCCTAGCGTCCTGATTTACTGAAATCATTAGGCCATGTTCATACGAGTATTTTGAATTAAAGTCTGTTCATAACAGTACGCAGTGCAATGATGGATACTTTTTATTGACAACTTAAAGTAGTTCACGATAATCCTTCTCCGTCCTACGAGTTTTTCCATTCCTGACTTGTACAAACAAACGAAAGACTATGCAATATAGCTGCTGAACCCTCATTAAAATTGTTATAGGCTGTTCAAGGTAAATTGAGCAATTTTGAAAGCCCTCTCATTTGGAATAATAGTCAATAAATTAATTTAATTTTAACCTTAGACGTTAACTTTCGAGTGCGGTGGAATATACACACTGTGGTTATTACTTTTAAGTAGAGGCCTGCCAAATTCGCGTTTATTATTTAAGGACAGACTGAACTCCAAATCACTGTGCTTTTAACCAACTTCAGCCATTGACCAAAAATATATGTGGCACGCCTTGGAGAACACTTGAGCCAATAATACAGGTTCAACAGTGGAGTGGTCAATCTCTTTTAAGGAGATCAAGCAGACACGTGACGTTGATTACAGTGCAGCGGCCAATGAAACCAGGAAATGTGGTCACTTGTTTATAAGGCAGTGGAGTCTATCGTGTCACCGGAAAATAACGCGAATTTTGCACGCCTTTACTTTTATGGCAATATTTGTTTTAAAATTGTTGTTAAAGGATAACGAAAATTGCTGAAAGGAAAAAGTAACTAGGGCCTCAAAAGTACTCAGTTTACAGTCTCTAGGTGAAATTGTATTATTTAATAGGAGATCTTTTGGAGATCTATAAATGCGCGCTCGCACACACACAAACACACACATATATATATTTGTTATGTCCTTTTCTTATGCTGTATATGTACTTCATTTCGTATTCTTATAGTCATAGCGGTATATTATATTCAAGTTCATTTTCATTCATAATTGCTTATTTACATGAATATTTATTATTCCTGTACTGGTTTACTTTCAAATTAACTATTTTTTACTTTAAAATTAATTATATTTATGTGAGAAATGTTATTTATTTTACTTAAATTATTTAAATTAAAATATAAGTCTGTGGATTTGAAACTGTAGAATTACTTTTGGTTATAATTTTGGAATGTTCTTTCCGTAAAATTACAATGATTGATTGATTAGTATTGATATTATGTTGCAGAAATGTGCACTGTTAATTAGAATTTTAGCTACAGGTATTTGGGAGTGCCTATATGGAAGAATAAGGCTTTTGTCCATAGACAAAGGAAAATAGTAAAAATTCGTTGATAACATTATATTTAGATTATCCTTTTATCATTAGATGGTCAAGAATTTTGACTTGGCCAATTTCTTTGCAGACTAGTCACATACGTTCTTTTTTTATGGAGTATCTGTATCGTCATTGGACTCGGGAAACGGGATAACAGCTTCATACATGCATAGCAGCCAACAACGAAAGAAAACTGACTGACGTGCGGGACAGTGTGTTAAATTCTAGCAAACAGTCAACTTTCCCACAGTAAACCATCGTCTCTTCTAACGCCACAAACAATATTTGCCAAGTGCAGTTATTGTATCTGCTGACAAGGATTTCTGCCCAATACACAGAAATATTAATGCTTGGAGCCGACACATACACGGAATTTAGTTGCGGATAACTAACCGACCTTACAGGCACTGTAGCGGATTTCATGTGTTGAAAGACAGCTAGTATGTATTTAACCGCGCCCTGTTGAAAAAAAAGCATGCGGGCCGATTGCACGTTAGTGGGTGAGTAGGTGTGTGATGTGTCGTTGACTCTTGGCTGTCTACAGTTATCTCACATCTACAAGATGGTCCCACAATGGTTGCTGTAACACGTGAAAAACGATAACAGGACCTTCCACTACGATACACGCCGATATCAAAGTCCTACCATAAAAAAGTACGATATGTGTTATTCCCCAGTACACCGTGTGCAGATTCGAAATCCTTGTACGCCTACAATAATTATCGTGCGTTTGGTAGTATTACTAAAAAATATCCAATAACTACGGCTTGCAGTTTCGATAATTCTGGAGCACATGGAAATGTAGGTAGGTATGGCTTGACGTCTCAGCAGCGAGGTCGTTAGCAGAGAACGTATCCCTCCCCCTCATCTACCAACCGAAAAGGTTTCGCGGCTAGTTGTACTCCAAAACACTATTATTCAGATCCCTCTTTCACGATTGGATTATATAATTATCACGTGGCTTTGGTGTCTGCCCGCGAATCTTGGACGTTGTTGAAATAATTGAATTCTTATTAGCTCAGTATTGTAAGAAATGCCCTCTGACAATGAAATGCGGCCAATAAATAATCAAAGGAGATTTGAGAACGTATGTGCTTTTTTTTTTTTTTGCAAAAAACTGGTCAGGCCTAGTCATTAACGACGGAGCAAGTCTCTCAGAGAAGTAGGTACGGGGGGGGGAAGGAATCTGGAACGATCTGTAGTAAAGAACCGTCCCAGAATTCCCTTGGGACAATCTCGGGAAACCATGAGAAACACCGATCGGGACGGTCGAACCGGGACTCGAACCCAGTCCTCCCGAATGCGAGTCCGAAGTTTTACCTCTTCGCCTGCGTCACTCGGCGCGCGAGAATGTGCGCCGAGTTTTGTAAGAGACAGGGGAGAAAGGAGGTGAGAGATCCGTACTGTTGAGGTTCTCAGCTGAACCCATCAGAGTAGAGCTTAATTGGACCGGGTGGACGGGAACAAGTGCTGGCTGAGACGAGCGAGGGAATTGGTTATTGCATATATACATCGACGTCTGGAAAGCAATAGAAAGTATGAGGGGACTGGGGACTTGCAGGCAAATGCGCGCACATATGTAAAATACCAATGACTGATATTAAAATAGGCAGGTAAATTGCCACACGCAGGGGCGCCAATGAGAGTGGTGTGGCTATGATGCTGTATACAAAACTTGTACTGGCTGCATACATTTAAACATTTAACTGTTGGTAAGCCAATGGAAAGAATTGCAAAAATATGCGGGGTGTATACAAACACATGGCTTAAGCAAATATGAATTCCCATACGTCGGAGCGCCTATCTTAACACCTGAGATACACAAACACATATGATAATTCACACCAAGTATAACCATTCGCTTACCATAACAGAATGGCAGAAGACCGCATCCAAATATTTCTTTGGGGAAAACTTCCCTTCATTCAAACAGCAACATACATAAAGAACACTGGCAACACATTGAAACAGAGGATGAACAAACTACCTTCAACTCTACTAATAAAAGCCGTCATTTGGTGAAATTATGCTTTTTAATAGGAAATTCTTAAGTTGTCTCAATTAATAAATATTCAACTTAGGTAGTAAAACAGTCAGCAGTATAAGGAAGATTACCTTCACTTCTATGCCTGTTGCAAGATAACAATTACACTATAGCAAGCTATCGGGTAGCTGATGATTTAAAGTTATTATAGTGCCAATAAAAAATGTTCAGTAAATCAAAACATGTCTGAGAGCATTCTTAAATCTCACACAAAATTAAAGGTTACGTGTTAATGTGTCTCAAATTAACTTTGCCTGACTATATTGAAATTGCTTCAGTCGTTAGATAAGAGTTCTAAAATCGCAAGTTATTTGTAGTAAAATGTGGGAAGTGTTGAATAGACTGTTCAATGGTTAGCTGGACTTTGACTTCACCGCTGGAGTAACAGAAACTTACTTACACGCGATGGCAAATACCTTCGGTATTTCAGTGTTTAATACGTCTTAATCGCTCGTTAGCCCCCTTCTTTGAACATTAGCTCACTCCGTCGGCTATATACAACATTTTGAGCAATGTCTCTGGCTTCGATGCAATAATTAAACACTTAAAATCGCCGATACTGAACGGCGGATCAGTAGCGGCTGACCTATATTATGACCCTTGAGAAACAAGGTGGAGATGAGGCTCATTCATTACAATATAATTTACATTGATCCTTCCTAATTAAAATTACCATGGGAGGTATAAGGATTAATAATCAGGCACATTCGTGAAAGCTACGTCAAGTGTGACGTCATAGGTCACTACTAACTTAGGTGAACGTAACATTAATATCACAACTTAACAACACAATAACAAATAAATAAAAAAATTGCCGCTGCATGAATATTAACAACGAACAAGACATAACATTAAAATTACTTAATGAACAACATAAATATCCCACATTATAAATATTACGTGAAAATAGTCAGTTAAATAAACAAATGTGGGAAATATTCATATAGTAGTACATGTTAATAGATATGAAAATTATATGCGAAATTTTTATACGTCACAGCAAGAAGACCAATACTTATCTTACAATGTTTCACTGTCATACAAATCCTTCAGCTTGTTCGATGAATGTATGATACATGTAGTTACAAAAGTCGTAGACCAGGCAGGATGGTGTGGTGTGCTTTAGCTTCTGGATTGTTAATGTTACCTTCGATATAGATTATTCAACAATAAAGAGGCGAGACTTAAAAGATACTCGCCAGTAAAATTATCTAAACTGCCAGCAGTATAACATTACGTAATCAGCTAGTCATCGCTTGGACAAGATCTTGGTACTGAGACTCCGCTTCGCTTCTCCGCGTTTATTTAACTTCTTTTGGCTCTAACTTCCGCTTTTATCATACCAAACTGTCGCTAGCTCCCTCACGGAGGCTCGTGACAGCACAACAATTCCTGAATGTCCAAATTTCGCGCTGATTTATTCAATTAACTTCACCGCCACCCTCTTCACCTTGCAAGCAGGGAAGAGGAGGTAATTACAGCTATGAGAACAGTTCTCAGGCGCTACCCAGGGATGCCGTTAATAATTGTGGCAATTGCAGCTATTAAGAAGTCTTGCTGATTGACGTGGAGGGAGGAGAGGGTTATCTTCTCTTGCCCTTCACAATCTAAATAAAAAAATCTCAGGGTGGACAAGGTCTCTCACAAGGGATCGTGCCACCTTCGCGCTGAGAGAGTAGCGTCCCAGTGATGTGAATCGACGACTTCTCCGCACTCTGCTCTGCCCTAGTCTTCCTGGTCACAGATATTGCACGACCAAGCACACAGTGGACAAGTACACAGATATGGAATGGCGTGTATAGGCGTTCCCGTTGGTGCGGGCGTACCCATGTTCTGTTTCGCTGTCCAAGGTTTCGGGAACGAGCCTCGTCTCTGCGATTCGCTACTGCCTGCTGCAGGAGGTTCCTTATTTGCTCGACTGACGGCTGCGAGTAGGTTACCAGGCGCTGATTGGCGAGCGGGTTGCAGACTAATGACGCCATTTTGCTGGCTAGTGCGTGGCTATAGTTAGCTGTGTAACGACTGGTTCAGCTCTGTACTCTTTAGTGTTCTGTGTCACGTGAAAGGCAATAATTTGTCAGGTGCTTCGCAGCCGAGTTCTTAAACGCGTTCAAAACATGCACGGAAAACAATATTATTTCTTTCCACCCAGTGTCTGAATAAAACATAATAGTTGTCACTTTGTGTTTTGTTTTTGTACGTGTCAGTACTGTAAAAATTAATTGGTTTAATACTATGTAGTGGAAAAAGTGTGATTGCCAAACTGTGTTTGTAGGAAATTTATGTTCTGATGAGATGATCATCGTAATTATTTATTCATTAAAAAAAATATTGTTTTTAGGAATATAATACGTTAGTTCGTAGTTTATTTCTATTTCGGTAACTCTTTAGAATTTTGTTTGTGTACAAAGATATTTAATTTTTATTGAAACCTCTTTGCGCATCCCAAATTTAACGTTTTATTAGTGTCTGATTAATGTTCTATGCCAGTGCTGGGTTCCGCAGTCAGATATTCGTGCGTATTTCGGAAATTGAATGCAAAAGAGCTATTTTTGAACAGAATACGTAAATAAACTTTGTTTCTGACACGCCTAGAAAAGCAGCTGTACTAGGCATAGTAAGTTCATAAAGCTCTGGGGGAAAATTGTATTTTTTTTTCTTTCAGTAAATAAGTTACTCGCTATAAAATGTGACATGCTCTGTGTTCGTCCACAACTCTCCTAACAATTGCTACAGTTCGAAATGTGAGATTACTCACAGCAGTTCGGTGTGATGCAGGAAGTATGTATTAGTTCTTAGAATAACGTTTCTTTTTCCAAAGTGCGGTGCTCGCTTTCGACACACTCGCACATACGGACAGTCAGAAGCGTTTGATTAACTACTACGCCCTCGTGCCTTGCTGTGTATTACCTCCACGTGTTTCTCTCGACGGCTTGCCGCGTGCTGCTACAGCACTGAACACAGAAACCGGGCGCGCACATTCCCGGACACATATCCTGATCCTCTGCGCTAGGGAAATGAAATATAGTGGTGACTAGTAAAACGATGCAAAGCGTGCTGGCAGGTTTCATTTTTTTTTTTGTATTGCCGACTTTTTCTTTTCTATTTATAGCCTGGAGGAACACTGACATCATGCCGTGCATAAAATAACAACTTCACCGCTTATTTCAGAATATAGCTATGGGTCCAAATTTGTTACTAGTTCACGCATGAACATCTTCTTATTCGATTTCTTCGTTATTTCCTACCAAAATCTGGCAAGTCGTTTACTAATAACTTAAGCGGATTTTTTTACATTTAGGTAGAGACCTGCAAAATTCGCGTTATTATTTGGCGACACTTTAAACTTGGACCATATCTTATTTGACACGCCCTAAGTAACTCTGCGCCAACGAATGAACACTTCACAATCATATGGTCCAGTCACGTGCAGTCCAGTCAGAAAGGGAAGTGACTTCACGCCTATGCAGCATCCAATGGAGAAACGACGCCGGCTCAACAATAACAGCATCGTGAAGTTTAGCTTGATTACAAATAATAGCGCGAATTCTGCAGGTCTCTACGCATTGGCTAAAGTTGAGGTAGACGAATTCTTCGTCTTCTGCGCATACCCAAAACCAACCCAGCTGTCAAAGTCACATGGTCAACACTGATCAACGTGTTTGTTAATAATTTAATTTCCAAAAGACATGCACGTTTATATGAATAAACCACTTTTGCCAATTTGAATATAATCAAACATCAGTACAAATTGGTAAGAGGAAGTGCACGAACATCTCTTAAACCACTTGTTTACCAAACAAGTTCCTAACCTCAAATCCTATCCATACACGTCTTTTAATACGGTCGCGTTGGCAGAAAAGCAGTTCGATGTTGGGACACGGAGAGTGTATCTGCGGAGCTAGTGAGATCGCCCTGAGCAACTGGCAGCCAGGAATAGTACGTGAAGAACTACTTGTTTAGTTGACAGGCAATTGTTCTTGCGAAATTTATGACTACATTAATTTCTTTTTACCGTCACATACCTGCTCTTACTCGAAAACCCGTTTGCCGATTCTGCAAACCATTTCCCTAAATCAACTACAGTGGAATCACTCAGATGAAAGAAACTTAAAGCTGTTGAAATCAAAGTGTTCCGAAAATACAACGCCAAGTAACTAGCAGGATAATGAGGCCAACTGTACCATTTTTAACTTTTCCATTTTTGGTTATTGGTCTGAGGAATGTGGTTTAGAAAATGATCCTTCGGAAAATAAAATAAATCGCCGGTCAATTTAATTCACGCGGGTAAATCTGCGAGCAGAAAGCTAACATATATACGTCCATAAATATTTTAAATATAAATATATACACACACATACATCGTGTAATAACCGACGTATTATAATATTGGGATTGCGCAAAGAAGTGCAAACCTGCGAAGAAAATGTATGGGTCATTTTTTATTATGGCCAATCGTTTAATTTCAGCTGCTCCATGAGTCTAACTCATGATTGTGTGTGAGGCACCGTACCTGCTGTAATGAAGGTAGTAAATTATGCATTGAAATTGTTATACAAGTAATACAACATGTAATGACATTACAGATTAATACACATCACTCTACTGTACAAGTATAAGAACTGAACTAGTGGTTTCATTGTAGAGAGCCGCAGCACTTTGTTAGACGGCCGTGATATACATCATATGTTCAAAGTGTCCATCGTACACATTCGCTGGCACGCGGCCGCACGCCACAAAATATTGCTTTGCACGTTATTCAGCATCTTCTCGTCTACCAGTGGCGTGTGGTGAAGTGTTGCAAGGTAATCTGATGCCTTCTCAGTGCTGTACACACTCGGCGCTCGCATCAGGAACCAGCAACCAGACTGGAACCGGGAGAAACTGGGTATACTGCGGCCACTCACGAGAGAGCGGCGAAGCACCCACTACACACGTGCTGTGACGTCAAATGCACTAATAGGTTTAATTGGCCCATGTGTAAACTAGAAAACAATTAGGTGCAGCACAGAGCAAAGTACAGCTTACCTTGCAACAGGTCACCACACGCCGCTGCCATCTACTGTAGTAATCGCGGCATGAAGTTTTGTCACTATATCTGCAATCCACCCACGACCGTACGCACGGGGCCACGGTGGCTGAGAGGTTACAGTGCTCGACTCCCACCAAAGCGATCCCGGTTCAATTCCCGGCCGGGTCACTCCGGATTTTCGCATGTGGGAATGGTGCCAGACGATCCCGTTGGTCGGTGGGTTTTCTCGTTCTCCCGTTTCCCCCGCCTCATTCCGGAGCTGCTCCATACTCAGTTCATTCACCCTCATCAGCTCCCAAGACCTTGGTGTTAACAGCTGCCTAAATCTCTTCGCTTCACGATAGTACACACAGAGTAAATAAATGCGCAGAGACGAAATGGCGTGGATGTTCGTAGATGTAGGCGCACCCGTCCTCTGGTTGGTCGTGCGAGGGTCGGGGAGCGGGATCTGTGTCTGATTGGCTATCGCGTGCTGCGAAATGTCCCCTATTCGTTACGCGGCCGACTGGTAAGTGAGTTAACGGGCGCTGATTGGGGAACGACATTCCAAAATGTCTCTGGCTAGCGAAGCCATTTTTGTGAAGCTTGGTTCACAACCATCCGTCGCTTCCGTCAGTCGCCTGTCCGTCAGTCAGCCTTCCGTCGGTCTTTTTGTCCGTCAATTGAAAGCGACTCCCAACAATCCGTTGTCCGTCGATCCTTTTCAGCGTAACCAACCAACAACATGAACTTTCCCGCGCGAAGACAAATTTTTCTAATGGACGTAATAAATATATTCTCCTTTCCTAACATATTTTCGTAGCATTTCCTCTGAAAATCTACAAGTCATCTTCAGTTCAATTCGAAGGTGAAACGTAAAGAAGTAAACAACTTCACTGCCTTGTTTATTTAATAAGAAAAATATTCAGACAATAAACAAGTGACTGGTTTCTGACAGCCATGTTCACGGAACGATATTACAAGGCGCTGACCCCTCCGTCAGTCCGTCGAAAGTTAATTTGAGATGTATTTGACGGATTGACGGATAGAAAAAAAAAAAAAAAAAAAGAAGGCCTGCGATTGGTTGAAGATCACGTGACCGACGGACGGACGGGCGACTGACGGACGAATCGGATGGCTGTGAGCCCAGCTTAACGTGTGCGACTGGATTTCGCGGAATAAGCACCTGTTTCATCTCTGTGTCCTTAATTACTCAAGCGGCCGCTGCGTCCAGGCGGTTGGCCGAAATTACAAAACGACTCTCATATTCTCTTAACAGTTTTTCACTTCCCCTTGCAACCCTGAAAAGACAAAATCAAATTGCCATTGAAAGGGCCAACGAACGGAGAACCACACATATGACTTTCGTTCGGGTCGCCACTCGAGTCATATCGACTGTCCTCCCCTCAGCTCGGGCAAGGCTTAGCTCGTGTGCCAATTCCAGCCTTTGTTCAGGAGATGTCAGTGATGTTTATGATCCAGGAAGTTTCAGGGGGCTTGATTGGCTTCTTATTGTTATACTTCTTCAGCTCTCCCCCGCTTCATTTTCTGCTTTCCATTCAGCCGTTCTTCCCGCCTCTGCCACACCGTGGAAGCCATCCATCAACGACCACGCGAGCACAATACACAAGGGACAATTTATTACGTGCCCGACACCATGCAGAAAATAATTCGCAGAGTTGTATCGTTGACAAATAAACTTCCGTATTTTCATCCCCTGATGTAAACACGCCCGAAGTCCTAGAAAAACCGGAAAACTTGGAATTTTTATACAATGGTTCGATGAATTTTTCAGAATAAAGAAACCGTCTAAATGTTTATGTAATGGTTTGTTCAGACACACGAAAAACTCTTGAATTCATTTTGTGACACGTGAAACGTAGAAATTTCAACACTATAGTATTGCGATGTGGAACTATGCTTTTTTTTTAAATTTATTTTACAGTCAATCGTGTGTTCTTAATTAATTTGTTTGTTTCAACAAATATCTTCAAAATGTTCTATTTTTCGTACACTTGTGTAAGATATGTTTACTTCGTTGCAAGGGCAATATTTTTGAGAGAAATGCTAGTATTGAGTCGGTTTCTCTGAACGCTTGTTTTGGCCAAGCGCCCAGCGAACTTGTATATAAGTGTTTGTTCCCCATGCTTGTCTCTAGTCCGTTTCCTTTTGACATTTCGAAGTTGGTACACGTTTACGGAAGTTCCAAGACAATCAATAAGTACACTCTGAATCTGAATCAGTGAGAATTTCACTGTTTCAATCAGTCAAATGTATCTGACTGATACAACAGTCACTTCAGCGAATTTTAACTGATGAACCAGTGAAAAACTGCCATATTTCCGTCACTGGTTGATTTAGCGTCATTTCCCACTGATTCATCAGTCATTTTTTGCCAGTATTTTCTCAGTGGTTTGTTTTTTGACTGATGTATCAGTGAAACTGCGTGTAAAAATGGCCGTCGAACATCGTTTAAAAACAGCCGTTAAACAACGTGTATCGAGTGAAGTAACAACGAATAAACGAATAAAACTAATACAAAATACTTTATAAATGTGTTTTGTCTATCAAAACACCATCTCACGAGGTAACATGAACACACAGCCTTTCATTCCGTTTTTAAGTCTTTCATTTCGATTCCATGTTATCGTCACAGCGATCTGTTTGAAGGTTTAAACTACATTTAATGTGGTGAAGAGAGTGCACTCATATATACTATTCGTTTTAACAATCCTAATAGTATAAGCGTGCGCAACATTAGATAATAGGGGGTGCAAATCGCAAAATGAAGATCCACGTTAACGAGAATAAAACTACAAAGTAAGAACATATTTAAATATATTCATTATAAATAGTGTATGGTACTTTAAAGCAATTTTAAATCTAGTGGTCATTTCAAACACGAAGACAGTCTTTTGAAAATATGAAATTGGCAAGATTCTTTTTTTTTTCTTCTGTATGACACGTTGCATTGGGGGGTGACGCTGCACCCCTTGCAGCCCCCCTTGCGGACGCCTATGACTAACGGTACCAATCAAACCAAACACGAAATGTATGAGCATACAACTTCAAACTACACGATTTCGCACCCAATCTATAAGACACATATTTCCCTCTTACTTGGCGTGGTAGCTCAGATGGCAAGGAAACAGAATACTGGCGAAGGGTATGCGAGTCCAATCCCGGGCACATGCGGAACTTTTTTAATTTTTTTAAATTACCGTAAATTGCAAAATGTAAATAGTTAACTATCGTCAATATGTTTATTTCACGTAATTATTTGCCTACATTCATTAAAATCAATATTTAATTCGCCACTGTAGTCGGCCGTCACTTATTCAAGAAGTGAAATTTTTTCACGTCACTATTCAATCAGTGAAATTTTTTCACTGAAACACAATCAGTGGTTTTCCACTGATTCTAAATGGAGCCATTTTCACTTATTAGAGTTGTTGAATTTTATTGCGAATCACTGGTTTCTCACTTATTCGAATTTAGAGAGTAGATGCCTGAAAAATTCGCGGATTAATTTTATGACAAGCTAGAATTGGAAAACTCTTACGTTCGTGTCACCTTTGCCATTGATCCACGCGATATTTGACACCTCCTCGAAAAACCCTGGGACAATGAGAAACATACAACAAAATGCACTCCCAACCATCGCCCTCTGCTGTGGCAGCAAGCAACCCATGGGCAATTGGTATCAGCACGATTGCTCATATGTCCGTGGAGTCTAGCCTGGAGGTCGTTGAACTCGCGAGTTTTTCAGGTCTCTAGGTTGCATGTGTCTACAACTGCGGGAGCACCATTTCTGTCCGTCTAGTGATTTCCTATCGTTGTACAGTTCAGTTGGTGCAATATTCGTTACTGGCTAGCCTACGCCAGTGTCCCGGTAAAATGCTCTTCATATCTAACATATTTTGAATTTGGGTAGTTTTAAAATTATATTTTTACTTACTATAGTTGCTGCTTATGTACTGTGTAAATATCTGCAGAATTCGCGTTATTATTTAAGGACAGACTGAACTGCAAGTTACTGTATGCCTGACCGACTTCAGTCATTGGCCGGAAATTTGTCTGGCGCGCCTCGGAGAACTCATGAGCCAGTAATATTAGTTCAGCGGCGCAGTGGCCTATCTCTTTTACGGAGATCAACCACGTAGGTGGCGTTGATTACAAATTGCAGCGGCCAATGAAACCACGGACTCTGCTCACTTGCTTATAAAGCAGCGGAGTCTATCCTTTCTCCGAAAGATAACGCGAATTTCGCACGTCTCTGGTAATGTTTCTCGTACGGTCTTCATGAAGACTAGCGGAACAATGGAAGAGTTCAACGGGCCGTTTTGCCATTCTGCCGCACCGCTGGATGGCAGCGCTCATGCAGTTACACTGTAAAAACGTTTCTGATGAACTTTCCATGACTCTAATGGAAATTGATAACCTCTATAATGTATAGAAATAACACCACACGTCGAGCTGCAAACACAGGAATGTTTAGCAGCGCTACTATACAAAGTTGGGAACTTCCCTTCACATTTTACTGTTTCCTGAGCAAATGCAGGATCACTGCAATGAATGTACATGGGAAAAAGTCACCATTCACGTTTTATCACTAAGCGCATACACTGGTATGGTTCATTTCGAGACAATTTTGTAGAGTGCATTATAGCGAAAAGAATGCTTGCATCAACAATGTAAGCAGACGGCGCACACTAGATGAAACGCCAAGATGGTTTCAGAAATAAGTAAATATTTGGTTATTGATGCAATAGCGAACAGCGATATTGGAAGTGAGAGTCGCAAAAACAGATAGAGGAACACGGTCATTAATTGCGGGATAATTTTTCTGTGTGGGTACCAACTCATACGATTATAATATTTATTACTTATAGATATGAAATTCACTTGCAGACGCATTCGGCAATATTATTTCCCAGTAGCACGAAACCGTGCAGCAGAAAATAAACAAATTACACACTAAAGAGACAAGAATGTTGCTACCAGCAGAATGTGTATAAACTGTTCGCGGTAAAATGAGCACTTTTGACAGCTCTGCTTAAGATCCACTTGTATGCGTGTTGTGAATTCTTCCGCCTCATGTAAACTTAACATTGCCATGGGCTTCATCACTTTAATCGTGCGTCGCTCAAGTGAAACTGTCGAATTATTGGAAAAGTAATCATTATACAAAACTGGTCGTTTTTACACTTACACGCATAAAGAAAACAGAAAGCGGAAGAAATACTTTAAGTCATCACAAATGGTTACCTAACAATTTTTATTCGACTTTAAGATGTAGAACTGCATTCCATACATCATTACCAAGTTTACAGGGCGCATGTCACTTGGCGCATCCGTTAAAATATATGCAGGAATGGGCAGTGACTTTTTTTCTCAGGTTGGTATCTGTAGTGCTCACTTTATTGTGAACAGGCTTTAGTGATGCTTACATCGCTTTCTGGCAACGCTGCTGCAGCACTGGGCTCGCTGAATGCCGCGGTGAAATTGTGTTCGCACCAATTCTGTTTCCAAGGGCATGGACACGTTCATACTCGCGTGACTCGAGCTTCGGTGGCTTATAGATCGCCCATTTTATGTAAAGTAGTGGTTCGCGTGAATACACGTATCTCGGTAAATAAATTATCTGCAAATACGTCTTTTTTTTGTCCCAAAAAAGAAACAATTATCTATGACCCTGTCTTTTATTTTAATTTTTTTTTCTTTTTACTTTTGTCATATTAAGTGCATTCTTGGAGAAAATAAATTCGTGAAAATTGTTAAATATCGCCTTTTTTTTTTTTTTAAAGCTAGCCCGTGCAGATTCCTAAATCAGCAAGAGGAAAGTGCAACGATACGGGCGTAGTTTAATCTGTGGGCTTTCATCGCGTGTAATAAAACCCCTATGTTACAGGTCTAATTTGCGCAGTACAGCGTCACGACGGAAACGCTGCACGGGTTGCGCGTAGGGGCGACGAGGCGCTGGGGGCGTGCGTGTTGGTGTCGCCCGTATCGCTCCCTCGCTTCTTGACCTTGGACGCGGGGGTCCATCCCACTCTTCATCCAAGCTGAAGTTATACTTGAAGGATATCCCTCTGCCTCATGGCAGCATCGCTTATCTAAGTCTAGACGATCACATCAAAGGGGCAACGCACCGTGTACGTGCGCATTTTCTTAAAGCCGCGTTTTCACTGGCCGAGCGAGCGAGCGAATCGTTGTGAATCAACATTCGCTTGTTTGGCAACTTTCTCGGAGCCCTGCTAAATATCTACTTGCAGGCCCGTTTCGTATCCTTCCGCCAAATGAAAACAAACATTTCCATGTGACTGCCATGTAGCATCTGTCAAAATCAATGTTTACATTCCATCGTGTGTGTATATATGTTCGTATACGTTCGCGACACCTAAAAATAAACATTGAAATGTGACTTCTACTTTGATACCTGTCAAATATGTTGTCTACTGTTTACAGCTTTTCAAAGAATTCTGTCATATTCCAAAAACCATTCCGTACGGATATTCACAGTTTAGGCCTCTAACATTATTTAGGTCAGCTTTATGACGTTTTAAAAATGCCTGAGTTGACGACAGTTCTTACGGTTATTTTACATTAACATACTTGTCATGCATGTAATGCACGTTAGTATTTCGCCGCGGCTGTTTAACACTGTTACACAACTGCGAGGTAAAGGGCTGTACTAATTGTAATTATCATTTTGTTATTGATATCTGTTGGGTCATTTCTCTAAAAGGACGGCCTCAATTGGAATAAATATTAAAACGAAGGAACAACCAATGAAAAAGGCACATTAAATTCAAGCACGCAACTCGTGTTGCTCATCTTTGCCATACAAACTTTTAAACCTGCACACAAATAAGCCTACGATAACTTTTATTCCGCTCATATTTCTATGTATTGCTACTTACTGATTATTAGGTTTATTGAAATTTATCGGGCTGAACTTAGTATTTATCTTCTGGGATAGTGGCAAATTACGTAACACGACTGTGTTTCAAACCCCTTAGGGCAACGGTATAACGTTGTGATAAATAAACAGACGTGGATGTAAATAAATAACTTCGTCATAAAAACAGTTCACATTTAAAATGTATAAATAGTGCTAATCAAATATTGAAATCACGCGCACACACACATGGCCAGCGTATCGACCACGATGCACAAAGGCACGCCATTTCACAGACGCAATGATTAAAGAAACACACGCAACAGTATGTTTATTACTGCCGTGGAAACACAGATTTATCATAACATTGTAACTTGGCTAGGTAGGTTTAAAAAACACAACGTCTACAAACGTGATGTATTAATTTGAAGTATTTTTCGGAGTAAGAATAATTTACGTTTAGTTTGACAAAAAGCAACACGACATGTCATGGCTCGCCACGTCTGCCAACTTCACTAGGTAACTGCCCCGCCATCATATCTAAATATATTAAAATACGTATTCAAACATTAAAATCTCTTTTCAGTCGTAAATTACAAATTCAAAAATCATTATTTTGCTGTAATAAGTATGAAATATGCTGCAATTGAAAACTTGTATAATTTCTTGATTACTGGAGAATTGAAATTTCCCTACAGTGAAAGAGACGAAGAAAGAGAAAGAGGGCAAGCCTGGCCAGCAGACAGTTTTTTAATTGCTTTCTCGCTCGATGAAACAATACCGTACCATTACGGCCTACTCACAATATTTTCCGTTTTTATTTTAAACTGTAAAAATGTGATATGTTGCCATCGGGGTACTTAAATATTTAAATATTTCGATAGGCACCGTTTAATTTACAAATAGTATACTAAAAAACGAATTAAAAATAATATTTTAACTGTGAACTATTTCTCACCGGTCGCTGCCAACACGTTGCTGCTCTCGCTGTTATTAATTCATATTTAGAAAATAAATAAATATTACAAGTTATAGAAGATATTAAGGTAAAGGTTCATTTATTCAATAATACAGTACTCTAAAAGTTAATCACAGTGTTACATATTTATGGAATACAGGTTATTGAAAAAACAGGTTGACATGTTATGCCTAGAGTGTTTTTTGAAAGGTTGATTTTCACAAGTCGCTTCCAATCGGGAATGGACTATATACCCGTTTACACTAGCCGAGCGAGCGAGGAAATTGCCGTGAACGGACGATCGCTCGTTCAGGCAAGAAATATTAACAATTGTTCTCACTACGCGAGCGAGCGCCAGTGTAGAACAAGAGTTACTGGGGGGAAACATCCCGAAATGGACGACACTGACGCATTAATTTTTGCTGGTGCTGCGTTTGTAGTGGTTGGTTTACTGTTGAAAAAGCAACGGAAGAGTAGAAGAATGCGGGTATCGATTTTTTTTTTTTTTTTTTTTTTTTTTTTTCGAAAAAGAGGACTACTCAAAATGCAGCCGTCTTTCTTGACGAGTTGAGTTCACAACCTGAGGATGGACGTTACCAGAAATTTTGTAGACTCAACGCCGACGATTTTGAGCATCTTCTAACATTAATGGAAAACAAAATCAGAAAGGACGACACCTAACTGCAATACCACCGCGACAAAAATTAGCGCTAACACTACGGTATGTTGCAACTGGCGACTCACATGCAAGTTTAATGTTCCTGTTCAGGATTTCAGAACCAGCGATATCCAAGATAATACTGGAAGTATGCCAAGCTCTGATGTCATCTCTACGGGAGACTTTGTACAAGAATTTATTTCAAATTAAATTGTTAATAAAACAAATATTGCTAAACTATTGTCGAAATACAAATGTTGCAGTTCAATACCTATTAAAACCATCCAGTGTAATTACATAAGTGAAATGTAAAAGGCTTTTAATACAAAGCATGCAAGTAGTCATATGTAAAACGTATGGAAATCGTCAAAATTAATATTCACCAACGCACATTTAAGACAAATCGTAATTTAAAACAATATCAGACGTCATTGTATTTTTTTTCTGTTGATGATAGATGTCATGAACTAAGATACACCTGTGTTAACCTGAGGATCACAACTGTTTATATAAGAAACAAGTGGGGTTGACGAATGCGGTGATGCGGATTGTAGCGAAATAATGGTATGACTGCTGCTGTTTGAATCAGTAGTTGTGTCAGAGGGTGACAAAAGTGATTGTACTTGCATTTCCGGCTGTATTACTTGTTCACGACAATGTAAATATAAGAAACAAGCGGGGTTGATGAATGCGGTGATGCGGATTGTAGCGAAATAATGGTATGACTGCTGCTGTTTGAATCTGTAGTTGTGTCAGAGGGTGGCAAAAGTGATTGTACTTACATTTCCGGCTGTATTACTTGTTCACGACAATGTAAATATAAGAAACGAGCGGGGTTGATGAATGCGGTGATGCGGATTGTAGCGAAATAATGGTATGACTGCTGCTGTTTGAATCTGTAGTTGTGTCAGAGGGTGACAAAAGTTATTGTACTTACATTTCCGGCTGTATTACTTGTTCACGACAATGTAAATATAAGAAACGAGCGGGGTTGATGAATGCGGTGATGCGGATTGTAGCGAAATAATGGTATGACTGCTGCTGTTTGAATCTGTAGTTGTGTCAGAGGGTGGCAAAAGTGATTGTACTTACATTTCCGGCTGTATTACTTGTTCACGACAATGTAAATCGTGGGGCGAAAATGTTGGAATGGAATATGATTGTGGTGGGGATCCAAGAGTATTGTACTTGCCCATATCAGCACTAAACAATATATTACCTATTTTATGCCCAACGACACTTTTGACTTGATCGCTATATGTCCTGTGTTTCTATATGTCCTGTGTTTGGCCGCGTTATGTTCGCTAAAAATATCACTTGCGTCGCGCTCCTTTCTTTTTGAAAGTGATGACGTGACTTGCATTGCTGCTTGATTTCTTGAGTCCTCCACCACTCTATTTTCCGGTGCTTGTACTGAAATGGACGTTCCTGGTGTGGACTCGGTAGACACAGTAGATGCATTCTGCGAGTGCTTGGTGCAGATCAATGTTCTAAAGTATCGTCCAAGTTCGCCGTGCTAGTAGATTCACTAGTCTGTAAAAAATTACAGAAATATTAATTTAAGTACTGATATATATATTACTGTTTCAACGTTTTGATTTCTTAGGGAACCATCCTAAAATCACGTGACTCTCCGATGGGTGGTATTACTTCACTACTCTGTACATGGTAGAAGAGGAGATATTTTCTTTCCGTCAAGTAATGTTACCAATACCCCCTGTAAGCAGCATTTACAGCTTACGTTCTGGTTTCTGTGTGATTACATGCGATTATAATAGCCGTCCACACACAGAAATGCTGTACATCCGTCTGTCAACCCTAACCACGACAATAGAAGTCGCCCTTTAGTCAGCAACTGGCGACACACATGTCTGCGGTGACGTAATACTTGAAAATGCTGCTTTAAAAATTCAAATGTCTCACAGTCGTTTTACATGCATGAGAATTATAGAAGACGTAAAGTATTGAATGACACTTGACAACCATATGGCAGGGGAGAGGGGTTTCCTTTGTTGCCGATATCCACAACACAGTTCCTCCACTTACAAAGAGGGGGAGGGGGGATAACTAGATAACTTTTGCGTCATTTGGATTTAGGAAGACGCCGAAGTAATAAAGCATGCTAAGTATGTGTTGAATTGTCATAGCGTGTTTGGTTTCTTTCTTTTACAGATACTCCAGACACACGAGGAATGGTTATCTTTGTTTAGGGGCGCTGGACGGTAAACATTGTATTATTCAGGCCCCTATAAACAGTTGTAGTGACTATTTTAATTATAAGAATAATTTCAGTATAGTTATGATTGCTATTGCAGACGCAAATTATAATTTCATATATGTAGATGTTGGAAGCCAAGGACACATATCAGATGGTGGGGTTTTCAGGAGAACTGAACTTTACAATAAGTTACATAATGGTGATCTAAATCTGCCCCCTGATGATATTTTGCCCGGTATTGGTGAAAATGTGCCGTACGTTTTTTTCTTGCCGACGATGCATTACCCTTACAAAGAAACATAATGAAACCCTACCCAGGTACACATGAGAAAAATAATCTAAACATAATATATAATTACAGGCTTTGCAGACCAAGTCGTGTGATAGAAAATATGTTTGGGATAATGGCATCGGTTTTTAGAGTTCTTCGAAAGCCTATGATTTCGCAATCGCGAAATGCTACGTTAGTTATTATGACGTGTGTGTACCTGCACAATTTCTTAAGGAAAATATCACTTTCGTATGCACCCCATGGGATATTGGAAACAGTAGAAGGATTACACTCAGTTGACACAACTGTAGGGATTGAAGGTGAAATGACATCCTTTATTCCTTTCAGACCTATTGCTAGGAGAGCATCAAATTTTGCAGAAAACGTACGACATATTTTTACTTAGTATGTGAATTATGTACGCAAAATGCCTTGAAAGAATTGGGGAATTGATATACGAATGCTTTTTTAAATGCCTGTTAAACATAAGCATAAAAAGTGCGCTGTAATCAAGTGCATTAGAACTGCTTATTTGTGCTTATACTTGTAAATAACTCGATACTGTAATAATATGAGCCCTGAAATAATGTGTACACGTATGTTACAGCATAAAAATAATGTGTGTTGTTCTCACTGTAGACGTTAATATGGAGTTCGTTAGGCACCAATGTAATTCCAAAGTATATAAGTAGTTTGAACCATTTTCACGTGTTTGTTTTCAATTTAGCTAACTGTAATGAACAATATGTCTTTAAATGTCACCTTTACATAGTGTGTACTTTGTGTTTAACATACACTTTGGTAGTGACATGTCTTGTACCATGCACATGTTATTCTCGAAATAATTAAACTACTTAGCTGTAATACGTGTATCATTCTAATTATGTTCATTGTATCATCCGTTTCTCTTCATTTGTACTTGTCCATCAAAAAACAGCAAACTTTTATATGCAATCCATTTACTGATGTAGCTTTCTTCAGCTCCTGCGACCGATTTTGCATCTGTGATCTCTGCCGTTCTCGTGTGAACGACGCCTTTAGAGATTCCATTTTCTTTCTTGGGCGGTACAGCCAACTGTTGTCCAAGCATCGTTTTTCACAGCATTATTCTTGTATTCGGGATGCTGAGGATCTCACAAGCATGGTGAACCTCTGTAGATTTCAATTAATTCAATGGTTTTCTCCTGTGATCACTCCATATCAAACCACCGGATTTGTAAAAAGATCCGACTAGATCGAGCACTGTTTACACCGAGCGAACACGCCAAATGACTGATCGCTCGTTTGCAGAAGCCGTTTACAGTGAGCGAACGTCCCGAGGGAACGTTTGCTCGCCCTATCTGCCGGAGCACCCGGAACATCAACTTTCGCTCGTCTTGTCGCGTTTACACTGGCCCGAGCGAACGAACATTCGATCGCTTTAATGTTCACAGAAATTAAAAAAAAATATTGCGATACATTACGTACTTAGGAAACAAAGAATCACGTCATACGCGGGGTGATTTTCCAAAAGTTTGATATAAAAAAGTGTAAAGATATCGAGAACCGACAATAAATGGAAATTCCTCGCACCCCTAAGACATTATATTTTCCCGTCGGCTGCTAAGACTAGTGGGTTGAAATGTGTGTTGCGCTGAGTTTAGGCTATAACTTGAAAATTTGCGGCTTCTCAGGGACTACTAGTAGCACTCGTTACTTTCATATCCTCAGAATTGGCGGTGGTTGTTTGAGCACATCCATGCCTTCACAGGCACGTATTTAAGAGGGCTCCAGGGGAGCTGGTGTAATACTCTCGAAGTTAGAAACTCTCTTTACTAAATTGCAAAGGAAAATAACAAACAGGAATAACATTTCTCATACAAGGTACTTAGAGCAAATAACATTTCTCATACAAGGTACTTAGAGCAAATAAGGACATGCTAACGTTTCACCTTTTGCCATTTCCTTAATTTTGCTAGTAAACTTGTGAAAAAAAAATCACAAGTACTTTGCGGTGTGTTTACTACATAAATACATAACTATAAAGTATAGATTTCTAAATTAGAGTTACATAAAATTTATTTCCCCAAAGTTAACATTTTGGCGTTATTACGAAACTATGTTCCAATTAAGGACATCCGTTTAAAAAGGGGTTATAAATGGTGGATTGAAATGTTCTTTATATAACACTAGCAAAAAAACACAGAACACTTTTTTGTTTTATACATTAAGAATGTCACAAATATAACAGCCTATTTTTTTTTTTTTCGCAGCACATTGAAGTTGTTAGCCAAACATGTTCAAAAACTTAAAAAAAATTAACATCTTCAAAAAATGAACTATCCTTAGAAAAATTACTTTAATATCTAAACAAGAGCTAAATATTTACATAGTACCTAAATGGTAATTTCACCAATCAAAGTTTCCACAACATAATTGAAGCATTTTAAAATGTAAACACAGTTACCACAGCACACTTAATCTGATTCTAAGCACTCGAAGTATTCCCACATATCTATATTGTCTCGCTACGTAATGCCAACACATTACTTCAGGCATGTGTTAAACAATACCATGTCGGCTACTTCATCAATTTCACAGACGGAACAATACCAGTTGTCATTAGCTACGTTAATTCCACTTGTGCTAGAATCACCGAATCGCCTAGCAATTCTAGAATATTTTGAACCTTATGGTTTGATTCTAGTCTTGCCATCTTGCATGTCCTTGGTGCCGTATCCTTACGTTCCCTTGTGCCCTTGGCATTGGTTTTTCCTTCGCCTTTACTGGACGAGTGTTTGGTTTTTTTTTTCATTGTATTTGAATAATTAAAGCACTACTCTCTGGCCCTGGTAGTTTATGGATTTTTTTTTCCGTTTCGCAGTTGCCGTCTTGAGTTGCGTGTTGACAAAAGTTCAGTAAATGACATGTTGAACTGTTCACCGGAAGAGTCACCTGTATTACTTTCAGTTGATTCACTTACTCTTGTTCGTTTATTAATGCGATGTTTCCTTTCCCTCGTTGGATCATTAAAATGATTTGTGTGATTTACATTTTCAGCATTTGCAACATCTTCCTGTGGAATTTCAGTGACCCCAGAAGGAACAAATGCCTCGTCCGGGATTTTGTGTGGATCGGAGGGATAAATTCCCGTCGCTCTGAAGCCACTGACGATGTGTGGTGCAGTTACATACCGGGCCCAGAATCTGCTAGGAATGGGGTCTAATGTGGACCTATTCAGCCCAAAGTCCTTTTTTCTATCATATGTCAAAAGGGTCTCATCATCCCAGCAACTTTCAAACGAAATGAAGACAGATTTGTCTAGCGGTTGTAGTTCGTGGGTTGTGTTACACGATAGGCAGTAAAGTATTATCCCGAACTGGTCTGCTGCACGCACAATGTTCGCGTCAAAGTGACTTAAGGTGCCATCAAAGATCAAAAGTGTATTTTCGTCCACTTTGTACCGAGCAAAGTGTTCGAGCCAACCAATAAACAGAGCAGTCGCCATAGAGCACTTACTGCACATACAAATTAAGATTCCAACAGGCATGTCGTACCATTCTGGTTTAAGTAGCTATCCTTTGTGAAGAATCATCGGAGGTATGGCGGTGCCGATATCGTTGGTACATCTCACTACTGTTACATTTTCCGCGTGTTCCGGAGCCACTAGGTGAACCCTATTCGCTACTCTGCGAGCCAAAACATCCTGCTTAAAGTGAATCGTTAGTCTCACGCCTTTTTCATCGATGTTGTAGATCAGCTCCGGTCGTGCCATTAAACCATTTTCTTGTAAAATTTCTCAAAGCTTTTGAAAATGAGCATTAAATATGAATCGGTTCAGTTTCGAAGCTCGACCTGGATACGTGCATGCCTTGAGAAGATGCTGCAAATTTCCTGGACACGTGCATGCCTTGAGAAGATGTTGCAAAATATTTTTTCAGGCATACAGTAAACGGCAACGTGAAATACGACTGCATAAACAAAATGATAGGGTCGCCGCTGAAAGTCCCGTAGGTACATGCAGCACTACGAGAACACTACGCGCCAATCTTACAGCTCCCGCGATTCTTGTCGAAGAAAGGATAAAAACGACGCAGGCAGGTGGGCCTCTTCATCGAGCCAGAGATGCAAAGTATGGGTATGGAGACAGCATGCGCTTCTGCTCGCTTGGCTGTTCTGCGGCTCGGCGCGTCGGTGGCCGATCGCGTTCCCACAAGTGCTCCCCATGTCCCGTGCCGAAAGGCCCTCTCCAGCTCCCCGCCGACGACGCGACGGAAATTGGTCGTTAGCAGCGGTCTGCGCTGCGACATCGCAGCTGCGGGTGAGCATCGTCGACTCTCCCCTCGTCCAGCCCTGCTGTGCCACATGCTTTGCTTATTTGTTGTCCAAATGTCCCGTTCAGCGGCACCAGAACAGCGGTACTTTCCGAGAACACTGCAGTAAAGGCTGTTCATGATAAAGTGAGCACTTTTGAAATCAACCATGGAAAAAAGTCACTGTTCCTACCTGCATATATTTCAACGGGCGTCCTGAGTGACTTGCGCCCAGTAAAATTGGTAGCGATTAAGGAAAAATAGTACCATATCTTAACGTCGAATAAAAAGTGTTAGGGTAACTATTTGTGTTAATTTAAATTATCCCATTCGCGTCCTGTATTTTTTTCTAGCGCATCGAAGTTTAAAAATGAACAGATTTGTAACACATTTACTTATCTCTTTTGCCTGACCGAAGCATGAATAAAGTGACGAGGCCAGTGGCAATGTTAATTTCACATAAGGCGGAGTAATACCCAAAGTGCTTACAAGTAGATCTTAAGTAGGGCTTTAAAAAGTGTTCATTTTACCGTGAACACCCTATAACGTGGTATGACCTACTCACTGTATTTTTACGCCGATCTGTTTTAGGGATTAAACCCATTCACTTAACATAAATTATTCATATTAATACCCTGTTGTCCTTAAACACTTATTGGTAAAGACTCGGAACTGTGTCATTCTGTGACAAGTTTAACGCCACAGTCCTTTGTGTACACGAGTCCCAGTTAGATGATTGGCTGTGGCTTCTGTTTAAACAGACAGAGGGTAGCACAGTACTCGGTCCTTGTTTCATACAGATTATTTATTGGGCCGGACTCGTTCAGGGCGTGCCTAAATGCCTAAACCAATTGGCGTTCGATTAGAAAAGCTAATTAAATGCACATGTGTTTGAAGACAAGGAATTAGCTAGATTCCCAGGTCTTTACTTATTGGCAGAGGCGCCTGTTTTTCGCGAAAAGATTTCAGGACAAGTTCTGTCCCTACGCACTTTAGTTCAGAACCACTTTCGTCGTTGGATCATTTGGATTGTTATGCGTCTTATTTGTCTGCCCGCGAATCACGGACGGTCAGTAACGGAGAATCTTAATTCTGATTTGTTCACTCGTGTAACAGACTTGTCTTCACACAAAAACAAGCGGCCAATAGTCAAGTGAAGACTGCAAATGTACACATAGGATATTGAAATCTAGGCTCCACATAAATATTTTCGCGAAAAACAGATGGCCCTACTTATTGGTATTCATGAAAACTGGAAGTGACTATGTCCGTCCCTACAGGAGAGAACATCCGCGTTCGGGAGGACCTGGGTTCGAATCCCGGTATAGCCATCCTGATCAGCTTCCCATGATTTCCCGAGATCACTCCAGGCACATACTGAGATGATTACTTACTACAAGCAATGGTAGATACCCCCCCCCCCCCCGTTCTTGCTTCTCTGAGCAACTTGATCCTTCACGAATTACCTACAAGTTTCCTAAATCTCTGTATTTCTACTTATCGTCCTCTTTATCCACTCCACGGAGGGCTAGGTTGCAAGGTTAATGTATTGTGAAGCTTTCCTTACTGACTGGCTGCCATCAAATGGATTGCCGCTTTGTTTCGTCCTTTAGAAAATTGTATTTAATATAAAAGAGTGAGCGAGTGAGTGAAAAAATTTGGACGGCTCTTAACATCGAGGTCTTGAGAGCCAACGTGGGCGATTGTGGTGAGAATGGAGCAGCACCGGAATTAAAGGGTGGGAGAGACGGGAGACCCCCGAGAAGACCCGCTGACCAATGGCATCGCCCGGCGGCACGATTCCCACAAGCGAAAGTCCGGAGTAACCTGGCCGGGGATTGAACCCGGATCGCCTTGGTGGGAGGTGGGCAGGCTAACCGTTCAGCCACCGTGGCCCCAATATAAAAAAGATTAGGGTAACTTAGTCGAATAACGCCAGGCGGGCATTAACGCCATTTCAAATTGTGCCCGTAGTTTGCAACAAGATGGTGTGGTATGTATCTTTCCTGAAACGAAGCTCATTGTCCCCTCTCCACTCCCTGTTATTGTTATCCACTTTCGGTCAGCAGTTTCGTTTCAAGGATTTTACGAGTGCGTTTCTGAATGGGCATAGGAGGAAATAAAACATCAAACATTTTCAGTACTATTTTAGGCAAGCCCCTTTATTTCTACGAAGCCACTTCCACACGATAAGTGTCATATGTCATTGTATTTAGCATTTCAAAGCGTATATTTTTATGTGGTAAAACAATGGTTTTGGGGCATGTTAGGATATTCAGTTGATGTTAGAAAAGAAAGTGTCGTTTTGGGAAATATCACCACGTGCATGGCGGGCAATAGGGGCCATGTTTAATTTCTCTTATATAGACTCGGGCAATAACGCCAAGTTTTGATTCTCTCATAACGAGGACTAAACCCAATAGCATATAGGGCCTACGGTTAAAGGTATTTTGTGATAATAATTTGTAACATTATTTTTGGTGTTGTAAAAATAAAATAATTATTTCTAAATCTATATCGAATGAAACAATGCTCGATGTGGGGAATGTTCAGCACACTGATGTTATTGGTGGCAGTTTTAATTAAAATTTGGCTTTGTGCCGTTAGTAAGTTTACAAAGAGGGTAACACATTTTTTCTCCATATAACATATGCAATATTGCTGCAATGGGGAAAAAGTGCCAAATTATAAGGGAAAAATGGAATACAGAATATATACAGAATGCAATAAAAAATGTAAAATCAGGATTGTCTATAGCAGCAGCTTCAAGGCCATATAAAATTCCTAGACGAACACTGAGGAATTGGTTGAAAAGAGAGGACACAACACCGAAACGTAAACTTACGCGTAATGCGGTCTCTAAGTGCTTATATAGAGGAAGAATTAAAAATAAGTGTGATTAGATTGCAGTAAGTAGGTTTTGGATTGACTAGGAATCACATTTGCTCATTTGCTTTCCAGATATGCGATGAGAAAGGAATTCCCCATCCTTTCTCTAACAACAAAACGGGCAAAGACTGGTTTTATGTCTTCATGAGAAGAAATAATGATATTGTGCTATGGCAGGCTCATGAGGTCCAATAAGGAAATTGTTAGGAACAACTCTAGGCAAAACTAATCTTCACAATCAGCCCCACCTTATTTACAATGTCGATGAGAGCGGATTACAGTTGACCTACAATTGTTCGCAGCTAGTTCTAGCTGGATAATGTTGTAAACGTGTACATTCAGCAACTCATGGAGACAAAGGCGAAACTGAAACTGTTGTAGCTTGCACTAACGCTACTGGCACTAACTGGATTCCACTTATGATATCGTATAAAGGGAAGTATTCAAAAAAATAATTTGTTGATGAACTTCCGAATGACAAAGTTCTTGCTATGATCCCTAAAGGGTATATTACGAAAGAGGAATTTTGCAACTTCTTACGTCACTTAAATTCGCACTGAATACCGGGTAAAGCTATGCTCATATTTGATGGTCACCGCAGTCATTTAGATAACAGTGTGCTTGACGTTGCTGAAAGCTTAGAGATGCAGCTATTCCGTTTGCCTGCACATTGCAGCCATGAATTACAACCCCTAGACAATCGTTTCTTTAAGTCGTTGAAAGTATATTGGAACTCGGCAGTGGACAATTTCCGGGAAGAAAAATCCAGGAAGACCACTAGGGAAACTACAGTTCGGAAATCTGTTTATTGAAGCCTGGACACAGGCAGCTGCCCCTAAGAATGCAATCTCTGGATTTAGAGCTACAGGAATATTCCCATTCAATCAACAAGTAATCCTAGAGACAGCTTTTGCTCCTACTGATGTCTCAGATCGCACACCACTACAAGCTAGGCCTACAAGTTCTTCTGCAACTTCTTGCACTTTGGAGACATCCGCGATACCAACAACACCTACAACATCGTCAACCAGCAACAACATTCCAACTATATCATCAACATCATTAGCGACTGTACGTAGTCTGATTCCCACGCCTAAAATTATCCGAAACACACAGAAAACTCGCCATTCCTTAAATGTGAAAGCTACTCCGGTGACTCTTCAGTTGTTTTCCAAAGGTGCTCATGGGAATGCCGACCAGCCATCTACTGCGCCTGTGCATAAACGTAGAGTGAAAAATTGTAAGAATAATGATGACATTTACTGTGGGGACTGTGGGCGAAACTACTGCAAGTCTATGAATGTGCCGTGGATCCATTGTGTGGAGTGTAAAGTGTGGTACCATTAAATTTGCCATAAGGGAAACATTTCAAAATGTGGTTTGTGTACCTTCTGTGATGATGGGTGTGCTCTGCTCTCTGAAAGCAGCAGCAGTTACTAGAATGTTCTAACACCTAATTAGGCTTGTAAATATTTTGGCTTTAGGAGTTACATGGGTCATAATAATTTTGTGAATCCCTTTTTTGACCGAGGAAAGACTTTTAAGTCATTCAATTTCGTCAGTGTGTGATGACACATTTTTTTTTTACAATTTATAGACACGCTGAAAATTGGCAAAAAAAAATATCCGTGGCATATCTTCGATATCACTCTAGCTAATTTATCCTTTTGCGATTGGATGAGTAAGTTTATTACTCGATTATGTTCTTTGCTGACCAACCACAAAAGCTTACTTTAAGGTATCGGAATCCTTATTGTTCCAGTGAAATGGGGAAGTAGCTTCACCTATATGGATGACAGCCAATAAAGGAAGAGAACTGTCATACGCGTTTACAATGCTGTGAATCCTAGTCAACATTTCTCCCGAGAAACCATCATCTCCAACAATCCGCAGTACTCTAGGTTCGTGACCCAGCTGGTGCCAAGTCCGGGTCGCCACCGAGGGAGGGCGGTGCGCTACCCACACGACCACCGGGGCCCCCACGATGGATTGAAACGTGCGAGACCAGCGTCGTGGCCGCCCAGGAACGACTGCGCAATGGCGGGGCGGGAAGACTGATGCCGGACAACTCCGGGATAAATTAAACCCCGGCGCGGCTGCTGTTCAATTAAGACGTCTCTGTCGAGGTCGTTACCGTCTTCCTCTCATCGCCCGCGGGAGGAGGTAACTTGCACCTGGTTGTTCTTGGCGTCGAACCCAGACCTCGTTTCGGCCAATAAAGATCTCGCGTGCCTGCCAACGCGCCTGCCAGGTTGCTTATTGCCGGCAAGGAAGAGGAGGAGTGGTTGGGAGGAGATATCCCGAGAAGTCTCCCATGAACCGATACCATTGCTGAAGCAGCACGCGGAGGGATCCCACATATATTGTATATTTTTGTTTTTACAAATCATTGTCATTTAATTTTACTACCCGTCATTAAAAATCAAAGTTTAACACTGCATGAACGACTACTTACTAGAGACCTACAAAACTCGTGTTATTATTTGGGGACACGTTTAACTTTAAATACTCGTACCTTTGCAATACGTCTGTCATTGGACCATACTGTGTCTGACGCGCTCTGGCTAACGATGCGCCAATCATTGAACACTTCACACGTGTGCACCCCAATCACGTGTGATTCATTTAGAAAGGGCGTGGCTTGGGATCTACCCAACAGCCAATGGAAAATCGGCGCCGGCTCCGGTACACACAGTACCGTGAAGTGAAGCCTGATGCCAAATAATTACGCGGATTTTGCATGTCTCTGGTACTTAGCTCTAGTAAGAAGCGCAAAATCCACGTTATTGTTTAGCAACATGATAGACTTCACTGCACTCCCCTGCCTGAGCGGAATTTGCCGCCTAATTGGCTACTGGCAACTATACGGTGTCATTTAACTGTGTTACCACTTCATTATAGAGGGGTTGCTCATACGCTAAGCCTTAACTATTGGCTAAAAACGCCGTTGGGATGTGCCGCATGAGTTGTCGGGCCAATGACTTACGTCAAACGAGCATACAACGCCTTGGAGTTTAGTCTGTAGCCACAAAATAACGCGGATTTCGCTGGTCTGTATGTACCAGTTACAAAGACACGTCGTTTTAGGTGCTGCAACGAACAAAATGTTTGTTCGGGTACTGTGACACTATCTGTTGTACACCGCGACTAATAGAATTGCGTTAGTATTTCATGTCATTAGCAACAGCTGTTTATGAAATTGCGTTTGTATTCCATACCATTAGTACCAGCTATTTATGAAATTGCGTTTGTAGTTCATGCCGTTAGCACCAGCTCTGTATGAAATTGCAATTTTTCTTTCATACCATTAGCACCAGCTGTTTATGAAATTGCGTTCGTATTTCATGTCATTAGCAGAAACTGTTTATTAAACTACGGAAAACAGTCCCAACCAGAAACCACTTGAAATACTGCCCTTATTGAACATTGTTTTCTGATGCGCACAGTGTAGGTAATTAAAATCCACTTCCTTGGCGACGTCTCATGTAGATAACACTGTGACTGGAAGGTTAACAGAATTTACGTTTAAGGTATTTTCCCATCTTGGACAAAAATGATTAAATAACGAGTGCACCTTTGATAACGGTTATAGAAGCGAAACGATAAATGGCAGAAATAGAAGTTGGATTCAGATATAACTGTCAAGATATTGCCTGTGCTTTGAAATACATGGTTATTAAAAATATGGAAATTTAATTATGGAGTAATAAGAGTAAATTCAAGAGTGCGGGTTTTCTCGGGGATCTGCCGTTTCCCCCGTCCTTATATTCCCGTGCTGCTCCATACTCACCTCGTTTCATCCTCATTGTCTCTCAAGACCTCGATGTTAAGGGTCGCCTAAATTTCTTCACTCAGTCAGTACTCTGTCATATTATAACGGAGTTTCATTTTGATATGTACCTATTTAACAAAATGCTTATTCGCCTCGACAGCTTTTCACACACGACACTCAGCTTGCGAATTAGTCGTGAGGCGTCACGATTAACCTCATCATGAGTAGCATCTGTGACTTATGAAGCTACGTTGGATCTCTTGTTGGGGGGGGGGGAGGCGGGGCTGATGCGTACTATCACTTAGAAGTGTTTGTTAAATTTGTTTCAAACAGAAACGTCTGGTGTTCTTACTTCAGATAATAAAATATAAATTCGCGATCTTATGACTACATATTTTGTGCTGGAAGGTTTCGTCCAATGAGCTCTCTTGGTTATTTGCTAAATTTCCTATCAAGTGTACTTACTTATCAGTGCGTCAGTCAATGCATGTATAGCTAGGGACAACCAATTTTCGCGAAAAGATTTCACGACCAGATGTTTTTCATAACACTTCCGCTCAGATACACTTTCGTAATTGGATAATCTAGGTGTTAACGCTTCTTATATGTCTGCCCGCGGAACACATACGTACGGCATCGGAGTAACTTTATTATGATCGGCCAGTCAAGTGAGAAAATGTCTCCTCACAGAGATAAGCGCCAATAACGAGGTAAATGTGCTGGATAGCCCATAGGTAGACCTGAAAAATTCGCGAGTTCATTGACCTGCAGACTATTTTATACAGTATTATGTGCAAATATGCCGATATTAAGTGCACATTGGTTGTTTGCTGTCACAGTGGAAGGCGAAGATTGGGCCAGCGTTCTCCAGGAGGTACCAGACACCGTGTGTACTAATTTCTTAAGTTATATAAACACAAGGGTTTCAAATTCTAGTTTGTCTCGAAATGAATCCACGAATTCTTCAGGTCTCTACCCATAGGGTATTGAAGTCGAGAACGTACGTAAATCTTTTCGCGAAATTCGGGTGTCCTTACCTATAGCGTCTGCTCGGCAGGATTACCTTGGCTTGGCTAGAGAATTAAGGGAAATCAGAGTCTTCTCGAGATTTATATCAGTGTCTTCAAATATCACATGCCTTATTGGGTTGCCCTCGCATATCATTAAGAAAATCGCACGTTCACTGAACTAAACTATTTCTTACTCATAATGTTAAGGTATTCTACGAGAACAATAATGTGTACAGTGAGCATAATAATAAATACTGCCAATTTTCATTTTGCATCTCGCCTGGACACCGTTCAGTTCACCGTACGTTGTTGACGCTCCATCTAAACCTGTGGATAACATTATACCAGACCATTAAATACTCAAAAGATTGCTTATATACATATATAAAATGCGAAAAAAAAAATTCTTAGAATTTGCTTCTCGATTAATAGCTTATAAAGAAATGTCCACATGGCTTGTTTGGATTTGCATCAAAGAAACGGGGATCAAGCGAGAGTTTCATGTGGTACAGGCAATTCACGGTAAAATGAGCACTTTTTAAGGCCCTGCTGAATTTTTCTTTGCATCAGATTACTGTCTTCCTGTCACTTTTAAATATAAACATTGCCATGTGGCCAACAAACATAGTGTATACTTTCCACCACTCCCAAAAGTTAACGTCTAGAGATAATATATATTTACTAATGGTTAATGCCTGTTGCAAGGGCCTTAAATGCTCACTTTACCGTGAACAGCCTACATCCACAGTCGGATGTTTAGCTATGGTTATTAATTGCTTTCCTGTAATTTAATCAACGATTTGTTACATTTCAAAGTTCTGAAATAATTCTTTGCTGTAATTTTGAATACCATTATTGGGTTCCATTGCTTTTTATGACACTGAACCCCCCCCCCCCCCCACCCATTACTCCAACTCTCCCTTTTTGCCCTAGCTTATGGAAAAAGGAGAAGGATGGGGTCTCATTAATTATCTCAAAACACATCACCAGAAAAAAGGTTCAGAAATGTGTTGCTAGATTAGACAGCTTGTGCTAGGCTCAAAATTTGCTTGTAGTTTGGAAAAAGGGTTCACAAACACTACCAGCATTCAGAACATCGCCAAAACCATTTCATTTTCACAAATTATTTACTTTGGTATTCATAATATGCGTACAAGATATTTTCACAATGATATTCAGTCTTCAGAATCATGATCACAATATCCTTTCACAAACTTCTTTCCAAGCCACTATAAAAGTTTATTTTGACAACTTTAAATCAATTAACAATCATTGGCCAAATCAAAGATCATGCCCATGCCCTAACTTCAATTAATTTCCAATGTGCACCAAGCACTTACAATGAACTCAGCAATAACATGCCTAACTGTATTTTACAACACATTTTAAATTAGTGTTACATAATGCTCACACAATACTAAACCCACTCTCCCCGGGAGAATACATTGAACTCCTTTAAAAAATGCAACAAAAATACCATACATTAAAACTGGAATTTTTTTCTGTAACATTACAATAATAGTAGCCTCCTCTTCCTGACCGGATATCATCTTTGGTTTCTTTGTTATCGTATTTAGTACAGCTCTCTAAACACCACAAAACACCGAGGTAATAGTCCCTGGTCTGGGGAAGTCTTACCATAAACTTTTATTTTTCCCAAAATGAGAATAAACTGGCCACCATATTTGAACCTCGGCATCCCACCGGAACACTCACATAAACAATCCTTCAGACACCACCACTCAGGCCCAGGACCCAGGGATTCTCTCCCAAACACCCACCATTTCGGTGGTGGCCAGTCCTGGACCTCCAGTCTCTCAACCCCACACAATCGACGGAGGGTGTGGGTGTTCTCCACGTCTGCGCACCTGGATGCCGACTTTTACCCTCCGCCGCTGCCACTCACTCACACGCACAAGTGGTGAAGGATAAAGCCAGGGATATTCTCCCTTGCCAGTCTCGCGGGAGAGCGACAGTGCTCCTCCTTCACCCACGCCAGCACACAACATGCAAATCAAAAAAACCAACTCCATTTAACTTCAGCCAGGTCCGCACACCAGTTCCAAAACAAGATTTTAATTAAAATCTAAAACGCTTCACTTCGAACGACCTGTCGAGCTTGGGGCACTGACTCCTCTTCCTAAGTTCCCCTCGCGAAGTAAGCAGACGATCTTCAATCACTTTCACGGAATCGCTGGGCACGAACTCAAATCTTACTTTCACGAAGCCGCCGTACAGGGTAGCAGAAAACACTGCTGCTTAAGTTCCGCTTTCGGGTCGCACCATTCCCGGCAAACACTTCATTTCACTAGGGGTATAACGACCAATTTTCAGCTGTGTTCCACAATCAGACCAAGATCTGCATTTACCCGCATTAACGCATTCCCTCACGTTCAAGGTCCGCTCACACGGCCACTGGATTTATGCTTAAACAAAACGTCCCTTTTCCAAGCCACGCCCTGCTTCCAATCCTCGCTTGAATTTGCGTTGTCCACACGACCATTTAAGAGCATAGAACTTCAAAGCACGGTTTCTTCCACAAAATTTCACAATAGTCCCTGGACAAGCAAATTAATTTCAAGTCCATGCGGCGCACTACAGTCTTTTATAGAGTCCCACCGACTCATCTTCCCTAAGTTATTTTCTGCTATTAAGCGTAAGCGGGATTACTAAGCGTCATCACATTACCAAGTGTAACTTTTATTAGTCAGCAAATAATTTCTGGGCAGAATTTTTATAAGTGCCAAAAATTTTATAAGTTTACTCACACTCGGTTCCGAATATTTATAAGTCCACTCTGCCGCTAACACGGAAATTTCAAAGTCTCGACACACGAGTACTACTTGAAGAGAAAATTTTCTAAGTCCCGCAACTACCATCTCCGATGAAATCAATACTTAACTACAACACTGCAGTCAGCTTCTCTTCTGCTCTAGGGCGGATTCCACTCGCCAGCTACAACCCCACACTCAGCGGGCCGACAAAGACTTCGATCCTAGCCAGTGCACCCGTATTTATACTACTCCGCATCCCCTCCTCCAGCCTACTCCTTCCCAGAGACCAGACCTCAGCACCGCCTGTACTGGCGATTGGTGCTCCATCAACAATTGAGACATTATTTTCTGCCAGCGCGGGAAAACGCCGACCAATGATAGCAGGCCACCGCCCGCGAAGACTGATCCCTTGTCATCCCGCAACCTGCAGCACACACACGCTCGGCGGGCTAGTCCCACCCCCATGGTTATTGCGGTCATGCTGTAACAAATACACGGGATTTTCACAACTGATTACAAACCCGTGACGGACTCACCGTCACAGTACTTTATCTACGAATTTTTTCAAACGTCATACAACTGTGGTGGCAGGTTAGATAAGACTAAATGTCTTCGGGACTGACGTAATTGAGAAACTGGATATTTTCCTGACTTTTCCATTCCACAGAATTTTATACCAGGTACGGAAGAATAATAACTGTATTCAGAACTTCGTATAATGGTTAAAAGTAAAGCATCAATGTTTGTATTTAGGGGCCTAATCATGAAACTGCTCTCTTTGCGTAAAATACACACACGCAAATTCCAACTAGGTACAAATGACCCCACGGCTAGTTTTCTATACAGTCGTTCGTAGAAACACTTAACTTGCAAAGGAGAACTGTTTTAATTTACTTCAATAAACATTCTCCAACTAGACTGACATTGAAGTAACGCAGTTGCAGGTAAATAGTTAATAAACGTTGCTAAACAGTTATGGCCACAGCCGACTTCCGGTGTCATGTGGAATAGAACGCGTTAAACGCATCGTGCTAGAAGGTGATCCGCTTCCAAGTATTTGCATTTAATGTCCAACGTTAACTAATCTATCGCGTACAAGCCAACACATATAGTAGCTCTTACCCAACCGCTCCACCCACGTGCAAAATTCAAACCTTAATTATAATGACCAAGTGATCTATCTTAATTTCCTCCAGAAATATAAAAAACAAACCACCAGCCAGCGTCTACTCAAATGGGTTTTATATATTCCGTAAGAAACCGTTCGTTTTTCCGGGATGAAAAGTACCCTATGTGCTAATCCAGAATATAGTCTACCCCGGCACAAAAATTCATCCAAATCTGTCGAGCCGTTACGACGTGATTGAGTAACAAACAAACATAGAAACCCTCGCATTTATAATATTATTACCAGGATATTCACCAATAATTATATATATATTCACTTGTCGACTATTCTTGTTTTGCTAAGTTAGACGAAATAGAAAAGCAATAATGGTAAGCGTTGAAAATGATTTAGAATAATTAACAAATCGACGTAATTTGATCTTTGCAAAAATAATTAACTATAAGAAACACCGTGTACGCCCGTTCATAAATTACATACATAATTAAAAAGGAACTACTCTTAACAAAACTTATTGTCCTTTAATTTTTATACCTCTTAACATATATTGTAGTCACGCCAGTAACGTTTAGGTCCAAATCTCAGTTTATGATTATGATTTAAGGCTAACTCCCATTATTATTAACATGGTACTCATTGTATAGTCGTTATGTCCAGGCAGTTAACCCAACTTCAACATGTAAATGTAATGTAGTATCAGCCAATCAAAAGAAAATACTTTTTTTTTGTTCTGAATTAATTTTTCTTCCTATTAACTTCCGTGTGACCTGTGTAGCGTGTTAATGCAATACCGCTGTAATACAAGTTTAAGATAAATTTTGAATGTTCGTGTTATTGATAAAGGATAAAAACAAAACAATCTCAAGAATCCCAAATATAAAAAAAAACAGTTTACGGACGTAAATATGCGTCAGTTTTTGTGAGAAGCTGGCACATAAATGTGAACGATTGAAATATAACAATTTTTTCCTGCGTACATTTAGTAATTATTCAAACATGCAGGTATATACACAAGCGTTTCCAAGACACAGGTAGAGCTTATTTGATAGCACCGCACTACGACTTATCAAACACTAGCAATTCTTAACCCCTATTTGAACACAGCTATGGTTTTACAAAATATTTTTGCATATAATTAACGCAGGATTAACATAACGAATCCTGTGCTAACTTTAATGTGAATCGGACTTTATTTTCTCTTTCCTGCAGGTGCAAGTAGACAGCAGTAGTGTTGCCAACTTTTTTGAGAGAATGTCTCTAAATCGATATACAAAAATCATCAGAAAATCACTAAATTATAATATTATTCCATTTCAAATTAAATCGAAAGAAAATAGGCCTATACGGAATATTAATTTTCGCAGCTTAAAGTGTTCTTGTTAAGCACTGCTCATTACATCTGCTTACCTCCAAATAAAAAATATATATATCTATTTTAAAAAAATGTAAATGTTTATAGATACACACATAAACCACTGTTAGAAATTAGAAATTATCAATTAAAACTGCAAAAAAATTTTTGGGAAATACTTTTATAACTAGTGACCTGAAAAATTCGAGTATCCATTTCAGGACAAACTAGAATTCAGAACCTCGTAAGTTTGTATTGCTTATGCTATTGGTCCGCCCGTTAGTTTAAACCTCCTGGACAACTCTGAGCCAATAATAAAAACACAATAAAATGCAGACCAAATCACTTCTTCCGCTAATACAACAAGCAACCAATGGACAATTGAGTATAGCCTGCAGGTCATTGAACTCGCGAATTTTTCAGGTCTCTATTTATAACGTATTCGATAGACATAAGTTACAAACGGACAATACTGTCAAGCTTTATAAATAGATACTTCAAGTACTTTCCCGCTATATATGTTCCCAAAATTTCCTTTAGGACGGTACGAATTTGCCATGTCCCCTTTCCTCGGATATCCTCGGTCCTCTGACGTCGCGAGCACTGATTGGGTCACGGGATCATGTGACGTCACGAGCAGTGTCCTCGCATGTCCTCTGTCCCGAGTCCTCAGAAAATTGGTCAGTTTTTAATTTTTTTTGCCCTCGGTTGTCCCCGGTCCCCGAGTCTTCCATGGAAGAATAAGGAGAATGATTTACCGGTGAAATACGCGCGTAAACTGTGACAGTAAACAAAAACAGTTGTATACATGAACATCAAGGCGAATATGGAGTGTGCCAGTGCCGAGCGGGACAAATTGTAAATAATACATATGTTCCTTGCAGTTACGGCCTGAATGATTCAATAAAAAACATGAATTTTAGAAACGTAAAATCAAGGGAAATTTATTCCAATGAAGGAATTTAATTTTTGGATAAACAACGCAATGTGAATATAAAGAAAATATGATCAAATAACCGATGACCAAAACAGATAAACTACTATAGTAATAATCAATATCGCCTTAAAACCAACAACTCAAATTCATACTGTCCAAATACTCTTGCATCTAAACAGACAAATATAAATCAGAATGGTGCAAAGCATTTACTTCTCTACCTGGCAGGTACTTTTCGAAAACCTACTTGTTGGGACAGCTTTGAACATCTGCTGTAACAGCAAATTGTGTGCGAGTCTCGTGACGTCAGTGAGGACAGAGAACAGAACAAGGGCGACAGCAGTTGTAGGAGGGGCCCTTCCACTAGAGAAGCACACACGACTAAATATAAAAAGTCAAGCACATGAAATAGAACATGTAATATGCAAGATAACCCCACGATATATCCAGGTGTAAGATATATATATATATATATATATATATATATATATATATATAACAGCGAAATGAACACTCCTGAAGATACAACGGTATGACTAACTGATAATATAACAAACCTTCATCCTTCCTTCAGAGTACCAGATTTGTCACCAGATTTTTACAGGAATCACTGATATTTCAAATTGTGGCTTGTATTGTCACCACACCAACTTCTGTAATCACCAGAATGGTGAGGAAATGACGAAGTTGGCAACTTTGGACGGCAGAGACGTCTTGTGTGGTGGCGCGGCGAGCGGACGTCGCGCGAACAAACTACTGTAACAGGTGCTGCGCTCGATGGCGGCGCGGTGAACTAGGAACGGCGGCGGGCCGAACGCGCGTCTGCCAGGCGGCTGTATGTACTCCGTCTCAACGACAACTCTGCTTTGTGCCAGCGAACTTCGCCTCGCCATTATCTTCTGCTACTACCGCAAAATAAGAACATATTGAAGAGGAGTCTTAAGTATAATGATGATCAATGACAGTTTATTGAGAAGAATTGGCGTAAAGCTTATATAAAACTGGCTTGCCTCTAGTGGTCACAGGCACATTAAAAAAAAAATCATCCCGTTTCTGAGTAGTAATAAAAAATACAGCATGGGTTACCGTAATTTTTTTTATGGACGCCCGCATTTTTTGTGTAATAGCTATTTGCGCGAAAACGTGTATCTCGGTAAATAAATGTTCTGCGAATACAATTTTTTTGTCAGAAAAGATAAAAAAAAAACAATTAATTATTTGTGGCCCTATTTTGTACTATTGCCATATTACGTGTATTCTTCGGGAAAAAATTCGTGGAAATGGCCAAATATTGCATTTTTAAAGTTATCTCATGCGGTTTCCTTAAGTGCAAGAGAAAGTTACAAAAAACCGGGTATAATTTAACCTGTGGTCTTTCACCGCGTGTAATAAAACTCCTCTGTTACAGATTTAATTAGCACATTACAGCGTTACGACGGAAACACTGCACGCCTTGCGCGTAGGAGCGACGAGGCACTAGGCGTGTGTGTTAGTGTCGCCCGTATCGTTTCCTAGCTTCCTGTCTGTAGCCGTTGGGGGGGGGGGGGGGGGTTGTCCATCCCACCACTCTTAAGCCCAACTACCTACCTACCTACCGAATACCTCCGAATGTTGGTCCCGAGTATTATCACTCGATACATCAGTACTTTGTTTTTTTTTTGCGTTTGAGGCAGAAAAACAGGGGAGCAATAAGGGTGTCGTTAACCAAACATTCGGCTTCTCAACGAAAGTTACTAATTATGTCTCAAGTATCTCCGTGTTACTGCGTTTTAACCACGGAATTGTAAACGGCAAAACTATACATTTTTTTTAGTGACAACTCTTTTGCAGAGTTTAGTGCAGTGCTCGTTATAAATTTCGAAATTAAATGCCATATTTTAAGGTGTACAGACTTGAAGATACCGTTTATTTGCAGCGCTTAACGGCTTAAAAACAATGACGGCATAACGCGAAATATTTATAGATGTGTATGTTCAGAAGTTTCTTTGAAAATAAATTAAATTGAGATAGTCATTTTCCAAACCTTTATTTGGCGAATAATATAATCAGTTCAGGAGTGACAAATAAATATTTTTGTATTCTCTACAAAATAATTCGGCAGGAAGAATTATCGCAAAACTTTATGTTGCTGTCACACTCAAGGACGGATCTACCTGCTGGGGTTTGGTGATGTGTTAAGGAGGTTGGGGGGGGGGGGGGTGTGTGTTGGGAGTCGTAGCCACACCCCGACTCCCAAAAGCCCAGTTCAGCAACAAAAATTTAACTACAATAATATTGTGTATTAATTTATCAAATGCAGTGTTGATAACTGTAACCCTGCTATGCACCACTTTTTTTTTTTCCACGGATGGTAACTCTCTTTTAATTCTGTTTTCTGTATCGGTCAATTGATTCATTATTAAACAATCCCATAGCACAGATAACATATCTGTTGCTTCTTTTTTTCTCCAGAAGATGGGTATAGTTGGCTAATCGCTTTTTCTGTCCCATAGTTAGCGGATTCCTTTTCCAATGGAAATCTGAAATGATGGGATGAATAAATTAACTATCATCAATGCGAGAGGAAAAATCTCAATACGTAATTTAGGGCGAATTTCGTACTAGTTATGTAGGATATTGCGTCTAGAATGTTTTATATACGTACGTTATTTTTAAGTGTGTAATATCTATCAACCAAGCAAATGCCAACGTTTCAGAATATATATTTGAGGCTTGTGTGCCTTTCGGAAAAAGTTGTCTGAAGGCGGAGGTCGTTTTACGGTCTCCTTTCTGAGCGCCGGGGATTGTACTTGTTCGTTCTTCGTGGTAGAGCATCTGGTACTTTCGAATTAAGTTCCTGCCTGCCTGCACAGAGATGTGTTTCATCTTCTGTAGCTTGCTGGTGATGACTTGGCGGATAAATAATTTACTTATAATTTTTTTAAGCCCACCGCACACAAACGATTTTTCTGCCATATTTATCGCGCTGTTCGATCATTCATCAATGGCCCACGAGTACGCTAACTCGCTGTGCCCGCCACTGGCGATGATAGCATGTCATAACATCTCACATACTTAAACTAGTATAACAACTATGGCAACTGTCTTACTAGTATTTCGAACGGTTTTGATCAACTATGGACGTTAATTAAACGCATAATTTTTTTCCTTTCATCCATGCAACAATTGGCGTACTGTTTAAGATCCACCAACTAGTGACCACGTTGTAATTGAACGCGGTTTCGGAATCTCGTAAATTTACTTGAGCGACATCTCCGATTTTACATGTTTGTGATGGCTGTTTTCTTCAGTTCGGTCTGCAAAATGAACACGCAATAACATACAGTAGGATTAGATAAATTATAGCAGTGTTGAGTAAATGTGAACAAAAATTTTTGTAGAGCTATTTGATCTTTTTTTCTCTCAAAGTTTGGAACTGCCATTTCATCAGGTTTTCTCAACTACAGTCAACCTTCACGAAACAAACAAATTGTTAATATATTATTTTTCATTTCCGATAAAGAAAAAAATCGTATGCGTAGATTTTCACGGGGTTAATTGTTTGTATTTACACTCTAAAAGTCTTATCGATTTTTTTTATTAAGATTTAGTGAAAAAAGATTGCTTTTTAAAAATTCGGCGAATTAGGCCAAGTACACTCTAAATTGGAATCAGTAGATATTTACTGATTGCCAGTTAAAACAGCTCCATCCGGAATCACTAGAAAATAAACACTAATTCGTCATTTGAAAGAAATCCACTAATTCAAACAGTAGAAAATTAGTTATTTATAGTTTGCTCATAAATAAGCTCCATTAAAAATAAAAAAGCAAAGCATACCTATGCCAGATAAGTTAAGTACGAAACAAACATTTTGTGTACACAAAAATAATTTGTTGGTGTGGTTTGGATAGAAACCCCCCCCCCAAACAGTAGGCATAATGTAGCTTTCATGGTTTGTCATATTACCATACCCTACTTTATCTATGTGTAACGAGAACTTGTATTATGGGTGATAAATAAAAAATTACAATGGCAAACGGCTGTTTGTTTCATGATGTGAAAGTACTTTATACTGTCTAAATATATACATTTTCTTCGCAAATTTCGAATGTCAATCTAGGTTAAGTTTAGTTAAGCTTTTGTACCTTAAAAGATAACAATGGTGGTTTCAATTTACGAGGTTATCGATGTTCACTAGTATCCGCCATTTTAAAATGCAATGCCACAATACAAATTGAAACTATTATTTTAGTGACAGATTGATCACTAATAATTTTGCTAATTCGACAGTGAGATGATTCAGGGAGATACGCGGATTTTCACCGACAGAATTTTCGTTTTCTGCAAGTTGACTATTAAAATAATAAGAAAATGATAGATTTTACAAATGAATCAATCGGTTCTGACATTCCACTGTCGAATTAGTACAGTTATATTAGTAGCCAATCTGTCACTTCAAAACAAAGAAAATAGCGACAAACTCGTTAATTGAAACGATTGTATGTTTTAGAGCACAGAATCTGAACTAAGCTTCACTTATATTCACTTACGAGCCTTGCAAAGACACGCACGTGCGCAGAATATGGGTATATTTCGATCGCATGACGTACTTCCACAACCGTTTGCCATAGTATGTTAATGTTACTACGCAAAATACAAGCATGACAATTACAGTGGCGAAGTAGCGCAATTGGTAAGATGACAGAAATGAAGACTATAATATATGTACCATTTTAGGCGGAGGTTTGAGCCTAACCACACCCAAAAGAAAGTTTGCTGATAATATTTTTGTTTTGCGACAAAATAATTGTTCTTAATTTAATTCACATCGTATTGAACTTTTTTAATCTTGCTGCTTATTAATTAATCAACTATAAATAAGTGATTTTTCTACTGTTTCGATTAGTGGATTTGTTTTAACTGAAGAGATTAGTAGTTTTCTTTTTCTACTGATTCCAGATGTAGCAGTTTCAACTGATAATCAGTAGATATTCACTGATTACGATTTAGAGTGTGCAGATCGAACTACTGGCATTTAAAAATGAATGGCTGGTCAGTGTAACAACAGTACAAACAGTACAAAATCTCGATATAATACCTACTTCAGTACCTGTTAAGAATTCCAATAGTCACGTGATAATGAATGATACTAGCTACAATTGGCTGAAATCCGAACCCAACAGTAAAGTCCACAAGGAAAACTAGAACGACATGTGTGCAGCGATGTTTCGAGTGCACGGGCATGCACAGTTCTATCGACTCGGCAGTAAAGCAGCTTCGCAGACCGTTTTAGAGTACTTGCCAGACGGCCGCCCCGACCTCCAATGGGAGTCTCACAGCACAACGCCCGTGATTCCCACAGACAAAGCTTGAGATACACTCGGTCAGCGTGGAGGAGGCAACACCTAGCATCCCAGCATCCCAGTAGACCAGCTCCAAGCCCCGATGACACTGCGATTCGCCGTCTGCTCCCATCCCACATCCATCTGGGACCATCCTACCCAGAGGAACACGTGGTCCGGCCGAGGTACCTCCCAACCTCTACTGTCTCTCCGGGGCAGTGCCCAACCCCTCGACACTGCATAGGAGTAAACGGGACGCTTACTTTATTTCCGATTCGAGTTTGTTTAATTGCCCAGTCCAATATCGGCATTATAAAATTGGAAAATTGTTTGATATATTGTAAATAAACTGCTTATAGTTTTATGAATATTTTTCAATAGAATTGAAAAATCAATATATTGTAATATTGATTCAATTGTAGAGACTTGAGTACAATGATTTATATAAATCCATATTTATTTTTGCGATGTTGGTGGTGATGTGAGCATTACTTTCTCGTACCGCCGTGCATTCTCGTTGATGTGAGCTAGTTAGTGTTTTATCAACGATTTGGCGTTGTCTACCGACACTTGACACCTCACAGAGGCCGTTTATGTTTGGATGTAATTCTACATATTTTAGATGTGAATATCATAATGGGTGGAATTAGACGATTGAAATGTTATGCAGAAAACTGTTCACGTGTAGTAGTGCCAATCCTTGAACACAATATTTTTTTTGTTTTAACAATGGCACATTTGCACTGGGCAAAAAAAAAAAGCGTTCCGCTACTTTGCCTCGAGTGACGTCTGTGGTATTTGTATGCTCGTTGACAGGACCGGAGCTGTGTTATCTCTCTCTCTGCGCCGACCCTCCAGGCCTCCTTCATCTTGCAGAGTTTCAACCACTGCCACCACGAATCCAAATTCTATGGATCGGACATGTGAGAGAACCTCATGTGGGATCCATCTGATCGCCTGTGGTAATTGCCTTAATATCCACGTCACGTGCGGGTGACCCCCACAGGTCCAGGCTACCGTTACCAACAATTTCTTCACAACGAAATTCATCTTTCGGACCTTGTGGGCCACCGACCTGAACACTAATTAATCTAACGCCCACGGCGGAACCCAGTTCACTTGAACCCTAGGGATGCCGGGTGCCAAGGCACCTCTCTCAGAGGCCTGGGTCGCCTAGGTGGGGGACGCTAATTACGAGACATGTATGACGTGTTTGATTGCTTTCTAAATATGCCATGTATCACAAGTGTTTTATACTTTGGTTAACATTAAATTACATATTTTTGGTTAAAATAAACTTTTAATTATATTCTGTCTACATATTATAATATTAATAAAGACAAAGAGAAAATGGGCGTGCTGATAATTCCTAGTAAGAAATAGTTCACATGAAAAATATTATGACATTTAGCGCCCACGAATGCAGTGTATTGGCCCTCTAGTGTAACTTTCTAAGCTTTGATTGCATGAGGCGGAGGAATATCATGGACGTAGAACTTTAGCAGGGCTTCAGAAAAGTTGGAAGTAATCGTTAATGACCTATACCTATAATCATTAACGCCTATTAAAATACGATCGAAGAAGGAACAAAGGAACTGTCCTAAATTCAACACAGAGGCAAATGAGCGACAAGAATTGACTCTCAAGACCCCGATGTTAAGAGCCGCCCAAATCTCTCCACCCACTCCACTCTTCATAATTTTTTTTTTATTCTGGCGAGCCCCCAAATCCCGCTATGTCAGCGCGAGCACCTTCACAGATCTGTGTGCCCTCCGCATGCATATTAGTAGCTAAGTCGGCGGGAGAATGGGATGCGTCTCAGGGCAAGCCCTATACGCCTTGGGTCGTATTTAAATGTTATAATGGACACATGCATCGCGGCTCAGCAGGGTTATAGTGCCATGGCCGCAATTGTAGCCATGTGCACACTCCGAAAGAAGAAAGGTCTATAGGCTGCTCACGACTGGAAATGACTTTTCTGAAGCCCTGCTTAATTTCTACTTTTGGTTACTGATTATGTATCCTTCCGCTACACCTAAACATAAACATTGCCATGTGACCTACGTTTATACCAAATGGGTTATTTACTGTTTGCAGCTGTTCAAATAATTCTATTACAGCTATGGCGAAAAAAAAAGAAGTATTTAATCTCTTGTTATTGATGTGTGTTGGGTTATTTCGTTAAAAGGAATAAATATTAAAACGAAGGAGCTACCAGTCAAATGAAAAAGACAGGAATTTTAAACACCCAACCCGTGTCGCTTAGTTTTGTTTACGTAGCAGCAACAAACTTAAAAGATAGTGGTTAATTTGCACACAAATATACCTACCGTATATTTTATTCCGCTCATATTTGCTTGCATTTGGTATTTAGTTTTTACTAGGTTTATTTAATTACTTATTTATAATTCTGGCTGGGCGTATGAATTTGTTGGGATTGTGGCAAATATTCAGATCACAAAAAAGGAAGCACGTCACAAAATTGTGTTTCAAACTCCTAGGGCGAAGTCACGTTGTGATATATAAACAGACGTATAATTAACTTCGTAACGAACACAGTTGACGGTTAAAACGTATAAATTTCGAACGTCCAATATTTGCAATCACACATAGCGTTAACGACCGCAAATCAACCACGACCTCTCGCACGTAGCGGTAAACGATACACGTAACCGTATGTTTATTCCTGCCGTGGAAACACATATTTATCACAACATCGTAACTTCCCCAGGTAGGTTTAACGCACAACGTGTACACACTTGCTGTGGTAATTTGAAGTATTTTTCGGAACAAGCGAAATTAACGTTTCGTTGTGCTCACTTCAACAGAACGCCACGTCTTGTAGCCACTCGCCACGTCTGCCAACCTTCACATTTGCAACTCTCCCGCCATCAGACATAAGTATATTAAAATAAGTATTCAAAGATTAAAACCTCTTTGCAGTTGTAAATTACAAATTCAAACATCATTATTTTGTTGTAATAATTATGAAATATGCTAACATTTTAAACATATATATTTTGTTTGCTACTTAACGATGCGAAACTTCCTGAGGGGGAGAGAGAAAAAGTGTGTGTGTTTGAGCGAGAGAGAGAGAGAGAGAGAGCGCGACAAGCCTCGCCCAGTATACAGTCGATAAAACAAACACCGTGTCACTAGGGCCTACGCACGATATCTTGCGCTGTTATTTTAAACTGTAACAATGAAATATGTTACCATCGGGCTACCTAAATATATAAGTATTTCAATAGGAAACATTTAACTTACAAATAGCATACCAAAAAACTAGGTTAAAATAATATTTTAACTGTGAACTATTTCTTAACGGCCGTTGCCAACACGTCGCTGCTATCAATGTTTTTATTTCGCATTTAATATGAAATAAATATTACAAGTTATAGAAGATACTGAGTTACAGTTTCATTTGTTCAAGAATACAGTACATTAACGTCAATCACATGGTTATATATTTGTGGAATACAAGTTACTGACAAAACAAGTTGACATGTTACGCCTGGGGTGTTATTTGAAAGGTTCGTTTTCAATAGTCTCTTCCAGTCGCGAATGGACTATAGATGGAAGAGCATAGCAAACCAGGCAAAGCGGAGAGGGCCGTGGAAAATTTATGCGACCATCGCGGAGGATAAAAATAATTCCTTCTAACTGGATTAGGGCTGGATAAAGTAGGGTATTTGTTAGTTCGGGAAGAAAGACTTCTGTTGGTTTGATGCGGGGTGAAATGAAATGAGAGTGCAGCTGGTGTGTATTGCGGGGGACAGAATATTTTCAGAATATAACTGTCAATATTGCCGTGTAGGCAAACCAGCACTATAAGTTGGGTGCAGAGCCCTCCCTGTTTCTCGTCGAGTGTTTTGGAAAAGTGGACAGATCAGTCGGGGCCACCGAACTTTCACAAGTGGAAATCGTGCCGGACGATGCAGTTGGTCGGCGGGTTTTCTCAGGGATTTCCCCTTCTCCCCCGCCCCTTCATTCCGACACCTCTCTATTTCACTTCAATCACCCTCATCGGCTCTCAAGACCTCGCTGTTAAGAGCCGCCCAATCTCTTCACTCACTCGTTGGACAGCTGAGTCATGGCACCAACCCCATCTTCGCTCTTCCGCGCCGACACCGGGGTGAAGGCGAGGACCAGCCATACGGGGAGCCACCCCCTTCCCATCCTCCAAAATAGTCCGTCGGTCTTGGAGTTCGCGAGACATCCGGGACCTACCAGTGGTGGTGGCGAAACCGCTTGCCCAGGAGTGAAGGCTGGCATCGGTGATGCTTCCAAGGTCCGATGCATTCCAGTACTTTCATCTCGCACCCGCTGTCGGCAGCCCGCAGATTCCAGCAGTGAGGATCGCTACACTTCGCATTTTTTCAGCACTTCGAGATCCCCCTCCCCGCCTTGATCATCGGGCCGCCTCCAGCAGATGCGCCTCCCCATCTCGTACTGAGCTGCCCATATTCCGACGCCCACGACGACGGCGCTTTCGCGCCGGCCAGTTGGTCCACGAGCTGGTATTGGATTATTCCCAGCCACCCCAAAGACTGAGGATCCCGTATCCGCCACCTGGGGCCGCGAGGAGTTCCGGAATAGTCGCCGCACCTAAACTGCCATAGTGCCATCGTACTTGCAGATGTACCCCGTCTTCGCTGGTTTCAAGGGACGGGCAGATCCCGGAGAGTGAACAGCTACGAGTACGATGTTCATCTCACGACAGCTATACTCGCCACTCTTTTGAGAGAAGAGTTATCCCCCCCCCCCCCCTTCACAACGAGATTGACTGGTCTGGATCCGTCCCTGGTCACAATATTTGTTTAAATGAATCATGTTAAAGGCTGTTCTCGATAAGTGAGCACTTTTGAAAATCAACCTTAGAAAAAAGTAACTGCCCCTACCTGTACATATTTTAACGGGCGCACTGAGCGACACGCGCCCGTAAAGTTGGTAACGATTAAGTGAAAGTAGTTATATATCTTAACGTCGAATAAAAAGTGCTAGGTAATCATTTGTGATAACTGAAATCATTTCATTCGCTTTCTGTCTTTTTTTATATGCTTCGAAGCATAAAAATAAGCAGATTTGTAAAATATTTCATTTTCTAATATTTTTACAGTTTTACTTTACCGACGCACGAATAAAGTGATAAGGCCAATGGCAATATTAATTTTACATAAGGCGGGAGATTGCAACACTTGCATGGATGTAGATATTATGCAGGGCTTTCAAAAGTGCTCAGTTTACCGTGAATATCTTATTGTCCCGCTACCTCCTCATAAAAATATCGGGTTTATAGTTTTTGCGCAATGGAACATTAAAATCTTGGCAATTTTTCCGAATACGTAAGTGATCAACTGTCGTGTAGGAATGAAACATTTTTAAATAAGAAATTTTCAACAGACTGCTACTATTGCATGCAGTCACGCATAGAAACGATTCCATTACAAAATGTATTATAAAGCAAAATCTTTACATATTGACTGTCGACTACTCGTGAAATATTGGTAAATTACGTTTTAGTAACCTTTAGCTTAAATTAGTTTTATACAAAGCCGTTAATGTTTCATTGTTTAACTCATTCTATAAATGGTTTGTTTTATTTTATTGGTGAAAACGCCGTAAAATTAAGACTTGGATTTGTAATAACACAACAGCTATGGAACATTACTTTTATATTTTCGGAACATGAAATCACTTGTAAAATATATGTATGTAAATGGAAAAGCATTTTGGTACACGCGCTCATATATAATGTTAGTTATAAATTTATGACTTATACATATATACATACACATACACAACCTGCTATCAGCTGTTATAACCTACTACTGATCTACAACAGGTTACTCAGACACACAGCAACATCTTGATGCGCTCTTATCAATTATAGGTTAAAAAAACTGTTCACGGTAAAATGAGCACTTTTGAAATTAACCTTAGAAAAAAGTTACTGTCCTTGCTTGCATATATTACAATGGGCGTGTTGAGTGATTTACGCCCAGTAAAGTTGGTAACGACTCCGACGGGTGTGAAAATAGTTCTCCATACCTTGACGTCAAATTAGAAGTGTTAGGTAACCATTTATGATTATTAAAATTATTTCCGTCGCTTTTTGTTTTTTTCAATGTATCGAAGCGTAAAATAGAACAGATTTGCGACATTACTTTTATAATAATTTCGCGGTTTCACTTGACGTACGTACAAATAAAGTGATGCGGCCCATGGCAATTGGCAATGTTAATGCTACCTATGGCGGAAGAATACACAACGCTCGTACAGTAGAACGTAAGCGAGGCTTTCAGAAGTGCTCGTTTGACCGTCAACAGCCTTTAGGCGTATTTTCGACCTCCTCGAGGGCCTGGCCTGTCACAGGTGTGTCCTAAGAAGGCGTGGCGGGCGGCAACACGATATTGTTGAGACTTCTGTGCGCCTGGTAGTAATGGCGGGGAAGGAGTGAGAGGGCTGGTTATGTAGTTTGCTATGTGATAACCACGCCCTGTGACACGTGGCCTTGGGCTAATGTACCTGTCGTTCCGACCACTGGACGGCGCGTGGAGCAGTTATTTAGTTCAGACCTTCGCACGTCGATCAAAACGCAGCTTTGCCTTGTGCTGCCGTCAAGTTAATTTAGAGCGCATCTTCCGAAATGAAATGCAATCATAAGATCAACGGTGGCTGCTGACGTATTTCTCGTGTCCGAGCACTAAGGTCGACCCAGACACACGCGTCTCATATCTCGTGGCCTATACTTGCAAGAAGTTGAACTGGCGTGTACTATTTCCTTCGTCGGTGAGACTTTCAATAATGATTATATTTTTATAGAGCGTAATATTAAAGATGAACATGTGCTGTGCGGTCCTACTTTGCTTTGAATATGCTAAAGCAAAGGTTTTTGCACATAAAATTCATCGTGAAAACGCCTGTTTCAGCCATTTTTCTGTTTCAAATAATACACATCAGAAAGGGGAAGAAAACTAACTGAAATGTCTTCGAACGTGAAATGTTTATTGAAAACTATTCGTGCACAAATACCTTCCACACACATACACAAGCGCGAACACACACTGAACACACACACAACACACGCACGCACACACTGAACACACACACGCACACACACTGGACACACACACGCACACACACACACACGCACACACACTGCACACACAGACACACACTGAACACACACACGCACACACACACCTGAACACACACACGCACACACACACTGAACACACACACGCACACACACTGACCACACACACGCACACACACTGAACACACACACGCACACACACACTGAACACACACACGCACACACACTGAACACACACACGCACACACACTGCACACACACGCACACACACTGCACACACACAGTCACACACACTGAACACACACACACTGAACACACGCACACACACACTGAACCATACACTGAACACACACTGCACACACACGCACACACACGCACACACAGCACACACACAGACACACACACTGCACACACACACACGCACACACACTGAACACACGCACACACTTAACACTTCAAAAAACATAAATAACTTTTTTTTACAGAAATTCAGTTGACATAAATTGCGGCACCCCTAACCTGCACTTAGAGCACTCTGTCCTTCCTCAATCAGCCATGGTTGAAGTACATACACTCCTTAAAATCAAACCCAAGTTTGAGTCTCACATCAATTATCATCTAGGAAAATTCACTCAATGCAAATATAATTTATTAATATGGTATGGCGGGGCTATTCAGATATATTAATTTATGCAATTAAACTTATGAAATTTAATTAAGCATTCTTATTCCATGGAACATAAACTTAAAGCAATGAAAAACAAAAGAAACATCATTTTACATTCACCCAAATTTTATACAGCCCTGGCAAAAACTTAATGATACGAAACAAATCTGCAGGGTGAATCCGATCATGGTGGGATAAATACCATACAAATTTACTACATATGCATTCCTTTTGTTCCGTGGCACTTACTCAGATTTCTTTATACCAGCTTCCACATTTCTAGCACTTGAACCAATCCCCTGTGTCAATTAATACATCGGCTCTTTTCTATTGTAAAATCCACACGGTCCATCATTTTAATCTTCGCATACGCGGGTTTCTTCTCCACTTGAGGGTACGCTATGTATTTGTTCACGAACAACATTTACCTTTTTACTGTACCGCCCTTCTGTTTATTTTTTCCTGACCTTAGTTTACAATATTTTTTTCGGGCGTTCTTTGTATAATTTTACGATGTCAGATATCGGCAACTGCTTCTTTCTGGTTTGCTCTGGTGCGTTCAGCTTGCTGGATGATTTGCGTGGAATTGTTACGATGTCCGTAAACGGAGAAAGTACCTATTTATCGGAATACTTGAAGAAAAACTGCAGGCCCAGACATAGATGAGTCATAAGTACTGGAGAAATCCACAGAGATTTTGAGTATGGAAGTATTGCACCTGAGTTTCTGTAAATAGGGACTGAGTTATACTCACGAGAGACACCAGAACGAGGGCCAGCAATATGTTTGGTAAAATAATTTCTCATTCTAATTAAAGAAGTTTAAATTCCGAATGGTTTTGTAGAAACATGTACAGGAATAATATCATTGTTATGTAGGCAGAGCTCTGTAGGCTCAAACTCTTCGGAAACAGTTCCAATGTGTTACAGCTTTTCTCCACTATGCTGTAAAAATATTTTTAAAATCGGGCTTCGTTATCGACTATGTTTGATACTTGTGAATGACTGCAATTGCATTTTGACGATAGGTTTTTAATGGCGCGAATAATGTGCTATCTGAAGATAAGTGGACATGAGTACACTCATACAACGAACAAAGAGGTTGATATTCAATGCATTAAAATACATTTCAGACGTTGCATTCAAAAGTGCTATGTACGTCCATCCCATCCATAACCAAGAGATATCTCCCTGCACTATAAAAAATTCTCTTGCCAATAAGAAATATCCGTAGAATCCCTGTTGAAAGTAAAATGCTTTTACACTCTAAACTTGAATCAGTGAGAATTGAACCTAATCAGTGAAAACAGCACGAATTGAGCAACTGTTAATCAGCTCCAGATAGCTAATTAATATAGTGGTTGAACTTGACTGATTTATTTGTGATTTCTCACTGAATATCAAGAATCTCACTGCTATAAATCGCTTGTTCCCAGGTAATTTACTTGATTCGCCGGTCAACAGTAGCTTCACAACAGACTTTCAGTGAAAGATTTTTCACAGACTGATACCACTGATTCGGTTTTAGATTGTAAGACTTCCAATTATTTTCTTGTTGAAGTACTAGACAAATATTTGTAATGTAAAACGTTAGAGGCTTGTGTTTCGACGTAGATTTTAGATGCGAAGATGAAAGTTATTTTTACTGTGCTCTCGAAGGCAGCTGTAGTGAATTTATCAGTTAAAGGCTACAAAAATCAATTTCCCCGCCGATTTTTCGGAATTACTCCAAACAACTGTAAGACCTTTCATTTCCTTGTACATACATGTATAGAGCATTTGTTGCCTGAACTGCGGTAAAAAATAACCCCCTATTCAAATTTAGCAGTAGGCTATATCTTACACAGTTCCTAGCATTGGGTGCAATTTTGTTTGTTATCCTCTCCACTACGATCCTAATTCCCCAGAATTGTAAGTGGCAGCTAGGGTTTTAATACAGCAATTTGTTTAGGAAAAGATGCGACATTGTGGCTATGGTTTGAAACACTGTTTGGCACTATTAAACGCCCACGTTTATGTTTCAATAACCAAATGCGACAAAATATCGGCTTCCATTTCTGTACTGTAACTAAAGATTTACTTTGAAATGTTCCATATAAATATTTACAACTGCAAAAAATAGATTTGCTTAGTTATGAGATTAGCCCCTACAGATAGGTCTTCTTTGCACTGTTAAAAAATTTTTATCTCCGTGTGTGTTCGTTCACTACGTTATAAAATGCCCATTGATATCTTACATGTAATGGCAGTGAGTTTTACGCAGGAATTCCTTACGAAGATACGTTTGAAAAAACTGGGTCTTCATATGTGAGAATAAAAGAGGTTTTATTATTAACTGGGTCTTCATATGTGAGAATAAAGAGGTTTTATTATTAACTCAGTGAAAAGAGAAATTTCTTTTCAGCCAGGCAAAGTGCCAGTTACAAACAAATGATGAGGTATTATGCCTGGTCTATTCAAATATAGTTTGATTTAATATTTATTGTTGGGAAAATTACTGGTTCTATCTACAGTGTATGCCCGTGTTCAAAAACATTGCTGTTTCGCTCTGCAACATTCTTCCATGCTATAATGCACGATTCCCTACATGCCCAAGCAGACTCACGTGTTCAGAACTTATTCCAGCTGTCTCAGACACGTGGAATTAAGACAGCATAATTTTTATATGTGTATTTTTTATTTTGAGTCCTGCAGAATATATATGGTAAGCGAAATTACGTGGAAAGACCGGGAAACATACGTATAATTTTATTACATCTAGTACGTTAACGAAATTTATAGGGGAATTGCAAGTTTTTTATCCTTTACAATTCTTCCAATCACAAGTAAATGTTAGCAAAAAATTTTGTTCGGATCGGCACGAGTATCACTATAACGCCTTGTTACAAATTATATAACTACAGAGAAATGTAATGGCTAGAGATCTGCAAATATCGCGTTATTATTTGGCGGCAGACTAAACTCCAAGATGCTGCATGTTCTATCGTCTGTCGCCATCGGCAGGCAACTTGTGTGACTCGTCCCAAGGACAATTTGAGCCAATTGGAAAGGTCCAAAGGTCGAGCAACCACTCTCCAGCAAAGCGGTCACACACGTAAATGACGTATGATCGTCAGTAACCAATGAAATAACGAATTGCTCTCAAGTAGGCACACAGAAGTGGATTCTAGCATGTTGCCAAATGGTAACGCGAATCTTGCATGCCTCTAGTAATGGTGTTACGGTTATCTTGATGTGGGCCTGCCCATTCCCTGATTGCTTGCGTTAATCCCCTGCCACACTGTCGAATTTTCGCCTTCAACTAAATTTGACGATAAAATTTGAATACAAAATACAGCCATCAAATTTTTTACCTCCAAGAAGTGTTATCAAATAATCTTGAACGTGTTTGAAAATATGTCACTCTGTCAAATTTTTTTTTACTGGGAGATTCTGAATTGGATTATCATTTAAAAATATTTCTATAGTGAGCTATTGCTTTTGTTTTTCAATGCAGTCCATTACAGGAAGAAATTGAAGTTATATTGTTATATATTTTCGCTTCTTTACTAAATTAAAATTTTATTTATCAGAAATGTTTTCTACATAATTAAATTTAATTAGTTCGTAATACATATAATGTGCAATATTCACTTATAATATCATTCATGCTCGGGCAGCTTCTGCATAAATAATTATCTTCATCACCGATTTCGTTTCCAGAAATTGTTCGTAAATTACAATTTTCTTGACGTCCATTTTTGTCGTGCACGGTTATGATTGACTGAGACCGTTAAACATCAAATACATTTTAGAACCGCTCAAATATTCAAATGTCTGATGAAAACTGAAGCCGTCTAACTTTCTGAAACAAATATGGCGGCGTTTATGACGTTTCGATGACGTCACAACTGTCCAGATTTATTTGACCAAACCTATTGGAAGCAATTTGACGGAAAAAAATTCGACACTGTGACAGGGGCTTTATGCTCTGGGAATAAGTCTTGCGTCTGACTGGCTACTGCACGCTGCGAACAGTTCCCTACTTCTGTGCTACCACCTGGTGAATTCTTGAATTAGGGCTGGAGAGGGGGGAGAATGCCCCGTTGCGCCTTTCCCCCCGCCCAGAGTGGAGCCTCCCCACACTCTGATTAAACTAGTGCCAACCATCACAACATAAATAAGATCCGGCCCGCTCTCTACAAGTATTTCTCTACCTAAGTACTAATAAAGGGTATGGTTTCCACTTTCCTTATCTCCTGTAGTATTTTATAAAAATGCGTGCAATTTTAAATTCTTTCATATCGGAAGGGGTGTTTTTTTTTTTTTTTTTTTTTTTCCCCGGCGCCTATGTCGGTTTCTCGCTTTCTATTCTTAGTTATAGTTATAGGTAGGAACCTGAATAATTCGCGGATTCATTTTGGAACAAGCTATAATTCAAAACACGTATGTTTCACACCGTGTCTTGACGCATCTCCTGTAGAACGCTTGTCCAATCGTCGCCTTCCACTGTGATAGCAGACAACGAATATGCACTTAATATCGGCATATTTTTTCAGGTCTCTAGTTATAGGTAGGGACGTGTGCGAAATTCGCGTTATTATTCGGAACCAGGCTAAACTCCACAGTACTGTATACACTCGAGCCGGCGTCGTTTCTCCGTTGGATGCTGTACAGCTGTTGTGAAGCCACGCCCTTCCTGACTTAACAGCACGTGATTGGTGCACACAGTTGCGAAGCGTTCACTTATAGGCGCAGAGATACCCAGGGCGCGTCAAATAAAGCATGGTCCAACGACAAATGTATTGCAAAGGTACACGTGTTTGAAGTTTAACTTGTCCGTAAATAATAACGCGAATTTTTCAGACCTCTAGTTATAGGTGTACTGTAAGTACGCCTAGGAAGGTAGTCGTGGACAATAACGCGGCTACGGTTATCCAATCCCTCTCTGCCACGATGCGTGCCTCCTGGCATGGACCTCCCCCCCCCCCCCTCCCGTGCTCTCCGTAGTCATACGAGGCCCAGTCCTGAGATGCACTTAACTCACCCCCCTTCCCCCAAGGTCGCACATCTAACACTTGGAATTAGGGTAGGTTAGTAAAAAAAAACGCTGGTGAGTGGGTTACCAGGCACTGATCGTCGAACAGCGGTGCAATGTTTTGCTGCAGTTCGCGGGAAAATATGTCGTTTCGCCTCTGTATTCGTAAATACTCTGTGACATTTCATCCTCACGTGCAATCAGGACCTCGTCGTTAATCGCGGACCAAAAATGTTCAACTCAACTCTCTTAAAAAATCTACGTATAGTTAGTTTTCTGTATGACAAAGAAAACGATTTTTTTTTAAGCTGTTTTGTTTACAACACAATGAAACTTTAATTCAAAGAGAAGGTTACAAAAACGTAAGTTTGCTGCTGATAAATGTTTTCTTTATACGTTTTTGTTTTATGGCAATATTTCCTTTCTTTATAGCAAAGAAATAAACATTAATTGAGCTGCTTTTGTTCACAGTAAAGAAATATTACTTTGTACCAAAGGTAAGGGTTTAAAGATTTTTTTTGTCATACATTGCAGTTTTCAGCACGTAACAGTTGTCCCAACGCAGAAGTTCATAAACCAATAAGTATATTCTGCAGTTACGAAACTGCAGCTGAGCTAATTTTTCAGTCCTCCTGCAGATGTTCAACGTCATTATGAAGTTCGGGGACTCTCCTCACCACTAATCTCAATTCTTCCCAAGAATTCTGGCCCGTGTTACTACTTGAAATCACATGCCCATCAAAAGTGATCCGAATGCACAAAGACGAAGTAGTCGTGTGGTACAGGGCGTTAAGTTAATCACACGAGGTGCGTGGGGTCGAATCTCGGAGACGCCTTGATTATTTTCGGTATTATTTCGAAATATTTTTTTACGTCTCCCTTATTTATAAATTACGGCTGTTTGTCAAGGCACAAATTTTCTTCACACTGTAACTGGTATTACCACAAAAGCGTTTCTGAACTACTGTGACGACAATGCAAGTTTATCACAGTCATTTCTATATAGATAAAATAAAAGTTATTGTTTGTGGCGAGGCTACTTTGCATTGGTCCACGTTTGAACAAATTTTTCTTTGCGGCAACAAACTATGTGTTCCACTAAAGAAAGAGCTTTTACAGTGACCGTTTTCGCGAGAATAACAAGAGGCACCGGCTACTGGCAAAGAAAAATCGTCACTATCAAGGCGTAGAACATCTGCCTTCGTGGAGGAAGTCTGCAGCGAGAGTGTATCTGCCGTGTCCCTGGAGTTGGGGCTGCGCGATATTGCGATATGTCGATCACGAAACAGGATTTATGATTCATCGCAAATGCTGCATGGCCCAACAGTGTACGGATATTTATCGCATATCGCGATGTTAGAGATATGTGATCGTTGACGATATCAATGTGGCGACATCGATATGCGCGATATTTGTGATATATCGCCATCAATTTTCAATACTCCTTGGGAGCAATATAGAGCACCGATATCGGTACGGTCAGTAGATACGTTTCAAAATGGTATTGAAAAGTTGATATCACACGGTCCTACGTGGAGCTTAAGTGCGGCCTTGAAAATACGGAGATTATAAGTAAAGGGAGTACTTTTTGAGGCCGTTATTAAAAATTCATTTAAGGTTATTTGTAACCCCTTTCGCAATAGTTAATATAAAATTACTATGCGACTGATAACATAGTGTATACATTTTATAGAGCTCACAAAAGTTAACGTCTGCAACCACAGTAAAATTAACATTTTTTTTTGTTGTACTGCGTGGCGGGAAGGCCTTAAATATTGCTCACTTTTCCGCGAATATCTTACATAGACCACTCACTATTATTTTCAACTTTTCTGAAGACCTGTTAAAGTTCTGCTACCTGGATATTCCTCCGCCGCATACGAGCAAAGCTTAACCGAGTCTAGAAAATTGCACCTGATGGACAACGCACCGCATTCGTGCGCTCAAAATGTATTGATATTTTGAATAAGAACTATTTCTCGCTGGGCGTTATCAACACACCTATTTTGTGACAGTTTTTATTCATATTCATTAGAGATGTAGTATTTTAATTTATATAAATAAAAGTTCTATTTAGCCAAAAATAAAATACTTTTATTTTTTATTTTATCAGATGTATAACACACCTGCAACCGACGGCAAATTAAGGAACAACCATACACGACATATGAAGGGGAGAGTTTTCAAAGGTTTGATTCAAAAAGTACCCCTTCGCCGCGAATAGCTTATACATAGAGACGTGCAAAATTGGCGTTGTCTTTTCTGAGAAAGGATAGATTCCACTGGCCTTACAAACAATGAGCAGAGTATGTGGTTTCATTGGCCGCTGCAATTTGTAATCAACGTCACCTGCGTGCTTGATCTCCGTAAAAGAGATAGGCCACTCCGCCGCCGAACTAATATTACTGGCTCATGAGTTCTCCGAGGCGTGCCAGATATATTTCCGGCCAATGACTGAAGTCGGTCAGGCATACAGTAACTTGCAGTTCAGCCTGTCTTTAAATTGTAACGCGAATTTCGCATGTATCTACACCGCGAGAAAATCGAACAAAATATTTGCTTGTATAGGGCCAAATATATATTTAGTTGCCCTAACAATATATATTGCTGAGAAAACAAAATTTGAAAAGCAACAAAATTTATTTTGTTCGTCTAACAAAATATATTTTTGAATAAACAAAATTTCTTTGTTGGGCCAAAAAAATTACACTGTCAACTAGATATTTTGTTGAATCAGCTGTATATATTTGTTTGGCCATTCATTTAACTGCCTTCGTTCGAAAATACAGCTCGAGAGTTAGTTTATATTTTTGTGACAATTGGGATAGTAACCGTGTTTGTAAGTTCGTCTATTGATGCTTAAAATCATATAAACACATTAATAAAACAATGCAACGAGAAACTGACAAGTAAATCTGTAAAATTTGAAATATTTGTTTGCACACGTTGCCCAACATTTGGGGAGTATATCTATTTAAGAGCTTTCTCGTGTCATCAGTTGTCACATTAGCTGAGATTACTAAGGCGTAGCGCTCGGACGCAGGTGAACTGGTTTCGAAAGTCGATCGAACTGGCAAGTTTTTTACATCAAACTGTTTAATGTACGTGTAGCCAAAGAAAACTTTAGTTGCACCAACCAGATCCTACAGTTTGAGGCAACCAAATGAGAACAACACAATAATTTGATTTCAGCAACAAAATATTTCATTCCCTCTATGCGAACAGATAATTTGTTTTCACCAAACAAATCTTGTTTGAGTCCACAAAACCTTTTTCTCAGGTTACTTATACATAGTATACGCTGATCACGGTTCAGCCATATTTTATCGTTTAACCAACTTTCAAAATAAACATTGCCATGAATGTAACAAAAACAGTTGTATATTCCACCACACTCACTCGGAAGTTAACGTCTAAGGCTAAAGTAAAATATATTTTTTGACTATTATTCCAAATGGGAGGGCTTTTAAAAGTGTTCACTTTACCGTGCATAGCCTATAGTCGGAAATGCGGCGGGCAGTAACTGGGGCGTGGGGGTGAGGTCGGGCCACAGGCCAGGCTGTCTGCGGCAGGCGGCGCTCCAGGCCGGCCCGTGTGATTGATAGCCGACTTCGCCGTCAAGTTGCAGCACTGACGTGTGGGGTTACTCACTTACACCTCGCCATTCACCTGTCACTCACAACCTCGCGGCTCGCCGACCTGGGGCGCCCATGCCCGAAGTTCTCCTCAGTATAGACTGTTTACGGTTAATTGAACACATGGAATCAACCTTTGAAAAAATTTTACGGCCACTGCGCGTGTACATTTTTACGGGCACACTGACTTGTATTCTCCCTGTAAAGTTGGTAAGGGCATAGGGAAAGTATTTAACCTCTTAACGTTAAATTAAAACTGTTAAGAAGACATTTGCGAATACTGAATTGACATAATTTGCTTTCAGTGTTTTACGTTAGAATATAAATATTAGAATTAGGAAATTTGTATAAAATATTTACATTAAAAAAAATAATTATGCTTCTTCACTGGACCGACGCATGACTAAACTGACGAAGCCCATTTTGATGTTTATTTTACATATGGTGGAATAATACACAACATGCATGCACTGTAAAAAGTCTGGTAGACTTCCTAAACTGCAATCAGTCCTGAGGATTCCGCGGATTCCGCGGGTTCCTTTCGGGACAAGTTAGAATTCAAAACACGTCTGTTCGTATAACTGTAGACATTGGTCCGCACGGTGTTTGACACCTCCTGGAAAAAACGCCGGCCCTATCGTCGCCTTCCACTGTGATAGCAGACAACCAATGCGCAGTTGAAGTCGGCATATGCGTACATAAGACTGTGGAGTCTAGCGTGCAGGTCATTGAACTCACGAAATTTTCAGGTCTCTACGTATACTCTGTATGGAAGTAATACCACGTGCCAAGATGCAGATACAGGAATGTTTAGCGTCGCTAATATACAAAGTTGGGAACTTCCCTACGCATTTGACTGTTTCCTGAGCAAATGTAGGAACGCTGCAATGGATCTCTAGGGGAAAATATTGCCAATTCCGCCCTCTCACTAAACGTATACACTGGTATAGTAAACTTCCGAATAATTTCTTAGAGAGTACAAGCAAATGTTAAGCAGGGCTTTATGAAGTGCTCAGTTCACCATGAACGACCTATATACGAACTTGTAGTTTTGGCATGCTAGAACACCAACTTCACCTTCGCATTCGAGATTTAATTAGGAACCTTGTTTGTGTGATCGAGAGCGGACAAAATTTGAAATTCGCAAATAGGATAGTAAAATTTCCGGGTAATATGTAAATGATTTCAAGTTTGTACTTTGCAAGCATACATTTATTTTAAATGGCCAACTATGCATTTTAAGCACTACACATGTTCACTCTTAGAAATTATTTTGTTTATGAAAACGTCTATTTCGTTATATGAACAAAATTAATTTTCTTGCTTTTCAAGTTTTGTCTCCTCAACGAAATATTTTGTTGGAGCAGCTAAACATATTTTTCACGCGATACAAACAAGGTCGAAACTGGCTATCATCTCGGTGTACCATTACAAATACTCGTACAAACGTAAAGACGAATTTTAATTTTAAATCGTATTTCAATATATACGAAGAATTCCCGAGTGGTCAGTTTAGTAGACGAACATCCGTGTAGTGATCCACTGGCTATTGTTAAGGGCGCCTATATTTTGCGAAAATGTTTGAAGACCAGCTGTATTCCAAAACACACACGTTCAAATTCACAAAAATTACAAAAGGCCATCTTGTCTTTTCACATGGATTTCGTACTCTGGCCTTTTTGAATGTCCCCAAGGGAAAAAAAAATTCAAGCTGAATTAAGTTGGGTGAGTGTGCAGGCCATTCGATGGGTCCCGTAATAACCAATCCGCCTGTTATCAAATGTTCCCTTCAGGTGCGCTCTTGCCGTGGCGCTGCTATGTGCCTGAAACTACATGTCACGTCTGACAACAAGTGGTAAATATTCCAATAATACTGCCAATATCCCAGATGAAAGTTACGGTACAGAGCTCCGGTCAACTGATTTTGAATAATCGACTGCAGGTACGTTGGGTCGCCTTGGCTCTGACACAACTCGCAATGCAAGAATACGTATGCAATAATGCTTCTTCTTAACTATTTCAGAAAACTTTTTTTATTTATTCCATCTTTGACGTGAACTATCTACAACGAAAGAGGAACCCGAAACAAAGCGCATTCAACTTAACCTAATTAACCGAAACAGCTCGTCTCAGAGAATACGTAATAAACGAATAAACATAATAAATGAAAAAAAAATTAGTTCATAATATTGGTAAAATTACACATGTATTTGCGATTAATATTTTTGCATTAATTTCATGCTATTAAATCAATAATGTTGTGTTAATTAATTAATATATATCTCAATATTTTAGTAGTAACTTTAATATTTGTAAATCAATAATTTTGCAATATCTTCATACTACGAAAATTAATAATTTTGTAATAAATTCATAAATGTGTACATTATTAGTTTTCTTGTTTTTTTATAATATAGCATTCATGGTTAAATGTAATAAAAGGCGTTTGCTTTGATTTCGCCATGTAAAAATAATAAGACTTCAATAATTTCATTAAAGAATAATCAAATGTCAGCTGAGTTGGAGAGTTCTTGAGAACCGACAGAGAGACAGTAGCTAATTGAAAGTAAAGTATTCATAAGTACGATCCATGTAAATACTTAGATATGTACTTGTGTCGACGGTGTTTTTCGCAACAAGAAAACAAACGCGCTGCGTGCGCGATGTTGTCGGCATTCACCGTTCACAAATGGGAGGACAGAAATCTCCGCAGGTCGCGTTACTCACGAGGAAGACGCATTGATGGAGAGCGCGGTGGCTGAGCAGTTAGCCTGCTCGCCTCCCACCAAGGCGAACCGGGTTCAATCCCCGGCCGGGTCACTCCCGGATTTTTCGCATGCGGGAATCGTGCGGGGCGATGCCGCTGGTCGGCGGGTTTTCTCGGGGATCTCCCTACCCCTTTAATTCCGGCGCCCAAATCTCTTCACTTACTCTCTTGAAGCGTTGATCCCTTGCTGTGCACGATACTAAAGACTGTTCACGATAAAGTGAGCACTTTATAAATCAGCCTTAGAAAAATGTCACTGCCTCTACCTGCATATATTTTAACCTCCGCACTGAGTGGCATGCGCCCAGTAAAGTTGGTAACGATGGATGGGAAGTAGTTCCGTATCTTAATGTCGAATAAAAAGTGTTAGGTAACTATTTCTGATAACTTAAGAATATTTATTTCGCTTTCTGTTCTTTTTTAATGAATCCAAGAATAAAAATTATCAGATTTGTAAAATACTTACTTTTCTAATAATTTCACGGTTTCACTTGTCCGATGTATGGATAAAGTCATGAGGCTGATGGCAATGTCAATCTTACATAAGGCGGAAGAATACACAACGTACGTGCAAGTAGGCCTTAAACAAGGCTTTCAAAAGAGCTCATTTTACCGTGAACAGTCTATAACTACAAGATCCCTTGAAGTATGACGCGACCTCGATCGCGGACACAGCGACTGAACGTATTAGTTACTTTTTCGCGAGGAACACATATTTTATTAGCTTAAAAATTCAGTAAGCCCGAAAAGAGGCAAAGGCTGTTCACGATAAAGTGAACACTTCAGAAATTAACCGTAGAAAAATGTCACGTCTCCTTCGTGGCATATATTTGAAAGGGCTCACTGAGTGGCATGTGCCCAGTAAAGTTGGTAGCGATGGAGGTAAAGTAATTCCACATCTTGAAGTCGAACAAAAATTTGCTCTAATAACCATTTGTATTAACTTAAATTATTTCTTTTTCTTTCCGTATTTCTTTAATGCGTCAAAGTGTAAAAATGAGCAGATTTGCAAAATATTTACTTTCGTAATAATTTCATAGTTTCATTTGACCGACGTGTGAATAAAGAGATGGGGGCCAATGACGATGTTATTTTTTACATAGGACGGAAGAATACACAACGTGCATACAAGTAGATCTTAGGCAGGGCTTTCAAAAGTGCTCGTTCTACCGTGAACAGCTCATAATCAGATATAGACTACGTGAGATTCGCGAATTCTTTTGACGGCACCCTAGACCGCTCAGTTCTTTACATGCTCGTGCAAAAATATTTGCTCATTGGCTACTACCACGATGGAAAACTTATTTTTTTAAATTAGTTCTGCTTGGTCCACATGATGAGGTTACGGCGTTTTCCCCCAAGTTTATTACTGGTTAAAGGGTATATACGACGTGTCCAAATAATTGCGGTCCAATTATAAGCTGGATTGCGGTGATGTGGTGGACAGACCACTCGCCTCCCACACAACATAAAAATTTTTGTTGGTAGAGTTAAATAATTTTCTAAGAGAACAAATTTTCATAAATTTACAAAAAAAAAATCTTCTAAATCTGCTGTAATTTTACTACACTTGCAAGAGCAGCAGACGTACTTCTATTCAGGACGTCATTGAATAAGTGTTACAAATTATTAAGGGGTGGTACACGAGATGAAATGGAACATTTATTAAGGTACCCATGCCCGGAAATGCCTTCTTATACCCAGAATGGCTATTATAGCGTGCAAGGGTGGCGTCAGGTATTAAGAAATATGCATGTGAATCAGTATTTTAAACAAGTTTATTTCGCACAGAGAGAGTACAGCAGCTACTCAGGATTGTTCCCTCCGCATTCTATGCATGCTCTGCAACGCCGCAGCATGTTGCGGAGCACATCATCGAAGACGGCCGGTGTGTTCTTGATGGTTTCGAATACTGCACGAAACATGGCCTCAAGTTCTTCTCTTCTCTGGTATCCGCAGGAGTGTCGTACACCAGTGTTGTTACGTTTCACACAGAGACAGTACAGCAGCTGCTCAGGATTGTTCCCTCCGCATTCTATGCATGCTCTGCAACGCCGCAGCATGTTGCGGAGCACATCATCGAAGACGGCCGGTGTGTTCTTGATGGTTTCGAGTGCTGCATGAAACCTGGCCTCAAGTTCTTCTCTTCTCTGGTATCCGCAGGAGTGTCGTACACCAGTGTTGTTACGTTTCACACAGAGACAGTACAGCAGCTGCTCAGGATTGTTCCCTCCGCATTCTATGCATGCTCTGCAACGCCGCAGCATGTTGCGGAGCACATCATCGAAGACGGCCGGTGTGTTCTTGATGGTTTCGAATACTGCACGAAACATGGCCTCAAGTTCTTCTCTTCTCTGGTATCCGCAGGAGTGTCGTACACCAGTGTTGTTACGTTTCACACAGAGACAGTACAGCAGCTGCTCAGGATTGTTCCCTCCGCATTCTATGCATGCTCTGCAACGCCGCAGCATGTTGCGGAGCACATCATCGAAGACGGCCGGTGTGTTCTTGATGGTTTCGAGTGCTGCATGAAACCTGGCCTCAAGTTCTTCTCTTCTCTGGTATCCGCAGGAGTGTCGTACACCAGTGTTGTTACGTTTCACACAGAGACAGTACAGCAGCTGCTCAGGATTGTTCCCTCCGCATTCTATGCATGCTCTGCAACGCCGCAGCATGTTGCGGAGCACATCATCGAAGACGGCCGGTGTGTTCTTGATGGTTTCGAATACTGCACGAAACATGGCCTCAAGTTCTTCTCTTCTCTGGTATCCGCAGGAGTGTCGTACACCAGTGTTGTTACGTTTCACACAGAGACAGTACAGCAGCTGCTCAGGATTGTTCCCTCCGCATTCTATGCATGCTCTGCAACGCCGCAGCATGTTGCGGAGCACATCATCGAAGACGGCCGGTGTGTTCTTGATGGTTTCGAGTGCTGCATGAAACCTGGCCTCAAGTTCTTTTCTTCTCTGGTATCCGCAGGAGTGTCGTACACCAGTGTTGTTACGTTTCACACAGAGACAGTACAGCAGCTGCTCAGGATTGTTCCCTCCGCATTCTATGCATGCTCTGCAACGCCGCAGCATGTTGCGGAGCACATCATCGAAGACGGCCGGTGTGTTCTTGATGGTTTCGAGTGCTGCATGAAACCTGGCCTCAAGTTCTTCTCTTCTCTGGTATCCGCAGGAGTGTCGTACACCAGTGTTGTTACGTTTCACACAGAGACAGTACAGCAGCTGCTCAGGATTGTTCCCTCCGCATTCTATGCATGCCCTGCAACGCCGCAGCATGTTGCCGAGCACATCATCGAAGACGGCCGGTGTGTTCTTGATGGTTTCGAGTGCTGCACAAAACCTGGCCCCAAGTTCTTCTCTTCTCTGGTATCCGCAGGAGTGTCGTACACCAGTGTTGTTACGCGTCGCCAAAGGTAGACATCCAAAGGCGCTGGGTCGGGGTAACGAGGTGGCCAGACAATGGGACCTCCTAATGCGCCTCAAATGGGGCAGTGCAAAACAACCTTCATGCCCACACATGTAATGCCCGGTACATGATGTTATACTGCTCGTTTGCCACCGGGTTGCTGACTAGCCCTGCTCGCTGGTATCACAGTGTTTTGGTATAACGAGGCATTTACGGACATGAGATACCTCAATAAAATGTGTTCCATTTCATCTCATGCACCACCCCTATTAATTGTAACACTTATTCGTTGACATTCTGTATAACAATACCGATATTGGATAAACTGCTGATAACACCCCATAGTTTCAGATTTTATACGTGAGCTAATGGCTAACGGTGGGTGCGTGTCAGTATAGGAAAAATAATTTATCGAGGTCAGTTTCAAATGAGGTTTTTGTAATTTTACTTACGAGTAAGCTAACTTTACAAGAGGAATGTTTGTACTGTTAGAAACGTTTGTAAAAAGTTGCAATTTGTTTTACAGTGTAGGGCGTGTGCACGACCTGGGGACCAGTTACTCGTCGCACATGAGCTTGTGGCCGGGCGTCACAATGCACGCGTGATTCCTGCCATTATTTCCCAACGTAGTATGGCAACCAAACAGGAGTACCTTAATTTGTCGGAATAGTAGGAGGGTGTGTACGCATTGATAACCGATATGCGTGACATAGCTTCTAACCATATCCTTTAACGACGTACTGTAAAAACAGAACGCAACAACAAAACATTGTGGTGTGATATATGCGAGGGCGTCTGAGTTAACATGGATTTGCAAGTGGCTGCCGGCAGAATACGTATATTCAAACAATTAACTCTATTATGTGTTGGCCTCGATCGTCAGCAGATATATCGAATCGTGTGTGCTCAGAACTACGATGTGCGGCGACTAATCGATTAAATATTGAAAAACAGAAAGACCTCTAAATACTAGATAAAGGCATATTTCTTTAAGTTTCATTAACTTGAATTTGGCAAAATTATGAATTATAGAGTAAATTAACACATTTTAAATTAATCCGAATTGAATATAACAAAAATATATGTGTTCAAGAGCGAGGTGAATAGAACAATATTTTAAATAGTAGAACACATAAATCAACTTCTTCAAACAGGCCAAACATGTAGTAAAGAGTACAATTTCTTAAATTATTCAGTAATGTATATCTTTTACATAGAACAAAATAAACAGTACACAATAACCGGAACACGTTTTCATGAAAAAGAAACTATTCAGGCAAAAAAATGTAATAAATTAAGAAGTATTTAATTGAATAGCAACATTAAAAAAAAAATTAAATTCGGAGTGCCAATACAATTGGCACAAGTCCCATGTTGAAGGACGAACACAATCCAATCTCTCCATTTCCATTGTACCACGTCTCTGCCGACAATCAGATATTTCTTCCCACGCCCCCATGTCCCTTCACTCTGAAAAAAGAAGAAGAATCAACCTATGCTCTGTATTCCATACATCTCCCTACTCCTATAAATGCCAATGAATTCGACAGTTTATTCTTCGCCCCGCTACATGAATATGTCAACTGCGGCAAATGCAGCGGTAGAAGAATACGCTGCGTGTTTGTGGGCGTCATACATGTAGGCCTACATCCGAACTAGCTCGAGCCGTAAGTTGCTCCCCTTTGGCGCGGCACGGAATACCAACTTCAACCGAAACAAAGCCGTCCCGAACACCAACTTTTTGATACGTAACGCTGTTACGGATCCCGTACACTGTTTGGTGTTACGTTACGTGATTTTTTTTTTTAAATTTGAACGCGCATTTACACATTAATTAAACAATCCTGAAATGCCAGTTTTTTTTCTTTTTCTCTTCACATTTTAATTTAACGAATGAAGTACGTGGATAGTTTTTTTTTTTTTTTTAAATTTAATTTTGGACCGACATCTTTTTCTTGAATGCTTTTGTGCATTGCCGCGCCAGGTGATGTCGACGACAATTCTAGCTTGTGGGTGTGTGTGGCGGCCTATCCCCCAGGGGCTCATTCTCATGTTTTGATACCCTCTCGTTTCCTTTCCCTCATTCCAATCCTTAAACCCCTTCCACTCCCCGGGATTGTGAATTACACTGCTCGTCCGGCCAACGTCTAGGGTTGTTACGAGTCTTCCACGTTTGTACTACTTTTAAATATACTTAATGTCTGGCCGGTGATACTAAAATTTTCGTCCAAGCTGCAACGAATTGTACATGTTTTATAAATTACCGCCAGTATGGACAACGTAGGAAGTGGCCTCATTGTTGCCCCCCCTCTCCTCCCCGTCACAACCCCTCGTGCAGGCAGGCGGTGGAGTGGAGTATCTCTATCACAATACAGTTTTATAGGGAGGTAACTAATCCTCACTGATAAGTTCAAATAAATATATATGGGAAGAAAACTCCCCCCCCCCCCCTTTTTACCCAATGTCATTTATTTCCTCCCCCCGACCACCTTTTGTAGAGAAGCTTAGTTCCCGTGATGAGGAACTGCTTTTCTAATTTCTGTCTAGCTGTGATTCAGGTATGTATAGGCTGTTCACGGCAAAGTAAGCACTCTGGATGCACTAGTTACTTTATTCCTATAGGCCCTTTTTTACCCTTCCAAAACTTTCAAAATAAATATTGCAATGTTAGTAATAAACACAGTGTGAATACATCACCAGACTCAAAATTTAATGCGTAAGGATACGATCGGATAGAATATATTTATTGACTATCACTCCAAATGAGAAGGATCAAAAAGTACTCACTTTAACGTGAATAACCTATAGTATTTTTGCTCCGTGTTTCATTGAGAGGCAGCCGTAATGGGCGCCATGTTTGACGTGTGCAGCTAAACCTGGAAGCACCTCTCCCTAAATTCTATTTGCTGCCGCTACCCTGAAAAATTCCATACGACATAACCTTGCCGTGATTACATCTCTGGTATTGATTGTCACTGGCATGCCGTGCGCCTGCTCTGCAAGCTACCTCAGCTGATTTCTTCTGTTCCTCTCGGACCTCGAGCTATTGCTGTGACAGCGTCGTGTGTTCCAATGGCAGAACTATCAAACTTGATTCAACTGAAGAAAACTTTACCAATACCCGCAATAGTATATTCCGTGGACCGCCTTGTTTGTACCATCGAGCATCGGCAAGACTGTCCGCGTGACTTCTCGTTTTCCCAAGACGAACGACTACATTCTCCACACGAGCACGTGCGAAATTTACGTACGTTATTTCATCCTTTTGTTCAGTCACATTTTTGTTATTAATAGCGTTTTGTGTGAGTGCTCACGGGCTGTGTGATGCGTTCGTGTGGACTGTGCTGTCAAATATTCAAAGCAACATCATGACCTGAGGTCAACACGCGGTACAGTGGCGTAGGCAGGCCCGCTTTTCAGACTGGGCGAAGAGGTTCGGACGGCTCTTAACATCGAGGTCTTGAGAGCCGATGAGGGTGATTGAGATGAGCACGGAACAGCGCCGGAATGAAAGGGCGGGGAAAACGGGAGATCCCCGAGAAAACCCGCCGACCAACGGCATCGTCCGGCACTATCGCCCGCGGCCCGGGGATTGAACCCGGATTGCCTTTGTGGGAGGCGAGCAGACTAACCGCTCAGCCTCCGTGGCCCCTACTTTCCAGAGGAGACGATCGAAAGTGCAGGGTAAAGTTTCATTTCGGACGGCGATAGGGGAAGAGATAATCGAAGTTAGAGACTTTCTGACGTCGACCTACAATATGACGTATTTTAGTCAAGCTGTGGAATAGGTCGGTGAATACATTCGGGAAACTTCAACATTTTATTTAGCTGTCTGTGCACTTCAAATACAAAAAATAAAAATTGAATATTTACAGATTTGCCTTATGAAAGGCCAGCTAACTTTCTAATCGGACAATATACCACGGTTATTTAAAAGTTTGGTGTCTCGGGGTGACAAAAACACCGATCGATTCACCTTACGTGTTAGTCGCCTCATGTTCAACAGATTAGTGAATACATTCACGCTGCGAAGGATCAGTAGGTTTTTTTTCTTATACATATTAATTTAATGTAATGTGACACTGGTATAGACTGTTCACGATAAACCGAGTACTTTTGAAAACACTGCTAAATATATACTTGGTTGCACGTTGTGTATTTTTCCGTCTTATGTAAAATTAACAATGCCATGAGCCTCATCACTTTATTCGTGCGTTAGTTAAGTGAAACTGTGGAATTGTTAAGAAAGAAAATATTTTACAAATCTACTCATTTTTACACTTCGATGCATTACAGAAACAGAAAGCGAAATAAATTATTTAAGTTATCACAAATGGTTACCTAACACTTTTTTATTCTACGTTAAGATACGGAACTACTTTCCTTCCATCGTTACCAACTTTACCGGGTGAACGTCACTCAGGGTGCCCATTTAAATACATGCATGCGAGGGGTTCCGAGGTTAATTTCAAAAGTGATCACTTTATCGTGAACAGCCTTTATATAGGTTCATGCAATCACGTAAACTGTAACGTTATAGCGAAATGTTCCTTGCTTGGTGCATCTGACGTTGAGCGTCGTGAAATAGTGGCTATAATTTTTCAAACTTTGATGATTCATGTATTTAATATACATACCACCCTGTGCAAAAGTGTTCAACTTTCTTCTTCGCTGGGATAATTGTTTGGAGTTATCAGAGAGAGAAAGAAAAAGTCAAGGTAACAATGTCAAACATCGCGCACGTCACGAATCTATTATTTATTTATCTCGAATTTCATTAAGAACATTAGAAGAGAAGAGGATATGGTGCAGCAGATTCGCTTTGAACAAATCAAATTCCACAGATCAGGTGCCATGATGTTTATTGGGAACATTTCAACGAGAGATATTTGTATTTTTCTGTACGGACATGACTTCTAGCTAGGGAATATTATTATTATTATTATTTTTTAGTTCGCAAAAATCATATTTCATTAAATCGCCATCATCGAAGACAGGTCATGAACAGTCCATTAGTTAATACGATAGCGAGTGAAGCGGTGCCGGGAACGTAAAGAAAAAAAATCAAGGCGTCCGAGCGCGTCAACGTAGACGTATTCACACAAAACAAATGGCCGTGTCGCCAATACAGCCAAACCCATTTTTTTTTTAATGGCGGAAGGATAAAAAATGACTGTTAGGAAAAAAGTAACTAGGGCCTCAAAAGTGCTCACTTTACCGTGAACAGCCTGTACGCACGCCAGGTATAGTCAATTTACGGTTAATTCCAACTTTTCTGAAGCCCTGTTAAAGTTCTACTTCCAGGTATATTTGTCCGCCACGTGTAAACGAAGCCTAAACAAGTCTCGAAAATTTCACCAAAAGGACATCGCATGGTATTCGTGCGCATTTAATGTGACTATATTTTGCATAAGAACTATTTCTTAACATGCGTTGCCAGCACACATATGTTCCCGCTGATTTTATTTTTAATAATAATAACAAATGAAATGTTATAATTTATGTATACATATAAATGAAAGTTCGAATCAACCAAACATAAGGTACTAATTTGATTATGTTAACGCAAGTATAAAACGCTCGTGATACATGGCGTGTTTAGGAAACAACCAAACACGTTATACACGAGGTGAATTTTCTAAGGTCTGATTCTAAAAGTGCGAAAAACAGTGAATAGACTATAATATAAATTTCAAAAAAATTAAATGCTATGCATGAGGAAATAATGCATATATTTTGAAACAGGGAAAATATTTTGTTGGGATTATTTTTATTTCAATCATTCAAATATATATTAATTAAGAGTATATTTTCATTCTCAATGCTTCATAAATCACATCTTGCAAGGAAACCTTCGTCAACTAGGGCAATCAGAACAATTACTATGGCTGTATGTAAACAAATATTGATACCAATCTTAAAGAATATTTTTCATTGTTTTTTTAAGTACGTTTATGTTTCATGGTTAAAATTGATGGGAATAAAATTAATTACTAAACACATTTCTAACATTAATAATAAATTTCATCACTTAAAACCAGAGTAATTACTATGGTGATAAAGCTTGTTGAAGGGGATTGTCTGCAAAGTGTACTTTCTGAGGTACATAAAATGTAAATAATTTCATATTCGGTTTGAAAATGAACTCATATTAATTGTTTTTTTTTTTTTTTTACATTTAAACAAGTACATTCGAACGAAACGTTTATCAGCGCTACAAAACACATGCAACCTTCTTCCGTACGTAATGCAAATAATAATTTACCTACAATTTCGAAAGAGCGCGTACTACATAGGTTTTGAAAAAGTTCTGCATTTTGCACGGTCAGTTCTACTTTGATAACGGCTAGAATTAGTTGCCTGTCAGAATAGCGCCGAGATACACCAAGCGAAGAGCACAGAGTACGAAAGAGGGAAAACTTTAAGGTTGATGTGAAACGACTGCCTATGGAGCTCTGCACCTGACTGTACAGCGTGAAGAACTCATAAAAAAAGTAGTACAGAGGCCATAAAAGTTGTCACAAAAGTACAAGTTATGCCGTATACGAAAGAAGAATGTATATATTTTGCAACATTATAAAATATTTTACTAACTTGTACGTTTTAAATGTAAAAAATTTAATCGATCGGTAGAGTCTACATTTTTTAGCAGGATCTGAGCGCATTTCTGTTTTGAATGCTTCGGAAAGATCGCCATAACATTTAATGTGATCATATGTAATAAAATCATAGTAATGATGTTTCATATCAACTTTATAACTAACTTTATTTACGTCACTTTCAGCCATAAATGTCAGTGACAAATAGATGCACATAAAAAAATTATAACAATTATTCCCTACATTATTATTACAATTTTCGTACATGCGATCCTAGTAAACATTATGGCGATATACCATGACGAATATTTTCTTGCAAATTCTGCTTTCTGAAGCATCCAGAATAGAGATAACCTTAAATTTGGTTAAAAATTCTGACTATCGATCGCTTAATTTTTTTTTTGCATTTGAAAAGTATATGTTAGTAAAATATTTTATATTGTTTCAAAATATACACACTCTTCTTACATATGCAGCATAAATCGCACTTTTCTGACAATTTTTATGGTGTCTGTACTACTTTTTTTTATGAGTTCTTCACATCGTATAGTCGGGTGCAGTGTTCCATAGGCTGTTGGTTTACTTCAACCTTTTGTGGGCGTGCAGCCTGCGTTAGGCGCCAAAGCTAGTTTCAAAATACTTGCAGCACACGACCTTCTTGCACGCCGGCAATGCGGGTTTGCTCGTTCCGGTTGACGGTCGAATGTCACTACCTCGCCAATCCCCCCCCCCCCCCCCCTATTTCGTCTGTCGTCATTCTCACAGAGTAAACACGTCGCTTAACGACGAAGCTATTAGCTAAGGCGCCGCGGAGCGAGATTAAATGTCCGTTAAAAAATATCGCGGCGAACGCTCGAAAATTAAATGGGGGGGGGGGGGGGCTGCTCGCTAACCGAATGAACGCGACACAGGACACGATATAGTCCCTCAGTGGGGCGAGTTGTTCATCACGTGATGCGACCTTACTGCCAAAGGCGACATAAAGTGGCGCTCCCAGCTTCGTATGACGGCTCCAGTTAAATAACTCATTTTCCTTTGCTCTCTTTAAATTTGTTAAACGGCGTGCCACTATAGATTCGCGGCTTCATTTCGGAACAAGCTGGAACTGAAAACCTCTTGCGTTCGTGTTGCTTATGCTATTGGTCCACCCGTTTGTTTACACCTGCTTGACAACTCTGAGCCAGTAATAAGCACACAATATAATGCAGACCAAATCACCGTCTTACGCTAGTACAACAAGCAACCAATGAACAGTGATATTTGCATGATTTTCGATTGAACTCGCGTATTTTTTCAGATCTATAACTATAGGCTATTCACGGAATAGTGAGCACTTTTTTAAGCCCTCTCATTTGGAATAATAGTAAATAAATATATTTGATTGGTGAAATATATACACTGTGTTTGGTAATATTTATTTTAAAAAGTGGTGGAAGTATAAAAAATGGCCGAGGGGGAAAAAGTAACTAGGGCTTCAAAAGTGCTCTCTTCACCGTGGGCAGTCTATAAATGGTTTAACAGACTACGAAAATCGAATAAAACTTTCAAAACTCGACGGAATAATGAGAACGGTTATCGCTCCATAAACGTCCCTATCCGCTCGTGACGAAATGACCGTTTTATTGTCCTCTGCATCTTGCATTAGCGTTGTCGTGGTTTTATTTGGCCATGCAAACTGGCGCAGAGTCTTGTTATGACGTGATTCTTTACCAGTAAATACTGTCTGTCGCACTAGCAATACTCTTATAGGCAGTCTACGGTTACTTCCAGCTTTTATGAAGCCCTGCTAATGTTCTACTTCTAGGATATTCTTCAGCTTCAAGCAAACAAAGGTTAACTAAATACAGAAAATTACACCAAAGCGACAACACACTGGGTCCATGCGCATTCAATATAATATTGCTTTGCATTAGAACTATTTCTTCCCTGTTTATTTATATTAATTATAAATCAAATATTATAATTTAAATATAGAATATAAGTAAAAATTATATATAATTGTAGTAAAGTTCTTTTACGATACCACAAGTATAGAAAACTTGTAATACGGGACATTGGGTGATTTTTCAAATGTGTGATTTAAAGGGTGTGAAGAAACTGCGAATTGACTATAGTGTTTGTATCTGCACGATCTTCGGTTGCAATTACGTGTTTTATAATCGTGCAGTTCTTCCCAGCCACGGATAATGTTTACCTAAAAGAAAGCTAAGGGCCACCTGTAAATTGGCTGCGCATGAACAGGATGTTGGCTGGGGCAGTAGGCGCATCACAAAGATGAATCGGCGTAACAGTGTAGTATTCTGTGGATACAGCGAATATTTTCGTTCCATACTCTCACTTGAACCGTGAGCGACCGAGTGATCCAGTCATCTCGGTGGCGCAACATTTTTTTGAGGCGTGTACATGGAAGGTAACTATTTGTCTTATCTCCACAGCTCGCAGTGCATCGGCCACGCGGTATGCGTGAACTGAGCTTAGCTAAAGGAAAGAATATAATATCAGCTGTGGCTCGCAGCAAAACTGAACCACATACCTCATGATTATGTCATTTATTTCCTCCTCACATAATATACCGTAATGATTTTTTTCCCTTCATATAAATTATTGGTTGAATAGAGTCCCCTAGCCCCTCCCGTCCTGTATTTTAAGTTGCGGGTTTAAGGTAAATAAAAAACCACGGCTTAATATTATTTTGAGATTCCAGGAAGTACTGCTGAAAATATCACAACGTAATAGAAATGCTGAGTTACAAAATATTACGTTTACAGTGGATTTTTCTCGATGTACTCAAGTAAAACCCACATTTTGCTTTGTAAATAATGGGGTTCATACAATAAAAGGAAACAAATTTATTCAAGAAATATTGTTTGCAAACACACAACGGGCAGAGATTTTATTTGTAACGATGGCCAATATCTGAAACGTCGATGGCTGTAAGTATTCGGTTAAGAAAGGTCTTAGTTCTTTAAAGGTTTAACAGAGAATTATTGGGGATTCACGATTTCTGCAACAAAAAAAAAAAAATTCCACACCTAGTTGTACTCCAAAATACTTTAGTTTATATCCTCTTTAGCGATAGCATGATTTCAATTTTCACACGTCTTAGTTGTCTGCCACGCTAAACACAGACGTTCACTGTGGCAGTAACATAATTTTGAGTTTCCCCGTCAGGTAAGAAAATATATATTCTGAAGGAAAGAAAAAATAAAAAAATAAAATAAAAATAAAAATGCATGGTCAACAGTGAAAGGAGAGTTGCAAGTGCGCATGTAGCATATTGAAGTCTAGACTGCGTGTTAATATTTTCGTAAATAAACTACGTGGCTCTGGAAATCGAGCCCGTATCGACAAAAAGGGGGGAATAATTATAATTTGGATGAGTAATCACAGAGAGACTTGAAACAGAAAATAAATAGTTCAAGAAAATTAAAAAAAAAAAAATTTCCCCCATGAAAACCGGAGATCGTTTGACCAACGTAACAAAAACAGAATATTCTATTATGCAAACACCTGCTGCATTTACCATTGCTCTACTTGTGTATGTACAACGATTTATCGTCTGCTGCTAAATCAGAGCGTTTATTCAGTGTTCATTGTGCATCGCATAAAATTGCCTCTCGCTACATGGGAGCATATCGTGCGCGAGTACATTTTCTTCAGCTACACTATACTCATCACTTCCAATACTCGTGGACATTTCGGGAGCTATTAATTGGTTTTGACAGTGCACCAAATCAGTTTTTTTACCCGTCCATAATTTGTGCCGCTGGTCGTGAAACCGATTTTACACTTCCTATCCCAGTTCAATTTAATTATCAGATATTGCAAATTGGAGAGCATATAAAATGATTATGTGCAAGTTTGAGAATTTTCGGCACAGACATGATTCGAGCATATAGGGTGTTTTTAAATTAGACCGACAAATTTCGTCTGCTGGTTAATCACGAAAAAATAAGGTAACTACATATAAGCGAATTATGGTCTAAAATGAATCCTACACTCTAAATATGAATCAGTGAAAATTTCACTGTTTCAATCAGTTGACAGTATCTGACTGATTCAGCAGTCACTTCCGTGAATTTAACTGATGAATCAGTGAAAAATGCCAGATTTCCTTCACTTATTGTTTCAGCGAGGTTTTCCACTGATTTATCAGTCTTTTTTTTCACTGTTTTTCAGTGGTTTATTTTTGACTGACGGATCAGTTAAACAGCGTGTAAAAATGGCCGTCAAACAACGCTTAAAAATGGCCTTTAATGTGTATCGAGGGAAATAACAACAAATGAATTAATAAAACCAATACAAAATACTTTCTAAAATGTGTTTCGTCTTAAAAAAAAAAAAAAAACCTTTTACGAGGTGATATGAACATTCAGCCTTCATTCCGTTTTTACGTCTTGCATTTCGTTTTCGTGTAATCATCACGCAGCGCTCTGTTTGAAGGTTTAAACTGCGTATAATGTGATGAAGAGAGGGCACTCACGATCCTAACAGAGTATTACGAGCTCTGTTTGAAGGTTTAAACTGCGTATAATGTGATGAAGAGAGTGCACTCACAATCCTAACAGAGTATTACGAGCTCTGTTTGAAGGTTTAAACTGCGTATAATGTGATGAAGAGAGGGCACTCACAATCCTAACAGAGTATTACGAGCTCTGTTTGAAGGTTTAAACTGCGTATAATGTGATGAAGAGAGGGCACTCACAATCCTAACAGAGTATTACGATCTTGATAGTAACTACAAGTTTCGCTCTTGACTTCGTAGCTCAGATGACACGGTAACGGCCTCAAAAGCGGAATGATTAGGGGTGTGCGAGCTTAATCCCGACCACCTGTGAGTTTCTTTTTACTTTTCTAAATTACGGTAAATTGCGCAATATAAATAGTAAACAATCATAAAAATCTGATTTTTTCACTTACTCACTTGGCTACATTCAATAAAAACAATATTTAATTCGCCATTGCAGTCGGCCGTCATTTATACAATGAGCGAAATTGTTTCACGTCACTAATTCAGTCGGTGATATTTTTTTCACTGATTCTAAGTGAAGCCATTTTCACTGATTCGAGTAGTTTAATTTCACTGCGAATCAGTGGTTTCCCAATGATTTGAATTTAGAGCATAAGGGCGGCGCGTATCTTTGAATTTGGACCTTAAGCACTATATTATTACAACTACTGAAGATGATACACTGAGTGTCTGGATAATATGCAAAGTTGATTGTGTTATGCGAGGTTAGTAATTCAGCATCTAAATCCCAAGCATTCTACAGTGCCATGGATAGTGAGTCGAAATAAGGATAACAGCGGAGATTATTCCATCAAGTAATTTGATGATGACAGTGGCAGGCAAGTGCTGATTTTACAGATCTTTGTTCCGTTACACACTCAATGTTCAGACATAAAAATTGTCTTCAATAGGCCCACTGATTAAACTAATGTTTCACGTCCAACTTCAAATATGTGTATACCGCCCTTTCAGGATTCACTTTAGACGATAAGTCGTATATAAGTTTTTTTTTTTTTTTTTTTTTTTTTTTTTTTCACGAGGCTGTGGTAGTCTGCATGGAGAGAGGTTTACTACTTTCGTTCTCTGAGCGGAGTTCTGAAACCAGTATCAAGAATCGTATTTATTGGTCGAGCTTCTGAGCGCTGTTTTAAAGCTAGCGGTCAGTAAAGAAATTGTATATTTTATATCTGTACGAAATACCGTTCAAGTAGAACGATTTGAACGACTTAGGCACAAGGGGGCGGGAGACCGGAGCACCGGAGCTGTTCATGCTCTGTCATTCTGGCCCCCCGGCGGCCATATTGTCCACCATGTAGGATGTCGGTGACCTTGACCTTTGACCTTGACCCGATGACCTTTAACCTCAAAAATCCCACAAACATCCTTAACAATTTTGCAAAAAAATTATCTAAAAATTATAAAAAAAACCAATTTTGAAATATTAAAATATTTGTTTAAAAAACTTACATTTCCGGAGGTCTCCCAGCACCATGTTCAGCAGACGACTGAACCCGTTTCCCCGGCTTCTTCATTCCGGCGCCGCTCCATATTCACTTCAATAACCCTCATCGGCTCTCAAGACTGTCGAAAGCCACCCAAATCTCTTCACTTCACTTCATATTCCCCTCCCCTGCCTCATCGCCATTGCTCATTCTGTCGAATGCACTCCACACGCCATATTGTAATTGTTTTGTTTTTAATTTGTTTATACATTGCTGGAGGCTGCCATATTGAATTTCATGTTTACTTTTTCATCATCTAGGTGGTGTTCGTGTATTAATAATCGATATAGCCACCAGTCGAGCTTGAGATTTAACCACCAGGTGGAAATCATAGGTGGTGCTGCTGGTGCCCTCCATATTGGATTCTATTTTCAGTGTGTAAGTAGCGCTAATTTCTCCTTCAAGCTGCCTGCTATCGGCCTGTACCGAATGGCGAAAAGGACCATTACTGCAAACATTAGATGTCATATTTAATTTTTCAATGTAAGTATTTATTAAAAATACTTTGATAAAGCAGGGGTGTTTTGAAATAAATAAAACAAAATATTTAAAAAAAAAAACTAATTTTATTTGTCAGTGTACAAAGCGAGGAAACATATACACGGGTTTATTAATTGCAATCTTATGTGTTCACCGCTCGATGTCCGCATCGTGGATCCAGGGATTGTAGCTGGCTGGGAATCCTCACCACTTCACCATCCATTATGCCGTTCCAGCACCTTCTAGACCATATACACATCTGGAAACTTTGTAAGCAGGATCTCCTTTGTGTAGAAGCCACCACGGATGGGAACATTATTCAGATCCTCGAGAAAGTAGGTCCTCGGAGCATAGTTACGTATACATCGCACACGAAAGTGTTCGGGGCTCCAATTCACTGTGAACCTTTTCTTTAAGACGCCTTTCTATTTGGAGATGCGCACTAGGTTTCCAACCTTGGCTTCAGGCTTACATGGGTCTCTCCTTTTCGCTTCAGTGTGCAATGTTCGAAGCAGGGGAGTTGTCTTTCAGGTCTTCAGACTTTATGCCAGTGGCAGAATGAAAGGTTGAATTGTATTCGCGAACGAGTTTTGGGAGTATACCCAACCACATGTAGTTGCCATTCGCAGCAAAATGCCTCCATATTTTTCCCTTCGGAGTAATATTGAACCTTTCGACGATAGCTGCTTTGAGATTGCTGTACATGGAATAATGATTTATGTTATTCTTCTTCATCGGGGCCTTGAACATTGAATTGCATGGCTCCTTGCCCTGGTCGGTTTGTAGATTAGTCGGGAATGCATCCTTCATCCAAAATATCCTCCATGGCCTCGGTGACATCACAGACATTAATCGACTTGATCGGCCTGGCCCAGGCGAATTTACTCTATGCATCAATGACGGTCAATATGTATTTGGGGCCGTTGTTGACCCGAGCGTACGGTATCATCTCAACGAGGTCGGCTTGAAAAAGGTCGTTCATCCCCCAAAATTATGACCTTGCGGCAGCGGTAGTTGCATCTCGCAGATGTATGCAGTTCATTGGTGCTTCCCAATCGATTATCTCATTAGTGCAGGAGTAATTTACCACCCTTTGCGAAGCGAGCAGTAGCTGCAGTCTATCAACTAGCTCGTTCGGGTCTTCCGAGAATACGTAGTCGGTGTTTTTGTCGTCTTCTTCAGACCTTCGCCGCTTTTCAGTGCAAGGCCACTGAAGAGGTATGCGAGAATGTCTACTTTTTTCGTGATCTTCGTCCTTATAAACACCTGTCTCGGGATCGTTATCTGGGTACAGTGCATGCGTGAGTTCGAGCAAAGTCCGGCATTGTACACCCTGGGCTCCTTGCGAAATAGAAGTTCGTAAAGCTCGGCGGTTCTGCGTGCCTTGTAATCGCCAACTTGGACGATCCCATCTAGTAAGAAACTCTATTTCATCAGCACCGGGGAACCATTTATCATTATGCTTGTATACACCATACGTTGTATCATTATTACGAGATATGTACGATCGTGGGTAGCGATGAACCAGAGCATTGGGTTTGAAGACACGCATCCGTTTGCTTAGTACAATGTACCCTACAAATATCATAGACTACTACAAATAAAACTATGCTAAATTTACGTGACATTGAACTATTTTAAAAAATTGCGAAATCATTTCATACAGCATGGTTTTAAAGATGTATTTAAATAACTGCTGTCTTATTCCGATGTGAATGATCTTATTTCGGTAGTTGTTGTAGTTATTATTTGTATATACGCCACAAAAAATAATTAAATTGTAATTTTGACATGGAATTATGCAAACAATATGCGATATAATTTTTTTTCTGCTGGGAAATAGTGGTTGTGAGTAATGTATACAAGTTGAACAGTTCATACATCGTAAAGTTAAATAATAATGCATTTTTTTGGTGACGATACCTTTAAGAACTGTTCTGAAGTACAACGTACAACGTACAATGTACAACGTTTGCTGTAACCATGTACAACCGACAACCGTTTAAAGGTGGATCCACACTACTGCAGATCGCGGAGAACAGACAGAGCAGATAAAAACAACAGCCATTCAGAGAGCTTCTCGCCAGTGTGTTATCTGCGTTCTCTGCGCTGAAGAAGTTGAGCCGATCTCAATTTCTCAGCACAGCCAACATAGACTATAGTCAACTCATGGTTACTTCCAACTATTTCTGTAGCCCTGCTAAAGTTCTACTTCTAAAATATTCCTCCGCCTCATGCAAGCAATGCTTAACCGAGTAATGATAATTACACTGAAGGGATGATGCAGCATTCGTACGCACTCAGTGCAACAAGATTTTGCATGAGAACTATTACTTACTAGGCGGTACAAATATACCTATTTTATCGTTTTTTTTTAACGTAATTATAAATCAAATATGATGATTTCCAGGTAACTTATATGTTAAAATTCAGTTTACCGATAAATAAGTTACCTCTATGTTAACACAAGTATAAAACGCTTGTGACACACAATGTAGAAAACAGAGTACGCCGTACATGGGGTGGTTTTTCCAAAGGTTTGATTAAAAAGAGTGAAGAAACCACGAACAGACTAAAGCGATGTAGATGGATTCATGTCTCGAGAGCAGCCTCCTCAACGTTGGATCACCCATCGCTGTCAACGTCACGTAGTCAAAAGTGACGGATGTGTTTGTTTTCATCCAAATTTTCTACATATCTGCCTTGTTACGTGAACGTAATACTTAGGCCAACTTGAATATTGTCTAATTGCAATAAAACCTTACTATAGGCGATGCATAAACATCTAAAATAACTTATTCACACGAACAGTGCTCTAAGCTCCAAACATATCCACGCGGTTTTTAACAGTACTATTTGCAGAAAAAAAAACAGTCCAGTGTTGGAACACGGCGAGTGGTTAATACGCAACTCGCATGCTCACTCTGCCTTATCTTCCCGTTCGTCTGACAACGCAGATGTTATCCACAATTCGACGAGTCGTGTGCTTGGAGACCAAACTGGCTGCCATTAACGACAGTATTTTTGGGGTAAGACTTATAAATAATGTGAAGGAAATACAATCCTTGTTAAGTACAATAGAGAAAAAATATACAGAAATGATATGTATATAAATGGGAAATCTCAACATCTTTGCAGCCAGTTAACATTGAAATGAAAGAAAATTTGCATCTTGACAGTTGATGGGCAAACCGAATAAAGCTTGGGAATTACGGGCATGCAGTTAGAGAAAATTTCTAGTGATGTGTAAGTCGGTGTCACTGACGTAAATCAACCTTTAACACTCACTTTGCCTAACCATTGACGTTTCACAGCAAACTACGCGATATGAGATGACAAAAGGACTGAAGCAGAGTCGCCATCCAGTGATAGCAGTCGAGAAGTATCAACCGCTGGCTAAAAGTCTTACACAGTAGTGAAAAGTCTAACACACTTCGATTTTGAAATTTACCTTAATTGTACATTTATTTTATCCGCAGCTTACAAATTGATTGGGAGTTCTACAAACTAAACTTATTGGATGCACTGAGAGAAAATCGAACAAAGTATTTGTTTGTATAGGGCCAAATATATATTTAGTTGCCCAAAAATAATATATTGTTGAGCAAACAAAATTTGAAAATCAACAAAATTACTTTTGTTCGTCTAGCAAAATATATGTATGAATAAACAGAATCTCTGTGTTGGGCCAAAAAAATCAGACTGCCAACTAAATATTTTGTTAAATCACTTATTTGTTCGGCCACTCATTTGACTACCTTCGTTCGAAAATACATTACAGGAGTTTGTTTGAATTTTTATGACAATTAGGATAGTAACCATGTTTGTTAGTGCATCTATAGATGCTTAACAATCGCATAATCACATTGATAAAACAATGCAACAAGAAACTGACAAGTAAAGCTGTAAAACTTGAAATATTTGTTAGTATGCGTTGCACAATATTGCAGTATGTATATTTTGAAGCTTTCCGGCGTCATCAGTTGTCACATTAACTGAGATTACTAAGGCGTAGCGCTCGGATGCAGGTGATCTAGGTTCAAAACTCGATAGAACTTGTAAAATTGTATTATATCCGCCCAAACTGTTTAATGCACGTGTAGCCAAACTAATCTTCAGTTGCACCAACTAAATCTTACAGTTTCGTACAACCAAATGAGAACAACAAAATAATTTTGTTTCAGCAGCAAAATGTCTCATTTCCCGTATACAAACAAATAATTTGGTTGCACGAAACAAATCTTGTTTGATTCAACAAAACCTTTTTCTCAGTGTGGTACACATACATACTATAAATGAATATATGTGTGTATACGTATGTATATGTGTGTATATAGAGAGAGAGATAGCTCTGCACAATTTTATCACATGTAATTTACATCCAAAATATGCTTTCGAACTATTGCTGCACAGCTGTATGCCTCGTCACTAATAACATGTATATTGATGATTATGTATTCAATATAATGTTAAATTGTATTATTTTTTAATTTCATTTTTTTTTGTTTTTATTTTAATTCTCATTTATTTTTTGGTGCTGCATATATGTTTAAACCAAAGTTCCTCTCAAAATATTGAATTTATATACTATTTAATAATTGAAGAAGTTTTAAAATAGTCTTATAGTAGATGTACGAACCTATGACCAGTGGCATGTCTTTAAATTGTAGATAATAATGCTATACGCACACGACTGCATAACGTAGGGAGACAGTGTTGTTGAAGGACGCGGAAATGCTTGTTGCAGGACGACGAGGGGAGCATGGACGCGGGGGGCGCGGAGCTCGGGCAACCTCGGCCGCACTCGGCCGTCTCCGCGGCGGCTCCGGCCTGCCCCAGCACGTGCCTCAGCTTGTTCGCGCAGTGCGCGGCGGGCCAGCACAACGGGCCGACGTGCGCCGCGACGCCGCCGCCGCCACCGCAGCAGCGCCATGCCACGCCGCCCGTCTCCCTGACGCAGATATTGCACGACGACGACGACGACGACGACGGCCGCCGCCACGAGGACCTCCCCGACTGCTGCAGGTACCCCACCCCTCCGTCTTTCTCGCACCACTCGTACACGCAGTAAACGGTTAGGGCTCTCCCGCGTAGCTAGAGATGTCTCTCGAGTGAGGCAGAGAAGCGCTGGAGCGATAAGGACGACGTTTCCACGCACACGACAAGTGTCCCATCGCCGCTAAAAGCGGTTCACGATAAAGTGAGCACTTTTGAAATGAACCTTAGACTAAAGTCACTGCTCCCTGCCTGCGGATATTTTAACGGGCGCCTCGAGTGCCATTCGCCCAGTACAGTTGGTAACGTTGGATTGAAAGTAGTTCCATATCTTAACGTCGAATAAAAAGTGTCGAGTAACCATTTCTGATAATTTAAATTATTTCTTTCGTTTTTTTCCTTTCTTTTTTTTTTAGTGCGCCAAAGTGCAAAAATGAGCAGATTTGTAAAATATTTACATTTCCAGCAATTTCACAGTTCCAATCGACCGACGCATGAATAAAGTGACTAGGCCCATGACAATGATAAACTTACATAAAGCCGAAGATTACATAACGTGCATACGAGTAGATCTTAAGCAGGGCTTTCAAAAGTGCTCATTTGATCGTGAATGTCTCATAATCGCAAGGCTCTGAACTGGCGTGCAGTGTTCTATTCGCACTGCGTATACCTATGGGACTTTCAGCGGCGACCCTACTGTTTAATTGACGGAAAGTCTGTGGGAAGTTTCAATGCAGGGCCCTTGCTGTTGAAGTAAAGCACCTGCCTATGGAGCACTGCACCCGACTATACAACGTGAATAACTCAAAAGTAGCACAGACACCATTAAAATTGTCAGAAAAGTGCGATTTATGCTGTATATGAAATAAGAATGTATATAGTTTGCAACATTTCGACATATTTTACAAAAATATACTTTTTAAATGTAAAAAAAATAATCGATCGATAGAGTCCGAATTTTTTTTATCAAATTTTTAGCGCATTTCCATGCTGGATACTTCAGAAAGCAGAACTTACAATAAAATCGTCTTCAAGAAAAATCGTCATAATATTTACTATGTTTGCATGTAAGAAAATTGTGATAATGCAGGAAATAATTTTTGTATTCGGTTTTATGCGCGTCCATCTGTCGCAAACATTTATGGCTAGAAACGGACGTAAATACAATTAATTATAAAATTTATTTATATGATACATTATTATTACACTTTTCCTACAAGCAATAAGAGTAAATATTATGACGATCATTCCTGAAGACGATTTTATTGTAAATTCTGTTTTATAAAGTATCCAGAATGGAAATCCGCTTATATTTTATTAAAGATGCGGACTATATCGAAGGATTATTTTTTTTACATTTAGAAAGTATATTCTTATTACAATATTTTATAATGTTGGAAAATATATACATTCTTGTTTCACATACAGTATAAATCGCACCTTTCTGAATATTTTCATGGTGTCTGTACTACTTTTTTTATGAGTTCATCACGTCGTTTAGTCGGATGCAGTGCTCCATTGGCAGTTTCGTTACTTCAACTGTAAGTATTTTTGCATGGCTTTGACGCATATATTTCGAGATACACCGCTTTGAAAGAGTCATTTGTGAGTACTCTGAAATGACGTTTCTAATGCACGCGACGTCTTGAAAGCACTCAGCATGCAGCTTGAAAGCACACACACTCAGTGTGTCATATTTTCCTAGATGAGCACGTTGGACGCACGTGTAGTAATTTTCGTGGAGAAACGTGTATTTCAAACACACTGCATCGCAGTTCTAAAGCCAGATTAGGCGAGATCTTTAATGTGCACCTTTGTAATCAACCTCGGAAAAATTCCACTGGCCCTATCTGCGGACATTATAACAGGAACACTGTGTGGTATGCGCCTGGTAAAGTTGGTTACTATGGAGGGAAAATAGTTACATGCCTTAACGTTGAATTAGAATATATAAGGTGCATATTTGTTAATACTGAAGTAAGTTATTTTGATTTCTGATATTTTCTAGTAGATACTAGTGTGAGAATGAGTAAATTTGTAAATTGTTTACTTTTTAAAGTTTCACTTAACTCACGCATGAATAAAGTGATCAGACTTATGGCAATATTAATCTTAAATCTTTTCAACAACAATATTGAAAATTCGCTAAGGAAATGAATGTTTAAACAGCAGCGAAAATTTCAGGTTTTTACATACATGCTGTTTTAAATTAGTTTATTAGTTGTCTTCCTTTCGCACATTCATAAATGCAGTCCTGTGTTTCACATTTTTACATAATATTTTGCGAAAAATCTGCCCTAAATCTTGTGTTTATCATGAATATTACGCCAGTGCGGTTCTGTACATTCTTTTTATTGTTTCAGCCACTGAAACAAAATAATTTACATAACTATTCATATCTTGCTCTTATTACCTTACTTATACATCGCGCACATATGAAACTACGAAATATTAACTGGGTTTCTTCCTCCAATAATACTATCTATATAGTATTTCCTAATAACTTTCTCTTGTGTTTATTTTAATGCCTGTATAGTAACTAAGACATCAATCTAGCTGCTGCTATAGAATTGGGAATGTACGTATTAGGAAACTGGTTTAGCGTTTTCTTGGAGTGTACATGGAAAAAAATTGAATAAAATAGTCCAGCGGACATCGGGCCAACATTGAAGCTACGATTCCTCCAAACAACGATTCAGGCACAGTACTGCATGACTGGACATTCTTGTTTTATTTAATTCACATTTTAAGCAAGCCAACCCTGATAGCTATACATACACTGGCAAATCCACGTATTTGCTGTCTGTTATTTACCCACTGTTGCCTTACAATTTAAATCTCCAAATTTTCTAAATCATATTTAGGCTACCTGCAGGTACCACCAACATTCGCGCTTCCCTTTAACAACACAAATGCGGAAATGTATGAAAATGACATGTTTTTAAATTCTCTTTGCGCGTACTTCAAACCAGTGTACATGGTATTTGGTTTAACTTATTTATTTCTCTCAAAGCAATTTAACATAGTGATAAAAAACATTTAAAATTGTGTTTTAGCTGTTGCCTTACTTGCCAATTTTTTCTGGTGTGTCAATTATAAATACGAAATATGTAAATATTTAGAGTTAATTTTCAATACACCGATGTAATATTTTTTATTTGGCAAATTGTAATTTATAAAAATTATAAGAATTAATTAGAATTTCGACCGTTATTTTTGTTTTCGTCACTCTTAGTGGTCCCTTTCTTTCGAACCTTCTGTGTGTACATTTATGGCCACTTTTTGAAATATTATTCTCAGACTAATTATTTTTTGGCTACATGAGTAACTCCAACCTGCCTATTTTTCTGTTAAAATAATGTTTAGTAATTAACTAGGTATTTGCCTCTTCAAAAGTCATTTCCAGTACAGAGTACTCAAAAGTCTATCTATCTATCTATATATATATATATATATATATATATATATATATATATATATATATATATATATATATATATATATATATATATATATATTTGTAGGTTTGTAATCACGTACTAGTTCGTGACAGATGTTGGCCAATCTGGAAGCTTCCATTATAGTAGTCACTAGTGTCTGCAGGTAGGGGAATATGGCGAGGCTTTGAAAATGTTTATGAAATATTCAATATTTTTATATTTATAAGAGGTAACATACCACACTGTATGGGTTCAATGTGTTCACGCTTCACCAAAGACGATCTTGCTCATTACACGATGCTCTGAAGTAATTTTTTCTTACACATTTCTCATATTTTTTCTGTTGCTTTTTTTTCTTTGAAGTGTTCAATTATTTTGTATTTTATGTCGATATTTATTCTATATTCGTAATAATTGTAGTCTGTACATATATAGTATGAGCCAGAATTCATGTGCCAAACTCAAAGAGGCAATTCCTTGTGGAAAATGAGGTGTGGTAAACATTGACAACATTATCATGTGGTGAATGTTAAGGAATGTACACGGTGTTGAAAATCTAATTTTGAAATTCATAAATGTAAATATTGCAGGAAGTACTTGAGATGGAGCGACCAAAATCGGAATGACGTTGCACGAATCGTAGATCGTAAATCTGTGCGCATTTGGTTGGTCAAATCATCGTTCCCCTTCAATGCGTAAGTGGGAGTCGTTGCCTTCTTTTGGCAGGGAACGTTGAAATATTAGGCGGTAAAGAAAAGTTAATGTAAAATAGGACAAGCGTAGGGAACAAGGGGCGTTGTGCAGATGTGAACGTAGTGCGTATTTATTAACGGCAGCATTTACAACAACTGTTTGAATTTCCGTCCCCTAACTTCATTTTACAAATGACGACAGAGGAGCAAGTTGGCCTGGAACAGTGCACAAATGTCTGGAGTGGCGCGTACAGAATCAAATGCCTCTATCACATGTGTAACGAGATCTTCCTTACCTATAGGCGTCTCGTAGACCAGAGAGTTGAATGAACCAATTAATAGAAATCCAACGGAGTCTGGTCTGGAGATCGGGTCGGCCAGCGGATAGGCCCGCCTCTGCCAGCCCAGTGAGCTGGAAACGCGATGTCAAGATGGCGGCGTATGGCAGCAGGAAAATGGGGTGGTGCCCCACAATACTAAAGCCTAATGGTGTGGCGCATTCCAAGATGTACTTCTTCCAGCACCTCTGAAGGTACCTCGAGAGGTGCTGGAATACCAGAGCAATACCTCCTGCAGGAACGTCATGTAGCGGGCTCCATTGAGGCGGTCGGGTAGCAAATACCAGGCCCCAGCAAGTGATTGTTGACAATGCCGGCCCACATGTTGACACTGTAGCGCACTTGGTTGCCCATGGGGTGCGTGTGGTAGGGATTAGCGTTGTTATGAAGTTGACATTTTTGTTAACTCCATACATGATAGGTTTTGGGGGTGTAGTTGAATGACAAAATGAGATGGTAGAGCTTCACTTATACTGAGGGGGATTATTTAGACATGAGGCACTTACAACAACATGATACGGTAATATTAACCACTCGGGGAGCACTATTGATTGATATTAATTTAATTCTACATTATTATGTTAACTCATGTCGCTACTCGGATAAGCTAAATACGACTGTCCCCACTTTAATCATGTTTCCCGGAGGCTGTATCTGGTAGAGCGGCTAGAGACGCCCGGACATACCCATTCTTGATCCTCCCTGGAGGCTGGTCGGACGTGGCAAGTAAACGAGCCCCGCCTCGAGCTTGCCTATATCGGTGTGATGTTTACACATCCGTGTCCCCGAGCCTTGTCTGGTGAGGTTTAATCCGAATGTGTGAGGTCGGGTTCAGGCGGAGATGTTAAGCTAAGGCCTTTTCATATCATCACAACACTGTGCGCGCAGACGTGGCTGTTCCTCACGTTGAAGATTCTATCCCTGGTGAAATGAGCCTCGTCTGTGAAGAGCAGAGTCGATGTGAAGTTTGGACGCACATTGTTTTCTTGGAGGAACCGTGCGCAGAATGTAGCACGTGGCGCGAAATAACGTTCTCTGAGAACCTGGACATTCCTTGCGTGTTAAGTGTGCATACGGTCCTCGGGCAGAACTCGCAGGATCGTTAAATGGCGAACACTCGCACCGCAGCTCAAAACCCGTGAGCTGACAGACAGTTCCTGCTGCAAACGGCGAAGAATATCCTAGACAAATGTCGCCGTTCACCTTGTCCATGGTGCTCCAGCACTCGGCCTCGTCGCCATCGTTGAGCCTTTATCCAGCAATCTCTGATGGAGCAGTACAAATGTCGACTAGCTCCCCTCGCGTCAACCGTTCCATGCTTCCACAACCAGCTGCAGGCACATACTGACTTGCCTGTGGCCAAAGCCACAGCCACGGAAGCACCGATTACATCCTCGCCTGTTTCTTTCGCCAAGTGCGTAGCGCGTGTGGCAAATGTGTTGCCTATCCCCGCTGGTATCGTTTTGTAATATGTATATAATTTATTTTTAGAGACATGCGAAATGCGCATTGTTATGTAAGGACAGACTTAACTCCAATTTAATGAGCGTTTGAATGACTACAGCTATTGGCCGGAAATATTCCTGTCTTGCCTCGGAGAACTTTTGAGCCAATAATATCATATCAGTGGTGGAGTGGCCAATCTCTTTTAAGGAGATCAAGCATGTAGGTGACGTTGATTTAAATCCACCGGTCAATGAAACCACGGGCTGCGCTCGCTTGTTTATAATGCAGTGGAGTCTATCCTCTAAGCGAAAGAGGTAACGCGAATGTTGCAGGTCTCTATTTATTACAAATTTCTTTATTTAATGCACTTTATGTGCATTTCTTAATATCGCTAAAAAAAAAAAAAAAAAAAAAAGCTATAGGTTCTACACGATTTTCAGTTTATTACAAAATGCGTATGTTCTTTATTATTGTTTCTTCTAACGGGCTGTTGCTAATTCTGGCAATCAAACCGTAATATTTAGCACTTAAGTCTCTTCTTCTTCTTGGTAAGTCGTCTGTCTGTACTCTTCCACGACATCTATTACTTCGTACCACGTGAACGTTTGCTATGGGAAAGGCTTAACATATTCTCACTGAAGCTCCGCGTTATATTCTATAGAATATTACGCTTCAATTTGCGTGGTTATTTAGTGACTGAAAGATATTGACAATGCCCGTGGCAGAACGGCTAGTATTCTTTTGGATACATTATGCATTTTAGTTATGTCGGAATGCATCCTCAACGCCGATGAACATCCACTGGCGTTCGCTTCGCCTGCAAACAATTCTTGAACGCGTTGTTCACTCGTAAGAGGACTGTTGATCTTGCATTCTCGGCGACGATGGGGAAGTGTAAAACGTGGCTGTGTTCTGCAGCGATGGCGACGTACGATGTTCGTCACCGCTGCTGGACCTCTATACTTACTTGCCTTGACGTATCTAATCAAATTATCGCTTCGTGTGAACTCCTCCCAGCACTTTCCACGGCGTTCAAGTTCATGCAGAAAAAAAAGTCTGATGTACCAACTGCGTTAATGTTAATGATACAGTAATTTTTTGTTATCTGCGAGTCGTCAGTAACTACTGTTGATGTCGATGTAATTAATGTTGAGCTGTCATAATGTTAATGCAACATTAAGTATTTCTGTTACTACGTTGCCTCTTTAATGCACTGTCAACAGCAAGGTGGTGTTTATGTTACGCAACAAATTTTGTGTTGAATTTATGTTAACATTTGTTTTCAAAATTATCTTGTATATAAAAAAAAAAAACAACAACAACAACAACATTCCGGTGTAAAATAAATTAAGTACGATTATTAAAAAAATAATATTAACGAAGAAAACATTGATAACCGAGAAGGGAATCGAAACGGCTCCTTAAATGGTTGACGTTTCCAACTTTACGAAACGTAACGTCCTGTCGCCTGCTCTATTTTAACATGTCTGAACGTGTTTCATATAACGAAGAACTGCTGTTCTCTTTCGTTTCGTGGAAATACTTTCATGCTGTAGAAATATATATGCATATTTGGCAGACGTAAACTGCTTTGCAAGGCCTGAGAGCTGGTCTAAGCTACGTTTAGTTCTCATAACATGCTTTAAAATTTAAATATAGTGGTTTCGTTTTACGAGGTTATCGCTGTTCACTATTGCCCGTCATTCTATAACGTCCAAGTCGGTGTAAACTTGTCTACGTTGGATGTTACTTTAATGTCGCAGCAACACAAAATATTTTGCTCTTCCCGTTATATTTAGCTTAATATAACATTGGTTGCACAACTTTACGTAGAGGCTCTATTAACATTAACGCTTCAACAGTATCTTTGGATTGTAGTAATATATCTCTATAAATGGTTAAAATTTTATCTTAGTCACAACATTATCAATTTTACTACAGGTCTAACATAAACGATTAAAGAGATGTATCAATAATAATGTTTTTGTTGATTTTTTTCCCTGTGCAATGGATCTTCTCAGAGAGCTGCTTCTTTCTTGTCTTTCAGCAGTGTAGCTGCAAATGGAGGCACAACTTCAGTATCAACACCATTGCCGTACAATGTTTCGCTTAGCTTCAGTATATCGTAGTTGCACGCACCTCAGTCAGGAGTAGTATAGGCCTATTAACAACCTGAATCACTTATATTGTCGAATGCACGTGATTGCAATGGGTTCTACATCGTAAATAAAATGTCGGAAACTTTCCGTATAAAAAATATTCTTTGGAGCTGTTTTGTTTCCTGATATAAAATATTCCTTTAAATCAAAGAGAAAATTGAAGTAACTAAATTTTGCTGTTATTAAAATTTTTATCCATTTCTATTTTTGTAAAATCCTTTCTTAATAAGAAAAATAATTTGTGTAACAGAGGTTTGTACACGGTATTTTTTTTTAACACGTAAGGTAACTTATTAAATTATACGTTGCCAAATAATAACTTCGTTTGATCACCAACATACTGGTTTATCCTTCCAAATATGGAAGTGAATTTACCAGAAAAATACAACAGTGCGAGGTTATCATTGCCATTAAAATACAGATCAAACAAAAATTTTGTTAGTGGTAAACCTGCTTTGCAGTTGTTCATATCTGGCAATCAGACAAGATACAATTACTAGTAGTCTGGTTACTCTAGTCTTATGTACTTAGGTATACATAGAATTTTATGTTTAGATTTAAATACGCAGTTTAAAGGTGTCACGTTACTACTCCGCAAAAGTGAACTCATAAAATAAAGATTTTATGTTTCTACAGAATGAATATAAATCCGGATTATCCGCGTAGTCTCGCGGTATTTTCCTTCTACAAGTGAAACCCAAAAATATCATGGTTCACTTGCCTTGTTGAACTAAATGGAGAGGGAGAGGGCTGGTAATTGATTATAGTTATTTATTCGCTAAAATAAATTAAGTTAGCTGTCGTAGAGTGTACAACCAAAATCGAATGTATTAATATAAATTTTTAAATATAAAATAGAACGTTCCTTTCTATGGTGCGAATGATATTTCGGTACGTCTGCTGTAGAGTGAAGACTGCCCGTGCTTGATCTCGAGGTTAACTTTGTGAAGTATTCTGTGTTATCCTGAGGACGTCAAAAATTGGGCGACCTCATTCACCTTCAAACCAATCTGTTGATTCTGTTGCCTTTGTCTGAAAATGTCTAGAAATATTTATTACAAAAATGTCGACAAAATAAATCGTTGGGGAATGATTATGTATTGTCCACGTTTAAGGTCTCCCAATATCTTAACATTCGGTAAAACTGTCTTTAAGTAGCTACATTTGACTATTATACCGCACGTCATTATAGTAAAGAACATGCAGGATAATTCTAACTAAAGGCTGTTCACGGTATTATACCGCACGTCATTATAGTAAAGAACATACAGGATAATTCTAACTAAAGGCTTTTCACGGTATTATACCGCACGTCATTATAGTAAAGAACATACAGGATAATTCTAACTAAAGGCTGTTCACGGTATTATACCGCACGTCATTATAGTAAAGAACATACAGGATAATTCTAACTAAAGGCTTTTCACGGTATTATACCGCACGTCATTGTAGTAAAGAACATACAGGATAATTCTAACTAAAGGCTGTTCACGGTATTATGAGCACTTTTGAAAGCCCTGCTTAAGATCTACTTATTAACACGTTGTGTATTCTTCAGCCTTAGGTAAAATTAACATTACCATGGGCCTCATCACTTTATTCATGCGTCGGTCATGTGAAACTGTGAAATTATTAAGATATTAAATACTTTTTCGATGCATTAAAATAAAAGAAAGTGAAATAAATAATTTTAAGTTATCGCAAATGGTTACCTAACACTTTTTATCGACTTTAAGGTATGGAACTACTTTCCATTCATCGTTACCAACTTTAATGGGCGAATGTCACTAAGTGAGCCCATTAAAATGTATGCATGCAGGGGCAGTGACTTTTTTCTAAGGTTCATTTCTAGAGTGCTCACTTCGTGAACAGCCCTTACAGATACGAACTATGTGGGTCAATCATTCTTTATGAAAATTTGGGAATAGCCCATTGACGGTAACTTCCGAATTTTCTGAAGCCCTGAGTAAGTTATACTTCCTGGATATTCACCCGACTAATGCAAACAGAGCTTAACCAAGTCAACAGAATCACGCCAAAGGGACAATGCACCGCACTCGTGCGCACTCACTCTAATAATATATTTCATAACTATTTCGTACTAGGCATTACTAACACACCTATTTTCTGACTATTTTTTCATATTAATTATCGGCGAAATATTGTAATTTATAGATTAACTAAAACTAATTGAACCACAAATAAGTTAATTTTATGTTAACAGTAGTATAAAACGCTTGCAACACATGGCATATTTAAAAAAATAACCGAACACTTCATACATGGGGGATTTTTCAAAAGGTTAGATTCAAAAAATGTGAAGATACCATGAATAAACTGTAGTAAACGTAATACGCCCTGCGTCTTTACGCGAGAACCGAGGGAGAGGCAGTCCCTTGAGAATTGGGAATAAAATTAGTCATTTGCAAATGCGAGAAACTACGTGAGGCGAAACAACGAATTAATGAACAGTGTTAGCCTGATTAGTATTTGCCATATGTGCTGGAGCGATTGCAGGGGGTGAAGGGATGGATAGGGGTGATAGCCTCCCCCGAGGATACGACACCATGCATTGTCGTCGCAGTTTGATATTGTTGGATTGCCTCGCTGTCGTTTCACAAGGGAAATCTCTATGGATATGATTTTAACTTTGATAGTTTAAATGTAGTGTCAAAATTTTTTTTTAAGTTTACCGAGTTATATTTATGAAACTATTTACGCATTTCGGCTTGAAAATAAACTAGTGGCAAAAACTTATTTTATCTCTAATTCTGATAGGATTCCCCCACCAAATAAAGAGAAAATGGCCATTTGCTCACACTTCTGATCACCCCCTCAGAAAAAAATAGGCGTAAGTACACCACTGGCTCTGTGAACATCTCGTGGAAATTGTGCTGTATTAACCAACAAAAATGTGTTACCCGTGGATGTTTATTGTTTGTTATGGCGTAATAATTATGTATGCATTAAAGGAACACAAGTCGGGCTAACATTATTTACGGAAGTGCTGTTTCTTCTGAAGTAGTGTCTGACATGTTACAAATTACGTATCTTAGTTCGCAACTTTAAAGTGTCTCTGCCTCTCCCTTAACATTCACTTTAGTCTTGGTTTTGTTGGGTTTTCTACCCTGTTTCCCATAAGGAATCATCGCACAAATTTGTAACCCGTGTTCACGACAATGCTATATATAGAGTATTCAAGGTAAAATGAGCACTTTTGAAAGCCCTGCTTAAGATCTGCTTGTATGCACGTTGTGTATTATTCCGCCTTATGTAAAATTAACATTGCCATGGGCCTCATCACTTTATTCGTGCGTTGGTCAAGTTAAACTATGAGATTATTGGAAAAGTAAATATTTTACAATTCTGATTATTTATTCACTTCGGTGCATTAAAAAAAATAAAGCCAAATAAATAATTGCAGTTACCACGAATGGTTACCTAACATATTATATTCGACGTTAAGCTATGGAACTACTTCCCATCCATCGTTACCAACTTTACTGGGCGCATGTCACTCAGTGCACCCGTTAAAATATACGCAAGTAGGAGTAGAAATTTTTTCTAACGTCGTTTTCAAATCTGCTCACTTTATTGTGAACAGCCTTAGCAACGATTCACGTGATATATTCAAGTATGAATAAATAGTAATTTTCAAATGACTCAAAATGCAGCATGTTGACAAATAGAAAAAGTCACAGCTACCACGTTATTACAGACCTGGTCACTGAAGAAGACACGTCATATTTGGAGAGCACATAACAGACAGCAGCTTTAATGCGAATAAATGTGTGATACTGAATCAGGATGCACATAATAGGTCCCACAGTTAGAAACTCTGGATCCTGCCCATGTAATATCGTCGTTGTGTAGCCATTGGCGCGGGAAGGAATCCACGGGAAGCCAGTATATTCTCCGTCGTAAAAGAAGCACTTGCACAATGAACCCGTCTCTCGTGGTATTTTGCAGGGATAAATTGTCAACCAGACTCAAGTCATAGTTGCAACTTGAGCCACTATTCCAAGGTCTTTAGCGATAAAACCTCTCCAACTGCACGCGACGCATCACTGTTTCGAATTCCTCCATGCATTGAATTGCCGGCACCCTTTAAGAATAAGTAAGCAGTCACAAATTATTGAAGAAAAAAATTGTGCAGCCGTCATGGTTTCCAGTGGGTGAATACCCGGTGCAGAAATAGCATTTTTTTTATAACTTTAGAAACCGGCTGTATTTTAGTTGGTCCAAATTTCTAGCACATAGGTGACAAATCTGAAATAAAAAAAAATAAAAAAATAAATTGGAAACAAATATTCACTCTCTCGAAGAAGAATTAACAAACTAAATGACACCATAAACGGAAAAATGTAATTTCACACGGCATCTTCTTAAAAATGACGTAAATGTATCGTTTTCTGGTATATAGATGGTTTTTCAGATCTGTTATGTGGCAATTAACTACGAGTGCTACAGTGTTCATACTTGTAAAAAAAAAACGTTCCCTGCTCAGTATTTCTATGGCATACTGCGAACGAACTTTTTTGAATGCAAGAAATACATCATGATTATTATGAGCTGGGAAATGGTGACATATTGGCACAAGTAGTATGAAACTATTTAGAATAACTCGCACATTTGAAATACAAGAAATTTAATTTCTGGAATTTTGTTTAAATCACTATAAGTTTTCACAATAACTAATTTGGAATATATAATGCTTCCTGAAATTGTGAGCAATATGTATGAACACAAGTTAATACAATTTAGCGACATTGACTAAAATGAGATGTACGCTTTTCTGTTTATAAATTATTGTCATTAAATATAGAGTCATTAAATTGTTGTAGCTATATAATTCTTAAAAAAAATTGAGGCTATTCATTGCATGTCTTTCTTACAAAGAATTCCAAGTTTTTAATATGTTTTAAAATTTGTATGGGCCAAGAAGGCGCTCTAGACTCTTACTCTACAAAATGAGATTTTTCTGAGTCTGTACACGGAGAATCAATTTTCTAGATGTATAATTAAATAATGGTACCTAAAACAACGTTTTCAAACAAGCTGCTAAATATTTTGTATTGTATTGTAGGGCACGTATACTAGAAAATCAACATAAAATATTGTTCAACCCTTTCCACCCAACGTTAATTTTTGTTTTCAGGTTTTGTTAACAAGAACTGTTTTGATGAGTACTGTAATTGAGCTGGTACAGCACTTGTTTCCTTATCATAACTAATTAACTGTAGCTTTGTCTTCGGCTATATAGGCTGTTCACGGTAAAATGGGCACTTTCGAAAGCCCTGCATAAGATCTGCTTGTATGCACGTTGTGTATTCTTCCGCTTTATGTAAATTTAACATTTCCACGGCGCGGCGGCCTCGTAATTTTATTCATGCGTCGGTCAAGGTAAACTGTGGAATTATTACGAAGGTAAGGATTTTACAAATCTGTTCATTTATAAACTTCGATTCATAAAAAAAAAACCCACAAGATAGCGAAATAAATAATTCAGTCATCACAAGTTGTTACTCAAAACGTTTTATTTGACGTTAAGATATGGGAATTACTTTCCATCCATTGTTACCAAATCTACTGGGCGCATGTGCCACTCGGTGCGCCCGTTAAAATATACGCTGGTAGGTGGAGTGACTTTTTTTTGTAAGGTTGATTTCAAAAGTGCTCACTTTATCGTGAAGAGACTATAGCAAGATGAACCGATCATAACGTTGACCAGTAACACGGTTTACGAATATTTTACTCATAGGGAAAATTATTGGACACAGGGCCTCCAAGTGTACAGTGCGGACTGAGTATATCCTTCATGTGCGTTAATACCCAGTGTACACCATGTTTGAATGAGCTGAAGCAGTATAAAAGTTTTAAATTGGTTACTCATAATATAATAGAGTGTGCAATTTTGCCTTGAAAGAGATTAATATTATTAATATAATTTGAAGTGAGCGTGTTTTGTAAAATACGGTCGAGTATTTATGAAGTCAAGTTTGCAGGGCTCTCCGAAGAAAACCCTTGGAAATATAGACAGAAGTGGATAGCAGCAAGTCCATTGTTTTAATAAATATACCGTATTATTAAATTAATTTCATTATTTAAGGTGAGATTTCACTTTTTTATTTGGTTATCTGAAAGAGCTTTCGAAAAGTGCCCCCTTGATGCAGTTATTAGTTGTCAAATCATTATAGTTTTCCAAATATAACACTCCAAAGTCCTGATTTCCCGAATTCTGCAGCATACTAGGCTTTGCTCCTAGAGATTATTTTCCAGTCAAATGCCATGTAATGCAATATGCATGGTGCGCAGAACATACTGATTCAGCATGAGTGAGAATTATAAACAGGTGAGCGAGTATTGGCGCTCTGAATTTTGTCGTAAATATATTTTTGTCCATTCAAGTGAAACTGTTAACTTCCATTTAATAAATAGTTTAAACCATAAAGTGCAGAGGAAAAGTTGTTTTTGTTCCTCTCGTAGCTTGTAACACAAATGCAGTATGCCGCACTTAGGCTCTAATTCAACACTTCGAACCTGCCTATAACACTCTTGTGTCGGAATTTGAGGGGGGGGGGGGGAAACTTGGATTTCCTTTTGGAAGCCTAAACAATGGCATTATGTCATTAACTACATGGTCCGAGATGTCAATATTGTTTTATGTACTTTAAAGAAGCTAACAGGAGCACACGAACCAAATATTTATTAATAAATTTTTACTAGACCATTATTTTTTTGTAACTCGGGAATCAATGAATTAGGAAATACAAACAAGTTTGAAGAACGACCTTACATGAAATATGAGCAGAGGGGTGCAAGAATTAGCTTTGGAAGGAGCATTCTCGACAGTGAAGATATAATTGAACAGAAAATTTAAATTGTATTGCATTTTTCGTGTTTACATTTCACAGATCTTACTCATATGAGAGCATTATTATATCAAAATATTGAGATTAAATATACTAGATTATTAGGTTCATTCTTAATTATTTTCGGCCAAAAACATACCCGGCGGCGAGAAAATTCATAAATTGAAAGTGTCTAGGAATTTACATTAGTAGGTTGATTATCGCATAGTTAGTTGATTTCAGCCGACTTTCCGAAGGAAAGAAAAGTTTATGAGATTAATTTCTGGTCTGTGTCTGCATGTTTCTATGTGTGTCCCCCCTTTTCAGTTTTTGAACTCGTGAACCGAAGTTCACCATACTCGGCACAAATATAGTTCTAAGTAAGGAAACTATTACTTTTATAGCCTTCAACCACACCGGGCACTTACTTTCAAAATGGGGGATATAAATATATCATATCTCGGAAACCATGTAACCGATGTAAACCAAATTGTGTGCACTGACAGCGCAAGGTGTAAGCATTGAGTTCAGGAGTTAATATGGTTGTTGGCCCGCCATTTTTGAAGATAGAGCTAGTTAAATAATGAAGCTTTTACGTTATATCTCGAAAGCTACTCAATCAATTTTCGCCAAATTTGGCACGTAAGTAATTCTATTGTAGGCCATTTAAATCATACAATAACTTTTTTGGAGAACTTATTTTCAAAATGGCTGTCAAACAAATATTTTTGGATAGCTCAGTATAACTACCATACCGTTTGACAAATTTTAATTAAATTGTATATACTGACAATATCTATTATAAGCATCATAGAAGCCAGAAAACCACTTTTGTCCTTCATTTTGTAACATAGCATTACGTTAATTAATACATTTTTGTGTAATATATCGGGAAACCACTTACAGATTGCAACCAAATATGGCAAACAATTAGTAATGCGGCAGTTGTTATGTACAAATATGAGCCAAGTAAGTCAGAAACTTAATTTCAAAATGGCGACCATCTAGCTATTTAACATAGTATGTTAGATATTCGAAAACATCTAATCAATTCCAACTTAAGTTGTAAACTGGTAGTGTGTGTGTGTGTGTGTGTGTGTGTGTGTGATATATATATATATATATATATATATATATATATATATATATATATATATATATATATATATATAACAACAAATGTGTCAACACGGAGCCTCTAAACGATTCTTACCAAATAAGGCAAACCGGTAGGTGATGATAACTGACATCTTTAGGTATGTCAGGTATTTATTTTCGTAATGGCGGCTATATAACTATTGTAATTTTGTATATTATATATAGTTAAAACGATAAAATAAATTCCAATGAAACTTTTTATACTGCCTGTATATTACTACCATAAAATTTGTCCGCCACTCTGTAAAATAGTATCAAATAACAAATTGAAAAATAGATTTCTACAAAATTTTGAAAACATGTATCACCATGGCAGGCCATGTAAACTGAAAAACTTTGAGAGTCAGACATACATATTTTCAAAATAGTGGCCATATAAAATTTCAATTGAAAATTTTTTTTCCTACATAACTACAAAACAAATTTAAACTTAACTTTGTATGCTTACAGTATCTCTTAGATCCATAAATATTGTCTATGCAAAAGTCTGATTTCTCCGCCATTTTGTAAGATAGCCCCACATGAAATAACACAGTTTTTATGTTGTATTTTGGGTAACAATCAACCGATTTGATGCAAATTTGGCGAAGAAGTTGTACTGTGGTAGGCCATATTTATTTATTTGTTTTAATTGTGTAAGTCTCTTATTTTCCGAATGAAGCCTATACATACATTTCAATTTAGTGCGCTATATCTACAAAACAATGCGTCATTTAAATATGACTTTGTATATTGTATCTATGACAGTCATTGAATGTGTTAATACATAATCTTTTGTCCTCCATTTATGAAAATCGCCACAGGAACAATTGGGGTTTTATGCCATATCCAAGGACCAATCAACCGATTCATAACAAAATTCTACGCAATCATTGCTACAGAAGGGTATGTAAATTATCACTGTGTTATGTGCGGCAGGCGTGTTTTAATGGGGTTTATATAAATAATTACTAAATGTATTAGTATATGTAATGTAATAAATATATATTGATAAAATAATATGTTACATATACATCCATCGTTTGTACTCGAACAAAATTCAATAGAAACATCATTTTTCCGAAACTTTTGCAGAATTGTGCCAGGAGAGTAAATTGAACATTTTACCATATTTTCGGAACAATGCAACTAATTTCCACCAAATTTTTCACATTCGTAGCGTTATGGTAGACCACATAAAGTTATGTATTTTGGTGGTTCAAACACTTTTTTTCAAAATGATGATAGTGTAACTATTTCGGGTTAGTGAACCTTGATATTCCGAACGTTAAACTGATTACATTCGATGTTGATGCTCCGAATCTAGCTCCGTGATGTAGTTGATTGCACGCTAGTTTAATTTCAAGAACGTTTCCGAATTATAATCCCGGATAAGTCACCCGTGTATTTATTTCTTAATAGTCTCACTACTGTAGCATACGTTTATGGTGTCATGTGTATTGATATTGCTGTCAACGAGACGTCTACACACCTATCATCTAAGCTTTTAAGAATATCACTAAAAGTTATTTGCACCCATGTAGAGAAAAGTAGACTCATTAGTTATCAGTAGCTTTTTGTTGAAACTGTAGGTATTCTTTCTGACACCAAACCTTAAATATTAACATTTTATTTTATAGGTTTTCCTCTCCGATTAGTTAATTAGTTGGAAGCAATAACGCGCTTTCATCTGCATGCTGGTAGTCGCTGTACTGTAAGAATAATGGGAGGTGTTTATTTTCAGTTGTAAAAAAAATACCACCAAAGGTAAGGCATTGCGATAAACATACCGCACAATCGGGTCCCAGCGTGATCAGTGCCACAGTCGAGAGGCGAGCGAGTGAGTGATTAAGTGATATGGGCGGCTCTTAATATCGTGGACTTGAGAGCTGATGAGGGTTATCGATACGAGTGTGGAGCAGCACCGGAACCGGAGGGGGCGGGGGAGGGGGGGAAACGGGACATCCCCGAAAAAAAAAATCCGCCAGCCAATGGTATCGTCCGGCACGATTCCCGCGTGCGAAAATCCGGAGCGACCCGGCCGGGGATTGAACCCGAATCGCCATGGTGGGAGGCGAGCAGGCTAACCGCTCAGACACCGCGGTCCCTGTCAAGAGACGACATTTGGGAAATTGCATTTCCGAACGTGTGAAGCTGAACTCTCTCCAGTTAGAAAACTGAACGTGGTGTCATCATCCCTTCATCCTCTTTTCACCTTGTTGACAATACGAAGTCATCTACAATCCGCCTCGCTATTATGAAAATCTCGATGCGTCGTTTTCGGGGGCGATGTTACGAACTTTGTTTCTTTGAGGATAAAACTGCATCCGAACGGAGTTTTAAATTGCGCGTATGTAGATTTACCAGCTTGTCTGATAAGCAACATGTCAGCAGCATGTAAAAAAAAAAAAAAAAAAAAATCAGGGAAGACGGATCGGAAATCATGGACACACTGAACTTTACGCTGTCTTTGAATGGTAAACTAATGAGTCACATGTGTCGAAATACTGAAATATCATTGAATGCGTTACTCCATGCATTTAGACGTGGAACTCGAACGAAACTGCATAGAAAGTAAAGAAAAATGTGCGATAACAACCCACATTGCATAAACGTCAGTATTACAAAATACATAGAAGATTAGAGTATTAGAAGACATTCTTTGGCAAGCATACAAACGCACACACGGAAATGCATAGCACTATAGACTAACCCATTCAACTATTTTCGGAATAGGTTAACAAAATAACATTTACTTGGTTCGGTAGCTCATGCATAATTTACCGTACGTTAATATACCATCATGAAAATTTAAATGTAATAATTTTTTATACCAAATATTTTAATATGTATGATTTCTAATGTTATTAGGTAAACTTAAATGTTTATGGGTCGTGATTCGTGTAGGAATAGCGCGTGTAAAAACCGTTAAATATTAAACCGAAAATATTTTTATATAATTTGATATTTCATACTTTGGAGCTCGCAATGATGGACTTTGGTAGCGCCAGAAGGTATAATATACCTGTGTTGCAGACTGAGTGTTAAATATAAAGTTTCTTTGCAATTTACCATTTGCATTGAAATTGCCATATTTTATTTCCAAATAATTTGGCAATGATTGTAACAGAATTTCATATGATAACATCAACAAAGACCAAGACAAAAACATAATTACGACCACAAACAGGAAAGAAGAGAAAAAAAAGTTTGCCTGGTTAAAGGAGAGCGAGAGAAGAAGAATGAGAATGTCGCAGGGAATATGAGACAAAGAGAGATAGAGATAGAGAGAGAGAGAGAGAGAGAGAGAGAGAGAGAGAGAGAGAAAAGAAATAAAGAGAGAGTATTAGTTAGCCAATCCCTTACAATGAGAAGCAGAGATATGGTAGAAACTGGTAAGGAAGCTAAACCAGCTGACTTCTTCGCGAAGTGATTTTGGTCTGTTACCAGCGTTCCATGTGAAAATAATTGTGATTGACGCAAGAAATTATATAATTTTTTAAAGGGAAACATTTTTATTATACTTTAATTTATTCACAGACGTTAGTAAACTGGACCTGTCTGTGGTTACCTGTTCAAGATTAATAAAATAAGTACCAAGGAAAGAAGCCAAGATGGCTGGACACATATCTGCACTTAACAACAAATTTATTTATTTAGGGTGAATTCAAATTTTTTCGAAACTAACTTGTAAAACCAAAATGCAGTTTAGCATCTTGTGCATGCAGGTAGGAATAAATAGCGTGGTTTTCGATAGTTTTGATGTCAGAATAATTGCTGTGTCAGAAACCATTTCTATATAATGTAGCTTTTCTGCACAAAATCTGCACATTGTATTTAATTTTCTCGCTTTACCATGTTTTGTTTTTCTGATATGTGGGCAGTGCTTTTTGCTACCCTCCTGAGCAAAATCCGAATTTTTTATTATAATTATTGTTACTGAGTTACAAGCAATCGTGTTTGCAAGTTATAGTGTAAAATTAAAATTTGTGTGTATCTTTTGGATTCGTCATAACTATTTTTCTATAACACATGTAGTCCTACACCAATTAGATGTGTTTTTGGTAAGTTCATTGCATGGAACATTTTTAGGCATATTTAAAGCATTTTATTCTTTGAATGCCCGTAATTTTGTGGGTGCTTGAAATTAACCTACAGAACTGCCATTTTATACGAAAATTTGCATATAAATTCAATACAGGATTATTATGTACAAATTCAATCATTTCATGTGGTAATTTACTATGCTTACTTGGCATGGCAGAGAAGTCACCCTGTTAATCTTACTTCTAGAGTAAACAAAGTTCTTAAAATACAAAATTTTGAAAAAAAAAAAAAGTATTTTTCAGGTCAGAAAAATCTATGAGAGAACAATTTAAAAAATCTAAACTTAAATTAATTTTAAAATTGCTTATAGACTCTTCTGATAAAAGAAAAAGAATACGGTGCTCTCTTACGTTTAGGGGCAAAAGAAGTTTCACATGTGATATTATGTTAAAATTCGATTAATTGAAAAGAGCTGAGAAAAAATTCCACTTATTTCATCGCTGATGTGTGCTCGTCCTGCAATGACTGAGCTCCAACGGTACGAGAGTTCTGAGGATTTGCATTTCTCCTCCACTACAGCGTGTCGTATGTTGTAAGTTTGTAGGAAGTTCCCGACCAGTGGGAATGGAAAAAATTTATGACTAACGCGTGTTTCACCTTGAACGCAGGAACTTCGGATACAAGCTCCAGCCACCACTTGGTATCATAAACGTAATATGTAATCATTTAACGTTGTCATACCAACAGGCATTTATTCGTTGGTATTCACTATTTTGGAATACGTGGTTTGAAATGTTTCCCAAACTTCAAGATCGAAAGTACTCAATGGTACAAAACCGTTAATGATATTTTTTTTTTGCCCAACTGCAATGGATTGTTCATAACAATGCCGAAGTAATATCTTAGGGTATTTATTGGGGTGTTCAGGTCAATAGAACAAAATTGTAATTACTTCGATATGGTTCACATTAATCATACGTTGCTAAGGGCGATGCAGTACTATTCGTTAGTGGTTACAGATTTGCTTTAGTCACCAATCGTTTCACCAAACCACCAACTTTATTACCTTGACCTTTACCACGAAAAGTGCCAAAGAAATGCCACTCGGCTTTTAAATTTGCCTTTTTTAGTTTTGCAAAGGTTAATAAAGTTATCCTTGTTATTCTTCTGTGCTGCAGAGACGTCGTAAGAATAAAATATTTTAATTATGCCGATTATTTGATATGCTGAATGATCTACTTATGAAAAGATCCAGTGCTGATATCTCATGAATTACTATTAACGCAATGACTTATATATTTTTTTTACCTCCAGATTGAAATAATCTTACAATAGGGTGGAGACATTCTCGAGAGTTGATATCGTGGTGGCTGAAAATGAATGTCGCCTTGAATTTCAAGTGTAAAGATTGTTCAAAATCCGCTCATGATAGGACACTAATTGCCTAGAAGGCTATCATTTTCTTGCGTTCAGATATTCGAATTGATTTTTGAGGTGTGATGATGAAGTTTTAACTCCTCAAGATCGTACAATAATTTATAATTTTTTCAGGTAAAATTACAAGCTCTATTAGTTTGAAATCGTCCTGATTTGAACCATTACTCCTTCACTGATTTCGAATGTTCCACGACGATTTCTCGATCTTCTTCAAAGCCAGGACATATTTCACAAGAGTTTCAATGCACTACCCATTTTTATAATCATGAACTATTCTTCTGAAGAGTTTCTTGTAATCATCCTTTTTTTTAGCTGCAAGCATGAATTAAACATTTCGATGCTCTGTAGATCAACACGCAGACTTGAATACCGGCAGAACATGCTAGCGCAGAATGTTTTGGATTTCACTCAGAAAATGTTGCCAGTCTTGTTTTTATGGTAGATGTTTTCTCCTGAAATATAGTGTGCAAAACTTTGACATTGAACTGCGCAACTCTTTTATGGAAATTAGTATTTAAATGATCTTTTCTGATATACGTTATCTTCCTTCTTAGGCATTAAACGATGTTTCTAATATTTGTCATAAAATCCTTGTACTAAGAAAATAGTAGCTTCAATATAACATTTATTTCAGCTTTCTTGTTTAATATATTTCGCAAAAATTTAGCATATGTATATATATATATCGTTATATAAAATGAAGTACTAACTAATTTTTAGCTAAATATGTACTATTATTGAAACTCCAATTTTAAGGATATCATCTGAGATTTCTCCTTTTTCTTAAGTAATGCGTAGTTTCGAATTTCTCTTTGAGCTTTTGAGTAAGATATTCATTTTCTCGCCCAAACTACGAAGATAGTTTTCTTTCTTATCCTCATATAGCAATTATGTCTCAGAAATGGAAGACATTTGTGACTTATCAGAGCCGCATCATTTGCAGTCGCTTTTAAACCGGTGTTTTCTCATCAATTTAGGGCTTCTGGATTTCAACTGGAGACTCGACAAATGATGAACAGGCTCATTAATAGAGGTCATTAAACAACCACTCTTGTTCAAGCAAATCTTTAGGTGTTTGAAATTCATCGCCTGATCTACTCTAATGCTCATTATCGAACTCACAGAATTTCCGTAAACCTTCAAATAACATAGAAGTAACTATATTGCCTCTAACCTAGCACACTCACAACGTAAACTATAATTTTATCTCTAGACTGAATACGTTTATAAAATCATGTCAGCAGATAGTTGCGAGGCTCAGCATTGCTGATAATTTCGGATATAGTCACTCTTTGGAGTGCTTTTTGCCAGTAAAAGATTCACACCTCTATGTCTAAGCACCGTCAAAACAAATCAAGCTGTATTTACACAAAAAACACCGTTTTTTTTTTAATATTGTGGTTAATTCCTTACCATATTCTATGACATGAATCACTTTGCCACTTTAAAAAACAACGTATTTCATAAAAATAGGACATAAAATGAGCTTTATAGTTCAAATTCATTTTAAATATTTAAAATAAGCCCGATGTAAACTTTTTTGTCATAAAAATAATTATTACACAATTTAAGATTTTCAGAATTTTTCCGTAAGTTGTAGAAATGTGTGAAACAGGGTGATAATTTTTGCCTCACTATGTAACCATGGAAATTACCACAAAATTTTGAAGTTGTTAGTCGTAGTTCTTCACTGAATTCCCATTTTCAAAAAATGGAAGTTTGATAAGTCAGTGTAATATATTTCAAAGCGACATACACCCAAAAAATATATAAATGTAAATATGTTTCGTTTTTTTTTCTTCGTGTAATTATCTTTCCAGACACGGCTTGGAGGTATGTTTATAGTTTTTATGGCAAGAACGTAATGACAAATAAAAAAAAAAACTCCAAAGTGGTAATTTCACACGATTTTTGTAATACGTAATTTTTAAAAACCCACAAATATGGTTCGCTTCTCATAAAACTCCCACCCATATCCCCCATTTTCACATGTGGGAAACTTGCACCTGGCTGACAAGTGTTTTTTTCGTCATTCTTTCTCCCGCCGGTCAGCTGAAAATGAGGTTTAATTAAAACTCCTTCATGAAGGACGAGGTGCAAGCGGAAAGCGGGAATCGTCAGCCAGTTTTGCTGTTTCCTCTGACTTGCAAAACTCACCCCCGCTTGCAGTGTTTGGCCAGGGACGATCTGGAGTGGAGGTGTTGTGGTCGGCTCTTAACAGCGAGGTCCTGAGCTACGGTGTGGGCAACTGCATGGGCTGGGGAACCGGGGGAGGGGGGAGGTGTCGGAACCCCCCCCCCCCCCGACCAGTGGGAACATCCGCCACTAACCGGACGACGCCGCCAAGAATCGACACCCGTTGACCATATTAGGAGACTAGTAGTCTGTTACGACCCTGCAGCCCCCTCCTGGGACGTTCTGTAATTGTCTTTAGTGATCTTAGTAATAGAATTAAATTGCTTTTTCACTTAAATTACTGTATTGGTTAATTATTTTAGGATCTGCATTACCTCTATTGAATCACCCATTTTTAACTGATTGTGCCTCCAAGTATTGCACGAGTTTCGAAGCCCATTATTTTCGTATATCCGATATGACACCTTGGAATTACAATAAGTAATTGATGCTTGCCACGACGAACCTGTTACGTTTGCAAAGTTGCCTGTATCACAAATCAGCCAATGGTAAAGAACTTTCCCAGCATTCGCCTGAATTTATTTCGGGATACATGGAAAACCGAAATCAGGATTGCCGGACCGGGATTCGAGCCCGGGTCCTCCCGAATGCGAGTGCGAAAGTTTAACCGGCTCGCTCTGACGACGGCGAAATTCGCATGGAATCGTGCGTACCTTGATTTTCACTTGCATCGTCGAGACGTCTTGAGAATGGAACCAGTCCTTGCACAACCTTACTGCATTGCCGAACGGAGATTGACATGTCGCATGTTCGTGTCTCCGCCTTTTACTTTTTCCGACGACAAGCCCGGGTGGAAGGTTAGGTTCTAGGTTTTAGTAGATGTAATGACAACCAGACTTCCATAAAAAAAAGTGTGAAGATAGTTCCTATTGGATTTATTGAACGTCCTCGTGGTTCTTACTCAATGTGACACGGTATCAGGATCCTATAGAACAGATTCTTGCCGCTTCAAACTAGGGCACCCACACAAGATGTTAACAGGTAGTCATTTAATGCAATAACATCTGCTGTAAAATGTCAATTACAGTAACTTAAGTACATATCGAACGTCTTTGCTTAATTTTATGCTTACCTGCATGCGAATCGCCATCCTTTTAAACCTTGTCCTCTCGAGATGTTAAAATACGAAACGTCCACGATCAGCGATCAGACTACCAAAGAATTTGCACGCAGTCATCAAGACAAAACAATGCTACGGTGTTTCGAAATGTACCAGGGCGACAAATGTTTACACGAGAAAATAATTTTCATGACGGTGGATTGATGTGACCCAACAGAAATGGAAGCTGGATCTGGTGGAAGTCCCAGGAAAGAAGCGGACACAAAACTACGCTGACACAACCTAGCCACCCTACAGCAAGAAAATTTCTGTTTGATACAGGGGAATGCTGGGTAAGGCAAAACACAATGCAAGACGGTATTTCGTTTGTCTAAAGTGTCATTGTGTTGAAGTTGGCGTTTCTGTTATCTATGTAGGCTATGCGTTTCGTGTGTCTAAGGCATGTGCGTCTTTGCTCTCACGGTTCACGGCGATATATTGGTAAGTAATAAGATATGTTTTATCTGGTAGTGTCAGTAAAATAATGTTGACATATTTAAACATTGTTACGTAAGTAGCATGTGCTGTTAAAGGTTACACGATAACCACCACACTTTACCAAGATAGTAGCGTCCTTTCCGCCGTAGCTTTGTGTCAACAGCCATACACAGTTATATCAATAATATATTAATGCTCCTATGGCAATGCGCGGCAAGTTGATATCTTGCCCCATTATATCACGATGCAAAAATTTAATCCCCGGTAGAAGTCGAGACAAAGCGTGGAAGACCTAAGAGCTGTTTGTACAATATTTGTAGCATTTCTGAAAATGTGTGACGCCGTGCCGCAGCCAACTTATGTAGAGACAATTGTCTTCCGCCTGACTGCAACCACAAAATGTAAACTCCTACAGATATCTGGAAACCTATTAAAACCCCGGTAAAACTAATACTGAAAGATTGATTTAAAAGCTCGTTGATATTGCGTGTTGCAAGACTGTAACTATGCGAAGTGTAGTATCTGACTTCAGGGCAACTAGCATTTTCCTTTATTATAACAGACTGTTCAAAAAAAGTTGATTTTGCTCCTTCAAGAGTAACAGATCGGAGTTTAGATGTTGAGAAATCTATAGCAAATTCGTGTATTCCGTTAGTTATAGCCTCGGTAGATAATACGTATTTGTGTAACGTTGGTCCTTCTATTTCTTAAAAAGAATTTAGTTCAACTTAGGAGCGCCTTCTATGGAACATCTGAGACCTCGGACATTGACAGAAGAGCAGATAGACAATGTGCCGTCATAACAAAAACCGTTTGTATATAATGCTACTCCTGCGAAACGTTTAGTACTAGTAACAGTTATTGTAGTAAATGAAGTACATCACATAGAAGAGTTGTACCATCTGGTTATAATTATCTAGTAAATGAAGTACATCGCATAGAAGAATTGTACCATCTGGTTATAATTATTTTCACGTTAGTGGCATTTACATTGGTGCATGTTTGTGACAGCATTTTGATGTCACATACTCGTGGATCCTCCGAGACGGCGTCCATCGTCTCTCACGATCCGGTGCTCCCCACTGCGAGTCGAAACACTCTCGGCCTGCTTGCTTGAGAAAGTCCTCCCCACTCTCAGAGTCACCTGTTGCTGGGTCGGCCTCTTTGATCCCCTACACGGGCGAGGAGGATCGCCTGAAGACGGATTGCCTGGCAGCCCGCTCTCTGACAGACACATCAAATGTGACGTCGGGTAAGTCGTGCTAGCAGGAACATAGGTAGTGGAAATGCCTTAGGTGTATCGCCTTGCCTCTCCTCTTCCCCCACCAGCTTGTGGTAAGACTTGTGCCAGTGCTTGACATGACGCACACCGTGTTAAAATAGTAAACAGGCGAGATTAATGTTGACGTCAGCAGAGCTTAGGAGCTTGTGGCATCTGTCTAAAAATGGGAAGAGTTGCAAGGTTCCGGAACGTTTCTCCTGCTTCTCCAAGAGAAACTTTCCGTGTTCGTCTGCACTCTCTTCATAGTTCCATCGAGTTTTTTTTTTTAATTTTTTATGTTTATCTGCTTTAGCCCGTGTTCGTATGTGCTTTCTTTATTAGATACCGTCAATAATGTTTTGCCTTTATCCACGTTTACTATCCTCGTTGTTGGTTCGTTTCTTTGTGTTTCTTCCATGGTCTGTGAAAATAAAAATATCGCGCTTAATTATTTATAGGGTTATTTTAATTTTTAACTATGTGTCGACAGCAACTAAACCTGGCTTAATTTTTTGTAAGTTTTTATCCTATGAGCTGCGTTTTCTGTAGCGCCATAGGTTTCCAACTACGCATGTCCGCGGGTCATTTTCATATAACTCCCTTGCATTTTGTCGCAGTAATTTAGCTACGAATGTGTGCAGGGCCCGAGCGTTTGATCTTTTTTTTTTATGGGACCCACTTGGAGCTTTGCCGTCAGTAGCGCTGCCTGGATTTAAGGGCCTGGAACCTTCCTAAAAGCACTGGTAGCGGAAATAGAGGTTTTTTTTAGGCCTGGTTGCTTTTAATTTTTGTTTTTGCTTGTTGACTGAGTTGTGTATCTTCACACAGCAGACCATCGCTTAAAACCGGCTAGAAAATGAGCTACTAACTCGACTTCAATACTCGGGTTTAAATTTGCCAGTTGTTTTTTTTTGTCGAAGAGTTTCACAAACGGGGAACTATTTCAGTCCAGGCCTTCATCGGTATGCGGATGTTTTTATTGACAGACCGGAGGGTATGAGAGAATCGGCTTCTCATGTATCGAAACATACAAGTAGGTTTTGAAGGCCTGCCTGTGTGCAGAATGGTGTGACTGGTCCTACTCCTGGCCAGTGCAAGCAGACCTAAAATACATATTAAGGGTCCTCTGTGCCAACCAGGTTCATATCGCCAGATAACTTTCTCGAGCCTTGGTGACGGAACGATTAAATCTGTTTTAAATTAATTCCAGATTGTGCGTACTGTGCTGCTCCGTGACATTTACAGCCAACCTTTATTGTCAAAACTATACAGATAGTAGAAGACTCTAACGCGAATATTTCGAGATATGAACGAATGTTCGGAAATACAGTTTTATTTCCATAAACAACTTACACCACATGTTACATGAAATATATCACAGCCATTGTTGAAAGTGGCGACCAGCAGTCTCAATACATAAATGACAACGGCGTATGAAATATAGTCCATTCCCCATTGGAAGCAACCTTTCTCGGAGCCCTGCTAAATATCTACTTGCAGGCTCGTTTCGTATCCTTCCGCCAAATGTAAACAAACGTTGCCACGTGACTGCCATGTAGCATCTGTCAAAATCAATGTTTACATTCCATCGTGTGTGTATATATATATGTTCGTATACTTTCGCTACACCTAAAAATAAACATTGAAATGTGACTTCTACTTTTATACCTGTCAAATGTGTTGTTTACTGTTTACAACTTTTCAAAGAATTCTGTCTTAGGTCTGTTCCAAAAACCATTTCGTACGAATGTTCACAGTTTAGGCCTATAACATTATTTAGGCCAGCTTTATGACGTTTTAAAAATGTCTGAATTAACGATAGTTCTTACGGTTATTTTTCATTGACATATTTGTTTTCCACAACATAGCTCAATTCATGTAATGCACGTTAGTATTTTGCCGCGACTGTGTTTAACACTGTTACAACTACGAGGTAAAGGGCTTTACTAATTGTAATTATAATTTTGTTATTGATATGTGTTGGGTCATTTCTCTAAAAGGACGGCCTCAATTGGAATAAATATTAAAACGAAGGAACAACCAATGAAAAAGGCACATTAAATTCAAGCACGCAACTCGTGTTGCTCATCTTTGTCATACAAACTTTAAAACCTGCACACAAATAAACCTGCGGTAACTTTTATTCCGCTCATATTTCTATGTATTGCTACTTACTGTTTATTAGGTTTATTGAAATTTATCGGGCTGGGCTTAGTATCTATCTTCTGGGATTGTGGCAAATCACGTAACACGACTGTGTTTCAAACCCCTTAGGGCAACGGTATAACGTTGTGATAAATAAACAGACGCGAATGTAAATTAATAACTTCGTCATAAAAACAGTTCACATTTAAAACGTATAAATAGTGCTAATCAAATATTTGAAATCATGCACACACAGGGCCAGCGTATAGACCACAATGCACAAAGGCACGCCATTTCACAGACGCAATGATTAACGAAACACACGCAACAGTATGTTTATAATTGCCGTGGAAACACACATTTATCACAACATCGTAACTTGTCTAGGTAGGTTTAAAAAACACGTCTACAAACGTGATGCATTAATATGAACTATTCTTTCGGAGTAAGAATAATTTACGTTTGGTTTGACAAACAGCAACACGCCATGTCATGGCTCGCCAAGTCTGCCAACTTCACTAGGTAACTGGCCCGCCATCATATCTAAATATATTAAAATACGTATTCAAAATTTAAAATTTCTTTTCAGTCGTAAATTACAAATTCGAAAATCATTATTTAGCTGTAATAAGTATGAAATATGCTACAATTGGAAACATGTATAATTTCGTTGCTTACTAGCGTAGTGAAATTTCCCGAGTGTGAAAGAGACGAAGAAAGAGAAAGAGGGCGACTTGCCTGGCCAGCAGACAATTTTTCAATTGCTTTCTGGCTCGATAAAACAATACCGTACCATTACGGCCTACTCACGATATTTTCCGTTGTTATTTTAAACTGTGAAAATGTGTTATGTTGCCATCGGGGCTACTTAAATATTTAAATATTTCGATAGGCACCGTTTAATTTACAAATAGCATACCAAGAAACTAGGTTAAAATAATATTTTAACTGTGAACTATTTCTTAACGGCCGTTAACAACACGTCGCTGCACTCGCTATTGTTAATTCATATTTAAAAAAGAAGTAAATATTAGAAGTTATAGAAGATATTAAGGTAAAGGTTAATTTACTCAATAATACAGTACCCTGAAGTTAACCACAGTGTTATATATTTGTGAAATACAGGTTATTGAAAAAACAGGTAGACATGTTATGCCTAGAGTGTTTTTCCGAAGGTTGATTTTCATAAGTCGCTTCCAATCGGGAATGGACTACATGCCGCACTCGCTCAAGCATCCCTGGTGTCTGTTGTACAACGAGACAGGCAGCTAGGGCCCTGACAACCAGTTCCTCTTCCTTTTATGCCGGGGTTTCATGCAGCAATGACTTGATGTGCCCCAATAGGAACAAAATCCAGCGCACTGAGATCCGGTGATCGTGCTGGCCATGGGACAGGACCACCCCTTCAAATCCAACAATTAGGTAATATGTTGTCCAGGTGCTCGCGGATATCGAAGTGGGCTGGTGCCCCATCGAGTTACAGACACCCAACAACTCTGGCTGCACATCTCGAACGAACAGCAGGTAACGCTGACCATTCGAATGGGACAGCAGGATATAAGGCCATGTTGGGTGGTCTTGTACGATCCTAGCCTACATGATGAATAGAGATACGTTGCAGGTGACCAGGCTCGTTGGGGGGGGGGGGGGGGTGGGTGAATGGATTTTCATCACTCCAGATATGGCTAGCGTGGCAGTTGACAACATCATAACGGCTAAAACAGGCCTCATCCGCGAACGATACAAACTGTAGGAAGTTCGGTGCTGTAGTAAAGCGCTGGATATTCCACTGATATAACTGAACCCTGTTCAAAATCATGTGACCCCATGGCTTGCACCCGTTATATGTGATAGGGGTGTTATTTGCTGCTCCCTCAGTACTTTCCGCGCAGTATCCTTCGAATCGCGCATTTCACGGGCAAGCTGATAGGTGCTTATTGATGGCGTTTCTGCCACACGATCCAACACCATCTCCTCAAACTCTGGTATGCGAACAGTTCGTTGTTTAGCACCCTGGCCAGCTCTCTGTAGCTTGAACGTCCCAGACTCTCTTAGGTTTCTGTCCACGGAAATAAATGTAATCCAATTCGGATGACGCATGTTGGGAAGCATTTCTCTGTAAATTCGTGCAGCTTTACTTGCACAACATTCTGCTGGGAGTAGCACGGGCTGACCCCACTACCGCAGAGGTCCCCTCAGCCGGCTGAGTCGAGGGCATTGCCCAGAATAAATGGGTTAGTATCCTGAGCCAAGCCGACTCACCCGGTGCCTGGAGGTCAGATTGAGAATGGACTCGTGCTGGCAGTGGTGAGTACTTGAATTTTATATTCAGGTATCCATGATGATGGTAGATGGGTTTTTCTTCTAGTAGAGGAGAATGCCCAATATGGACAAAGGTCAGGTGGCAGGTGGCCGAAATTATGAGAATGACCCCGAGTGGTGGAAGCAGACACGATACTTCGAGAGCCGGGAATAATCTCCACCGGTCCGAGGAGACTTTTGCTTGTGAAAACCACAAAATTGAGTGAAACAACAAGAGAATGAAAACATATTGCGATGGCCCTTGGCTAAGAAGGGTTACGAAGTTGCAATATTATAATTACATGCACCATACATTGAATGCAAGTCTGCAAGTTTCTGTGCCGCCGTGGACACATCACAGGCGAGTTCGTATTGTGTTGCAAGCTAGCGCCACCAACCGTCGATGCGGAAGTAAGTTGTTGTTATGGAAACTAGATCACTTTAATCATACGTTCCTCACATGTATTCGTCATGCAAGGCCAGGTGGTTCCTGAAAGATGTATTTCCGACCGTTAGTTCCCTGTTTCAAGATACTCAATTTAAAGTTCTCTACCATCTGTATAATTTTGACCTTAAAGATTACGGACACCCTACTGACACACTTGTATTACAAGTTATTAACGGGAGGTCGCGCTCAGATAGTGACGACTGACTATTAAATAAAATATACATATTTAGATTGCGAGTTTAGAGTTTCAATTTACATTTCACGCATATTGCCATTTCAAAATTAGGAATCACGGGTATGAAATAAGAAGCAGTGTGTACTTGTGAAATATATTATGTACCTCACATTCGGTTGAAGTCGATATGTAAATATCTCCCCATTTTCTTAGTTTGCCGTCTGCAGTGAGAGAAAGTTTTTTTCTTTTAAGCTAGCTGTGCAACACATTTCGTTGTATATGAAAAACAAATACACTAATCGACATAATCTCGAAAGCTGGTAAATAGAAACACTGATGGACGATCAGCAAACAGTTCAAGTTTTAGTGCGCTGATGCATAGATACACGATGGTGCTCCGCGTGGAATTTATTAACATTTCTTAGGAGAGCGCACGTGAAGTGACAGGTACGATAACTGACAGGCATAATTAATAGATTATTAGTATACAGAGGATACGTACGAGACAGTCGTAGGAACATTTGACTGAGTTTGAGAAGATACAAGATGGTTGGCGCCGCTGCATTGCCCATAATCTACGCCGTTCAGACCTCAAAGTTAGATTGCACTGAGACCAATGGACATGACAAAATACATATAAAAAATTGACTGGTTCTGGACGACCTTAACACACCACCAAGAGGTAGAAGAACCATTTGATTGCCACGCAGGCTGAAACAGAACCAGCTACTTCCTTGTCCAATACCCAGCGACGTGTGGCAGCTTTGAAAGAGCAAGCGCCCTTGAAGGCATCCTACGGCCTCATGTGTTGTCGTTGCCGAGTGCACAGAGGTCACTTCCCAGGAAAATAATGCTCTGTGCGCACAGATGTAGTTTCAAAGGAGCCTCTACGTCACATTAAATCACTTCCATGGCCTTCCAACTCACCTAACTTAGTGTGCATAAAACATTCGTGGTACCAGGATACACACAAGCTTTCTCCACGTCGATAGTTTCGAGATTTTGAGCATAATGTGCAGTAACAATGGGAATATCTGTTGCAGGATAACAGAATAATTCCTTGCCTGTTCGCATTCATGTATGTAGTGTTAACCAGACAAATGTGGCCTCCAGTCTCATAATATTCGGTGTGACCGATTCTGCCAAATAGTGACACACAAGAGAATTCCATCGATGAGAAGCAACCAGTGACATGCTTCACAGTGAAATCAAGAAACTAAAGGTATAACAACTACGGTAAAATTATTAGTTTCATTAAATTGTAATATTTTTTAGTACTTGACTTTACTTCGTATAATGTAGTAAGATGCCATCATTGATATAGAATGCTTACCTGCTGAAACTGTCAACGATTTCAATGTTTCTTACCCCACGAACAAAAGTGTGTTCTACGTAATAACTCCTCTATTCGTGATCTATAGATAAAGATGTGTTAGAAAAAGCTCCTGTTCATTACGCCACTGAATCGCCTTTAACAGTCGTTCTTCCTGTATTCATAATTGTATGTTCCAAAAGAAATAGGGAATAAATATGCAATCAACGCGTCAAGGCACATTAGCCCTCGTCAACGGTTCTCTGTAACGGAACACGTTGAAGGAAACAAAGTACATCTGCGAAGTCAAAGTTGAAAATTGTTTAAAACGCTACCACGGAAAAGAACTACGCGCAATATTAATGTCTTTCGACGGTGGTTCGGGTCTCTGATACTCTGGGAGTTTTAAAGCATTGTCGATAATTGCCTAAGATTACCCAGTGTGTAAGCTGGTAAGGAAACAACCCCTTCAAACGACATTGTCAAGTTTTCAACAGGGGGATGAAAATGTCGAGAATAAAATTGCCATCTCCGCTTACGTTTTTTTTTTTTTTACGGAAAAAAAATCCATTCCTATGTCGACAAAGTGATAAATCCGGATTTCAACCTCCGAAATATCCGTCATGTTCCCTTCAAGTAGCCATCATACATCCAGTGTGATGCTTTCAGCATAGCAGAAGACTGAGTTTTAGACTTGAAGAGAAAGATTTTGAGAGAATAAGAAGTGCACACACGAAAACAGTCAGTCTTAATTGATTCTTGTTCAACATATCACGACATTATGGATAGAGATACGCCTCTAAGAAGCGCCGAAGCTACCTTCGCTACCAATGCCACGAAAAACATAGCTAATTTCGTACATCTGAAAAGAAAACCATCTTCGTTGTGGCTATGTTATCTTTTTTCCCAGTAACCTGTGGGCAGATCGCAAAAATCAGTGTTGAAAAAAACTGTACAGATCTGCTAGACACAGTGTTAAATCATTCATTTGCCCCCCCCCCCCATTTTTTTTGTAAAGTGCGCTATTGTTAAGTTTAAAGTGACTTTATTTATTATAAAACAATTAATTAGCTCTGATAGCATTTTTTAATTTGTTCTTCTATAAATTGAACCCAAAGGCAACTAACCCTAAGATATACTACCGGAAAAATTAATTTAAAGTCAAAATACTCTTAGTATAAAAGAAAAATAGGGTATAGACATCTTAGAAATCATGTTAATTGTGTATTTATATATCTTATTAATAGTAATTGAACATTTTTGACGCCGGAAATCACAGAAGAGAAATTCATGAGTTCATAATTTCATTATGCTTTCCGTTCACCGCAGGCGCAATCTATGAAAAATAAATAAAGTTAATTTCATTAAAAAAGTAACATTTCAAATTAAAAATTTTTTTAAGGCTATAAAAGCTAATAAGGTGCACTAATGTGTAAACATTTAACTCATAACAACAAACTATTGTGAAAGTGAATGTTCTTGATTTTCATGATCATCATGCGTTGTAAACAAAACAGCGTCTAGAAACATAGGCCTTCTCGGGCATATTAAAAAAAAAAAAACTGATATTAACGATGTGATAATTTGCAATTAGGACCCGCGCTTTTTTGGACTTCAAAGTTGCCTTACTGGAACCGTTAATTGCATTTTTTCTGACTCCCGAGGTTTCTCCCACTCGTTGGAAGCAGCCAAGGAATTTGAAGCACTAACGAGAACAAAATTGTTTATACGGTATACGTAATTTTGTAGTATTACGTAATATTCCAGAGTGTTACCGACTATCGCTGACAATTTTGAGCTGGTTAGCGTTTTTTTTTTATGGCGAACATGTATGGTGAGGAACGTTTCCTTGTGATGTAATGCATTTTTGAAAGCTTCGATTCAGCGCCTTGCGTTTAGTCAGTTATGCTCTTCCAACGGTGGCACACTATGAGGGGGGGGGGGCAGGGGTGTGCAGCGAAAGCGAAATTACGTGGCGGCCCATTTGGTAAAATATACGCAGCTTGTGAATTATTAGGGAGGAAGATATAGTCAAAAGTTTGGAGTTTCACCAAACAGGGTCGTGCTCAAAGACTAAAGTCGAAGACAGCTCGACTTCATCTCGTATGCAGAAATTACTTCACTTTCGTGTCGTAGTCTCAGTTTCAGTGTAGTTATTGAGAATTTCTGACTAAAGAACATTCCAATTTTACGAGTTGTTTAATGTTTCTGCACTTAAGTATATTGCGATTTATTTAGGAGTAGTTGTGAAAAGGCAGGTACATAATGATATTCTAATTTTTATGTTTGGTTATTTATGACAACATTTTACGTTGATAGTTCGGATATAATATCTGTACTGCAGAGAAAGGCAAATAGCCAATCATCGGTAGTGGCATTTATATAAATTTTACTTCGAATAAACTTCAATCAGCAGGAAATGAAACAATGCGATATTTAACCTATTCGTAATTTCTTCATACTTTTTGAAAAATAAAACCTTTGAAAAACCATTTTATATATCACGTGTTTGGTTGTTTCCTAAGTATTTAATGGATCACGAGCGTTTCATATTTATTTTAATAAAAGAATATATTATGTTCTGTTTAAGTTAATTTTAACTTCTTTTTTTTTTTTGATAAATCATAACATTTCATTTATAATTAATATGAATAAAAACAGAGAGGATACATGTATGTTGACAATGCATAGTGATAGTTCTCATGCACTAGACTTGAGTCAACCTTTGGTTGCATGAGGTGGAGGAATATCTTGGAAGTACCACTTAAGCAGGGCTTCAGGAGAGTTGGAAGTTACCGCGAATGGAGTATAGTGCGTGACGCCAAGCCTTCAGGTTGAGTCATGGTGGAGGTTGTGTGCGAATTATTTACCCACCCGTTTTCTTCGACACATGGGTGTTAAATACGTTCAAATGCCAAATTTTACGAAACAAAGTAAAAATAACTTAAAGCTACATTTTTGGCGTAATTGTGAAGATTCTAAATACAAATATTCATTTTGTCGTATTTCGAAAAATTAATAAAACAAATAAAAAATTAATAAGAAATTAATGAGATAGTTAAAATGATCGCTGGAATCAGTAGAACACCTCTAGGCAATTTCTTTGAACTGCGACGTTAGGTTCCCGTACGATTAGCTTAACTTCCTGCTTTTAAATTTTTGTATAGTAGAAGTTTAACGTAAAATTTGAAATAAATATTTAGTCAAACAACACTACGAATTTCCAGTAATTTCCAAAATAGTTTTGAGCTCTTGCCAAACATCTAAGCTACAATTTTTAAATTTATTTGACTCAACAGAACGAAAAAGTTTCATAATTCTGTTAATTTTAGTTTTAAAAATGTATTTACAACATTCCCGCTCTTTCTGGGCCAGTTTTTGATACCCTGTCACAAAAATTTGAAATGCCCTAAATATCAAACATTAATGTTGACATTTAAATAGCTGTAACGTGCCCGGCAAACGATGGCTCATCAGCAGGAAAAGTTACTAGGTTTAGCAATAAGATAATTAAAGCTCAGCAAGAGAAATATAAAGTCATGGATATTTAAAGTGAGTGACAAAAACATTCTCCGTCGAATTCGAGAACCATCAGTTCGAAGCACAGTGTGAAGCCTTGCCTGTTAAGCAACCCGCCGCACGACTGATATACATGATGCGTCTGAACTGCGCCGGACACATATTGTATTACTCTTCCATTGGAGCCTCGTTCTGACCACACCAACTTCACGTGACCTTTGCTGAAACAAAGCACTTTTACATGGCTCAACCAGCTTACAAATATTGTAGTAATCACAAAAGTTCAATAATATAGTTGAGGTGGATAGATATTTAGACTGAACATGGAAACAATAAATTAAAGATAAAATATTAGTAATCATATATACGCATTACTATGAAATTAGTTAATTCTTGCTAAAAAAAAAATCTAAGTAAAATATTTTTTTCAGCAGGGCGTGAAGCATTGCGTACTTAATAAACAAATATTTGCTCACACAATCCTGTAAGTTGTAAAGGAAATGATGTGTTCAACTTTTAACCCGAACACATGTTGTCTCTTTTGCACGGGATGTAAGTGGCCATAGAGAAATAAGTAACTACTAACTAAGATTTAGCTGCCAGGTTTATAATATATTAACAATTTATGGATAAGTAATGTTTTGTTGTCACTCCCAAGAAACAGACTCTATATATATATATATATATATATATATTATATATATATATATATATATATATATATATATATATTATATATATATATATATATATATATATATATATATATATATATATATATGATTAACAATTCTGTAAGTCTCCACTATGGTGTTATTGACGTAGTAATGCGTAACAAGGCACTGGATATTCCTGCATTTTTGTACTAATGTTTCTTTAGTAATTATAATTATGCCATATAACCACAATGCATATCCCATATTTATTAAAGTATGCTAAATGCATAAATAACTTTCGTTGAAACAGAATTAAATGCATTTTGATATGTACGTACTGTAACTTATATTTAAAATTTCTCTATAGATATTTTACGCCATTCTACTCCACTCATTCAAGAAGATACTCGCTGGGACAAGTAAGTGAGTGAAATGATTTGGGTAACTCTTAACATCGAGGTCTTGAGACCCGATAGGAGTGAAATGAGGTGAGTATGGAGCAGAGTCGGGATGAAAGGGCGGGGGAAACGGGAGATCCCCGAGTAAACCCGCCAACCAGCAGCATCGTACAGCACGATTCTCACTCGCGAAAATCTGGTCGGTGAAACAAGGGGAATGTTGTTGGGTGATCATCAACTGTCACTAAAGTTACTTGAGATTACTTGAAATATTAGAAATTGCAGGTAATATGACAGTGACCTGACACTGACCATTCTTTAGGAGTTTGGATAATCAATCAGGCCCATGCCACCAAAGAACATGAGAACCGTGTTGGCGAGGGAGGACCCTGTGTGAAGCACAGTCAGCTGGGCTGTACACCTAGGGCACATGTTTCCAGGCATTTGAGGAAACTACTACCAGAATCTGGGCAACAGGATTTGCGATAAAGGTTTTCAATTTATGAGATGTCCTAATACAGATGAGGATTACATTTTAATCAGGCAGTGCTTGAGTCTCAGTAATGGTCAAGTACTAGGCAAGAAATATGTGACAATAGTGAAGCGATTTTGCCAGTAGATATGCACAACAAAGTAAGACCCGAGTAAGAAAACTATGCTGCAATGGAGCTACTTGTGACTTAGCCATAATGACACTAGAACACACATTTCACTTAGTTTCTACAGCTCGCATGTACACAGCAGCTGCATAGGCTTACTCTGATGCATCAGCAAACCCATGTAGCCCTATACTTGTTACACCAGGACAAATGAAAAGAGGAAGTTTGTGGGAATGAAACGCAGGCAGACCTTCTACAAATTGGTTCCTCTTGTTTGTGATGTGAAGGGGTAGGGAGCTTTTCCAACTAAGTCCTTCAGTCTACAGACATTGCATCAAGATCTTGGCCCACATGACAAGAGAGGAAAGTCAACCCTTAAAGTCATAGCTTCTTAAAATTTTGTGACAACACAATGCATTTGGTGGCCTTTCTATTGTTGCTACTTGAATTATAGGATAATTGATCAATTTCATGATTCCATTACAAAACGAGGGTGTTTTCCAAAGGGCCACCTGTGAATTGTACTGTTTTAGGACGTTTACAATGAGTGGCTGGCACCATGTCCGACACACGAGGCTATTTATTACACTACTTGCGAAATGAATACCCTCCATGGTACAATAGTTCAAAAAACTGTAGTAGATACTGATGGTCTTCATAAATGACCTGCTGCCGTGCACGAATTGCCAGACATGATGATGACAGACCACAAGTGACAGTGGTGAGCTGATATACAGAGATGGACAGAGTAGGCTCATCATGCTACAAAATGAGTTGGTTTGGACAACCCTTCTCATGTACCAAGATATGTCTGTACATCTGATTGATGACACTTGAGAACACTACTTGGTAAAGTCAGTAACAAAGGATGACATCAGTAATGCAAGTTTGACGATCAGGGTCAGGAAATAGATTGTCATTTAGAGATACTCCTTTGTTAATCTTAAAAATAATTGAAAGTTTGGTGGTTGAGCTTTAAGTCTTCGAAACGCCTTGATGAGGAATAAAATGAATTTACTGTTTAACCCAATACATGCAAGGGTTGAGACACGTTAATTATTTCAATTTGACATGATTCCAAGTAACCATTCATGAATTCTGTGTAGAGTGGCTTGAGATCTGTTTAGGGTTCCACTTTTTTTGAGGACATAAAAATGACTTTTCGCATAAACATGAGAGCTCCCAAGAGGTGTGCGTGTTTACTTTATAAGGCCAGAAATGGCACAACAATGAGGGGTCAAGAATATTGTCTGTGGTGGCTATCTTCTAGTTGTTTGGCACAGATAGGCATTTGTTCTTCCATTTTCCAAAACTTCCCAAGGACTCGGTCAAGAGAGTCATTACAGCCAACAGACATGGTGACTAACTCAGAGCTCGAATCAAGAAAATTGATAAATGATTCAGGGCACTCCCCAAGATGAAGCCGTCCAAATATTGAATGTAACATGACAGGCATGTGCTGGCCAAGCTCAATTCGTCCACTCATTCAAAACTTCATATATAAACCTGCGCTCAAAGTGATGTCAACGTGCGCAGGTTTATCAATGCAGGGGTACACCAGAGGAAGGGGATCTAGTTTTGTCCCAACACCTGGATCCAACGCCGGTTGTTGCATTTGGTTTATTGTTCTAAACACGACCAAAAGAGAATGATGAAGAACACGTGAATGTTCTACAAATGACTGGCTCTTGCAATCGATTGTACTCTAGGACAAGACAGCACTCAACAAGCCAGTAGCCCTTTCTGCAAACTTGGCACTTTGGAGAGAGAAAATTTGAGCCGATATTTCGGATCTTAATGATTATTTTGCAGCACTATCAGGTAAACAACATATGTGGGGTTTGGCACCAGCGTCGTAAACCTTAACGAAAGCCATAGCCAGCAATACTGACTTTTTATGCCTATGAACTGACACACCCACAAACGGATCACTTTAAACATGGTCAGGATTCTGAGTTATCTGTGATTCACTGGATGTAAAATTAGAACTGTAACTGGAGTGGAGCATGCCAATGTGCATGCAGTTACATTTCATATAGAAGTTAGTGGAAGTACAAGATCCCATATTATGAAAGGTGCCTTGTTCCTCACAATAGCTACTATATCTAAAGGGGTAGCTTGAATAAAGTGTAGACACGTGTAAAGAAAATATGATGTCTGATGGCATGACACACAAGGTTTTCTGAAAATTTGAGTCAGTGTTTGTCAAAAAGGATAGACTTTCGAAAGGCATATTTGTAGCTTTTAATGGCAGTGAGATTTTTTAGGGTTCTGACTTGTGAACTTTGTTCCTACATCTTGGAGGCTTCCACCTGCTAAGAGATTATCAGTTCGAAAATTTTGGGAAGATTATTCTGGGCCTTGCTACGCGATTTCCCAAATCGCAGGTGCAATCATAGAAAGCAGCAATTTTAAAGGAAAGCTGAAAGGACAGGTATGTTGGCGATCCAGGGGTGATTCTGCCTTTGTCAGAATATTCCCATATCTCCTGCCACAAGAGCATTGTTTGTTCTCTCCTCTCCTTCTTCAACTGGGGTGATGCGCATATAGGCTGTTCACAGCAAAATTAGCACTTTTGATAGCCCTGCTTAAGATCTACTTGTATGCACGTAGTGTATTCTTCCGCCTTATATAAGATTAACATTGTCATGGGCCTTATCACTTTATTCATGCGCCGGTCAAGTGAAGTCAAATTATTAGAAAAGTAAATATTTTACTCATCTGCTCATTCTTACACTTCGATGCATAAGAAACAGAAAGCGAAAGAAATAAATTAAATTGTCAGATATGGTTATCTTACACTTTTTACTCGACGTTAAGATACGCCACTAGTTCCCATCCATCGTTATTAACTTTACTGGGCGCGTGTCACTTGTGGCGGCCGATAAAATATATGCAGGTAGGGGCAGTGACATTTCCGAAGGTTGATTTCAAAAGAGGTCACTTTATCGTGAACAGCCTTTAGTAGACAAGTACACAGATACGAACTGGCCTATCGGTTCCTTTTATGTGGGAGTAACCATTCTCTGGTTGGCTGCGCCAGGCTCTAGGAATGAGCTTTGGGTTTGATAAGCTACTGCATGCTGTGAAGGCTTCCATATTGGCCGTGCTACTGGCGGGCGAGTAGGTAACCCGGTGCTGATTGGCGAACAGTTTTCTAACATATAGTTTGGCTGGTGCCGCCATTTCACTGGCGTGTGAGGCTGGAGATCGTGGGATAAGTGGTTGTTTGGCCTCTGTATTATGAAGTACTCTGTGCTTGTGGGGCGACTGAAAGAACTGTGCGCATGAATCGATTCGCTTCCATGTGCCCTACAGGCTCGACGACGAGGGCGCTGCTAGGTAAGAGTTATAATGATATGCATTCTCACGTCTTCGTGGTAAGCACGTATAAAATATCAGAATGACCCACTGTAGTGGAGAAAGTTACTTTCGCTTCAATGCTGTCTAATCGAGACACGCTACTTTGCAAGCGTAGCAGGCACAGTCGTGTTGCGTGACTGATAGCAAAGGCGGACTCGACAGCTCATTAATAACTCAAGTACGAAGCTAAGTATGTGTTATCAAAACGTTGTTCAGGAGCCACTACTGAACCCAAACAGAATGACACCGGATGAATAAATATTTAGTGCTGCTGTTGTTAACGGTAATATTACTGTATGTACATGTACAAACATTGTATAGCTGTCGTAAGTATCTCGTAAAACTACAGTATTTATCAATTATACATACGTATTTGAAAATGCGGTACAACTGAATGTAACAGCAATGAGTTTGAAGATCGGGGAGGCTGAGGTGTGTGGATTTTGAGTCTGGGTGGAGGTGTTTCTAAAATGGTCGCAAAATTGGGCCCACCAGCTTTCCCATAACCGAAATAATTTCAATGCTAGTGTCATGCGCAAACTACCTTGGTTTTTGCGAACTTCTAAGAATTGGGAAGTCAATTTTTGATATTAATTTGGTGGTGGAGCAAACTTTAGAATTCTCCGCCTTAGAAGACTATTGACACTTGGACCTGTGGTTTATACATTTGCAGTCCGTAGCCCGACTTGGGTTAGCTAGTTGATAAATAATTCAGGCAAGCCTCCCCAGTGCAAGTTGATGTGTACAGAGGCTCTGTGTTTCAACCCTTGTTAAGGGTACAAAATGAACTGGTACCGAAACCGGGTCACAACAGCAAGCTGATAGAAAGAGTCCCCAGAAGGCTGTCTCTTAACGTATAGAACTGACAACTTTTTAATCACGCAAAACTTTTGGGTCACCAAGACCGTGTCCAACGATACCAGAAGCCGAGATGTAGATCACCTAGTTTTATAAGAGTAGGGTGTTCTTCTGAATGGGGCTACAAGATCTCAAGTGTTTTCCATGCCATTTGTATAAAGTCTATGTCTACTTGAGTCAAAGACTTCTTCGATGACGGAGATGACGGTAGTTACAAAAGTAAGGTCGATGGTTAGGTGAACTCAAAGTTAAGGGAGTAATCAAAGGGAGTGACTACATAGGGCCCGTACCAGACCATCATTCTTGTAAAGCTGACATGACACAAGTTTTAATATTGAGAAGTTATGAAACGCAGTGTTGAGGAAGGTTATGCAGAAAAACCTATTGGCCACATGTAACACACAACTTTTTTTTTTTTGCGGTTGAGAATAAGTGGACGTGGATACAGGAGGCTGGAACCCAGATCTCGATGTGAATGGCTGGCGTGCTCACAGCCCGGCTGTCAAATTACGTGTGTGGCGTTTCGCATGCCTGTCGCGAGTCTCCGATCGTGAAGTTATGATTGAGGTCGTGGTGGAAGGTAAATAGTAACAAATTATGAATATACGTAGATAGTTCATGTTTCTTTGAAAATTTTTTTAAAACTCTGCTAAGTTTTCTTCTATCCATTGTACATTCCTGCATAGACACATGTAAAATAATTATACTGCAATCTATCTAATGATTATTTAATTTTATTGCTCTATATTACTACATCGTCAATCTTTCCTGTAAATGGTATGAAAAGAAAAACGTTTAAAATCACAGTGTCGAATGTGTGGGACTTTACACGGGAAGTGGTTCAACGACATTCTCTATACACTGCAGAAAACAACGTCCAATAAGAGAAGTCCCTGGCGTTATGCAAGAAACACCAATCATTGTTGACACAAGTCCCATGAACAGGTGCTGCCAACGACAACAAAGATAACCACGTTTCCCTTGATCACGATATGTGACAGTGCGTTATACCGATTTCTCGACAGTTCCGAAGAAGTAAATAAGATTAGCACTCGTAGCAAACTTTATTATAAATATCCCTGTCCATATTTATAATATTAGAAATGCAGTTAAGGTATGGAAATTTATTAAAATAACTATCTCAAACGTGAATAATTAACCAATTACGAGCAGCATTATCTGCACCCACCACAGTATTTACCCCATTCGTGTGGATGAAGTAAACTTATTTTCATCTGAGTATATCTTCAACGGGGCTCACGAATTAACCGCACAACTTTGAATCAGGATAAAAAAAAATTTTTTTGCTTTAACTTTTTTGTTGAATTAAAACTCGATCCGACGAAACGTAGTTAATAGTCTCATAATCCAAGTCACATGGCAGAGGCAGTTCCAATGGCCGTGGACCAGATCTGCCAGTGGGAATGTGCTTCTGACGTCATGCTTGACGACGTATACATACGAAAACATTCCGACAGCACGTGGAGGTCCCTTCAACGTAATCACTACATTACATTGAGCCTATCTGCAGCAAATTATGTAAGTAGTGTAATATAGCCGACCCTGGCACAAGGGCATCGGGCATAGGAGCCGGAGACGCCCGGCCGCCATCTTGTTACGTCACCCGACCGCCCATTTTTCCCTTTTTCCCCTCAAAATTTCGCTTTTCCCCTAAAAAAATGTCCCTTTTTCCCTAAAGAAAAGTTAGAAGCCCCCAAAAATGGTAGAAGCCCCCCTCGTGCAAAAACAAGCCCCTGAAAACCAATTTTCGCTAATTTAATTAATTTGAGAGGTTTCCTTCGGATCTATAGAGCAGTGGCGGCCATATTGGTTTTATAGGCATACCCTATGCCAAATCGATACAAGGTATTATAGAGGATAGGATTCAGACCTAAGCATCAGCCATCTCTCATCCATATTGTATGCAGATGACCGGTGACCTCGACCATGACCCATAACCTCGACCATGACCCATGACCTTGACCTTTGACTGTTGACCTTGAAAATTAAAAAAGTTCGAGAAATCCAAAACATTCCAAAAATTCCAAAAAATATCCCAAAAATATTGCAAAAAATCCCAAAATATTTATTATTAACACTAAGTTTTTAACAAATTACTAAAAAAATTATTTTTGAAGCATATGATTTTTTTTAAACTTACATTTCCCAGCACCACCATTAATCACATTCGGTCCATCCCCAGCAGACGACAGACTCCCGCGCACCCACTCCCCTCACCTATACTGATTCTGCCATTTTGATTTTTCTTCGTTCGTCATTTGTTTATACATTACTGGAGATCACCATCTTGGTAGGCATTCGCCATCTTGGTAGGTGACCACCATCTTGGTATATATCACTTGTCTGCCATCTTGGAAGCCAATGCCCATTAGTAATTTAACTTTAACCTGCGACCCATGATCCCTGACCCTCTAACACTGTCCCCATGACCTTGAAAACAAGAACTTGAGGAAAATACATACATGTCGGCAAATATAATACATTACAGACTACTACCGCCATGTCAGATGCAGACTACCACGACCTTGACCCCATGCCATTTAATGACCTTGAAAACCAAAACTAGATAAAAATACATTAAAGCCAACAAGCATAATACATTACAGGCTACCACCACCATATTAGATACATACTACCTAGAACTTGACCCCATGACCTTGAATGACCTTGAAAGTAAAAATTTGTGGAAAAATACACAAAATTCAGCAAGCATTGAAGACTACCACCACTATTATAGATGCAGACTACCTTGACCTTAACCCCATGTCCTTGAATGACCTTGAAAACAAAAATCAAGAAAAAATGAATAAAAGTAAGCAAACATAATATATTACAGACTACCACCGCCATGTTAGATGGAGACTATCTCGATTTTGACCCCATGACCTTGAAAACACAAAGTCGAGAAAAATACATGAGTCAGCAAAAATAATATATTACAGTAAACCACCACCATACTAGATGCAGGCTTCTTTACTCAATGACTTTGAATGATCTTAAAACAAAATCTCGGGAAAAAATTGTAAAAAAAATCGAGCAACATATATAACATTAGACCCCCTTCCCTTGCTAACCCTTCCACCACCGCACACCCCTTCGCACTTCATCCTGCCTTCTGGCCAACACCTCTTTCCACACTGCTGTTGTTCAGCAGGTCTGTCTCAACATTTTCCCTCTGCTCTAAATCTGTTGCATCCAACCTGCTTAGACTGTATTACAATATTAACCCACTCTCTAATATTTTGTACACTTCATTTCAACATATACCTTTGTTACCATATAATTGATTATGCACATACGGTGAGAGAACATTGCAAAAAATATTTAAGTCGATTTTGAGGGGAAAAGGGAATTTTGAGGGAAAAAAGGAAAAAATGGCAGTCGGGTGACGTAACACGATGGCAGCCGGGTGGCCACGTCTCCGATGCCCTTGTGCCAGAGTCGGCTATATTACACTACTGATGTACTTCAATTATGATTCTGCCATATTTTTTTTGCGATTAAATGAGAAATTTTTGAATATCCTGCTTAAGATAAGTTTTTCTCTTCATTTTACGCATTTATGCCATATGGTATTTGGGCTAAACGTCTCGTCGACAACGTGGTCATTAAGGACGGCGCAAGTTGCACAGGAAAGAGGGATTCGGGAAGAATTGGGAAGGAATCAGCCACGTGGCCTTTGTTAGGGACCCATCCCAGTATTCTCCTGGACTGTTTTCGGGAAACCTTGGAAAACTGAAATCAGTATGGTCGGACCGGGAATCGAACCCGGGTCCTCCCGAATGTGCGCCACCACGCACGGTTTCAGCTAGATGAAATATTCGCATTGTCATGGCCTAATGATTTTATTCATGCATCGGTCAAGTGAAAAAAAAGTGAAATTGCCAGAAAACTTTTTGTGTTACTACCATGCAATTTCAAGGTTACGTTCAACTATCCTGAAGCCCTGCTTGAGTTCTATTTCCATAATATTCCTCCGCCTCGTGCAAACAATGCTTAACCTAGTCTATAAAATTACACCAAACGGACAACGCACCGCATTCGCGCGCACTATGTGTGATAACAATAATGCGTGAAAATTATTTATTACTAGGCATTACCAACACACCTATTTTCTCCCTGTTTTGTTAAATACTTGTTGCAAACGAAATATTATGATTAATATATACAATATAATCCAATATAATCACAAATACGGTAGTTTTATGTTAACAGTTTTAACAGAAGTATACGTGGCATATTTAGGAAAAAAGCCCAACATGTCATGCATTGGGTGAGTTTTTAAATGTTTGATTTAAAAAGTGTAAAGAAACCGCGAACAGACTACAACATGCCATTTTTTACTCTAATGATTATAGAGTTTAAAAATACAAAAATTACTTGCCAGAAATTTAAACATGACACTGTAAAAAAATTACATTTTTACTGAGTTATCGTTTGTAATTTTTCAAATGATTGTTACAGCACAAAAATTTGTCTTGTAAAACCACTCGTTTGTAAAGCTACAAGGGCCGTGTTTGTAGTAGAGCTCAAGAAATGTTGGTACTATACTGACTCGTATCCCCGAGCTTCAGCAAAATGGCGGACACACAACCAACCACGTAAAACCGTATATAGCCGTGTGTGTAAAAACTATGGGTGATGTAAACTGTAGTTGCTTGCAAAAATAAATATATTGCGAGTTTGAATAACGTAACACGTTGGAAGAACTCAAATAATCACAATAAAACGACAATTTTAGTCAAACTTTACTGTATTACTCATTAACCGTTAATGTTTCCTAGATATTTAATATAAAATAAGGGTTAAGTACGTAAGTCAAGTTGGTGTAGTGATTAAGGGTGCAGGGTCGTAATAGGGCCTATAAAGGGCGTGGGTTCTAGTTCCTCTGCTGGCAAAGTGTAATTTTTTTTTTCACAATTTTTATTTGGTAATATTTTTTAAAAATTAATTTATCACATTAGTTTTCTAGAAGGAAAAATAATTTTATGTACACTTTTCAATACTCTAAGTTGTAATACAAGGCTATCATTTGTTATATTACAAATAGATGTAGTGGAGATTTTAAAAGGAAACTGTTTGTAGATTTACAAAGGAATTTCTTGGCAACTGAATTTCCAATAACTTTTCTTGTAAAAGTACTAATTTATTATTTTTTTTTTTTAGTGTGTATGCTTACATCTGAATACAATGTTAAAACTTGGAACTATTTGTAATCAATTCGAATTGTTTAACTGATGACATGTTATGGTGATAAAAATTTCTGAGTCACACTTGATCAATGATTTAACTCAATCAGACACCCAGTTTACGTACGGAAAGGTTATTTTTTTACTATTGCAATACACTTAGAAGTACAATGGCCAGTTGTCTTTGCTCTCGGTAGACCATACTACAAGCTGTTCACGATAAAGTGAGCACTGTTAAAATCAACCTTAGAAAGAATTCACTGCCCCTCCCTGCCTATATTTGAACGGACGCACCGAGTGACATATGCCCAGTGAAGTTGGTAATAATGGATGGCATGTAGTTCCACATATTAAAGTCGAACAAAAAGTGTTAGGTAACCATTTGTGGCGTCTTAAATTATTTCTTTTGCTTTCTGTTTTTTTTTTTTAATGCACTTAAGTGTGCAAATGTCCTGGTAAGTATAATAATTGCTTTTATAGTAATGCCGCAGTTTCGCTTGATCGACGCATGAATGAAGTGGTTAGGCCCATGGCAATGTTAATTTTACATATGGCGCAAGAATGCAAACACGCATACAAGTAGATCTTAAGCAGGGCTTTCAAAAGTGCTAATTTCCCCGTGAACATCATATACTGATTTAGGCTATGACTGTTCCGTATTACTGTACTCGAACACAAAGTCAATGGATGTGGTTGTGACTGCGATACAAGTGCTTCGTCAACTCGAGTATTAAAAAAAAACGCATTTAAAGCATTTCATTGTTTGCAGAACCTGGAAACATAAAGTAAAGTGCGCCTGGAGGTGTTAACGAAGTCACGCGGTCAGTGACTGTGTAAATTCGCGTATGCGGGAAGGATATACGACGACGAAAATGTAGATCGTGGGCAGGACTTTAAAAGGCGCTCAATTGACCACTAACAGCCATTAGTAAAGGACGCGCGAAATTCGAGTTTTTTATCAGGCAACCTGTAGTCATCACAGTCCTGTTATTAATCCAGCTGATATCGTTTGCTTATTGGCTTGACTAGGTAGGACTGGCGACTTAACTTCGCGCCATTGGACCATACGAATATCGAGTGTTTATTCATTGGCGTACCGTGCTGGAACGTGTGGTTCGATGACAGACGCTGTGCATTTTGTGGGCGGGAGTATTTATCAAATTTATGTAATTTTTTATTACCGGTTTACTTTTACTGATGAAATTTAAATGCAGCTCTAAATATTTAACAAACGTTTGAAAAATCTCGCCATGTATGACGTGTTTAGTTATTTCCAACTAATGCCATATATCACAAGCGTGTCGTACTTGTTTTCATAAAAGTTACTTTATGTTAAATGGAACTGTTATAAATATTTTATCTATAGATAATTATGCTTCATTTATAAATAATTCGAATTAAAAAACAGAGAGAGAACGTGTGTGTAGGTAGCGCCTAGTGATAAATCGTTCTTATAAAAAATACTGTTACAACAGATTGTGCACGAATCCGGTGCGTTGTCCTTTGGTGTAATTTTCCAGACTTAGTTAAGATGAGTTTGCGCGAGGCGGAGGAATATCCTAAAAGTAGAACTCTGGCAGGGCTTCGGAATAGTCTGAAGTAACCGTGAATGGATGATAGCAAAGATTAGGCTGTTCGCGGTAAAATGAGCACTTTTGAAAGCCCTGCTTAGTATCTTCTTGTATACACGTTGTGTGTTCTTCCGCCTCATGTAAAATTAACATTTCCATGGGCCTCATCACTTTATTAATGCGTAGGTCAACTTAAACAGTGAAATTATTAGAAAAGTAAATATTGTAGAAATCTGCTCATTTTTACACTACGACGCAATAAAATTTACAGAGAGCGAGAGAAATAATTTAAGTTATCATAAATGGTTACGTAAAACTTTTTGACCGACGTTAATAAATGGAACTGCTTTCCCCTCCACCGTTGCCAACTTTACTGGGTGCATGTCACTCATTGGGCTAGTTAAAATATATGCAGGTAGGGGCAGTGATCTATTTCTAAGTTTGATATCAAAAATGCTTACTTGATCGTGAACAGCCTTCTTAGTTGTGATGGGAGGGGGTGGTCACTGCACATCTAGCGCGTGTCCTCCGAGTGAGAAACAGGCGGTCGTGGTGTTGGCTGGTTTAACGGCCCGAAAGCCGGCACACCCTCCATCCTCCTGCACTGCAACACTGTACTCGGATGAGTAAGATAATACACGGCAATTTCCCCTCTTCTTTCTTAGTGCCTTGTACCTTCTTTCTTGGTCCCACGTGGCGTTCTGAATCAAACCTGCCTCCTCGCCAGTAGGTAGGGATAGGAACATTTCGCGAGTTCATATCATTTCAGGACAAGATAGACGTAAAACAAGTGTATACTGAAGTCGACTTTTCAATTGGATCGCAGTTTATTAGACATGCCCGGGATGACTCTGAGCAAATAGCAGACTTGCAAGGAAACAAGTAGCGAGTGCTATACTGCCAGGTGTGAAATAACACTGGCTACTCTATGGGGCAGCAGCCAATCAACAAACATCTGAGACTCGAGTATACACATGACTGTGGAATCTAGTCTACAGGTCATTGAACTCGCGAATTTTTCCCATCCCTACCAATGGATCACGCCCTGGCTTTCGTGGTGTTGGCAGGTCGGCGGAGGAGGCGGCGATGGGCAACGGTGCGACCAGCATGGCGCAGGGCAAGCGAGCCCAGCCCCAGCCCCAGCCCCAGGTCGATCAGTCCGCCGCGGCGCAGCCTGGAGCCGGGGCGGCGAGCGACGAGTTCGAGTACCTGAAGGACCTGGTGCCGCAGCTGCGCAAGGACGCGCATGAGTGGGAGAGCAAGGCCGACTGCCTGGAGACCGAGGTGCTAACCCTGCGGCGGGAGCTCAAGGTCCGCGAGCAGGAGGTGCTGCGTCTGCAGCGCGAGGTGCACAAGCTCAAGGTCAGTCCCGCCCCACCTCCTCCTCATTCTTTGTCGTTTTAAAGCGGTTCTCACAATAGAGCGTTGCGTCGTGTCGAGCATCAGCCAATCAGAGCATTGACACTAGCGTCGAGCGTCGAGAACGTTGCACGGGCGTCGAACATAGGTCGTCACCAGCGTCGGAGAATAAGAAGAAAAACTTTTCTGTACTTCATAATAAATAAACTGGCGAGAAACTGAGATAAAGAACAAATGAAAATATGTACCTACATAACAAAAGTTTTACAGTGATATTAATCGAAGGCCAAATTTATATCAATTTTACCTACCTTTAGGAAAACAGTATGTTTCCCGATGCCTGAAGAGTTTTTTAATTTTCTACATCATTTTTTATTTTAATGTAAACGTTTATATCACTAAGCAATATCAATTGTACTAAATAAATGGCAAGAAACTTCACTGCATTTCGTTCGTTTTCAGCGTTTCATTGCGAGGTTCCTTGCAGGATCACAGATGGCAGCACGGTCTGTGTCGCCGGCGGCTAGCGTCAGAACATCGCTCTGTTGTGAAGACGTAAATAACGTTCGTCGCTGGCGGCGAGCGCCACGTCGCGTCGCTCTATCGTGAAAACCGCTTAAGGGGTCCGCCGACGCCTGAAGCACGACACTCTGAACTGGCGTGTAGCGTTCCTGTCGCGCTGCGTGTACCTTTAGGTGTTTAAAGTGGCGACCCTGTAATTTTTCTGGCGAGGTAACAGCAAACAAATCGGGCAAACCGGCGAATGTTGGTCGCGAGCCGACTTACGCTCTTGCATGTGTGTGATGGATGAAATTCCCTTATCATGCCCATGTGGGCAGTAGGAAAAGACGCCACATCGCGCTGATTGTGTTGATAAAAAGAAAGGTCGATAGAAAGAAAGGGGAGAATGGTTATGTGAAACTAGCAGTCGTCCACCAATTACATTATCAGTTGCCCACGCCACCCACAATGTGTGGCGGGGATCACATCTATGTGGTAACACAGCGTACTTCTCAGGAGTCTGCCGCAGAACCTACCGGAAATTAGTATATGATAAGATTTGGTAAATTATAAAACAGGATATTTTATTAGTCGATTTTTATTAAGAAACATTTCATGGTAATGAAATTCAATGCTGTGGGTGGAGCGAAAGCTTCAGACACTAAATGTTTAACTTATTACATCAAGTGGCTGGACACGAAGTCGGATTGTGCAAGTAGCGGTTCCGCGATATTTGTCTAGGGGCCTACATAGAGTGAACGTAAATTAAAGGGGCAAACTTCAGAAGGTAATTCCCGACCTGAAAAGGAACAAAAATGTCCATATCAACATATGTCCGGAAATTGACAGCGAGGCTGCAATAAAGCAATTAGTACCGGTACACATGACATGGAATTAATTAAGTGCATCCAGGTTACAACAGATGTTCAAAGTGGCCACCATGGGATGCAATGCAAGCATACATTCGTTACATCATTGATTGCCTCACTCTTACGAATGTTCATGACCTGTACCCGAAGAGCGTCACCGGTTACACGGCCACGCCGTTCAAAGGTCTGCACATCAGGAACTGGCTCCGCATACACAACACTTTTCAGATGCCCCTACAAGTAAAAATCAAGGAGGTTTATGTCCGGTGATCGCGTGGGCCATGGAACAGGACCGTCTCGTCCTATCCATCTTCCAGGGAAGCTGTTGTTGATATGCTGATGAATATTATGGAGGGAGTGGGTTTTATGAAAGGACCCGTGCTCACACAAATGCCCAAAAATGGCAGCAAAGGTTTTTGTGATTTGGTGGGTACTTTCTGTGAGGGCACGTGGCTCGGTAAATTCGTGCGGCCTCGCGACCATTTTCATGTACTTGACCGTATACGAACACTATCTCAGCTTGTTCCTGGAATGAATAACCGACCATTGCACTTCGCCTTGGCTACAATCACACAATCTGCAACACACAAAAGCACACTGCGGGTATTGTTATGAGAGAAAGATGTCATTTATCAGTGCCATCTACCTTGGAAAATATGCGTTTCAGGGCATATGTTGATATGAACATTTTTGTTCCTTTTTCACTCAGGAATGACCTCCTGAAGTTTGCCCATTTATTTTCCGTTCAACCTTTATACTGCTGGTAAGAAGTAACAACCAATTTATATAAGGAAAATGCATCTGAATAACATGACCAGAATATTTTTAACCGTAATTGGAATCATTGGGTACTTTCGCATATTCAATTTTTAATTTCTGTATGTTACCGAATTAGCTTTGGACACTTTCGAGGCATGATTATGCAATTCCGATCTAAGAATAACATACTTTCTAATATAAGGTTAGTTGGGTTAAGTGTTGTAATTAAAATTATAAGGAAAAATATATATTTGATATTGACGGAGTTTCAATTTTCAGATCAAAATCGTTTAAATCATTTGTAAAGAAGTGTAGTAGATACATCTTTTATGCAGCTCTATCTTGCTTTTCTTACGATTTCGCTGTAAAACAAGGATTTATTTTTTAATGGAATGATATAATATTTAAATAAGACGTGTGGATTAACAAATTGTATAGCCAAGTTAGTAAAAGATATGCACATTTTGACGCATAAGTATACATTTAAACAGTCACTAGAAAATGCACATTTATTTAACGCTATACCTATAAAAATATGGCGAACGCGGCCCGGTACATTGCGGCCCCGAGCTGACCACTTCCTTTAGTGGAGCGAAGCAAAACATGAGTCGAGAACGAACACGTGAATATAGACCATTCGAGGTAAAGTGGGCACATTTGAAAGACCTCTAATTTGGAATCATAGTCAGTAAATATATTCCATTTTAGCCTTAGACGTTAAATCTTCGGTGCGGTGGAATATATACACTGTGTTTATTACTTACATGGCAATATTTTTATTATAAAGTGGTTAAAGGATAGAAAATTACCGAAAGGAAAAACTACAGCCTCAAAAGTACTCACTTTACCGTAAACAGGCGAATATTTGCACTTGTAGGAAGGGATTCGCCCCCTTTGTTTAGAAATTCCTTGAATATCGCGTTTGGGGTCATTCAACGTCAGCCTGACTAATGTCTACCAAGGTCACCAGTTCACCCACGTTAATCTCCAAGATCAAGGTGGCTCTCACAAAAGTTACACATGGCCGCAGCATGATCAAATTCAGAGCACCCAGCTATTGCGTCATGTAGGCCTACCAATCTCACCCTAACTATGCTACTAAAATGGTACAAATTCATTTTCCACCTCTTCGAGCAGCTCGTCGTTATGGTACATTCAAAGACAGAACGTGTGTGTTGATTGTATTGTTTTAGTTGCCTTTGATTCGAAAGGTCGCTCATATCTGCGCGGCCCCACATGCGCAGTGTTTTCGCAGCAAATGGGCAACTTGAGTGTTTACTTGAAGCTGGCCCCGTCTTTCGCGCTGTCGCGATAATTAACTGAAAGTGCTTCAACGTTTTCCGTGGCGCCAAGTACGCGCAGCGTCCATGAGATTCTGTTTGCTGTTCCAATACAGCGCCCTTACACAAACATCAGGCCCTGACGACTCCCTCCTCGGCACAAACATGTTTGATGGACGAGGCCAGTAGCGGACATTTTCTCCGCAAGCGTGCGCAACACAAATCTTCCCGAAAATTGCACAGTGGAACCGGAAATGATTTTACATTGTTTTGAATTTCGATGTAATTATCTCTTGGGGTGAGAAATAATGTAATCCGTTTAAAATAATCAAACTCAGGTTTAATGTCTGTATTTAAGTATATTAACCGATGTAAGCAATAAGTGGAAACCCGAGAATTTCGCGGGTTCATTTCTAGACAAGTTGGAATTCACACACATGTACGTTCATGTTACCTTTGTAATTGGTCGACGTGTTGCTTGACACCTCCTACAGATAAATGAGCCAATAACAAACATGCAATAAATTGTGCGCCCAACCACCGCCTTGTACTACCACAGCAATCAACCAATAAACAGTTGATATCTGTATGAGAGTATATAATACTGTGAAGTCTAGCCTACAGGTCATTGCACTCGTGAATTTATCGGTGTGTCTAGCAATAAATCTACTTTCCTTACACGGATGAAAATATTCTTATGACGATCTTAAAATCTTAGATGGCATGTTGGCCTTGACGACAGAAATTTGGAGTTGGAACCAAAATCGTATGCAACACTAGTGGGACAGTTAGAAATACTTAGAATCCCTCATACTGTATGCTAGCGCGCAAACAACTGCATTATGGAGGTAGGAATCGGAGCATAAACTTAGGTTGCAGTCAATCTGATATTTTGTGAGACTGAGTTTACTGACCTGGAATATTTACAGGACTGTCATTTTGAAAGTAAGCGCGCGTGTTACCTAACGAAACATACAAGTCTGCCTTGCCTACTGTGGCATTATATGTGCGTGTAAGATTTAGTGGGGATTATTGATTGGTCCCCGAAATAAGGCTTAAATATTCAATTTATTTACCTGGGACTATTTTATAGAAAGGAGGGCAAAATAGACTCTGAATAGGCATGTTTAGTGCTTCTAATTAATACCATATTTATACAAGGTTTGGTACTAATGTTAAATTATTTCCATTGTCACCATTTAAAACTGAAATTTTGACCCACTTAATACATGTAAGTTTAGGCGGACTATCATAGCTCTACTTGCGTGCAACATTTGGCGAGAATCGGTTGATTTTTTCCCGCGATATAACATATAAACTTAATGGTAAAGAAAATAATCTTTATGTAGACATATTTGATTTTCGTAATATACGCTCCATGTATACTAAGTTGAGTTTAAATTGGTAAAATGGTTTCGTATGTATAGAATTTCAAGCTAAAATTTTCTTATGGCTGTCATTTTGAAAATAAGTTTACACCCCTGAAAACATACAATTTTACGTGACCTGCCGTAGTGCTACTTGTTCTCCAAATTTGTTAGTAATCAGTTGATAGTATTCCTGGATATAACAAGGAAACTTTATTTTACGTGACCTGCCGTCTACTTGTTCGCCAAATTTGTTAGTAATCAGTTGATAGTATTCCTGGATATAACAAGGAAACTTTATTTTACGTGACCTGCCGTCTACTTGTTCGCCAAATTTGTTAGTAATCAGTTGATAGTATTCCTGGATATAACAAGGAAACTTTATTTTACGTGACCTGCCGTCTACTTGTTCGCCAAATTTGTTGGTAATCAGTTGATAGTATTCCTCGATATAACAAGGAAACTTTATTTTACATGACCTGCCGTAGTGCTACTTGTTCTCCAAATTTGTTAGTAATCAGTTGATAGTATTCCTGGATATAACAAGGAAACTTTATTTTACGTGACCTACCGTAGTGCTACTTGTTCGCCAAATTGGTTAGTAATCAGTTGATAGTATTCCTGGATATAACAAGGAAACTTTATATTACGTGACCTGCCGTCTACTTGTTCGCCAAATTTGTTGGTAATCAGTTGATAGTATTCCTCGATATAACAAGGAAACTTTATTTTTCATGTGGCGCTTTGTTACAAAGAGAAAGGCAAAATAGACTTTACACCAATAAATTTGGCACTTGTAATAGATATTTTCAGCATACCAAATGTGGTCAACATTGGTCAAACGGTTTGGTAAATATGGGAAATAGAACTGAAATATTTATATGAGCACCAATATGAAATTAAGTTCATTATCAGTTTAAATCGCGTAAGTTTTGTGACCATTTTGGCACCACCGTGGATCATAATTCCACCATAAAACCCTCCTTGCGTCCATTAAATTACTTATTTAAGTATATGCACAAGGAGAACCACAAAACAACCAACTATCTCATCATCATTGTCATTAGCAGAGTTATCTGTTTTGTGAAAAACAAAAAGGGCCAGAAGGCAAACTATTCAACAAGGAAAAGGATATCTACTCTACTGCGTAACATTCTCTTTCCAACAACCATGTATTTTACTAAACAATCTAAAAAAAATACAATTTATTTATTGTAGCAACAAATATCTCTGATTTTCTTTGATTTTAACTCACACGTCCTTCAAAATACAAGTTAAGCACCGTTCTTAAGTAACACCTTGTAAATTAAATATTTAATAAAACAATGGGTTCACCTAACCCTAAAATCGATCAATCTCACCCAGGTACACGTACAATGTCACAAATCTTAAAACCTTGTACCTAAAACATACTAAAATTTTATTACAATATTCCAATACATGTTACGTTGTTCTTATACATTCTGTTTGTATTATCCATACAATAATTAAAACAGAGATACACCCCAAAAAACGCCTTTACAATGCTTATGCACTACTCTAAAAACAAAGGGTGGTTAAATGTTTCAAGATTTCCTATAATACAACATGGCTGATATCCAACATTACAAAACTTTACCATACAATTCTATTGAACAGAGATCTTTACAAAGCACTCAAACTGGCATCCAACATCCACAACATATAATGGACCAGTGCACATAGGGATATGCTCCCTCCCTCACTCCACCCAGTGAGCGGCGGTACACACTGATCCCCCACAATCAGCACCATCCACCCTGTATTGGCCAAGGGATACTCTACCTGCGATAACCACCGAAATGATCCGCACTGCCTTTCCTCACTCCACTCAACAACACTCACTCTCAGAGAAACACAGGTCCCAATCCAAGGGAATCACTTAAACCTCTCTAGGATATTAACCTGGTTTTCCAACTACTGCTGCAGCTGGCTCCTGCAGGGGTTGCTAAGCGGCACGCTGAAGCAAGGTGCAGAGTGACCTCGGCCAGTCGAGCCATTGCTTTAGCATAATACATACCAGGGGATTGAGCGCGAGGTCAAAACAGGAGTATATAAACTCAGAGCGACGGCGGCTTTCGGAGCTATCTTGCCTGCAGCTGCCGGAGGCTCTACCCGAGGACTGCGAGATGAGATCATCACCCGACGAGCCCGCCATCGAGAGAGCTGCTACGAGACTTCGACAGTGAGAGGCTAAATAGCCATTCCCTGGTAGGACGACTGAAGGCACGTAGGGCGCGGGACTTGCGAACGCTATTAAGCTCCCTACGAGCATAGAACCGCCTTCAAGCTTAATGCTTAATGTAATCGAGTAAAACAATCATCGCCTTTTTGATAGTTAATTGGTAATATCAAGTTTGCTACTTGCCGAATAACTATTGTATTCAATTTATTTACTAGTCGCCTGCTTGAGGTGTGATTGTAATTGTTAATTTGAATAAAAGTAGTATTTTGTAATTGAGTGCTTTCCTTTGAGCTACCCTTATCCCCTTTGTTAATGCGTGAACTGATCCCCTCTGGACAGGCCACAGCACAACCAATACCTTCTTACGCAACTAGAGTTCCCTTCCCACTTCTCAAGCGGCCTGCCCTATTTCCCGATCAGAAAAACTGCCCACACTTAGTATAAACTGATCCAGGACACTTCCTCCAGGTCTGCTTGAAAGTCTTTGGAACCCTTAGTATACCTCAAACCCCATAGCCTCGTGTCACTGTTTCCCCCATGCCGGCTTCCTCCCAGACTCCAAAAACATACTGACCACTTCCTTTTACCGGTTTTCCTCCCGGACTCCAGAATGTGGACCAGTGAGACAACTGCTAGCAACCAATACGCTGCGTCCGAACCTTCCACTTCTTACTACTTAGGTATCCTTTCACGAACCGTCCTCTTAATCAACTTCTACTTTTGTCCACTTCAAAACAAGACCACGTCAAACTTAGTTGTTTCCAAACCTTTTACAAGTCCCTTCTCAATTTCACTCCCAAAAACTAAGTCTTTGTCGGTATCACTACTGAAAAACTAAGTTCATAAGAGACACGCGCTGAAAATATTGCAACTGCCGAACTACTCTTTCAGAGCCTAAGTCTTTACTCTTCACTATTTCGGAGACTTTAAAATTTGAAGCCAATCTTAACTCTTACTGCTGCATCGAAGCTCTCTTCTAACCAAAGAGGATTCCAACCTTATCCTTGGTCTACCCGCTCTCCGGCGGGGCGCATCTCTCCGACGCCATTTTTTTGTAATGGCGAACCCCCAAATTTTGCTACGCCAGCCTAAGCACCTTCACAGTTCTGTGTCCCCCCCCCCCCCGGCATTCAGGTTAGTAGCTAAGTCAGTTGGAGAATGGGATATGTATCAGGGCAAGCCCTTTACGTTTTAGGTCGAGTTTAATGATCAAAATTGTGCCAATGTATCGCGGCTGAGCAGAGTAGTCTGGTGCCATGGCCGCAATTGTAGACATGGACACATCCCGAAGGGAGAAGGATCTAGATGAAAGAGCATAGCAAACCAGGCAAAACGGAAAGGGTCTGGGAAATGCAAATTTCCTTTTGCTGTATTAGGGTTGGAGAAAGTAGGGTGATTGTTAGTTCGCGAAGATAGACTTTGTGAGGGTAATGAGTCGTGATATGAAATGTGTCTAGCCGCTTCTGGAATGTATCCAGGGTCGTACCGCAGTAGCACGGCCCGGGTGGTGGGGGACAGAACTGCACCACCCGCCCGAATATGCCATCATCTTTCTGGAAACAGAAGAAAGTTCAGCCTCCAGGAATAAAAATTAGGAGTATTTAGGAAGAGGAAGGGGGAGGTGGGGCACGGTAATGAGATGAAATTACCTACGTCGGTATTTCGCTTGCTATTCGCGTAAAATGTATGTTGTGTGTTGTTTGTATTTGTGTATGTAAGTGTAGGTGTGCCACTTCACAACCCCCACCAGCTGCTGCAGAGAACACACTACGCCACAGCCTCTTCAGTTTTTGCTGGTAAACTGACAAGAGGCCGCCTTGGAATCGGCAATGATGACAGACCATACGCACACGCAACTGTCGGATGGGAGAAGCGTCGCAGCACATGTGTGTGTATGGGACAGAGTGTTTGCAATGTAATTCGCATGGTCGACGCCATTCAAGGGCTATAGGGCGTATGTTTTACCTTTTTTCTGCGATTACATAGTACTTCGCATCAATTTAACATGGGTGTGGAGATTATCACGCAGTGTCTCTGAGGCCATGCGCGCACCTTCAATATATACCGTGCTATATTCCTACCACGAGCCTTCCCCCACCTTGCGACCGCTTACTACAGCGTGCTCTTTATGCTCGCGGCGCCCCTATACGGACGAAGCGCCATCTATACTAAAAGTATTTCCAGCCACTTCCCAGCTCGGGAAAACACAACCAATCACGCAGCAACTCAAATATACATTCGCCTTAACAAGGCAAACCGCAACCCGCCATAGCACTGAACATTGCGGGTAGCGGAGCACCAGAGTTCAGCTGTAACACAATAACACAGAACATAAAACACTTAATTTAAAAACAATCCTTTTCCATGACGGTCACAAACCCGTCACACTTAACACGGCATTCCGCAATGTTTCTTGCACGCCAAATTTGGCGGAGATAGGTTGAACTGTTTGCGAAATATTAATTTAAAAGCTTTATTATTCATGTAGTGAAATAATCCAAAATGGCGGATCAGTAACAATATATCTGTCTCAACTCTCTGAACATGATGCACTCTGAATATACCAAATCTGGTTTCTGGTTTACAAGGATTGAATTTTTTTTCCCGATATGTGGCAGACAAAATAGACATTGTATCAGCATATTTAAATCTTGTAGTTGACACTTTCAACATACCAAGTTTGGTCTAAATCGATCTAACGTCATGGTTCATACAGTATACCAAATTAACTAAGATATTTATATGACCACCGTACTGAAAATAACTGTCACCCATTTGAATCGCAAATGTTTTCATTGCCCACCATAGTATTTCTTGTTTGCCAAATTTGGTACAGATCTGTTAATTGTTACCGTATATATTTTATATTTTTATAGTGGTGCTATCTTACAAAATAAAGGGAAAAAGGGGGCATGTAATTGTATATTTGATGCATGTAGCTGATGCTTTTAGCACTCGAAGTTTGGTCTAAATTAGTTAAACGGTATGATATACCTACCAAATTAACATAAAATATTAATATCGCCACCGTGTTGGAAATAATTCGTATACGGTAACATAACTTCTCACAGTATTAATGTTTGCGAGATTTTGAGGCAATATAAATGGTAATTTCCTAGTGATGATATAAAAGCTTAATTTTTTTCACGTATTGTTATCTTCCAAAATTATTTATTAATATCAACATACCTCTCTAAATTATGTAATTCCATGGTTATCTGTGAAAATCCTAAATCTGGTCTAAATTGGTTTAATGGTTCCCGAGACATGAAATGATATTTTTTAATATTCAACCGACCACCATTTTGAAAATAAGCACGCTTCATGGCAGAAAACTGAAAAATTAGGACATTCTTACTAAGAACTTTGTGTGTGTGTATATATATATTTTTGTGAAATTCGGTTAATGGGTTCAAAAGTCACCAGGGGAAAAAAAGGGGGTGGGACATACATTCCAGACAAACGTTCGCATGAAGAAGGCTAAAATCATCCAGACTGAGGAATTGAATCAGACTTCTATAAAAATGTCATTTAGCCGGCATTTACAAAAAGCAAAGAATCGACTACCTTTTTTTTATTTATTTTTGTATAAAGGTACTGTGTGATGCACGGCGTTATTTATTTTAATGGGCGTTTAACAGTTCATTAAGAAGACATTACAGAGAGAAAAAAAAATTTCAGTCAGCGACACCACACAATATTTCCATTGACAATAAAGACGCCCATCTACGTGTCCTGTAAACCCTGTTGTAAAGTGTGCAAATACACGTACTTAATGCAAGCTACTGTACTTGAACTTAGTCTGTTTTCAGACGAATAGAGAATATAAATCTAATGGGTCTGGAATAGAACTTCCAACACATTTGGTATATTTGGAGGATTTAAACATGCTTAGCATTTCCTAATAATCTTAATGTATTCTACGAGAATATCTGGGAAACTTGTATACGTCGAGGCATTGAACTTTGCAGCAAATTTCCGCCAACAAAACTGCCCCTTCAAAATCGCCGCAAGACGAGATACTTGGACGTCAGTGCAATGACTTGTACGTGTGGGCGATGTAGGCGCATGATACATGTGTCAGTGACGTCCTTGTGACCCCGTTTTCCTTCGTGCTTCAAACGCGATGAAAGAACTTCAGGTAGACGCGAGAGCTTGGAGCAATAATTTGAAGCACTCTGTTCTTTCTGTTGATCATGCCAGTTTCCTCACATCTGTGAATTGATGTGCTTAAGTGGATATCTCCAGTTTAATCGCATGCCGCTGGGCGCACGAAGGGGAACTGTGGCCATCTACGATTTGTTTTGTGAAATAACTTTCAACTCTTTCGAAATTCCCGATCCTCAATTTTGTTTCCAGTCAAACGCTTTCCGAATTCCCCTTCAGAAACCGCCAAAGTCCCCTCGAAATTTCACCTAGCGCTAGGAAATCCTATGAAATAGTTTCTCCCTAAGACAAACCTCAGAGCGGACGGTTTTGATAGTTTGGAATATCGCGCGACATTAAGTGACAGGCGCGCGAAGCGACGAGTCATCTTACAATCTGCAACAATTTTTTTCCCTAAAGCTGGTTCCACAAATGTGCGATGCGTTGCGTCTCGCTGAGAGACGCAAGGGCGATGTCAAGAACATTCTTCAAATGATAACCCCAGAAATTAAACCCGTTGAATTTTTGGAGCGTGGAAGTCGATATGGACCTATCTCTCACACTCGGCGGCTCGCCTTTCTAAATCTCCGTTCACTTCTCGGATTACCGCCTGCCTGACCTTCACATAATCCTTTCGCTCGCATAAGTGGGACAGTTCAAGGGAAGATATGCAAACCAGTAACAAGTAACGATATAAACACAGGAGGGTTTACCATCGAAATGGAGAAATTTAGCACATAATCTTATAATGCAGGAAAAATACTATTTTTTATTATTTATTTCGTTGACCGATTAACCCCAAATCTCCACTTGTATCCTTTTTGTCTTTATGTTATACTTTTCTTCCCTGTAAGTAGAATTAGTAACATTAGATTAAAATCTGTTCACGATAAAGTGAGCACTTTTCCAATGAACCTTGGGAAAATGTCACTGCCGCTGCCTGCATATATTTTAACGGGCGCGCTGAGTGGCATTAGCCCAGTAAAGTTGGTAACGATGGAGGGGAAGTAGTTCCATATCTTAACGTTGGATAAAAAGTGTTAGTTAACTTTTTGTGATAACTGAAACAATTCCTTTCCCTCTCTGTTTTTTTTTATGCACCAAAATGTAAAAATTAGCGGATATGTAAAATATTTGCTTTCCTAATAATTTCACAGTTTTACTTTACCGATGTATGAATGAAGTGATGAGGCCCATGGCAATGTTAATTTTTCATAAGGTGGAATAATACACAACGTGCATACAAGTAGATCGTAAGCAGGGCTTTCAAATGTGTTCATTTCACGGCGAACATTCTTTGCATTCTACGTCACACCCCACCGTTGAACTGATTTCTTGCATCAGCAGTCGCATGTGGCAATCATGAGGAAGCCTTCCTGCTGAGTCGCTTTGTGTGGAACAAGCCTCAGGCCCTTTCAGACAAAACAGTTTTTCTCCGTGAGTCGTGAACTGTACGACGCCGTGCTTCAAGTTATGGCACTTTAACGGAGATACATTTTCCCGGAGGTGTAATTTTTTGACTGTTTTGGGTATTTACTCCCCTGCTGGCGCTGGGACTCTGGCACAATGCGTAAAGTTAGGCTATGAAAAAACTCTATAATGTAGATTTTACGGTAGTCCAACAAGGTACTAAATTATTTTTACACGTGCCCTATGTGGGTAGATTACTGTCCTGGTGATATTGATAATATAATCACTCCTTTATTTCACATGTATTATAGAGCTTATAAAATTTTGTTTCTTTGGTACGAACATTTTTATTGCAATGCATGCACAAATATATTATTATTGAAATTATTTAATACTTAAAATTAACGTAATGCGGGAATAAACTGATTTAAATTGTTAGTATTTTACCACTCGCATTTTGTTAAAACGCTAAGTAGGAAAATACATAATCCTAGTTTTATTTTAGAGTTATTTTAGGTACTGGGGACATTGTTTACACTCAAATATTTATAGTTGAATATATTTTTTTCCCCACAAGTAGTAATAATAAATGCTTCATTAAGTTTAGACTAACCATGCAGTAGTTTCTCTTGCGAAGGGGGGGGGGGGGGAGGAGGATTTTAGGTGGCTCTTCTACGGAAACACAAATTCTCGCGGAGACAATGGTGGTCATTTGCGCAGCCGGAGGAGTCTGCAGGTACTCGAGGACCTCAGTAACGAGCCCGGAGACAGCCCGAGATGCTTTGTAGCAGGCTCTGAGGAGAGATCCACAAGCCCCGAGTTACATCGTCGCATTTACATCAGCTCCAGCTATTCTACAGCTGCCTTCTCAACCAGCATCTTCTTCCACGTCTGCGGCGCGCCCCTTCAGTTTCTAACTACGTTGCCGTGCGAAAAAATAAATAAAACTCCGTGCAGATCCTCGCAAGCACACGAGGACAGAGAACAAATACGCAAACGACTTTGTTCAGGCATTATTTCACGATCACTATAGTAGGCCTACGTTTTAAATGTCAATAACTTCCAAGTTTTATAATTTGATATGTTTATTTTCAACTTAGTTTTGTCTAGCCAATTTGGCTACCAGCATTGCTAATTTTACCACATCGTGGCTCATCATACCGTATAAAATGAAATCCTGTAAGTCACTTATTGATGTTCATTACTTTCAGGACAATATATAGTTATTGTCAATGCTAACCGACTTTAACATGGACCTAAACACAAATTTCCCTTCAGCATCAATCGCCGATGAAGGGCGGTGATGTTTTCCAGAAGTTTCAGCAAGAATTTCAAATTCATCTGAAATTCACTATTTATCCAGGCGTGCACAAAAAATGAAGCAAGACTCGGAACTTCTACTGGGCCCACAACCATCCGTCACACCCGTCAGTCGTCCGTCCGTCAGTCAGTGATCCGTCTGTTTTTCATCCGTCAATTGAAAGCTATTCACAACAATCCGTAGTCCGTCAGTACTTCTGTACGACAAAATGTCAGTGTGACAACTTAACATCGTGATCTTTCTTTCGTTGGCGGTATATTTTGGTTGAAAATACATTTTCAAAAGAGAAATATCCCGTGCAAATAATTTCTTTGTGTGATAAGAATTTATACTGAACTGTTGTTTAAATTTAAATTCCTGGATTTACCACCAAAGATAATATATACATTTCCACCGCCTTGCATTTTATTTCAAAGTGCGTATACTCATCTTTGTAATGTCGCTAGAAGGCGGTGGTTCATCAGTGGGTCGGTCGAAAGTTGAAGTTTGACGTATATTTGATGGATTGGCGGATAGAAAAATTAATTGCCCTGCGATTGGTCTATGATCATGTGACCGCCTGACGGACGGGCGACTGACGGATGAAACGGATGGTTGTGAGTCCACCGTTACGCGAAAGGCATCGTGACGTATTTATACGGGGTGTCTGAAGTTACACTGCTGGAAACTTCCCTAGTGTGGTGCACGAAATTAGGGCAGCTTATTTTGCTTATCTAAACAAAACATTTCGCTTCTGATTTCGTTGGACGGCGGACCACTCGCGCCTGTGTACAATTAACCACCCGACCACAAACAGTCTGAAGACTTAGCGAGAACAATACGACAGAAAACTTGCGCTTTGTCCTTCCTTCGTCCATCTGAGGACTCGATGTCCGACGAGGACCTAGATTTTGGAACTGTGGCTAGAACGCAGGTATATTTCGGTTTTTTGAAACAAATTGAACAACTATTAATTTCTATCTTGTCAATATTTTCCCATATGTAGGCTATTCACGGAAAAGTGGGCACTTTTGAAAGCCCTCTCATTTGGAAGAATAGTCAATAAATCGGTTTTATTTTAGTACCTAGACGGTAATATCCAAATGTGGTGGAATGTACACACTGTTTTCCTTACTTACACGCAGGGATAGGAAAATTTCGCGAGTTCAATGACCTGTATGTTAGACTCCACAGTCCTTTGTATAGTAGAACCTCAGATGTTTGTTCATTGGCTGTTGCCCCGGTGTTTCCCACATTTGACAGTACGGGATTCGTTTCTAGTTCCCTTGCAAGTTCGCTATTGGAGTGGAGTCGACCAGGGTGTATCTAACAAACTCTGATACAATTGCAAAAGTGACTTCAGTGTACACGCGTTTCAAATCTATCTTGTCCTGAAATGAAATCGCGAATTTTTTCCTATCCCTACTTATACGACAATATTTATTTTAAAAAGGGTTAAAGAATAGAAAATGGTTGAAAGGAAAAATTAACTAGGGTCTCAAAAGGGCTAACTTTACCGCGAACAGCATATATGTATGTTTACACAAGGCCCTTATTGGCCCAAGTAATTTCCGTGATAAGATCTTCTTGTTGAACTCGGCATAGGACGGTGACCAATAGATAGAGTCCTGAGTATTTCGATATATTATCCTTTGTTTATTGGTTTGCAGTGATCAAGTGAGGCCTCTGTAGAGGACTCTTAAACACTCACTCACGCTATTGCTTCCTGCATATTACTGGTGTACAGTTGAACGGGGCGTGTCTAAAGAACTGTCGTCCAATCACAATAGTAGGAGAAAAGAACAAGTGTTTGGAGTCTACTTCGCCTCGGAAGGAATTCGCGAAATACTCTTGGCTTTACCAATAGGGCGACCATGGACACAGAGTAGAAAAACCCGGAGATGAAATTGCGCGGCGGTTGCTGTATCCATTCTCTGACAGGCCTACCGAGGCTCTGGAAACAGGTTTCATGTCTCCCTGCATACTGCGCGCAGTGAAAGGTTCTCTTATTGGCTGAGCTGCTGGTTGCTGAGCAGGTCGCCAGGCGCTGACTGGCGGAATGTGAACTTGCGAATATCTTATATATTATAATCATTTGGTTGTTAAATATGTAATTAATATATCTGACGTGAAAACTATTCTTCCAATTTCGAAAAACCGCGAAGAAAGTCTAACAAACAAAAGAGTTCTACTGTTCGGATCCCCTTGATATTTTTCGTTTGTTACGTTATTCTTCCAACTTGACACTGAGAAAATGTCAAAATGAATATTACATAGGCCAAAATTTTTGATGTTATACTACTAATAACACGAGCTTTACCTTGGGAAATTTAATAATTTATACTCATACAAAATTTTAAATTTAGGGAACTACATCTTTGTACACTGCTGGACAGTGAATATAGCGCACCGCTAATAAACCACGCGACAAACACGGAACGATGTAAGTAGTGAGAGTACGGTCTTGTGTTCGCATTATCCCATGTATGTCGTTTGAATTTGACCGCACACTCTGCAATGGCGCTACAAGCACGGGCCAGTGACCTTAGACACTGGCGTGGAGCCGAAGCCGCATTAACGCCAGAAACACCAGTCGATAACAACTAATCGTCTGCAGCTGACTGGTCGATATGGAGGGGATCCGACTAATCGGTCGAAATATATCGCGTACGCGGATTGGATTGATGAAACTTGTTGCAGTGAGAGGGTTGTGTCGTTTGGAAGGGGAGGGGCTTGTAGTCGGACAGTGTAGGGGTTGGAGAGTCTTGTGGTGTGTTGAAGGCGAGGGTTGATGGTGAGGGGTTCGAGCTATGACGAATAAATGGTGATGGAGATGGGTAACCGAGCGGTGTGGTAGCTGCATGTGTGGATTAGGATGGGACGTGTGTTACGTAAAGCAAATTGATTTTGTTACCTTTCCTCATGGGTGTTTAGAGACCTCATTAAAATAGCAAGACACTTCATAGCGATGTTTTTAAGACATAGTACAATCGCTATCTTTAAAATTGATATTGGGAAATGTTTAATCTTCTATAAGTTTTACTTGTGTAGAACTAACAAAGATCAAACTCAGTCTCTGGCGGCTACTTAATAAGACATGGTCACCCGTAGAAAGCTTCACTTTAAATATTGAATTTCCTTTATGATTTTCTGGTGGTTGCTGTGGCTGAAGACAGTAATGCCATAGGCTAAACCACAGAATAAAGAAGAGGTAGACCTATTATTTTTCATTTACACATGTATCCAACACTGACCTACTCCAAAGGTACAAAACTGTCAATGTCACATGGTCATCAGTGATAAACGTGTTTGTTTGTATCAATTTTCAAAAGACAAGCATTTTTGCATGAATAAAATACTTTCACAAATTAAAATTTAATTTAAATGCATTCCAAATTGGTTAGAGGAAGTATACTAACTTCTCAAAGAACTTGTTTAATAAACAAGGTTCTTACCTCAAATCCAGTCCACGCGGTTTTAGCTAGTCGTATTGACTGACGAAAAAGCAGTTTAAAGCTGGAACATACAGATGTGCGCAGTCAACGAGATCGGTATACCCCATATTTAGTATATGATGTAAACCATTGCAGTTTTTGTATCTTTATTTTTACTTCCATTGTCTGTGGTTCAGGATTTCCGCACACAATTTTACATGGCATGATGATGGGTGGTTCGGCGAAGATCTACAGTGTGTGCAGGCCTACGTCTTCTTGTGTATTGCGTGTGCGGTAGTGTTTGTTAGGGAGGCAAGGGCATGGTTAGGTGCTGAATCATAGTAGAACCTATCTCACTATGTAGCACGTAAAATATACTTATGTTCGCAGTAGTGAAGCATGTACTGCGTGGCTAATCAGTCACTGCTATTCCGACGCAGTTTGCAGAACGTGTAGTCAATTCACGGTTACTTACTACTTTTCTGAACCATAGCCAAAGTTCTACTACCAGGATATTCCTCCGCCTCATTCAAACAAAGCTTAAACAAGTCTAGAAAATCACACTAAAGGGGCAGCGCGCTACATTCGTGCGCACTCTGTGCAATAGTATCTTGCATAAGAAGTATATCTTATAAGCTATTCACGGTGAAATGAGCACTTTTGAAAGTCCTGCTTAAGATCTACTTGTATGCGTGTGGTGTATTTTCCCGCCTTATGTAAAATTAACATTGCCGTGGGCTTCATCACTTTATTGATGCTTCGGTCAAGCGAAACTGTGGAAATATTAGAAAAGTAATTATTATACAAAACTGGTAATTTTTATACTGCCATACATTAAAAAAACAGAAAGCGAAATAAATAATTTATGACATCACGAATAGTTATCCAGTACTTTTTATTCGACTTTAAGGCGTGGAACTACTTTCCATCCATCATTACCAACTTTAGTGGGCGCATGTCACTCGGTGCATCCGTTAAAATATATGCAGGCAGGCTCTGGGACTTTTTTGTAAGGTTGATTGCAATAGTGCTCACTTTATCGTGAACAGTCTTTACTAGGCATTACCAACATACCTATTATCTCACTTTTTAAATTCATATTAATTGTAAATAAAATATTAATTCATAGATAAAATATAACTAAAAGTCCATTTTAATCAAAAATAAGCTAGTTTTATGTTAACACGTCATGTGTAGTGTGTTTTTTTAAATGTTTGATTAAGAAAAGTGTGAAGGAACCTCGAATAGTCTATAACGGAAAACCACTATGCTGCGGACCGCGGCCGTCAGACCGACCGAGCGATTTTTTTTTTCTACCCATGTTCAAGAATAGCATCTCTGTTTAAGCACACAACCAGGCCCATAAAGCAGTTGTTTATACATTCGAGAAGTAATATTTACCCCTGGAGTTCCAAAACCCTTCAACATCTGCGGTACAGTTAATATTTTACGTCGTAAACAATTTACCGAGCGGAGCTGCGTCGTGAAGGCCAGTTTCTTTTTATTGGCGGCGTCATCAGATCAAACAAACCGTCTGCTGAGGAAACTCTCCAGGCTCCTAGCGGCGTACACAGCTGCTTTTCTCTACTGCGATTCCCAACGTGGGGCACTTCCTGGCACGGCGCCACTTTTCCTGATATTCCAAATAAAAGGCTTTCTACCAGAGAATACGTTATCATTAAGGACAGGAAAATGTCGCGAGTTTAATGACCTTAGCCCTTTACGGACTACACTAATTTACTGGTACTGAGGACAAGATAGAAGTGAGCTGCCAATATTTTCCATTTCAGCAATGTCACTTGTTTTGGTCTGTGTATTTTCGCATACCATCGTCCTATTGGTCGTGGCTACACGCTCACTGTGCCCTGCAACGTTTGTTATTGGCTGGCCGTCGGCCATTGAAGTCGCGCGTTGTTTGTGTACCAATTAATGTGTCGCTACGGAGTTATCATGTTTTACAATCCATTGTGTCGCTACGGAGTTATCATGTTTTACAATCCATCGTGTTCGTTTGAGAAAAAATAAAAAATAATAGTTGTATTCTTATGAAATGAAATGTTCACTAATTGTAATTTTTTTTACTTCGATTCCGATATAGTCCAGTGAATTGGTAAACTAATATAAGTGTGAGTTTTGTCTCCAAGAGCAAAGAAATTTCCACATAAACATGGCCCCTTATATATAATAGCATACTCTTCCAAGGGTTAAAGGTAGACTTCACAATCCTTTGTATAGTCGAACCTCAAATGTTGTTTCATTGGCTGTTGCCCCAGTGTTACCCCCATATTTGACAGTACGGGATTCGCTTCGTGTTCCTTTGCAAGTCGGCTATTGCCGTGGAATCGACCAGGGTGTGTCTAATAATATAAACTCTAATACAATTGCAAAGGTGAATTCAGTGTACACGTGTTTGAAGTCTATCTTGTCCTGAAATAAAGTCGAGAATTTTGTTATCCCTAGTTGTCATTTTGTTTTCGAGATATATTTTTCTTTTAAGGAATTTGCCACCAGGGCAAGATTTTGTGTGTATTATAATTTCTGAAGAAAAGTAAACTGTGTGACTAAGAATTTTTATGCTTTATGATATCCAAATTAGCTCGATATTCGTAAACTTAGCGTGTGTATTTTTTTTTTTTTCAATAAAATCAACTCCTTAAATAAGTGGGCAAAAGTCTCAATAGCAAGCTGTTTGTCTGTGGCACTTCTTAAGTCAAAATTGAACACTCAGAGAAAATTGAACTCTAATTTCGCTTAAATGTTGCTATGTTGATAATTTACCTCGACGCTTACGATTTAAAAAAGCAGGTAATGTATTAATAATAATAGCTAATTCTTCTATATGTATACTCAGACCACAATCGTGACCATATCCGACCCTGTCTCATGCATGCCGCACACATTCTTCTCCTTGTTGGCGTAGGGAGTTCAGCCCTGAGACGCACTTAGCTCCCGTCCCTACCTCGGATGCACAATTAACACTTACTTATCGTAGTTTAGGTAAAGAAACGCATGTTTGTTTACGTACGACAGGAAATCTTGGTGTCTTCAGTATCTGTTAGTGAAAAACCGCGAGCGATTTAAAAAATAAACCCGCTGTCGAAGTTTTTAGTTTTAACTACTCTCATCAGCTAACCGACCCTCCAAAGGCCATATTACAAATTCTTGACTTTATATTAATTTTCTGGGCTAAATTATACATGTGTGGGGCAACAACCCATTAATTTTAAATTGTCATTTCATTTTGCAACTAAACTAACAGTTGATACCAAATTTTTACCTTACCAGTTAATCTCTTGCCTTTTCAAAAATATGGCCACAATAAAACCTTTTAAAAATATTTATCAACTCCAGGCTGGATGTACTTGCCTGCCATTCATATTTATAACTCTCGAAACATTATTTTCTCCTCGCGTCCAACTGACCAAAGCAACTGCTCACAAATGGCGAGCCTTAACTTCCGAGGAGAGAGAAAAAAAAAAAAAAAAAAAAAAAAAAAACCTTTTTGAAAAACCATCAGGTTCCTGCACAAACAATTTCTCTAGCAAACATTTTTATGAACTATAAATCGTTTACCCAGATTCCTAATTAGAGTCATATCTACAAGAATATGAGTACTTTAAAATGTGTTTAAGCCCTTTCGGGGACCTAGCCTTACGTCAAAGCGACGTCATAACCTATTCTCGCTTGAAGAGCCTAACATTTTAAAGATATACAATTGTACCGTCACGTAACTTATATGGATGCTCCTTCGAGGCCGAACGTCTGAGCTCGAACGGACATTTACATACAGTATCTATACAAGATTTACTCAGTTGAGTAGTAGAGGGTTGACACCAATCAATCCCCAATGACAAAGCATTAATATTCAACTTTAAATTATTCCAAAAAAGGAGACAACATCGTTTCTACCTGGTAGTGGGGTCTTACGCAGTTCATTAAGCGGTAGAGGGATCTTCAATGGAAAAACCAATCCCAGCCGTTTTATTGAAAAATCTTCGAATAAGGGAGACACTGCGTCACACATTGGCGGGAGGAACGTCAGTCCAAACAACGCGCTAAGCTAGTACGCATGCGACGTTACAACCGCCGGCTGGCGGGAACGGCAACACCAGCGCTCCACGCCCCCGCGTATGCGGGTGCGGGAACTAACCCCCTGAGTTGTTCTCACCTGTTGCGTCGACGCAGGACGTGCAATCATTATTAAAAAAGTGCCATGAAAAGTTTTTCCCACCCGCGCAGACCCACGCCAACTTCAACGTGCAGCAAACAGATTTGCCAATGTGTAAATTGAAGGTAAATTTACAAAGTTTTTTTAAATATAAATTGTCCATTTTTCACTTCCAGTAATTTTCCGTGCGTCCAGGCAACGAGCGTCGAACGTTGCTCAGGTCGAACGGGGAGGACGGACAGGAGACAACACATTCACGTAGATTTTAATGCAGTTGTCTCATCTTTAGAAATGAACCTAAAAAAAAAAAAAAAGTCACTGCCCCTGAATGTAGATATTTTAATGGACGCGCTGAGTGAAATGCGTCCAGTAAAGTCGATAACGATGGATGGAAAATAGTTCCATATCTTAACGTCAAATAAAAAGTGTTAGGTAACCATTTGTGATGACTAAAATTATATTCTTTTTTTTTTTGCGTTCCGGTTTTTTAACTAATCGAAGTGTAAAAATGAGCAGAATTGTGAAGTAATTACCTTCTTAATAATTTCACAGTTTCACTTGACAAACGCATGAACAAAGTGATGAGGCCTATGGCAATGTTAATTTTACGTAAGGCGGAAGAATACGCAATGTGTATACAAGCAGATCTTAAGCAGGGCTTTCAAAAGTGCTCATTTTACCGTGAACAGACTATATAAATATTACTTACAAGTACTGGCAGAAATACTCACACGTAGGGAAAAACAAGTACTTAGCCATGATAGTGATAAATGTATCCCTGGTAACTCTTAAGCTAGCGATCTGTAATTTCCCCTCAATTACCGATTGTGGCGGGAACTGGAAAGTTTAAAATCTCGCCAAAGAATTTGCATCCAGTGTTTTCGAAACAATCTTCACATTTCTAGATAGGAACAAATAACTTTCCGGTTGTTCTTTGGACGTATCTGTACAGGTGTACACCACGCACACGTAGATACCATACACGAACTGAAAGGTATAATTTTGCCACAATGTCGAGTCGACTGATGCAATACTCTAGCTGTTGTAGCTAGAAGCGCTGGCACAGAGAGGTGGGAAGATAATATTCTCGCTCAGACAACAGCAAATAATGAAAGAAAAACGCGAGACTTGTGCAGAGCGCACTGGAAACAGGCAGGCAGTCAGTCAAAATTTCCCACTGTAAATGTCTACGCTTATTACCGGTGCCCCTGTTGGCATCCGTGCCTACCTGCTACTGACTCGGAGTCGAGCCTTGCGTGTCGTAGCTATTCCGCCTGAATCGCGGAATGGCTACGGGCGACCCAGGTACGAACATCGCATGCATCGTCGCCTCTATGCGCAAGACTCCGAACTGCTGTGTAGTTGGCAACTCGACTCTTCATATTCTCAGCGGTGATTTTATGTGGTAATAATAAAAAGAAAAGTGTCTTAAACGTCCCCCAAAAACGTTAAAGATCCTTCATAGGTATTCTCGTACATAACAGTGAATGTAAAAACGGCCTTTTCCACCATATATTATTAAAAGATACACAATATAAACGGGAAAAGGAAATAAATACTTGTCGGATGTTAAAAGTTTTTGATTTTGAATGTCTAGGTTGATGTATTTTGCACATGAGTAATAGTTTTTGAATATGTATTTTCGTGAAGCTCTGCTCAACGTCTACGACCTAGTCACGCGGAGCCCTTAAATGTATGTACAGGTTGGTCCATATGTCTTGTCACCCCCCGGCAATGTCTTGCTACATATACGTACATAACCAGTAGTAACGCTATATAATCCAATAAATCATAAGGTATTCCAATAACCAGACAGATTTTAAGAGGACGACAAGACACGTGGACCACCCTGAACACATAGAAACAAATACAAGTGCTCCAGGGGGTGACAAGACACGTGGACCACCCTGAACACATAGAAACAAATACAAATGCTCCAGGGGGTGACAAGACACGTGGACCACCCTGAACACATAGAAACAAATACAAATGCTCCAGGGGGTGACAAGACACGTGGACCACCCTGAACACATAGAAACAAATACAAATGCTCCAGGGGGTGACAAGACACGTGGACCACCCTGAACACATAGAAACAAATATAAATGCTTCAGGGGGTGACAAGACACGTGGACCACCCTGAACACATAGAAACAAATATAAATGCTTCAGGGGGCGACAAGACACGTGGACCACCCTGAACACGTAGAAACAAATTTAAATGCTTCAGGGGGCTACAAGACACGTGGACCACCCTGAACACGTAGAAACAAATATAAATGCTTCAGGGGGCGACATGACACGTGGACCACGCTGAACACATAGAAACAAATATAAATGCTTCAGGGGGCGACAAGACACGTGGACCACGCTGAACACATAGAAACATATAAATGCTTCAGGGGGCGACAAGACACGTGGACCACGCTGAACACATAGAAACATATATAATTGCTTCAGGGGGCGACAAGACACGTGGACCACGCTGAACACATAGAAACATATATAAATGCTTCAGGGGGGGACAAGACACGTGGACCACCCTGAACACATAGAAACATATATAAATGCTTCAGGGGGCGACAAGACACGTGGACCACCCTGAACACATAGAAACATATATAAATGCTTCAGGGGGCGACAAGACACGTGGACCACCCTGAACACATAGAAACATATATAAATGCTTCAGGGGGCGACAAGACACGTGGACCACCCTGAACACATAGAAACATATAAAATGCTTCAGGGGGCGACAAGACACGTGGACCACCCTGAACACATAGAAACATATATAAATGCTTCAGGGGGCGACAAAACACGTGGACCACCCTGAACACATAGAAACAAATATAAATGCTTCAGGGGGCGACAAGACACGTGGACCACCCTGAACACATATAAACATATATAAATGCTTCAGGGGGCGACAAGACACGTGGACCACCCTGAACACATAGAAACAAATATAAATGCTTCAGGGGGCGACAAGACACGTGGACCACCCTGAACACAAAGAAACAAATATAAATGCTTCAGGGGGCGACAAGACACGTGGACCACCCTGAACACATAGAAACAAATATAAATGCTTCAGGGGGCGACATGACACGTGGCCACGATGAACACATAGAAAAAAATATAAATGCTTCAGGGGGCGACAAGACACGTGGACCACGCTGAACACATAGAAACATATATAAATGCTTCAGGGGGCGACAAGACACGTGGACCACCCTGAACACGTAGAAACAAATATAAATGCTTCAGGGGGCGACAAGACACGTGGACCACCCTGAACACATAGAAACAAATATAAATGCTTCAGGGGGCGACAAGACACGTGGACCACCCTGAACACATAGAAACAAATATAAATGTTTCAGGTGGCGACAAGACACGTGGACCACCCTGAACACATAGAAACAAATATAAATGCTTCAGGGGGCGACAAGACACGTGGACCACCCTGAACACATAAAAACAAATATAAATGCTTCAGGGGGGGACAAGACACGTGGACCACCCTGAACACACAGAAACAAATATAAATGCTTCAGGGGGGGGGGGCGACAAGACACGTGGACCACCCTGAACACATAGAAACAAATATAAATGCTTCAGGGGGCGACAAGACACGTGGACCACCCTGAACAAATAGAAACAAATATAAATGCTTCAGGGGGCGACAAGACACGTGGACCACCCTGAATACAAAGAAACAAATATAAATGCTTCAGGGGGCGACAAGACACGTGGACCACCCTGAATACAAAGAAACAAATAAAAATGCTTCAGGGGGCGACAAGACACGTGGACCACCCTGAATACAAAGAAACATATATAAATGCTTCAGGGGGCGACCAGACACGTGGACCACCCTGAATACAAAGAAACATATATAAATGCTTCAGGGGGCGACAAGACACGTGGACCACCCTGAACACATAGAAACATATATAAATGCTTCAGGGGGCGAAAAGACACGTGGACCACCCTGAACACGTAGAAACAAATATAAATGCTTCAGGGGGCGACAAGACACGTGGACCACCCTGAACACGTAGAAACAAATATAAATGCTTCAGGGGGCGACAAGACACGTGGACCACCCTGAACACGTAGAAACAAAAATAAATGCTTCAGGGGGCGACAAGACACGTGGACCACCCTGAACACGTAGAAACAAATATAAATGCTTCAGGGGGCGACAAGACACGTGGACCACCCTGAACACATAGAAACAAATATAAATGCTTCAGGGGGCGACAAGACACGTGGACCACCCTGAACACATAGAAACAAATATAAATGCTTCAGGGGGCGACATGACACGTGGCCACGATGAACACATAGAAAAAAATATAAATACTTCAGGGGGCGACAAGACACGTGGACCACGCTGAACACATAGAAACATATATAAATGCTTCAGGGGGCGACAAGACACGTGAACCACGCTGAACACATAGAAACATATATAATTGCTTCAGGGGGCGACAAGACACGTGGACCACGCTGAACACATAGAAACATATATAAATGCTTCAGGGGGCGACAAGACACGTGGACCACCCTGAAAACATAGAAACAAATATAAATGCTTCAGGGGGCGACAAGACACGTGGACCACCCTGAACACATAGAAACAAATATAAATGCTTCATGGGGCGACAAGACACGTGGACCACGCTGAACACATAGAAACATATATAAATGCTTCAGGGGGCGACAAGACACGTGGACCACCCTGAACACAAAGAAACAAATATAAATGCTTCAGGGGGTGACAAGACACGTGGACCACCCTGAACACATAGAAACATATATAAATGCTTCAGGGGGCGACAAGCACGTGGACACCTGAACACATAGAAACAAATATAATGCTTCAGGGGGCGACAAGACACGTGGACCACCTGAACACATAGAAACAAATATAATGCTTCAGGGGGCGACAAGACACGTGGACCACCCTGAACCTGAAAATAATCTCAGGGCACAAGACACGTGACCCGAAACAAAACAATAAATGCTTCAGGGGGCGACAAGACACGTGGACCACCCTGAACACATAGAAACAAATATAAATGCTTCAGGGGGCGACAAGACACGTGGACCACCCTGAACACATAGAAACAATATAAATGCTTCAGGGGGCGACAAGACACGTGGACACCTGAACATAGAAACAAATATAAATGCTTCAGGGGGCGACAAGACACGTGGACCACCCTGAACACAATAGAAACAATATAAATGCTTCAGGGGGCGACAAGACACGTGGACCACGCTGAACACATAGAAACAAATATAAATGCTTCAGGGGGCGACAAACACGTGGACCACCTGAACACATAGAAACAATATAAATGCTTCAGGGGGCGACAAGACACGTGGACCACCTGAACACATAGAAACAAATATAAATGCTTCAGGGGGCGACAAGACACGTGGACCACCCTGAACACATAGAAACAAATATAAATGCTTCAGGGGGCGACAAGACACGTGGACCACCCTGAACACATAGAAACAAATATAAATGCTTCAGGGGGCGACAAGACACGTGGACCACCCTGAACACATAGAAACAAATAAATGCTTCAGGGGGCGACAAGACACGTGGACCACCTGAACACATAGAAACAATATAAATGCTTCAGGGGGCGACAAGACACGTGGACCACCTGAACACATAGAAACAAATATAAATGCTTCAGGGGGCGACAAGACACGTGGACCACCTGAACACATAGAAACAAATATAAATGCTCAGGGGGCGACAAGACACGTGGACCACCTGAACACATAGAAACAAATATAAATGCTTCAGGGGGCGACAAGACACGTGGACCACCCTGAACACATAGAAACAAATATAAATGCTTCAGGGGGCGACAAGACACGTGACCACCTGAACACATAGAAACAAATATAAATGCTTCAGGGGGCGACAAGACACGTGGACCACCCTGAACACATAGAAACAAATATAAGTGCTTCAGGGCGACAAGACACGTGGACCACCCTGAACACATAAAACAAATATAAGTGCTCCAGGGGGCGACAAGACACGTGGACCATCCTGAACACATAGAAACAAATATAAGTGCTCCAGGGGGCGACAAGACACGTGGACACCCTGAACACACTGAACACTAGAAAAAATATAAATGCTCAGGGGCGACAAGACACGTGACCACCCTGAACACTAAAACAAATAAATGCTTCAGGGGCGACAAGACACGTGGACCACCTGAACACATAGAAACAATATAAATGCTCAGGGGCGACAAGACACGTGGACCACCTGAACACTAGAAACAATATAATGCTTCAGGGGGCGACAAGACACGTGGACCACCTGAACACAAGAAACAAATATAAATGCTTCAGGGGCGACAAGACACGTGGACACCCTGAAACAAGAAACAATATAAATGCTTCAGGGGGCGACAAGACACGGACCACCCTGAACACTAGAAACAAATATAAAGCTTCAGGGGGCGACAGACACTGGACCACCCTGAACACTAGAAACAAAATAATGCTTCAGGTGGCGACAAGACACGGGACCACCCTGAACACATAGAAAAATATAAATGCTCAGGGGCGACAAGACACGTGGACCATGAATAGAACAAATATAATGCTCAGGGGCGACAAGACACGTGGACCACCTGAACAAGAAACAAAATAATGCTCAGGGCGACAAACCGTGGCCACCTGAACACATAGAAACAATATAAATGCTTCAGGGGCGACAAGACACGTGGACCACCCTGAACACATAGAAACAAATATAAATGCTCAGGGGCGACAAGACACGTGGACCACCTGAACACATAAAACAAATATAAATGCTCAGGGGGCGACAAGACACGTGGACCACCTGAACACATAGAAAAAATATATGCTTCAGGGGGCGACAAGACACGTGGACCACCCTGAACACGTAGAAACAAATATAAATGCTTCAGGGGGCGACAAGACACGTGGACCACCTGAACACTAGAAACATATATAATGCTTCAGGGGGCGACAAGACGTGGACCACCCTGAACACTAAAACAAATATAAATGCTTCAGGGGCGACAAGACACGTGGACACCTGAACACGTAGAAACAAATATAAATGCTTCAGGGGCGACAAGACACGTGACCACCCTGAACACTAGAAACAAATATAAATGCTTCAGGGGCGACAAGACACGTGGACCACCCTGAACACAAGAAACAAATATAAATGCTTCAGGGGCGACAAGACACGTGGACCACCCTGAACACAAGAAACAAATATAAATGCTTCAGGGGCGACAAGAACGGGACCACCTGAACACTAGAAACAAATATAAAGCTTCAGGGGGCGACAAGACACGTGGACCACCTGAACACATAGAAACAAAATAAATGCTTCAGGGGCGACAAGACACGTGGACCACCCTGAACACTAGAAACAAATATAAATGCTTCAGGGGCGACAAGACACGTGGACCACCTGAACACATAGAAACAAATATAAATGCTTCAGGGGCGACAAGACACGTGGACCACCCTGAACCATAGAAACAAATATAAATGCTTCAGGGGGCGACAAGACACGTGGACCACCCTGAACACATAGAAACAAATATAAATGCTTCAGGGGGCGACAAGACACGTGGACCACCTGAACACATAGAAACAAATATAAATGCTTCAGGGGGCGACAAGACACGTGGACCACCTGAACACTAGAAACAATATAAATGCTTCAGGGGGCGACAAGACACGTGGACCACCCTGAACACATAGAAACAAATATAATGCTTCAGGGGCGACAAGACACGTGGACCACCCTGAACACATAGAAACATAATATAAATGCTTCAGGGGCGACAAGACACGTGGACCACCTGAACACTAGAAACAATATATAAATGCTTCAGGGGGCACAAGACACGTGGACCACCCTGAACACATAGAAACAAATATAAATGCTTCAGGGGCGACAAGACACGTGGACCACCTGAACACATAGAAACAAATATAATGCTTCAGGGGGCGACAAGACACGGGACCACCCTGAACACTAGAAACAAATATAATGCTTCAGGGGGCGACAAGACACGTGGACACCCTGAACACATAAAACAATATAAATGCTCAGGGGGCGACAAGACACGTGGACCACCCTGAACACATAGAAACAAATATAATGCTTCAGGGGCGACAAGACACGTGGACACCCTGAACAAAGAAACAAATATAATGCTCAGGGGGACAAGACAGTGGACCACCTGACACATAGAAAAAATATAAATGCTCAGGGGCGACAAGACACGTGGACCACCCTGACACATAGAAACAAAATAAATGATCAGGGGGCGACAAGACACGGGACACCCTGAACACTAAACAAATATAATGCTTCAGGGGGCGACAAGACACGTGGACACCCTGAACACATAGAACAAATATAATGCTTCAGGGGGACAAGACACGTGACCACCCTGAACACAGAAACAAATATAAATGCTTCAGGGGGCGACAAGACCGTGGACCACTGAAACAGAAACAAATATAAATGCTTCAGGCACAAGACACGTGGACCACCTGAACACTAGAAACAATATAAATGCTTCAGGGGGGGACAAGACACGTGGACCACCTGAAACAATAGAACAATATAAATGCTTCAGGGGGCGACAAGACACGTGGACCACCCTGAACACATAGAAACAAATATAAATGCTTCAGGGGGCGACAAGACACGTGGACCACCCTGAACATAGAAACAAATATAAATGCTTCAGGGGGCGACAAGACACGTGGACCACCCTGAACACATAGAAACAAATATAAATGCTTCAGGGGCGACAAGACACGTGGACCACCCTGAACACATAGAAACAAATATAAATGCTTCAGGGGGCGACAAGACACGTGGACCACCCTGAACACTAGAAACAAATATAAATGCTTCAGGGGGCGACAAGACACGTGGACCACCCTGAACACTAAGAAACAAATATAAATGCTTCAGGGGGCGACAAGACACGTGGACCACCCTGAACACATAGAAACAAATATAAATGCTTCAGGGGGCGACAAGACACGTGGACCACCTGAACACTAGAAACAAATATAAATGCTTCAGGGGGCGACAAGACACGTGGACCACCCTGAACACATAGAAACAAATATAAATGCTTCAGGGGGCGACAAGACACGTGGACCACCCTGAACACATAGAAACAAATATAAATGCTTCAGGGGGCGACAAGACACGTGGACCACCCTGAACACTAGAAACAAATATAAATGCTTCAGGGGCGACAAGACACGTGGACCACCCTGAACACATAGAAACAAATATAAATGCTTCAGGGGGCGACAAGACACGGGACCACCCTGAACACATAGAAACAAATATAAATGCTTCAGGGGGCGACAAGACACGTGGACCACCCTGAACACATAGAAACAAATATAATGCTTCAGGGGGCGACAAGACACGTGGACCACCTGAACACTAGAAACAAATATAAATGCTTCAGGGGGCGACAAGACACGTGGACCACCCTGAACACATAGAAACAAATATAAATGCTTCAGGGGGCGACAAGACACGTGGACCACCTGAACACATAGAAACAAATATAAATGCTTCAGGGGGCGACAAGACACGTGGACCACCCTGAAACACATAGAAACATATATAAATGCTTCAGGGGGCGACAAGACACGTGGACCACCCTGAACACATAGAAACATATATAAATGCTTCAGGGGGCGACAAGACACGTGGACCACCCTGAACACATAGAAACAATATAAATGCTTCAGGGGGCGACAAGACACGTGGACCACCCTGAACACATAGAAACAATATAAATGCTTCAGGGGGCGACAAGACACGTGGACCACCCTGAACACAAAAAACAAATATAAATGCTTCAGGGGGCGACAAGACACGTGGACACCCTGAACACATAGAAAACAAATATAAATGCTTCAGGGGGCGACAAGACACGTGGACCACCTGAACACATAGAACAAATATAAATGCTTCAGGGGGCGACAAGACACGTGGACCACCTGAACACATAGAAACAATATAAATGCTTCAGGGGGTGACAAGACACGTGGACCACCCTGAACACATAGAAACATATATAATGCTTCAGGGGGCGACAAGACACGTGGACCACCCTGAACACATAGAAACAAATATAAATGCTTCAGGGGGCGACAAGACACGTGGACCACCCTGAACACATAGAAACAAATATAAATGCTTCAGGGGGCGACAAGACACGTGGACCACCCTGACACATAGAAACAAATATAAATGCTTCAGGGGGCGACAAGACACGTGGACCACCTGAAACATAGAAACAAATATAAATGCTTCAGGGGGCGACAAGACACGTGGACCACCTGAACACATAGAAACAATATAAGTGCTTCAGGGGGCGACAAGACACGTGGACCACCCTGAACACATAGAAACAAATATAAATGCTCAGGGGGGACAAGACACGTGGACCACCCTGAACACATAGAAACAATATAATGCTTCAGGGGGCGACAAGACACGTGGACCACCTCACCCTGAACATTCTTCGGGGACAGCACGCCACCAACTAACAAATATAAATGCTCAGGGGGCGACAAGACACGTGGACCACCTGAACACATAGAAACAAATATAAATGCTTCAGGGGGCGACAAGACACGTGGACCACCCTGAACACATAGAAACAAATATAATGCTCCAGGGGGCGACAAGACACGTGGACCACCCTGAACACATAGAAACAAATATAAATGCTTCAGGGGGCGACAAGCACGTGGACCACCTGAACACTATGAAACAAATATAAATGCTTCAGGGGGCGGACAAGACACGTGGACCACCCTGAACACATAGAAACAAATATAAATGCTTCAGGGGCGACAAGACACGTGGACCACCCCTGAACACATAGAAACAAATATAAATGCTTCAGGGGGGACAAGACACGTGGACCACCCTGAACACATAAAACAAATATAATGCTTCAGGGGGCGACAAGACACGTGGACCACCCTGAACACATAGAAACAATATAAATGCTTCAGGGGGCGACAAGACACGTGGACCACCCTGAACACATAGAAACAAATATAAATGCTTCAGGGGGCGACAAGACACGTGGACCACCTGAACATAGAAACAATATAATGCTTCGGGGCGACAAGACACGTGGCACCTGAACATAGAAACAAATATAAATGCTTCAGGGGGCGACAAGACACGTGGACCACCCTGAACACATAGAAACAAATATAAATGCTTCAGGGGGCGACAAGACACGTGGACCACCCTGAACACATAGAAACAAATATAAATGCTTCAGGGGCGACAAGACACGTGGACCACCCTGAACACATAGAAACAAATATAAATGCTTCAGGGGGCGACAAGACACGTGGACCACCCTGAACACATAGAAACAAATATAAATGCTTCAGGGGGCGACAAGACACGTGGACCACCCTGAACACTAGAAACAATATAAATGCTTCAGGGGGCGACAAGACACGTGGACCACCCTGAACTGAACACGTAGAAACAAATATAAATGCTTCAGGGGGCGACAAGACACGTGGACCACCCTGAACACATAGAAACAAATATAAATGCTTCAGGGGGCGACAAGACACGTGGACCACCCTGAACACATAGAAACAAATATAAATGCTTCAGGGGGCGACAAGACACGTGGACCACCCTGAACACATAGAAACAAATATAAATGCTTCAGGGGGCGACAAGACACGTGGACCACCCTGAACACTAGAAACAAATATAAATGCTTCAGGGGGCGACAAGACACGTGGACCACCCTGAACACATAGAAACAAATATAAATGCTTCAGGGGGCGACAAGACACGTGGACCACCCTGAACACATAGAAACAAATATAAATGCTTCAGGGGGCGACAAGACACGTGGACCACCCTGAACACGTAGAAACAAATATAAATGCTTCAGGGGGCGACAAGACACGTGGACCACCCTGAACACGTAGAAAACAATATAAATGCTTCAGGGGGCGACAAGACACGTGGACCCCTGAACACGTAGAAACAAATATAAATGCTTCAGGGGGCGACAAGACACGTGGACCACCCTGAACACTAGAACAAATATAAATGCTTCAGGGGCGACAAGACACGTGGACCACCCTGAACACATAGAAACAATATAAATGCTTCAGGGGGCGACAAGACACGTGGACCACCCTGAACACATAGAAACAAATATAAATGCTTCAGGGGGCGACAAGACACGTGGACCACCCTGAACACGTAGAAACAAATATAAATGCTTCAGGGGCGACAAGACACGTGGACCACCCTGAACACATAGAAAACAAATATAAATGCTTCAGGGGGCGACAAGACACGTGGACCACCCTGAACACGTAGAAACAAATATAAATGCTTCAGGGGGCGACAAGACACGTGGACCACCCTGAACACATAGAAACAAATATAAATGCTTCAGGGGGCGACAAGACACGTGGACCACCCTGAAACACATAAAAACAAATATAAATGCTTCAGGGGGCGACAAGACACGTGGACCACCCTGAACACATAGAAACAAATATAAATGCTTCAGGGGGCGACAAGACACGTGGACCACCCTGAACACATAGAAACAAATATAAATGCTTCAGGGGGCGACAAGACACGTGGACCACCCTGAACACATAGAAACAAATATAAATGCTTCAGGGGGCGACAAGACACGTGGACCACCCTGAACACTAGAAACAAATATAAATGCTTCAGGGGGCGACAAGACACGTGGACCACCCTGAACACTAGAAACAAATATAAATGCTTCAGGGGGCGACAAGACACGTGGACCACCCTGAACACATAGAAACAAATATAAATGCTTCAGGGGGCGACAAGACACGTGGACCACCCTGAACACAGTAGAAACAAATATAAATGCTTCAGGGGGCGACAAGACACGTGGACCACCCTGAACACATAGAAACAAATATAAATGCTTCAGGGGGCGACAAGACACGTGGACCACCCTGAACACATAGAAACAAATATAAATGCTTCAGGGGGCGACAAGACACGTGGACCACCCTGAACACATAGAAACAAATATAAATGCTTCAGGGGGCGACAAGACACGTGGACCCCCTGAACACATAGAAACAAATATAAATGCTTCAGGGGGCGACAAGACACGTGGACCACCCTGAACACATAGAAACAAATATAAATGCTTCAGGGGGCGACAAGACACGTGGACCACCCTGAACATAGAAACAAATATAAATGCTTCAGGGGGCGACAAGACACGTGGACCACCCTGAACACATAGAAACAAATATAAATGCTTCAGGGGGCGACAAGACACGTGGACCACCTGAACACATAGAAACAAATATAAATGCTTCAGGGGGCGACAAGACACGTGGACCACCCTGAACACATAGAAACAATATAAATGCTTCAGGGGGCGACAAGACACGTGGACCACCCTGAACACATAGAAACAAATATAAGCTTCAGGGGGCGACAAGACACGTGGACCACCCTGAACACATAGAAACAAATATAAATGCTTCAGGGGGCGACAAGACACGTGGACCACCCTGAACACATAGAAACAAATATAAATGCTTCAGGGGCGACAAGACACGTGGACCACCCTGAACACATAGAAACAAATATAAATGCTTCAGGGGGCGACAAGACACGTGGACCACCCTGAACACATAGAAACAAATATAAATGCTTCAGGGGGCGACAAGACACGTGGACCACCCTGAACACATATAAACAAATATAAATGCTTCAGGGGGCGACAAGACACGTGGACCACCCTGAACACATAGAAACAAATATAAATGCTTCAGGGGGCGACAAGACACGTGGACCACCCTGAACACATAGAAACAAATATAAATGCTTCAGGGGGCGACAAGACACGTGGACCACCCTGAACACAGAGAAACAAATATAAATGCTCCAGGGGGCGACAAGACACGTGGACCACCTGAACACATAGATACAAATATAAATGCTTCAGGGGCGACAAGACAAGTGGACCACCCTGAACACATAGATACAAATATAAATGCTTCAGGGGGTGACAAGACACGTGGACCACCCTGAACACATAGATACAAATATAAATGCTTCAGGGGGTGACAAGACACGTGGACCACCCTGAACACATAGAAACAAATATAAATGCTTCACGGGGTGACAAGACACGTGGACCACCCTGAACACATAGAAACAAATATAAATGCTTCAGGGGGTGACAAGACACGTGGACCACCCTGAACACATAGAAACAAATTTAAATGCTTCAGGGGGTGACAAGACACGTGGACCACCCTGAACACATAGAAACAAATATAAATGCTTCAGGGGGTGACAAGACACGTGGACCACCACGTACATACTTGTGAAGTTGAGCTTGTTTTCAAGTGAACTAGAAAAATTTCCGGGTACGTGGTAATATGAGAGTATGTTCTTTTACCCCCCCATATTTATTGCCCCGATCGAAGGGCTAGCCTAGGTCACGGTATACTTGCGTGACGGCTTGAAGGTCGATAACGCTGACCTTGACATCCCACTCTGCTGTCGTTACTACAATCACATTTTTTTCACGTATAGCCACGAAGTGAGCAATACTTCCCTGAGAATTTTATGCGGTGATTGCCTAACTTTAGTTTTACATTTCCTGAAACACAACAATTGTTTCTAAAGACCTGTTATTGAATCTTTGATTAGCTTAGTTATACCTTATCGGAGTTATTACTCGAATGGTATTGATATATACAGTTCACGGTAAAGTGAGAATTTTTTTAATCAACCGTTCAAAATAATTACGGGCCGTTAATAGCATATATGTTACCGTACAACACACTAGCATCCAGGCTTCCAGATAAGTTGGCAGCCAAGATAAATAGTTCTGAGTCTTGACCTTGTATTACCAAAGTAATGTTTAAATTTATGGCAAATCAATTTATTATTTTTCTTTGTATACAACAAAGTATGAAATGATAACTTATTAAAGGCTGTTTTCACGATAAAGTGAGCCCTTTTGAAATGAACCTCAGAAAAAGAGTCACTGCCCCTGCCTGCATATATTTTAATGGGCGCACCGAGTGACATTAGCCCAGTTAAGTTGGTAACGATGGATGGAAAGCATTTTAAGCATCTTAATGTTGACCAAAAAGTGTTACGTAAAACCATTTGTGAAAACTGAAATTATTTGTTTCGCTTTCTGGTTATTCTTAGCGTATCAACGTGTAAAAATTATGAAATTTGATAATTACTTGCTTTCCTAATAATTTCACAGTTTCACTTGACAGACGTATGAATAAAGTGATGAGGCTAGTGGCAGTGTTAATTTGACATAAGACGGAAGGATACAAACGCGCATACAAGAAGATAGCAAGCAGGGTTTTCAAAAGTGCTCAGTTTACCGTGAACGGCTTGTACACCAGAGCACGCAGTAGTGGGCAGACACAAGCCACGTTCCTAGAGCCACGAGCAGCCACTCAGAGCATGTGCAAGCCGACCTCAATGAATCCGCCGAGCCGCTTCGTCTCTGTGGACTTGTCTAATCTGTGACGGTGGTTTCGCCGTGTGCAAACAAATCAAAAACACGTAGTTTGTGCAAATTGTCCTCTCTGTTGCTCACTGCAGAGAAAAAAGTTTAATGTTGTGCCAGCAGCATTATGTTACTACAGCAGTAATTTTTTTCGTTATCTGTGAACCGTCAGTAACTAGTTTTGCTGTTAATGTAACATGCTGTTGCGCTATTAATATTAATATACCATTAAATACTTTTGTAACAACATTAAGGTGGTGTTTATGTTGCTGCGAAATAATTTTTTTCGCTGAATTGATGTTCACGTTTGTGTTAAAACTGTTCTTGTATTTTCTTTGGTTTAAAAAACTTTCCAACGTAAAATAAATTATGCACAGTTATTTTGTTAGAAAATAAATATTACTAACGAAAATAAATACTCAATCTTAACATGTCTGACTGTTATTTATATTGTGGGTATTCAGAACAATATAACGACAAACTACAGTTCTCTTTTGTTACTTGGAAATACTCTGCTCTAATAAATAATATGCGAATATCTGGCACACGTGAAGTGCTTTTCAAGACTTAAGAGATGGTCTAAGCTACATTTAGCTATCATAGTGTGCTTCAAAATTTTAATACAGTGGTTTCATCTTACGAGGTTATCGCTTTTCACTACCATCCGCCATTTTACAATGCCAAGTGGGTGGAAACTTGTGTTTGTTGGACACATTTCTTTCTGTCGCAGTAAGACAATATATTATGTTCTTCCTGTTATTATCAGCGTAATACAACTTTTAGAGGTTTTCTCAGTAGTATTTGAGCATTATTGTAACATAAGACTGAGTAAATGGTTAACATTTTTAATTTGTCACAACGTTAATTATTTTGCCATATCATAAACGTTTAAAGATATGCCTAAATAACAATTTTTTTTTGTTGCAACAACATTATACTTAATCTGTATGTGGCTAACCCGCGCTTGATCCGTTCCGTAGGTGGTGAAGGGAGCGGGGGGTGGGGGGTTGGGGTGGTAAATTTTCGCCGTCGAACAGCGTTATCAGAATGCAGCGGGAGTAAACCAGTTCTACAGATAGGGAGAAAGACGCCAGGCGCGGCGGGTTCGTTGCACTGATAATCAGCACCTGCTTCTCACGTCGTTCGCGTGCCAGCGAGTCAGCTTGACTAGCCGCTGACGCTGTTAGAAAACATTTCCACGAAATTAAGTAATAATATTCATAACAAGTTATCCAAAATTCTTTTGTAACTTCGCTTTTTAAATAACAGGCTTTCCGTTTATTTCACAACGTGTAGTTGCCTTTTTCCTATACAGCTTGAGGAAACTGCTTTGACACTCTTTAAAATTGCGATATTTGATCTTTCCCACGATTTTTTTTTTCCATGAATACACTTAATACGATACAAGTAAAAATATATATGAGTATAGATAACAGTTTTTACGGTTTTCGGCGGGGCCGCGGTGGTGTAGTGGTTAGACTACGCGCCTCGCACGTAGGCGTACCTGGTTCGATTCCTGGCGGGGTCGCTCCTGGATATTGCGCATGTGGGGGGGCGTGCCGGACGATGCCGCTGGTCGGCGAGTTTCCTCGGAGATCTCCCGTTTCGCCCGCCCGTGCATTCCGACGCTACTCCATACTCACCTCCATTCACCCTCATCGGCTCCCAAGACCTCGATGCCAAGAGCCGCCCAAATCTATCCACTCCTCTCTCCGCTTCGTGTAGCCTTGGCAGTGTTCGTTCTCGAAACCCGAAGCTCTTTGATGTACGGAGAGGTTCTGTATTTTTTCGTACTGTTATGAAGTGATCAGGCCTTAGCTGGACGGCCTGCGTGATCACACCTTCAATCATTGAACAACAGGATTGCAATAACGCCTTGCGAAAGGCAGTTGCAGAAACCCCCTCCACCTGCCGGTAAACGGGGTCGAAAATATTAAACAACGCGCTCGATATTGGCCAACGTAACACTGGGCGCGGCATCATTTGTCGCAGGGCCATTGGAGCGAGAATGTCACTGAAGATGGGTATGTCCGGCCGTCGTTAACTGCCTGCTAGAATCAGCCTCCGGCAACATAACCAAGGTCGAGACTTTCCAATTAGATTGTAATAGTAGTGGCGTGTGGTAATTAAACGTAACGTAATAAATTAGCATTTTGGTATTCCAGTCAAGCTCCCCCGATCAGTAGTCGCATAAATACTATTGTATATTCCTTATATTTAGTAAACCCCTTCTTATACATATGTGTTCAACCTATTTATGACTCATTATTTATCTACGCCAATAGCCCGTTTCAGGTATGAATTGGCATAAGCTAATTTATTACAGTGCGGAGATCATTTCCGTTTTTCTTTGTGACCACGGAGCGCGTTTCGTATGGTAAAGGCTGTTCACAATCTAGTGAGCACTTTAGAAATGAACCTTAGAAAAAAGGCACTGGCCCTGCAAGCACATATTTTAATGGGCGCACTGAGTGACATTCGCCCAGTAAAGTTAGTAACGATGTATAGAAAGTAGTTCCATATCTTAACGTTGAATGCGTGTAAAATTTGGTTGGAATCGATTTGTTGGTCACAAAGATATGGGATAGAAGTTCGATTTTGTCATTTGCTGCTGTCCTCATAAATGACGGACAAAAATGTTATATACTAGCACATTCAATGTTTGCCATAGATACCACCAGCATATTCAGTTTGGTTGGAATTTTTTGGGCTCGGAAAGAAGACTGTGTAACATAGATTCTGTTGAGTGAGTGAGATTTGGGTGGTCCTTGAGGGGGGAGTATCCTTGCTATCTTAGATTTACTTATTTCCTCATTAACTTAATTTTCGGAGTCAATATTTAAAAGCCAAGCTAGTCATGACATAGGCAACATTTTGACAGTTATTTCTAAATCCAACTTATTTTTCGTACACGATTAGTGTCACATCTGTAACCGTAATAAAACATTATCTAATTATTTAATAATTTCAGTCCCACGTGGGAAAATACAGGCATATTTGAAACCCTAAAAATAAAATTAAAAAAATCGTTAAGTAGGCGTCCATGTCAAGTCTAGGTTTGATTTTTTTATTTCTGGTCATACATTGTCATTACGAAGATGTGTAAGAAAATTGGAAGATGGAGTGGATACCACCCTCTTAAAATCGGGGTCTTGAGAGCGGATGAGATTGAAGTGAGGTGAGTAAGGAGCAGCGCTGGAATGAAAGGGCGGCGGAAACGGGATATCCCCGAGAAAACCCGCCCACCAGCGGCATCGTCTGGCAGGACTCCCACATGAGGAAATGGGGGGCGAACCCGCTTCGCTTTGGTGGGTGGCAACAAGTCTAAACCACCCTAAAGATTCTGTTGAAAAGCGACGTAAGTAGAAACGTCGTGTTACTGTTTCATCAGAAGATTTTGACAGTTATTGTGATAATTCATAAGTTAATGTTATGGACGTGCAAAGAAGGCGATCAACAGGTCACCTCTTCTTTTTTTTTTTTTTTTTTCTGTAAACCCTAAACTGAGGTGATCACGGAATTGGAGAAGGATTGCCTTGCAAATGCGCCTTGCCAAAGTGAGTCAAAGACGATTTCAGTCACACGCTTATGGCCGTGTTGTGCGGCGCCAGATTCCGTACAAGTTTCACATTGTAAGGTCGGCTGTCATACCAGATGGGGTAGTAAATCCTGCCCTATTTTCCGCGGTAAATCTTGTACCAGCATTCGTACATGTCACAAATGCCATGACGGCTGCTGTACCATCTGGTATAACAACTGTTACCGCAGCAGACTTCGCATGTTTTAGAACTAAGGGCGCTCCCTGTGGGCGTTACTTGTAACGAACTGTTGAATTAAAAAATTTGTGCATTCGGGTTGAATCCACATCCATTTGTAATATTAATTCAGATTGCTTTAAAATGTGTTAGTCACATACTCTAGACGATGGAAACTTTCTAATAGGAGCGTTAGACAACTGTCGAGACAATGCATAACAGCATGTAAACCACACGCTTGTTTATAAATATCAAGTTCAATGACTTACTGGCTGGAGAGGGGTTTCCAACATTGTGTCAGTGCTGTTTGAAGTCAAATTCTAGAGTTTAATGAATATTCACGCTACGAGACATTTACATGTGATGTTTCAAATACCTCATTTTATATTATACCTGTTTATATTTTTGTTTTCGTATCGATACTTGGAATGGTTACATTAAGTGAACTGTTATAAATTATGCGACTACTTAAAGAATGTCTCTTTTAATTTTGTACTATCACATTTACTGGCTGAAAAAAATATTCACCAGCAAGCCTTAAGGAGGAGTGTTATATACCAATGTCTAGTTATGCAAATTTATGTTTATAATATTACAGGTAAGGTCAAAGTATTTCATGCAAAATTAATTTAAAAAATTATAAACAATAACATTTTTTAGTATTTAAGAAAATTATATGTTTTATAGTTTCCTTTATAAAACACTATATAAACAACACCGCTCTTGATTCTTTAACGAAAAAAAGTCATAGGTTCATATGAGATATATACTCGGCCAAGACATATACATTTTACTTGTAGAAGTTTTAATAGTCACATGAATAATTACAATAATCACTGTATGTGGCAGCTTTCAATCTGCCAAAGACTACATTATTCAAATGCGTTTTTTCGTATGTTAATTTTTGTAGAAATTGACCTCGTTGTGGCATTCTACAGTGTTTATAGAAAACATAACAGCTGACAAAGTATTTATTTGTGTGGCCGTTAACAAACACAAAGCTGTACAATTAAACACTACGCCATAAACGACATAGGCGCGGCTTTCATATCGTTTACTGTAAAGATAGCTCTGTTTACTGCTGCGCTCTGCACGACACAACGGAACTACGAAGATTGTGCTCGTGATTTATTCGAACAGCGTTGCCAGCTCTGGATGCCAGCTCGCTTTCGAGTGTCCACTGCCACAGGCCGCGGGCCATAGAGAAAATAATGTACTAGAACCAGTCTCGGACCTCGGGCGATATGTTTCTGGCATTAGCAGACACATTTAAATTTTCTTTCAATACGATACATGTCTGTCTTGTACTCGGCCAGTTATGCTGATGTATTCTGACAGGCTCCGAGACGGAATATTAAATTTTAATTTACAATATGCATCTCAGCTGACTCACGTAACGTAATTTACGTATTCACATGTGGCTATGAAAATAAAAACTATCGAGCAGGACTCGGTCACTGAACAAAGCAAAGTTCAAAACCAACTTAGTCGAAAAACTGTAAGCTAATATTGGTTTCAGATTACGTTCGTTCTTTATAAAATGGCACCTTTAAATCGCTTTTCTAAAGTTGATTTGAAGTGACAATGTTCTGGCAGTTTGCACACAGAATGCTTCCCTTTTATTTTTTATTTCTAACAGAATTCAGTATTTATATTATATACCACAAATCCTGCAAATCAGATTGCTTTCAAATTATCACAAACAGAAGATATACTATCATATATTTGACACTGCATGCACTGCATACACCAATACCAGCGGCGTAGCCAGAGAGGAGGGGCTATGGGTGTTGAAACATCCCCCTCCCTTTTTTTTCATACGGATATCAACGATTAGAATCAAAATTATTAATAAGCCTTTAATTTCGATAAAATCATAATTACTGTAAACTATGATGCAGGTTATTGGGCTATATTAAGAAACATTTGTTCTAATAATTCAGGGAAAACAGGGAAAAGTCAGGGAATTACATATGACAGGGAAAAGTCAGGGAAATGTCAGGGAATTTTCCCCTAGGTCAGGGAAAATGTAAATAATTGCTACTCTGCAAAATTTGTAAGTAGTGTGAATACAGGATGATGTAATTATGAGTATATGCATTAAAAATTTTCCAATTTGAAGTTTGTGAACTAGCAATAATACAACTTTGCCAATTGTCACACGGCCGATACGTACAAAATAAAGTATTTGCGTGTTTGTAATGGGCACTCCAGTGAAGTCAATAGCGCGTATCGCGAGAAATGTTGATGAGCTGAATAAAATATTGGCACTGTTGGATTGGCGTGTTGAAGTATAATTTAATTCAACTTCACTAATAGCATTTTTTTTTCCTCTGTTAGTCGTAGAAAAATATGGTATTTGAAGTTTTCGGTTCTGAAAACAGGTAAGGGATACTGGTAAGATTCTGTCTGGAAAACAAGGAAAATTAGGGAATTCCAAAATATAATTTCAGTGGATACCCTTTTCTTAACGCATACGTCAGCACCACTAATGCCAGTATAATCTCCCTCCCTTCCTTCAGTCTGTGTAAACCCACTCTTGAGAAATTTCTGGTTACGCCACTGAATCAATACTCGAAACTGCCTTCACACGGAATGAATTACGAAATGTATTTCAGGAATATTGTAATTCAAGTACACGTTAGTACTTTCAAGACTGCTTTAAAACGTGAAATAATATCCAAGTGGATTTTAAATCACTAATGAGAGTCTTGATCGGGAGCTATATCTAGATTAATGTCATATTGTTGATACCCAGACTTCCAAATAACTCTTTGGATGTATATATATATATAATTTATATAATGTGGTAAAATATTATAAATTAAATATTTACAGACACCTAATTGTCACAAAGTGTGAAAGGAATATTAACATCACATATTTCATCGTATGTATGTATAATATATTGCTTCAGAAATCTTTTAATCAGCCCAATGTCTGTATCCACTAATTAGCGGAGATGCCAGCGTTTTGCAAAAAAAAAAAAAATCTTGATTTGCTGTATTTCCAAAATACTTCAACTAGATTCTCTTTCATAACTGGATGATTTTAACTGGTGCTGGTTTTTTTAAGCGTCTGCCAGTGAACTACAGATGTTTACTCCTAGAGTAACCTGAATGCGGTTGTCTTGGTCTACTAACATATGTTTTATATTCACGGCAAATGTCTAATAAAAAAGGAACGCTGAAGTTGAGCACATATAATATTGAACTGTAGATGGCGCAGGATACTTTTCACAAAAATTAGGTGATCCTACTCATTAGACATTGAAAGCATGCGTAAGACATCCTAAAATAGATTCGCATATTCAGAACGTTTCTATATAGTTTTACACAGTGCGTATTTGTAGGCAAGATATTTTTTACAAACTCTTGACATAAACAAGTAATCGTTAAGTATATTAATGTTTAATGTAAATAAAGAAGCCATATTCGAACAAGAAATTACTAGTTGCGATATAACTTTGCGAAAATCATTACATTACATGCCTAGAACAGGTGTGTAAAAATTTTGTTTATTTCGATTTTGAATTAGTAATTAACTACCTCCTTATATGTCATTTCGTATGAAGGTGCAACAAGTGTATACAATTATATATGTAAACTTATAAAAGAATAAATTATTTAATTGGAATGAAACATATTTCTATGTCATGTTTGTACTTTATACTGGTTTACACGGGGTTTGAAAGTTTCGGGTCATGAATGACCAGTGCAATAAATTTACTTTATTCTCTATGGCGCCGGTCGAGAAACCACCTCCTGCTGGTCGGGAGTGTGTTGTAGGAGAACTGGCAACAGTGTCCGTGCTACACTTCTTTTTTTGTTAAGTTTTGCAGCTTCTGTCCCATTTAAACGATGATAGTGTTACCTAGCGGGAAACTCGTGAACTGCGTGCGTGCAATTTCCTTTGGATCTGCCCTTGTATCAGGTAGAGATAGCTCTGCACGCAAATTACAATCAAATATGGCGTCTAATATTCCCCCTCAAACCGTACTGATTGCCAATCTGTATATATAAAATCCTTTGTGGGTGACTAAACCGCATCATCACTGACAAACCACTGGACCAATTGAGACCATATTCACACCATATGTTATTGAGGTGGCGAGTAATGTTTTTAGTTAGGTTTCATTCCAATAGGTGGCGCTGGAGTCTAACTTCTATATCTATGGGCCGATTTTGCTCATACTTGTAGGAAATGTTTGTTGATCTAGAAGAGACAAATGCCAGCGATACCACGGTCAAACATCGGTCGACATACTAGACGAAATAGAGAGGACGCATTGAAAAGGCAAATTAGAACGTGGAAGAGGCGGAACAACGTTCGCCGGGAACAGCTAGTAATATACTAAAACAGTATTCAGTACATATTTTACAATTCCTTGGTATTGGATGCCATTTTCAAGAGTTTATCTGCGCAGGTACCAAATGTGCCTCACATAAACTATTTGCCCAACACGCGGCCCACCTTCAATGACATGGATTAAGGCGATCTATTGAATACATCTTATGCATGAAGTACCAGAACATAGCAGTCTTGTCCACCTCCGAGGCACAAACATAAAGAGTAGTCCAATTGATTTTTATACTTCCTAGCGTCTAAGTTTCACATTCGAGAAATTCGGGAACTTTTGTTACGAGCTCCTAAGTCGTAAGTTTAGTGGGTCATAAGCAAACATGTTCTTGTTAAAAAAAAAAAAATAATAAACTAGTTATTATCGTTATAACTAAAGTGTCTACTTTCCATCACACGGGTGCTAATAATTTTGATGTTCTAAAAGCTTAGATGTTAGGTATTCCTTGACGTCTCGGTAAGTGCAACGTCATTAGAGATGAAACCGGAAACTTAGGCAACAAGCAATGAGACGATTACAAATACACGCGTGCCTTACCCGGGGAATCGAACCCAGGATGTACAGAAATATGGCATGCAATCAAATGCATTTCGGAAGTATAATTTGGAGCATCAACTTCGGTTGGAATCGGTCCGAAATTTTAGAATTCTGGGTTTACCAACCTCAAATATTTAAAGGAACATCATTTTCAAAACAAGTCTGCGAGTAACTTAAACCATGTAAGTTTGCATGGCTTACGGTAGAATTACTTGTGTGCAGAGTTTGATGGAAATGGGTTGATAGCTTCCCGTGATAGAGCATAAAAGTTTAATTTTCACTTGTGGCACTGGTGTACAAAAATGCCTAAGACCAAGAACTTCATAGGCCTATCTAATGCTTCTAATAGACACTGTCACTATACAAAGTTTAGTTGAATTTTTGTCAAATTATATAATATATATGACAAAGTAAGCTATACAATTTATACTGTCGCTATTTTAGGAAGAAAAAAAATTACCTATTTAAATTAGTTAATATGGCCTACTGTAGTACTAGGCCTGCTTATATGAAAAATTTGTTGGGAATTTGAAAGAGAGGGTCAACCAAAATTGGTTCCCGAGATATGACATTAATGTTACATTTTATTACGAGGCACAATTTTCTAAAAAGGCTGCCAAAATATGATCTCTATATCAATATCTTATTCATCTTATGGATACTCTCAACAAACAAAATTTCATTGAAATTGGTAAAAAAAATTTATATACGTGAGTGCAAGGAAAGATATTTGGGTGGCGTTTAACATCGAGTGTCTGGAGAGCCGATGAGGGTGCAGAGAAGTGATCATAGAAGCAGCGCCAGAATGCAAGGAAAAGAGAAATGGGAGATCCCCGAGAAAACCTGCTGACAAACCCACGTACGGAAATCTGGTAGCGATCCCGCCGAGAATCGAACGAGGTTCGTCTAGGTGGGAGGCGAAGTGTCCAACCACTACGCCACCGCAGAACCGTAATATATATGACTAACTTGTCTGTATTATTAATATGGTGGCATTGTTGTAAATATCGCTAGACAGTTAAAATGTGCAAGATTGTGTAGCCTACTGTAGCTTTACTTGTGTGTAGAATTTGGCGGGAATCGGTTTGTTGGTCACTGAAATACGGCATTCAAGCTCAATTTTCTCATAAAGTGTTATCTTCATTTGCGGATAAAAAACGGTTATATATTGGCACGTTCTATATAATAAATTATCGTATATATGGCCGCCATTTTGAAAATAAATGCCAGAGCCGCATCACATATGTTCGTTTACATGACCTACAATATTACTACTTGTCAAATTGGGTAAGAATCATTTGATTGTTTCCCAAGATATGACAAAACTCTTTCATGTAGCATTATCCTCCAAAATGATGGACAAAAGAGGCTGTGTAGACACATTTTATTGTTGCAAAATATTCTGCCAGTATAAAAAGTTAAGTTGAAATTTTGGAAATAAGTGTCTAGCCCACTTCAAAAAATGTCAGTTTACATAGTCTAATTAGATAGCAATCGGTTATTGGTTTTCTGAGATATGAGAAAACCTTATTTATTCGTGTGCTACTATCTATCTAAATGGTGGAATAAGGAGGCTCTGAATAGACGCATTTAAAGGTTGTAATAAATACTGGTTGCACGTAAAATTAAGTTGAAAGCATACGAAGTTCAATCGAAATTGGTCAAACGATATGACAGGTATAGCAAATAAATCCTAAAGTATTTATATAACCACCATTTTGAAAATAAGTGTCGTATCAGTTTAAATTGCAATATTAATTCGGACTACAATAGTATTATCTATATACCATAGTTTTCAAGTATCGGTTGTGTACTTATTTCCCGGGGTGTAACGTAAGAGCTTAATTTTTTAATGCAGCACTATCTTCCAAAATTGCCTACCAATAACATTGCCGCTTTCTATATCCATTTACTACATCGTGCTCTACCAACGAACCAAATTTGGTTTAAATAGGTTAGATGGTTCTCGAGCTATAAATATCACCGTGCATTTTCAAACTACCGCCATTTTTAAAATAACTACCCCTGGCGTAGTCGAAAACTATGAAATTCGGATGTGCTTGGTGAATGCTATAAGTGTACCGATCTAGGTGAAAATCGGTTATTGGGTTTAAAAATTATAAGTGGGGGGGGGGGGACATATATTCGAGACAGACATTCAGGTGATTGCATAAGCCTGTATTTCCTTTGGAAAGTAGGCTAAAAACGTAAATATCAAATATACATCTAAATAAATATTTACTGACAATTGCTTGGTTCTAAAGAGTATGTCTTACTGCTTAGGCAGGATTTCCGACCAGTCGCGTCCGTCCGTCCGTCATTCGTCCGTCAATCACGTGACCAAAAGCCAATCAGAGGTGGTCATTAATTCTATCCGTCCGTCCGTCAGAACCTTGGTAAGCTTTAACTTTTGACGGACGAACGGATGAAATTACAGCCTTCTAAACTTGCACGCTTTGTTACTCGTTCATCCCGAGTTCTTTACAAGGCTGTGTATTGCGTGGCGTGCAGGTTTTGTTTTGGCGTTCTTTTATTTTCATATGTTTGTTATGTAACTGTAAAATGAAATTAAGTTACATTTTCCCTGAAGATTAATTGATAATTACGCCACAAAACACGAGTTCCTGTGGTTCAATTGTAAAAATAATAAAATCATGCTTTATATGCTATTTAATTTTTTTTTACATCCATTAATTGCCGTTACGTACATGTATGGTTGTTTCGGATACTCAGAAACACAACACCGCAAAAAAATGTTCACTTTTTGTGGAGAATATGTTTCCTTTTTGTAAAGAATTTTGTTTTTATTAGTTTGCAGCCATGAACTTATCGACGGACGCACGAAGTTTGTGTTGTCCATTGTCTCTCCAGCTTCCATCTGCCGAAGTCTTCCCGTACTTTATGAACATACGTGCGCCTATTTTCGTGCGTAGTCGACGTCAAATCGATAGAAGAATTCACACACTTGAATCTTGATTGTGTTTCTGGCTTGTTACGTGCGAGAGAAGCGATTTACCCAACTCATCACACCAACATTTAACCTACGAGATTCGTATTCTGACCGATAATGTGCGCAAAGTTTCCACCAGACTATGAAAATCAATCCAATGTTCAAGATTTCTCAAACAAATCCTCGAACAGAAATTTTTTTCTCTTGATTTTGATGCCTTTTGCTGACCGATAACAAAGTAAGGGTGGTTTGCACAAATTCTGCCGCAAGAGATGTTTCAAAATCTTTTCTTCCTATTTTAGAAACGTGTTGTATATAAGGTAAAAATTATATTCTCATTCTACAGTTCTATTATATATATATATATATGTATGTGTGTGTGTGTGTGTGTGTGTGTGTGTGTGTATACACTTCAGCTTGGCGAATGCGGATCTGGCGTCTTCCATGGTGAAGCTAGCTTGCGGTCGCTGAGGCGTGGAACGATGGGTCGTTCCGCCCACAGGCGTACAGTACAGCCTTTCTCTCCCACCATTTCTTTTTTACGGGAAGTGTGGATTTGGGATATTCCTCGTCGCACGTCTGCGTCGTAAAGGCAGTCCAATATGGAGGCCCCTCCCGAGCACGTTAAGCCGCTACAGCGCACATAAATCGTAGCGATGTTTTCTCACGTGAACACGTATACACACAGCTTCCCTGTCCATCGCGCTCCAGCACAGGAACGCGACAGTTCGTCCTCGCGAAGCGAGAACGCAGCACATGTTAACTACGTTGAAGAGGAATAACGTGACTTCCATGTTTCTTCGGTGCGTCTGTACGCTGATTTATTTACTCCAAGCTCTGAAATCAATTAAACTGCGTCTTTGTCCTTAGGGTAAGCGATTTTTCACGAAATGTATGTATAGTCTAGTCGCGGTTTAGTAACACTTTTTAAATCAAACCTTTGAAAAATCACTTGATGTATTAAATGTTTGACAGTTTCGTGATAGTGCCATGCTTAACCAGCGTTTTTATAGTTGTTTAACATAAAAAAACTTAGTTTTGGTTAAATTCACTCTTTATTCCTATTTTATATATAAATTATAATATTTCACATACAATTAATATGAATAAAAACAGTTAAGAAATAGGCATATTGGTAATGCCTAATAAGAAATAGTTCGTATGGAAATATTATGAAGCTGAGTGCGCACGAATGAGGTACGTTGTCCCTTTGGTGTAATTTTCTAGACTTAGCTAAGCTTAGCTTGCATGAGGCGGAGGAATATCCTGGGAGTAGAACTTTTGCAGGACATGAGGAAAATTGGAAGTAACCGCGAATGGAAAAAAAAATTTGTTATTGAAATTTTCTGTTCATATGTTTGAAACATTTCGACTTCTATCGTCTGCTTGTCTGCTTCAAAAGCGATATCTTTATGTGTAGGTATACGGGCTGCTACGGGAGAAAAAATTCTTCCTGAAATTTCGAAATTGGTCATGGCAATAGCCCTTTCTGCTGTGAAATGTATATTTGATCCACATGTTCTTTCTCGTTTGGCTCTGAAGTTAGATAAATGCGATTTTCCGTGTGTGATGACCGAAGCACGGCAACTATAGGCTGTCCAGGGAGAAGCGAACATTTTTGAAAGCGCTGCGATGTTTCTACTTTCAGCCTGTGGGTAACGTACTGTTGGAAGCCACTTGAAGCGTATCCGAGTTTGTAAATGATGGAGGTCCTGATAAACATAAAACAACTACCTATATGTAATTTCTTAATTTATTTACAACGTAGTAAAAATAATACACACGGATGTTATATACGACTTTAGCTTCCTATATCTGCTAGTAAAGCGTGTTATTCCTATCAATGAATTCAGCATTATGGGGCCGCGGTGGTTTAGCGGCCAGCGTGCTCGCCACCTACCACGGAGATCCGGGCTCGATCCCCGGCGGGTTCACTCCCGGATTTCGGCATGTGGGAATCGTGCTGGACGATGCCGCTTGTTGGCGGATTTTCTCGGAATACTCCCGCTTCACTCACCCTAGCGTATAAATTGTAAATAAATGTGAAAAACTGTGCTCCTGTACATATAACAATTGTAAGTAATTAAATATTGTCAATTAATTGTGTAAAATGATGCAAATGTTGAGAGAAAGAAATGTGAACCAGAAAAATTGTTATATATAATTGTTTTAAAAAATATATGTGGTGTATATGTTGAGAAAGGAAATGTGATCCAGTAAAGTGTTGTGTATATTGTATATATGTGTAAATGTTGTGTTTTTTTTGGTTGTTGGGAAAAATGGGATCTATTAAAAAGTATTTCAAACTGATTGTTTCATTTACTATTATTATTATTTACCTTACCTCCAAACAAAGTGAACACGCCTAATTTATAAAACTCTCTAAAGAAAAGAGTGTCTGCCATTTACATACAGCGATGTGTTTAAATATGTTGAAAATAGATAGAAAATTTTAATATAAATAATAATATGTTGTGCTGGAATGACATAACAAGAGTCCGTACTTCAGATATGTGAGAGAAAAAAGTGAGCGAGTCTGTGTGTAAGCATATATATAAACACATGTGTTGCAATACTTTATCAACCAAGAGTTGTAACTTCAAACACACAAGAGCCAGTCAAACTTGCTGTGTGACAGAAATAATGGACCGTAGTAACTGCGCAGCCGCATCTCTCTTCGTCCTCATCGGAGCGTACGTGTTTGCAATGCCATCGTCTGTGATTTGCTAGGCGACAGGTCTGCGATGACGTGTGTCGGGAGTGATTTTTCAATGCAACTCTTGCTCGTATTGCAAGTATCATCCGAAGAATACACATGCAACTGAAATGTAGGAATGTCAGGCGTCGCTACTTCTCTACGTATGTGACTATTTTCTGCGCAAATGTAGGACCACTGCCATGGCTTCTTGGGGGAGAACTTCATCACTAGATCTTTTGTAACTATACGCATACACTGAGGCCGTACCCTCAAGACACAATAGCTGGTCCGAGGACTGCGGGTCGCGGACATCTAATTGCTAGGGGCAAGATTTGTGGATTTCGGTGTTATAGGATTTATTATAGAAGGCTTAGAAATTGAAACATCATAACTAAACTTGTGCACTATTAGAACCAACATTTTACTGTGTTATTTTAATTCAAATTTTATTATTAAACATTGTTCTTAATTTATTCTTATATGCTTATATAAATAAAGATTTAATAATGCTTATCCAATTGTATAAACAAGAGAAAACTATGTATTTGACAAAGGTAACGCACGGCATTACCATAGGTTAAAAAATCACTTTTTACAGGTTTCGTTTCTTCGTAAATTGTATGTTGAGGTTCCTAAAGAGTGTGGATTTTTTTGCTACAGTCTTACGCGAATGACTTGGAAGCGTTTTATAAAGGAAAAAAAGCATCCAGTACTGGAAAAATTAAAACAATCTATATATTTTCTTCTACAATTCTGCTATTCTCATTAAATTATCATTTTTGATCCACCCTTTATTCAATATTTAGTGCTGTAGTTCACCCAGCCTGAGTGACACAAATTTAAAATTAATTAAACTTAATTTGTTATTGTCATCAACCAAAAATTTAATTATTATCATTTCTCAATATATACATTTTTGATACAGATTGGTGGTCATGGTTGCACAGATAAAAAAATATTTCTTGGCTAAATTTCAATTACATTATGTTTTAACTGAAGTTTCGGTGTTAGGCAGTGTATAACTTCCATTTCGGTGCTTGGCGGTGTATTAACTTGCATTTCGGTGTTTCTTCGGTTTTATCGGTGTTCACCATATAATCATGTCTATTAATTGCTGACTGGGGCACGTGACCCTCTGGCGTCACAGCTCGCGTCCCAATGTCCGAAGGTCCCATGTCCCAACATCGTTCGCGAACTTCAACTTTCTTCACTGTTGTCTGGTTTGCTTAAATTTATCGCGCGCAAACGGTAAATGTAAATAATGATATTGCTACGTGCTAGATGCAAGCTCCATGCGCGGTTCGCCTCGGGGGGGGGGGGGGAAGGGAGTGGAGCGTGGCCACACCCCCCCCCCCCAGGGAGACCCGCTCGCTGCCCCGTAGCTCGCCCGTTAGCCCAGGGGAATGAATGACAGCGGAGACCTGGCTGGCGTCCTAGCCCCTCCTTCCTCCCCGGGCTGGAGAAGCCGATGAGTTTAGAGTATACGCAAGAATATTCTGGGAACTAGGCCCCTCGGTGCAACGCGGCATTTAGAGAAATTTCTGGGCGACGGCCTACGATCCTATAAATATTGCAGCAGTTCAAGTGGCGGTAGTCTCTTTATAGAAGCCAATTGGCTGAGTGCAGTAATCAAGCGACGTGTGGTGCAGTGAAGGATATCGGTGATGGGGACGGACGACTACGGGAACCTGCTTGGCGGTTGCGGACGAGGTACTTGTGGTGTGTTAATTGACGAGAGGATGTGAAACCCAACGAGTGATGGCTACTGCGCATGATGGCGCTCGGAGAACTGGTGGGATATGGACTAAATTGAATGTGCGACTCTATGATCATGTGATACGGACTTTATTTTAAATATTTAAACAGTCAAATATGGGCATACAATTTACAAAGTTATTTATTAGGATTTTATACACTGTCTATTGTGACTTATTTTAATAATTTAACTACACGAGTTTCTTTTAGGTTACTATAAATAGCAAGAGATATCAACTTATTGAGAAATTTTGGGTCAAGAGAATTTCATCTGCAGTTATTCTAAATAAAGTTAGGAAATTAAAATTAACTCTGTTATTTATGGGCCGTTCACGGTAAAGTGAGTACATTTTAAGGCCCTTCCAATATGCATTAACTACTAATAAATATATTTTATTGCAGCTCCAGACATTAACTTTCGTTAGTGGTGAAATGTATACAACGTGTTTATTTGTCTGATGGCAATGTTTATATTAAAAAATGACAGGAAGATAGTAATCTAATGAAAAGAAAATTCAGCAGGGCCTTAAAAAGTGCTCACTTTACAGTGAATCGCCTATAATTAAGACCTCCATCTCTTAACGAACCTGGTTTAGCCCGCTAACTTTTAGAGAGAAATTGTGACACTATATTGATATCGAAGCATGGAGATCGAAAATATAAAGACGCATAATCTTCAATCTCGCAGCCGCAAAAACGAAACTTTAATAAGTAAAAATACAAAAATGGCCTGACTCGAGCGAAAACACAACATCCCAATAAAGTTAAATTAAAGAAAAATAAAAAAGTACTCGTTTGCAAAATTCAAATAAGAAAACAAAATAAAATAAGCTACGGATATAAACATTTACGAGTAATCGCATACCATTTATTGCCGCGCCAATTTGAGGGCACTCTAGTACCAGTGTATAAAGCTTAGCTTTGGACGGCGGAGAATTTGGTGCACTCTGGTGCCAGTATGCGAAAGCTTAGCTTCGTACGTCCTAATTTTTGACACGCACCTTGGGACAAGCGTCCGCGGACGAAATAAGTCCGCGGGCCATTCGACCGCAGAAGAGCAGATCTGGACAGGCCCTAAGAGTTCTTCCTGCCTGGTGCTTAAACTTCGTCCCAGTGTGCTTTAAATGCCGTTTTTCTAACGGAACTATAAAACGTGCTTCCAGTGTGTTTACCTCCGAAAAGACACTATACACCAGACGAGGAAGGAGCATACTGTATTATTTTGGAGCCCTCCAATATAATAATAATAATAATTAAAAGGTTTTTCAGTTTGCCGTATCTAAAATCATACCTGCCATACACGAGCCAAACTACGATAGGAGAGTGTATTGAATTGTTTTTACAGACTTTTCATCAATATAATGATAGGATCACCGCTGAGGTCCCATAGGCACACCCGACACTACGAGAACACTGCACGCCAGTCCAGAGCATTGCGCGTAGGGGTGATGGTGCTCTTGTAGCGCGAGTCAGTGTAGCCCTTATAGCTCCCGCGGTTCTCGGTCTAAACAAGGAGAAAAAGGATGCAGGCTCACCCCCCCCCCCCCCTTTTTCAATCTATCAATCTCTTTCGCTCTGTGTCCCTCTCTCTCATTTCTCTCTCTCCCTCCTCTTTCTCTTTCCTTCCTCTTCCTCTCTCTCCTTCTCGCCCCCTCTCTCACCCTATCTATCTCCCTCTCTCTCTCGCTTTCTCTCTCCCTATATCCCCCCCCCTCTCTCTCCCTATATCCCTCTCTCTTTCTCTCTCCCTATTTCTCTACCTCTCCCCTTTCTCTCTCTCTCTCTCGCTCTCTCTCTCTCTCTCTCTCTCTATATATATATATATATATATATATATATATATATATATATATATATATATATATATATCTTTCTCTCTCCCGTCTCTAATGACCTCGCTGTCGACGAGACGTTAAGCTTACTTACCATCTTTCTTTCTCTCTCTATCCCTCTCCCTCTATCTTTATCTCTCTCTTTCTCTCTGATGCAATAGATTTGCGAATAATTTCTTAGAGTGTTCTCTATGCGCCCGCCGTCTGCGCCGCGCGCGGTGCAGCGTGTCGGCGAATTCTGCCTGCCAAGCGACATCGATCATCCGCATCCATCCCTGACGTTATTAACTTTCGATGCGGGGCGACGTGGACACGACAGACACGTGAAAGGCGAGCTCTGTCGACGGCCACCGGATGCGACGTATCTGCACTTGCGGATGGAGAGGGATTTTCCTGTGCGCGCGTTTGAAATGACGTGCGTCGTCGGTACTCGATACCGTCAGATCCGCAGCCACGCAACTGTCGCAATATCCCGCGCCGCAGACAGACAAGAGACCGAGCGTGCTAGTAAAACGACGGAGCGGCATAGCTCGTACAGTAACCATAGCGACGAACACAGATTTTTCGCGGGAAACTGTACACGCGTTTTCGAATAGTTTCATAAAGAAAATACAATACCAGTACCTGTAAAAATAATTGTTTTAAAAACTGTTAAGATTTTATTACGTTCATCTTTGTAATAAGAAAATAAAAAATATTAATATGAACCGAATTTAATTTCTTTAAAACTAGTGTTAAAACATTTGGATAAATAAAAAAAATAGTATAGAAATTTCGATATAATATAGTTGTAGGAAATATTATTATGTAGATTTTATGACAATTATTTTTTCACATATTTACTTATTTTTGGGATTATAACCGCAATCTTTCGTAAAAAGTAGTCAATTTTTAAATAGAAAACTATAGACTCGATCAAATATTGACGTATGTGATCGTTAAAGTAATCTAATATCTCGTCGATAAAACTAACTCCATCAAAAATGTTAAGTTGTTCAATCGCTGTTCTTGATAGCATGGTTCGGAAAGTTGGACACCGCGAAATCTTTCAATATAATGACAGTTGTGTCATTATTACAACATAGCGCAGAGCTGCGTTTTAACTCAGTCAGAGAAAGCATATTAAGATTCAACACCACTTGTTTATGCACGCTGTGATATAGATTGTTCACGGTAAAATGAACACTTTTGAAAGCCCTGCTTAATATCTACTTCTATGAATGTTGTGTATTCTTCCACCTAATGTAAAATTAACATTTGCATGAGCCTCGTCATTTTACAAATGCGTCGGTCAAGAGAAAATGTAAAATTATTATAAAAGTAAATACTTTATAAATATACCTAATTTTACACTTCGATGAATTAAAAATCAGAAAGCGAAAGAAATAATTTAAGTTGACACAAACGGTTGCCTAACGCTTTTTATTCGACTTTAAGATATTGAACTGCTTTCCATCCCTCGCTACCAACTTTGCTGGACGCATGCCAATCGGTGCGCCCGTTGAAACATGCGCAAGTAGGGGCAGTGCATTTTTTCTGAGGTTGATTTCTAAAGTGCTCACTTTATCGTTAACAGCCTTAATGAACTATATCCCGATGTCACAGGGTTCTTTTAGCAAAAAAAAAAAAAAAATTAGAAATGACAGCAGTTTAATTTAGTGACTCCGGGAATTATTTAATGTGAGACTAGCGGGAGCTATTGACTCTATACACTCTCAGTGGGATTCTCCACAACGCGGCTGAAAGACACGCGTTCAGACAGGAACATTTCGCGAATTAATTTCAGGACAAGATATATGTCGAACACGTGCACACTGAAGTCATTTTTGCAACTGAATTACGCACAGTAAATTTTTCCTTTACTTGTTATAAACAATTCTTTGTGAACAAGTTTCCGAAGATAAGTCTTGTAGGTCTACTGCTGAAATAGTGTATATTTACAACACAATATCTAAGAAAACTCACGTAATATTTTATGTTGCTCTATGTTTGAAGTCTATTACACTTGCTTGGTAAAATTCAACATTAGTTATACACATTACACACTAAGGTTTTGTGAAATTCACTCTACTTCCTTAGATTATTCAAAATTATTCTTGTCATGTACATAATGTTAAGAGTTGAATGTATATGTAATTAGCTGCACTGTAAACGGAAATGTTTCTCAGGTATTAAATATTTGTCTCATGGTTTTGTAGATCTACCATAAATAAATAAAATTGTATGTTCAAATGACAGACACTTGCTTCGAGGTAGCGGAAATATTCATAAAATAGGCTGAATATTTGGTTGAAGTACAGATGTCACAAACTGTCGAATTGAATTCTCTAATAAACAGTTGCAGTGTTACTTGAAATGACGCTCCTTAAAATTATGCGACTAAAACATCCGTAAAGTAACATGAGTGAGTGTTCACGTTACGGAAATGTTTGTTTAAATACACGACGGAAACATCCGCGCAGTAACTGACATGCCTTGTTCAAGTAACGGAAATGAATGTTTAAATAGATGATGGTAATATCTGTAAAGTAACCTACATGTCTTTTCAAATAACGGAAATTGACATTTTAGTATGCAATGGCAACATCAGTAAACTGACTGATATGTGGTTTCAATTAACGTGTATTTACATTTAACTACATAACGGAAATGCGTGTGAAAATGGGAATAATTTTATCATATTACGGAAATGTACTTTACACTGACGCCGTTCAGTGAAATCATGTTTACGGAAACTTCCGTTAATGCAATAATTGTATCCGTAAATTAACGGACAGTTCTGGAGAAATGTTTGCCAACATTTTTCCGTAAAATTGCCGATTTTTTTTTTTTTTTTTTTTTTTTTAAACAGTGTTGTAGAGATGCAAGTGTACAAGATGTTTTCTTTTTTAAAATGACATGTCGAAATTCAAACCCCAGCAGCTATAGACTAACATAAGCAGAAAATCCTTGTAACAAAATGTTTGTAAAGGTAATGTAGTGTATATACACAGATGAGTCTGAAAGACACCCGACAAACGCTGGCAGGCGATTCCTTGGGAAAAATATAAGACGAATTTGTAAGCACCACGTTTCCCGAAATTGATAATCAAGGGAGCTGTGCGCCCCCTAAAGTCGGATTTTGAAATGTCTTAAGTTGAATATTTTGGAAACTACTTGCGATTATGCGACTAATCGGCGAATAGTGTTTTGTATAATGGAAATCATTCACCTCGAGAAACGTGGTTGGTAATAGCATCCGCTTACATTGAGGAAATGGAGGGTGACTTTCTGACGCAGATTTTTTATTGTTATTGAAATTTTCTTCCATTTCAAAGAGGCCATTTCTATTGTTCAGTGTTTCAATTGGCACCACGGAATATGTGCAACATCTCATTGAATTAAGGGGGCATTTAAATGTGATTCTGTGTGTCCCAAAGGCAACCCAATTCGTCACAAAGTGACCCCTGCTGACGGTATACATAATTACGATGTTACTTCATATTTTATTTGTGATTATTGCAATTGCCCTGTTTGATTTTAACGTAGACAATTTAGAAAATCCTGTACACATGCGAAACTAGCGCTTGGTTACCAAAATTTTAACATTGACCTTTCCAACCTGAGTGGAAGTAACATTAGCCATAGTCTTTATAGTCTATTCGCGGTTTCTTCAACCTTTTTAAATCAAACCTTTGAAAAATCTCCCCATATATGAAGTGTTTAGTTATTTACAACATATGACATATATCACAAGCGTTTTATACTTATGTTCATAGAAGTTACTTTTTTTCTGTTAAATTGGAATGTTATTCATATTTTATCTATACATTACTATGCTTCGTTTATAAATAATTGGAATAAAAGACAGTTAGAAAACATGTGTGTTGGTAAGACTGCCTGGTAAGAAAAAGTTCTTATTCAAAATACTGTTACACCGAGTGCGCACGAATTCAGTGCGTTGTCCTTTGGTGTAATTTTCCAGACTTAATTAGGTTTAGTTTGCTCGAGGCGGAGGAATTTCCTGCAAGTAGAACTTAGCAGGGCTTCAGAAAAATCTGAAGTAACCGTGAATGGATGATAGTAAAGAACCATCTCAACATTCGATCGGAGTGGTCTCCGGATAACGTGAAAAATCGATATCAGAATGGCCGGTGTAGTGTATCCCAGGCGCTTCTTTTCCCCCCGAGTACCTTAATGGCGGCACGTGTGATAGACGTGCGGAGGCCCGCTAATAGCCGCTACCATTACCGATTACGCCCAGTCGATGAATCAAACCAAGTGTCCTCCCAAAAGCGAATCCAGTGGTTTACCACAGCACCAACTCACTCGACCAATACGTGGAAAACACCGTTCTGAGGCAGATGAATATCAAGGTGCAGTGAGTGAGGATATCGGCAGGATCAAAGGCCGCGTCGCCGAGGTATGCTGAATTCGTGCAACAGAATATGGAACTGAGCAGACAGGCGCAGGGCAGTTTTCCTTCATTTTGGACTTCGTCTTGTTTCTGCGTAGCTTACTTTCCAGACCAGATATTACAAAACGAGGCCTGCCAGTGCGTAGGGTCGAGCTGAGTTGAGACCAAACGCGAGAGTGAAATGGGGCGAGAATGGAGCAGCGCCGGAATGCAAGAGCGGGAGAAACGTGAGATTCCCGAGAACACCCGCCGACCAACGGCATCGCCCAGCACGACTCCCGTATGCGAAAATCCGGAGTGACCCGGCCGGGGAGTGAACCCGGATCGGCTTGGTAGGAGACGAGCAGACTAACCGCTCTGTATCCGTGGTCCCGTCAAGGAGGGGAGATACCTTGTTAAAGCTACGTTTTCGTTACTGTATAAAGAGTATAATATAAGAAAATATGGCGTTAGAAATTGTAAGGTTAGCACTAGCAAAAAAGTAATTAATTGAGCAATGTGTTTCAAGTATGTAGTTTTACCTGTTTTCTCTTTCTTTATGACGACTTACTTGGCAATCATGAAGCTGCTAATTCGACGCTCAGTGTAAGATTTATGTCCCATAGCACTTAAGAATTAAAATATAGTAAACTTACAGGCCATAGTGTAATATTTACAACACCACATCACAAATTTATTTAATTTTTAAGGTATTGATGGAATTACTATAGTCCATTCCCCATTGGAAGCAACTTTCTCGGAACCCTGTTAGATATCTACTTGCAGGCCCGTTTTGTATCCTTCCGCCAAATGTAAACAAACATTGCCATGTGACTGCCATGTAGCATCTGTCAAAATCAATGTTTATATGCCATTGTGTGTGTACATGTGTTCGTATACTTTCGCTACACCTAAACATAAACATTAGAATGTGACGTCTACTTTTATACCTGTCAAATGTGTTGTTTACTGTTTACAGCTTTTCAAAGAATTCTGTTGTAGGTCTATTGCAAAAACAATTTCGTACGAATATTCACAGTTTAGGCCTATAACATTATTTAGGCCAGCTTTATGACGTTTTAAAAATTCCTGAATTGACGATAGTTCTTACGGTTACATTACATTATCATATTTGTTTTCCACGACATAGCACACTAAACGATGCACGTTAATATTTTGCCGTGACTGTGTTAAACACTGTTACAACTGCGGGGTAATGAACTGTAGTATGTAACTTTTTGTTATTGATATGTGTTGGGCTATTTCTTTAAAAGGACGGCCTCAGTTCGAATAACGAAGGAATAGACAGTCCAACTAAAAAGCGACATTAAAATCAAGCACGCAACTCGTGTAGCTCATTTTTTGTCATACAAACTTGAAATATAGCAGTGAACATGCACACAAATAAGCCTACCGTAACTTTTGCCCGCTCATATTTTTATGTATTGCTACTTACTGTGTATTAGGTATATTTAAATGTATTGGGGCTGGGCTTGGTTATTTTGTTGGGATTGGTGGTAAATCACGTTACTCGACTGTGTTTCAAACACCCAGGGCAAAGGTACAACTTTGTGATAAAAAAACAGACGTGGATGTAAATAAATAACTTCGTCATAAAAACAGTTCACATTTACAACGTATAAATAGTTCACATCAAATATTTAAAATCACGCACACACACACAGATACAGCGTAACGATCACCACGCAGCTACGCCACGCTATTTCACACGCACCGGTTAACGAAACACACCATAATAGTATATTTATTACTGCCGCGGAAACACAGATTTATCACAACCTTGTAACTTGCGTAGGTAATTTTAAAAAATACAACGTATACAAACGTGATATGGTAATTTGAAGTATTTTTCGGAGCAAGTATAATTTATGCTTCGATTGGTAAAACAGCAACAAGACATGTCACGGCTCGCCACGTCTGCCAACTTCACTTTGTTTGTGCCCCGCCATCATATCTGAATATATTAAAATAAGTATTCAAACATTAAAATCTCTTTTCCGCTGTTATTTTAAACTGTAATAATGAGATATGTTGCCATCGGGGCTACCTAAATATTTCAATATTTCAATAGGCACCGTTTAATTTACTAATAGTGTACTAAAAAACTAGATTAATATAATATTTTAACTGTGAACTATTTCTTACAGGCCGTTGCAACATGTCGGTGCTCTCGCTGTTGTTAATTCATATCTAAAAAGAAATAAATATTACAAGTTATGGAAGATATTAAGGTAAAGTTTCATTTATTAAATAATACAGTACTCTAAAGTTAACCACAATTTTATATATTTGTAGAATACAGGTTATTGAAAAAACAGATTGCCATGTTATGGCTAGAGCGTTTTTTTTTTCTCAAAAGGTTGATTTTCATAAGTTGCTTCCAATCGGGAATGGACTATATTTACACCCTGCACTGTTAGAAAAAGTTCCTTCATTTTACGGAAAAGTGCTGGTAAAAATTTATCCAGAAGTGTCCGTAAACTCTCCGTAAAATTACGGACACGTTGATTTTCAAAACGGACTTTCCGTAAATTTCACAGAACCTTTCCGTTAATTTCCAAGTTAGTTTTCTATACTTTCCGTTAAAAAAAAAAAGAGAGAGTGAAAATATCTTTAATTTTCGTTCTGTGGGTGTTCTACCGTGTATGAAAATTATATTAAAAAAGTTAAAATATTTCTTTTTTAAGCGAGGTTTGAACCCGAATCAAAGAATTACCAGTCCACGACTCGAACAATTTATTTTTAACCTTCACATGACGTAGTTGTGACATTTTTGACGATGACGAAGCTTTAGTGAAACCGAGTTGTTGACGAATTCCCAGTGCGGCAATCGAGCTGGGCATCCGCCACGTCGGAGGCACCGGGGCGCGATCCCGCGACCCTCCGACTCCAAGTTGGCCACCCTACCCCTAAGCTACGAGGGCAAGGCTTTTAAATTATAACCTAACTTAAATTAATACCCATACCTTACCCAGGATTCGAACCCAGAGCCTCCCGCAGATCGGAGGCGCACAAACCAACTGCGCCACGGGAGGTCGGCAGCATTCACCTACAACTGTCAGTTAATAATAATGTGGTATAACTTTTATATTTGTATTCGAATGACAAAAGCAAAAATTCGATTTCTATTAAATTTAGTGTATTTTTAGTGTTGCCAAATGTTACAGACGCCTGATGCTATTTTTTAATGTTTTAAATAATAGGTCATAGTCGCGTGGATAACCTTAACTGCCGCAGAAACGATAATTTACTTGTTGTAGTGGCGAAGAAAGGTTAGTATAGAATCGGCATTGTTCGTCCCCGTAACTCGAAGGCAAAGGGAATACGGAGACTATCCGTATTTTGTATTTACGGTCTTAACTCCGTTTTTTTGTCATCACGGATTGCCTTTCCGTATATACACTGCACATCTGCGTAAAATATTCCGTAAATATACGGAAATTTTTTAACAGTGATTCAGTAAAACAAAACAAACTAAATAGCGATCTGTTTGTACAACGTCGGCCGGTGGGCATCAGCTAAGGAGGGTTCTCCTTGGAAGGGCAGTGATTGGCTGTGGAGAAACCGCAATGTTTCGAGAGGACTCAGGTCGGGAATTAAGGACTCGTATCTTGGGTACCCGTGGAGACATCATCATCACAGTTCGAGGAAAGAATATCTTGCTAACGTCGTAAGATTCAGTAACGGGTCCACGAACTACGCTGGGAGAGACTGCACACAGATCTTGGGAAAAATTCGTCGGCGTACACCCACAGAGAGCTGTTTTCGGCCCAGGGGGTAAACAACCTCATGACCTATAGTTGGGTACTGATTTTTTATTTGATTGAACTTTTAACATCCCAGCTTTTATTATTGTAAGCTGATTGTTTTTTTGAGTGGTGTAAAATACTAGCAAAGCCTATGGAAACGGAATGACATTCGTGGCCTAATGTAGCTAAAAAAAATTTCGCGATAAATTGGGTAAATTTAAAATGAACCCTAGAAGGAAACCTAAGGAAAAAATCACTATCTATAACTACACTTGTGCTACAGTAAATACTGCCGCGCAGACTCCCATCAGTTAAGTTGGCATTGAATTAATCGAAAGAGTTCTAAGAATATACGTCGTATTACTATACACAATTAGAAAACAATTTCCATAAAATTACGGAAATAACCGGTTACGAACCAACTAGACATCTTCCTAAAATTACCGACTCTTCGGATTTTTTTAAATAACGTTCTCTCTGTAAATTTCGCATAAATCTCCTGGAATTCACAGAACGTGTCCGTAAACTTGCAAGTTATTTTTTAATCTGCTCTTTATAACAATGAGCGACAAAATCAGTTTTACCTTCGTTGTGTGGGTTTTTCACTGTGTATGGAAATGACTATTAAATGTTTAAACAATTTCGTCCGGTAGCGGGATTTGAACTCGGAAAAGCGTTACAGTTTAACACCTTATCCACTCGCCCACCGGGCTTTTACAGGGAGATCTGTTGCAAATACTGGATTTACGCAGAATTATGTATGTACACACCTTTCTCAGTTTCTGGTCATGTGAGAGTGTGTGTGAGTTCGTTTTTTTTAATTTTTATTTCAGGTTTACAAATAGGGCTAAGAAAAATAGTTTTATTATCGTAATGTACTTAACTGTGCACCAAACGGATATTAAAATAATTTAAATAGTTTGTCCTGTAGTGTGATTTTAACATTAATCGAAAAAGTAACACTCAGTAACTCGGACCACTCGCCTACTTGGCCTTTACTCGAGGTACTGTATTTTGTAAATATGGATTTTACACGAAATTGACGAAAGCACCTCTCTTAATTCCAAGTCGTGTCAGAGCGCTTGATATTCCGTTCTATTTGCGGTTTATGAAACGACGTTACGAAAAAATATATTAATTTTCATTATGTGTGTAGTTAACCCTGTTTACATAAGGTTTGGTTCTGTAACGGAATTTGAAAAAAAAAGAATTGAAGAATTAGCACTGCATGGGTAGTTCTCCACTCGCCCACTACTATTTTACACGAAGTAGTATTGTGAAGATGGGATTTTATACGCTTCAGGTATCATCTGCGTTGTTCCTGTCTCAAATTCGAAGTCGTAAGATTACGAGGAACTTCCGTATTTTATATTTGAGGAGCTCATTTCCGTTATTCGTCATTACGGAGTACCTTTCCGTAAATGAACCCTACATCTCCGCATGTTTCCGTAAATCTACAGAAGCTTCTAACTCTGTAGTAGCGCCACTGTAACTTAGGACTTGGGAGCTCTGTCAATGTTGGACCACTTCTCAGGAAATATTTGGACTGGACTGGACAATTGGCAGGTGGGAGGGAGTGCCCGCCTACCGCTTAAGCCGCTGTCATGCGGTCAAATTTTCGCCTCCAACTTTATTTGAGAATAAAGTTTGAAGACAAAATATTGCCATAAAATTTTCATTCCAGCAAATTCTATAAAATATTCTTCAACGTGTTTGAAAATGTGTCACACTGTCAAAAATTTTTATTGGGATAATCTAATTTGAATTATTATTTTAAAATTTTTTTAATAGTGAGGCACTCTGTTTCTTTTTCCATGCAGACCATTGCAGAGAGAAATGTAAGGAATATTGAAATTTATTTTCGATTCTGTACTCAATTTGAATTTTATTTATCGGAAATGTTTCCCGCACAAAGAAATTTAATGCCTCTGTGCTCGTAATAGTATGTGCAATGATCATTTAAAAAAGCCTTCATGCCCAGACAGATTATGCATAAATTAATTATCTTCGTATCAAGCAATTGTTCGTTACTTTTAAGTTTCTTAACGTCCATTTTTGCCATGCACTATTCTGATTGGCTGAGACCGTCAAACATCAAATAAAATTTAGAACGTGTCTAATCTTCAAATGTTTGATGGAAACTGAATCCATCCAACTTTTTCAGACAAATGTGGAGGTGTTTATGACGTATCGATGACGTCAAAACTGTCCAATTTTATTTGACCAAACAATTTGACGTACAAATTTGGCAGTGTGACAGGGACTTTACAATCGCGTTATTTGAAGTAAGTGCCTGTGGAAACACCGACATACATATTTTACCACTAGAATTAATGATTTTATGGAACAGATTGATTTTGAATCAAAACTATGAGTGTTCTGTATCTCAGACATACTGATTTAACCTATATTTATTTTAGGTACTGATTTAATAACTTTCTAAAACGATTAGGAATATTTAATCCGTTTTTTTGCACTGCTTGGGCAAGATATATTCTGATCTCTTGGTCACATTTAGAGGTGACGTAAATATTTAAAAGACAGATAACACAAACAGCACAGGTATATATTCTATTATCGCCGAAAACAGCATTCGGCAACTAAATAGTGTTAGTCAAGGAGGTTATAACTACGTAGTTTTAAAACTTCGTTCTAGAAAGTCTCAAGAATAATGCAAGCCGTAAACACGCTGTAAATGCTACCAGGTAATAGCCTTATATATATATATATATATATATATATATATATATATATATATATATATATATATATATATATATATACACACACACACACTTATATATATATACACATATATACACACACATATATATACATACATACATATATATATATATATATATATATATATATATATATTGTGTGTGTGTGTGTGTGTGTGTGTGTGTGTGTGTGTGTGTGTGTGCGCGCGTCTGTATGTATATATATAAGATCCTTAGGAAAATTCATGGTGTGGTCTTTCGAGACGGAACTTGTGTCAGACGACCTACAAAATAATCACACGAAAACGCAGACACCATCACAGACAAGTTTAAGAAAAAAACGCGTACAGTAGTTCTACGGACACATATACAGGATGGGCGAAGACAGACTCACGAATAAAATTTTCATGCAAGTAAATTAAAGACAAATTGGATGAAAGAAACAAAAGAAGACCTGGAACAACTGAAAATCTCAGAAGAAGAAATTAAGGACAGGGAAAAATTCAGAAATTTAATTAGAAACGAGAAAATTGTACAAGAACCTAAAAACGTAAGGATAGGGAGAAGCTGGACAGAGGAAAGAAAAAAAAAAAAAAAGCATAATTAATGAAGAGGTTTTGGGAAGAAAGGATTAGAGAAAAAGGAAGTGAAGCAGTGTTTGACTCAAGTTCACACGCTCTCTTAAAGGGGAATAATCGGAAATATTAATAATTATATATATATATATATATATAGCAAATAAGCTATTTTATTGAACATTAAACACAACGTGCTTATTAACTACAGTAGTTCAATGAAGAGCATTTATTACAAAATAGTCATTAAAAATTACTATTTTTGTTTTATTGTACTAGATGATTATTTTTCGTAGCGCATGTCTGCCTGTTGGTGTTAATTCGGGCACCTACCACCCACCCACCACCCCTGAAAAATATTTTAAAATAAGAAGATCGTTACAACATGGAAGTGTGGGCTTTTGTCTCCGTACCAGCTCTATGATTGGTGCTTCGCAAGACGTTCTCTCTCTCTCTCTCTCTCTCTCTCTCTCTCTCTCTCTCTCTCTCTCTCTCTGTCTCTCTCTTTCACTTGGGTAGGTGGAGCCAAGTCCGTTGTTAGGCCGGTGCGACTACAACACATTAACGTTTCTGAAAATTCCTCGACTTCACCTGAGTAACGCGTGAATAATGTGAGACCGTCCAAATTGACGCTCAAACTACACGTAGTAGAAGGGTACAAAATAAGAAGAAAAGTTATTGGTAAGCAGGGCTGTTAAAAGTTCACAGCCCATATTAATATTACGTTTCAGATTCCACTCCTCTAATCGATAGATTCCCCTCCTCTAATCGATAGATTCCACTCCTCTATTCGATAGATTCCCCTCTAATCGATAGATTCCCCTCCTCTAATCGATAGATTCCCCTCCTCTAATCGATAGATTCCCATCCTCTAATCGATAGATTCCACTCCTCTAATCGATAGATTCCCCTCCTCTAATCGATAGGTGCTGACGTACTACTGCCCACAGCAGTGAACATAAAATCACTAAACACAAATATTTACCTGGTTTCTCCTAATGCCACTGCATTAACGTAATTTTCGTAATAACTGGCGGCTTGCATGCAGTATCGAAATTTAAGTTATAGCTAGAGACCCGAGAAATTCGCAAGTGCAATGACCTGTAGGCTAGACTTCACAGTCATACAGATATCAACTGTTTATTGATTGATCGGTGTGGTAGTAAAAAGACGGTGGTTGGGCGCACAATTTATTGCGTGTTTGGTATTGGCTCATATATCTCCAGGAGGTGTCAAACAACACATCGACCAATTACAAAAGCAACATGAACGTACAAGTGTGTGAATTCCAACTTGTCTAGAAATGAACCCGCGAAATTCTCGGGTCTCTAGTTATAGCTGTAGCGACACCCTTTTATCGCGGAAAATTTCCGCGACAAGTTGGGCACCAAGACACTTCATCTCCAAGTCACTTTCGTGATTGGATACGCATGCTCGTGTGGGTCTTCAGTGTTGGAGCAACTTAGTTCTGATTGGTTCTGTTACGTAAGGCAGGCAATTTTGTAGGTACGGCTTAACGTCTCGTCGACAGCCAGGCCATTGGACACGAAGCAGGTTGCTCAGATAAGCAAGAACGGGGAAGGAATTCGTCGTGCCCTACAGTACGAATAATCCTATCATTCGCCTGGAGTGATTTCGGTAAACCATGGGAAGACTCAAATCAAGATGGTCGGACCGGGAATCGAACCCGGGTCCTTCCTGAATGCAAGCCCGGAGGTTGACCACCTCGCCAACTCGCTCGGCTTCAGTTACGTAAGCAAATGGCTTCTCATAAAGTCGCGCGGCCAATGAGTGACAGAAAGTTGCAAGTGTGGACGTAAGCTATTAATGTGAGGACTTTCCGTGAAGGCACGTTGGCACGGCAGTTATAGGCTGTTCACGGTAAAATGAGCACTTTTGAAAGCCCTGCTTATGATCTACTTCTATGCACGTCGTGTATTCTTCCGCCCTATGTAAAATTAATATTGCCGCGGGCCTCATCACTTTATTCATACGTGGGTCAAGTGAAACTGTGAAATTATTAGAAAAGTAAATACTTTACAAATCTATATCAATTTTTGCGCATTGATCCATAAAAAAAAAAAACATAAAGTGAAATAAATAATTTCAGTTATCACAAAGGGTTACCTGACACTTTGCAGTCTACGTTAAGATATGGAACTACTTTCCATCCTTCGTTACCAACTTTACTGAGCGAATGTCACTTAGTGCGAACGTTAATATATATATATAGGCAGGAGCAGCGACTTTTTTCGAAGGTTGATTCTAAAATGCTCACTTTATCGTGAACAGCCTTTAACTGGCTTGGTGGTTCCCTTGATGGGAACGTACCCTTTATCTGATTGGTTACGCGAGGTTCTGCGAACGGCGAGGGCGACCCTTAAGCAACCGCGGCCTTGAGGGTTAAATGTGGAGAGATTTGGGCAGCTCTTAACATCGAGGTCTTGAGAGCCGATGAGGGTGATTGATGTGCGTATGGAGCAGCGAAAAATTAAAAAAAAAAGTAATTAATTTAAGTTATCTGCAGAATTTTTAATTGGAATAATTATACAAATATTCCCCAATTTTTTAATTTTATTATTAGCTTGAACATTCCCGCTATCCTAAGAGGAACTTCACACTTTATTTATTCCTGGAACTGCTTATAATAATAAGTTTTTGTAACAGATTCCTAAGTTACTTTTGTGCGGTACAAAGCAAAGTTTGCGTAGAATTCCTTTAATAGCTTTATTAGTGCTTTGAAGTCAATACCTTTCCAAGTCATTTAATTATTTCCTTGACAGCAAAATAACTGCGTGTATTAAAATTTTAACATAGGAACGAAACGTTATCTGTTTTTCACTGTCTCTTACAAACGTTCTTATTTAATTATTTTACAATCTTTTTATTTGTAACTATTTCATAATATAGTATTTTAATGATTTTCTGTACCTTAAAATAAATTTTTATTTCTTAGTATTTTGCCTTCCGTAAGGGATGTAAGTCCTAACAGCTGTCCATCATCCAACATGGCGTCTTGTTTTGTTTCTTCCGCCCGTCCTCCCACTTAGCTGTTGAGACAATGCTGAAGAGATGCACGCTTCGTAAGGTAATTTACCCATCCATTAATGGGATTTTCCACCGCTATGTACTTGAATTCTACTCCAGAGGGTGGCAATTATATATTTATATGTATATAAATGAATAACATGTAAAGAGTCATGTTGGTCAGCTTATATGACTAAATTAGAAAAATTAATTTTAAGGTAAAAACATTAATAAAAAAAACAATTATCAAATATACAAATGAACGAGTAGATAGACACGTCGTAAGATAATTTTCCCATATACGTATACAATTTTTTACTACCATGCACGGTTAGCCTGCTCGCCTCCCTCTAAGGCGATCGGGGTTCATTCCCCGGCCGGGTCACTCCGAATTTTCGCACGTGGGAATAGTGCCGGATGATGCCGTTGGCTGTCGGATTTTCTCGGGGATCTCCCGCTTCCTCCACTCTTACATTCCCGGCGCTGGTCTATACTCATATCAGTCACTCTCATCGGCTCTCAAGACCTCGATGTTAAGAGCCGTCCAAATCTCTTCACTCACTCATTACCATGTACGTGAATTTTACTCGAGAATGCGGTAACTTGACCTTACACGTAAGGAAAACTATGTTTCCGACACATGTATGTGAATATTACCTTACACTTGTCAGGTAATTTTCCCATAATTTTTTACAGTGCACATGTGAAAATTCGGGAATGGCCCAGTTGAGGGTTGAGACCGGTTTCTCCTTGGTGGGAGGCGATCAGGCTAACGCTCAGCCACTGTGGCCCCCGGAGGGTAAGGGTCTTAGTAACTAGGTTTGTGGCACTCCGAATGTGGCCAGAGTCCGCCTGACTGCCTGTACCCCAGACAAGTTCGTACTCAACGTTGGCGTGACAGTAGGCTAGTGACCCTAAGAACACCCTCTCCTGGGGCAGTCCTGCGGTCGATAACAACACCCCCATGTTCCTTATCCTTATCTCGGCGAGAGTCTTCGTGACGTCATCCTCCTCTACCCTTCCCTCTGACCGAAGCTCGTGCATAATCATTCAGCACGTCTTGTTTTCTCCCCCAACTGCTAAAAATGACGTGGGATTTAATTGAATTACGTCGTCAGGGCTCCTGACTTCACTCGCTGACTGCTCTCGTAGTTTGAACAGTCTAACAAGCTTAAGGAGCGCGCCCACCTGCCGTTGGGATCGATTTTCGGAACGTTGGAAATATACGTCACAGAGTGTTCGCGGTTATTCGAGCACTTTTCACAATCCTACGCAGAGTTTATTAGTTGTGCTCATTTTGTATTATTTGTATTTGTCTCGTCCACGTCTATCATATTTGTAGTGCAGTTCCTTTAATAAATGGTAAAATGCGGTTCTCCGAAAAGCAGGTAAATCGGGATCATCATTCACAACAGCAAGAACTTTATCGACAGTTGGCAGTTCATTACGGAAGTAAAACCCGTGTACCTTCCTCCGTATCGTATTCCTGTCGAACCCGTCAACACTTTCTGTAAAACTTCCGGCGTTGTTTTTCTTTCTTCGGCGACTTCCGGGTGTGCGTGGATTTATACTCACTTATCACACGACAAACTGTTGCGGGACTTACTCCAGTAGAACGTGCTGCTTTTTTAACGACGTCATCTATATGCATGCCTGGATTCTGTTCTATCTCGACTTTATACACATTGAGAACCATGTGTTTTTCCGACGAACTGAGCGCCCTCCTCTTCGGTAACTTCTTGGCCGGACTTAAACCGGCCCTGTCGTTATCGCTCGCCGTCTCCCGAGAGGACGCCGTCGCTAGTTCACACGTACGTCAATCTAGTGTAAAACACAGAGCATTATATTGTTATTACTTGGTGCAGAACAGAGTATGGAACATCACATCGTTCGGTGTAGAGGTACTTACGTTAGCACGTAAGAGAACGACACATTTAAAGCCACACCTTCAGTCAGACTAACACAGTACAGACAATCGCGTGCCCGGCTACCAATACAGCATAGAGCACACTGCAGCAACGGCCGCTGGCTTGTGGCTTGTACACCCCTTGCTGCTCACTCTGGTATCACGCGCTCGTGTGCAAGAACACCAACTCTCGCTTCTTGACGAACGGACTATAGGTTTCGAATCCATTTTGACGCCGTCTACGACCCAAGACGACGATCAAAGTTGAAAATAGAAGTGCACAGCAAGACGGGAGGTAAGCAATCGTGTGACCGAGGTGTTACAATTTGATTAACTTGTGACGACGTCAAGGAAAGGAATTTTTAGGGGGGGGGGGGAGGCGGACATAGAGCATATATGAGGGGAATCGTCGAGGCCGTCAAAGAAAAGGCCGCGCGGCGCTAGTGTTCCCAAGTCCATAACGACGAAACAAGTGCGACGGTGCTGCCACCAACGTCGCAAGTAAGCATCATAAATGTTTCTGTTTGCAACGTCTGAAAACCGTAAATGAATGTGGTCTGAAAGGGTTAATTAATGAAGTCTTTGTTTTAAATATCTCGGGAAACAATTGAGAGATTCCTACCAAATTTGGCAAACAATCAGTATTGCCGTCCCGCAGTTGATACGTACAAATGTGTTTCAAGGATGTCAAGACACTTATTTTGAATATGGTGGCCATCTAGCTAATTTAGCATAACCATTTAATTAATTCCAACTTAACATTGTATGCCGGAAGTATATATAAAACCATCAATGTGTCTACACGGAACATCTTCTGGGCTGCATCGTGTGAGATAGTGCCTCACGAATAAATACATTTTTATGTCATATTTCGGGAAACAATTGACCAATTCTCGCCAAATATGGCAAAGAATATTACAGCGGTAGGTGGTGTTACCTGGCGTGCTTTACGCATTTAAGTCACTTATTTTCAAAATGGTAGCCTTATAGCAATTTTGTTTTGCGTGTTATACTGTCGAAACCATGTTATTAATTCCAACGAAACATTTTGTAGGCTGGCTGTATATATTACTACCATCAAGTGTGTCCACACAAAATCTCTTTTGTCCGCCATTTTTAAATAGTATCAAATGACAAATTAAAAGTATGCGATGTCTCCGAAAAAACAACCGATTACTACCAAATTTGGCACTCATGTAAGACTATGACAGGTAATGTCAACTTATAAACTTGGAGAATGTTAGACACACATATTTTCAAAATGGTGGCCATATAAACGATTTAGTTCTGAATTTTTTTTCAATCTACGAAACTACTAAAGAAATGTATGCTTTGTATGCTGACAGTACCAACTATAGCCATGAAAATTTTCTATGCAAAGCCTCATTTCTCCGCCATTTTGCAAGATAGCCCCACATTAAACAATATAGTTTTTATGTCATATCTCGGGAAACAATCAACCGATTTCTTTCGAATTTGGCGAAGAAGATGTACTGTGGTATTACATGTTAATTAATATAATTTTCTGAATGGCGCCTACACAAGCATTTTAGCTTAGTGTGTTATATCTACGGAAATATGTAACGAATTTAAATTTAACTTAATATAATGTAACTATGGGTATAATGGAATGCGTTAATACGTAAACTTTTTGTTCCTCATTTATGAAGATTGTCACATAAACAATGGAGGATTTAAGCCATATCTCGGGGACCAATAAACCGATTCATACCAAAATATCATGTATGTATTGCTACAACAGGGTATGTAAATAAGCATGTGTTATGTGCATCAGGAATGTTTTAATGGGGTATGTGTGAATAATTTCGATTAATTTGTTATATCTATGAAACGTTTCAACATGACTGGACCAAATTTTGTACACAAATGGCATTAATTAGAAGCATCGCTTATGCATACAGAAGACGCCAAATGAGCGGCGCCGTAAGCCAGCAACACCGCGTGACGCAGTTTTCCAATCAGCGTCTCTGATAATTAATTTGCCAGGCAGCGGCAGCCGAGCCTATAGAGAATCTGCCACGATACACAGCAGCCAGTCAGACAAAAGCCCCACTTCTAGAACGTCGCGCAGGCAATTGGAGAATTGGCAAACTGTATGAAAGGAACAGCTTCACAGTGAAACATTCATGTATTGTTATAAACAATTTTTGTAAACTAGTTGCCAAGAGTTTTCTTGTAAGTCTGCTGCTGAAATATTTAGGAGGCCTACTTACAACACATTTTAAAGAACATTTAGAAAATTGTTTATCTAGCCCAATAGTTATTATTAGAGACCTGAAAAATTCGCGAGTTAATGACCTGCACGCTAGACCCTACAGCCTTATGTACACGTATGCCGATTACCTCTGTGCATTGGTTGTCTGCTGGCACAGTGGAAGGCGACGATTGGGCCAGCGTTCTCCAGGAGGTGTCAAACACCGTGCGGACCAATGGCTAAAGTTATATGGACACACGTGTTTGGAATTCTATCTGGTCTCAAATGGAACCCGCAAATTTTTCAGGTCTTTTAGTAACTATGAGTTTAAAGTCTACACCCGCTAGCACGTTGAAATTCAAGACTAATTTCACACATTCGACTCCAAGGATTTGTAAAATTTACTCTAGTTTATTCGTAAAGTGTTACAAAGTATCTTCGGCAACTAATTTTCAATGAATTTTTTGTACAAACGTGTGTGTGTGTGTGTGTGTGTGTGTGTGTATATATATATATATATATATATATATATATATATATATATATATATATTACAGCGCACCGCATTTTATTCTGGGACAGCGGATGGCTGAGCGGTTGGGCGAACCGTTTTCAATCCACGGACGGGTCACACGGATTTTCGCAAGTGGGAATCGTGCCGGGCGATGCCACTGATCGGCGGGTTTTCTCCGCGATCTCCCGTCACCCCCCCGCCCTTACGTTCCGGCGCTGCTCCATTCTCATCTCATTTCACGCTCGTCGACTCTCAAAACCCGCTCAAAACTCTCAACTCAACTAGAAACGACATTTCACTCTGTGTACTTATCTATTCTGTTTTAAGTGAAAAGATGCCACGAGTAAATGTATTCCAGAACAGTTTCGTTGAGATCCTTTTTCGTGATTGAATTATTTTAATCGCCACCTAAATTAAGATGCTGTACCACCCCTTATAGAAAAATTATTGGTTTTTGTTTCGTGAGAGAAGAGTCAGAATCATTACTGAAAATGTTTCATTATATAAGCATTACATTTCATATTTATATGCACAATTTTGTACCTGATTGTTAACAGGTGTTGCCTGTTAACAACGGTTTGTCATTATAAGGAGAGATCACTTAATATTCAAAATGCCGTCTTAAGTTAATTGTTGCATAAATACGCATTAATAGTTAATTGACTATATATGTAATTATAGGTAAAGTATTAAGCTAATATTCTATTGTCACATTTTTCTATAACTTCTCCTAAATTTGAATCAGGTGACAGAGGAGCTTAAATGTTTGCCCTTGAATCACAGACACTCATTGTAGAAATGACTTAATTATAACTGGCTCAGTCAGGTAAGAAAATATCTCATAAAAACGCACGCATAATTACCAGAGGAAATTAGCAAATGCGCACGCAATATTTAATATTTCTAACCGCAGATATTTTCGCGAAATTCGGATTGCTCTACCAATACGTGAACGAGATATTTTTTTGTTAACCTGGAGGATTCGTGCTGTTCCGAAAGTCTCGTACTACAGGAATCCGCTCAGTGCTGGCACAGTTGAATCACGACAAAACACCCCGACACGTCAGAGACCGTCGGAATTTCATACGATATTTTATCTAGTGTTCACAACCACTCCGACAATATCTGCCCACCAAGTATTGTACTTGGCCGTCGGGAAGTCTTGAAATGGAAAGTCGCTCACCTAATATCTACCCATTAATTAGGCTACGGCTTGCAGCATTGGGTTTCCTGCTTTTAACAAACTTTGAATGCATACTAAAAAAAAGTTTTCCGAAAGGAACTGGAATATGATTATGGCGCAATTTTAGTTTACTAATTATCACAGTAGGGAATGTGTTCCAGTACTCAGCAGCTTTGTGCCGCTTTTTATAACAGAATTATTTACTCTTATACTAATCCGTAAGTTTAGTAGCATTTTGAACGGCCATCCTTTCGGTGGTTTTCCACTTCACGTTATTATAGTATAAAGATGTAGTATTAATTTTATCTTCTTCGCCTATTAGATTTAAGGAGCGAAAGTGTGTAGGTCAGTAATCAAGGTATCCAGAGCTATTTCTGGCATGGTACTAAAAGTGTTACAGACACCGTAAATATACAAAACTTAAAAGAAAAATAGTTGTAATTAAAATTTTGACTAATCGATGTATAATAATGAGTGCAAATTAATCGATGTATTTTAATAAGTGCAAATTAGACGTGATAAAATGTTCTCGGAAACAGTGGCGTTTATTCCATAGACGCAAGTTAAGCAATGCTCTTACCCTATACATGTTGGAAATGTCTGACCCTTTATAGTTTTCGCCTTAACTTTAAATTTAAACACATTTAAATCCGAGTTTCCCGTTTCCGATTCGAGAAACAGAGTTTTCGTAACTCCCGTACTGTACACGCATAGTGCTGCTATCTAGTATTTATCTCCACAAACGGAAGCGACTAGCGATGAATCGAACACGCAAGCGAGTTACCCTGCTTCGTTTCTTCAGCAGGGTAAGCGGTAGTTCTTGCGTACTACAGTCCTCGTTTTTCTTGGCAAGTGGACGAAAGTGTTCGGGAAAACGGGAGTTTTCTTATAATTTGTAACGTGCTCTCTAGATAATATTCTGTTTAGTTATCATTACATTCATTTCGTTTCCGATTTTATATCTAATGTTAGGTATTATAAAACGGCAAATACATGTGGAGGGCATGGAGTTAGGAGGATGGAGAGTCCGCAAAGTTGGATGTTTCGTTTGTCAGTATAAAATGAAAATGGAACCACAGCCTGGCACTAGAGAATGTTATCTGAAACACTCACATATGTGGTGCTATTATATTGCTTACCCTGTAAAAAAAACTCACTACAAGCCACTGTCAGAAATGTAATAAAACATACGTCTCTTGGGACTATCGTATGAAGTGATTATCTCACTATCGTACTCCTGAGTGCTGTAATCGAGTCTGGGGACACGTGGGTGGGATCAATGCCTGGAAATCGATACGCGATACCCACCGGGGATATTGGAGAAGGGGTGTGCGGAGGGGGTGGAGTCCACGCGAAGAATGTGGCCAATGATAGTCCGGGATTCAAACAGAAGACCTTGGTTCGTGGGAGTCGAGAGTCTTTAGCCTCAGGCGAAAAACAGGTCCTTCGTTGGCGAGTATTCACTGTCAAAATTCTTTTTTTGGTAAACTTCTTAAACCGAATTGGAATTTTTAAACCGATATATCGTATGGAAATAGTACCATACATCTGGCTGCTAATGTGGAACGTTTAGCGTCACTACTATACAAAGTTGGAAAGTTTCCTAGGCATTTAACTGTTTCCTGAGCAAATGTAGGAACGCTAGCGCATGAATGTATGGGAAATAATTTTACCATTCACGCTTTCTCATTCTGCGAATACACTCATATATAGGCTGTTCACGGTAGAGTGAGCACTTTTTAAGGCCCTTCTAAATTTTTCCTTTCGTCCAATTTCCACCTTCCTGCTGCTTTTTGATATAAACATTGGAATGTGACCAATAAATACACTGTATACATTTCACCGCCCTCAAAATCTTATACCCGAGGCTGCAATAAGATATATTTATTAGTGGTTAATGCCTGTTAGGAGGGCCTTAAAAAGTGCTCACTTTACCGCGAACAGCCTATAGTAAATTTGCGAATAATTTCTTAGAGTATTGAGTATGTTACAAAGTAGGCGGTGCTTGGTGTGTGAGAACTGTGAAACTGCTCTGGGCAATCCACGAGACTAAAGGAGCATTAGTCATAGAAGAATTTATCCTCCTAATCGTGTTAACGATAGAGGAGAAAAATTCTTCAGCAGTATAACTTCGGACACATATGAAACAGTCTTTCATTGGCTGCGCCTAGCTGGCATATACAAAAGTGACAACGTAGCACTCTCGAAACGAACAGACGGATTCAAGTACTGCCTTCCTTATAACACTTCCACACAAACCCTTACGGGATGACCCGACGACCGAGATATTTCCCCATTTTAGTTAGGCTACTTGTAAATGCTCTAGACTCCACAGTTACTTTCATATTCAAGTCGCTGCCGTTTGTTCATTGGCTGCTCACCTGTCGCAGCGAGGAGACAGATTTACTATTGGCTCGCTGGTACACGACTCGGACAAGACGGGTTTCTAATCGCCTCGAACGACTCATTTACGGGAAATCCGCAATGCGAAGGTATGTACTACATAGTTAAGAAGTGTCGAAGTTCTTTGGCGGATTCGTATACATAAAACTCCGCAACGTCTTGAAACATACGCTTAGATGTGTCAGTAACTGCCATCTTGGATTTAAGGGTTTTTCTGCGCGGCCTACATTACAGGTTTGTATTATGTTTTTTTTTTTTTTCTGTTCAGCAGGGCACAGGACACTGGTTTATACCTACATTATCTCAGTGCGCATCGTTTCAGTGATCGTCCACAAGATATGAATACGATTTTCTTCTAGGTAGTAGCTAGTTAAAAATTAATAAATGCAATGAAGCTGTAAAATTGTAAAGTTTCGTGAACATATTTTTATGCTCTGTTGTGAGGAAAATTTCGACGAAGATGATAGTTCGAAATATTTTCCAGAAAGACAAACTAGAATAATGAACAGGAATTGTAGTCTAAATGTCATATATTCAAGAGTCGATCGTTCCCAGGATAGTGTTTCGGCTGCACGTAAAGTATATTTAGCACAACTTTTGCAGTTTGTAAATTTTTTTTTACGTAAAAAATATGTATTTTGGTAACGTTATTTTTCTTGCACTCTAGCATTAGAGATTCCAACTTCATACATTTTTTTACGGAAATTACGTTCCGCAGGGTATCTTATTCTATAAAACAATTTGTTCACCGTCGAGAATCTGGCCAGTAATGATATGACAGCTCTAAGTAAAGCCAAGGAGAGTTCATTAATTAATTTATTGGTAAAATAGCGTTAAAGCCAATGTTTTTATACACTCGTTACTTCTAGGGTTCGGCCAAAAGATCTTCACACGTTCAACAAGACTGAATAAGATAGCAGTAAGCATGGAGTACCAGAACTAGCGAACCAAGTATGAAGTAGTATTTAGTAAATATTCTTCACACTTTTTGAATCTAACCTTTGAAAAATCAGCCTATCTATGACGTGTTTGGTTATTTACTAAATATCTCATGTAATACAAGCGTTTTATATTTGTGTTAACTTAAAAAAATACCTTACTTTTGGTTAATTTATACATTTACTTATATTTTATTTAAAAATTATAATATCTCATTTCTACTTAATATGAATAAAGACAGAGAGCAAAGAGGTATGTTGGTAATGCCTAGTAGGAAATAGTTCTTACGCAAACTATTGTTAAACTGAGTGCGCACGAATGCGGTGTTTAGTCCTTTTGGTGTAGTTTTCTAGACTTGGCTAGGCTTTGTTTGTATGAGGCGCAGGAATTTCCTGGAAGTAGAACTTCAGCAGCGCTTTAAAAAAGTTGGAGGTGACCGTGAACGGATTATATATCTTACTATAGGCTATTCACGGTAAAATGAACACTTTTGAAAGCCCTGCTGAAGATCCACTTATACGCACGTTGTGTATTATTTCCGCCTTATGTAAAATTAACATTGTCATGGGCCTCATCAATTGCATTCGTGCGTCGGTCAAGTGAAATTGTGAAGGTATTAGAAAAGTAAATATCTTACAAATCTGCTTCGCCTTTACACTTCGATGCTTTAAAAAACACAGAAAGTGAAATGAATAATTTAACTTATCACAAACGTTTACCTAACACTTTTTATTCGGCGTTAAGGTATGGAACTACTTTCCCTCGATCGTTACCAACTTTGCTGGGCGCAGGTCACTCAGTGCGCTCGTTAAAATATGTATGCAAGCATGGGCAGTGATTTTTTTCTAAGGTTTATTTCAAAAGTGCTTACTTTATCGTGAACAGTCTTTATGAGAGCAGCAGTCAGTGAGCGCATGTCAGCAGCTGGACTGTTTAAAGGACGGTAACGTCTAGTTTATAGCAAAATTAATGAGGTGAATTCCCGATCTTGTAGCCATCAAACGAGTGCTTCAACACAATGCTGCGGGGCGAATCAGTTGGACAGCTGCAGTTAACACACTCATTCACAGAAGAAAAAAAATCGCTGAAGCAGCAAGCTTGACAAAAAAAAATACTCCTTCCGCGCAGCCTCTATTGTAAGCTTTTTCCTTTAAATGGTCGAACTTTTTTTCCAGTATTCTTAGCCATTTCCGTAAAGGTAAATTCATAATTTAAACTGTCGCAAAGAAATAACAGTAAGTCTAGGACTACTTGATGTTCATTTAGAGTTCGAAAAACCTATGCTATGCTCGATATTTTTTACAAAAACTGTTTAAGAACAACAACAAAATATATATTTGTTCAGCACAGTTTCATATACGACGATATTGCCACAAACGGCTAAACTCCGTCGAACTGCCTTGCGCCAGCTAAGATATTGGTTTTCACAGCACAGCATAGTAAACGATAGCCGTATACACACCTATGGGTACTCAATTTACAAGTTCAAAGCCATTCCCTAGCGAATGGTGGCTATGTTATTAGAGATGGTTGTTTATCGCGGCAAAAGTCGATTGCTTCCTATGTTACACCGCACTGTACACGTGTTAGAAATTAATGGCTGTCGTGATTATGTAGTCATATAACGTAAACTTTTGCAATTTCTGCATTCATTATTATAATCTTTGTATATTTTTACACATTCTGTCACTGTAATTTGCATACTTTTTTCACATGTTTCATTGTTATTTATTACTTTAAATTTTCGTATTTTTAGGATTTTGAATAATTAAATGTTAGAATGGCAATAATTTATGTTTGAATTCATTAGATATCTAGGTTTGATTTTTGTTTGTATTTTAATTAATAATTCAATATTTTGAATTATTTTCTTGGTCTCACACCATTATAATTGTTTCAGGGAATTTATTGTCATTTTTATTACCTTCTACGAAACCCGTAACTCTTTGACATAGGGAATTAGGCCGTTAGGAGTGGGTCAGATTAGCTGTTTTGAGTAGGATGCCTTCCGATTGGCTGGCAGGTTTAAACCCTGTCTGTAGCACGCACTAACCAAGCGCCAAAATCCCAACTGATTTTGTACCGTGTCAAAAAATCAATACCCAGGATTTCCGTTTAGTCAGACCTTCAATCACTAACGTAGATATTCTTTTCGTACTGCCCAGGCCCTCCATAGTCAATAGCACTTGTCTGCTAATTATTGCACACGATTTAGCGGTTGCCCCAACGATAAAAAGCCTAGGTACAGATACAACCGATGTCTTAATTCCTGCAGCACAAATTCCATTCACGAAAGCTTCTGCTACGCAACGTATCTCTGCTCCGCTGTCCAATAAGCAGGGTACTTGCAACTACTGCTAAACGTGGCTTGGGACACAGAGTTTCCTGCAGAAAAATATTATCATCCTCCAGTGTCATTCATTAAAAATTCTCTGTCTGATTCTCCTAGCAATACGGTGTCTACGAAAATTCTATTTAAGTTTCCCAGCTTAACTTCACTCTGCTTTGGACTTTTAACCATAAGATCGGACCCCTTGGTACGCAAATCTGTTATACGAGCCAGTGAACGGGACCCTGGCTTTCTTAGGTGACACGGGAAACTCAGTATTAATTCAAGTGTGCATTTTTTGGCGTATTGTTTTTTCTCAAAAAAAAATTTTTTTTTCAACTTTAATTATTTATATGCAACCCGGAAATTTCGCGCTATTTATTCGATGACGAGCTAGACTTAAAAACCATGTCCGCATAAGAGAAATTTAACTGTTTGCTAAATAGGATACAACGCAATGTGCACGCGTTTCCTTTCGGTACGAGTTGCCATGGCTGTATAAATCTATTATCTCATTTCCGTTTGCCACAGAGGATTCTAATACTCTGAAGTAGAACGTTTGTGATTGGTCTGCAAAAGAATTTGGCGGAGTCAATTAATTGGCCATCCAATCATAAAATAATAAACTAGATGGAGTGTTATTGAAGGAACGTTCGCTGAATTATTTCCCCCCTATATTCCAGCGTGTCTATAGTATATTAATGTTGCAAATCCACACACGTGGTCATGCTAACGTGCGTAGTCCATTCACGTTTATTCCAAAATTCTGAAACACTGCTAAAGGTCTACATTCAAGTCATTGCTCCGCCTTCTGAAAACGTTTAACTAAGTCTAGATAACTACACCAAAGGGACAACGCACCGCATTCGTGCGCATACGATTCAGTAACATTTAACGTGAGAACTATTTTTAGGCGTTACCAACACACCTATTTTCCCACTGTTTTTAATATTCAAATTAATTGTAAATAAAATTATATAATTTATACATAAAATATAAGCAAAAGTTTAGTTTAACGGAAAATAAGGCACGTTTAAGTTAACAGAAGAACATAAAGTTTGCTTTAAGTTACATATCTAGGTAATGAACGTTCACGATAAAGTGAGAATATTTGAAATCAACCTTAGAAAAATGGCACTATCTCTTACCTGTGTATATTTTTACGCGCCAGCTGAGTGGCATGCACCTAGTAAAATTGGTAACGATGAATGGAAAGCAATTCCATATCTTAACGTTGAATAAAAAGTGTCAGGTAACCGTTTGTGATAACTTAAATTATGTATTTCTCTTTCCGTTTTTTTTTTTTTAATGCATCGAAGTACACAAATAATCAGATTGGCAAAATATTTTCCTTTGTGATAATTTCCCAGTTGCATTCGTCCGAAGCATGAATAATAAAGTGACGAGGTCCATGGCAAAGTTAATTTTGCGTAAGGCGGAAGAATACACAATGTGCGTACACGATCTCAAGCGTGGCTTTCGAAAGTGCTCATTTTACCGTGAACAGTCTACGACACCCGAACACGTCCTACGTGCGATGGCTTTTTTTTTTAATTTGTCGTTTGATTGGGAAAATATGAAGAGATCGCGGATTGACTACAGGCTACATGGGTTCCGTGGTTCAGGGTGTTAGCTACATCCCCCTCTCCTCTTCGTCGGACGATGAGGTGGCGTAGAGGTGGTTGGAAATAGTGACGGAGAGGGGGGGGGGGGGGAGGCGGAAGAGCTATCTGATGCCGGAAAGCCAGCCGCGACTCCGGGCACCCGGAACAAAAGAGGGCGCACGCCACACCGGACCAGTATCAACGCCGCGCCGGCGAGGGGCAATGGCTGGGCGACACGCGACATCGAGGTTGCCACGAGCGCTTTTTTTTTTTTTACATTCTTATTTTATCGCCCCGAGCCTTCCGAGTAGTTCCCGTTTCCGCCGCTGCACGGCACTTCCTTCACTCGAGTCGCGTTACATCGAAACCCATGCGCCTGCCTACTGCACGTTCGCGTTTACACACACACACACACACACACATGCAGAACTGCAGTTTCATTTTAACCCTTTTCAGACACCCACTTTAATTTACGTTTACAGGTGTTGCAAACAAAACCTTTTATGATTAGTGCTGTGCTTAAGTCGACACAGCGCTTGTTTCGTCGGTCACAGCCAAAGAGCTGTAGGCTGTATGTTCAGCTACATTTATATGAACCAATCATGACATAGGCCAGTAAGACTGTTTGCGAATAGTTTACCCAAAGGCGAGATCATTGGTCATTGAGCTTCGTAGAGTGCAGTACAGGCGAAAAATTATCTACACGTGCGTAGTGTACACGATTGTTAAATACCTGCAAAATTCGCGTTATTATTTTTTTGCGTCAGGATAAACTTCAAGGTGCTATCTACACTCGAGCCGGCGTCGTTTCACCATTGGCTGCTGCATAGATGTGAAACCACTCCCTTTCCGACTGGACCGCGTATGATTGGACTACACAATTGTGAACTTATCGTGTATTGGCGCAGGGTTACTCAAGGCGTGTCAAATTAAAGTATGGTCCAATCGCAAACTTATCGAAGGTGTCCCCCAAATAATCACGCGAATTTTACAGATCTCTGACAATTTTGTACGCCGGGAGTGAATGTGTCAACGTGAATACGTCTTCAAAATAATTTCGGCACCCGAAACACGGAGCGTTTGCACGGGAATGGTGGTGTAATTTCTGCAGGGTGATCCACTCCGGCACTGTAACTTAGTGACTAATAACACGATTGGAATCGATACTGTCTTGTTCGATCGGGTATGCGACCATGACGCGAGCACTACCTTGAGTTGGCGCTGCGCATGAATGAGGCACTGGTAGCGACTGGCGGCCTTCTTGGGCGTGAGCGAAAATTCCCGGATAGTATATCTCGCGACTCATGTATGTCGGAATGCTGATTTTCGAGCCGAAAGAAAATACATATAGTCTAGATCTATCGATTTAAGCCATACAAGCCAAGTAATTTCATCCCCATATTCCAAAGAAAATAATACCCACTAACGCATACGTATTCACGTAAAGCTTATGGCCATGTCCCCGACGCACCACACCCTAATATTTTCTTGCTTTCTTTGTGGGTGTGCCTTACTAGTATATCTTTGAAATGTTATAAATATATTGATTTTATTGAAATTTACTTTAAACAAATTTATTTTCCTGTTCGTGATGTAATTTGTTCCTATGTATTCACTGGTCATTTAGTTGTAGCCTAGATTACTATCCTAAATAGTTCAAATTAAAGTAGGTTATATACATTTGTGAATACCGCTGTCGGAAGATAGACACACTGATTTATCGCATACTTTTTGTAGCGAAACATGACAAAATAAAAATAGTTGTAGCATATTTTCTACTTTTATAATTAATTACCTAATTGTAGGCTGTACCTAGCTGTTGGAGGACGATTACATATACGCTCAGTACAACAGTAGGCAAAATGTTGTGGTTGAGGTTAAACGTCATTTCTCTAAACGTAGGTGGTTTAATTGATGGCATGGATTATATGACAGCTTGGTTGGAATTTAATATTGAAATATTTCGTTGGTTGGGCATTTGGTATGGCTTCTTCATATGTATAACTGGTGAGGGTAGATAAAAAGGCATTCGATGCAGTAGTCAATATATTCGGCTGTTATGAGTGGTTAGTATGTCTGAGATTTGTGTTTGATATGGTCTTTATCGTTAATAGCATGACTGAGGTATGCTTAGGTTAGAATAGCTTATACATTTGGTTTGTATGCTATTGTTTTATTAGTATTGGTGTGAATTCTTGGTTCGTGTTGATATGGCTGGGATGGTTATCTGGTATGGTGGTCTCTGTGGTTTGCAGATGGCATGTTAGTAAGCTAGTGTTATGGAGAAAGTTATGATATTTACGGTATTCAGTAATGCTGGGGTTAATGACATAATTATTTGGTATGCAAGAGGTATGGTACCTGGTAGGTTTTGTCGGTGCAGTTATTGGTATGGGCGGGTGGTATAATTGACTGGTGTTTTGGTTTTTCGTATGCTGGAGGGATAAAACATGCTATGTTTTGGTCAGTGTCGTTAATCGTACGGATGGCTGATATAATCGACTGTTTTGATGTTGTTGATATGTTGATACGTCTGGGTATATGGTAGGTATTGTTACATGAATATTCGCTATGTGTCTGCTGATAATAATGCTATGACAGACATGTTATGGTTATGATTTTATTCTATTTTCGTAAGTGTGGTCTGATATCGATTGGTAGAACATATCGAATGGGTGTTAGGTTATAGGCTGGTTTCAAATGTATAGATGATTGGTACTTTTGTTGTATGATGTGTACTTGTCTAAATATTGTCAGTGTATGTCAAATGGAAATGTCAATTTGTGTGTCTCGGCGAGTCCTATACTGCTAATGCATTCTTGACTTAAGTGATTGGTATGGACGCTCAGTGTATTTGGTTGGTGTCAGTTGGTATGGTGGATAGTATAGGAAGAAGCTGATTGTGTCGCGGTGTTTTAAATGGCTTTTTATGATATGGACAGTATGTTTGCTTGGTATGGCTATTGTATTTTTGAATATTATTGGATGGTATGAGGTGATATGGTGACTAGTATGTTTCTCTGGCGTCGGCTGGCATAGCAGAAGTTATGGACAGTATGAAAATTTTGGTAAGGCTTATGTTGGCTGAATAATCGTGGTATGCTTTAGTTATAGTGGGCAGTGAGTATATTTCGTCTGGTATCGGTAGAAAATATGGTGTGGGTAATATATATATATATATATATTGGTAAGGCCTGTGCAGGCTTAATAGTTTGGGGTATGCTTGAGTTATAGTGTGTGGTAAGGGTGGTGCCGATTAGCAAAGCAGATGGAATGGGTGTAAGGTTATGAACTGGTTTTAAATATATAGTTCCTTGATATACTTGAGGTATGTTGGAAGTTATGATTGGTGTGTTGGGTGGTATGGTTCATTAGTAATCGCTGAGTTTCTCTTGGACCATAGAATATGTTATGGCTGCTATATTGGGTGGTCTGGTATCAGCCGGTTAAGTTACATTGACTGATAGTAGGGATTATTGTGATATAGGCTGGCCTTGGATGTGTAGCCGTTTGGGTAGACATGGTGGTGTCTAACTTTCTCTTTGCTGTATTGGTTTTTAAATAAATTCTGCTTCATCCTGCCTTTCATTTGCAAGTGAAAGGTAAATGTTACTCGAAGTGCTGATTGGCTGGAATCTGAATGAAGTGCGTTTCTGATGTCATGTTGGACATATGTATGCTCAGGATAAGTATGATTTTTTTAAATTTAGACTGGTAGGTTAGGTTATGTGGGTTAGGTTAGGTTTTTTTGGACTTTAGAATGTTAAGTTATGTTAGTTTGACAGAGGGCAGGGATGTTTGTGTTTAGGCTGGTCTCTACTCTATAGTTTCTATAAATTTGAACTTTGGTGGGTGTAACATTTAATGGTATGGTGCCTACTTGCGAGTATATAAGGAGCAGAGTCCCAGTTGGAAGCTTAGTTTGACATAGGAGTCATTTAGGTGTCATTAGGGCCTTTAGGGATCATTTATGGATCTTCTGGGGTCATTATTCTTAGGGGTGATGTATACTTATTGATCGCATTCTTTTAGAAATCCTCTCTGCTACGGTGTTCTAAACCTCTCACTTTATAACATAACATATATTGTTTCGTTTTTAGATTACCTGCTTAGGGAACAATAATTCTTCGGCTTGTATATGTGTACATATAGCTACATTGAGACTGCATGGACCAGTTGATATTTGAACTGCGAAGAGGGAACATAATCTCGACTCAAGATGAAATGTATTCCACAACAATGTTCGTGTCTTTAATGCGAGAAGAAATTTACGAAAAACTACATTGCTCGGTAGCAAGAGGCCAACTGTATTCATAATATGGAGCATGCTACTTTGGCATGTTAAAAATGCAAATCGCAGTTTGGTCGACGAAATGACTACCTGATAAGACATCTAAATCCTGTACCCTTCTCCCTTCATTGCCTGCTAAGCATTATCTTTCAACATTGCATCGGGGCTGTGCTGAGACAGCAACCGACATGACAAGCTCTGGAGATCGATCGAAGCACAAAACTTCAGCTGTGAATGCCATCGGCAGTTCTATGCTTTCATCAAGACTTCCATGCAGTTACTGCAACAAGACTTTCGAAGATGCTAATGAAGCACGAATGATTAAAAGGAACACATGTGCAAGGAGTACCGACGACATGTGATATCGGTGTGAGAAGTACTCTAAACTGTTTGCACGCACCGGCAGTTTAAAAAGGCATTTTAAACTATATAAAAGTGTTGTATCATCCACTGACGTTGAACGAGCAGGCCATTCTTCCTATGTGCGGTTTACAGCGAAAACTGGCCCTAGTGCAGCTTCGACTAGTGAATCAGATGCTATACATGCCAATTCGTTATCGCAACCTACAACCTGTGAGATGAAACCCAATGCAAATGGATTTTTCCTGAAGCAATCTGCATTCAGGGGCCTTCAGAATGATTAAGTTGCTCCGAATCTGACCTCTTCGACGAAAGATTTTTGTTCATTTTTGACATATATGAAACAAAATTTAATAAACCAACTTACAGATGAAATGGGGAAATACGGTGGTGTGAAATATAATATATGGCTGGAATGATGCTACAGTATACCAGAGCCATACAATTATAAGCATCCCAAGAAGGCATGCAAGACCTCGAATCTACCTATCTAAAATGTACACAACATCGAATAAAGTGTTGAAAACAGCTTAAAGAAAGTCTACCGCGGGGAAGAATAAATAGTAATGAATGGCTCTAGCTAGACACTCGATTCAGTAGATCATCTGCTGCTGAGAACGAGTGGATTCGGTCTACTCAACACATGGGCAATATATTGATATATTTGCCTTTGGCGTGGATTACAAACACATGAAAATATTCACATTTCATGATTACACAAAGTGTATATATGCAAGGAGCCCTAGGTAAGTGAGAAGCCTATCGATCGGTGATGGTTACACCTATAAAGTGGTCTATACTGCTGAGAAGTTTCTATCTGTGCGATTGATAACTGTGACATAGTTTCGTTCCTGTAGTTCCTACATTTCAATGCCTACAACTAGTGCGAATGTATCACTCAACAACTCATCACCAGGTGCAACAGTACCTGCATTATCGCCTGTCATGGTACACCACAACATCTCCATGACGTCATGTGCGGGTATTTAGGTCGGTGGGTCCATGTTGCAAAGTTTAGTGCCTTAGAGTTCTTTGTCGCACGGCAACGTGAAATTTACGGCTGTATGATCAATCCTAATCGCATCAAATATCTAAAGAGTACGGGGCGGGTCGTTGTTTTATCACAGCGATACTTACTAAAAAACATGTTAGGTCATGCAAGGTTAAACTACAGGCCTCATCAAAGTGATGGTGATGGTGATGGCTCTGCGACAGAGAGTTCTTGCGGTTTCCATCGGCGGTGTGATGGATGGTAATTTAGATCATATAGATGCCTCTATCTTAGTTTCGTATATTATGAGATACAGCCGTATGAAAAAGCTGCTTTTAGCTATGACGGAGAGCATGAAAATAATGTTTTCAATGTGCGTAATGTCTTGAAAGTACTAATACGTTATCGTCTGGATTGAGCTTTCTTTGGCAGGTAAACATAATGGGGAAACCTTTAATGGTTTCGTGAAAAAAGGGTTTTTATTTTTAGATACGCTGCAACGCACTTAGCCTAAAACACCAGGTAGGAAACCACCTTAACGGCAAGCGGCGTTGCAAACAGGAAACTTAACTAATGTTTACCTATAACTGGCCCAATTAATTAAACAGTAAATTAAAGATGTGAAGTTATTCACTAATATGATATAAGTTCTCAGTGATTACTTCACTTTTGTCGAAAAATGTTTCGATAAATGTTTTGAATTATATTAGGACTTCTGCAAACAGATCAACTATGGAAATTAAACCTTTTATTGTAGATTGACAACCAATAACGTTGTCTTAAAAAGACGTAGTCGGTTCCTTTTGGAAACATAACGGGGAAGTATGTAATTAGCAGTCTGTTCGACTAGCGCGACTCCCATTAAGCTTCTAACAAAATTCCATAAATTACAGACCATTTGTAGCATAAGGAGAGGTCGAGTCGTTAACGAGGGCTCGTTATGTGACAAAGCGAGTCTTAATGTTGTCTTGCTTACGTAGCAATTATCAGTAGCCGCTAAACGTTTCCTTTTTCTACGTCACAAAGTTGGTAACAGTTGCAGTTAGTAAGTGATTTCAGTCAGCGTAATGTTTACTGATTATTATTATTTTTTTCTATTTGAACTGGCATTGTTCTATTGACGCCGTATATTTCATGACTAATCGGGAGCGTGTTACACAACACACGCGCGCGCACACATTCGCTGCTTATCAAACATTTCATCCCTGAATCTCATTTCGAATATAACTTCTTGGCCCCCTGGCCCCGGAGCTTGCTGTTTTGGTATTTACCTCGCACGGCCATGCACTGAAGGGCTAAGGTCGTGTCCGAATCTGTACTTTCAATTTCCCTAAATGGTTGCATGACCAGATTTAGTACATTAATATTAGTAGACTAGCTTGGTTTCATCTGGCACATGGGATGGGGTAGTGGATTGTGTAATGTTGTGAAGAAACAGCACCGGATGCCAAAATTGTGCTCGGCGGCCATATTATGTCGCCATAACCGTTAAAATATCTTGTTTTAACTTCAAAATCCCTTCAAAAATCGATTATTTAAATCCGAAATAGCCTTTTATCCCCGAGGGGATTTCCACAGAAAGGAAAATCTGTCTGATAGAATTATTTTTACTTTTAAAATTTTTCTTACAATTCTTCAGACCAGCGAGGTGTATTTAAGGCTCTTCAATGCGTGAGTAAAAACGTCCTGATAGAAACAAGGCGTACTTAAGACTCCCGAGTGAAGCTCTGCTGAACAGGAGTAACAGTGGCCATGTTTGTTCACATTATTGGCCCCGACCGCCATCTTGTATTTATGTAACCAATACCTCGACTTTGGGTAACCTTGAACCCGAAAATTTCTAACAATAAATATAAAACAATCTTTTTTTTTTCTTTTTCTTTTTTTTTTTTTCTTTTTCAAATGTGCACATTTGAACATTTAAAAAAAATGGGGAAAAGGTAAAAAATAGCATTTTAAAAACTTACAAAAAGAAGATTCAGGGTTCGATTCTGGGAAAGATGGCATAGCACACATCTCCCAGTATGGCGACTTGTGAACAACTGAGCCCCACCATAATATTTATCCGGCCCATTCCCAGGTACCTCCATTCAACGATTCACTGGCTTTACGTAATATTAGACCCTTCGCCTCAACTCGCCCTCACTTATCTGCTACTGTTTATTCATTACAGTTCGACCCCCACCACCAACACTATACTCCGCTCGTGATTTAATGATGACACTTCATTGCTGGCTTGTGATTGGCTGTCGGTCATGTGACATCTCTACCTCAGCAGATAAGTAATGTGGTCAAAGTAGTGCCAAGCCACGGTTCTTCGTCTGATGCTAAGGGCAAAACTTTGCTCTATTTTCAGGTCCTTTTTTTGGAATTCAATCTTGTCAGTAGTTTAATATTCTGATATTCCATTAAAACAGTTCACTGGGTATTATCGGTTCTGCTCGTACTTACACATATACAGGTCCGGGTGGAATTTGACCAACAAACTTTGTGAGGTATACCGTACACAAAATCAAGGGTGAAATTTATAGGACACTAATGCTTAAACTGAATATTAAGGGAGCTATAAGTACTTGAAAATTGATATTTTAGAATGTATGTTTGAAAAATGCCGGGAACGAAGTGAAATTAAATTACAGTTTACCGAACATTGTTTTATGTTGTCGGGAGCTTCAACCTAAGGGCAAACGTCCATTAATACATTCTCTCTCAATAAAAATATCTTGGTTGACTACCCTACATGCAACTTTTTACAGTCAGGAACATTTGATTACAGTTTATTGTATTATAACATAATTTAAGAAATTGGCCCTCTTTATGCACTTGCCCAGGACCCACTGTTTTCGTGCAAAATGCACGCAAATCTTCGTCTGCAGCGATACAGAGCCTATCACTTACACAACACCATCTACAGCGCATAGCATGTATGGCGTGCTGTTGTATCCACTACAAAGACGATGGTGGAGGAGATTTTTAACGCTTACTGTAAACAGCATACACTACTGAATCTGCCTGTTTCTGTCGACATTCAGTACGTGATTCCCTGCAGGAAGTGTTGGTTTTGTCTACGCGCTTGGAGGTGTGTTACCAACGCCGAAAGTTTCGTGTGCTTTTTACACGAAAACGGTGGGTCGTGGACACATCCTAACACATAGAACAAATCTTTGCTAGTTAAGTCACACTGCTCGATAAACCAGTAACAGACGTCCATAATTCCTGATGGTGAAAAATTCTCCTGCATATAGAGGGTGGCTACCTGTGTTCAGTTCATAACAAGGGGAGGTATTTATAAGAGTCTGTTCTTAGGTTGAAGATCCCAACACCATACGAAAAAGTTCTGAGGTTTATAGGTTTTTTTTTTTTCAATTTGATTTTGCATAAGAATGGAGAGGTTGTATCTGCTTTTAACAGCAAGCATTGTCTTGAGAACCGATGATACTGAAGCGAGGTGAGTATGGAGCAGCGCCGGAATGCAAGGTTGGGGGAAATGGGAGATCCCTGAGAAAACCCGCCTACCAAAGGCATAGTCCAGCACGATTCCCACATGCGAAAATCCGGGAGCGACCCCGCCACGAATCAAACCCGGTTCGCCTTAGCGGGAGGCGACGTTTTTCGTTTGAATTCCGCCCCATTCTGTATTTTCCCACCAAAATAAAAAATAAAAAAATATCCGCTCATATTTCATGTACCTGCGTTCATATCAGCGAACTGCAGAGATGAATATGGAAGTCCTCGTTTCAATGATATGCCTGCGACTGGCGTCCCGATTTTGTCTTTGGTTGCACCATCGCTAACTCCAGCTAGACTGCGTACGTTGTCGACGATGCTAATAGCAAACCATTAGGGCTAACTCCAGCTAGACTGCGTACGTTGTCGACGATGCTAATAGCAAACCATTAGGGCTAACTCCAGCTAGACTGCGTACGTTGTCGACGATGCTAATAGCAAACCATTAGGGCTAAGTCCTTGAAACTTGCAATGCACAAGACCAGCACAAGCTCAATCAGGTCGTTATAGCACACTATTATGCAGGTCCTCTTATATGCATAATTGGTCACCATTTTTGAACCTCTGCCGACAGTCACCAAACTCAGATCGTAGACAACACTTCCAACACCGACATGACGTACTAGGCTAGAAGTAATTTACCTTACAATTGCCAATGCAGTTCAGTGAAAATGTTTCTAGATCGTTTATAATACACTGAGAGAAAATCTAATAAAATATTTGTTTTTGTAGGACCAAATACATTTTTAGTTGCCCTAAAAAAATATATTGTTGAGCAAAAAAATTTTTAAAAATAACAAAATTACTTGTGTTCGTCTAACAAAATATATGTTTGAATAAACAATGTGATGCCAAAAAAATTAGACTGTCAACTAAATATTTTGTTGAATCAACTGTATATATTTGTTTGGCCACTCATTTGACTGCCTTCGTTCGAAAATACAGCTCGAGAGTGGCTTAGATTACTAAGGCGTATCGCTCGGACGCAGGAGATCTAGGTTTGAAACTCGGTAGAACTTATACAATTTTTTTTTATATCAGCCCAAAATGTTTAATGTACGTGTAGCGAAACAAATCTTTAGTTGCACCAGTTTGGGGCAACCAAATGAGAACAACAAAATAATTTGGTTTCAGCAACAAAATATTTCATTGCCCCTATACAAGCAGTTAATTTGGTTGCACCAAACAAATCTTGTTTGATTCAACAGTGCCTTTTTGTCAGTGTAACCATAGGCAACATGGACAATATCACATATATTACAAATACACAAACCATGCCAAAATACAGATTGTCAATACAAACAGTTCACACCAACCGACCATACAAACCATAAAACCATACAACTAAAACAAGTGTCTACGCCAACCGACTGTAGCAAAACCGATACCGAACGACCGTATACATACCATACCAGTCATACCAAATGGTGATACCAACCGCCCATACTAACAAGACAGACCGAACATACGATTCATACCAACCAATCATAGAGCCAAGTGTTGTTTTAACTTAACTATAGTCCACAGTGTATTTAAGTCTTGTTAAAAATTCAGTGTTTCGCTGATAGCCAATTATTATTTTTTGTTTTATACATGTTAAAGTAAGAAGTGACGTAAATTCAATATGTTTGTACAACTTCCTGGGTTATGGTAAGTTCTTGAAAAAATGAAGCTCTAGTAAAACAAGAGATCTAAATTTAATGTCCATTGTTATATTTCCAATACTTATATGTAAATATTTAAACAGCTTGTGTTTGACAGTTTATTGTCACTGAGCTTGAATCTGAAACTCAAAATCAGTTACCAATTTCTGCAGTGAAATTTTAATCGGTATTGTATCACATTAACGAGTTTGAACAATTTATTTAATATTGTTTCAAAGTCAGGTACTAATTTACACAACAACCTATTACTCAATATCATACCGAATTGAGTCAAATAATTTGTTTATTACTGATAACAAAAGTTATAGAGTCGACACTGTACAGCAGTCAGACTGCACCAGTTGTATCATTCCTTCATGAACATCCCCCACCTTCGCTGATTTGCCTCAAGGTCACTGTATCCACACTCTAAGTAACTGTCAATCACCACGAACACTCGCTGGAAACCGCCGTTCGCAACTATTTAAAAAAAAAAAAAAAAAAAAAAAAAAAAAAAGTTTCTTCGGCGGAGTAAAGGGAATGTGTTCTTTCTCATAGCTAACAGAAATTGTGAGATCGCGACGTATCTCAAAAGTCGAGACAACCTTTTTGGCGGTGTTACATCTCAATCAGGTGTTAGCTTCCAATCAAACAGGTCCGTCAGATGTTTGCCCCCTCCCCCCCTTTTTGTTATCGTGGTACAACTTCTCTCCTGCATCCCTTCCACTTCAATCCTCTTCCAGTCATGTGACTCACCGGCGCAGCTGCTGGGTTGCCAAAAGGCATCCACGGAGGGGGGGGGGGGCGACCGTTGAGGGGAGGGGAGGAGAAGGGTGCAGTCCCCTTCCCCGACTACAACATTTACTTTTCTGAGAATGTCCCAATGATACCTGATCGATACTCGGAATTTTATTCACTGAGCTATGTTAAATTTGATATGTCATGCCGTAATAACCCTTATTTTTAGTAATATGGTACTGTATAAGACTTTAGAATGTATTCAGACAAACATACATTATGTATAGCTCGTTACTTATTCACGCTACCGTGTAGTACTTGTGAAAACATACAATAACGTCTGTTTTTATGTATGAAAACGTCTAATGCATTAACTAGTAAAATCTGAAAGCTGTCATTCACAAGTTTGATATAAAAATGGCACACATAATTAATTATGATACGAGTACGATATTAATAATAAACTTACACCTGTATATTCAAAAATAGTGTACAAGATTAATGAACTTAACAAGGAAACTCGAAATATGCCTGGGTCGATATACAACAACTTTACGTCACGTTTCGCTATCGTAGAAATGTGGCAGAAGAATTGCGGTACTTTTGATTTGGTTTGGTATTGTTTGTTCGCGTTCCAATCCATACCCAGAACAGAAAATTTGTAACATTTAAATTTATTTTGAATGCGCTTTGCGAAGTTCACATATCGATAAGAAAAAAAAATTAAAACCGTTTTCGTGATGTCACAAGTAAATCACAAGTGACAGCTCTAGGAAGTTCTGTGAAGTGCTTGGTAAATTGGTTACATAAGGAACTTGCGCGGCCGCGGTGGCCTAGCGGCTAGAGCACTCGCTCCCACCAAGGCGGAATGAATTCAGTTCCCGGCGAGAGCTCTCTCGGGTTTTTGCATGTGGGAATCGTGTTGGACGATGCCGCTGATCGGCCGGGTTTTCAGTTTCCCTCTCCCTTGTGTTCCGGCACTGCTCCGTGCTCACCTCGGTACACCCTCATCGGTTCTCGAAACGCCCAAAACATCACCATTTCACTGAGAAAAGGTGACATGATGGACAATCTTTTACCTGCACTTACTCCGTAATTTAGTAAAATGGAAACCGTTTATTACGGAACAGCTCCACCGTTTCCTTACGATCGAGTCACAATAGCCGACAAACACGACACGACAGACAGATGTGACGTCAGAGCTCGACGGAATACCACATTAAATTTTATTCAGTTTTCGCAATACCCCGACAAAATCTTCCCGACAAGTATGTTAGTTGGCTATTGAAAAATTATAAAACGGCAAATGATCCTTATGATATATAATATTTACTTTTTGATACTCGCTATAAAGTGAACGATATTTTGCTTTAGACAGTATTTGAATTTATTCAAGATATAAAGAGTATTCGAAACAATCAGGAACGTTCTTTTGGCGGCAAGTTAGTATATTATTTACTACAGTAGGGAAATACGAAATTTTGTTTTATAAGGTGGTATTTAAATTTTTTTGTTCCCCCCGACGAGTCCGACACGGTGGAAAGTAGAAATAGAATCGAACTTTGCCCTGCTGTCGGGGATGTGATTTTGTCAAACTGACCTTGCTCTCATTGGCTGCTACTCAGATTTCGTCGTGTCGAGGGTTGTCGTGTCTTGTTCGTCGAGGTATTGTGACTCCAGCTTAAGAAGTCACGTGGCTACCACTACCCTCAGGGCAGTCATCCGGGCTCGAACCAACGTTGTCCCAATTACAAATCAGGTAAGTTACACTTTTCACTGAATAAAATTCACATAACTATGATGATCGCAACAAATTGAGTACTCTGGAAAGGGAATAAAATGTTTCAAGCGGAAATGGACAACATGGGTAACATGAGTACATGGTTAAGGCTCGGTTTACGATGAAAAACGTGCAAGTTATGTACATGAACGTGTCTAAATGAAATTAGTTTCATGCTCATCGTGTACGTGTCTTGTAGGACGTATGAACATGCGTGTAGGAAACGGCAATATTATATTTCGTGTTATGTACTGTACAAAGACATTCAGCCGGTAGGGATGTAGGAAAAAAGAAAAATAACAGACAATTGGTTGTATTAAGTTAAAGATTTTGAGTTTGAAATGAGACTCATATTGTTATTTTCCTTTGAGCATTTAAATATATGCGTGACTTGTATTATTTGCTAAATATATCATCTCTTCACAAGAAATAAGTTAATTTCTTATCGTGTGTTATTCGTCAAATATAAAAACGAGTAAGCTACATTCAATATTAACCCTTTTTATGTGTACTTTCAATTCAAACGTATCTTACGTACAGACAGCTCATTGTAAAGTGAGTTTTTTTTAAGCCCTTCTAACGGTGTACTCTTTTCTACTCATGCTGCATTCTTTCGTCGTATGTTCAATTCACATCACTAATGACTTGATGCTGAGTATAAATATGAAATCGTTGGGAACCTAAATGTGGTGATAATATGCAAATTCGTAGTGTAATGTTTGTAAGGAAAAAAACATGATTTGCCAAAAATGTTGATGTTACATTTCCATTAGATCGTCAAGACTTAGAACTGTTTTACTTAATTTTCCAGCAACTTAACTGCGAGCCTCCAAACCACTGTGTACAGTAGCATTTATGCAGTTATACGCTGTTCAAGGTAAAATTAGCACTTTTGAAAGCCTTGCTTAAGATCCCTCGCCTTATGTAAAATTAACACTGCTATGGGCCTCGTTACTTTATTCATGCGTCGGTCAAATGAAACCGTGAAATTAATAAGAAAATTGATACTTCACAAATCTGCTCAGTTTTACACTCACTTCGATGCATAAAAAAAAAAAAGGAAGCGAAATAAATAATTTTAAGTTATCACAAATGGTTACCTAACACTTTTTAGTTGACGTTCAGATATGGAACTACTTTTCATCCAGCATTACCAACTATACTGGGCAAATGTTAACAGTGCGCCCGTTAAAATATATGCATGTAGTGACAGTGACTTTTTTCTAAGGTTTATTTCAAAATTGCTCACTTTATCGTGAACAGGCTTTAACAGGAAGTTATTTCTTTTCAAAGGTTGGTAGTAAATGTGTTGACCTTACATGGAACGTACTATACGTGAAAGTGGTTTTGAAGGGAGCCCCGAAGGCAGTGGTGCCGAGTAGGGACCAGCGTGGTGGGGGTTTGTCGATGTGTGACGTCAGCGGGCACCACCCCCAGAGGGAGGGGCGGGTGGGCCGGCCTTCTCCGTCAGGCAACATCCACCGCGGGAGAGATAAGCTCGAGAGATAAGATAGGCGTCGACGGGCCGTGGGCCCTCGACAGGAGGCAGGAGGCGTCCCTTCAGCGGGCGTCGAGGCGGCGAGGTTCCTCCGCCGACTCGGAGTCGGGGGCGTCGTCGACCGGTAATTGGTTTGTTTACTCGCGCGCGCCGGTGACGTATCCGCGGGAAGGCTAGGGAGTCTGGAGGGGCATGTAGCCGTCGCGAGGTCCCGCACTCGCCGACAGCTCGCGACGTCGGAGAACACACAGAATAGTCGCCATGAAGTTCGCCAGCTGCCTGCCCTTCGTCAGCTTCCCGTCGAGGAAGGTGTTCCGGCTGGGCGCCGGCGCCGGACGCTGCTCCGCCGAGGGCGTCTTCCTGTCCGTGCAAGAGCAGGTGAGACGCCCGCGGTTAGCACGCTCGCTCCCCCTCGGGCGGTCGCGTGCTACTGACGCACGTAGCTTGGCTTTTACGCATCACGAATTTTTTTGTTTGATTCGGAGTATTCACGGCGCGGAGTGGCATACAAATTCAACTATAGGCTGTTCACGCTAAAGTGAGAACTTTTGAGGCCCTAGTTACGTTTTTATTTCAGTCATTTTTTACGTGAATACGTCTTTAAATTTGCGACCATAGTGGGAGGCAAGCCAGAAAATCCGATGCAGCTTCGAATCTATCGTCTACATTCAAAATTCAACCAAACCATTCGATTGCGAAAGGATCAAAGAATATGCTACGTTGAAGGAGTGAAAGAGGGGGAGGGGGACCGCAATTTTGAGTTCGTTTTGCCGCGTCTCATAACTTCCGCGTAGTATTACTATTGACTAGGAGAAACTACGATGCTCGTTTGAGTTTAAATCGACAGCTCTCGTCGAGATCAATCGATTGCGTGTTTAAAAACATTTATGTGGCGTGTGGTTATGGTGACATTGTGTGCGTTTAGTCTAAAAACGTAAGAAAACTTCACACAATTTCGGCCTATACTCGTTAAAAAGCCAAGTCGAAATACGGAAATCGTATACGGTTGGAAAGAGCATCTCAAAAGCAATACCCACGAAATCTCCATATAACCAAGTGAAGTGGTGCCGGGAACTTAAAAAAAACATCAAGGTGTCGAGCGCGTCAACGTTGACGTATTCACGCAAATCAAACGGCCGCGTCCTCAACGCAGCCAAGCCCAAATTTTATATCCTGCAGCCACATTTTAAAATGAATATTGCCATGTACGTAATAAACACAGTAACGTGTAGATTCCACAGCACCGGGAAATTAACGACTAAGGCTAAAACACAATATATTTATTGACTATTATTCAAACCGAGAGGGCTTTCAAAATACTCACTTTACAGTGAATAGCCTTTAATGTTGTACCTAAAATTAGACTAAATATTTTAAAGCCATGTGTCTTCAGGTCGAACGTTTTTAGGCCAAGTGTTCTAGGTCAAATATTCGAGGCTAAATTACTTGAGTCGAAATAATTTTAGACCAACTGACTTTAACCCAAATAATTTTGGGTAAAGCGGCAATTTTGAAACTGTTTTAGACCAAAATGTTTCAGGCGACGTGTCGCGCACCCACAAATCTATTACAAACGTCGCAGCTTACCTGAGACGCAAATCCGGTTCCCTCGTGTCCAAAGGCGATAGGACCTCCGCTACCGTTGTCTGAGGTAGCACGGTAATGCCCACGAAACTTATGTTGATTGAGGTGGCCCCCGAACAGCGCGTTACACGAACGTCTAAGGAAAGCCATAAAAAGTGTGCGAATAGGTACGTTGAATGACTGGTTAAACAGCGAACACTTGTATTGGGCGCTATGATTGACTGGATTGCAGTTCATTTGGCGCTTCCTTCACACGAGGCAGGGATGAGCCAAACAGTTACCTTCGTGTAACGTGTTCCATCGCTCCAGTTCCAAACAAGTAACACGTTCCAGAAACATGTTAGTTTTGTAACACGTTACTGTAAATCATTCCTCGCCTGTCCCGACGTTCCGGAATATAACGATTACGTTGTTCAGTGTTCCAGGACTTGGCGTTCCAAGAAATAACGTTCGCGCATGCGCACTGTTGCAAAACAAGACGTTCCAAAAAGGAACTTTTACGCATGCGCACGCTCGCAGTCCCCAGCCGAAACGTAAGTGAAACTTGTGCGGCTGCGACCAACCAGAACAGAGCAGTATGTGGTGTTGGCGGGAAACTGTTATTTACAGTAATTGAAACCTATAAATATTATTAAAAGGCGTATGTGTGCACATGCTTACGATTATATTTGTTGGCAAAAATAAGCTTCTGTGATAGAAAATGTCGGCTTTGAAGTACGATTTGTTTAAAATATAGCTTTCATATACGATGTTAGGTTAGGAACAAACGTAAACAAAGCTAGACGTTCCAAAAAATAACCTGTGCTCACTCGCAGTAGTCAGGCGTTGAGGCAATACACGTTCCAAAAATAACGGTATAAACAGTGGCACGTGTTACCAAATTGTAACAGTTTTTCTATCACCGTTGCGGTAAATAACGCCCATCTCTAGACGAGGGCCTATAATAACCAAAACCAACATTTTCAGAGTGTCAACGGTGGAGGAAAAGGTCACCTCTACTACAGCAGGTAAATAATTAACTACCATGTGAGAAGTTCGATCCAAGGCGGGCTGCATCTGGATAGGCTGCTTACAATTTTCTTGCGCCCAGGGCTAGTTGAGTGTATTATATTAGAAACGAGATCGTTAGAACTAGCTCAGCTATTAACATTTTTGTATCAGGCAAGTAACCCGAGCTTGGAACTAAAACTCACTTCTTAGATTTGTAATGGATAACTAGCATTTACAGTAATATTCTTTTACGTCCCCCGTTTACAGAAATCGATGAAATTTCTGTACCTAAAAGACATCTTTCTTCAATCCTAGTTCTTGACAATCTGAGTAGCACTCAATATTTCATTACAGAAAAAAATCGTTATCAATGCAAAATAAGTTGGCAAAAATAGGCAGTGTCGTATATTTTTTACGAACAAAAAGAGTATTAGGTAACAAGAATGATGTTGTAGCCATCATCAGTTTTATTTTAATTTGATTTGTGGTAAGCATTTGAGTAGCTTGTATAACTCTAATCCGAGCTGCCATGGGTTCACTCGTGATCGACGTTATACCCAAGAGGTTTTTCATCCGCATTCAAAGCAGATGCCAGTGCCGTTCCGTAACTATAAAGGGCTATGGGCTGTTCACCGTAAAATGAACACTTTTGAAAGCCCTGCTACTGATCTACCTGTATACACGTTGTGTATTCTTCCGCCTTATGTAAAATAACATTGCCATGCGCCTCATCACGTTAATAATACGTCGGTCAATTGAAACTGTGAAATTATTAAGAAAGTAAACACTTTACAGGTCTGCTCATTTTTATACTTCGATGTATTTAAAAAAAAACATAAAGCAAAGAAATAATTTTAAGTGATCACAAAAGGTTACCTAACACTTTTTATTCGATGTTAAGATATGGAACTACTTTTCATCCGTCGTTACCAACTTTACTGGGCGAATGTCACTCAGTGCGCACATAAATATGCATACATGGGCGGTGACTTTTTTCTAAGATTCATTTCTAAAGTGCTCAGTTTATCGTGAACAGCCTTTACGTTCCCAACTCCACACTTATAATAATGTGATCCCAACTAGCAACTGTGTTTTAAGGGGGGCAAGACATTATTTGTCAGGAAATTGGTTTCCTTCCTAAGACACTGTCAAATGAGATATTCCTTATCGGCTCGAAATTTCTCCAGGGCGGGTCAATTAAATTTGCCACACCAATAAAATCAAATCATTATGAAAAGATATTTAAATGCAAGTTGTTTGCCCAATAATAACACGAGTTTTCCAGTTTCTGGCTTATAACGAGCTTTTGTATTACAAGCCGTGGAACACTCTCGGATATTTAGGGAATTCGCCAATTTCCGTGTGGTATAAGTCGAACCTCTTCATAACCACACCACGCAGCCGTGTACACATCGTACATCAAGACAATGTTTGGACAGTGATGCACTCTGAGAGACTCACTGTCTAGTGATCTCTCTGAGGGTCACTGATCCGTAAACAGTGATAGCCGTCTAGATTATGACTGGTTCGTACGAACCAGTCGAACATAAAGCTTACATCTCATATGCTGTGATAATGAAACAAGTTCTCTGCGAACATAAGTAAAGACTGTTCACGATAAACTGAGCACTTTAGATATGAACCTTAGAGAAAAGTCACTGACCCTGCGTGCGTATATTTTAGTGGGCGCAAGCGAGTGACATTCGCCCAGCAAAGTTGGTGACGATGGATGGAAAGTAGTTCCATATCTTAACGCCGAATAAAAAATTATTATGTAACCATTTGTGTTAACTTAAATTATTTGTTTCGCTGTCTGTTATTTTTAATTCATCGCAGTGTAAAAATGAGCAGATTAGTATAATAGTTACTTTTCTATTAATTTCACAATTTCGCTTGACCGACGCATGAATAAAGTGATGAGGCCCATAGCAATGTTAATTTTACATAAGGCGGAAGAATACACAACGTGTTTACAAGTAGATCCTAAGCAGCGCTTTCGAAAGTGTTCATTTTACAGTGAACAGCCTATACATCAAGAAATTAAATCAATTTTTTTTTCAATACTGAATTCATATACTCAATTGGACCTGAATTGAAGTAACTCTTTCATTACCACATTTATTTATGGTTTTCGGTGTTGCGGATTAGACATGTTTTGTTGAGCACTGTACTTGACTGGCGAAGAGCTAGTTTCGTTGTCGCAACCAACAAGCTGTATAGGCTGCGTTTCCCGTGATCGGTGATATGATCCAGTCATAACGTAGAACAGTAGCATGGTTTAAGAATCGGTTACCCCGAAGGAAAGATCATCGAGCACTGGGCCTAGATGTTACAGTACCGTTACAATATAACCTTCCTGTGCAACATTTAGACGATTGGCGCCTACTGTGTGGAAACGCCGGCGCACTGCACGTTAATACGAACGCTGCAAACGTGCATTTGAGATAAATGATGTCCTTGAACGCGGAAACCCAGCCCTCCTGAAGTCCGTGAATACCAAGTGGAAGCAAAACGTTCAACGAGGCCAAAAGATACGCTGTAACATACAATGACTGTCTTCGAGCAGTAGATAGTGTTCCGCTGAGCTAGGTAAAGACGGTATTATTTATATTATTTGTACTTTGAGCCCAAGTCTTTGGACGAAGGCAAGTAACCCATAATTTCGTGCTATGATTCGGTGGCTCTCTCTAAGTCAATTATTTTATCCTGTTTCAGAGGTGTGTCTCCTCGCAAGAAATAATAGCTCTGTTAACTTTTAAAAGCAGGGATCAACGGTCGAATGACCTCTACTGTAAAAGCCTATAATCAGGATTGATGACTGCGGGTAAAGCGTAGAATGGTTCCTTACCTCTTTAAGAGTTCCACCAAATGCGCTTAGTTATTTGTCGCCTGTAAAATAAAAATAAATATTTTCCAATGAGAACTCTGTACAAAGACAGTAATAAGAGGGAAAAATATTTTTTTTCGATTTGTTTTGTGTATTTAAATACGATATCCCTTTTTTTCACTAGTGCGAAAAAAAAAAAAGTATTTGATTGCTGTCACAAAAATTTTATCTTGGAAATATTTTATTTTCTATACTTTAATATAATGCTGAGAAGAGGTTTGTTTCTGTTCCAACACAAGCTGATGGTCATTGCTACAAGAATGTAATTTTTCGTAGAGCATGTTGAAACTTTTTTTTTGTAAGGTCCGAATAAAACTGTAATAAGTAAATGGATATAATGAAACTTTTCTCCGCAGAAAATGTATTTCGAAGCAGGAAATTATTTGACAAAAGATACATTTTAACGCAGAAACATATTAACAAATATTAATGATCTGGTTTGGTTCCTCGTGTAGGGGAAGAGTGCTACTTGAATCCGTAGCTGTGTTTCTGCTGGGTAAAACACACCTACATTGTTCCCAGAATTTTATTATTAGGCGTCTTACACTTAAATTGCAATATACTATTATCGTATCGCTGCCATTATTTAAAGTTAAATTGATGCGTGTGATTACAAACATCGATATTTCATATTACCAATTATTTAATATATAGGTAGTCATTTTCGTTTTTCATAGTCATTTTTACCTTATAATTTCAATAATGTACAGTATACGTATTATGTCATTATTAAATACACATTCGGCATATGCGCAAACAACGATTTCACAAAACATTGCTTCAATGCACACTCCTCTTAAGGCCCCAATCTCCCATTTCTACAGCTTTTGTGAGAATTAATTTTTTGAACCCAAACTGGAGCCAATATTGTAAAATCCTCTTAAAATGTTGATACACATTGTTATTATTATGTAGTGTAATTTTTTCAATACAAAAAACCTGTATACTTTTATCAAATTAATTAGTTCACGAAAATTTTGTTTATTTAATAATAAGTTAAAATTATACAGTTTTTTGTGTTGAAAAAATTAGACTACATAATATAAACGATCTGTAATAAAATTGTAAGAGGATTTGACAACATCGGCTCCCGTTCGGGTTCAAAAAATTAATCCTCGCAAGAGCTGTATAAATGGGAGATCGTGACCTTGAGGAGATGCGTGATCGCAGAAGCGTGGTTGTTGCAGAGCGTGCTGCAGCAGGCGACGAGCTTCTCCGGCGATGGCGACCTGCTGGCGACCCTGCAGGAACAGCACGGCATGGCGGGGCAGGCGAGTGCCGCCAACACCAAGAAGCAGGGCGTATCTGGGGAGAGCTCCGAGCTCGGCCAGACCGCCGACGACATCCAGATACAGCGATACGAGAAGGACTTCAGGTAACCGCGTGCGCACCGCACCTCACTCGCTGTGGGCTTGTCGCTGACAAAGCTCACCGTTTGCTAACAACTATTCACGGCAATGTAATATATATATATATATATTATATATATATATATATATATATATATAGTCAACATTCGAAGAAAAAATAATACTGCCGATAACTATCATTGTTCACGGTAAAGTGATCACTTTTGAAACCAAACCTAGAGTAATACCACTGCCTGTTAACTGTTTACGTGTTTCTATAAACACTGGCATATAGTCTCTCATTTAACGGGCCTCCCCACAAAGCCGACAGCCGTGATCTTCAAATGGGGATTCAATGTTAAACGAAATTCCTTCTCATTGCGCCAATTTTAAAGATAACTATTTCAAACAAAAATTATTCTACGTGAAATTTCGTAAAATATTTTGCTAATTTTTTTATTTGATATGCTTTTTATGAAATGATAACATGAAATTAACATATAACAAAAAAAAGATGGATAAATATTTAAAAACAAATTTACGTAGCAGTATTCTCTGAGAAAATTGCGTCAACGTGTTTTTCGTTTGAAATAGTTATCTTTAAAATTGACGCAACAAGGAATTTCGTTTAACATTGATTCCCCGTTTTAAGTTCGCGACTGCGGGGTTGGTAGTCAGGCTCGTTAAGTTGGCAGGCCAGTGTAATATCTACATATACAAGATGTTCGGAAATCACCTGTCGAAATTCAAAACCACAGCATCTGTGGGCGAACAGAAACAATAAACTCTCAGTCACAAAATGTTCGGGAACGGCCATTTAGTACCTAGTATGCAGCAGTACGCAGCACCTGCGTTGCAGACAAGTTGCATAATAAGGGAAGGCGAACTGATCGCACGTGGCACTAGGCTCCGCTTTTCGGTCGGACGGGTTGCCACTGTCCCACACGCAGGCGTCACCGCAGTGGCAGGTAGCTCGAAGCTGTCGTTGTGGCCTATGTACAGGCGCTGGCTGAACGTCGCACCACTGCTGTGGATCAGTTCGCCGCCTTCGCGTCATGCAACCTGTTGTACACCCAGGTGCATACGGCTGCGGACACCCGGCGTCGTTCGCCGAAATTCAACTTCAATTTAAACATACTAAATGGTCTTTGCGAACATTTTGTGACTAGAGTTTCTTGTTTCTGTTCGCCCACAGATGCTGTGTTTTGAATTTCGACAGGTAGTTTCCGAACATCTCGTATATTACTTTGGTGTTTTTAGCTTTATGCACACCAGAGGACGAACTGGCAAAACAGTTTCGAGTTACCACGTTACTAACGCATGAATAGAATGTTAAGACCCAGGGCAATGTCAATTTTGCACATGGCGGAAGGGTACAAAATTAGGAGAAAAGTAGATATTGAGTAAGGCTTTCAGAAGAGCTGAATTAACCATGAACATCCTATACTCTACAGCGGACAATCGCGTGCCGGCTCCCAGCTAAGTTGAAAGCGAATCAATAAAAATGTTTCTGAGAATCAACGTTGGTATTGAGAGCGCAATATTCAAACGTTTGTTTTCCGAAGTGTGAGTGTCTTGTTATATGCACATAAGAGCAAGAAAACGTTTTACTAACACATTGACTTACTTTTACTTAAATGCGCGGGAATAAAGTGAGACTGTCTATCGCGATGTTGATTCTACGTAATTCGGAAGGATACAAAATGAGGATTAAAACGCATCCTAAACAGGGCTTTCAAAAGTCCTCAGTCTATTAGCGGTTTCTTCACACTTTTCGAATCAAACCTTTGAAAAAACACACTTTGCGTGACGTCTTTGGTTGCTTCCTAAATATGTAATTTATCTTAAGAGTAGGATGGACCCCCGCATCCAAGGGCAAGAAGCGAGGGAGCGATACGGGCGACACTAGCACGCACGCCTAGCGCCTCATCGCTCCTACGCGCATGGCGTGCAGTGTTTCCGTCGTGACGCCGAACTGGGTAAATTAGATCTGTAATAGTGAGACTTTATTACATGCCATGAAAGACCATAGATTAAACTACGCCCGTATCTTGGTACTTTCCTTTTTGTCGCTTAAGGAAACTGCATAGGCAAGCTTTAAAAATGCGATATGTGACCTTTTCACGAATTTTTTTTCCAAGAATACACTTAATATTACAAAAGTTAAAAAAAATAGGGACATATAATTTTTTTTTTTTTTTTTGTAATCTTTTCTGACAAACATTGGTTTTTACGGAACATTTATTTATCGAGATACGCGTATTCGCGCAAACAATTATTTCACAAAAAATGCGGGGGTCTATCCCACTCTTAAACGTTTTATGCTTGTGTTAATATAAAAGTGCCTTATTTTTGGTTAAATTGAACTTTAATTTATGTTTCATCTTTAAATTACAATATTTCATTTATGACTAATACGGGTAGATATATGGAGAACACTGGTGTTTCGGTAATGCCTATAAAGGAATAGTGCTCATGCAAAATGTTATTATATTGAGTGCGCACAAATACGGCACGTAAAATTTGGAAGTAACCGTGAATGTACTATAACTATGAATGTACTATAACTATGAATGTACTATAACTATGAATAGCGTGTACTAGTCGGTTTCCGTTCCTTACTAGCTGTCGTTCATGTATTAAGCCACTATCCAGTCTTACCGGGCCAGTGACGATTTTGATATTCTAAAGCAGAACGTGTGTGACTGATCTGCAAATAACTTAGCCGAGTTAAAATATTGACCTTCATTTTAGGATAAACTAGCTAGGGCGTTGTCGAAGATACGTTGATTCAAAAAACTTCCATGATTCCCCAGTGTCTCTAGCTATAGCGTCAATCAAATGTGGTTACCACTAAAAACAAAGTTTAGACAGGGATACAAGATACGACACGAATAAGTAGTTATGGAAACACAAACGTTGTCAGAATTGTAACTTTAAAACATCATATATACCACTATCAAAAGAAATGACACTTGATTTATTAAGATAAAAATCTCAGTCCCAGGTTTATTACAATATTAAAAAATAATGCTTACTACAGAGATACAAGTCAACTTTTTCTCTCCTCCCCCGAAATCCTAATTACGACACCAACACGCTAAAAGAAATGCAACTATATTTATGCACGTTGTTTATTCTCTCACCTTATGTAAAATTAACAGTGCCACGACCTCATCACTTTATTCATGCGTCGGTCGAGTGAAACTGTGGAATTATTAGAAAAGCAAATATTTTACATATCTACTCATTTTTATTCTTCGACGCATTACAAAAAAAAAAAACAGAAAGCGAAAAAGTAATTTAAAACACAACAAATGGTCTAATAACACTTTTTATTCGGCGTTTAGATATGGGACTACTTTCCTTCCATCGTTACCAACTTTACTATGCGCATGTCATTTAGTACGCGCATTAAAATATATGCCGGAAAGGGGGTAAGGGGGGATAGTGAGTTTTTTCTAAGGTTGATTTTAAAAGTGCTCACTTTATCGCGAACAGCCTTTATCAAGGTGGTACAAATTGTTACAACTTTCCTTCCTTCATATCCACACCGACTCGCAAGGAAATTTAAAAAATAAAATGCACGCCCAGTTCATATGGCTTCCACGAACAGAGCTGTCACTTCTGCTCCATTTCTCTGTCACACTTCTGGTATGCTTGCATCTGGTATGTCGAAGGTTCGATCCCAGCCTTTTGCAATGATCGGTGGTTTATGCAAGGGGGTTTCCCACCCCCATTACACGCCAATGGTACCGTATCTCCTTAATATAAACTTTCACTTCTCTCGCCCGTTTGAGAGATATCCTGTTTTATGGGAGATAATACTTAATCTCTGGAATTTTTCAGTTTTTTTTTTGACAACAGCCGGTAAAAATAAAGACTTCCGAAACTCTCTTAAATTGGCATTATATATGTAGTTATGTATTGTTGGTGACTACATAGGTACATAGGTGATAAGTGCAATAGAAACAAGACAGTAAAATACTTACTGACTTCACAAAATGCCGTGTCCACCCGCAAAACTGAACATCCATGTTGTTAGGCTACCTCGAAAATATATAAAACTAAGATGGCAATCATCAGTCCCTGTAACCTTAGTACACAAAAAAAATAGATAAAGGTCACTATAGCTATTAGCTCCTGAACTATATGCTGGGTCCTCAGTGATATCAGCGCCAACATCTTGTAAAGCATAGTATCAGAAAATTGTACAAATAAGTCATCCAACATGCATGCTCAGATAGCTGTAGATGCCCCTTCCTTGTTGCGATGAGTTCTAACCATGGTGTATATATATATATGCTGCAGGTAACTCCTAAAAGGAAAATCCCTGTATAAAAAAAATGAAGTGATTGGACTTCACTGACAAAGAGAGAACGTGTTGCAAGAAAATTTGTTTCTTACCCCCAACTACTATACCGTTTTCTCAGGACAAACCATTGAAAAACTGCTGCTGTGTCTGGGACTGAGTTGCTGGCAAACTCTCCTCTTGTCTTTTGTATGTGTTTTTGTACAACTCACCTCTCGAAGCTCACTGGCTCAGTGGGCTACTCACAGTAGTGCACATTTCTCACCAAGCGTTTCTTATCTTCTAATACATCAACATAGCACTACTGCTGGTTTTACTGCTACAGCAGTTTCGCTCTTTCCGTTGGTGCACTTTATAGAGTCGCGCCGGCTTCCTTATTTCTGTCCAGCCCGTATCCTTACCTAGCTGCGAGTAAAATTATACACTGGTGTGTTCCTAAAGACCCTGTTACACTGAGAAATTCTCTCCTTCAGATATATTCGGTAATATGATTGAAAACAAAATACAGCCAAAAATGTTGTCACCAAACAAACTTGATCAGATAATCTTGAATGTGTTTGTAAATACTGTGTCACAATGTCACAGCTCTTCATTTGACGGACCTAATCTGATTTTTATTCAAACATAATTTTCAGTATGGAATGAAGCTTTGGTTTTGATATGCAGCTTATTACCGGAATGAGTATTAAGGGTTTCGTGATTTATGTTCGCTTCTAAAGTGAATTTTAAGGGTATTATTCATAAATATTTGCAGCGAAATGCAATTGCTTGCTTTTGATTCTATACTAGTTTGGTTCAATGTGCACTTTTAACACAGCCATGTTGTGATACATATTAAATAAATGAATTATATCCATAACCATATTTCGTATCTAGTTATTGGTCTCAATTTTAAAGTTTATTGGGGCCGCAGATAAAACTGCTTTTTATGTGCATGATGTTGCTTGGCTGAACTCGCCAACCATCCAAGAAATGTAAGGAAAGGTCTTAAGCCCCTGCCACAATGTGAAATTTTTGCCTTTAACTATATTTGACAATAAAATTTGGAAACAAAATATGGCCATCAAATTCTCCCTTACAACAAATTTTATCGAATATTCTTGATGTGTTTGGAAACGTGTCACACTGTGAATTTTTTTTACTGGGAGAATCCAATTTGAATTATTAATTAAACATTATCTTCATAGTAAGATATTTATTTTGTTTGTCCATGAAGTCCAAAAATGTAAGAATGTTGTAAATTATTTTCGCTTCTTTACTAAGTTCAAATTTTATTTACCAAGGATGTTTCCTCCACAATGAAATGTAATGCCTCTGAGTTTGCTATATTATTTGCAAATTCACTTAAAATAGCAGCTTTTACATCAATTAATTATCTTCATAACCTACTTCGTTTCCAGAAATTGTGCGTTATTTTAAAGTTTATTGACCTCCATGTTTGTCGTGCACAATTCTGATTGGTTGAAACCGTTAAACATCAAAGCAATTTTATAACCTGCCCAATCTTCAAATGCTTAATAGAAATTGAAGCCATCCAACTTTTTCAGACCAATATGGTGGTGTTTATGACGTTTCGATGACGTCATAACTCTCCAACTTTATTTGACAAAACTTATTGAACCCAGTTTGACGCAAGAATTTGCAGTGTGACAGGGACTTTATGTATGAAATATTTGATGGTCACTGGAGACAGTTGACAAACGTGGCGACGTTTATGACGTCTCGGTGACTTCACAATCTTCCAACTTTATTTTACCAAACTTATTGGAAGCAGTTTGCAGGAAAATAATTTTACTTTTTGACGTGAACTTAATTATAGATATGCATACATCAGCCAGGCGGAGCTGCGAGATTGTTAGACGCGGAGAAAAGGAATGCTATTTCACTCGCCTAAAATTTTAATATTACTTGAATAACAACACTTTAATTCGTACGACCACAGAGCACTTAATAACACCCAGGTGGACTCCCTGTTCTTATACCGCGAACTCCAGCAGTACAAAGGCCGCGGTGGTGAAGTGGTTGGGCTACTCGCCTCCCAGCTAGTCGAACCAAGTTCGATTCCTGCGGGGTCGCTCCCGGATCTTTATATGAGAGAATCGTGTCCGACGAGGCCGCTGGTTGTCGGGTTTTCTCGGGGATCCCCAGGTTCCCCCGTCCTCTCATTCCGGAGCTGCTCCATTCTCATCTCATTTCACCCTCATCCTCTCTGTTAAGGGGAATCAGTCCCTACCATTTTCGATTTTTATAATTTTCGCCCGTCCTCTCATTCCGGAGCTGCTCCATTCTCATCTCATTTCACCCTCAACCTCTCTGTTAAGGGGAATCAGTCCCTGCCATTTTGGATTTTTAGAATTTTCTGCCCGTCCTCTCATTCCGTAGCTGCTCCATTCTCATCTCATTTCACCCTCAACCTCTCTGTTAAGGAGAATCAGTCCCTAACATTTTGGATTTTTAAAATTTTCGCAAAAACCTATATTATAGATTTTGTATAGAATTTTACGGAAATGGACGACACGGAACATTCGTATGCTAAAATTTTCTGAAGTTGGTATTGCTTTACTACTGTGGTTTTTTTAACTGCTGTAGTCGCCCACAGGAAAAATGTCTTGCTTCTTCCCAGCTGTTAGCAGTTAAAAATTAACAAAGGCAGTGAAAACCTAAAGTCCTTGTCACGCTGTCAAATTTTTCCGTCGAACTGCTTCCAATAAGTTTGGTCAAATAAAATTGGACAGTTATGACGCCATCGAAACGTCATAAACGCCGCAATTTTTGTCTGAGAAAGTTGGATGGCATCTGTTTCCATCAGATATTTGAAAATTGGACCGGTTTTAAAATTTCTTTGATGTTTGACTGTCTCAGCCAATCAGAATCGTGCACGACAAAAATTGATGTCAAGAAACTTAAAATAACGCACAATTGCTGGAAACGAAGCACGTTATGAACACAGTTATTTTATGTAGAAGTTGACTGGGCATGAATAACATTTTAATGAACTCAGAGGCATCACATTTCATTGCGCAGGAAACATATGTTATAAATGAAATTTTAATTTTGTAAAGAAACGAAAATAAATTGCAAAATTACTTACATTTCTTCCTGTAATGGACCGCATGGCAAAACAAAAGTAATATTTCACTATGAAAATAATTTTTAAATAGTATTTCAAATTAGATTCTGCCAATAAAAAAATTTGACAGCGTGACACATTTTCACACACATTCAAGATTATTAGATAAAAATTTTTGGAAGGAAAAACTTGATGGCCGTATTTTGTCCTTAAATTTTGTTGTCAAATATAGTTGAAGGCAAAAATTTGATAGTGTGACAGGGGCTTAACAACTTGACAACGTTTGAGAAGCTATTATGTAAGCCGTCTTGTGCGAACATTTGTCGTTTAACAAACTTAAAAGAAAGTTATGACGCAATGTTGGTAAATCCAAGATGGCGAGGACCGATACACTCTATGAGCCGCCCAAATCTCTTCACTCACTCCGACAGTAGACGCCAGCGAATAGCCCCAGCATCATGTGGCAGCACTGTTCGCCAATCAGCGCCTGGTATATTACTCGCCAGCCGGTAGCTCGGCCACTACGGGATGCGGTAGCCAATCAGACGCAAGGCCCGTTTCGAGAGCATCGCGCAGCCAATCAGTATGCAATTTCGTATCTGTGTAGTTGTTTGCTCAGTGGTTAGGACCGTTCTTGTTGATTCAGTGTAAACACTAGATATGACAATCTTTATATTCTTTTAGCTGCTTGCTGCCGGGTAGGAACTTATGTTAAGGTTGAATTTTATAACGCTCAAACCTGAAGCACTGGTTGAGGATTTCATAATTAAAAAGAAAATAAATAACCTTATGTCGTTGTATGCCCGCTGTGTATAGGTTGACATGGTGCATGCACACTTACACACCGAGACAAAGGTGTTGTTGAATCATACAAGATTTGTTTGGTGCAACCAAATTATTTGTTTGTATAGGCGTAATTAAATATTTTGTTGCTGAAACCAACTTATTTTGTTGTTCTCATTTGGTAGCCCCAAACTAATTGAAAGATTTGGTTGGTGCAACTAAAGATTTGTTTGGCCAAACGTACATTAAACAGCTTGGGCCGATAGGAAACATTTCACCAATTCGACCGTGATCCGAACCTAGATCAGCTGCGCCCGAGCGCTACACCTTAGCAATCTCAGCTAACGTGACAACTGACAAGAACGGAATGTCTTTATATTGATTTATTGTAAATATTGGTCAACGTGTGCAAACGAATGTTTAAATTTTTACAGCTTTAATTGCCAGTTTCTTGTTTAAGCATCAATAGAGGTTACTCACAAAAGATAGATTTTCGAATTAAGGCAACGCAGAGATTTGGGCGGCTCTTAACAGCGTGGTTTTGAGAGCCGATGAGGGTGATTGAAGTGAATGTGGGGCGGGGGAATCGGGAGATCCCCGAGAAAACCCGCGGACCAGCTGCATCGTCCGGCACGATTCCCACTTGCGAAAATCCGGTGACCCGGCCGGGGATAGAGCCCGTATCGCCTTGGGGGGACGCGAGCGTGCTAATCGCTCAGCCATCGTGGCTGCTCAGATGATTGGCAAAACAAATATATACAGTTGATTCAACAAAATATTTATTTGACAATTTTTTTTTGGCCTAACACAGAGATTTTATTTATTCAAACATATATTTTTTCAGACGAATAAAAGAAATTTTATTGCTTTTCAAATTTTGTTTGCTCAACAATATATTTTGTTAGGGCAACTAAATATATATTTGACTCTATACAAACAAATATTTTGTTTGGTTTTCTCTCGGTGCAGGATGACAAACAAAGGAAGAATAACAGTTAACTTCTGAGCTCTTCCTGAGAAAAAATTCTATAATACGGTATTACTTGGCTTTATCATGGGGTTCAAAGACATCCTCTTCAGTATGTTGTGAAAATGCTCCATAGTCTATTCGCGTCTTCTTCGCACTTTTTGAATCAAACACTGCAAACGTGTTTAGTTGTTTACTAAATTTGCCATGTATCATAAGAATTTTATACTTATGTTAACAGAAAAAGTATCTTGAACGTTTACTTATATTTTATCTATAAATTATAGTATTTCGTTTGCAGTGAACGTGAATAAAAACTGGGAGAAAATAAATATGTTGGTAATGCCTAGTAATAGTTCTCATGCAAAAAAATATTATTAAACTGAGTGCGCAAGAATACGGTGCGTCTTGTGGGTTAGCAAACCCGAAACACATAATAATTAGAGTGAGATATTTTTATTTGTACTGGTTTCATTGTACTGCTAGAAGATTGGTTCCAGTATACACGGAAGGAACATTGTAGGTGTATGAGTGTTAGGCTTAGCCACAGTGCATGTTAAATTAAAGGTGCTGGTTCCTGGTAGGGTCCTTTTGGTTGCGGAAGTGAGTGAAAGGCGAAGATGGACATGTTTTCTCAACTTAGTTCAGCGTGCTAGATTCAGCGACTGTCCTCTTGGTTCCTGTTCCCGAAGGATATTACAGGAGCCGCCTTCCAGCTATTAACACAACAGTGCGCATAGTAGTCCAGCATAAGATGTGTTACCCAGGCTTTCCAAGTGTCACATCTTGCCATCTTTCCTATCAGCTCCAGCTTCAGAGCGTTCTGTTGTGACGTACCGGCCAGAATCCCGTATCTTCGTCAGACTTTCAGGCACTAAAGGATGCTTTTATCAGCAGCAGTTTAATGCAGTCTGATATAAGAAAATTGCGCTCCTTCCTATAGCCGCGGGGGCAAATGGTTTGCTGGAACACAATATATTTTCTGCGGGTATTATAACGGAATATTAGGGCCACGATCTCCCATTTCTACAACTTTTGCGAGGATTGTTTTTTTTTTAAGCCAAACGGGAGCAGATATTGTAAAATCCTCGTACAAGTTTGTTACAAATTGTTTTTATTATGTAGTCGAATTTTTCAACACAAAAACTGTGTAGTTTTAAATAATTATTAAATAAACAAAATTTTCTTTAATTAATTGGATAAAGGTATACAGTTTTTGTGTTGATAAAAGTAGACTACATAATAAAAACTATTTGTAACATAGTGGTAAGAAGATGTTACAACATCGGCTACCGTTTGGGTTAAAAAGTTAATTCTCGCAAAAAGTTGTAGGAATGGAAGATCGCGGCATTAAAGTGATGTAGTTTCCTCGAGCTGTTCTGTCTTCCCCGCTGCCGTTACTGCACACTTGCAGTCGGCCTTAAACGAAGGGCAGCCGATTGCAGTCGGCGCCAGCACCCCATCGCCCCGTTCCCATTGTCCCTTGTGCAGGGTGCCGGCCAGCGCACACCGAGGGCGTGTGCATAGATGTGTGGTGTGTCGCCGGGGGATGATCATCGCGATAGCCACAGTCATTAAAGGTTGTTCACAATAAAGTGAGCACTTTTGAAATCAACCTTGGAAAAATGTCACTGGCCATGCCTGCATATGTTTCGACATGCTCACTGAGTGCCGTTCCATGTTCTAACGTTGAATTAAAAGTGGTAGTAACATTTGTGAAAATTAAAATTATTTCTTTTCCCTTCTGTTTGTTTTTAATGCGTCAGAGTGTAAGAATTAGCAAATATGGAAAATATCAACTTTAATAATAGTTTCCCAGTTCCACTCGGTCGATGCATGAATAAAGTGATGAGGTCTATGGCAATGTTGGTTTTACATAAGGCGGAAGAATACACGACAGAGATGCAAGTAGATATTAAGCAAGACTTTCAAAAGTGCTAATTTTACCGTGAAAGGCCTATAGCTTACCACATCATGTTAAAGCACTGCTGTGTGTGTGTGAGTGGCGCAATTTTCGCCCATACCAATACATATCCTTTCTCTCTCTCTCTCTCTATCTCTCTCTCTCTCTCCCCCTCTCCTCCCTCCTCTAACACATCCCACGTCATAGGATCACTATTGCGAAGTTAGAACACAAAGGTGATGAACAGTACCTTAACCGGTTATCACTCGTATGAAGCCTCGAATAGCCTAGGTTTTATATAATTTAAAATAATATGATATATTAAATATTATTTTTGCAGCACAAAGGTCTACGCCCTAATGTTCACGGTCAACTTGGTACTCTGTGCTGTATGATATTAAATTTATTGTTAACAATGTATAATCTTATTAGTACCTACATTGAATCTATGCAATTCTTCACTATATCAGTGTACTCTACTTAATGAACTACGCGAATTGAAGTAGTCCGAAGTTCAAGTAGGTTTTGGCCCTCTAAGGCAGTAATGTTTTGTAGGCCGCTCTTCGCGGGGTACACAGCATCGGGGAGATAATTGAACTCGTCTCTCAACAGTACAAACGTGGTAACTCACCTTAAGCAAAGTTTTTTTTTCACCGCAGGCTCTCTCCTGTGTAGTACTGACATTGGTAGGAGATCCGTGTATGAGAGTTAAATAATTTATCTTTGCGCCGTATGGTTGCGCCTGCTCAAATACCGCATTAGCCTTAGATATGTGTTATGTCGAATATCTTCCGCCTAGTTGAAAGTTCCAGAAGTGGTGGCGTCAAAACCCACCAAATATACACACATGCCTGCACACAGAAGTATATTAAATATAATCATCGCACAAATTTGGTTAATTTCAACAATTATATTGGCTGCGAAAATTATGCCTTTGGCATTGGCAAAAAGTACGACTGGAGTGGAACAAAAATAGTACGGGTAGCTGAGTGACTGTGTTCGTTGTGTGCACGTGCAGGTCGAAGCAGCTGATAAAGGACGCCATTATGGACAACGACTTCCTGAAGAACCTGGACTCGAGCCAAGTGCGCGAGCTGGTGGACTCCATGTACCCCAGAGAGTACCCGAAGGGCAGCTACGTCATCAGGGAAGGCGGAGCGGGTAATTATCTACAACGGCGACGCTGTCTACCTTTATGATTCGCATGATTTCGCGGTATTTGTCTTTCAGTAAGGCGCGTTTCGCCCTCAGTCACGTTGGAGACATTGTACATGTCGTCCTTTCGTCAGACATTATCGTCACTGTCAGGGAGTGGCAGTTACAGCACTAATTCCAACTGATGCAACCTTTCAGAGTACAGCATTCGCAGTCCTAACGATAGCAGCCTTAGTCTTCAGGCTAACATTCGCAGTCCTAACGATAGCAGCCTTAGTCTTCAGGCTAACATTCGCAGTCCTAACGATAGCAGCCTTAGTCTTCAGGCTAACATTCGCAGTCCGCATACGTAGCAGCTGTATCTATATTTCATATGAGTTGATCGAGGCTTAAGGGTAGCAGCTGTAGTCTGCCGGGCAATAACCACAGGTGCTGCCTTCGTGATAGTAGTTGTAGTCTGTGTTGTGGCCAGTGCAGTCTTAAGAGTAGCAGTTTGAGTATTCAGGGTTGCAGCTGCGTTCTTCAGAGAAATAGTTAGAGTATGCAGTGTAGCAGTTGCAGTCCTCAGCATAACAGCTGCTGTCTTTAGTGTAGCAGTTTCAGTATTCAGGATAGCCGTTGCAATCTTCATGACAGCAGTTTCAATATTCAAAGGTAAAATATTCGTCAAATGTCGATGAGTTCTCACATCACAGAAACTGATAATAAAAAGACAATTGTTTGTATACTGCCTATATATTTTACTTTTAAGAGCTTCTACATTTGTAATATCTTCGATAGAATTAATTTATTTTATTTGACATGTATTATCCACATAGGGACTTTCAAAGTTAGCTATCTTGTATGCTATACTACACTGTCCACTATTTGCTCGCCCCAGAGTTCTTTTTTATTGCTATCTTATAGAGAAATAAAGTTTGCTTCTGACTGTTTTCATATATATATATATATATATATGAAGTTTCAGACAAAGTGATTTGCATTGACCAGAATAAAGGTACGAATTTTTTTAGTCATCTTTAATAGAGACTCCGAGGCAAATTTGAAGTAAAAGCAAAAACCAATTTTCTCAAATTTGTTGGCCTTATTACTTTCTTCCATAATTGCGGGAAGCTGATCGATTGGAAACTTAAAAAGTCAACTGACTTCATATAAGCGCGACCCGCTTATGTATGGCTTAACCAAGATTCGAACTCGAAACCTTGTGTTGGGAAAGCGATTTTGCGGAGGTTACCTTGGACGAGAAGATTATGTAGATGCCAGCTAGGGGAGTGGGGGGATATGTTCGTGTTAATGCGTGCTTCTGATGTCAAGGATATGGTGTGCAGGGATTTGACTTTATCCAGCAGGAAACGAGCTTCCACTTGTGTGAAATCGGAGGAATCATTTGTTTTTGAATCTATTTTACTAGCATTCATAAATAATAATTAAAGCATGACAGACAATTTGCACTGTTCTGAAGGTTTAAAACCACTTACAAAATAGAAAACTATAGCATTTGACTTTACGTTTCCTTTCCTCTGACGAAATCACCAATACACAATACAATTGTGAAGTCAGAGTTCAGACAATTGAACATCGGTTCTGCGAGCTTCGTGAAAATATGTATCTTGTTATGTAAATAATTATGATATTATCCAGGAATGCATTTTAAGTAATTTTTTAATAGGGTTAATATTTATATTAAAAGTTTATTTCAAAACAAAAACCCATTTGTTTAATTTATTAAAGTATGTCAATTCGTATATTTCCTCTTCGCATTTCATTTGTTTATCATTTATTTCATTTAAGACGAGCTTTGTTTAATATACCGAGATTAAAATCGCCCTACAATAAAATAACGCACTTTCCACATAACCTCTGTTAGATTCTCGGCAAAATGGCTGCTTAACTTTGACTTTAAAAGTCAACTTTTCGAAATCGTAAAGTCAAGAGTGCGTTACTTTACGTTCGGCAGTTCCATTGTGTCAAGCTCCTTAAGAAACAACATGTCGTAAAGCAAACATAAAGTCAAATCGTAAAGCCAAATGTTAAAGTTTTCAATTGTGCAAGGGCCTTAAGAGAGCCGGGTACAGTCGGCAACGGGTAGTGTGAATGTAGGCATCGAGGTGAAGTGTTACACGAAACATGAGGTAGACCGATCTCGCAACCAATCTCCGTGTCCCAACACTGAACTGCTTTTCTGCCAACACGCCCAGCGAAAACGGCATGGTTTGGATTTTAGGTTAGACAACTTATTTGTGGACGAAAGCTTTGAGATGTATGTATACTTCATCTTGCCAATTTTAAATTCATATTGTTAAGAAAAAGTATTTTATTCGTGCAATAGTACTTGTCATTTTAAAAATTGGAGATGTATACACACATATTGTATCAATGTTAACCACGTGACTTCGACAGTTTTGTTCCTTTGGGGTAGGCCAGTGCTGGGTACATGCGCAGAAGACGAACAAACGGTTCAGTTCATTATGTGCAAAATGAACTTACATAAAAGTTCAAGTTCTCTTTAAAAAGTTACTAAGTTCATCACTTGTATGTGATGTGTGCGCAGGCGCTCACCTGTATGTGTCTGCTGAGGGCGAGTACGAGGTGATCAAAGAGGACAAGGTGCTGGGCCGCATGGGTCCCGGCAAGGCGTTCGGCGAGCTGGCCATCCTCTACAACTGCACCCGCACAGCATCCATCAGAGGTGAGTCTGCTTGCAGCTTTTGATATATATATATATACACACACACACACATGTGTACTAATTAAAGTCTCCAAAGTTTTAATTTAAACGTGTACATGGTAAAGTGATTAATATTTTTAGCATAATTTTGCAAATACTAACGATTAGTTCGTGGCATGAATTCCCAGCTGGTTCTGCAAAATTGTTTGCAAAATGAACACATACAGTTTTGCTACTAAAAGGGTGGCATTCTTTTCAAATCGTCTAGTCAAGTTGGGCTTGCTGCTGATATGAGTGATAAACGATAATGTTTGAGCAATTCTACTTATACGCATAAATCCCAGTTTTTTTTTTTTTTTTGAGAATCATTCAATCTATCAGTATTACGTGTATTTACATTTTTTTGTGATAATCTTAACATTTTAAAATTAGAATATAACTGAAAAACCTGATTCTTGGAAAAACTATGAACTTTTGCTACAAAAACATCAGTATCTTAAAATGTATAGGTTAAGAAAATTGATATATATTAGGAAAAGTTAGGTAAAAATATCTTAAATTATTATTATAAGCGAAAATTATGTATTTGTTCGTTATTCAAATGACTATTATATTGATTTTCTTAACCTAGTGCATTTTGGTGGAATTTCACTTGTGGCCTAGTGAAATTCTCTGTGTAAGTGCTGGCCGGCTAGCGACTGGGAGAGCGCTCCCACGGAAAGGCTAGATCACTTTTTCAACAGCTATTTCCTCTCGCAATTTTAACAGTCGCGACAAAATGTTAACGTGTAGCTTCCTAGATTTGCTGTATGGGGCAGAGGGGAAGTCGCGGCCCAAGCGCTCGCCTCCAATCACGGCGATCCGGGTTCGATTCCCGGTGGGTTTACTCGACGATGCAGCTTGCCGGCGGGTTTTCTCGCGGTGCTCCCGTTTTTCCGCCTTTGCATTCCAACGTGGCTCCGTCCCGCACTGAGAGAAAATTGAACAAAATATTGTTTGTATAAGGCCAAATATATATTTCGTTGCGCTAACAAAATATATTGATGAGCAAACAAAATTTAAAAAAAGCAACAAAATTACTTTTGTTCGATTAACAAAATATGTGTTTGAATGAACAAAATCTCTGTGTTGAGCCAAAAAAAAAATTAGACTGTCAACTAAATATTTTGTTGAATCAACTGTATATATTTGTTTGGACACTCATTTGACTGCATTCGTTCGACAATACAGCTAGGGAGTTTGTTTGTATTTTGGTGACAATTAGGATAGTAACAGTGTTTTTTAGTACTTCTATTGATAAAACAATGCAACAAGAAACTGACAAGTAAATCTGTAAAACTTGAAATATTTGTTTCCACACGTTGCCTAATATTTGCGGTATATCTATTTAAAAGCTTACCTTTGTCATCAGTTGTCACATTAGCTGAGATTTCTTAGGCGTAGCGCTCGGACGCAAGCGCTTTAGTTTCGAGACTCGGTCGGACTTATAAAACTTTTTTTATCGGCCCAAATTGTTTAATGTACTTGTAGCCAAACAAATCTTTAGCTGCACCAACCAAATCTTAAAGTTTGGGGCAACCAAATTAGAACAACAAAAATTTGGTTGGACCAAACACATCTTGTTTGATTCAACAAAACCTTTTTTCTCAGTGCAGGGCCTCATTTCATGTCATGTCCGGGTATGATGGTCACCTAGGGCTTCCCCCATCTTGAAAACCCGTCATTGGGAGAGAATTACCTCGTCCTGGGTGCACTCCCCACACGATTTTTTTTAATGTGTTATTTTATGAATAACAAAATTATTCTAGTAAATTGTACAGTAATCACCACAATTACTATCATCAATGCATACATTTTTAAAAAGTCACGAAGCTGACCTAAATACGGCAAAAAGCTAAATTGTGTATGTTACATGTTATCTATTTTTTTAATGTGCTACCATATTTTGAACGGTTGAAAAAAGTACACATAAAAATTAACAGTGGAAATATAGAAGTCTCATGGCAGTATCTTCTGTTTACACACAGCTGAATGATACGTAGTTGGTACCTGAAAGTAGAACTTGAGCAGGGCTTCAGAAAATTCTGTGAACTAACCGTGAATGGACCATCAAATTGGATAAGTGTAGAGACAGCTTCTCTTCCTGTTACAAATATTGATCAAACGTCCAGGAACTTTAGCTTAAGGATCCCGGCTAGCTGCGTATGAACTGCACTGTATAATGCGTTTGAAAATCACTTTTTTTTATAAACGTGTGCTTAATGTGCCGGTACACAAAAATAACACAAATCAAACGAGCCCTGTTGAGTGCTTTTAGGACATCGCGCTCATTAGAAAGACCATTTCGAGAGCACTCTTTTTCAAATCGCTATATCACAAAACATCAAGGTACATTCGAAAGTGCTCGAGGAACTGCATTGAACCTTGATAAAGACTGTTCACGATAACGTGAGCACTTTTGAAATCAACCTTTGAAAAAGTCGCTGCTCCTAACTGCATTTATTTTAATGGTCGCACTGAGTGACGTGCGCCCAGTAAAGTTTACAACGATGGAGTGGAAGTAGTTCCATATCTTAACGGCGAATATAATGTGTTAGGCAACCATTCGTTACGACTTAAATTATTTATTTCGTATATGTTTTGTTTTAATGCATCGGAATCTAAAAACGAGCAGATTTGTAAAATATTTTCTTTTATAATAATTTTAAACTCTTACTTGATCAATGCGTGAATAAAGTGATGAGGCACATGATGATGTTAATATTACATAAGGCGAAAGACAACACAACGTGCATATGGAGTAGCTCTTAAGCAGGGTTTCCAAACGTGCTCATTTTACCGTGAACAGCCTATACAGATTTCCCACTAATAAAATATTAGTTTCACTGCTTAAAGTCCGATAGGTACACGCATACCACGACGAGAACACTGCACATCAGTAGAATGCTGCACGTTTCGAGAAAAAAAAACATTTCCTAAATGTCGGGATGCATCAATGGTAACTCGGTGGCTATATGCATTTTTCCATTTAGTCCCGGGCGGACACATGTCGGGATTTCTCGAAATTTGGTGAGAGTGGGCGATGGTCCACAAGTCGCTCCTATTTCCACAACCTCAGCACGTACTCCCTTGTGACGACATTCCCTACAGGAGGTCTCCTGCAGTGGAGTTGAAAATATTGGGCCATATATTCACATCTCACAGAGAGTTTGCCGATAATACTCCTGGATGAAGTGTGCAGATTCTTTTCCCTTCCTACACTTGATAAGAACACTGCTTCTCTTGAACTCAAACAAATTTATGGCCAACACAAGATTGCCGTCAGGTTCGTATCATACGGTGGAAGAGAACGATCAGGACTTTCAGAGGTGACCCATTTACAGCAAACATGTTGTACAGCCAAACAGATAATGCCTTAATGCAACAATGTGTTACAAATGAGACCATACCTAAAACGGTTGATGTGCAGAGGCAAAGCGCGACCAGATTGCTATAGAACCGATATGTTCTGAACACAACACACTGACCTGTTTGTACTTGCCTGCGGAGTGTTACGTGATAAAATAATTATGTTATCCGATAAGTCTTCTTTTGTCTGTTCTATACGCATAGAGACGAAAAATTCGCGAGTTCAGTGGCCTGTAGGCTAGACTCCACAGTCTTGTGTATACTAAAGCCTCAGGTGTTTGTTTATTGGCTGCTGCCCCATAGAGTAGCCAGTGTTACTTCACACTTGGCAGTATGGTACTCGCTACTTGTTTCCTTGCAAGTCTGCTATCGGCTCAGAGTCATCCAGGGCGTGTCTAATGACTGTGATCCAATTACAAAGGTTACTTCAGTGTCCACGTGTCTATCTTGTCCTGAAATGAACTCGCGAAATGTTCCTATCTATATGTATACGTTTAGAAGGACAATTGGTTTATATAGGCTATTCCCGGTAAAGCGAACGCTTTTGAAAGCCCTCTCATTTGGAATATTCATCAATATTTTATCTTAACCTTAGACGTTGATTTACGAGTGCGGTGGAATATACACACAGTGTCTGTTACTTGCATGACAATGTTTATTTTAAAAGGTCGTTAAAGGATAACAAATGTCTGAAAGGTGAAAGTATGTGGGGCCTCGAAAGTGTTCACTTTACTGTGAACAGCCTATATGTGGTGGGACTCCAGTGAATGACTCAGAGTTTGTTCAGATGTCAGGAAGCAGTACTCTCGTTGCAACATACTTGCGAGGGCATCGCCAGTGCGTGTTGATGACGTTTGTCTTGTGTGTGCAGTGGTGAACGACGCCAAGGTGTGGGTGCTGGACCGGAGGGTCTTCCAGCAGATCATGATGAGGACGGGGCTCCAGAGGCTGGAGGACAACATCAACTTCCTGCGGAGCGTGCCGCTGCTCAAGGACCTCAGCAGCGACGTCCTCGCCAAGATCGCGGACGCGCTGGAGGTGGTGAGTGTCTGCACGGAGAGGCTGGAGGCTGTGGCGAGTCAGGAACTGTCGCGCCATAGGACGGCAGTTGCAGTCTCATCTGGGCATTGAATGATCGTCCTAGCCCCTAACGTCACATTTGCATGCTGTCTTTTGCTTTGAACTTAATAATATGATAAATGCGAAAGTTTGTATGTTTGTTTGTTACTCAATCACGTCGTAACGGCTCGACGGATTTGGATGAAATTGGGTACAGGGTTAGATTATATTGAGGATTAGCACATAGGATGCTTTTCGACCCGGAAAAACGAACAGCTTCTTAGGGAATATATAAAATATGCCACCAACCATTTGAGTGGTCTGTTTTTCGCTGAGAATAACAAATCATACAATATGGTGTATAGAGATGTATTAGAGTATAGGCCGTTCACGGTAAAGTGGGCACTTTTGAATCCCTAATTACTTTTTTCTTTTAGCAAATTAATATTCTTCCTTAATTTTTCCATGTAAACGTTGCCATGTGAGTAATAAACACAGTGAATACACTTCAGCATACCCACAATCAAAAGCCCCAGACCATAATGAGATGTATTTATTGACAATTATGTTTGATGAGACTGTCTCAAAAAGTGCTCACTTTACCGTGAACGGCCTATAACAATGTATTAGAGCAATAAAGAAGAACACTTAAGATAGAGCACTTGGTCATTATAATTAAGGTTTGGTGTTTGCACGCGGACAAAGCCGCGGGTAACAGCTAGTACGTAATATGTCCTTGAAATACAGTCCCGTTTTCAGAGAGATTAAAATAGTTAAATAATTTAATACCGATAATTATTTAAAAAAACTGTTTAAAACATGTTTCTTATTCTACATGGCATACGTTTGTATTCAGTATACATAAAAGTTGTGCCTAAGAATTGTAATACTAATAGGGAAATTCATATGTGGTATATCCCTAGTTATCTCAGTTCTGAAAATTTATTTCGTGATGTCGTTATTTGAAGGGTAAATGAGAAACTGTTTTTCAAAATTGCTACGTTCATTATTATTATTATTGTACCTTACACGCTGTCTTTGCCTAGGAAAGAGTTGTCTGAACTGATCAAATATTGATTATTTGTAATAAGTCGAAAAAAAAAAAGTATATAAAAAAAGTATATAAGTATAAGTATAAGTAAGTAAGTGAACTGTTCTAATATTGCGTATTACTATTTCGTAACAACATACGACTTGTGTGGCGATTTCATGAACCAGGAAACAAACTGACTAAGCTTACTCTAGTCATTAGATGCCACAATATTGTAATATTAAAGTAAGTTACATTCACTGTAAAAAAAAAATGGGATCATTTCACACAAATGTATGTGGCAGTAGAATCCACACCGAACTCGCTATATTTTTACACCACTTCATTCTGTCGTTTCTGTCTCCCCACGTACAGTATTTAAAGTTGAAAGATTCAAAGAAACTTAAAACAATAGATAAAAGATGCCTTGTTACAATTTTTTACATTACGCATCATTCAGACATGTTTTATCGATAAAGATGTCAACGTTTCTAGTTTCGTAGCGATTAAATGTAATTTCAAATTTTTACTGAATTGAAATGCTAAATTACTTCAACTGAAGCGCCATAGGTACATTATCTTTACCTTTTAAATGCACAGTAATCATAACATATTGTGTTGTATCGAGTTTTGGGTACAAAACCATCCGGTTTCTGAAATAATTCAGAAGTATAAAATTTTAAATTACAATTATTTGAAACATTCAGCTGTAAATTCATATGCCACATAACTAATAGATATTAACTCACATTGTTCAGCAGTAAGAAAATGATCTATTAGTTCCGTCTCAGCTTTACAGGTCCTTCGAAATCACTATAACACATTAGCAGAATTAATCAATTTTTTGTAGGAAAACACAAATAGTATAAATTAGAGTATGCGAAGAAAAATCTCTATTGCTTATTTCATGTAATATTAATTTTTATATAAATTATCACCAAAGACAAGTAAAACATTTTGGGAGTGGAGAAAATAAAAAAATAAAAAATTTAAAAACTTGGCGAGAGCCTATCTTTAAACATTAACTATGCTCTGGATTCAGAAGCTGCAGACCATAGAATACTTGAGGTTCCTTTCTTACTCGAGCTTAGTAGATATTTAATGAGAGAGCTGGCTCACTTTTCCTTAAAAAAATAAACTATAGCTATACATTTTTAAATCAAAATCACTAAATTTTTAATCAAGAATTAAATTTTTTCATCAAAATTAGTCACTTTTTTTAACAAAAATTAATATAATTTAATATGATTCGTGCCAATGTTCTTGCCCTTAAAAGTAATAAAAAATTAATAAAAAAACTTTCTAGAAAGAAAGTAGCACAAAACAAGCACAATAATTCTGTTTTTCGCCCAAAATTCTTAAAATTCTCATTAAAAAGTGCGAGCACATTTGTATCTAAACTTTGATGAAAAATTGAGTGATTTTAAAGAAAATATATATAACTAATTTTAAAAAAAAGTGAGTCAGCTACAAATCATTGAAAATTTAATCAATAGAAATATTTTTTCTAAAAATTATATACAATTAATCATACCTACAATGAAAAACAATATTACAATTGATAAAAATACAACCATAAATGTACAGAATGTAAAGAAATCAAAGAACTAAAATTACTTCGCGAATATGAAAAAGTAAAATATAATATCTCATATCAATGTAGAATTTGTGAAAAAGAATACGAAAGACATTGGAGGAAGACCAAATATAATTACTATTTTAAATTTCAATATTTAATTATATAAAATAATAAACTGGGACGAATTGGCTTAAACTGTAACATATACAAATAAATTTATATAAATATTTAATAGTGAATATATTTTTATAACATTATTTATGGAAATATTTATGAAAATATATATGAAATGATTTATGATAATATTTATGAAAATATTTAGAAACACATATATGAAAATATTTAGAAAAATATATATGAAAATAAACGTGTATCTATTAAACTATTAAGTAGCACTAAAACAAGGCCACTGAAAAGGAGTAAAAAAATGTATTAAAACTAGTTACAAAATATTAAACAAAATATCCAAAATGCATAGATTGACTATTTTTAATTTTTTTTAAATATTAATAACAAATAATATAATTAAATTTTTATTCAAATTTTTAAATCTTTCTTTTAATAAGTTTAGCATATCTATCAGGTTAAACAATATTAAAACTATCATCTAAAGCTCAAGAAATTTTTTTTACCAAAATATGTACTCATAATTTGAAAATGAGATGTTTTACTTTTTTATTTTATTGTAACTTATGCAGTTTTATAAACTCAATTGAGATATTTAATTTGTTGAGAATTAAATCCATTGAAGCTGTTTATATTTATTAACAATAATAAAAATTCATTTATATAAATGGAAAGTGTTATGATTAAAAAGTGAAAAATGTGAAAAATTATATAAATTCTTTTCATTCACATAAAGAACTCAAAAGAAAAACATATTAATAAATGTAAAACACCTTTAAGTAAACAAAGTCACTAGATAAATTTAGAGAAAGTGATTTGTGATGATTGTTAAAAAAAATATTTATAAATCTTATTTTGAAAATCAACAAACAAATTTATGTATTAATAAAAATCAAGAATATACATCAAAAACCTGTAAACACTGCAAGAAATCAAAGATATTAATTTATTTTCCCCACAACCATATACAATATATGTAAGTATTATATCTAGTTGTGATTTTGTACTTTTGCTTCTATTTTTAATTTATTTTCAAATTCTGTAACTAAATATTATTTTTCTTGTTGTAATTTGAATTCACTAGTATTTCCAATTGTTGGTAATATGTCTATGAAACCCATTTTTTTTTAATTCTTTAGCAGGTTAAAATTTTGATTTCATAATTAAATCGTTTAAGCCATATTCATTAATAAGTGTTGTCTTTCTACCATTGTAAGTTAGAACCCCTCAGAGAGAGGGTTATTTTTTCATAAATATTTCTATCAACATTATACCCTACATAGTAAAATAGAGGTTTCCAATCCATTGAAAAAAAGGTTTTCGTACATCGTTACGTTAATTATCATCACGGTGTATGAATTACCATTCCAAGTCTTGAAAACAAGTCCTCTTGATAAGAAAACCTCCAACCAATGGTTTGCGAGAAAATGGACCTCCAAGATATTAAATTCCATGTAATGCTTACAAGGCATTTAATATCTTGGAGGTCTGTTTTTTCGCAAACCATTCGTCGAGGTTTTCTTGCCAAGATTACATTTTATTACGTCTTGCAATGGTAATTCATAGGATGTGGTCATAATTTATGTGACGTACGAAGACCCTTTTTTCACTAATTGAAGTGGTGGCAATCCCCATTTTACTATGTAGGGTATGTGGTAGGTCAACATGGGTATCCCTTAATATTGCATGCTTTCAGTATTATTTAATAAAGTTCATAATTGCAATCCCATCTTCACAAGGGTTTCCTGCCCTTAGGATTGGCTTGCTGGCATTCGTTGTCAGACATTTTCTAACTGAAATTTTGCAATGAATGTCCTCTCGCAGTTTGACGAAGGGGTCATGACTCATTCTGTATATATTGTTTGATCAATTTTCGCTGGAACATTTTTATCATTATAATTTAGAAATCCATTTGAATTTAAATAATTTATAAAACAAAATTAAATTTTTTTAAATGAAGAAACTATTTTAAAGATTGATAAAATTTATATTAAATATGTCATTTATAAAACATCAAAATTTAATATAAAATTTAAAAAATAGATTTTTCCCACACTATGGGAAGTTGTGCGATATTTCATAATTTATTAAAAATAAATTTTTTTAAATAATAATTTTAGTTATAACAAAAATTCGGTGTCTTATGAATATCCACCACAGAAATGTTTGAAATTTCCCAGTGTCCCCTCTTCCCAGGCCACTGAAATTTTATAAATATTATTCATTTTTCCAGTTATCAAAAATTTTTAATAACTGTATTAATTCAAACAACTGTACAGCCAATTAAAAATGAAGAATAACTTAATCCAGAATGTAATTAAACACTTTTATTAGCTTTTCCAGTAGTTAATTTTCCAGTTATATTTATCGTTTGTATTGTATTAGATTGGGAATATTCTAAATTAACAGCATCATTTGGAGCAATAGGATTTGTAATATTTGTTACTCTTTGGTTTCAAGTACCATAATTTTTATTTTTTAATATTAATTTGTAAAAAATTAATTACCAAAAATAACAATATTATAATATTAATTTCTTATATAATAGACTTATTACGAACTATTTACTATAATGATTATTCTTCCCATTTAATGCAACAATTTTATTTTATTTTTTTCACAAATTCGTTTGTTAATACTATTAATATGTTGACAATTTAAATAAACATCCTATGCTTTAAATGTATTAAGATTATAATCATCTGTTTTTTATGTCTATAGCACAAGGATTAATTGTACTTAAAATATCAATAAACAATACATTTGTAACATAATAATCAAAATCATATTTTCAAACAAATTCATTTTTAACATTATAAAGATTTTTATTTGTTAAATATTCATTTAGCTCTGATTTTAAAGTAGTATATGTATTTTTTAATTATCAATTTGTAGTTTAGAAAATAATTATTTAGTTTCTAATTTGCATATATTTCTATATAAATATTTATACTCATATCGTAATAAATTAAGCAAAATATTTTTATGTAATCACTTAACTCAGATTTCAAAACAATATATTTTTTTAAATTGTTTAAAAATTTCACTTTTAACATAATTATTCATTTCAGTTTTCAAAGCAGAATTATTCAAACTAGTTTGTATTGCAGTGTTATAATCAGTTATGTGTGAATCATTTTGGTGAGTAATAAAATTATTTAACATTGTGTGATATTTATTTGTTCTTTCAGCAATATAGTCAAATTTATCATTTTTAATATTAATATTTAATTCCTTTTTTAAAGAAATATATTTTTTAATCTTATGAATTATATAATGTTTAATATAACTATTTATTTTACTTGTCAAAGCAACATATTTCTTAAAATGATCGAATTATTCATTTTTTCATATAATTATTTAATTCACTTTTCAAAGCAACATCTTTTATAAAAAATTTAAAAGATATATTTTTGTCATATTATTCAAGCTATATTTATGAGCAAGTTTTTCTAAATTAGAATCAAATTGACAATCAAACTTTAATGACATGTGAGAAATTATAGAATTTACATTATAATTTTTTTAATTTAATTCATAATTCTGATTTTTATGATAAATTTTAAGATCTACAAAATCATTAATTTTTTTAATTTTTAACATATTAATTAATATTTATATTAAAAATACATTTTGATATTCAATCATTAATTTTAAAACGTTTATGCCAACAATTGACGAATGGTTTTCCATATAAATCTGTCATTAAGTATTAGAGAAATTATATTAGAAAAAAGTTATAATTTAGAAAATAAATCTAATGTATTAGGCATACATAACCACATATAACATAATAAAAAAGTTGTATTCTATCATCATTATAATAAATATTATATTTTTATATAATCAATTAATTCCCATTGAGTAGCAGTATTTGATGAGATATCTAAATTTAAAATTGCACATTCATTTATATTATTTTCAGTTGGTAATTCGTCTATCATATAAAAATTTCTAAAATTATTATGTTTAATATTTTTACATAATATTTGATATCAATATTTAGTAATGGAATTATTTGAATTCTTTGGAATTTCTCTTTTTCTTATCTCTGCTACAAATCATTCACGATTTTCATTTTCCAGGGCTAAATTATGTTTTTTTTTCTAATCCTTGCTAATTTTTTCTTGTTGGTTCTACAGAATTATAAACTGTGATGGCTCATCCAGCTAATGAACCAAAGCTCCTAAAACTGCCAGTGTAAAAAAAACCTTAATGAAGTAAACCAGGTTCTTTTTTTCCTTTAAAATTTTTTTGTTATTCTTGGTGATGATAATGTTAGAAAAAATCCTTTTCCTTCTTTATTTTTTTATGTTTTCAGTTTCATTTTTAGAAAAAATATTTATGAAGATCTAATTCTTTTAATTGATTAATAGGAATTCTAAAAGTTACATTTTAAATCTTCATTTACGTATACAAATTGGATAGATAGTTTTTATACTAAGGAATTTTAATTCCCCACCCCAATTCCCTTTTAATAAACATAAATCTGCTTACAAAAACCCGTACGATTTTTTTCTTTAATTGGAGTTTTCTATATCTAACAAAATTTATATAGGTTTTTATTCAATTTTGCAAGCATTTTGTCTAGATTCTAAATATTTATTATCTCTATAAACAATAACATTATTTTTATAAGCTTCATCTAATTTATTAACTCTATTATCACCTCTTTCAGTCTTTCATGTAATTTTGAAAACGACCATAATAATTATAACCAGGTAAATGTATTTATGGTAAATTTAAATTATTTAAAACCCGTTTTATTATTCGTTTTCCATGATCTTCAGGATTCCAAAAGGAATAAGGAATATCATTTAAACTCTTATTAAATATGAAATTCATCTTAGATTATTCCTAACAAAACCAGAAGATTTATTAATTAAGATATTCATAATACTGACTTTTTCATCATGATAATTTTTATTTTCAGCATTTTCTTCATCACGGATAACTAATAATATATCAATTAATTTTCTTACATCAATCATTCACATATATTCTTTTGGTAAATTATTATGATCTTTAATTATTTTACAAGATTTTGGTGTTCTTGGTGAATATATTCTTGCAGGTGTGTTTGGTTCTGACCAAGAAGAAGTTCTTCTAGTATACTTTTTATAGTTTGGTTTAATAATATTATAATAATATTATTATGTTTCCAACTTTTATTTGAATTATTTTTTAATTTGTATTTTAATTTTAATATAAAAAATTTGTTTCTAAAGCTATTTGTGTATGATTATCATATTCTTAACAATTAGTTTATTATTATTTATATTTACTTGTGCATCACCAATATAAAAATTTTGTCCAATATATCTTAATACCAAATTTATCCTTAGTAACATTATTTTTTTTAGAAACATTATTTACCAATTGAGATATTTGTTTGATTTTCTTAGAGATAATAAATAAAATATACTTTAAGGGTTGTTATAAGATTATCTTCTTTGAAAATTCATCTTATAATAATTGTTTATTTGTTTATCAAGCTGTAATTGACCGCCCCACACCAGCACCCGAGGAGCCCTGATTTGAATCCACCAGAATTTTATTTGTGGGGACATTTAAAGGCACATGTGTATGCAACCCCAGTGGACGATGTGGGCATCCTCCCCTTACTGTATTGTGGCAGGTTGCGAAACCATCAGGAATTTTCCAGGGATTCATCAACACATCCGGGAGTCCATGCAATGGCGGGTTGATTCATGTGTTCGTGCTGATGGAGGGTATTTTGAACATTTTCTGTAGTGCCTACGATACGCTTTCACAGAAGTGTGACTAATTCCTGTGAGGTTCCTACTTTTCTAGGTGTAGTGTCGTATGGCGAGGTGCCGTGTATTATGTAAACGAACACTGCGATGGCAATTCACAGTAACATGATCCAGTCCGCGAGCCATACACTGTACGTTATGTATTACGGGCTGTAGTAAAGAAACATTGCCGACCTAGTTTCATATGACATTTTTCTATCCTCCATATGTGAGGAATGTTCCCCCGAAGTATTTACGTGCACTTTTGCAACAGACTGTATATCGTAACTCAACACTCAATAAGACCTTCTTTCACTACTTCACAGTCTAGTGGCGTTATTGTTTGCAAAACTTTAAACGATCTCTGGTATCGGAGCGTGTGATCAGTGGCTTCCTGACTGTGGCATGGCCATTGTAACCTAGTGCTCCACTTCCTGGCGGAGAGTCTTGTCAATGCTTGTCTGGCAGTTGGTTCACCCAGCAAGCTTCAGAACTCGCCAATTCCGATTAGTTTCTTGGTCCTGTCAGAGCCATTCTTGGAGCTTGTGTTTCCATGACGTTTCCACTACAGTGACATCGCTAACAATAGACCGAACCATATTTAACTGCTGAGCCATCCCTGTAATGGAATGCCTGTATTCATGGTCCCTAAAAATTATGCCTGTTTCGAATGCACACAACTCTCTCTGTAAAATAATTTGACAGGAAAAGCGTATGTGTTTTTCAAGCTTTAGTGCTTTACCTTACGTCCTGCTGGAGTCCAGTGACATTGAGTCGTGTATAAGTCTTTTCGGCCAAATGGAGGGTACATAGGAACTGCATGCACCATCACCTGCCTGGAGTATGGATGGGAAATCCTTAGGAAGTTATGGTTGTGACCATTCGATCGATTTCCTTGCTCATAACTGATTTTGTAATAAAGCAAGCACTGATGTGAACACTTCAAATAACATATGAAACAAACTAGGAACATTACACTTGTGTCTTTTAGTTTTATTGAAAGTATAGTTTTCAATTGAGACCGTTCAGACATGTTTAAATTTATTTTATTTACATATCAGGAAAATGACTTATTAATATTAACATTTCATGTGTTTTTGGCAATTTTAGAGTTACTCTTTTCTTACATGGATTGTAGTCATCGTATACATATAGCGTTAGTAATGTTTCGTCCAGGAAGTGAAGTAAGTAAGTAAGTAGGGGAGTGAGAAGCCGGTTGTAGAGAGGGTCACTGAGCTGTTGACGGTTGTGTGCAGGAGTTCTACCCGGCGGGGGCGCACATAATCCGGCAGGGCGCTAGCGGCGACACCTTCTTCATCATTTCGGCGGGCAGCGTGAAGGTGACGCAGCGGCTGGCGGGGCGGCGCGAGGACGAGGACATCCGCACGTTGCAGCGCGGAGACTACTTCGGCGAGCAGGCGCTGCTCAAGGAGGACTGCCGCACGGCCAGCGTCATCGCACTGCAGCCGGGCGTTGAGTGCCTCACGCTCGACCGCGAGTCGTTCATACAGCTCATCGGTGACCTCAGCGAGCTGCACGAGAAGGACTACGGTGACGAGTCGCGCGTCCTCTCGCGTCCTGCCAGCTCCGTCAGCATCTACTCCGACACCGAGCAAGGTATGTGGCCGGCTCCATCATTGAAATATGTATGTACAGTCGACAATCAGCATCCGTTTAAACACTGTCAGCTCTCATCTTTTATATATCATTACAATTGGTGTTCATATTTCGTGTAGTTAATATCGACAGTTATCTTTTGTATAATTTGTCGGCAGTCGTCTTTCGTGTAGTTACAGTCAACAGTCATTTTCGCGTAGTTACAGTCAGCAGTCATCTTTCGTGTAGTTACAATCAACAGTCATTTTCGCGTAGTTGCAGTCAGCAGTCATCTTTCGTGCAGTTACAACATTCAGCGGCCATATTTCGTGTGGGTACAGTCAACAGTCATTTTAGTGTAGTTACAGCCAGAGGTCGTCTTTCGTGTAGTTACAGTCGGCAGTCACTTTTCTTTTAGTTATATTCGGTAGTCATATTTTGTATAGTTACAGTCATAGTCATCTCTCGTGCAGTTACATTCGGCAATAATATTTCATGTAGTTACAGTCGGCAATCGAGCCATGTCCACTGTCAAGCTTGTCAAGTTACTTTTTAAAATTAATAATAATCTACGAGTCTAAATTATTTGAAAACTAAGTATTGATCATTGTGTGGCTCGAAAAGATTGGGTATTTACATGGGCTAGTATTAAATTGCTAATAAATTCAGCAAATATTTTTCGAATATACATTTTACTGTTAAAATATACCTGAAATGAAAAAAATTTTGAAGCACTGGAAAATTTCTCTAACTTGTTTCCTCTTAGGAAAATCTTTTGACATATTAAACATATAAGAGTTGCCCGAGTGTGACTTTAATGATTTCTTTGCAAGGAAACCGAATTGCAGCATACGATAATACTTCTTTTCCTAATTAGAAGCAGTATAGTATTCTGGAGTATTTTCTAATGTAATTTTTTCCAAGGCTTCTTTCAGCAATAATATAATTCTGTGTCTGGTTATGACATTACTGAAAATATTTATTTTGTAATAAATTGTAACGAAAAACTGAAATGCAGAGCGATAAAAACAAGGTTCGCTGGTGCTAATCGCCATAGCCATGACACGAATACTCGCAGATTATGTCATCAAAACACATGCCTTTAGCTAAATTTCTTGGATATTATCGATTTGTACAGACTAGATATTAGGTCTAATCTGCTTACCCAAACCTTGAAAATGCATTTGGAAAGAAAAATAATATTTGGCAAAAAGACCACCACCGTTTACACCCAGTTCTCAGTTACATCTCACACGATGCTTTGAGATTTTCCTGCAATCAGTAATCGAGCAGTAGGAGATAAAATTAACTTATTGCCCGAGTGCGTACAGCGGACTGTGGACTGCGCATAGTGACTCAGTTTAAGAAAAAGTATAGTTTCATAATGCCAGATCTTACATCAATATAAATGAAACCAAAATATAAAAATTCAGTGAGCATTAATTTAAACACAGGACCTTAGATTAAAGTTTGGGATTTGGAACTTTTTCTTTTTTTTTAGATTACTACCAACATAACTGCCAGTACTGCTTATATGTTAGAATACGCACAGAGGCAGCTAAGGATTTCCCCAAAAAGTAGATTCCTGAAATTCTTTGTTAAGAGTGTAAAATAGTTGTTTGTGCGAATACGCGTATCTCGGTAAATAAATGTTCTGCAAAAACGACTTTTTGTCAGAAAAGATAAAAAAAACAATTACCTATGCCCCTAGTTTTTTTACTTTTGTCACATTAAGTGTATTCTTAGAGAAAAAAAATGTGAATACTGTCAAGTATCACATTGTTAAAGCTTGTCTATGCAGTTTCCTTAAGCGGCAAGATAAATGTACAAAGATACGGGCGTAGTTCAATCTGTGGGCTTTTAATCGCGTGTAGTAAAACTAGACCGTTGCAGATATAATTTGCACAGTACAATGTTACGACATAAACACTGCACGACTTGCGCGTAGGAGCGATGAGGTGCTAGGAACATGCGTGTTAGTATCGCCCGTGTCGCGCGCTTCTTGAACTCGGATGGGACGGGGAGGAACACATCCCACTCTTAACAGGCGACAGCTGCCGCGTACCCGACGTGACGGCGCGTCCCGCGTTGTACTTGCAGAGTTGGACTACATCCGGCTGGACGACTTGGACGTGGTGGCGACGCTGGGCGTGGGCGGCTTCGGGCGGGTGGAGCTGGTGCAGTACATGTACGACAAGACGCAGACCTTCGCCCTCAAGTGCCTCAAGAAGCAGCACATTGTCGACACGCAGCAGCAGGAGCACGTCTACAGCGAGAAGGTCATTATGATGGCGTGCCGCAGCCCCTTCATCTGCAGGTCAGTGGAGCTGCTTTCTTGCTATCTTACTTGTGCTAATGGAAATAATCTCCAGGCGAGAAGCTCGTCCAGTGTTCACGTAGTCCAGAAGGTATAGGCTGTTCACAATAAAGTGGGCACTTTTGAAATCAACATTTGAAAGACGTCACTGCTCCTACATGTACATACACTATCTACCAAAAAGTAATTGGGCACCCGTAAAGATAGGTAATTCAGTACGTCAGTTGACATGTGTTTCACTGCCTTCGGCGTAGGACCACTGGTGTTTGTTCGTGGTAGCATGAACACAGAGGCATATTGTAACATTCTGGATAATTATATGCTCCCAACATTGTGGCTTTTTTACGGAATGGACCCCGTGTTACTTCCAGGATGACAATGCCACGTCCCATGTTTCAAGGATTACTATGCAGTGATACGCCGACAACAATGTTTGCCGATTGGACTGGCCCGCCCAGAGCCCCGACCTCAACCCTACAGAATATCTCTTAGACGAATTGGATCACCCGGTGAGGGCTCGTCAGGCGGGGCCAAAATCCATTGCTCAACTTATGGAATGGTTGCAAGAGGAATGGCGACGAATCCCCGTGGATGTGCTGTAAACACTTGAGAGCATGCCAGACAGGGTGCCTGCTATTATAGCCGCAAGTGGTGGCCCTACGAGATTCTAACGGGGTGACAACCACTGAGCAAACATTCAGGACGTTATTTACTGCTTAAAATCAAATAGCCGTATACATATAGATCTATGGAATCGTCATTTAAGCATTTAAAAAGCTTAGTAAGCAAATTTGGACAAATAAATTAGGATTATATGTAATTGTCATATTTACTAACGTTTAATTTTTCTGGTATTCCAAATGTTGAAGGACGTTATCTGGCAGTCATTTTACTTCACAGTTTTAGCATGCTTGCAGGTACAAACAAATATTAATTACGCTTACAGACCTCGTATGTATAAAACACTGCATCTCGTTTCAGGTCTATGCAGTTTTCATGTGCCCATACATTCTCGCAGAAGGTTTCTTTCAAATTATACGTTCATTGTCCATTTCACTGCCGTTTGCACATCTCACATTTGGTGGTTTTTTTATTGGTATAAATGTTTTTCTTGATTGATTGCAATTGGTTTTCTTAAGAGTTTTTGATTATTGAATCGCGACCACTCTGCATATTTTTGCTCCCATGTGATTTTTTATTTTATATGGGCTCGTTGGAACTTAATTTCTATACCCATGTCTTGTCGTACATTTAACTTGGCAACTGTACTACTTGGAATAATGGAGAATTTATCTATTATGTTCACGGCTGAAGTATTAGGTCCCACGTATTTTAAATTCTTGTAAATCTTGAGTCTGGCGGTGACGATTCCACTACTTTCTTCTTTCCACGATGCCAGGTTGAATGTAGGGGCTCTGGTGTGTTATATCGTAAAAGAAAAAAATATATATTTCGCATTGCTGGTGGATATATCACCCCCTACTATCCCATATTATGCACCAACAGTTTGTTCGATATTACCCGGCCGACGCACATTCAAGATGGCCACCAACACCCTCTTTATAAGGCGTACAGAAATGTTACACTATGTGCTCGTACATGAATTGATATTGCAGTTTTTTATACATAGACTTTTAATATCACTTGTAATAACACAATAATCTGGCAAATCTGTCTCCTTGAGGTATGTCCCAACACAAAACTTACAAAACGTAACACCACTTCACAACTGCGTGACGCGCCAACTCATCCTTCACAGAGTTTGCCAACAAGTCATTGGCTATTGCTGCTACTAGCGCGCAACTGTCCGGTATCATACGACATTCCCTTACATGTCTACGTCGCAGGTAGCCACGGGTAGACGCAGGTAGTCACAGGTAGTCGCAGGTAGTCACGGGTAGACGCAGGTAGTCACGGGTAGACGCAGGTAGTCACAGGTAGTCGCAGGTAGCCACGGGTAGACGCAGATAGTCACATGTAGTCGCAGGTAGCCACGGGTAGTCGCAAGTAGTCACGGGTAGTCGCAAGTAGTGGAAAGTAGTCATGGGTAGTCGCAAGTAGTCGCAGTATCTAGTAACCGCATGTAGTTCGTGGCAGCAAGTGACATTTAATTGTTTGTATTTTAAAGTAATATAATTTTAATATAAACATTAAAATTTAATGTATTTATGCAAATTGATGAACGCAAAACATGTATTTTAATGGTGAGGAATTTTATGTGGCCTTTTTCAAAACAGGAGAAAATATGTGATTCTCAACTATGGAAAGTGTACTTTCTGTGACCTGAGAACAGGTTATTAAGAGGATTGTGCATTGAAACACTTTTGTGAAATTATTGTTTGCGCGTGTTCGCATATCTCGGTAAATATATGTTCTGTAAATACGAAATTTTGCTAGAAAAGGTAAAAAAAAATTATCCATGCCTCTATGTTTTTGCTTTAAACATATTAAGTATACTCACCTAGAAAAAAAATTGTGAAAATGGTCAAATATCGCATTTTTAAAGCTTACCTATGCATTTTCCTTAATATGTGGTCTTTAAATGCATGTAATAAAATCCCGCTATTACAGATCTCATTTGTACAGTATAGAACCACGACGGAAACACTACACTCACGCCTTGTGCGTAGGAGCGATGATGCACAAAACGTGCGTGTTCGTGTCGCCCGTATCGCTCCCTCGCTTCTTGACCTTGAATGCGCGGATTATTTGAGATTAATTGATGTATTATCGTATTAATTATACTATCGGATTAATTGATTAGATTAACACATGCGGATTGAATTGTTGCTAATCCGATAAACATGATTAAGTGTAGGAAGGGATAATCCCGTAATCATTTTTTTAATTGTTAATTGTTTAATTGGTGTTAAGTGCATAAGGTTTATTTTGGGAGAGCAGCATAGGTCTTCACCCTTGGACGCCATGAAGACGAATGAGCTCTGAGGTGTGTGGGCAGCAGCATATATGTGTTGACCTTGGTGCAAGAGTGTCATAAGGGTTATTTGGGAGAAGAGTTTAATAAGAGTAGATTTAAGTCCGTCGTTGGTTAGAGTCAGAGTGCGTACTGACGTTTGTGGCTGGGCGAGGGGAAGGAGGGGATGTCGGGAGCGTCAGAGGAGGCCCAAGATATGTCCGGTTAAGACTACGCTGTGTGTGTGTGGGGGGTAGATTGTACCGCACGTTCCGGGACAACAAGTACGTGTACATGCTGCTGGAGGCGTGCCTGGGCGGTGAGGTGTGGACGATCCTGAGAGACCGTGGCTGCTTCGACGACCTCACGACCCGCTTCGTCACCGCCTGTGTCGTCGAGGCGTTCGAGTACCTGCACGCCAGGGGCATCATCTACCGCGACCTCAAGCCGGAGAACCTCCTGCTCGACAGCCAGGGATACGTCAAGCTCGTGAGTACCAACTAACCCGCCGACCGTGGTGCACTGCGTACTTTTGAAAGCCTTGCTTAACATATGATTTTCTTCTCGTTTCTATCCTTCTGCCATGTGTAAAATTAGCATTGTTGTAGGCTCTTTCATTTTACTCAAACGTAAATGTGAAATTGTTAGTAAAGTAAGTATATATTTTCTTTTGATAATTCTTACCCTTAATTGAATTTAAAAAATTTAGTTAAAGAAACTTATGGTCCACGAATTAAAACATCACACTTTGAATACAATGTTAATATGTGCAACTAGTTTTACTGATAAACTGCCAACTTCACCACAAGAATTTCAGTCGGTGCTTACATTAAAATCTATATGGGCAGTAGCTTTTTTTTTTTTTTTTTTTTAAGAATGAAAAGATGATGCCGAAATAACAGCGAAAATATATAATAATAAGAGTAACCATAATTATTTTCTTTCATTCACAGAGACTAAAGACTAATTATAATTTTAACAAAATAGGCGAGGAGCCACTGATCCATGTTAAGAGAGTGTGAAATGAAATCTAATGCTGAAAAGGTTTCTTATTAGATTCTATAGATAGACTTGGAAGTTAAACAATAAGGAGAAACCATGCATAACATATTTTAAAAACTTTCTAAACAAAAATTTGCTGTTCTGTAATTTTTTGGAGTCATAAATTTGTATGTTTTCTGCTTAGGCGCCAAGAGAAAACTCCAAAAATGTAAGTGATTAGACTCTGTCCCAAGAAGCGTGTTTACAACAGTGTTATTCAGTAGGCTACTACTGCCTATCATATTTTTGCCGGTGACACTTCAATAAAATATAATATGTGCAACACATATCCTGCCATTTCTTAAGAAATCTCTATAACATTTGGATAGAATGTGGATGGAAAACAATTTAGGAGGAACCAGCCGCATTGGAAATTGCCGAAATCAAACCCACGAACTCGCGAATGTAAGTCAGGCAAGCTATCACATGACCAAACACGTTTGGCTTACACGCTTTAACAAAAGACAAGTAATCAAACTTGTTTTGTATTCGTATGGTATACAATGTATCAAAGACGATGCAATAGATGTCAGTTGAAATAAATTTCTCAATGTGCAAACTTTACATAAAATTTATTTCACACCACTGGCAACATCACTGAAAATATTGATTCAAAAAGACATTGTGAATGATGGAAAAGTAAACATTTGAGCGATAATATGATTATGTATTTATGATTAGAAATATTGGTGTATTAACTGTGAATTTGATGGAAATTTAATTTCCTGGTCATCGGTGCCATCGTTTCAGTAAGCGGAATGGTAAATTTCATCTATGTTCACATCTTTAATTGATCTTATAAACTCCCACGTATACACACATGTCATATAATAGGTATTACGCTATTTTGAAGCTATAACTCCCCGTATCCTATTTAAGTACCAATTACAGCTGCACTGTTATAATGCACCTTCGGATTGTTTGCTGAGTAAAAATTGAATGAACGTTTGCATTTTTTTATTATGATCATCAAACAGTATAGTCACAAATCTGTTACACGATGTCTGGTCATTATCTAGAAGAAATTTGCGTTACATGTGGTTGCGTGGCAGTAACTTCATCATTTGGTCTTAAATTTTTGATCCACGTGTGTAAGTATAGTACATAAAATTGTACTCTCCAACTCTGTAAATCTTCAAACCTTATGTAGTTATTTTCTGAGAATTTACATAAAATTTCAGCCGATGTCATGAAACGTAAAAGGCGATTGTGTATAGTTTTGAATCAAACAATGAACCGTTATACAACTTTTCACATGCATGAAAAATATGTTTCTGTTGGTATTTTTTTAAAAAGAACACGCTGGTTAAAACACGGTGGAAAAATGTGGTAAGAAATGTGTTTAAAGACTGTTTACCATAAAGTGAGCACTTTTGAAATCAACGTTAGGAAAAAATCTCTGCCTGTACTCGCACATATATTTTACGGGCGCGCTGAGTGACGTGCCGAGTAAAGTTGGTAACGATGGATGGGGAAATTAGTTCCATATATTAAACTCGAATAAAAAGTATTAGGTAGCCTTTTGTGTTAATTAAAATTATTTGTTTCGCTTTCTGTTTATTTTAATGCATCGCAGTGTAAAATTGAGCAGATTTGTACAATATTAACTCTTATATTAATTTCACAGTTTCACTTGACCGACGTATGAATAAAGTGATGAGGTTCATTGCAATGTTAATTTTATATAAGGCGGAAGCATACACAACGTATATACAAGTAGATCTTAAGCAGGGCTTTCAAAAGTGCTCATTTCACCATGAACAGCATATACATTTTTATCTGTTCAAGAAAACATTCCTTTATAACAAGTCTGACATTTACCAGAGCCATGCCATCTCTCCCCGAGAGAGTAAGAGGTTGATAATTCACGAGTAATTTCGAACTTTCTTGCAGGTGGACTTCGGCTTCTCGAAGAGACTCGGGTTCAGTGCGAAGACTTGGACGTTCTGCGGCACCCCAGAGTACGTCGCCCCGGAGATCATCCTGAACAAGGGCCACGACCGCGCGGTTGACTATTGGTCCCTGGGCGTGCTCATGCACGAGCTACTGACCGGCACGTGAGTACGTCCAGTACGCTGCTCTTCACTCTCGGCGTTCTAAATACCGCGCGACGCCACACGTAGCCGGGCCGCGGCGGCTGAGGGTTCGATCCCCGGTCGTGCCGGACGATGCCGTTGATCGGCGGGTTTTCTCGGCGATCTCCCGTTTCCCCCCCCACCCCCTTGTTCCGGCACCGCTCCATATTCACCTCAATCACCCCCATCGACTCTCAAGACCTCGCTGTTAAGAGCCGCCCTTAATCTCTTCACACGGAGTAGAATGCGCACGTCATCTGCGCAGTAACATTCTCTGTGTTGCAACTCTGAACTGTGTCTGTGCATGCAGAGTGCCCTTGCCGATGAAGGCAGTTCACTATAAAGTGAGCACTTTAGAAATGAACTTTAGACAAAAGTCACTGCTCTTGCCTGCATATATTACAACGGGCTCACAGAGTGACATGCGCACAATGAAGTTGGTAACGATGGATGGAAAGTAGTTACATATCTTAACGTCGAATAAAACGTTTCAAGGTGACCGTTTGTGATAACTCAAATTATTAGATTCGCTTTCTGATTTTTTAATGCATCAAAGTGTAAAAATGAACTTGTTTGTAAAATGTTTACATTTCTTATAATGCCATAGTTTCACTGGACCGACGTATGGCTAAAGTGATGAGGCCCATGGCAATGTTAATTTTACCTAAGGCGGGAGAATACCCAATGTGCGTACAAGTAGATCTTAAGCAGGTCTTTTAAAAAGTGCTAATTTTACCGTGAACAGCCTATAGCAAGCATATCATCCTTGAGCGCTTCACAAAAAAATTACAGGCTGCCTACCTTCCAGGAAATCACTAATCTGGTTTGCAGCAGAACAAGCGATTTCTGAAGTAACTGCCCTGAAAAACGGATACCAGCAAGGCGACCTTTTTTTCAAAATGGAGTTTTGCATGCTGATTACTAACATGTCATGTCAAATTACTTCAAGTGGAGGGTTACAATGTTCTAAGTGATAGGAGGGTGCCAACTCCTATTAAATATGCAAAGGAGTGTACTCTCCGTAACATTTTTTCCTGTGATTAGCTACCTTGGAACCATTTGCCTGAATACTACTTGTCGGTGCTTAATCGCAAGTCATTTCCAATTTAACGTTGCATAACACATTTCCACTTTCCAACTTCGGAGGCAGCTACCACCATCTGAAATCACTCTAGACCCTAAGTCATAAATGTTTCCCTATTTATTTTTCCTAAGGACTCCGCTTACACCGAGTAAACCTGCGTTAACCACTCATCCTGTACATTGTAACCGGAAGCTAGCCTACCATAGAACTCTTTTGTTATGTACACAGCAGCTTTGTTCCATACAATTGCCACAGAAAATGAATAACAAATAAATAATCTTGTACCCATGCGCACTGCCGCACGCTTTTCTATGGACGTTTTTCATTATATTTGTGGCGCGTCCTCACTTCATATATCGTATTGAATCATTAAATTGTAGTTTTATGCTTAATATCAATATGTAAGTTAGATCGTTTTCCCAATAGACCAAGGGAACTTCGGCTAAAGTTGATTGTAGTTTTATTTAAATACTCCATACTGTAAGTAAATTACTTTTAACCAAGCTTTAATGAAAATATGCCGTAAGAAAAGAGACGTAACGCCACAGTAAACTTTTTTTGACGTAAATACGTCTTTAAATTTGCGACCATAGTGGGAGGCAATCCAGAAAATCCGATGATAAAATCGGGGGATAGAATTTGGCATTGCAACCCCGAATCTATCGTCTACATTCCAAATTCAATTACACCACTCGGTTGCCAAATTATCAAAGAATATGTTACGTTGAGTGAGGACTGCGGAGCATCGTGGTTTGTGGGGTGGGGGGGAGCTATGGGGGCGCCGCCGCTATTTTGAGTTCGTTTCACCGCATCTTATAACTGCCACGTAGTTTAACTTTTAACTAAGAGAAGCTACGACGTTCGTTAGAGTTTTAATCGACAGCTTTCGTCAAGACCAATCGATTGCGTGTATAAAAGATTTGTGTGGCGTGGTCGTGGTGAAATTATATGATTTTAATTGCAAAAAGTTAAGAAAACATAACACAATTTCGGCCTATATTCGTTAAAAAGCCAAGTCCAAATACAGCAATCGTATACGGTTGAAAAGAGCACCTCAAAAGAAATCCTGTGATATCCATAAAACCCTACATGATCGAGTGAAGCGGTGCCGGGAACGTAAAAAAAATTATCAAGGCGTCCGAGCGCGTCAACGTATACGTATTCAGTCAAAACAAACGGCCGTGTCCCCAACCCAGCCAAACCCGTTTTTTTTTCTTGTAAAATTCGAGTTTGTTTAAAAAAAAATTAAAAAAAAAAAAAATTGCGTCGTTATTTTAACATACGATTTTGATAGTTCTGACTCTAGGTTTGTGATTTTTCAACTACTGTATGATACAAGACAGAAAACAGTCTTGCATCCTAAGTCAATGCATCACATACACAAGTGTGGACCTCAATTATGGAAAGTAGGGACTGGACAGGGAAGACTGCTGACCTCACTCACCAGAAAACATTTCCTTTGGTCTTTAAAAAAAATGTTGAAACCATTGTAACTTGGAATAAATTCTACGTGGTTTAAAGTTTTCCCCTGCATTTGGTAACTCTTTTTCTTAATAAATTCAGTGCCATATTTTCAAGTGCTTATAAAATACACAGTTTTTGACAGAACCGCACTGCACCTATTCAAAATATCTTTTCCTATAAAAAAAATGATTAAACCCATGTATCCAAACTTAAACGTTCCATCCGTGGCATACAGCCGACTGAAGGCTGGCCGACAGTCGGAATGCACCCGGCACCACTAGCCATACTCTGTCCACAGCTGGCAGAACATTGCGCGCGAAATACCAACGCCAATTACGTGCTGCAGTACTGCTGGCGTGCCATTTGTGGGTATTTTGTAGCATACCGACTCTCAGCCATCAGTCTCGTAGCCATAGATGGCATGCCAGATATACTGTTCCCGGCAGTTAAACCACAACTGGGCAACTTCAGTTCTTTCATACCAGCAGTAGACTAACAGTGTGCCGACTCTCTCTCTTGTTACATGAAGAGCTTCAGACTAGTTCAGAATACAACTTTCAAGACATGTCGCATAGAGCAAGCATTTTTTTGAAGCTGTTCGGCATAGACAGAAATGGAAAAACTGGACTTCTATGCACTCAAATACGACATGTTCAAAAATGTTATACGAGATTGTATTGACCTGTGCTTCAAACTTAGCACCAATAAAACTATACCATTTTAGCTTACATGTTTCATGCTTGTGTCTGTGTCCCCCGCTTTTCTTTTCTTTTCTTTTGGTGTACGGAGGTGGGTACCTTGAATTAAATTTCCAACAGAAACAAAATGTTATCTTATATTTACCAAAGAATTTATCTTTGGTTGTCCTTTACCTCTTATGTCAGCGAAAATTAACCCTTTCCAGAAGAAACGCCTCAATGGACTCCAGATATCACTTAGACTATATAAGTATTTATTAAGTGTGTTCTCGCGTGTAAAGACAATAAAGACAATATAAGGACAATCAGGTAGGAAATATATTTACTACTTGTTGACTGAAATGATTCTATACAAGAAAATGTTTTTAAAAAATAAGCATTTAAATAAAAACAGTGGTAACTGCCCTAAATGAAATAAAATAAATATGCACAATGGTCGTGCAGACAATGTGTCGTGTTGTAACATTCCGACCCTCTTCGTTTGCAAAAATGCAGCCCCAATAATGAGTGGCAATCTAACACGTTCAACGTAGGCAAACCGCATGGCGAGCCTAGCAAACATGCTGCCTACGTCGAAGGTATTCAGAGACAAACCTTAAACAATAAAGAGTGGCAATCTTAACACGTTCAACGTAGGCAAACCGCATGGCGAGCGTAGCAAACATGCTGCCTACGTCGAAGGTATTCAGAGACAAACCTTAAACAATAATGAGTGGCAATCTAACACGTTCAACGTAGGCAAACCGCATGGCGAGCGTAGCAAACATGCTGTCTACGTCGAAGGTATTCAGAGACAAACCTTAAACAATAATGAGTGGCAATCTAACACGTTCAACGTAGGCAAACCGCATGGCGAGCGTAGCAAACATGCTGTCTACGTCGAAGGTATTCAGAGACAAACCTTAAACAATAGGACTGTTTTCTCGCAAACAAAGCGGATAAAGTATTTAAACAAGGCACTTTTTTGACGCGAGTACGTCTTTAGATTTGCGACTATTGTGAAAGGCAATCCATTAAATCCGTTGCTAACAAAATCGGGGGATAAAGTTTGGCATCGCATCTCCGAATCTATAGTCTACATTCAAAATGCAATTACATCACTCGATTGTCAAATGATCAAAGTATATGTTACGTTGAGTGAGTACTGAGAAGCATCGCGCGTGGATTCGGGGGGGGGGGGGATGAGCGCAATTTTGAGTTCGTTTTGCCGCGTCTCGTAAATCTCGCGTAGTATAACTTTTGACTAGCAGAAACTACGACGCTCGTTTGAGTTTCAATTGGCAGCTCTCATCAAGATCAATCGATTGCGTGTATTAAAACATTTATGTGGCGTCGGTATGTTGAAATTGTATGAATATAATGTAAAAAATTACGAAAACAATACACAATGCCGGCCTATATTCGTCAAAAAGCCAAGTCGAAATACAGAAATAGTATACAGCAGGAAAGAGAATCTTGAAAGTAATCCAGTGTTATAGGCCGTTCACGGTAAAGTGAGCACTTTTGAAGCCCTAGTTTCTTATTCCTTTCAACCAATTTATATTCTCCCTCCGCTTGTTATGTAAATCCTGCCATGTGAGTAATAAACAAAGTGTATACATTCACCATGCCCAAAAACAAAAGTGCAAGACCACAATTAAATGTATTTATTGGTTATTATGTCTGATAAAACAGCTTCAAAAAGTGCTCATTTTACCGTGAACAGCCTATACCCATAAAACACCAAATGATCGAGAGAAGTGGTGCTGGGAACGTAAAATAAAGCACCAAGGCGTCCAAGCGCGTAAGCGCAGACGTACTCACGCAAAACAATTGACCATGTCCCCAACACAGCCAAACCATTTTTTTTTTTTTTTGTATTTTTAGACATGATGATTAATTATCCCTCGTGCAGTTTTTGAAAATACTCAGAGCAACAACATTTACTGCGATGAGAGAGTAGGAACCTCTATTTTGTTTATGACAGTATATACAACTAGGGGCCCAGCCCGTGAATTTTCTTTTTAGTACGTCACGTGCCTAAAACAGTTACATTGGATATAGTTATCTCCACTGAGCCATTGCGGCCCCACTTGGAATCGCTATATCCACTTGGCCACTGCGGCTCCATTCGATATACACACACACACACACACACACACACACACACACACACACACTGGGCCATTGTGGCCCCACATGATATAGTTTTATCCACTAAGCCACCGCGGCCCCACTTGGAATATCTTTATCCATTGAGTCACTAAGGCTCCATTTCATATATATCTATCCACTGGGTCACTGTGGCCACACTTGATATAGTGCTATCCACTCAGCCATTGCGGTCCCTCTTGGAATCACTCTATCCACTGTGCCACTGCGGCCCCACTTGGAATCTCTCTATCCAGTGAGACACTAAGGCCCCATTTGATATATATATATATATATATATATATATCCACTGGGTCACTGTGGCCACACTTAATATAGTTCTATCCACTGAGTCATTGCAGCACCACTTGGGATTGCTCTATCCACTGTGCCGCTGCGGCCCCACTTAGAATCTCTCTATCCACTGAGTCACTAAGGCCCCATTTGAAATATATTTATCCTCTGGGTCACTGTGGCCACACTTGACATTTTTCTATCCACTTAGCCATTGCTGCCCCACTTGTTATCACTCTTTTCACTGAGCCACTGCCGCCCCACTTAGAATCTCTCTCTACCCACTGAGCCATTGCGGCCTTACTTAGAATCGCTTTATCCATTGAGCCACTGTGGCCGCACTTGGAAATTAACTCATTATTGATGCGAGACATTTAAAGTAAACAAAAATTATATTCCATTACCTTCATATCTCTATTCGTATAGGATAAAAGTAATTAAAAATGAGTTTTTAGGGTTAAAGGTAATTATTGCGTAATTCGATCTTGCTGAAATTCGAACTTGACCTGTATTTGGCCCTGAGGATTCGCTCTGCAACATTTGAAGAACTTCTGTTGAGTTTGAGGGACTTAGAAGTATTAAATACGGACAGACAGACAGAGATCGTCCCGTTATATAGGATTACGTTTTCAGTGGTTGTTATTCTTCTTTGCGTACATTTTGTTTAATTTTTTTCCTTTCGTCTCTGATAGTTTCCAAAATTTTAACTATGTGATTGTTATTTATCTATTTTTGAGGGTGAATAAGACTTAATAATTACACTGTCACAAGTCAGGCCATTTTATATATGCACTTTTCGAGTGGAATAACGTACGGCCCCTGCATCTCCGTTTTTGGCGGCCGGAACCATTGGGTGTCATAGAACCTAAATTGTCTGATGGAATTGTTTATAAGAATATGAGCCAGAGGACCAATATGTGTTTCGTTAGTACGATGAGAATGAGTTGCTTATTTCTTTCTAACTTCGTATTTCCTGTTATTTGTTTATTTTTACAGCATTTGATTAACGTGATACGGTTATGTAGTGTCGTGATGAATCGGATTGTGAAATTAAAGTCTACTAAAGTAGTAGGCGTTAGCTCCAAGAAGGGCTTATAAAAATGGCGAATCTCAAAATCGAGATTAAAGATGTAAAGCGTGGCTGTAGTTAATATTAGTTAAGTAAAACATGGTATGTGTCAGGAATTATTATATAACTATTCTACCAAGCAAATCAAGTCACTTCTTTGTATTTTTTAATTTATTGTGTCTAGAAATAAACATTTATGACAGTTATATTAAGTGCCCTCCTTTTACCTAACATGAAATATTGACATAATGGTCATGAAAACGCTTATGAAATGTAACTTATTACTGCATACACATCATTTGTAATGCATTTAGCTTAAACAGTAAACCTTTTAACATATGCACTCATATCTTTATGCTTTGTATATTGTTCGTGATCAGTTCAACAGTTCTGATCTTCATCACTCATTGCTTGGCTTAGTTTCTTAGGAAGAAACAGCTTTACCATCCTCCAGAACATCTTCTATCCAGTCGATGCTTTCATGGTCCATGAACATGTACAGTCCTCTGACATCTTCCAGTTTAGCGCTGTTTACTCCTGGCAGTAGATCAGGATCTATTCGAATGGTACGAAGAATTTTCATGTCATACGTCTTTTTCGAGAAACGAAAATGCGAAAATGTAGACGTGTGTGTGGGTGATGCCTGCATAATGTCATCTTCTTTGTACTTAATGTGCACATAAGAATGTATTTTCAAACTTTTCTTTCCCTTGCCAACGGGGCTATCCAGAAAGAAAGGTGCCAAAGCACCACTCCAGTCTTGCATCAAGTTTCTGTCAAATGTAACAGTGAAAGGTGTCATCTTTCTACATGGCACCATTGCTTACAAGTAAGGTTTTACAATTGTGATCACCATAATCTTCTCCAGCCGAGATTTGACAAGTCCAGAATCTCTGTCGCATTGAGAGAAGGAATGCCCGCGAACTGGACACAACTACAGTACACCGATGTCGTACGGCTTGGATAACTATAAGCAAAACCTTGATATTGTCTTATTCTTGTTCTGATGACCAGCTGAATCAGGCAGTAAAATGAGTTCTCGTAAGTCAGGAAATTCTTATCTTGGTTTTTAAGGTGTGGTAAAGAAATGAAGCAACTCAATTTGCATCTTTCTTGGCTTTATTTCCCATTAATACATACATATACGAAGCTTTATCATTACGTACATGAACATTGAACACATATAATCAAAGTAGTCTCTTGTAGAACTGGCTTGTTACATATAGTTTGGGTAATGGTAAGTGCTGCGCATGGTCAAATTCCAATACAAGTCTTCTTGAACTTGTTTTTGATTCTTCTATAATGCATTTCGACGTGAATACGTCTTTAAATTTGCGATCATAGTGGGAGGCAATACAGAAAATCCGATGGTAACAAAATCTGGGGAAACAGTTTAGCATTGCAGCTCCGAATCTATCGTCTACATTCAAAATGCAATTACACTACTCGATTGTCAAAGGATCAAAGAATATGTTACGTTAAGTGAGGACTGCGAAGCATCGCTCGTGGTTGGGTAGGAGGGGGGGGGGGTCTTGCGCGCAATTTTGAGCTCGTTTCGCCGCGTCTCATAACTTCCGCGTAGTATAACTTTTGACTAGCAGAAACTACGACGCTCGTTTAGGTTTCAATCGACAGCTCTCGTCAAGATCAATCGATTGCGTGTATTAAAACATTTATGTGGCGTGGTAATAATGAAATTGTATGAGCTTAATGTAAAAAATTAAGAAAACTTAATACAATTTCGGCCTATACTCGTCAAAAAGCCAAATCGAAATACAGAAATCGTATACGGTTGGAAAGGGCGTCTCAAATGCAACCCATTGATAACCATAAAACCCCATATGATCGAGTCAAGCGGTGCCGGGAACGTAAAATAAACATCAAGGCGTCTGAGCGCGCCAACGTAGACGTATTCACGCAAAACAAACGGCCGTGTCCCCAACACAGCCAAACCCAATTTTTTCATGCTATTTTACCGCATTCCCTTCACCTTATGAAGTGTATACTGCACCGTACAGCTGTCATTAGGATCTTTCTTTAACTTTACTTTACACTTTGTACAGAAATCACACACGTCAATTTTGGGACGACGGAAACTGTACTTACAGCTCTGCCGGAAAAACTGGAAATATGTCTTGTATTTAACTGATAATCTCTTTTCAATCGTCTGTTCAAAGTATATAGCAAACAACTCATGCAACTTATTTATACTGAGGTCAGGATTTAAAAAAAATACATTAAACTCTGATTTTCTCCGGCAGTAGTGGCTTTTCTGTGAGGTATTAACTTAAGATGCTAGTGAACAGGATCCCATACTGAAGTGTCTAATTTCCTGGGCCTGTTACTGTGAACTCTCCGCTGTTCTGAAAAACTTTCGTTGTTTAGAATCTTCTTTCGAATGGTTCTAATCATCTTCGTACTAATTCGAAATAAATTTAAAATAAATTTTTGATATGCCTCCTGAGACTTCACTCCTTAATCTATATCTCTAAATATTTGTTCGGTGCTTTTTTTGGGATTGGTGCTAATATTTTGTGTTGGCCACACAACCTGAAAGGTAAACTTCTTGTACTTCTTTGTCGATTCTGTCCACAATGTTTTATATAAATTCTGCTGCTTCTCATCTTCAGACACAATTAGCTAACATTTTTTTGTACAACAGTTATTAATTGAGGTGAACTTCTTGGCAGAAATTAAACTCCAGAAGTAGAAGCGTAAGTTTTCCTGGAGAGTCTGTCTCTTTTCCTGACTTCGTATTTCGACTCACACTCATTAACAGGTTTTTTTACCACTCTCGTTCGTAACCTTCACCATCCCATCATCTGCTTTTGGATTATTGTCACACATTTTACTAAAAAATCATATCACGTTTGTTCTAAACACACACTTTCAACACAGGTTACAGTGTATAAACAACAGCTTCAACGAAACAAACTTTGCAGTCTGCTAGACTGTTTATTTACATTTCACCATAGTGTAACATAACGTATTCTGCACATTAGAATTTTAATAATTAAATCGAAATGCTAACCAAATAAATCATAATATCATGTTTTACAACTCGATTAAAACCTTGGATGTGCATTAAAAAATGTTTTCTCTAAAAAGGGCAATACAGATTCCAAGCACATAATTGGTTAATCCGCGCTACTAACAATTAGAATTAAAATACCCCAAAACAATTTTACCACATATTAAGAACAGTATGGTGGTTTGTATAAACTGTTCTCCACAAAAGTGCATATACAGGTATATGTACTTCTCGAAACTAACTCATAGGGTCGTGATGGATCAGACTGTAAAATGCAAGCTAGTAACGCAGTATGGAGACCTCTTAACTGGTAAAGTGGGGAGGTGGTTCAAAAATATTTACTTCGAAACACATATTTTGGTCAATGCAGTATCACACATTTTCGTTTGACACACACATAATTATTATAAATCACAAAGCCTAGACATAGGCAAAAATCTTCAATGTTAATGCTTTTATCTAAATCAGGATTAATTCACCGTGTTATTTATTTTTAAGTGGTATGCTAGCAGAAATTCATTTTTTATTTTTAAAGGCTTTAAATTTTTAATAAAACAAAACCATTTGGACGGGTGTAATCCCTCCTTAAATCAAATTAGTTATGCGACCGCAAACATTCCTTTAGAGGTTGCTTTTTAAGTGAGTGACCTGGGGTGACATAATAATTTCTGCCGTTCCTACAGCAGTCACTGTAGAAAATATTTTACATGTCACTGCTAAAATTTCGCCCGAGTAAATCATTTTATGTGCATCCACAGGAAAGGAATTGTTTACAATCTGTTGAAATAGCTCCAAGTTTATACCTTGTAAGTGTGGTCATATTGAGTGCCCAGGATGTGGGTAGTGGGGGATGCCAAGTGCACTAATAGAAAAGAATCTCAAGTTTGTAAAAACTGGTTTATTACACCACTAATTAAATTTAAGTTACTAGTATAGTAAGTAGAGAAGTTAGAGTGACAAAACTAATGTGGTCTCCTGGTTGAAATAATTTTTTTTTAAATCCCTAATCTCTTGCGTCATCGTCTTTATTGCACAAGGCACTGACCTGACATGCAGACTGTCCATCGGCAATACACATTTGTGAAACTTTTAGCGGCAACTATATCATTTTAGGACGCAATGATAAAGATAAGTGTGTGCTGCATGTTCCTGTACAAATATAGAGTGCCATAGCATGTGGTTCCGAAAACAGCCATACATTAGTAATTTTTATCATAAAAAATGAGTATGTAACAAGCATGAAACTATTCGTAAGTGGCGTTCACAAGCAGCCATTCTGTCGGTTTTAGAAAAACTACTGTGTATTTGCGACATTCTTCGTTGTGTTTGTTTTATTTGTGTAAGTATACAATTAGCGTGTGTCGTTTTCTATGTGTTATCAGTTGGTCGTGTTTATATATATATATATATATATATATATATATATATATATATATATATATATATATATATATATATATATATATATATATATATATATATATATATATTCCGTGTTAAGTTGCTGTTCTGTTTTTGACTATATTCCTCTTGGCATTTTCCAGTGTTGTATACTTAGCCTGTATTTATTTTCTCGTCCGTAGATTACTTGTTTTATTTAAGTTCTTTTTTCATGCTCAGTCCTGTTTTTCCTTGACAGACATCTGCATCGCAATGGCGAATGTCCAAAAATCTCCATCTAGTCATTCATCCTCATTGCACTATTCATTCAAAGGTCACATAAAAATACCAAGCAGTAATTGATTAAAAAAGTTTTCTGCTGGAGGTCAACGTAACGTCTGAGCGGTTAGCCTGCTCGCCCCCCCTCCCTCTACCAAGGCGAACCGGGTTCAATCCCCAGCCGAGCCACTCCGGATTTTCGCAATTGGGAATCGTGCCGGACGATGTTGTTGGTCGGAGGGTTTTCGCGGGGATCTCTCGTTTCCCCCTCCCTTTCATTCCGGCGTTGCTCCAAACTCACCTCAATCACCCTCCTCGGCTATCAAGACCTCGATGTTAAGAGCCACCCAAATATCATCAGTTAACTTCCACGTATCGTTTGGTGGTCTCGGGATGATTGGTTTCTTACAACGTGTTGAAAAATTCCTAATGAGTCTTCTGCTGAGGCAGGAGGACGAGTTCACATGGGCGCCCATGGTGCGGAAGTGACTCACTGTCGCTGTGCGTGTGTGTGTGTGTGTCCTCCACAGGCCGCCGTTCACCGCCGCCGACCCCATGAAGACGTACAACCTGATCCTGAAGGGCATCGACATGGTAGACTTCCCGCGGCACATAACGCGCGCCGCCCAGTCGCTCATCAAGAGGCTATGCCGGGACTCGCCCAGCGAGCGGCTCGGGTACCAGCGGGGAGGCATCCTCGACATCAAGAAGCACAAGTGAGCCCGCCCTCCGCCACCTCCGAGAACTGAGCACTTGTCAAAGCCCTGCTCAACGTTGAAGTAAAGCAACTGCCTATGGAGCACTGCACCGGACTATATAACGTGAAGAACTCGTAAAAAATTAGTACAGACTCCATAATAATTGTCAGAAAAGTGTGATTTAAGCTGTACATGAAACAAGAATGTATATATTTAGCAACATTACAAAATAATTTATTAAAATACACTTTTTAAATATAAAGAATTATTGATTTAAATAGTCTGCATTTTTTAACAAAAATTTAAGCATAGTTCCATTCTGGATACTTCAGAAAGCAGAATTGCATGGAAATCTTCGTCATGGGATATCGTTATAATGTTTGCTATGATTTTATGTAAGGAAATTATAATAATAATGTAGGAAATAATTTTTAAAATTGATTTCATGTGCGTCCATTTGTCGCAAACATTTATGGCTGAAACTGACGTAAAAGTAAAGTCAATTATAAAATTTATATGATACATTATTACTGTGATTTTACTACATATGAACACAGTAACTATTATTACGATATTACATTTCGAATATTTTCTTGTAAATCCGGTTTTTCGAAGCATCCAAAACTATTTTAATCGATTATTTTTTTATATTTAAAAAGTATATTTTAGGAAAAATATTTTATCATGTTGAAAAATATATACATTCTTCTTTCATATACAGCATAAATCGCAATTTTCTGAGAATTTCTATGGAGTCTGTACTACTTTTTTATGAGTTTTTCCAGTTGTATAGTCGGGTGCAGTGCTCCATAGGTAGTTGCTTTACTTCAACCTTAAATATGTTGGATATCATAGAAATAATAAATTTATATATTTTTGTATATGCTGTTCACTTCAAAATGAGCACTTTTATAAGCCCTGTTAAAGATCTACTTGTACGCACGATGTGTATTCCTCCGCCTTATGTAAAATTAACATTGCCATGGGTCTCATCACTTTATTCGTGCGTCGATCAAGTACAATTGTGGAATTATTACAAAAGTAAATATGTTACAAATCTGCTAATTCTTATACTTAGAAACATTTAAAAAAAAACAGAGAGGAAATAAAATAATTTCAGTTTGCACAAATGGTTACCTAACACTATATATTTGTAGCTAAGATGTGGAACTATTTCCCATCCATTATTACCAACTTTACTGGGCGCATGTCACTCAGTGAGCCCGTCAAAATATGAGCAGACAGGTGGCAGTGACTTTTTCCTAAGGTTGGTTTCAATAGTGGCCACTTTATCGTGAACAGCCTTTGACAGACATTGCTCAACTTGTACCCATTTAATGTGACGCCATTTTCTTCGAATACAAAATTTTCACACTTCATATTTTTTGATAAATTTAATTTCAAATCCAAAATTTCCCCGTTTTAATGCAGCCATAGTAGCAAATAGTATAGGCTATTGACGATAAAGTGAGCACTTTTGAAAGCCTTCCCATTTTAAATAATGGTCAATAATGATATATTATTGTAGGTTTAGACGTTAACTTTCGAGTCCGGTGAATTATATACACTGTGTTTATTTCTTACATGGCAATATTTATTTTTAAAAAAGTCCTGGAAGGATAAAAATGGCTGATAGGACAAAAGTAACTAGGACCTTAAAAGTGCTCACTTTACCGTGAAGGGCCTATAGGTAAAGAGTACAAATGAAAATATTTACAAAAAAAAATTCTGTGGGCTACTATGCGAAACTTATGAAATCACCAAAAAAAAAAAAAAAAAACAAACGATAATTATGAAAAAAATTGAATAAAAACATTTTTGCGTATTTTAACATTTTTTTCATGCATGAATTGATATTTGGTGTTTGCATATATGTCAAGCGGTAGCCCACGGTATTGGTATAAGTTGTATTTTGTTTTAATTGTACAACATAGTTAGTATTTAATATTATAGCTGCAGAAAGACAGAAAATGATTTGTATTCGACATCAAATCATTCAAGCAAGTATTAAATGTAAAACTATTTTATTCGAAGAGAATGTCATCACATGCGATGCGTACAAGGTGAACAATATTTGATACTATATATGATAATTTTTTTTTTTTTGGTATTAAACGCCTTTTAAAACTAATTGTATATTCTTCCACTTCCTGTAAAACTAACACATGGGCCTCATCACTTTATTTTATGTGTCGGTCAAGTGAAACTATGAAATACTTATAAAAGAAAAAAATTTACAAATTGTTTTTATTTGTACTCTTACATGCGTAAAAAAAATGCAAAAGTGAAGAAATATTTTCAGTATTCACAAATGTTACCTAACGCTTTTCATTCAACGCTGAGGCACGGAACTACTTTCTCTCCATTGTTACAATCTTTACTGGGCGCACACTTATCAGTGTGCCCGTCTGATCATAGGCATCTTGGGGCAATAACGTTTGTCATAGGTTAACTTCATAAGTGCTCGATTAACCATGGAAAGCCTATACACCATTGCTACAGGTTTGAAAAACCTTAAAAGTCTGGGAAATGTCAGGGAAATCGGTGTCTGATCCTGCAATACGCTTTAGGGTATCCGATTTTCTGTACAGCCAAAACTTTCTCACTGCTAGCCCAAGAAATTCGTTTAAAAACTATCGGATATTTAAAAAAGTTTTGTACGGAGAGAGAAATCGCATTGCTAAAGGCTGCTCACGTTAAAATGATCACTTTTGAGATCAACCTTAGAAAAAAGTCACTGCTCCTACATGTATATATTTTAACAGGCGCACTGAGGAACATGTGTCCAGTTCAGCTGGTAACGATGGATGGAAAGTAGTTCCGTGTCTTAACGTCGAATAGAAAGTTTTGGGTGAACATTTGTGATAACTTCTATTATTTATTTCGCTATCTGTTTTTTTAATGCATCAAAGTGTCAAAATGACAAAATTTGTAAATTATTTTCCCTTGTTATAATTTCGCAGTTTCTCTTGGCCGACGCATAAATAAAGTAATGAGGCCCTTGGCAATATAAATTTTATGTAAGGTGGAAGAATACACAAAGTACGTACAAGTAGATCTTAAGCAGGGCTTTCAAAAGTGATCATTTTACCGTGAACAGCTTAGTAACAGTAAAGACTTGTTCTTCTTGTGCCCTAGATTTTTTTTTTGCAGAGCAGTAATTGATGCATGTTAATTTTAATCACACTATGTAAAACGCTGCTCTTTTCGTTATTTTGTTTTATAATAAATCTTAGGAAGGTTGGAAAATCTGGAAACGTCATGGAAATGAAGTGCTGATAATCTTTAGCAGCCTGTTATAGTTGTGAACTGCTTGGCTTCTTTATCCTGTCTGTAGTATGTCCTGGCACATGTAAAGATAAGCATTGTAGCTGACCCAGATCATCAAGCGACTCTGCGAAATTGCAACAGAATAAAAATAAGTTACTCTTATGAAAACTGATGCCAATGGTCCATTCGCGGTTACTCCTAACTTTTCTAAAGCCCTGCTAAAGTTCTACTTCCGGTAAATTCCTCCGCCTCATGCAAGCAATGCTTAACCAAGTCTAGAAAATTACACCAAAGGGACGACGCACCGCATTCGTAGGCACTCAGAAATAACATTTTGGATTAAAACCTTTAATTACTAGACATTACAAACATGTATATTTTCTCCTAGTTTTCATTAATATTAATAAGAAATTAAATAATGTAATTAATACATACAATGAATATTAGAAGTAAAATTTATTCAAAAATAAGATAGTTTTATGTTAACAGAAGTAAAAACGCTTGCGATAGATTGCATATCTAGGAAAAACCAAACGTTAAACATAGGGTGGTTTTCAAAGTTTTGATGCAAAAATCAAACGTTTTACATAGGGTGGTTTTTGAAAGGTTTGATGCGAAAATCCAAACGTTATTCATAGGGTTGTTTTTCAAAGTTTTGATGCAAAAATCAAACGTTTTACATAGGGTGGTTTTTTCAAAGGTTTGATGCGAAAATCCAAACGTTATTCATAGGGTTGTTTTTCAAAGTTTTGATGCAAAAAGTGTGAAGAAACTGTGTACAGACTATGATAAGTATATGCACTGCGCTTGTAGCACGCCTGTCGTTCCCCGCCAGCCACAACAGTGGATGAGAAGGCGATGGAGCATTTGCGGAATGAGGCTGGAGGAGAAAATGGGAGCACTCCGACAGAACTTTCACCGGACTGCAGTGTCCGCGTGACCACCAGCGTGAGAAACTATGTCAGACAGTTTGCCGTGCGCCGAGACGTGGGACCGAACCGGGGACTCCAGATGGGAGGCCATCGAGCCAACTATACTGCACTGAGAAAAAAAGTTGTGTTGCATCAAACAAGCTTTGTTTGGTGCAACCAAATTATTTGCTTAGGGCCAATGAAATATTTTGCCGCTGAAACCAAATTATTGTGTTGTTCTCATTTGGTTGCCCCAAACTGTAAGATTTGGTTGGTGAAACTAGAGATTTGTTTGGCTACGTGTACATTTAATAGTTTGGGCCAACATAAAGAAGTTTTACAAGTTCGTCCGAGTTTAGAACATGATCACCTGCGTCCGAGGGCTACGCCTTAGTAGTTAGTAGTCTCAGCTAACGTGACAACTGATGACGCCGGAAAGCTTTCAAATATATAAATTGGGCAACGTGTACAAACAAATATTTCAAATTTTACAGCTTTACTTGTCAGTTTCTTGTTGCATTGGTTTATGGATGTGTTTATACGGTTGTTAGGCATTAATAGATGCATTAACTATCCTAATTGTGACAGAAAATACAAAAAAAAAACTCTCGAGCTGTATTTTCGAACGAAGGCAGTCGAATGAGTGGCCAAACAAATATATACAGTTCATGCAACGAAATATTTAGTTGACAGTCTAATTCTTTTTTGGTCCAACACAGAGATTTTTTTTGCTCAAAAATATATTTTATTAGGGCAACTAAATATATATTTGGCCCTGTACAAACATTTCCATTTTCTCTCAGTGTAGTCACTCTAATATCAATAAAACAAAAACAAAGCTATTCAAGTTGTTACCAATATTAAAAATATGGATGAATGACAACGTCAAATTGGTGATGTAAATCTAACCATATTCTGCTACCTTTCCATAACGTTCACAAGCCAAACCATGTCTCTTTTGCAAGCTGCATATCTAAAATGTTCATAGGGGCCGCGGGGGTGCAGTGGCTAGAACGGTCGCCTCCAACCATGGCAAACCGGGCTCGATTACCGACGGGGTCGCTCCCGTATTTTCGCACATGGGAATCGTGTCGGACGATGGCGCTGGTCGGCGGGGTTTTCTCGGAGATCTTCCGTTTACCCCGCTCTTGCATTCAGGCACTGACTGCTCCATACTCACCTCGCTTCATCTTCATCGGTTCTCATCTGCTGGGTGTTAATAGCCTTACAAACTTCTCTACTCGAGAATGTTACTATAATTTATTTTACTAATTGCTCTTTTATGTGCAGTGTTACTGAGGGAAGCTAATTGAACAATGATTTTAAATGGTTTACGAAATTAAATTTGCATGTAAGAGTGGCTCTTTCATTCATGGCTTACACGGTACCCGAACTTGAAACCTCATTGCCTGAAAGCATCTTAGTGACTGTGTGGGCTCGGAGGTCTATGGCTGTCGCGAAGAAAGTCAGCATGAAATGTTGTAAAGGGAACACTACACCATGGTATTGTACTGGCGTTCAATTAAACGGAGTACTAACTCAGAGCTTGTTCAATTTGTACAAGATAACTGCAGAAGTACTTTCACCAAACACTTATAAAGAAAAAAGTAGTAACTCTATTCTTTATAATTTTGTCAATGAACACCTCTCAGCTATTCCCATAGTGAAAGGCAGTGAACACTATTAAAATTATCCAGGGCTAAGCAGGTTATGCGATTATCAAAACAGCAGTACTATAGCGGGATAAGGATTTTTCAACCTTCATATGTGTTTCTGTATGTTGCCATGACATATATAAATTAGTTATTTTCTCTTATTTATTTATACCTAAACTTCTTTGTACGGAACAATATTAATTTTTTTTTTAAATTTTGCACTGCCTATTTTAACCTGAAAAATATTGCATTTTGGTTAGTATATTGAAACACATATCAAAATTTTTTCCTCAAAAAAATAAAAAGTGTTGTGTTTGTTTTACATACAGAGAGTTATTCGCAATCTAACATTATTATCCTTGTACGAAAAGTAAAACTTTTTTATATGTTTACAGATGGTTTCAAGGTTTCGACTGGGATGGCTTGAAGCAAAGGACTCTCCCAGCGCCAATAATCCAACAGGTCAGTAAACTAGAATTCCTGGAAATCACAATTTGGCAGAGAATTTTTATATGTACGTACATGCTGTATATAGTGATGTCTGAGTTTGGAGTTTTTACATTTATACTTACAGTTTTTACAGTTGTATGGTTAATTGTACTGAAATTTCCTTTGTTCGATGTGTTATGTAATTATGGTCCTTGGAAAATTTATGCCAAACATTGCTAAAACATATTGCCAATAAAGTGTTTCAGATAACAGTTTACAAGGATTTTCGCAATATGAAAAGAAACTCGTTTAGTCTTGCCAGTAAATGGTTTATTATTGTACTAAACCTTGATTCTGTGTTCCAGAAATAATATTTTGAAATATATCTATAACCTCAAATAAATATCTTGTAATGTATAACCATGTTTCAGATCCGAGGACCAACAGACACGTCCAACTTTGACACATACCCTAAGGAAATCGAAATCCCTCCAGATGAACTGTCGAATTGGGACATAGACTTCTGACATATTTGTAAGTTATTTAATCATCGATTTCATTTTATTCTAAACTGCTTAAACAAGACTTTAGAAATTTTTTAAGCAATGTTTCAATACTGGGATTTGTTTTAATTATCCCCTATTCTGTGCAATGGTAATTTGCTGTTGTTACTTTTCGTATGGATACAAATCAAAATGTATATGTAATATACAAAAACTTCCATAAGAAAGAAACGACATTCGCCATATGTGATTATTTTTGCAAGTTTGGAAAAAATTAGCGTAAACATGAACGTACATTTCGATAGTCTGATGAGGTTTTCAAGGCGACAGAGAAATTATTGGCAGGATTCACGAATTCAGGTTATTTCTTATGTAATAAAGCATGTAAAGAAATAAAAACTTCTGGGTTTTTTGCTAATGTATAAAGATAAATAAGTGTTTTCCTTCATCTTTGTCTAATATATGTATATTTCAAAAGTGTGGGAGTCCAGTTAGCTATGAGTGGTGATACTGGTGATGACTTTTTTCACAGCTTGCAACTGAGATAATCTCCTCTTTTACTTATTATTACATCACAGTCGATATGTGAATTAAGACGCCAGAATTTTATCCTACAGTTCATGCTAAAATTCTCAGTTCGATACATGCTGGGCCTGCGATCAGTTGTTCATGGTTTCCTGTCCTCAGAATAATGACATTGTCGATAATACTCAGTGTATCTAATCTGCTGTTCAAAAATGTACTTTTTATAGTTATTTTCTTACTTAAACTTTATGAGTTTTTTTTTTTGTAAATACCCTTTCTGATGATGTGTAACATCCTGTAGATAAGTTCGTGTTTAATTTTAACTGGTCTGTACTCCAATTGTAATATTTGAAAAATATTCTCGCATAATGAAGAGAGACTCTCGCATCAAAATCAGTGTTGTGCATCATACGGTATTAGCACTGGGCGTGTTCAAACAAAACCCTTTCGAGATATGCAGTCACAGGACGAGGAAGAAGGGAAAGACGAAACATAATCAATTAGAAAGAGCAGTATTTTTGTAGTGTACTGCATACAATATTTCTTGGAAGACGTCACCCATGGATTTCACGCAGGAGCAGTATAAGAAGGGTGAGAAATAAAAATGTTTTATATAATAAATAATTTAAGTATAAATTTTTTAATTTAAATAATATACAACGGGTTTATTAATTGAAGGCCGCAGAGAAAAAAGATTAGGGTCACAAAAACCGAATAGTACCGGAGATAATTTTTAAAGTTTGAAGCCATACAGCTCCTTAACCATTACACTAAATTTTCCTGAAACGTGTTTACTGTATAATGGGAACTATGTTTTGAAATGTTAAATGAAATAACCAGAAATACCACAAGTGTTTTGTGAATAATAATAAATTTATACAACTAATGCACTGACTCTAATCGTCATTTCACTGTACTTTGTTGGGAAGAATAAACTAAACCATCATGAAATGTTACAAATCTGCTGGCTTTAAAGTTGACTATGTTGAAAGTGTACATCGCAATACAAAATAATGTATAGTTCCAAGTACCACAAATTATTCTTGTTCGGCTATACAGTCCTTAATGCCACAATGTCCTTATATGTATCAAGTATGCTAGGCCTTGTTGCATCAGAAATACAGACAAAAAAAAGGAGAAAAAGTGTAATGGTGTGGCATTTTGTAAATATTACCTTTATGCCTAGAAACGTACCTAGCAGCTTTTTAACACTCATCTCTTTTGGCAGACATATTTTGCATGTGTCTTTTAGGCTGCAATGAGCTTTACGTCCTTAAAGAGGCTCGAAGATGTTGTCATTGCCTCATCAGTTGAATGAGGTTATATTTTTCCCTCGATTCTCGTTCTTTCCCTGTTTATCTGTTGGTGCCATCCCTGTTGTGGCAAGTGCTGTTTTAATTGTTTGAAAACGACGAGTTGTTACCCTAGAAAAGATATTAAATCCTTGAAACAGACGGTAATATTGGCGAGAGAAACACGAATCTTGTATGTGTGAGGTAAATGTATTCAAATTGACGATCCCTTCATTTTGTCCTTCACGAGATGTGCACTAATCAAGCCGTATTCGCAAGCATTTCTGGGATTCCTTTTACCGAGGGCATTGAAACCCGAATCAACCTCCCTTATTCGTTTTAAGAAAGGTTCACGAATAACTGATAACACTCACAATCTTCACCTGTTCCGTATGTATGTAGCGTATGTATGTAGCGTTTCTCGAATTATCTTTAGCTTCAAAAATACCACCGTATGTCCTTTTTTAGAAACACTATATCTTTCACCCTGACTTCTTTACTGTCACTCGCAATCGTGGTCATGATTGTATGTATAACAAAATACACTGTATACTTAAAATAATCAACTTAACGAAACATAGAGGATTCGGCGCGTGAGCTGGCCATCAGCGACTACTCGTGGCAGGTAGGGTGCCACAGACAATTTGGGGGGGGGGGGGTTGACTCTGTGCATTACTTTGACTGTTTGCGCGCGACTTTGATCGTTACTTCTCTGCGTACACATATTTCTGACGTGAATATCATAGATCCTGATCGTTTGTTTTCTGTGGCAGTATTCTATGGTTGTAGCTTAAATTTTAAACTACCTGATTGGACCTCTAACTAAAAATCTTTATTTTTAGACTATGATCGTTCTTTCTCCGCACCTTCAATTATTTTATATATTTTTTTCAGTCGAGATCATATTGATGTATACAAAATAAATATGTTCATAACTGTCCAAGAACTATATATACAATATTTTCTGCAAATTCTTCATTAATTTAATCAAATTAAAATAATTACACATCTTGAGTAATCTTTCCTTTTATTTGATCATATGTGAGATGTCTTTGACTAATCAATATACTATGACATAATGTATGGTCTATGCCTGTTTTTATTAAAATCAGCACTAATTTTTATATTTGTTTTATCTTTAACAACCATTATATTTCTATATGTAGAATAATTCGTGTGTAGTGGTTTTCTTGCAAATAAAGGATAATAATAATACTCTCCATCAGGATACAAAATTCGAATTACTATACAACAACGATCTTATTATTTTATTAACAATTTATAGTTTGTATAGAAATAATGTGGGTTATTAAAAGGCCAAATTCATAAAAGAACCGATCTTTATCATATGTGTATGAAATTCCATTCTAAAATACCTTTCTAAGGAAAAATTAAATCAACACTTTGAAATTTCTGTTCATGAAAACACAATAATAACAGTGCCAATTAATAATAATATTCGAAGGTATGAATCTATTGGTGCTGAGCAATTTCAGCCATATAATGCATCTCTTGATTTCGAACGTACTGTACATTAAAAAGAATCACTCAACAAAATATTTTAATGACCATATACCAAACAGTATCATCTTGACGAATTAAGGTACAAAAATAATAAGAAATGAGAATGTAGGTATATTAAAGAAATAGTTTATGAAACCTTGATTCATTATGGAAAACGATATATTTAAAACGGAAGACAAAATATGAGAATAAAATGGGATGATGATACATTATTTAAATTAATGAACACCAAAAACTGCCATATTTGTAATAAGAATTTATATATGCAAATTAAAGTGTTCTTGACCATTTTCATGTAACTCGAAAAATTTTAAGGAACAGCGTGCAATTCTTGTAATTTAAATTTGCAGCTACTAAAATTATACCAATCAAAATTCGTAACTTAAAATACGATTGTAGCTTATTTTTACAATGGTTGTTAAAACTAAGCTAAAATATTTCAGACATATCAATTGGGCCGAATTCCCAACAAAATTATATTAAATTTTCTAAGTAAGTTATATTTGATCAGTATAAACAATCTTATGATTTATCTAGATGTGTTAGATAAAGTAATCAAAAAAGTAAAGTTATCAAAAAATGTACCACGTATGAGAAACAAACGATTGTTAAAAAGATGTAAGGTACAAAGCATATTCATGAAATTTAAATTTATCTATACTCATAGATCTTAAATATAAGCTTGGATAAAGCTGTAAAATATTTAGCTGATGTTAATTATTGTTATTGTTCGTAATGCTAATCAAAACAAGAAAAATAACTGTTGAATTATTACCTATATATTATAATGGATTTTAACTATTATTAGCTAATTTAAAACGTATAATAAAAGAGTTAGCAAGCTGATTGATTTTTCAAAATATAAAAATATAATCAAATTATTTATAAAAGTTTATAGAATTAATTTTCAAGAAAAAGTGTTTATCCATATAAATAGCTAGGTTACTGTAATACATTTAATCAACAGCTTCAAATAATATAATAATTCTTATAATGGTAAAATATTTGACTGTTTAATATCAAATATTATGTTCAATTAGATTACTGCAGATTTCAAGAAAACAACCGGGGACGATAGAGGACGATTTTTTACAGTTGCCAATCGATTTAGACTCTCATTTTAGATATATAATTGGATTATTTTATTTTTCAAAAAATCATATATTTGATGAATATAATTAATTAACTAATAAATTAATTACATTAGCTAAAAGCAACATTTCTTTATTTGTAATAAATGTTTTGCATATAATAAAACTTGTATTTTAAAAAATAATAAATGTTTTAGAAAATATTGATAAATTAATTGTAGCTTGTCTTTAGAAAATATTTTATTTTGTTTACTTGAAAGATTTTTTTTTGGTTATATAAGCGGTTGAGAAATAAACCTCTTTTGTATAATAAATAATTTAATTATAAAGCTATAATTAAAAAACTATTTACAATGAAAATTTAACTTTTAAAATTCGAAAATTTAAATTAAACCTTTTTGATTATTTTATGTTGAACTATTTAAAAGGTGATAATGTCATATTTTAATGTTTATTGTTAACATAAATTTTACAGTCACCATCAGAAAATTATTTTAGTTTAAGTTTTAGAATTTAAAAGTAAATTTCTAAAGTTGAATTTGTTAAAATTGAAAACTTAATAATTAGGTAATTTATTATTAAAAATACGGTTTATTTCTCACCCTTCTTGTACTACTGGTAGGCATCCCATTATCGAAATAGGTGATGATTTCCTTCCACTGAGAAATATTTCTGTTGCTGCTTGAACCAATTCTCAACTATAGTCCATTCACCATTGGAAGCAACTTTCTCGGAACCCTGCTAAATATCTACTTGCAAGCCCATTTCGTATCCTTCCGCCAAATGTAAACAAACATTGCCATGTGACTGCCATGTAGCATCTGTTATAATCAATGTTTACATGCCATTGTGTGTGTACATGTGTCCCTATACTTTCGCTACACCTAAAAATAAACATTGAAATTTGACTTCTACTTTTAATACTGGCAAATGTGTTGTTTACTGTTTACAGGATTTCAAAGAATTCTGTTTTAGGTCTATTTAAAAAATCATTTTGTACTAATATTCAGAGTTTAGGCCTATAACATTATTTAGGTCAACTTTATGACGTTTTAAAAATGCCCAAATTAACAATAGTTCTTACGGTTACGTTACATTAACATATTTGTTTTTCACTACAGAGCACATTACACGTAATGCACGTTAATATTTTGCCATGACTGTGTTAAACACTGTTACAACTGCGGGATAATGAACTGTAGTATTTAACTTCTTATTGATATGTGTTGGGTTATTTCTTTAAAAGAACGGCCTCAGTTCGAATAACGAAGGAATAGCCAGTCCAACAAAAAAGGGGCATTAAAATCAAGCACGCAACTCGTGTCGCTCATTTTTTGTTATAGAAACTTAAAATATAGCGGTGAACATGCACACAAATAAGAATACAGTAACTTTCATTCCACTCATATTTATATGTATTGCCACTTACTGTGTATTAGGTTTATTGAAATTTATTGGGGCTGGGCTTGGTTATTTTGTTGGGATTGGTGGTAAATCATGTTACACGACTGTGTTTTAAACCCCTGGGCAAAGGTACAATGTTGTGATAAATAAACATACGTGGATGTAAATAAATAGCTTAGTCATAAAACAGTTCACATTTACAACGTATAAATAGTTCACATCAAATATTTGAAATCACGCACACACAGACCCAGCGTAACTATCACCAAACAGCCACGCCACGCTATTTCACACGCAGCGGTTAACAAAAAACACCGTAACAGTATATTTATTACTGCCGCGGAAAAACAGATTTATCACAACCTCGTAACTTGCTAAGGTAGGTTTAAAAAACACAACGTCTATAAACGTGATGTGGTAATTTGAAGTATTTTTCGGAGCAAGTATAATTTACGCTTCGTTTGGTAAAACAGCAACACGCCATGTCATGGCTCGCCACGTCTGCCAACTTCACTTTGTTTCTGCCCCGCCATCATATCTAAATATATTAAAATAAGTATTCAGACATTAAAATCTCTTTTCAGTTGTAAATTACAAATTCAAAAATCATTATTTTGCTGTATAAGTATGAAATACGCTATAATTGAAAACAGGTACAATTTGTCGCGTACTAGAAAAGTGAAACTTTCCGAGTGTGAAAGAGACAAAGGCAGAGAGCGAGCGACAAAGCTCGCTCAGCAGACAATTGCTTCAAAGTTGCTCACGCTCGATAAAACAACACCGTACCATTACGGCCTACTCACGATATTTTCCGCTGTTATTTTAAACTGTAAAAATGAGATATGTTGCTATCGGTGCTACCTAAATATTTCAATATTTCAATAGGCACCGTTTAATTTACAAATAGTATACTAAAAAACTAGATTAAAATAATATTTTAACTGTGAACTATTTCTTACCGCCCATTGCCAACACGTCGCTGCTCTCGCTGTTGTTAATTCATATTTAAAAAGAAATAAACATTACAAGTTATATAATATATTAAGCTAATGTCTAATTTATTCAATAATATAGTACTCTAAAGTTAACCAGTCTTATATGTTTGTGGAATATATGTTACTGAAAAAACAGGTTGACATGTTATGCCTAGAGTGTATTTTCAGAGGTTGATTTTCATGAGTCGCTTTCAATTGGGAACGGACTATACATCCTTAACGTTCTCGCCGGTGTCGAGCCTTCTTGCTGCAGGATTTTTTTTAATGGCCCACAAAGGTAAAAGTCCCTATGATGACTATCATTGATGACTAAAGATACTCGGGAATTTCGTGTGTTCAAGCGGTGCTAGGATACTCTTTAAACAAATGTACTTTCTGGTTACTTTTGTCATTGGGCCACTCATTTCCTGACTTGCGCTACAAGACGGGAAATAAGCAATAAACTTGTAGAAAGAGTCTGGATGGATCACGCAAAACCTAGCAAATATTATAAAATGTCCATCGTGAAGTCTCCAGCCACTCAACGATTGACGGCGCCTGGGATGCCTACACGACGGTCGAGTTCAGTTTAGCTATCAAATAAATTCGCCGAATTTCCTGGTCTCTAATAATGACTTTGCGCACCTGCAGTTCCATTTTTCTCAACCCTCGTAGAATGTTCGCGACCTATCAGCAATGGTCGTCTTCAAAACGCACTTTTCCCTGTACACATGCGTTCGCCGCCTTCCCGGATCTGCGATACCGGATTCGGAACCCCCCAAATTTCCAAACCCACCGTGGTAATCCTTTAAAATTGTTAACCAATCTATTCCTGTAGTAATGTTCACTTGGGAGTGGTTACTAGAATTGCTTTCCTTATTGAAATGTAATCACTAATCAAAGTAATACGTACCAATTTAATAAATTTAATAATGGTTATTAGTATAATTTCCGCAACTAAATTAATAAATGTTCCTCTTGAGCCCTCACTAACAATACATCACATATAATTATAAAGAATAACATAACCTCGTATATTGATATCGTCCGGCTCACAAAGACATCAATATTACAGATACACAAAAGACGCAATAAACTAAAGGAACAACACCTACACTTTACAACACCCTACACAAACAACATTACACTCACACCAACACAACACCGACACAAACCTCAAACTCGATGGATACCTCTCGAAAATGACAACCATCACCGTCGGCCCCTCTGTCTCTGGAGAGGATGGCGGGGTGAGGGTTCAAGGGTGGAGGCAGAGGAATTTCAACTTTTGACATTTCTAAACTATAATGTAACTTTACTTTTTTTAAATTATAACAAAGTATAGTTCTAAGCCTCTGTAATTTTAAAATTTAATTTTTTTTAAATTATCATAACGCGACAAATTTTTTGTTTCGACTGTTTACAAATTTATTTTAAATTCGAGTAACTAAGACCAGTTATGGCCTTCAGCTGGGTACTGGTGCCATTTTAATATGTTCTGTTCTGTACTGTACACATGCGTTTACATGATTGGTGTCGGTTTGGTCTGCCGGGGTGCAGGCCTTTACACATAATGGACTTCTAGAGGTCCGCATCTTGGTGGACCTACCTGCCTTCATGCATGAACTGACATACTCTAATTGAATAAATCCAGGTGATAGTGGATAAATGTTGTTTTTCGTAAGACATGTGCCCAGTGGGACAAAGGTGTCTGCGGATCGCATGACATATGCCCAGTGGGGTAGAAGTGTCTGGAGACCGCGACATATGCGGGGCCATGTCTTGAGGGTCTGGTCCCATCCACGGAAGCCAGCTGACATGAAGCCCTAAATCCAAAGACTAGTAAGAGTGCAATAATAATTGTTATGGGCAATACCATCACATGAATTCAATAACAGAACAGAATATGTCGCAACTCCAGTGATTGCCTTCTGGCTGGGGACTGGAGCAAGCAAGGCTTGTTTGTTGTACACAGTGATAAATTTCCTTATGGATATCCACTGGTTTGCATCCCTCAGTGTTGAAATATTAATTCCCGCTCGTCGATCTGACTTGGATGGGTTTCGTCTCACACGAGTCATCTTCCGTGTATTGCCAAGCGTTTGATACACTGTCGCATCTGTGTCACAAAACTCACATGTCATCTCATCACGCAGTATGCTTCAAATATTTTTCATTTGTTCATGCCTAATTCATATATGCCATATTAATTTTAGTGGGCAACAATTTTTAAATGCAGAATAAACATGTATACATGCATACGGTTCTATAAGTGTAATTAAGCACTGATGAACACGATTTCCACGTTCCTGTTTACTACATTGAAATTTTTGAGTGCCACTAGCGCTGGATTATTGATTATGTATGTTTGCGTGGATCTTTCATGTTTTAGGTCCTCGCAGAGAACAGGGCACTACATCGCTTTAGTACGATTGGGCAGGGAGTCCTGCAGGAAAATTACAACCTTCTGAAGTATCTGCGCTGAACATCTAACTGAATTGTCCGGGCTCAGGTGAAGCAAATAGTGAGACCATCAAGAGCAGTGCCGAAAATGTGAAATAATATTTCTTCAGTGTTTACTTATGAATATTTTTATATGAAATATTTTTATAAATGTAGATTTTTGTGCACAGACATATTTATTCTAATTTTAATGAAGAGAGCGTCATATTTTTCAGAACATGAAGTCAATTACAGTTTATGATAAAGAACAGTAGCTGAGAAATACTTCTCTGTTCGAAAAGGTATAAAATTCTAATTCAAAAGAATTAGGAACTGTTTTTAAAACGGGAATATAGTGTGAGGTTAAATTAGGCAATAACTTAATTCACTATGGACAATTTTGAAAGTTATAAAAAAAAAGTTTCATGTAAAATAATGTTACGTCGCCTCATGCATATTTTGTGGAAAGAAGTATGTTATATATTTGATACGACCAAAGCAGTGTTTTTGTGTACTTCTTTTTTGTTCATAGACGTTGTCGCACAGTGACTCTTTGTTTGAGATAAGAATTATGGAAACTTGTATTAACCATCTTCTCTTCAGCTTATCTCTCATAGGAGAGAACACTGAGATACAATAAGATGCTGTGAGCATACTGGTCGGTTGGAAAGCTGCCACATGGTACAGACCCGGCTGATCACGTGATGTGCTGCCGGTAACATTGCCTCATTGTGAAGGATTTGTAGTTTCTGTTTTAATCCAGTGGGCCACCGAATCTGCTGGATTCCCCTGTGGCCTTACATTGTTACAGTAGGTGAAATGCGTTTGTTTGTAATATTTCCAATGTTTGTGTTTATGAAAATAAATTTTTTGAATCGTATAAAGACTAGTACTTAATCTGTTACAGCAAGAGAGGAACTACAAATAACATGAGTTAAAACTTTTCACTCTAAGGTGGAATGTATGATGTCATGGAAGAATATTTTTGTAGTACTTTATTTTTGTTACCTTCCCACCACAGCTCTATTAAAAACGGAAAAGAGAGTCAAATTTATATACATTACTCACTCTTATACTCAACATACAGTTTGTGTGATTATTCATGTTAACAGTAAATGCTAGCTTTTTTTTTTTATAGAAATCTCCACAGAAAATATTAAAATGTGTAGAGTGAATTTAGGCCAGTTCATCTACATTTCTTAGGTTAGAATTATATATTTTCAATTAACATTTTTATTACATGTAATAATGTAATTTTGAATCCTTCCATTTCATCTTGTATGGAATAAATGAATTCATTTTCTTTAGAGAGAGAGAGAGTTATAAATGTAATGTTTATACAGCATATTTGTGAAATACAGGACTAACGTTAAGGACGAGTTCCTCAACCCAATTCTAACAATCGTTAGAATAGGGGAAGAGTGCCTAATCTACATAAATTTGTGTTTTATTTTATTTATAGTTTGTGATCATTACAAGAATATTATTTTATTCCACATTGAGTTTGCAGGTAGATGATAGTTATAACTTTGATTTTACGTTAAGCACCATTATGGCCTCTACTGTCGTGATGAATAAGAAAATTTTCTTGCCTTGCTTTTAGAACCTGCAGACATGCTGTTTGGGCTAGATCACGAGTCTTTGCAAACTGTATACATGGCAGCTGCTAGGTGGCCCTGGTATCGGTTAACATAATCGTGACAGAATTTCTAATTTCCTAAAAGCCATTATCGTGCCTCACTCACTCACTCACTACTGTAGTACTGAAAATGAGTAAGCCAGATTCTTACTTATGCCTTGGCAAGGCAAGCTCCTTTCGAACAATAGTACATTGGCCTGTCTCTCGTGTGCTTCAACCTGTCGATCTCCTTGCCGACTCAAGACTGCATGCGGTTCCTAATAGCTCGTTCTGGTGAACTGTATTATATTTGTACATACGGGGTTTGGGCTACGTGATTACTCGGAGTACTGTGGAGATAGAGCCAGGCCACAACCTGCTTTTTGAGACTGCATATCAAATGTTGCAGCTGGTGGTAACTCACTGGTGATTGTTCCTGTGGCGACCAGGTTCGTGGCTAAAAAGTCTCCATATCGTGACCACTGTAAGTATTTGAGGTGCGCTTGGCAGCAATTACACTGTGATCGGCAGCCAAGAGGTTTCTAGGATCAGAGGCCGGGCGCTAGGATGCGCAGGCCCACATCGAGAGCAATCACCGAGCGAGGAGGCACAGTGGCCAACCTTCAAACTCGCCTTCGTAAATACCTGTTGTCGGTCTTCCCTATGCTTTCCTGAAATTAACTCGTCAATAGCGAGGTCATTACAGACAGAGCGAATTGCTCAGGCAAACAGAAATGCGGGAGGAATCTGTCATGGCCTCTAGTAAGGGACCATCTTCCTTACTAGAGGCTATGCTCGATTTCTTTTCCGTTCATGCTTGCCTGAGCAACTTAAGCCTTCTCCAAAGACCTCGCTGTCAACGAGACATGAGCCCAACCTATCCTACTCAAGCGCATCTGCCTGCTTGGTGGGTATCACACATGCCCCACCGCTTCCACTGCCCTTTATCCCCAGCAGCACCCCAACTGTGCCGGTATGGTCGGCAGTCACCATGTGCCGCACTGAACCCCAGTAATTGAATTCCTGCCTGGACACTACCTTCTGGAGGCGCAGTACCAAGGAAGCCACACACTGCTGCAAACAGTCAATTTATCTCCCATTTTAATCTGCAACTTTGTGCTAACAGGTGCATATTTTATATCAGCTGACACTTTTCCAATATAGTTTATCTTTATTTAAATTTACGACAGTACACGACATACAGTTTTCATTAAGATGTAGGCATACATCAAACTGATAACATCAAAGCAAAACAGTCATAAGGGGAAAGAAGTTCTAAGTAGAACATAATGCCTTACTTCTATTTTCCACAAGTATAAATCCACCAATTTTTGTGAAAATACATTATGTGTACCAGATATGATGTCAGTAGGTTAGACGGAAGCTTAAATCTATACAATACGTAGTCAGATAGATGGCGCCATAAAGTACAATGCCAGAAAATAGAGCATATAATAACAAAATTTAATGGATTGCCTATTGATTCCAGTTAAACTGAATAATTATTTACCAAAACCAAAATTTCACTGTGTGATCAATAGTCGATGGACACCTCATTGCACCCAGTGAACTAAGTGAGATGCTCTATAAGCGACGGCACAAATGCTTGAACACTACAAATATAATGTTTTCGCTCTCATAATGCGTCAATAGGGAGAGTAGCATGTACACAAAAGGAGTATATGTAGGCGCCCATACATGCATGCATTGTCAGGAAAAATGAAATCTAAGTCAGTCAACCGTGTATGGGAACTTAGTGGAGAGCGCACTGAAGAAATGTTAAGGTTGTAGTAATAGCAAAGGGAACTCCAGCATCATACTACTTACACAGATGTATTTGGAAGCAGCAGAAAAAGTTTTTTTTTTTGTTCTTGGCTATATATTGCACTTGCGATACCCCATTGAAAATATTGTGCACCAATTTGAAAAGAATTGATTAAATAATTCACGGGGTATATTGAAATATCAAATTTTATTTCAAGATTGTTGTTTGTAGAAACCGAAAAAAATAAAATCTCTTGGTTTAAATTAACGCCATGTTTTTGTTTACAGTAAAGTAAGTGAGGCCCGTTTCTCAAAAATATGTTTTAGTTAGTATAAAAAATTCCGGAAATTTAGGTTTCTAATATAGCACTATTTGTGTGCCGATTTGTTACAGGTTAGTTAAGTAATCATATAATTGTAATAAACTGGCGATAGTCCAATAGTATGGCTGTCTCCCTTATATCACCCTCATTCATACACTACCAAATCTTTACAAAAGGAACATTTTTATTGTTGTCTATTTTAGATAATTTTGTTTTTAATGCGAGAAATTGCTGCATTCGGTTGTCTTCTGTTGTACTTAATCGTTCTGGGTGGTTTTTGTTGCTTATAAATGTATATCTGTTGGCACTTGTATCCCCGAAGGGTCCTATTGTTTCCGCTGCATTATAAGGGTTTTTGCTGTGTTTCATCCTATTGGTTTCTGTTGTATTCGCAGCTCCCCCAGTGTGGGGGCGGGGTTTTAGAAAAACCACAGCCACCTCATGCTTGTAAGAGGAGATTAATCGAGACGCCTCTTTTGGGGACGGTCTAGCAAACCCTTCTCACTGGCCCTGCAGGCAAATCAAGGTGTGGAGCCCGTATACACGTACATGCAAACCCACGTAGCAACAATTGGTGCGTTCTTGGGAGGAGCGGTCGTCATAGCCGATTAGCCCATGCGCCTAGACCCGCCGGAAAGATGTGTTACCACTGTAAGGAGGAGGCCAGTGTAATCAACCTTAAGTCCCGTGAAGTGCCACCAAAGTGTGTCCTCTATAGTATGCTTAGGCCCACAAGTCATAGTACCAGGGTGAGGAAGGGGGTGGGGGGGGGGAGCTCAACCATGGCTTCTAAAGCTACTTAAAACTTCACCGCAATGATACTGGTAGTGATTCGGAATGCGATTCCTTAGTGTGTCAGCCTACTGCTGTTAAATTACCTACAACACGTTTTTTAGTTATCCGAAGTTTGAAGGCACGCTTGGTAACGAATTTCAACAAGATGCTACTGATAACTATAGGCTGTTCGCGGTAAAAAAAATGAGCATTTTTGAAAGCCCTGCTTAAGATCTACTTGTACACGTGTTGTGTGTTCTTCCGACTTTTGTAAAATTAACATTGCCACATCACTTTATTCATACGTCGGTAAGGTGTAACTTTGACATTATTAGAACAGTAAATATTGTAGGATTTTCTCACTTTTACACTTCGATATATTTAGAAAAAAACAGAAAGCTATAGAAATAATTTCAGTTATCACAAATGGTCACCTTACAGGTTTTTTCCGACGTTAGTATATGGAACTACTTCCTTCTTCATCGTTACCAACTTTACTGGGCACATGTCACTCATTGCGCCAGTTAAAATATGTGCAGGCAAGGGCAGTGAGTTTTTTTCTAAGGCTGATTTCAAAAGTGCTCACTTTATCGTGAACAGCCTTTAATGAGCCTACCGTCTTCTGCATGGGTGCAAATATTTTTTTTATAAAGTTCTTAAAACCTTAGATGGCAGGTGCACGATGATGTCTAGTTGACAGCAATATGCTAAGAGATGATAGCAGGAACATGTGAAACAGTACTAAGACAATTAAAATGCAGGCGTGATTTACCCGGATTCGAATTCAGGCAACTCGTAGAATTAGACTAGTGTGCAATTAATTGCATCACAGAGGTAGGATTTGGAGCATCAACTTCGGATGTAATCAGTCTAATGTTTTAAATGATATGGTTCACAAAGGTGAAATATTTACACGGCTATCATTTTTTTAAAATAAGTGTCTGAGCTGCTAAAAACACGTAAATTTACATGGCTTACCACAACGCTACTTTGGTAAAAAAAATTGTTGGAAATCGGTTGATATAGGCTATTCACGGTAATCACTTTTGAAAGCTCTCTCATTTGCAATAATAGTCCATAAATATATTTTATTTTATCCTTGGACGTTAAATTCCGAGTCCAGTGGAATATGCACACTGTGTTTATTACTAACATGGCAATATTTATTCAAAAAAGAAGGTTAACGGATACCTTATTACTGAAAGCAAAAAGTAACTAGCGCCTCAAAAGTGCCCATTTTACCGTGAACAGCCTATACATCTCAGAGATATGAAATAAAAACCTATTTTCGTAAATGGGGCTTCCTTACAAAATTGATTTAAGAGAATCTCTGTATATGATGTTTCTAATTTATACTGCCAACATAAAAAGTTTCATTTAATTTGGTTAATATGTTAAATAAACATGCCAAGTATATAAACATATTTATATGGCCGCCATTTTGAAAATCAATGTCTGACCCCATTTAAATAATCTAAATTTACATGGTCTTCTGCAGGTGTGCAAAAATTAATGGAAACTAGGCGAATTGTTCTGGAAATATAGTAAAATTCTCAATTTACTCACCTGGCGCTGTTTGCAGAAAGGCTGGCAAAAGAGGATCTATGCATGCATAATTTATGTTTCTAATAAATACTGTAAGTGTATAAAATTTGGTTGAATTTAGTTTATACTTGTCATAGATACGTATAACACATTAATGTAAATTGTTTATATAAACTGTATTAAAAATGCCTGCCGCACCTAAAATATGTTAATTTACACACCATACTGTAGCACTACTTGCGTAAAATTTTGGTAGGAATCGGTTGGTTAGTCCTCGAGATAAGGCAAAAAACCTCCACTTTTCATATGGCGGTCTTCACAAATGGAGTAAAAAAAGGTTATGTATCAGCACATGCGATGATTTTATATACAATATACAAAGTAGTAGACACAATATACAAAGTTAAATAAGAATCTGTTACATATTTTCGTAGATATAGCACACTACACAAAAACATTTTATAGTCGCTATTTGGACCTATATTTCGCACTTAGATCATATAAATTAATATGGCCTATTACATTACAGCTTCTTCGCCAAAGTTGAAAGACATCAGTGAATTGTTTCCCGAGATACGACACAAATACTTGATTATTTCCTTTGAGGCTATCTTAGAAAATAGCGGAGAAATGAGGCTTTGTATACACAGATTTAATTGATATAATAGATACTGCCAGCATAGAAAGTTATGTTGAAATTTGATTTGTAGTTTCGGAGGTAAAAAAAGATGAGCTAAAACTGTTATATGACCGTCACTTTGAAAATATGTGTCCGACCCACTCAAACCACACCAGTATACATGGCCAGCCATAGTTCTACTTGTTTGCAAAATTTCGTAGAAATGGGCTGTTTTCTCCAGAAATATAACATAATTTTAATTTGTCCTTTGAAACTATTTTACAAGATGGTGGACAAAAAAAGAGACTTTGTGTGGACACATTTGATGGTTGGCAGCATAAAGAGTTACATTGGAATTAATTTGCATGTTTTTGACGATATAACATACAAAACCAAAATACCTATAAAGGCCACCATTTTGAGGAAGTTTATTACCTACTTTAAACATACAAGTTAACATCTTGTTGGCAATATTATGTAGGAATCGGTCAATTGTTTCCCGATATATTACACAAAAACTTTATTAATTTACATATTCCTATCTTCCAAAATCACAAACAAAAAAGTTTGTTTTTGTTCTTATAAGATGCACGAAATAGATATTGTCAGAATACAAACTTTGGTTGAAAATAGTCTAATAGTATGGTAGTTATAAAACATAGAATATTAACGTGGCCATCATCTTGTAAATAAGTGCTTCATCAATTTGAATTACATATGTTTACATGGCATACAATACTATTCCTTATGTGCCAAATTTGGCAAGAATTTGTTGAGCATTTTTCGAAATATGATGTAAAATATTATTTTATTCATATGTGCTCTATTACAAAATGGTGAACCAACAAAAATTTCGACTTCTAAATTCGATGCCTACACCTTGCGCTGTCAACATACAAAATTTGTCTTAAATAGATCGAAAGGTTTCCGAGATATGACATCACCTTCAATTCCAAAATGGCTGCCATTTAGAAAGTAAGCATCCGGCGTCATCGAAAACTATAAAAATCGTGTGTTCTTACATGTTAAATTCAGTTAATGCATTCAAAATTCAAAAGGGAACACACACATGCACACACCTACACACACCTACACATGCTGCTACACACAGACACATGCACACACACACCACAATCAGCACTGCAATCATTTAATCATTCACAATCTTTCCATCAATCTTTCGATCAATCCCACAATCTTTCATTCACTCTTCAGCAATATTTACATAAATCTTTCGATCAATCTCACAATCTCTCTATTAATCTTGAGCAATCCTCCTCCTCAATCGCAATATTTCCATCAATATTTAGCTATCTTTCGCAATCTTAAGCCATCCTCCTGCAGACTGATTCCTGCACATGATATCTCAATGCCTGCACGTGATTGGCCAGCTGCAGTCACGTGTCAACTCGTTGATGGGCTGGTCTGTGTTCGAACAATGTATTAATGGTGAAGTGTCAATGTCACTGTCAATATGACGCCATAGGGCTTGCATACGCGTATATTATAAGCAGTAGGGGGTCAGCTGAGAGGCTTAGTTTGACAACGGCTGCCGTGAAAGATACATCGTCGCGACTAGCTTCTGCAGCTTCGCATGTAAGTCTTACTCTGCATCTGCGATGTCTTCGGGCACTCCAGATAAAATGGTAGCTACAGCAGTGCCATCGACTTCTTCGGGTGTGTCACCTACAGCAGTGCAACCATCGACTGCTTCAAGCATGATGTCGACAGCACTATCGACCTCTTCACTATCGACCTTATCATTCGAAACATTAGACCTATTAAATCGGAAGCTGACGCTCCGAATCTGACCTCCTTAATGAAGTTGTCGGCACGTTACCTTATGGTATGAGATTCTATGGTTTAGAGTCTCGGGTATGTCACCTGTGCATTTGTAACTGTCTCACTGCTGTTGAATGTGTTTCTGGTTTCATCTCTAACAATATTGCTTCCAACGAGAGAAGTCCTACCTACAAACTTAGCTTTTAAGAAAGTATTTAAAAGTTAATTGCATCCATGTTGAGGAAATTAGGCTTATTAGTATACCAGTAACTTCTTGTTATTTATCTTAAAATCAAATATCTTAATTTATTAAAAATAAAGTATAAGTAAAAGTTTAGTTTAACCAAACATAAGATGTATTTATATTAACAGGAGTATAAAAGCTTGTGATGGATGTCATATGTAGAAATAACTCAAAAAGTCATAGATGGGATGATTTTTCAAACGTTTAACTCAAAAAGAGTGCAGATATTGTGAATAGACTATAGTCCCACACCTGTCATATTTCAAGAGGATTACACCAACCTATTACCACATGTCTTCGCAACTAAGTCAATTTCTGAAGGACAGACATGTATTGAAGTATTAAGTTAATTCGCAACAATAAATGGATAATCGTAGTCAAAAACAGGGATGGAATAGGAAGTGCCTTGAAGAAATTTCTTGCCTCAGGGCAGCCATTTTTATTCAGCGACGGGACTGAGAGAATTGTAAGTCGCTGGTAGAAATGTGTTACTGCAGTGCAGGCAAATTAGTTTTTTTTTTATGATTCATACATTTACTGCATTACAAAACTTGTTATATGTGTGAGATGAGAGAACAGTAATCTATTTCCTCTGAACTTGCTATTTGCGACGAGTATGTATCCCTAGCGTTTTTATTGGCATTCAAAATCATTCGAGCAGGGTCGGCGCAACTATTTAAGTGAGATATTAACAGTAGCTCCATTACCGTGTGACTAAGATAAAACGAGTTCGCGTTATCAGGCGGCATCTATCAAAGCTTTTAGAACCGCAGACCTTGCAAAATATATTTGCATCGAAGGCACAGATAAAGCTGAATACAATTCAGTATTTCACACACTCTGTAGATAAGACTAGCAACAGTGAATCAATATAAATTTTTCTTTAACAATATTATTGCTTAGCATTGACACAGCGGAAGATTTTGACTCGGAAACCTACCAGTGCCGCAAGTCGGTGGTCAGATTATCAAAGCTGGAGAACGTGGGTTGAGAATTAAATAACGAAAAACTTATTGCTTAAAAATGTTTTATTTAATGCCTGTGTTTGCCGCTCGAACAGTTAGAAGGCATGCAATATTATTATTAATCATATAATATTGATCAGCTGTTTACGCGTTACTATTGCGAAGCTTTTACCAACAAACACATCATTAAACCAATATTCTCACCACTGATGAAAGACAGCAACGAAGATGCACATAAACGGCTTTCTCGCACTAAAACAAGAGCAAAGGTGACACTTCCATCCCTTTCTTCATGAAGGCGGGCGTCCTGCGTATCTTGACTGCACGAAAATAAACTTGTAGGTTTGTAAACCCATAAAAATAGGTTTTTATTCATACAATCAACTTATATTATTTTTCTTGTTCTTATTCCTACACATATTGTCATGCAAGATTTTATGTAATATTTTTCACACATGTCACATTTCAACTTTTGTGTAAATTTTATTTATTTCAATTAATTTTATTTTTGTTAACACGTAGTATTTTTGAAGCTTAGTTGTATGGTGGGAATAATATTTATGTGTAATTTGGGTAGGTTAGTTCATTTTTCATGGTGTATTTATTTTTATATAATTAATATTTATTGTTTGGTTGATCTCAACTTTGTAAGTGTTTCTACTTATTGTTGTATTATATCTCAGTTCCCGGAATACGTATTCTTTGGTTTCTTAGCATTTAGGCCGTTAGAAGTGGTTCATGTGGGTGGTTTGAATAGTTTCGATCCCCATTGGCCCGCAGGTTTAAATACTGATTGTTGATTGGCTGGCGCCTTAGGCCCCCTTGAACCAGCCGGCAGAGCTTAACGCTCTCTTCGCTAGCAGAATACAACGACGTTAGACATAGGGCAGTACCTCCTGTCTGAAGTGGACGGAGAGGTAGGCTTTTAAATTAGTTTTAGGGTGTGGAGACGTGTCCCTGAACCGACCTTTTGGTAATTTTGATAACCAGCAATGGAGCTTGAGTCAATAGTCGCCCATTTGCGAGGTTTAGTGGTCAGGAGATAAATTGTTTAAATAAGCCTTATTCCTGCTACTTCCTGCGAGAACATCCTACCTTCAATGGAGTTGATTATTAAAAGATAAGTTCTACACTGCGATCTGACATTCTTATCTGATGGACGTAATTTTTATTACAGTTTGAATCAGCTCAATGTCCGTTAGTGTCAGTACGCAAGCGACGCCATTTTGACTTTTATAAGTACGTAAGTTTCCAGATCACGTACGCCCACTTCAAAACCTGTGATAAAAGTAGTTCCTACCAGAGATAGACTGTTAAGTGAACACACAAATTCTTAAAGTAACATTTACTACAAAGAACAGTTTTACTTATTTATTTTTGAAATAAATATCTTCAGACTCTGGCAAGCTATGTTAAACAACCGTCAAAGGGTTCAAGTAGACTAGGCATGACCACTTTTAGCGTTGTTAGGATAGTGTTGTTTATTTATAGCTTTTCTCATATTGCCATCAGGGTTATTAATTATTTTTATATTAAACAATTACAACGAAAAAGGAATGAAAAGTTAAATAAATGAAATATATCCACAGGGCGTATCTGTTTTGTCGTTTTCTCTACTGTAGTGTCAAGTTAATCTGTTTCTTACCCATTTCCTAACATACGTGTTTACTAGAATTTTCAATTGCCTGCCTTATTTTGACGCACGTACATAAATGGTGTTCGTGCAGAATGCTAGTTTCTAGAGGGTGCTAATTATAATAAACTTGATCCCCTACCGGCCCATGACTGCACCGGGCAATTATACAGAGGCAGCCTAGGTAAGAGCATATCCTTTCCCACTGACTTATTGCAAGTCAGCTGTTCAGTCTGTTACATGTGTTGTTCCATTGTTGTGTATGTTAACTACAGTGTCCATGAGAATGAGAAATATCAAAAGGGGCATTACAGTAACACAATATTTCACGTTGGACACGTAACGTTGTGGCAGTGTTTTTTTTACTGTCTACAGCATATGGGCATAGTAATAACATTATATTACATGTTGGCTATCCCAACGAGGAGGCCTTATGTGTATTATTTACAGCATCACATATTACATATTGACACCCTTACGTGGGTCGATAATTAAATGTAAATCCTACACCGTAGACAGCAGTAGCAGCATAATATTTCAGGTTGTCCCCTAACCCGCTCTTTGCAACGTACCCAAGCAGTACCTTGGCATGGGCGTGCGTCTTGCTTAGCAACGGGAGACGCACAAAGAACGAGAGGAAAATCCCGACTACTATTTGCCGTGGAAGCCATACACGTTGTTAAAGGTAACAAAAAGACTTGTATTTTGAAAATGTGTATTTTTTATATAGATTCTACCAGGGACCGCCAAGCGTACTAGCGTTTTAAAATGCTATGCCATTGGTGCGTGGTGATAAAAAGTGGTGGGGGCTAATCATCGCGAAAATAAATAACAACGCCTGGCTTGATATAAGGGGGTTACTAAACGACAATTTTTACATGGTATCTTAGTTTGCCATTAGAACTTTCTGGAATTAAAAAAAAAAAAAAATTCTGGTTCCTTGTTTAGTTTTCCAACACTTCGTTTAGAAAGAGCTCGTCTGTACTCATCTCATTGAACTAGATATGTCAAACATTGAGTCAGCGCATTCTATGTACTACACTTATGATATTTGACTTGCCGCTGTAGAGTATTCGCCCTTTATCTGGATGCCAAACTCGTGAGAAATAGTGCGGTTATCAAGGAATTGTTTGTATCATATTTTATATCATCCTTTCTTTCACCGTGCTATGTGGGGAAAAAAATCTACGTTATTTACTTTCTTAAGAAAAATGAATGCACATAATGGATGCAAATAATTTCTAAGTATTTTCTTGAAAGCTGAGTTGGTAGGAAAGACTTGACTCTTCTTTGAAAGCAATAACTTTAGAAATTAAACCAGAAACCTATGCAGCAGCAGTGAGACAATTAAAAACACACACTTGCCTCACTCAGGACTTTGAACAGAGAAAACACCATATTATAAGCTAGTGTGCACTCCACTGCATTACGAAGGTCGGGTTTGGAGCATCAACTTCGGATTTAATGAGTCTAATGTTTCGAATAATAGGGTTTACTAATCTAAAATATTTGCAGGACCTTGATTTCGAAAAAAAGTGATTTATCCCATAAAACACATAAGTTTACATGGCCTACCGTAGCACTACTCATGTGAAGAATTTGATGGGAATAAGTTACTTGGTCCTTGAGATATGTCATAAAAAAACTTTATTTTCTTATTCGATGCTATCGTACAAAATTTCCAAAAAAAAAAAAAAAAAAAAAAGCTATATACACGATACTTCTAATCTATACTGTTTACATACAGATTTTGGTTGAATTTCGTTAAATTGTTTAATATATTTGTCAATCTTACCTAGATTATTCATGAAGCTGACATTATGAACATCTTTGCCTGACTCATTTCAATCATGAAATTTTACATGGTTGTACAAATGTATTCGAAATATTCCAGTGTTGATTATTTCTCGATTGAAATATTGATTGATCCTCGAGACATGGCATAAAATATATATAATTTTCATGTGGCGATCTTAATAATTGGAGGAAAAAAAGTAATGTAATAGCACATTCGATGATTGTACACTGCCATTATACGAAGTTAAGTTAAAACAGATTTCATAGCTTCGTAGATATCACCCACAAAACTAAAATTATATTATATCTGCCATTATGAAAATTAATGTGTCGTACTAAAAAAAAAATACATTTATTATTATGCTATACCCCAGTATATCTTCGCCAAATTGTGTACGAATGGGTTAATTATTTCCCGAGATACGAGATAAACCCCTTTATTTTTATTGGTAGAGATATCTTACAAAATGGCTGTGAAATGAGGCTATGCATAGACAAATTTGATGATTTTAATAGGTGCTTACTTACAAAATGGTGGACAAACGATGCGTTATGTAGTACATAAAGTTGGTAGTTGTAATATTTTCTGCCAGCATGCAACGTATAGTTAAAGTTGATTTCATGGTTTCGACGATATAGAATTCTAAGCTAAAAATTGCTGTATGGCCACCATTTTGCAAAAAAGTGTCTGATATGCCTAACACATAAGTATCATTAAACACCATCTGCATCAGTACAACGTGTTTGTAAAATTTGGTAGGAATTGGTTAATTATTTGTTGGGTTGACATAATAACTTTATTTATTCGTATGGCACTATCCTTCAAAATGGCCGAAAAAAGTGATTTTTGTTGGTATATATGATACTTGTAATAGTTTCTTTCAGTGTACAAATTTGGTCGAATATGGTTAAATGGTATGGCATATATACTAAATAAACTTAAAACCTTTGTATGGCTGCAATTTTGAGAATATATTACTATTCAAGTTCACATGGCCTACCATAGCATTATTTACATGCCAAATTGGGTGATAATTGGTTGAATAGTTTTCGCGATGCAATGAAAATCTTTATTTTTTAAATTGGTGCTATATTACAAAATGGCGAACCATAAACCATATATATTTCAAAATGTTATGCTTACTCAATGGTCTACAATCATACTAAATTAAGTTTAAATCGGTCGAATGGTTCCCGAGATATTACATATCACACATACTTTTAACATGGCCGCTATTATGAAAGTAAGAGCCCAACATTGTCGAAAAATTTAAAAGTTAGGTGTACTTACTAAGTATTATATGTGCACCAAGTTTGGTGACATTTGGTTGAAGCGTTCAAAATATGTACCGGGGGGGGGGGGGGCACACACACACACATACGAATAGACACGCACACAGACACCAACAACTACAAGTCTTTCTTCCTACCGAAAGTAGGCTAAAATGTTCTTTCCAGTCGTTCAAAAACTACCAGTATCTAACGTGCAATGCATACATGTTTAAATACGTAAGAATGCGTGTAGCGTATTAGTAGCCAATATACCAAAACTAAGATATAATTTCATTAAACTTCAAAATAAATAACTGTCTATTATTCTACTATTGATTCAGAAGATGCAGCACCATTGCTGTTTTAAATTTATTAATCATTATCATTCCTCTGAAAATTATTCACTTTACCAGGATAGTGGGGTTTTGTAGGAATTTCATGGACTTCCTATCTGCCCCTTGAAAAGCGTTGTAACGTATGAGAAACGAGTCTACTGTACTTATTCATACTATTTTTTTATCAAATCAAAGAATGGAAATTTCAAGTTATTTCGCACACCAGAAACATTGTTCCGGTGATCTCTAACACAAACAAACTTAGTATTTCCAAATTATATATTTTAAAACTTTCCAACTAGATGTATATGAAACCTGGGCATTCGAATAAATTGACATTTACTCCATATTTGCTTCAATAATACGATATAGTTACCAAGGGAGGCCATAATATTGTTGCAAGACACCACAGGGGCGTATCTAAGTTCTTTAACAAAAATAACGGAACGTAATTTCATTATCAATTTATTCACACAGCTATTATTTACATTATTCAACTACCTATCGCCACTAATACGCTTGTTATTTTTTGCTCTGTGAGCTCAATATTTAATGCCCACATTAATTATAATTTAATAGTCTCCCATGCATGTATATAGGTTATAGTCACTTATTATTTACACATGTTCAGTCGGTTTATTGCAGTAATTCCAAATGTCTTGCACTCGCGCATCCAGTTCAGTAGCCCTACCTGTCTCTCTCACTCTTCACTGCAGCGATACTCGTAGTCCGCAGACTTCGCTCCCGCTGATCGCTCTCGCCGCAACTTGTCGCTCTACTGGCTCGTCGTCTTTACACACTTGTCGCCCAAGTTCGCGCAATCCTCCGATCTGAAACCCTCGCACCCTCAGCTCGGAGGCCTGTCGATTCCCAAGTAGTCACGCTGGCCTGATCTGGAATGTTCCCTCCACCCCGATGTCAAGCTGAGAGAGGCGGGGGGATTAACCAGAACGCTCTTTCGAAGATAACCTCACAATTTCAATCCGCCTAAGGTCAGGAGGACACGGGTCGCGATAGGCTTATTGCGGCGACTATGGCGGTTTCCTTTGTAAATCTCCACGCGCTTCTTGGGTTATAGTTCGCCGGCAAGAGAAGCGATGGAGAGCAGCAAGCATGTAATATTATATAACACTTGAGGAGAGGGTGATGATAGGAGGAAAGAGAAAATATCTAAAAACGGCTCTGATAAGTTTGGGCTTCAAGACGTTACTGCTAAGGCTGGAAGTGGTCTTTAGGAATTTTGTTTCTTCAGGAAAGCTTATAATTCCAAGGATACAGCAGCTAAAGATCTGAATGGTATTGACCCACGCGTGACATAATTTGTTGGGAGATTGTGCCAGTTCACTATAATACTAATAACACTAATAATACTGCTGTTATTTGCATGTACTCTACACCTGTACTGTTATCTCGTAAGAGAATCAATATGGAGACTGGTAATCAGATTTGGTTGTACCGTCAGTTGGTTGGCACTACTGGTAATATGCACAAAGTTGGACACGTTGAGGTTACTTTTAATCCTTAATGTAATTTTTAATTTGTACCCGAATTTCTTGAATAAATATATGTTGGTAAATGTTGTTTCATTTATGTTTCTGCCTTAACAATTATTTGAGTTATTAAAATTGTGGGGTCTGCGATGGCTTTTTTTTTTTTGTAATTTTAGTGAGGAGTATATGTATTTTACATCTATTGAAATTATAAAGGCAAAGTGTTAACAAGTAGGTCCATGCCATCACAATTTTAAGGGGGGGGGGTTAGTATATATTGAGAAAGGATGAGCAGTAAGTAAGTTTTTGGTAAGTCAGTGTGGACTGAATGGTTGAGGTATGCTATATTTATAGGAAGAGGTATGAACGATGAGTATATTTCGTCTGGTGTTGGTTGGTAGAGCAGATGGCATGCATGAGTTACAGCGGCTGGTATGGTACGTGTGTGAGGGCATATAAGCATCCTGGTTCCAGTTAGGAATTTTTAGTTTTAACAGTGGCAGTCGTGAAACTATGTCTTGAAGAAGTAGAATGTATGGCCAAGGATTCTGGTTGGATGCTTGCTAGCATAGTCGGTCTTTACCTGCATATAAGCAGATTATATTCACTACGTGAAAAGTGAGCATACTGCTGTAAAGACACTACGTGAATGGCGTGGGAAATTTAAGAATTCTGTTTTTATATTTGTAGTCTGAAGTATGAAAAAGTCTTTAATTTCTCGCTGATGTTAAACCCTGCCTGCCTACTTCCCCTGATATAGAGAATATGATGGCGCTTGTTTTAGACACATATCAACATACACTTTAAATAAAGCTGAGTAGCTTACTTTCATTCCTACAAAGCCTTCGATATAATGAATAATTAACACATAGCGATATCGTGTAATAATTAGACTTCAAGAGAGGAGACCGGAAACGTAATAAGTTGATGATAGACTTTTGCATAGTTCCGCAATACTATATGTACAATTTAAATAAAACTTAAAAAAATTAAAAAATTTTAATACATTTTAAAATCTAATAATTAATACATATTTTTGATTTTGATTACCCTACACCTATAAAAAGTAACACAAACAAATTCAAGGGGGGGGGGGCGGCAGAGCTTGCCTTACATAGGAGTAGGAAATATCCCACGTTCAACATAGGGTATAACATTTTTCTAAGTTCGATCTGAGTGACAAAGTCCCTACACACATGAAATATTTTAAGTCCCTACACAAGGGAATCAGTACCTGCAGAGTAGGGCCCACACTGGGAGATTTCCTCGACTTAGGCTATTTGACACCATGCAGATTGTGAAAACGACCTGGGAGCACATACCCGTGCAGACTCCAGTTACCTGACACCATGCAGGTGCGAAAAAGATTTTGAAGCACGTAAGTGTGCAGTTACCTGACACTGTGCAAGTGCAGACCTGCTAACATTGCTCATGCCATTGTTTTAAATTTTAGCAATGTCAGCTTCCCTGCCTGTCCATGAATGTTATGTCTCAATACCTGCATGCGATAGAATGAGTAGTATTTCTGAGGGAATATAATTGGTGGAGGTCTGCCGACTAATTAACCAATGTGAAATATTGGTAGTGGGAGTGACATCCAGAAATTTTAGTAATTAAAAATAATTTTTTATTATTTTTTTTATTTTTTTTTTTAGAATAGTTTTAAATTATTTAATAATTCTTAAATAAACGTTTCTTTAACTATGTTGGAAATTTTTCGGAAACTTTTTGGAATGTTATTGAATTTTATTGATTGGGCGGTGGGAAGGGTTTGGTCGACACATTTCGTGATGGTTAGGATTTGATTGGGGAATTAATACACTAGCGTCACCTAGGTGTAGAAAACATAGTTGAACACAGGTGGGAGACAAAAAAAACTAAGGTGGTGGCATAAGACAGAATGAGTCCAGGTAAGGAGGGTCGAATTAATGTGAATAATTGGCGCAGGCCTGCCGACTAATCTACCATTGTAAAATATTGGTGTTGTAGGTGACATCCGGAAAATTTAACTTTTTTTAAATAAAATTTTAATAATAGTTTTCTGGAATTTTTTGGTTTTTTAAATAATTTTTAACCTTTTTCTTTGCTTTTAAATCCAAACTGGTGCTCCTTGCATTGAGTTACATAATCAATATGACATCACAATAGTGTACGGCTTGCAAAGACGATTCCAGTTATATACAACACTCAATACCAACACATTTTTTTTTATTAGGCCTATCAAAACATATTTAAATGCACAAGAATTATTATTTTTGAATATTTTGGATTTTTGAAGTGAAAAGTCAAAGTCAATGGTCCTGAGCCCTGACCGATCCACTTGCCCTGACCCAAGGTCGCCTGGATCGATGATCCACCTCATCTGTGCCGATAAAAATGGGAAACTTCTGGAGAGTCCTTTTATGCAATTCTGGCACATGGCTTTTTTGAGGGGAAACGGCAAATTTTTTAGGAAAAAATGGAAATTTTGGGTGTAAAAGGGAAAGTTTGAGTGAAAAAGGGAAATTTTGAGGGTTTTTGGGTTATAACAAGTGGTTTCTGAAGTGATTTTTGGGTAAAACAATCGAATTTGAGAGAAAAACGGGGGGAAAGGGGAAAAAAATATGGCAGGATTCAAGATAGGGCTCGGCCGGCTTCGGCTCCAGATCCTGGACCATACCCATGAACCGACCATGGCTTACCAATGCAATCCTGTATAAAACAGACCCTGCTACGTCAACGAGCATCCATTTCGCTGGCTTCCATCCGGCAAGAACGTATCATCACGTAAAACCTGTACTAAGTCACGTTGCCTATAGTAGACGCGTGCGACGGTATTTTTTCACTTGATCGGTGCTGGAAATACCAACTCGTTCGAGTCTTGCCAGCAGGTGATCTACTGTACACCAGGCTACGTCTAGTGTGGTTTTTTATACATGCGCTAAAACACCAATCTTCCGTGCTCGCCTGACGACGTGATAGCTGCTGCTATATGTCGAGATCAATTACCCCTGCATGCGCCAAACTGTGGGTCATCGACGTCAGATCTTCATACCTCGAAGGCTCCCATCGCATACCCATCTACGTCGAGGTTGGTAGACTTAGCCACCGCAGTACAGCAACCTGTCACCTCGCATCCACGAACAACTTCTCAGAGACCCCGCTCCAAATGCAGGACTCCACCCGAACACAGCTCCTCCCAGATGGGTAACCATCAACGAACATCCGAACCTGACCTCAGCATCGATGACGCAGTGAATTTTACTGTTTCCGGAGGCAACCGGCGCGCCTACGGATGTGAGTGATTCTATTCAAAGCCGAACTTAAGACGATTTTAAAATTCGTCCTCGGTCAGTTAATCGTTGCTCTGTGAAGTTTGTTCTGTTGCTGGACAAATGTTCTAAGTGCTAAACAAATGTAAGTTGATCAATGAATACGAAATAAGTTGCAAATATTACGTGTATGTAGTATATGTTTGTATATAAATTTTTGGTTTATGTAAATAAATTGCATGTATGGAACTTACAAAAATCTTTTATTAAGATTGATCCCTGTGTCACAAGTAACAGTGTGCTGATTTAAGTTCGCATGCAAATACGCATAAGTATTTAGACAAAAAAGATAATTAACTTTAAGTATAGTTAGAGATTGAAATAAAAAAAAGGCTGAGAAATTAATTATATTTAAGTTAAAGGTTTCGTAGAACATGTAGTTATAATTACCACAAAATACCTGCATCAAATACATAAGAAACTAAGAGATAAAACATAAATATTTAAAAAAATGAAAGATGTGGTTGTGTGCAAAAATGCGTACCCATGTATGTAAAATAAACATGAAATTCACTTTATCTGAAATAAAAAATAATATGTTGTTTATTATGGCAAAATACACTTATCTATATGAAACTGGAATTGTTATCGAAACCATAGTTAATACGGAAGTTGTTATTTCAAAGTATGAATGAGTTACATTTTGTCACTGCCAACTGAAGACTGTTCCCTCACAATAAGGCTGACCCCTCGCAAGACTGACACCTCATTACGGAGCATGCATCTCCAATAGTTTCTTCCAGACAGGTTATTCGCTCAACTTGAACTCATGGTCACACTTAAAGCATACAAATGATTAATGCAAGACTGATCCCTCAAAAGACTGTCCCCTCCTGTTCTTCCAATCACCTCTTAATTAGCACTTAATGTCCTCCAAATGACCCCGAATGATCCCCAAATGACCCATAAATGACACAAAATGACCCTCCTGCTCCACAAATAACCCTTTCAACTTTGTAAATTACCCCTTCTGCTCCGGAAACTACCCCTTCTGTTCCGAAAATGACCCCTTCTACTCCGAAAATTATCCCTCATGTTCCACAAATGACCCCTCATGGTCTGAAAATATCCCCTTATGCTTCGCAAATGATCCATAATGACCCCTAATTGACCCCCTAAGTTGCCCCAAAATGACCCCAAGAACCACCTCAAAATGAAACCTTAATGATGTCTAATTGTGGTGCATGGATCTGCGATGGCTGCTCTCGATGTATGACGATCCGATGTCGATGACGCACAGTTTGGCGCATGCAGGGGTGATTGATCTCGACATATTGCAGCAGCTACCACGTCGTCAGGCGAGCACGGTAGTTTGGTGTCTTCGCGCGTCAGCCCCGATCCAGTGCAAATTACCATCGCGCACCTTTTCATACTCCCTGAGCTTGCTACCGGACCACTAACCATAGGCAACGCGACTTAGTCCAGGTTTTACATAATGATACGTTCTTGCCAGGTGGAAGCTAGCCATATTGTCTGTCTGCCGCGAACTGTATGCTCGTCGACGTAGCAAGGCCTCTTTTATATAGGACTGATTACAAAATAGTGATGCTGCCTCCTTTTTGGAAATCGATTATGAGGTCGTTTCACGATCTCGGCAAGCAGTAACAGGAACCTTGAGACGGTCTCGCTAAAAGTAACGAAACATTTACATTTGCTGCAGGTAACTTCGCCTTCAAAGTTTACACTATATACGTCGTCGTTGGACGACGCACACGTGTGCTCTAAATCCAAGTCAGTGCTCTGTTAATTACATAGATATTGCAGAAAATGTACCTGTTTCATTTATTTACCGTACTAAAGAGAAACAATATTTGGTGCCTTGAATTTAGCACTACGTAGCAATTCATCTCTGTAAACAGAACACAAATGTGATAAACAGGGCGTGTCTAATGTCGGCGTCCACCCGCCCCTGTCTTTAACACCATGCCTTTCATGCCATATACCATTCAAGCTTTCGGTAATTTCGTCCGGCCAGGGCGAACTGCAAAGGTGAATGTAGCACTCATCATCTTCATATAGGAAACTTGCTAAGAGCTGGGAGGTGACTTAAGGCGAAAATGTATTCCACCTGAGGCAGAAATGAATATTCCTATTTCAAATTTCAAATTAAGTCAAGGTGTGAATCTCACTACACTCATTTTTAAAGCAGATGCCATACTCTAAACAGTGTTGGCTTGTATATACGTAATCATACCGCGAATTAATATCAACCTTGGACTGGCCGACCTCTTCCACTGGGCGAGGATCTGAAAGCAGGTCAATTTCTTCTCCTTCAGATCCACTGTAGTCATCGACTTGTAACTGGAACTCTGCTGGCTGTGGCGGCTGGTAGCCGCGAGACTGGTAAACTTTTTGCAACCACCGCATATGCATACTGGAAGATATGCTTGCTGGCGATGCCGAGAATTGGTGATCGGGCTGTCAGCCGCTGCTTATAATATGGCAAAAGGCTTTTAAATGGGGCTGCCAGCTCACCACGTCGCTGCTAGATTGGCGTCACACATGAGTGATGAGCACAATGTCTGCCGTACTATCTTCCCACGGTCCATGAAGGTGTTGGGCTGGTCGCCATTACAATGCACCATCCATCTTATTGCATCATGGCGACAGTCTTTAGCTCGTAACTGCACACCAAACTTGACTCTGCTGTTCTTCTACCGCGCGCGATATCAGCTGACTTGTAGAGTCAGACATCGTTGCCTGTAGTGAATTCGCCTGACCCAGTTCGGTCAAGACGAAGAACGCATGCATTGTCACCGAGGCCATGGGTTTGGAAATGTATGACAGGTGATGAACCTGTCGTAGATAAAAAAAATATTTACTGGCAAACTCTGTAGTGTCCAATATTGGGGGGGGGGGGGGGGGGGAACCAGTCTTAAAATCTTAATATAGGGGCCAATAAATAGATATGATTGAATTTTATGGGTGGTGGGATAATTTGTATTATGAAAGGCCAATTATTAATTTTTCGAGGAGTGGTGGGAGAGGTTAGCAAGGGAAGGGGTATCTAATGTTAAATGTTAGGCCTACTTGATTAAATTTTTTTAAAAATATTTTTTTGTGATTTTGGGGGGGGGGAAATGGGGTTAAGGTCAAGGTCACCAACATTAAACATTGTGGTTAGAGTCAGTGATGTTATATGTTCCTAAATTTATATTTTGTTCGTCGATTTTTTGCAACTTTTTCTCCATTTTTCGAGTTCAAGGTCATTGGATCAGGGTCAAGGTCATAAGCATCTAACATGGGGATCGGTGTAAGTTACATAATATGTTTGTCGATACTTATGAATGTTGTAGAATCTTCTAGAGATTTCTCTAGATTATTAATTTTAAATGTCATTGGGGTCAAGTTCAACGGCACTGGAATCCTACATGTGTGTTGGAGTCAGTGATGTAAAATGCTTATAAACTTTTATCAGTTTCTTTCGATTTTTTACAATATTTTCACAGTTTTTCGAGTTAAAGGTTATTGAGGTCAAGGTCAATACCACCAGCAACTAGCATGGATGTCTGAGTCAGTGATGCGATATGTTCGTACACTTTTATTAGTGTCTTTCGATTTTTCAATTGTTTTCTTAATTTTATGACTGGTGAGTTTGTGGGAGGTGGTATATGAAGGGGTGGGGGTAGGGCGGTGTGGTTGAGTGTGAGGTTAACGTTATATGTTCGTCGATTTTTAGAATAAATTTTTCGTTTTTTTTCGATTTTTTTTATGATTGGTAGAGGGCGAGTTTGGAAAGAGGGTGGAGTGAGGGTGGTGGGTTGAGTGTGACGTTAATGTTATGAGTTCTTCGATTACTTAGAATTTTTTCGAATTTTTTCGATATTTATCTATTTTTATGATTGCAGGAGAAGGAGGTGGGATGCGACGTTTTGTGGGGCGCGTGAGGGGTAGTGTAGGATAACGTGTTTTTCGATTTATGACGTTTTGCGATTTTTTTTTTAAATTTTGTGTTCAAGGTTAAGGTCATGGGTTGAGGTCAAGGTCACCATTATCCAATAGGGTGGTCGGGTGCCATAACAACATGGCCGCCCCAGGCAGCGTCGACAAACGCGGTGGCGGGCGAATCCTAATTCTGTATCTTGAATCCTGTACCAGACTTCCCTTATCATTCTACTTACAGACTTAATTATTAAATTTGCTTGCGTTTCGGATGCTGAGTTTCATTGCGGGTTGAAAATGTGGAGGTATATCTAAGGGCGTGATTCTCGTTATGTTGGCTATATCACCTGTCTGCTATATTATAAGTTGGTTATAATTATGTTTTATCTGCGGTTCTTTAAGAATTTCGGGCCTGAAATATCTGAGAAACCTGCGTTTTCAGGTTGATACTTCAAAAGTCTGTGATTCCTGTAAAAGTAGTAATAACCACGGATGTTGATGTTTTCGAGCATCCGGATTTGCCAATCAGCCAACTCACTTTAATAAGATAAAACGCCCAATTTGCCAAAATTGTTTTAATTCAAAATCGGGCAACTGCTGCTTAAGACTAAAATGACGATTAAAGAATCATTCGTAGACGAACACAGACTAATTTATAGTCTAATTTAATTGTGATAACACTACAAACTATTATAATGATTAATATACAGGTTATTTATAGGGATTATTTTCCATTGTTCAAAAGCAGCGAATCTTCGTCAAATCCTAGTATATCGACGCAACAAAACTAGACCAAGGTCTTCACTTGCAAGAAACGTCGTAGGTAAAATCGCACACGTTCAGCTGAAACAAACACATAGAATTAAAAGTAGCATTGTAGCAGATGTTTATTAGTCAATAAAAATCACACTTTTGGCTAATATCACATATTAAATATTTACATTGGATGAAGAAAAAAAAACACATCCTCAAAAAAAATATTGTCAACACATATTAATAACGTTGGAAATGATGATGGATGATGTTCCGTAAGCACGCTGAGAAAACCTCGAGAGATGTCCTCTACACCCCAATGTGAAAATGGACACAGACCTTTTACAAGGGACCTCCATTATTACTAATCACTTCGTACTGTCTGTGGACGTTAAAAAATACCGGCTATGGGTGTATCAGGAAGGACACGATTTGTCGGAAAAGAAAAAAAAAGGGGGGGGGGAAGTGAGTGAAGAGATTCGGATGGCTCTTAACATCGAAATCTTGAGAGCCGATGAGGGTGAATGAGATGAGTATGGAACAGCGCCGCGGAATGAAAGGCGTGGGAAAAGGGAGATCCCCGAGAAGACCCGCCGGCCAACGGCATCGTCCGGCACGATTCCTACATGCGAAAATCCTGAGTGATACGGCCAGGGAATTGAGCCCGGATCGCCTTGGTGGAAGGCGGGCATGCTAACCGCTCAGCCACCGTGGCCTCTGGGCGGGGGATGAGGGGGGGCAAGACACAGTTATATTGTGCATATTGTGTTTCGCAAGACGTATATCGCCAGCGGGCGATTGTGAACTCATGGCGTCACCATGCGACCATTCAGTAACCGACAATTTTTTCGTCGGTTCTCGGAAGAACGGTGATATCTGCTGAGGACAGCGGTTTGGTACATGTTTAATCGCAACTATAGGCTGTTCACGGTAAACTGAGCACTTTCGAAAGCCCTGCTTAAGATCTACTGGTATGCACATAGGATATTCCTCCACCATGTGTTAAATTAACATTGCCGTGGGTTTCATAACTTTACTCCTGCGTGTCAAATGAAATAGAAATTTAACAGTTTACAAATTTGTTGATTCTTAAACTTATATATGCTGAAAAAACAGAAAGCGAAATAAATCACTCCAGTATTCACAGATGCCACCTAACACTTTTAATTCAACATTAAGATATATAACTACTATTTTGCCTCTGTCGTTATCAACTTTACTGGACGCCATCCAGTCAGCGTGACAATTAAACTATATGCAGGAACGACCAGTAGCATTTTTCAAACGTTGATTACGAAAGTGTTTTAATAACCGCGAATTACATCGTCAAGGGAATGTATTTTACGATTCTCTAGCCATATCAGAAAGAAAACTTTTGGATGAAAATTTGTCCGAGCAGGTTTTTATTCCTATAAATTCTTTTAGACAGTGCCTTCTTTCGCCCTGAAATGTACAAAATTATAGCCTTGGATTAGCCAGAAAAATATTTGTCCTCAAAGTTCGTAGAAGCTGTTTTGGGGAAGACTATTTCGTAGGAATTTTTTGTACTATTTTCCAGGCACCTGGATACTTCGACCAATGAGAAAAGTTTTAATAAATTATCCTACTCCAAAGTTATAAAGAATCACATGGAGTGGTGGCATTACACATTCGATAATCCTTGCCCAAACAAAGCTCGCACGTGAAATCTGTTGAAAATTTCACACTAAAATCGCAAACAAGAATAAAATATTACACTAAAACAATTGATAAAGCCTTGAAAAATGGGGTGACCGAATCGGTCTATCAAAGCCCCCTTTTCCATAACTTACGATTCAAGGGGTCGGGGGAAGTAAGTGCTGACCCTCATTTTGGTGGAAATCGGGCTTATTGTACTTTATGTTATTTGACAACAAGCACTACACACTGGCTTCATGTAGTTCAATTTTCCTCCATTAGAAGTCCTGACTTCCCTATGCACCATTCTAACTATTGCTGTTTAGGTGTATTATTTTGGATCAAGACATCCCACTGTCCCAACATTACATACGCATCTCGTTCTCGTAACCGTGTTAAAAGGAAACTAATCTGCGATGATTGGAGTAGTGATTGTGATGGACCTGGGAACAAGATACTAATCCAAATCATTCATCACCAAATACCCGGGAATGTGAAAACAATGTTAAGTGTAGCTTAGCATTATATTGACGTGAGTGTAACCTCAAAGTTAGTTAGGATTCCTGCACATTTCTGATTACAGATCATCAGTACGTTTAACAAACATCCATGTAATATGTAGAGAAGTACGATGTAACTGTGTACAATCTAGCTTCAATGCCATGTGTTATACAAGGAATAATGGCACAAAATGTTTTTGAGGGTTAGCATTATTTTGAGCCGAAATAAAGATGTTTTAAGAGTTTGCCTACACAATAACAGGATATGTTTGAACAACATGTTAACCCAAATCAGGATCCACAACCAAAACGACCAAAGAGGTAAACATGTCAATCGTCCCCGCTGTATTTCTGACGAAAGAGTGCATGTTGTTCATGAACACATTAGACGCATGTCTGTATACCAGACACTACAGCCGCAGACATAATCCGAAACGAGTGCATTTTGATAGTGACTTAGATATAACATATTTGTACACAGATTATTTCCTTAAATACTGTGAAGACTGGCATGTTGTACCTGTTACAGAAGACAAATAAAGAAGAATATTTTGTGACAGTTACAACATTGGGTTTAAGTCTGATACTTGTAAGACGTGTGACAATCTCCAAATTTTTTTAAACAGGAAGCTTGGACTGACAAAAAGCGGACACCCTAGTAATTACCTCAAGTCCTACATGTCCGTTTACGAAAACATTACGGGTTCTGTAAAACGTATGTTTGTACAAAATGAAACATAATGAACGCATAAGTAACGGAAAACGTTGTAAATTATTCACATGGTCATAATAACACAATAAACGAAACTTCATAAAACACGAGATAACTGTAGATTTGTCATGTGTATACATTACCACACGGACTTTCTGCAGGCTGTTTGTGTAGCTCGTTGGTGTGCGGGTCTGCGCTAAAAAAGTTAGGCTTTAGGGTTCATATCTCCGTCGTGTAGTGAAATATTTTATGTGATACATTATTGCTGTTTATAACTGATGTTAGAAAATGTTTATTTGCAGAATCCCTTTGTCTAAAAGCAATATTACTTAAGTAACAGCACAATGCAATCGACTAGTTGAGGAATCAAGTCGATTGGTTTCTAAAGTAGATAATTAGAGCTGTGTAGTGTGGGTAATGTTAAAAGGCATACATAAAAGCTCTATGTTTAATATAGTGATAGTTTTTCCTTCTTTTAGCTTTCTAACCATAATAGCTTGTTTAATTACGGAAAGCACAAGATTGATTATTATGCTCATTAAAAATGCATAGCCCTTATTATGTAAATACAGGGGCGTACCTTAAGGATGGGGGAGGAAGAGGGGTGATATCGACACATATATCCCCCCTAAATGTAGATAAAATATTCAAAACTAAAATTTGAAAACACAGTGACAACTTTTATTTTATTTATAGTATAAGAAATGTGTGATCCCCCTTGAACATGAGGGATGTTTATATCATTTGTGGTTCCATATATTAGCCCAGTGAACGTAAATCATATTTTAACTATTAATTGCTAATTTTATATCTTTCGTATTTTTTTAAACATTAAAATATGAATTCTTTCCCCTTCACGAAGTAAATTCCTGGTTACGCCCTTGTTTAAACAATCTGCTAATGTTTTAATGAGTGGCGTAAATGTCCGTCGTACATACATGTGATAGAGTACCTGGTTTTCCATACATAAGCAGTGCCGTTACTCATACCATTTTCCATACTTTAATAACACTCGTACTTAGGAACCTAAATAAATGCAGTCCTTAGGAGAAAGAAACAATCTTCGTAATTTCGGATGCACTACAAAACGCCTACGCATAAAATTTGATTAATTTGTACCTCTGCCCCCTTGCGAGTTGTTTTGCCTGCCATTTAAAATTTTCTGCTAGCATTTTAGGTAACGTGTGGGTATGATCTGATGCGTTCATTCTCCTCTTCTGCTATAGAAACTTTTATGCTCTCTGTTGTGCCCATGGGTATAACAGAAGGTAGCAGAGATTGGGTATCGTGTAGTGCGGGCTTGGACGGCTCACGCCTCTTGCAGAATTTAGGCACCGGAAAATTCATAAAACCCTTTTTAAATATCCTCGAAATACAGTTTTGAAAATATGATACACTACATGCTGCTAGTATTGTACTAACATATTACAATTAACACTGTTAAGTGGCAGGGGAATTATAGTAAAGAGGAGAAGATACCAACGATGAACGAATCGAAACCAAATTATCTGTATGAATTAACACTCCTCGTTATGAAGATATTATGTGTTGTAATATATATTTCGTCCGTATAGTATAATCGTGCAAACAAAATGAGGGGTCGCAAACGAAAAGAGTAATTATTCATTCAACAAAACACGGGGCACAGAGAACATAACTACATTTAGGAAAAAAATAATTATAATTTCGTAAATAGCTACAAAGTTAACACTCAAGGGCGCCCTACTGTAGCAATTAATTCAGGTTTTGACACAATTTTCTTAAATTGTTATCATTATTCATTTGTAAGCTAGGAGACGACAAACACTTCAGAAAACATGAAATAATTTTGACACAGTGATGACATTTACAAGTCATTCCTGTTCTTGTTGGTAACATCTACACTATGGGCAGAGGAGGTATTTGATTCGACTGCGTTTAAACACACCTGCACACGTTAATTTACCGTAAACTTCGAAGTTTGAATTAAAGCTGGGCTTACAATAGAAAATATAAGCGTTAAATTACGCGTTTAAGACATGTGCAGAGAAAAAAACGAAAGTGTGTTACTTCACGTATTGGTTTCTAACGGAACTTAGCAGATCGTGTGCGTTGGTGGGATTTCCTTAAGCGTTGAAAGAAATAGTAATATTTTATATCTTAAGTGAAACTTGCGAGGTGACAACCACCCATAACACAGCAGGCGGTGTTGTTGACGGGAAACAGTTATTTACAGTAACGTAAATACAAATAATATTAACAAGTCGTGTGGTTGTGTGTACATATTAACGATTGCGTTTGTTCACAAATACAAGCTTCTTTGGTAGAAAATGTCGGCTTTGATGTATGATCTGCTTAAATATGGTTGTGATATACGAAGTTAGGTTAGGAACGAAGGTGAACGTAACAGGCTTTCTGCCTGTTTCCATCGCCTGGAATTAAGAATTAAAACATTATTGGAAACTGCAGATACAGAAGACGTTTTCCCGTATGGCAGACAAGTGCTTATTGCATAATTCTTAATGCATTTTTATTGTAAACTTAAATATTAGCGATTGGCACCGAGTCATTGCATTCAATGGATTTTTAGTGTAAAAATAGTTATATTTTGTAATGCAGTCTGAAGTAGAATATTGCGACTCTCTTTGTTATGTCTAGATTTAATGCTTTCGTTAGTGTTATCGTTACTGATAATAACATCAGTGTCAACGTTTCTCGCACTTTTATGAGTTCATGGTCTCTGTGTAGAATATAGGATTCTGTTCTGTGTTACACTCGTGTAACTGTAGATACACATAGCTGCCAGCTTCTCAGGCAATAACCCTATTGCACATCATTATTGTAAACATGTATCTTACAGAGACTGAATATGTATTGTCGCTTTAAAAAAACTTACCTTAGTGTTGAGCCTTATAGGTCATCATCAATGTCCTTTTCCCGCAGTTTGCGTAAGGATTTCTGCTTAATGAGATGCACACTCAAACAGCATTCGCATTTATCTAAGTACGGAAAATGTTGTACATGTCTAGGGAAATTCATACGCAGGTACATGGGGAAGCGAATGTGTGTACGTCTCGCGCCCTTACAACCCATCGGCCACTATTTTGAAAAGTGATTTATACGTATCTCATAATTGTTATTTCTAATGTTTGTCTTTCTAAAGCGTGGCATGGAAGCATATTAACTTTCTAAAAAGGCCACTAAGAAAAGTTCTTAAAAATGTATACTCTTTAACCCTCAATGATCTAGACGAGCCAAGTTAAACAAAACCAGTTTTCTTCGTGATATGTTATAAACCTGGAATGGCAACGAATTAAGAGTTAATATGCAGAGCAGTTAGCACACTGTCAATTTTTCAGAAGGCAAGGCCTGTATCACAATTTCTCTCTCTAGAAATTAAGTGGGCTAAACTAAGTTCATTAAGGGATGGGGGTCTTAAACAAATAAATGAATGAATTGTAATTTTCTTATTTTATTTACAATAACTAGAGCAAAATTCTCTCAGCTCAACTACTCACAATAAATTGATATCACTTACTGTTACAATCAATTATTCCGATTAATAAAATTTATAATTACCACGAAGAAATCAATTACATTAGATAATTAAAGGTGACAGTGTGCCAATCTATTCAATTTTTTTATATAAAATATGCGTCCATATTTGACCATTCGAATATTTACAATAAAATCCATCTTACATCTCCATTCAGTCCCAGCTCAGTTAAGTCCATTTCCCACCAGTCCACAATGTTCTAGAGTCCTCCGAGCGCCCTCACGCACAGTAGGCTTCACTCGTCGGTTTCACGCCCTCTCGTCCATTCACACCAAGTACACTCGTTTCCACTGCCATTGTCTCGCACTTCTCGTCGCTCGCTCACTGCCAGATGGCCTACGTCAAAGACTGCCGGCCGCTGGATTGCGGCAGTATATATAGTGTCTTAGGCCGTCATCTAGAATGTTCCCCAACTCGCGTGATGCGCCGAGGAGGGCCGTGGCGCTGGCCAGTCTCACCAGAACATTCTTGCGTCATCGCCAAACCCGTCGGAACCTCCAGCAGGTGAGAGGGGCCGTAACTCAAGCAAGGCGCCGAGTAGCGCGACAGCCTGACGGCCGCTGTCCACTATTCACGGGTTTCCATGAAAGGGGAGGGCAATCAGGAGGCAACGAGCGTACCAGCCTGGGGAAGGGGAGGGGTGTTATGGGTCCACCGCCACAGCGCCGGGCAGCCTTCCAGCGCCAGGTACAGCGCGTAACACATAGATGAGTGTAAGAGTTATATCAAAATTCGAAAATTATTTTCTGTTCATTTCAATATTAGTATTAAATTAATATTTACTTCTAGTTGTTACCAGTTTTAATAAAAATGTATGTTATTGATTAATAGCAAAACTTTCATTGATATGCTCATTTCAGCTGCAGCTCCTAATGGGTTGATGATTTTAATTCTATGCGCCTATGTTCCAGCACAGATTCAGTATTTGTTTTCCGTCAAAATGCTTGTTCAGAATCTTATCAGCTTGCTATTTGCTGTAACAGATACAAATAAGAATGCCTGTCGGAATGTGTCAAGTATCGAGCTGAGCGGAGTGTGCTCATATACATAGGTGCATTCCTAGGTTCGGACACAGCTTTAATGACACTTGAATCGACAAATTTAACGTACTGATTATTTGCACGAACAGTCGCCTTTGTAGTAGACAACCCAAAACTTTAAACACTGTGTAACATTGTAGACCTTCGTGCGTGAACATATATTTCTCGAATAGTGAATAATCATTTCCTGTCAGTTTCCTTTCACATAAGAACATAATAATATTATGTATGACATCATTCATGATAAATATCAAATATGTTTATGTGAGAGCTAACAGTACTCGTATTTTATTATGAACACCTAAACTACAATAAAATAATAAATTAGAATTAAAAACAATGACCGTTATATATTTTGGATAATCAATTTTCCCCAAAAAGAAGTAAAACCAAATAGTAGTTTATATCGCTGCAAATTTCAGTAAATACAGAATTGCACGACAGAAACGAAACACATGCCATGGTCGCCACTTGTAAACCACGAGTTGAGTATTCACAGCTGCAACTAAAACTCATAACTCACGTGAGACAGACTCGCCTTCAGCAGAACGTGAACGAGCAGTGGACGTGTGGAGCCGAGGCAGGGTGTTCACCTACTTTTGCCGGCTGCGGAACTGGCAACACCACACGGATGGCGAGGTATATCGACCGCTGCGTCGTCTACTACCTGCGACCTCCCAGTCGACAACACTAGCGCACCTCTCCATAAGCCCAAGAACTAACGAAACAAACTGACGAGACTTTTTCCCTATCCCATGGGCACTCTAGTGTATATCTTTACTCAATGCCGGCACCACAACGACTCGCGCCGCAAAATACAGGGCCTGCCACCCTGACGACAGCCGCGTCTCCCTTGAGCCCGGCAGCCGCCTCGCAGCAATACAACAGCTGTTCCCAGTTCAACACACAATATGACATACACAGCGTCACAGAATCCTGCATTTACGGTATATGGATATTTAACTTGATGACAGGATGACGCCTTACCCGGGAGTTGAACAAAAGGTTCTTGGGGCACTCCATCTTGACGGGCTCGCCGTTGGAACACTCGTAGAAGTAATGACAGTCGCTGGGGTCCACGACGTACTGCGCCGAGCCGCACTTCACCTCGGCTGCCTTTGGCTTCTCCGAGCTCTTGTAGCACGTCGCCGTCGACTTGGCTATGTAGTCGCACGCGTCAATCTGGAACAGGCAGGGGGAGAAGGTAGGGGATTGAAGAGCTCTTTCCTGCATTCCTTGGAGAATGCCCCGGCAAGGCTGACACACATTCAGGTTGAAACAAAACCACACCTGGGAGCAACACCATTTCCCAGCCATAAGTCGAACCCACAGGCCTACTATAGTCCATTCACAGTTTCTTCGGATGTTTTGAAACTAACCTTTGAAAAATCACCCTAGGAGTAACGTCAAACTTTATTTTTAATTTTTTACAATATCTTTTATACCACAAAAGATAAAACACTGTCCCAAGTAGCAAAATATAGTTGGCCCACAAGTGCAGATCTGACTGTGAACAAGCAGCTCACATGCGGCATACACAGGCATTCAAGAAGCGGAATACACACGCAGATGCATGTGGCACACATGATGAATGATGACTGTGGTATGATGTGTTTGTGCGTGGGCCACATACGGATATTTAACTGTCAGCAGATGTCTGGCAAAACCAGAGTTCCCCGTGAGTTAACCACAAGCGTGCCACTTCTGGATGTACTGTCGGCTGATTTCTGACAACACAAGAGTCGCCCATAAGTCAACCACAAGCGGGCCACTTATTCTTAATTAACTGTTGGCTGATGTCTGGGAAAACAAGAGTTGCCTGTAAGTTAACCACAAGCGGGTCACTTCCGGCTTTCTGCTTCTGGCCTGCCGTAAGTAAACTACATGTCGTTGGCCAACTGTTGGTAAGCCACTTGTGGCCCAGCTATTGGCGACTTGTGGCCCACATAGACGCAGCTTGCCACGCATTTTAAAAATATAAAAATAATTATGTCTAACCCAAATTAAATTGATGTATTTACCATATTCATCTGTGTTATGGTCAGCTTTATTTCACAATTAGTAAAATTCCTTGGAGAAACCTGAAACCGAACTCACAAACCTCTCATCTGCAGCCAAGTATGCTATCAACTACTCTACTATCTATTCGCATACGACATTTAAGTAAATCTGGGTACTTGTTACACATACAAGCTGCATTATTAGCTTTGTTATATAGACGATGTTAGTATCACGAGTCCATATTGGGGTTTATGTATTTTGTTTGAAAGACTAGTATTTTAGTTTCCGATTATTTTCAGATAGAATTTAGAATGCAAAATAATGATTTTTTTGCGTGTTTTGCTTTGCAAGTTTCTGGTCTAGAAAATATTTTTTAATATTGCTAGCAATGCCACGTGATAATTTTACTTCATGTATACACAAAATAAATAAATCGATTGAATACGCATGTGCTATTTGCTACTGCACAACAACATATAGTCGGTATGCCATAAATAGAACATAAGCTTGTTGATCATGTTTCCTCAGTAGTAAGGAACAGTTGCCATACCACAAAAGGCGGTATGTATTCTTTGGCAAACACCACCCACACATTCTCTACATACTCTCATATGACTGTGGGTGTTTCACAGACATTTGCTTGTGCGCCATATATGAAATTCCGTCAGTCATTTTGTACTAAATGGCCCACAATTTCCCACATGATGATGCCCAACTATCAGAAATGAACCATTCTACAACACGAGGACTTTATGCGCAAACACGATCTTATAATCACACACTTTGGCATACATCAACCACACATTATTACATACTCTAACATGCCTGTGGGTGTTTCACTGATGTTTGCTTGTGGGCAACATATGAAATTCTGTCAGACATTTTGTGATAAGTGGTCCGTAATTGGCCACATGATGATGCCCAACTATCAGAATTGAACCTGTCTACTACATGAGGGTTTTATATGGAAAAATTATCTTTTTTTCGTGACCTTTGGCATACATCAGCCACGTGTTTTCCACGTGTTTTAAGATGCCAGTGGTTGATTCACTGATGTTTGCTTGTGGGTCATACATTAAATTCTGTCAATCATTTCGTGTTTAATGGCCCACATCAAAAATATTTCCCAAGAAAATACAGTCACTATTGTTCACTGGTCTTATTGTGTACCACTTAAGAAGACACTTACAGTCATGTGGGCGGACATATACCACCTGTGCCAACAGTTGGCCAACTGTTATCTGCTTGTTGTTTGCTACTTGGGATGTTTTACTTTTAAAAATTGTATTCTTGAATAAATGAAACATTATCTTAGTATCTTTTATAACTTGTAATATTTATTTTGTATTAAATGCGAATTAAAAGTAGTGAGAGCAGTGATATGTTGGCAACGACTAGTAAGAAATAGTTCACAGTTAAAATATTGTTGTAACCAAGTTTTTGGTATGCTATTTGTAAATCAGAATTTGCCTATTGATATATTAAAGTTTTTAGGTAGCACTGAAGGAAACTCATTTCATTGTTACAGTTAAAAATATCAGCGCAAATTACCATGACTTATAATTCCTCATTAAAAGCGAATATTTTCAAATTGTATGCCCTTACTTTTCGTGCGGTAATCCCGCTCGCCTCCCACCAAGGCGAACCGGGCTCTATCTCCGGCCGGGTCATTGGATTTTCGCATGTGGGAATCGTGCCGGACGATGCCGTTGGTCGGCGGGTTATCTCTGTGATCTCCCGTTTCCCCCACCCTTTCATTCTGGCGCTGCTCCATACTCACCTCAATTATCTTCATCGGCTCTCGAGATCTCGCTTTTGAGAGCCGCCCAAGTCTCTTCACTCACTCACTTTTCGTTTTTGGTTTAATTGGTGACCGTTAGTATTGTTAAAACGAACAGTACATATGAGAAAACGTTCTTCACCACATTAAGTGCAGTTTCAAACCTTCAAACAGAGCGCTGTGATGATTACATGAAAACTAAATGAAAGACGTAAGAATAGAATGAAACACTGGGTGTTCATGTTACCTCATAAAATGGTGTTTTGAAAGACTAAAAACAAGTATTTTGTATTGATTTTACTAGTTTATGCGTTGTTATTTCACTTGATACGCATTGTTTAACTTCCATTTTTAAGCGTAGTTTGACGGCCATTTTTACACGCTGCTTAACTGATCCATCAGTCAAAAAACAAATCACCGAAAAAAAGTGAAAAAATCACTAGTGAATCATTGGAAAATGTCACTGAATCAAAGAGTGAAGGAAAACGGAAATTTTCTCACTGATTCATCAGTTGAATTCGCTTGAGTAACTGTTGAATCAGTCAGATAGTATTAACTGAATGAATCAGTGAAATTCTCACTGATTCAGATTTAGAGTGTAGGGAACGTTTCGCACCTCGCAGTTGCCAATAAGACACGAGGTCTGTTTCCAGACCATCGCGCAGTGCATCAAGGGATGGGCAATTTCACTTCAAACGAACCACCACGTTATTTCGTCTCTGTGTATTTATCTACTCTATTCTTCTGTAGTCTTAACCGTCTTCAGACCACGTCATAAAAGAAAATGTTCCAAGATTATATTAAAACTAATTTTTATTTCGTACTTTTAAAGTATTATCAGTTTACTCCCAAAATTATTTTAAACTTTTAAGTGTCAAATTTCTGTTGCGTCATCTAGCAGTTTCACATGGCATCATTATGTAGTGATGCAAGTGCCAATTGTCATATATATCTAATATAAAAGCCAATTCTGCTTATAAAACCGTTAGTGGGGTGAAGTGTGTAGAGATTTGGGTGGTTCTTAACATCGAAGTCTTGAGAGCCGATGGGGGAAATTAAGGTGAGTATGGAGCAGCGCCGGAATGAAAGGGCGGGGGAAACGGGAGATCCCCGACAAAACTCGCCGGCCAAAGGCATCGTCCGGCACGATTCCCACATGCGACCCCGCCGATAATCGAACCCGGTTCGCCTTGATAGGAGGCGAGTAGTCTGACCGCTACACCACCGCGGCCCCTATAACCGCCAGCCGACCACACCTGCGGAAGTTCTGTACCGTAGTACATAGAAGTATGCGGTGTGGCATCGCCGGACTGGAAAGGATCAAGAACTGCGTGGCGTTGACGTGAACAGCCCTTCCCTCGGCAGGTAAGGCAGGGTTTACAGTAGCCCGTCGCGTCCGTCCGTCATACGTCTGTCCGTCATCCGTCTGTCCGTCTCCCAGCCGAGTGAATTACAGCCAGTCTTAGTGCGTCCGTAACCAGTTCATTGCCACAAACTAATCCAAACAAAATGTTTACAAATAGGAAAAAACATTCTCTATAAAAAGTGAATATTTTTGGCGGTATTGCGTTTGTAAGTACCCAAAATACACATAAACGTTCATAATAAAAATTAATTGATGTTAAAAAAAAATTTTATGACATATAAAGCCTGATATTACTACCTTTACTACTGCAAAGAAGGATCTCATGTCTGTAAACATAATTATCAATAAATGTTGAGGGAAAATGTAACGTAATTTCATTTTTCAGCCACGTAAACTAACATATGAAAACTAAAGTCCCCAAAAAACACTGCACACAATACACAACCTTATAAATAACTCGGTATGAACGGGTAACAAAACGCTCACGTTTAGAAGGCTGCAATTTCATCCATCTGCCCGTCAAAAGTTGTAAGCTTGGCAAGGATTTCACGGACGGGCGGATGGAATTAACGGCCACCTCTGATTGGCTGTAGGGCACGTGATTGATGGACGGACGGACGCGACGGGCTGTTGTAAATCCTGCCTAGGAGTGTGACGCAGTTGGTAACTCACTGGACTCGCATTCGGGAGGACCCCCACTCCAATCACCCGCGGGATTCGATTCCCGGCCCCAATCCCCATCCCTGCTTTCGGCCTTCCATGTTTTCCGAATATCACTCAGGCGAATGTGGGATGGATCTATAAAAGCATGGCCATTCTTCTAATCCTCTCCTCCTGTGGACTTGACAGTCCTCTAATGACCTCGCTGTTCATTAATATGATGTTCCAGTAAGTGAAATTTTAAGTATAGTCACTTTTTCTTTAGCATTTTTTTTATCCTTTAACCACCTTCTAAATAGCCATTGCCACATAAATAATAAACGCAATGTGTAGATCCCACCGCGCTCGGAAGTTAACGCGAGATGCTGAAACAAAATACATTTATTGACAATTATTCCAAATGAGGGGGGCTTTCAAAAGTGCTCACTTCAGCTAAGAGTGCGGCTCACCTGGGGGTTGAAGTAGAGGTCGGTGGGGCAGGACAGGTGCGCGGGCACGCCGTTGGAGCACTCGTAGAAGCGGTGGCAGTCCTCCGGGTCGGCCAGGTATTGCCGCGAGCCGCAGTTCACCTGAGCGCTGGAGAGCGCCACGCAGCCCAGCAAGACGGCCAACACTGACACTTCGACTGCGCATTTACCAAAATAGTATTTTAAAAAAAAATTCTGGTACACTTCCTAAACTGTAATGGAAAATTTTAACCTGCGCAGTGAATGGAAACTACACTACGCGCCGGGCAGGAAATAAGTTGCTACTACACAAAGTTATGGAACTTCCCAACACATTTGACTCTTTCCTAAAGCAGGGATCGCACGTGCCAAACTTGCGCGAGATGCCGACCTTGCGCGGGAATTTCTCGCACAAGTTTGTGTGCAGGGCACATCTTGCACGAAGTGAGGAGATGGAGCAGGTCCTATTTTTCTCGTGCGAGGCGATGCAAGCTGCGATCCTATTGGTCATCGTATGTTGGTCATGTGACCTGTTGTAAACGCAACCATAGAGTAAAATAAAATCATAATATGGGGTGTGCGAAGAGGAATACAGGGAAATCAAACATTGCTGGAAAATAACTTTAAAGCGTGAATTGAAGTTCAGACAGTTTGCTGAGAATAAAATGAAAACAATTATATTTTGGAGGGATAGCTTTGAAACAAATACCTTGTTGAAGTAAGCAGCTTCATATTTTGTATTACAATACCTTGGCTGTTTGGTACTCACCAGGGGTATCAATTAATTTTGATGCGAGACAGTATTCGTCTAATCTATCTGCGTGTGAACTCGTTTCGCACGCAATCTATAGTCCATTACCGATTGGAAGCGACTTATGCACCTTTGAAAATACACCCTAGCCTACCTATTAGCTGCATGCATAGCTAGTAGAAAAAAGTTGCAGATTCTGGTGCGGGTGCTGTACCCGCACCAGAATCTGCAACTCTATTTACAAGCTATGTATGCAGCTAATGGCTAGGGCGTTTTTTCACAGGTTCATAAGACGCTTCCAATCGGGAATGGACTATAGTTGGCATTCTCGTACGAAATCTAGCGCGAAATGCATCTTGCATCGTGTGATACCTACTTAAGCGACTGTAGTGAGTGAGTGAGTGAAGATATTTGGGCGGCTCTTAACATCGAGGCCTTGAGAGCCGATGAGGATGATTGAAGTGAGTATGGAGCGGCGCCGGAACGAAGGGGCGGAGGGGAAACGTGAGATCCCCGAGAAAACCCGCCGACCAACAGTATCGTCCGACACGACTCCCACTTGCGAAAATCCGGTGACCCGGACGGCGATTGAACCCGGTTCGCCTTGGCGGGAGGCGAGCAGGCTAACCGCTCAGCCACCACGGCCCCTTCTAAGCAACTGTAGGAACGTTACCATGTATGTATGGGAAAGTAATTTACCATTCGCGCTTTGTCATTCTACGTACGTATACGCTGATAAGGAATATGTACAAATAATTTCTCCGAGTGTAACTTATGCAGAAGGCAGTTGGTAGTAGGCACCCAAAATTCATCTGGAACAACAGTAATGTTACTGCTCAAGTTATACCAAGATAAACTCTTCTAAGTGTGTGCTTTATTCAACTGAAATATAAACATGTATACTTTATTTATTTCATAGTTTTTGGCGGTTGTTTTCTCGGAGTAGGTCGGTATAAATTTATACCATAGTGCATAATTCAAAACAAAATTTTCAAAATGTTTTTATTTAAATGCATCCTTTTCGTTGAATGGTCGAACATTTAAAGAACTCCAAAAATATTTCCACTACAGCAAGCTGAAGTAAAACCATCGTGTTATAGGTGGTTCAAGGTTACTTCCAACTTTTCTGAAGCCGTGCTAAAGTTCCACATCCAGGATATCCCTCCGCCTCGTGCAAACAAAGATTAACCTAGTCTGAAAATTACGCCAAAAGGACACCGCACCGGATTCGTGCGCTTCAGTTTAAAATTAGTTTCCATATAAAATATTTATTATCAGGCATTGCCAACACAGCTTTTTTCTCCCCGTTGTTATTCACATTAATCACTAACGAAATATTTTAACTGGATAAAAGGAAAAGTCCAGTTAAACTAAAATATAGGTGCTCTTATACCAATTAACAAAGTTGCCCTTTAAATGGGGCATTAAAAAATAATAACCAAACACGTTATACATAGGGGTGATTTTTCAAAAGTTTGATTCAAGAAGTGTGAAGAAACCGCTAATAGTCAATAAACTATGCTTGAGCAATGCTTAGTAAAAATTTCTACTCCTTGCTTCTTACTGCATATAGGCTGTTCACGGTAAAATGAGCACTTTTGAAAAGCCTGCTTAGGATCTACTTGTATGCACGTTGCGTATTCTTCCGTCGTGTGTAAAATTAACACTGCCATGGGCCTCATCACTTTATGCATGCGTCGGTCAAGTGAAACTGTGAGATTATTAGAAAAGTAAACATTTTATAAATCTGCTAATTTTTACACACTGAGGCGGAAAAAAAAAAAAAAAAAAAAAAGCAGCAGAAATCGAAAGATGTAATTTAAATTATCACGAATGGTTACCTAACACTTTTTATTCAACGTTAACGTACGGAACTACTTTCTATCCATCGTTACCAACTTTACCGGGAGCATATCATTTAGAGCGCCCGGTAAAATATATGCTGGCAGGGGCAGTGCCATTATTCTAAGGTTGATTTCAAAAGTGCTCACTTTATCGTGAACAGTCTTTACTAGGGATTTGTATAAACCGCTTAGCGCCCGAGTACAGCCAGGCATTTTCCATTTCCCAAACTGGCTACATAGTGTACAGAGCGCATTTCCCTCGTTTCTATGAGGTCGACTGCACTGCGATTGGTTTCTTTAAAGTCTGCGGTTAGTTGAACACTTTTACAAGCCATGCATATTTTCTTCTTTCCAGCCTTACTCAAATAAGCCTACGAGAAATAAATTTGTGTGGACTTATTAGCATGTTGGATACCATTGGTGGTCCAAGCCTGGATACAAGAGGTGGGTTCACTGGTGAGTTTTAGCCGGATTTGAATTGGAACAAAGGCGATGGATCCGGCGATAAAATAGACGTCGACAGGAAAGAAAAAAACAGCAAGGGATAGGAAACTGAAGAGGAGTAGTGTTTGTAGGCCCAGAGAAAGACAGATTCTTTAGACACAAGCGAGATGTTATAATTAAAGAAGAACTGTTGCTACGTAACCAAATATAAACATAATTTAAGAACAAAATAACCATATAAAATAGCAAAGAAAATAGACAATCACCAAATGCTGTATTTACTTAGAAATGTATCAGACTGAATATCTAGATATTAGTAACTTAATGATTTTGGCCACAGGCTGTTGTCTCTTTTTTGAAGAAATTCAACACAACTGTTACAGATACAGTAATTTTACACTGTAGTCGACCACCACGCTCGACTTTACAAACTTGTAATCATTCGAGAAACACTCTGTTGTTATACTGGTAGAACCAGAATTTTTTTGACTAATAATCTAAGAAAGCGGTGGATTTAAAAAAAACGCATACGCCTACGGCTTCTATTCTGTCATTGGCTACCATCGATGAGAGACACCAACATTTCGGTTTGATCTGGAATAAAATTTCCAATAACTTCATAACTGAACGTTTTCAAATTGCCAGCGAACATCGAAGACTTGGAAAATGTTTTAGACCTATCGGAATATATAAATTTTGCGGATTATTGCCCAAATTTATTGGATTTCACTTCTTCTGGAAGCTTTTTATTAATTTCACTCGATACCTAGGACTCTAAATATTTGTCTCTGATCCACAGCCTTCTGAGGAATGTCGTATCAACGATGGACAGGCTTGTAACGTAGACATATTGCTAGTTATAGTTGACTTAACGGTACTGTCAGAGTGGTTGTGACAAGTTCACCAGCAAGTCAAGTCCCAGCCACTGATTGAAGCTGAAGTTATTTATGCTATATTTAAAATGTTGATTTATTATTATTTTTTTAAAATAGAAAATGAGCTATTTGGTCAGAGTTCCTATTCTGTATCAACATCAATCTCTATTTTAATTGTATAATATAGAAGTATGTATAATGTAGCAAAAGTAGTTCATTACTAAATTTAATTTTTGTTGACGCGGAATAACGAAATCTACTCAAGGAAACAAAATTCAGTACATATCCATAGAATGTACTTTAAAACAAAATGTATCTCTACACAGTTTGATAAATGGTATAAAAAGTTTCATCGCCTCACCTACCTTGCATGTTGATCTGTTAATTAAATTTATATTATGACTAACACAACTTATATAGTTGTGAGGGGAGACGGACATAAGTGCTCTTGTAATTAATACTATTAAGGTCAGCTGGAATGACGTTGCGCTATATTTTTCCGTAAGTCTCTGAAGATAACCTGCTCTTAATTAATGACTTATCTAGAAAAAAATTTAAGGCGGTTGTTTGAAGCGAGCCGACAGTTCAATTGCAGAAGACAGATAACGTTTTCTACGAACAAGATTTAATCGAATTCATTTCACAACTACACTTTGTTTAATCAATTGCGAGGAAAATTATATACCTCAGAAAATAATGTCCAAAAATATCTTTATTACGATCTTATATTTTTACTGTAATCGTTATTATGTTGAAATAGGTAGGCCAGTACACATTGCCGATAAGAAATAATTTTCCACTATCCTACCAAAAACCTCCAATGGCAAAAAAAATTATACAATATTTATATATGCATTTAAAGTTCTCGTCAGCGTGGTCGGTGGGCGGCAAGCGAGAAAAGTGCCTTATTACTTTTGCATATAGTAACTGTAATATTTCCAATTAGAATGACTGTTGAAATTGGGACTGATGTTATTAATTTTTCGGTGTACTAATTATTTGTATTGTTGCTCTAACTCTTTGAAAGTTACTCTTCCCTCAAATACCGCTGCCCGCCAACAATGTAAAGGGTATTCTATAAAATAAAATGGAATCGAGTTGCGAGATTTGTTCGGCTCTTAAAAACGAGGTCTTGAGAGCCGATGAGAGGGTAATGAGACAATAATGGAACAGCATGGGAATGCAAGGGTGGGAGATACGGCGATCCCTGAGAAAACCCGCCGAACAGCGGCCACGTCCGGCCCGAGTCCCTCTTGCGAAAATCTTGGAGTGAACCGGCCGGGGATTGAGCCCAGTTCGCCTTGGTGGGAGGCAAGCAGTCTAACTAACTCAGCTACCGTGGCCACTAAAATAAAATGGAATGTTTTACGTGTTATCAACTGTAGGTTCTCAATAATTACTGCTAAGTAATAATCATTTATCTTAATTAGAATCATATATTTTTATAGTCACAAACTCTAGGCTGCTCTATTGCAGTTATGAAATACATGAGTGTCATTATACGATTAGAGGACATTTTCACTTCACGAAAATGATTTTTGAAGACTTTAAAAACATTCTAAAACAATTATCCTGTGTGCTCGATCATATAGTAATAAAATATAGTCATCAGGGATGAATTTTAAAGGCCAGCTGTTTTTAAATGTCTAACATATTGCATTTTCAATGTTACTGGCTCCCCCCCCCTTTTTTTCCATCACGTTTCTTCCGATAAATTTTACTTTTTTTTTTTTTTGTACCGGGATTAAATATTGCATTTGATCGAGGAAATATATTATCTAGGATAAGTTCATTGTGATTAAATCGAATTGTATTTTCAAACAACTCATTATTCGATACAGTTATGTCATCAGTCATAGACAACGTTTCATTTCCTTTAATACTTTGGTCTTCGCAAGTGTATTCTTATCTCTCCATTTTACGCACTGCTTCATTGTTTATTCTTTCTAATTAATTAATAACTCGTTTTGACTGCACATTATTTCTTCAGTCTTACGACAATCTCATGTTTGGACATCTTTTTAGCATCTGATTTCTCAATAATGATCTATTCTCTCTGTCCTTTTCATTTCTAGTATTCTCTCTTATTCATTGTTTCTTTTATACTCACAAGTTCCATCTTAGCAACCTTAATTATTCTAGACTGAACAAATCAAAACCTCATTTGTAATTAAAGATGTAATACATATACTAATTAATTTTATTATAGTTCGGTTTGCTTGATATGGACTGATGCTTTGCCCACAAAATTGACTAGACGCGCTTTATTAAAAATATAATATAAATATCTTTGGCATGGAAAAATATAATTACCATGGGCGAATACATACATGGCCAATTTAAAGATATCCGTGCCAGCAAAAAGTAACTATAATTGATTAGTGTTTTTTAGAGGTTAGGTTGTACTGCCACCATGTTTTGAGCTCGTTACATTGAACACTACAATAATTAAAGTTAAGACGTTTCTATTGTCATTATTACGCCTAATTTCACTTTGCCCACATTAACAACACTTCCCAACCGAATCAGTTTTTAAAGAAAAATATAAGTAGAAATATGCTTATTAATACACTTATTAATAAACCACAGACAGTCCCTTCCATTTTATTATTTATTGCCACGGAGACTTCTCCTTGTCAGACTATTGAAAAAATAAAAAGTCCCTGCGAGCTCTGTCGCAAAGGTTCAAACTCTGAAACTGTCATGATAACGTTCCGTCAGGGCAAGGAGGGGGGAAGGGGGGGGGGTGGTACGTATCTGATTTATCACCATTCTTTTCTCTCAGGTTCGGCGGACCAGGGTTCACATGCTTGCACCGACATCCCATGTCGGTCTCGCCGTTAGTTTCCTCAGGCTAGCAGACTGTTTTTAACTGCACTCTCTTCCCTTGCTTGTATCAATTTTGGCCAAACACACACATTTAATTCATGTAAAGCGAGATGTATAATATTCTTGCGAAGGCAATTACGAAAGTCCTACAGGCCGTCAAAGAGCCACCATGTTCTATTCATTCAAAAATAAGAACGATTAGTGGTTGTTTTTCTTCATAACTAAACCGTCAGAAAGTGATTAAATATTAGCTACAGAAGGGACAGGCTACACTCGTAATCGATTTCAAACACCTAGAATAATAAACTTATTGTATACACAAAAACAAGAAATTAAAGGCATCATTAGTAGGACCTAGTTATGCATAATTCGTAGTACAGCCATTAAGTTTGTGAACATTGGTGTGTGGCTGCCTAACACTCGGAGCGCCAGTCCACGGACTTATTGATCATACTGTGTTTCGTGGTATAACACAATTATGAACAAAAGTTAAAAAACCTGTAATCTTAACTTCACTTGAAAAGGATATTGCGTATGTGTACAGTAAATATAGAAGAAACATTTTTAACATTATTTCAAAAATGAATCTTAAACAACCTTTAGGTAATATGAATATAGAAAACAGTAATCTAAAAATAATGGACATAATAGAAGAAGATTTAGAGATTATATAAAAAAGTAAAGAAATAAGAAAGCGCCAGGGATTGACAAAATCAATAAAGCAATAATAACACAAATTTGGCATATAATAAAATCGGATATAGTAAATATATTTAAGCAAACGTATAATTTAAGAATTTTCCCACAAAATTGTAAAGCACCAGAAATTAAATCAATACATAGTATTTAAAAAAAAGTCCCTGGCGCGCGTCTGTCTGTATGACTGCGATAATCTCGAGAACCACTAATCGGATTTGGATGCGGTTTTTACTGATATCATCTGCATTTATCAAGGAAGATTTATGAAAATTAAAATTGCCCTAGCCCTTATAGGAGCTGAGCATTAACGGTATTAGTGAATCAAGTCGGGAAAAATAGTTTGCCGCCTGCGCACACTCATGGAATACTCTGTCTAATCCTTTACAGATATAACAAAATCAATTACGAAAGAATTGTGTAAAATTAAATGAGCTACAAAAAATTCAGCAGTAGCTTATATCTATATTTAATATACAAGAGTATTTATATTTCAAATTACGCAGTAAAAACAAACGTAAAATTCACTGTATTTTCTAACCACAAAAAACTTAATATTTATCAAAATTAATTAATTCATAATTAAAACTGTTTAATGTAGATAAGAAATGTCCTTTACATCATACAATTATAGCTAATAATTTAAATGTTATAAAACGTTTGGTAAAAAAAAAAAATTCTAAAATGGAGGCACGCGCGCACGGACGTATACGTGGATGGTGTAAGGGTCGCGGGGTGTGGTGATGCATTTGGTAGAGGGGTGCAAGGGGGAAGGTGTACGAGGCGAGCTCACGACCCCGCATGCTGCAGCAGTTCTTTTTACAAAGGAAATAGCAAACCAGTAAATAAAGTTACTTCATACAAACATATCAGTTTATTAACAGTTTTTAGTAAAATGTTAGAATATGTATGAAACTAAAGGCTTTTGACACTTTTTAATGACATCAGTTATTTTCAGTGAGTTTCAATTTTGGCTTTATAAAATGAAAATCTACAGATGATACTATTAATATCGTAATGAGCATAAGAAAAACTAGTGAAAAACTATGTAGTAGGTATAAGCTTAGATACAACAATGGCATTTCCTTCATTACCAAAATATATTATAAAGAACAAAATAAATAGCTTTAATATTGATAATAAACTCAAATAAATAAAAATAAATATAATAAAATATTTATATGACAGAAAATCTATAGTTACAATCTATACTAATAAATAAAATTGAAGTTTCTATCTTTTATATCAAATAGCTAAGCATAATAAGCTATACAAACGATGTTGAAGCATAAATAACCGTTTTTAAATTTTCTTCTATCTGTCTGGATGTTTGCCCAGAATAGGCTCCGAAACAGCTGAATCGATTTTGATAAAACTCTCAGAGATCACAGAGTTTATGTCTATTTAAAACCGGCGTTTTATTTTATCTCGATATCTCTAATGGTTATTAAGTAGATTAATTTTTTCATGTAATTTTCTTTGTGTTTCATGTCTTTTTTGTGCAAAAGAATTATTGTCAAAAAGCGTTGTTGAAGCAGGAATATTTTTTAAAAATAATAATTGGTAAAATACACATCATAGAAAAAGATACCTTACATTTTGGAAAAACGTAGTAAAATAACATATTATCAAACAACCAACACTAACGCTACGATAAAACTATTTCCAATAATAAAGTAACAATATTTCAAACCAACTATGTAGGTATATATTTAAAAAAAATCCATCAAACCTGGGCGCAGCGATGGCTGGCTGTATGTTAATAACTCCATAAAACCTAAACAAAGCGAAATTTCTATTTTAAAAATAAAACCTGAGCAAAGCGATGGCGGGCTGTATTTTAATAACACTATAAAACCGAACCTAAACGATATTTATATTTTAAACATATGTAAACAAATCCTAAAGTCCACGCGAACGAAGTCGCGGGAATAGCTAGTAGAGAATAAAATGATAAAACATAAAGTTGAAAGGGGATGTCCGCAGGGTTTGGTTTAAGGACCAACACTATGGAACATCTGCTGCAATAATTTTCTATATCTACCAGAAACAGTCAATAAAAATAAAATCGCATATACTGAATATTGTTTAATATTAATATAAATAAATAGCAGAAGGGAAATTGAAGAAATAGAAAGTAGGATTATGATACCAACAGATGATTTGTTAAAAGTAGTATATTTAAAACTGGCATTAGAAAAAAACAAAAACAATAATGTTGGAAGGTAAATTAAGTAAAAATCGGCCACCACCTATAACATTTAATAACGTAACCATCACAACAACACGAGAACATAAGCACCTAGGAATCATTTTGGAAACACGATTAAAATGTTTACCACAAATAAAATATGTTACTATGAAAGATAAAATTATATTTTTTTAAATTTAAAACATTAATGGGGATTGAGTGGGGATTATATAAATTAAATAAAACATGTCGGCTTTATTTTATACAAGATATTATTCCTACCAATAACATTATATGCGGCGATCATCTTGGAAGGTAAACTTAAAAATAAATACTTTATTAAAACATTGAGGGCTCAACAGAGAATAATTCTCATAATCTGCACAAAACAATACAGCACAATTCCATATGACGTAACAATAACTATAGCGAAAAAACTTCCAGTAGAAAACGTAGCACAAAACTGGATTAACAGATAAAAAATAAAAAGAAATCAGGCTTTGAATTGGGACAATAATGAAATTCATGTAATAAAGATAAATAATATAGCGTATTTTATACTTACGAAGAGCAAAGATTAAATAGAATAAAATTAAAAACATTTTTTTGGAAAAAAACAGTTAAATTCATAGCAACAAAAACACTTAGATTCCAACACAGGAATACATTTCAAAATATATAATATTTAACTTAAAAAATTGGTATGAAAGTAAGGATGCAGTAAATTCGGAATTATTAGAAATACTTACAGAACATACAATTAACAAATATTATTTAAATTAAATAAATCTATAAATACTAATAAATGTCAACGTGGAGAAATTCAGACAACAGGCCATATATTATATCATTGTACATTATTTTAAATAGAAAGAGAAAGGTTAAAAAATATTTGGTCACTCTGGATGAGGAGTGGCCATTGAGAGATTACAAAAATATATACCACGAACCATTTCACAATCAATTTGTATAATTTATTGTAAATACAGATTACATAGTACAAACAATAAATGAAGATAACATGGATAGTTAATAGTAAAGCACTGGGGGCTGCAACTCTTTAGATTAGGTATGCTTGTTTGTGTTTCATGTTGTATCTAAATTTTAAATGTTTTATAACTCAGCATAATAATTGAATATGAGTGTAAAACATGTATGCAGTGGCCATATTTTTTGAGTTAATGTTAGGTTTTGTTATGATTTAGAAAAAAAATTTCTAAAAATTATTTTTATTTTTGCATAACAAAATTATTAATTTATATGTAAACCATTTAAAATTAATTTGGGTTGACTTATGTTCTGTAGAGTGTTAATGTAAAATTGAACATAAATAAATACAAATAAAAAATAACCGGTTCCCCACGAGCTGGGCGCCCAGTGAGTAAAACGTCACCTCCTCGTGTCTTCAGAAAGGAAGTCTTAAGTGTTATGAAGGGACATTTATCCTGAATTAGCATGGATGAAGGACTGGAAACAAATGTCACCTGGGCAAAATTATAGTAAATACTAAACTATATTAAATTGGACTACTAGCCACTCTTTGGTAAGAGAGCTGGAGGAGCCATAATAATAGCCAATAGTTAAAGTCTTGGGGGGGAGGGGGAAGGAGGGACGATGCCAAGTGGGCCGATGGTGGCCCTTGTTTACCAGTCGGAAATCCGACTGGATTGCTAGAGGACCGATTGGCGGGCGCGGTGTCTTCGGCTGGTAGCCTTGGGGTGGCGCTCCGCTGGTAGAAATGTTTTGGAATTTTTAGGAATTTTATAATTACTATAAGAACTTTGGCCAAAGGGTGCCCAGGCGAATAGCCGCCTTCCCGATCTGGGACCACCCAAGATTCTCAAGGCCATGTAGCAGTATCCTATAAAAATTGTTAAGCTATCTTCCTAAACCTTAATTCAAGTAGTTAGTGTGGGCTTGACAGTGGTTTCTTAATTAGCTTAATTTTCCATTTTCATAATAATTTTTAAATTTAACATAGCAAGTCCCATAAATAGTCCAGACATAAATAACGGTTGTCAATTCTTTTAACGAAATGTAAAACCGAAGTTAAAATTTAAAAAAAACCCTGATCATTTCAAATATAACAATTAACTACCTCAAAAAATTATAAATAGACTTAATAACAAACAGCAAGTAACTGGCAACAATGTTAAACAAACAATAGGAAAAAACTCAATAACAGAAACACAATATCACACTATCATTATCGTCATTTCGGCAAAATACAATAAAACACCAACACTAACACCACACAACCAACAACACAACTCAACTCAGCCACCTCGAAGACTGAGAGTGTGACTTTTCAAAAGGATATTTGTTCACTCAAAACATTGTTTGAAAGGTGTGGCAATCCATTCGTGGAAGATAGGGGAGAGCTCTACAACACTGCAACATACCATGTTATTACAGTACACACAATACAAGAGGAAGGAACAAAACTATACTAGAATTACATCAAGTAGTGGATACGAACATGTTCTAGTGGATACGAAAATGCTTAAAAGATTTGCTTTGCTTAAAAATCAGAGGAAATGCCCACGAACTAAAACAAGAATGAAAATATCTACAATAGGAAATTATTGCATGTTATTCAGCAAACTTTATGTCGCAAGTCAGACCCACGCAGGTGATATACAGGAGTTCTTTTGGCATGAAAATCAGCCATTTCTATCTTCTCTCGCCAACATGGATAGCCTGTACACTTGCCAGAAGTCTAATCTTATTGCAAGCCTCACATCTTTCGAAGACACAACAGCTGAATCTGGCCGAACTGTGCAAGCAGTTCTTCTGATGGTGCGGCTGTAGCCAACGTGTTGAATCCCAGATCAAGTAGAACTTCTCGAGATTACAAAAACATCAGATATGTCTATCAGCCTTATTTGAAGATGACAGCAGCTGTACTGGAGCGCACGGATGTTATACGGGATAGATACCTGCCTGAAAGCCTTAAGAATGCAGCACGTGAAAGAGGGGTTTGAGAGTAATAATACACATTGCTTCAAATACGAAAACGCCGAACAACCTGTTCAAATTTCTTGAGGATCCGCAAAACAAGAAATAATTTTCCATATGTTATAGGCTGTTCAGGGTAAAGTGAACACTTTTTAAGGCCCTTATAAATTTTTCCTTTCATCCAATTGCCATTTTCCTACTGCTTTTTAATATAAATATTGCAATGTGACCAATAAACGCAGTGCCTTAGACTGCAATAAGATATATTTATTAGCGGTTAATGCCTGTTAGGAGGGCCTTAAAAAGTGATCATTTTATTGTGAATAGCCTATAGCAAAAAACACACGGTGCGCTGCACAGGATGGACAGGAGTTACATATATACCATTGTAGAGACAGATGTTCTGTCATCTTATAACAGGGAACTTATGTTAAATCTTTATCCATGCGACTATGAGGAAGCCGATACAAGGCTCGTACTACGTGCTTCAAATGCAGTAACTCGAGGAGGCAAAACAATCCTGTTACGAACAGATGATACTGATCTTCTTGTCCTTCCTGAAGTACAGCAACTTGTCGGAGAGCGGGAAATCTAGGTATCCCTGGGTGCTAGAAAAAGACAATAAATTTATTGCTGCACATATCACAGCCAGGTCACTTAACTCACAAATGACCAGTGCATTGCCAGTTTTTCGTGCCTCCTCTGGATGCGACGTGATTTCTGCAGTCTTTGGAAAGGGGGGGGAAAACAGCACGGGAAACGTGGCGTGCCTTCTCGGAAGTTGCATATGCCTTTCTGATTCTGTCACATGGTAACATTTCAGCTGTGGATACTCTTTAGAAGATTGTAGTACTTATGTATGACTGTCAGTTTGGTGCGAATGACAATCCTCGCTAAGAAATGACGCAAGCTTGAATACATTCTGCGGACAAAGGATGCAATTTCTCTTCACTTTGGCGTGCTGCCTATTAGGGAGGGATTGATTGTCTTCGTGCTACCACTCCTATGATGAAGGCGCCGTATGCTGCTGATTATGTATGGAAGAAATATCGACGAACCTAGGAGCCAGTGCAGGTTTCATTTCTACATGCAACCAAGTCGCTCGCAGAACTGTTGAAATTTGGGTGCAAGCAGGCTTGTTGTACAGTCCGCTGTAAGTGCAAGAAATCCAGCTTGCCCTGTACAGCGTTATGAACTTGTGATATGGAGTGCAATGAATACAAGTAATGTCAATACTACGGTAAAGTAGAAGGTATATTAAAAAATAATGGCGTGGAAAGTGTAAATTATTTGATATTATTTCCTTTCAGTCTTGTTAATGGTCTGAATATAGGAGACTGGAAATAATAAGGGGACCCTTAATAGTATTTATTCATTGTGAAAGCTTCATTTGTTCATTTACCTCTTGATACAAAAGAACATTTGTTTTATTTATTGTCTGATTCTTACTTTCACATCTGCAGTGAAAATGTTATACTTCAACAGATATTTACTATGTAAGTGTATAAGTTGGTAGCTTTGAATTCCTTAAAAAATATTTGATAAGCTTCAAATAGGTTTCAAATTATTTGCATTGACGATATGCATTTATTGTTACCTAATTATTGGCCTACGTCAAATGGTAGGCGAAAAAAGATAAGACCATGAGTTTAATGCGAAAAAAAAATCAAATTCCACAAATTTTCACCTGTGTATTCCAACCAAACGGAAATCAGTCGTTCCTCAGTTTCTTAAATCAACCTACCACACCTAAGGTATGTCTGTGCAAAGTGGCTTGCTTCTAGAATGAAATCCAAGGTGACGTTTTCTAACCCTCAGACTAGAACTTCACTGTGATTCGTGGATGCCTACGCACGGGGCACCAATACACCATATTTCTTAACTTCGTCATATTACGTAACTGCCTACACTCGGAGTGCCATACTACGAACATATTTAACATTTCTGTCGATCGTGGCTGCCTACACCCGGGGCGCCAGTCCACGAACTTAATGACAGTACTACTTTTTGAAATTAAAAACTGACAAGTGGATGGACTCAATACATAATTTTTACATTGTAAAGAGTAGAGTAAATATAGGACTTATAAACATTTTTCACTAGATTTGATGTAGTAGGTTTGAAATTAGAGTTTTCGCTATTTTTAAGGTGATCACACACCTTCAGTTTTATCGTACATTTTAGCTGTGCAGGCCAGACTCGTACGGTAGAACGGAGCGTGCCTGGGTGAAACCTGTGCAACTTTGCAGGCATTTTCCCGACCTGAGCAAAATCAGAGACTGCTTGATATTTGGCCTGAGCAGGTTCTGACAGTACAACGGAGCGCGTGTTGTGTGATAACTCAGGTCAGGTGCACAGTTATATTTTGAGTTCTGCCAGCGAGGACGTACGCAGGGCTATTATAGGTGCAGTGTGAAAACAGCCACATTGACAGACATTCGACTTTATTGAAAATAATTTACCACTGAATTCGTAAAAGCCTATCGCTACGAACCATTTCTTTGGGAGGTGAAAACTAAGGACTATTCGGATCGGGTTCAGAAAGCAGCGGCGTATGATAGACTAGCAAATTTATTGAAGATTTTTGATGGCGATGCCACGCGCGAAAGCGTGATGAAAAAAGTGAAGAATCTGCAGGGCAATTTTATAAAAGAATTAAAGAAACTATAAAATTCTAAGAAATCAGTAGCTGGCAGTGATGACATATACACGTAAAAGTTGTGGCATTTTGAGTGGCTACTGTTCTTCCAAGGCCAGGAAACACCAAGACATAATTAACATACAATAACTTCGAAATACTGGCCTTGAACAATCAATCAAAACTTTGCGTCACAGCCAACAAACAATGGAAACAAATAACAAAAAGAAAAGAGTAAGGCCTGGGAAGCCAAAAAGGCGACAAACACTACACCGTAAAACACGGGAAAAAAAAAAAACAGTAACACGACGTTTAAGTCATTTCGAAACAAAATTTATACTGGTAGCCAAAACCACGATTTAGAAAACCTAGCAATACTGCTTACCCAAGAAAAACACAACTATGCCACAGAAAATACCGAAACATTTAAAAACAGCCCACAAACACACTGATCGTTCTCCACGACTCACCGTTTTAACGCCCCAACGCTCAGCGGCTCGAGCAAATAAGCGAAATTAAGTGGTCAACATGATGGCAGCTAGGTCCCTGCTGGACGAAAAGGAGCGGCGGCTAGTTCATTCCTAAGTTCTCTGCGGGCGACACGTTTCAGACGTCGGTAGGGCGAAGAATAGGAGGATAAATCTTCTTTTGTACGGCGAGTCTCCAAATCCCTCAACGCCAGCTTGAACACGTTCTCAGTTCCGTGTGCCCTCTGGTAGGCATGTTAGTAACTAAGACGGTTGGAGAATGGGATGCGGCTCCTGGCAAGCCCTTTGCACCTTAGGTCGGGTTGAACGATTCAAATTGGGCGTATGCATCGCGGCTGAGCAGGGTTTTCCGGTGCCACGGCCACAATTGCAGACATGGACACACCTCGAAGGAAGAGGGATCTAGATGAAAGAGCATAGCAAACCAGGCAAAGCGGAGAGGCCTGGGAAAATCTGTGCGACAGTCGCGGAGGATAAATGTAGAGTTCCTTTTATTGGATTAGGGTTGGAGAAAGTAGGGTGATTGTTAGTTCGCGAAGATAGACTTTGTGAGGTTAATGAGTGGCGATGTGAAATGTGTCGAGCCGCTGCTGGAATGTATCCAGGGTCGTACCGCAGTAGCACGACCCTGGAGTTGGGGGACAGAACTGTGCCACCCGCCCGAAGATGCCATCATCTTTCTGGAAACAGAAGAAAGGTCAGTTTCCAGGCATAAAAGTAGGATAATTTAGGAAGGGGAAGGAGGTGGTGGGAGCGATGTAATGATATGAGATTACATACGTTGTTAATTCGCTTGCAGCTTATGTGGGGGTGTATTTTATGTGTAGTGTGTTTGTTAGTGTCGGTGTGTGTGTGTGTGTGTTAGAGTAGGTGCGTTTCAGTACAACCCCCGCCAGCCACTGCGGAGAGCACACTATCGCCACAAACCTCTGTTGTCATTTGCATAAGAGGAGACCGAGCAGTGCAACAAATTAAATAAGCTATTCAAGCCCCAATAAAATATTTTAACATACGAAAGGGGAGGGGAAAGCAAGGAAGGAGAACAGGGAAGGAAAAGAAGGGGATCCGAGCTGAGCATAGATCATACTGCCCCGCCTGAGTTGGAGGCGAAGGGAATATTTCGCGCGACGAGCCCTAGTGTCGCAATACAAATACAAATAATTTACTCGCACGTATTACGTTCTGTGTAAATGAGCCGTATATTGTTTACAATTCATGCAAATTATTTACACATGACATTGCCATTGCTGTAAGTATTGTGTCAAATGGCTTGACTGTTCCGTGATACCACTAGTCAGCTGTTTGAGATATCGGACTCGAAAGGAAATAGAGCAGCAATAGCCAATGAGCACTCTATAAGTACAAATGCTCGAAGATTACTGCGTTATTAAGGAATCCTTGAAAACACATTTTACCTCTTTTCGTTCTCTTAGGGGTTGAATTTACAAAAGTTCCTGAAATTCATTCTTAGGTACTTGTATATGTTACATTTTGAAGCTAATAGCGCCACGATGTCTTATCGTATTGATGAGCTGGTGAGAATTTTTCGAAAACACGTTTTACCTCTTAACATTTTCTTAACAGCTAGTGTTAAAAAATCATAAAATTGAGTTTAGTAATATTCATAGGCTACGTTTTGAAACAAAGCCCACAGCGTTACATCATCGAGTTAATGATCTATTGAGGAGTTCTAGAAAATACAAATAGGCCTACTGAAATTCTTTTTATGTATTTGAATAGGCTACATTTTGAAGCTAACAGCATAACAATATCTCACCGGATTAATGATCTATTAGTGAGCCCTCTAAAACATTTACCTCATTTCACTCTGTTAGGGTTAGAATTTTGAAAAAAAAAAAAAAAAAAAAAAAAACTTTCTTGTTAGGGACCTGCTATCTAAGGGAAAGCCATCCTGAAATTGTCAAACTTTGCATCCAGCGGCTTGGGCTGTGCGTTGATGAGTGACGGAATTAGTCTGTCAGTCTGAAACTTCATTTTATACATAGAGATTTCACATTTTAAGAAATCTTGCTTACAAATTTTCCATGTACTCATTTCTCTGGCGAACCAAACCACGCAGGGTAATATTTCAAAAAGTAATATTGAACTTAACTACCTTTTATCATAGGTAGTTACTGAATGTAACCATGTAATTTTTAATATGTAAGAATAACTCGAATAATTTTACTCTGACTAAACATGCTACAAACCAACTACCCTCAAATATTATAAGTATCCCAAAACATGTCATCGTACTCAAGTTTGGAACCAACACTACATTGCAAACGAAGATTCCTGAGCTCTTCATAATGTAAGTGTGAACGATTGAACTTTAATTTATCAGTTGTACCATTGGCTTCGTAGAACTAGACGTATTAGATTATTGGATCTTTTTGTGGTTAAGAATAAACAATTTAATAGGTTTATCCAGGATGCCTATCATGAATATACTCGTTAAATGAAAGTTGCATGAAAATAATGAAATGAAGTGGAGGGAAATTAATGAGTTATTTAATTTTTGTCTGTAGACGGTAATATTGATCATATTAGAAGCCATAGACATACTTCAAAAGAAAATACTGACTTGAAATTATAATGTTACAGAATTTCGTTTTGGCCGGAGGACAACGCTACGAGAAGGGAAGATTTTTCTACATGTTGACAAATGTTCAGTGTCAGTGTGAATCATCGCATTGATTATTAGAATTCACTATTTAATAAAAATCGATTAGGTCTGCCTCTGTTATCATTGATCATCACGATAATTACCCATTTATATGATTTTTGTTGAGCAGGCATCAAACACACATATTTCTCATCCTGTTAATTACAGGAAGCAATTGTTTCAATTATTTTTTTTACTTATAATATAATAATCAATATGCCTGTTAACTACATGTGCGGTATCAAATTAAATCTACAATTTAACTTCTATTAACTGATACAAAGTCTCACCCCCACTCACGATGGAAACTAATCTGAAAGGTCCACAATGCAGCTTTAAGATTTCATTTAAATCTTTCAACTAAATTTGCTTTCCGTCGGCATGAAAAATTAAGATTATTTATCTCAGCATGGGTGAGATTCTCTATCTCAGCAGGAGTGATAGAGAAACAGATATCAAACGCATGCGAAAGGTTGTTTGTTGGTGTTGTTGTTGATGTTACATACAAGTAAAACGTGTGTTTAATTTGATGTTTATAACATTATTATAATTAATTCACTGAGCAATGGTATATGTTTCACAGTCCACACAAATACAACAAAAGCGTCGAAACCTTACAGTACATAGTATTTTGCAATGTACGGAGCACGTTCATGTGTTCGTTTTTTTTTTTTTTCCTGCTCAATGTGTAAAGCGAGGTACGCGTAGAACTCTCTGCTGGACATCTCCAAGCAGATGATGCAACCTATCCCGCTACAGGTACAGTCATCTGTATCCACCTATGAGACTGTGAAAACTCCCTTATATCTCAAAAAATACACTTCGGAATTTCAAAATAATCATGACAACTGAAATCACCGCTTAATAACATGTTACGTTATTGGAAGAAATGAATACATTCGCATTTATAAAACCAAAGTTGATATAGGCTTTTCATGGTAAAATTAGTACTTTTGAAAGCCCTGCTTAAGATCTATTTGTATGCACGTTGTGTATTCTTCCACCTTATGTAAAATTATCTTTACCATGGGCCTCATCACTTTATTCATGCGTCGGTAAAGTAAAACCGTGAAAATATTAGAAAAGTAAAGATTTAAAAATATGCTCCTTTTTTACACTTCGATGCATTAAAATAAAGCAGAAAGCGAAATATATAATTTAAGTTATCACAAATGGTTACCTAACACTTTTTATTCTACGTGAAGATATGGAACTACTTTCTGTCCATCGTTACCAATTTTACTGGGCGCATGTCACTCAGTGCGCCCGTTACAATATATGCAGGTAGGAGCAGTGACATTTTTATAGGGTTCATTTCTTAATTGCTCACTTTATCGCGAACAGCTTTTAATACGATTATCTCAGTAATTAATTAGATCTCGGAACAGATATAGGCAGTGTGTTTTATGAGTCTCGCTTTGCCATTTAAGAATTCTCGTAATCAAAATGTTCGAAATATATTTGAGATGAACATCTTAGCTAATAATCTATTGGCAATGTTGTGCTTGCAAATATTTCATTGTGGCCTATGTACAGGCGTTCGCCGAATGACGCGCCAGTTCCGTTTGCCTGTGTGATGTACAACTTTTTGCGAACACAGGTACGTAAAATTGCGGACTCCCGGGGCTGTTTTGCTAACTTTAATTTCAATTTTAAAATACCAGATAAATTTTCGAAACATTTTCTACTAGGATTTCTTGTTTATATTAGTCCATCAATGCTATGGTTTGAATTTCGATCTGTAGTTTAATATATATATATATATATATATATATATATATATATATATATATATATATGTGTGTGTGTGTGTGTGTGTGTGTGTATGTGTGTGTGTGTATGTGTGTGTATAAACACCTCTGAATAATTTGTTTGCACAAAAAAAGTTTTTTATTTTTATTTAATGAAAAACTCTTATGTTAAAAATAGTTTTGAATTTTGTGTGGAAAAGAATGGCCAATTAATGTTATATTTATAATAGTACTAGATCTTACCTGCTGCTCCACCCGTGTGCAAAATATCAAACACAGACCACCAACCAGCGCCTACTCAACTGGTTGGTGGTATGTTTTATATAGTCCCTAAGAAACCGTTCGTTTTTCCGGGGTTAAAAATACCCTATGAGATAATACAGAATATAATCTACCCCTGTACCATATTTCATCCATATCCGTCGTGCCGTTATGACGTGATTGAGTAACAAACAAACATACAAACTTTTGTCTTTATAATATTATTAAGATTCCAGAACATTGGCCAAATATTTGGGTACCAACTCGGCGTATTTCCAACCTTATGAATAAATTTCCAGCATACGTATATGTACCAATTACCGACATTATATTTTCTGACTAGTATTTAACAAGTAACCCATAATATGCGGTTTAATTGTTTAAGAATCTCTTTGTAAAGAAGCCTATGTTGACATTATTAATGTTACCAAATGTCGGACCACCATAAGAAAGTTACTGGTAACCAACTGTTCTGTTCACACAATCTAAAAACACGAGAAACATAATGCAGTGCAAAGAAAAATTGATCGTGAAAAATGTTCATATGCTCTGAAAGTTACTATTTTTGTCCATTTATAACTGATACTGACTATCAGTGAAATCTTGCCGGTTGCACAGCGTTGACCCAACAAAAATGTTGGCCCACAAACTAACTTCTAACAGTGTATTTTTCAACAAGTAACCAACTCATGGTCAACTTACATTAAAAAGCTATTGCCTTCTAATAGGTCTCCGATATTGTTCCAGCATACTATCAACTAAACACATTTAAAAGAAAAAATCATTGCATTTGGAAAGCTTAAATATTTTATGAAATATTGAAGAGGAACATTTTCTTCATTGAAAACAAATATTCCGTATTGTATACGTATTTTGTTTGGTGTTCAAGGATAGCCCAATTAATTACTTATAGTGATATAACAAAATTTTTACCAACAATCACATACACAATTTAATTTTAATTGAGTTATTTGTGTGTATTGCTAATTTGCCTAGTAAAATTTCTTGGTAGAAGATTTTGGTTGGCATATCCGATGGACCAACTTTGCATTAAAACCTATATGCCACGGTATAGTTTTCTGTACAAGCTACGTGACCTGCTACCTGAGTCTGCATGCAAGAAATTATGGACGGTTCTTTTAAATAACCTATCCAACGATACTTGTCACAAAAAGTTAAGTCACGTGCATTATTTATGATTTTACTTCTGGAAATGGGGTTCACGACTTCAGCATTATGCGTTTATGCACAGAGCCGAACCGTATTGTTGTTATAACTGCAACTTTGTGATAAATAAACACGAATGCTGTTTTAGAATAAGTTAACATTTTCTTGTTGTTTTGTTTACTATTTATTCGTATGTAATAGTCTTACGCTAGTAGTATAATTTGGAAAAGTCGGGTATTATTTATTTTAAATGGGTCATAAGGAGATATGGGAGTAGGACCCAGGGGCCGGCCGGTCGCCATCTTGCGATGTCACCCGACCAACATATTGAATCCATGTGACTTTTGACCTTGACCCATGACCTTGACTTTGACCCTATGCCAGTAACCTTAAATGACCTTGAGCCCAAAAAATCCAAAAAATATCTAATCAATAAAAAAAAGATTAAATAATTAAAAATCTTGAAAGAAAATAAAACAGAATTATTTTAAGAAATGATGAAGGTGTACATGTAGGAGGTCCGGGGTTCGATGGCAGGTGGGTTGACTAAGCTGCCGACACCACCGCCCCTCGCTAGGTAAGCCACTGTCCTCGTCAACCATGTTAGATGTTAATCACCTTGACCTTAAACTTGAACCTTGACCTTGGATGGCCTTTAAACCGAAAAATTATAAAAATTACTAGAAATTTGAAAAAAAAATTCTAAGAGAAATTAAAATCCGAGGTAAAAATTACACTGACGTATCCCGACTGCCACCTTGGATCCAGGTGACATTGACCTTGACCCAAGACCTTGAATTTGGATGACTTTGAACCAAAATTGTTTTAATAATACCCAAATAAAATAAAACTGCTAAAAATAATTTAAAAATATAACAACTTCAATCAGATGTATTTTTAAAAAGTATAAAAATTAAAATTTCAAATTTTCTGGCTTGGATAGGACAGGGGACTGGGACCAAGCAGCCCCCATGACATGACGTCACACAACCACTATATTGATTTCCAGTGACCTTAAACTCGGACCTTTGACCTTGAACCATGACCTTGTATGACCTCGAACCCAAATATTCGTAAAATTCTCCAAATAATTAAAATAAATATTAACTTCGCAATATTTTTATATATTATTAATGTTTATTGAAAAACTGCAATTAAAAAGTTTAATTCGAGAACTTACATTTCCGAAGGTTCCCTCAGTAACACGTCCAGTAGACGACTGACCCTCTAATGATTCTTATTGGTTAATTAGTCGACAGGCCTCCACCTCCCTCAACTTTGCTTATTCTAATGTATGCAGCCATCTTGTTTTTCAGTTTGTCATTTGTTTTAATTTTCAACACCTAGGTGATGATAGAGTGTTAATTATAAATTTCCTCGCCAGAGGAGCTGTCGGTTTTGACACGTTGATTTGACCTTACCCAAATGAAAATGGACCCGAAAAATCGAGAAAAATCAGAGCTCTTTCAATCTTCAATCACTAGCTGGTAACATGGGACCATACGGACTAACATTATTAATTAATGACTGACTGCACACAAGACCGACTCCATCCAAGACCGACTCCACCCAAGACATACTCCACCAAAAAACCAACTCCACCCAAGACTAACACCACCCCAGACTAACTCCACCCAAGACTGACTCCACCCAGGACTAACTCCACCCAACAATAAATACACCTGAGACTAAATACACCCAAGACTAACTTCATCCAAGACTATCTCCACTCAAAATTAATTTCACTCAAGATAAAATCCGCCCAAGACCATCTCCACCTAATACCAACTCCACCCAAGAGTAACTCCACCCATGGCTCACTCAATCTAAGACTAACTCCACTCAAGACCAACTCCACCCAAGACTGACATATATATATGTGTGTGTGTGTGTGTGTTAGGATTATGCATAACAATGTATAGTTATATCAATATGTATATATGTGTACGTTTAAAAGTATGTAAATACAAAATTATTTTCAATTTAATTTATATATAGGTATAACTAATAAGTAAATAAATATATTAATATAATTTCAATTTAATTTATATTTTTATGTAGATAATTAGGTATATTTATTTAAATATGTATAGCTATGTACATATAAGTATGTAAATTATAAAATAATTTTAAATTTAATTTATATATATTTATGTACATAATTATATATAAATATAAATATGTATAGTTGTATACATTAAGTATATAAATGTAAATTATTTTTAATTTAATTTATATATATATATATATATAGTTATGTACATATAAGTTTGGAAATATAGAATGATTTCAATTTAATTTATATATATTTATGTAAATATAAGTATTTACATATAAAATTATTTTTAATGTATATATATGTTTAAGTGCATATAAGTATACAAATATAAAATTATTTCAATTTAATTTTTATGTATTTATGTACATATAATTGTGGACATATAAAATTAATTTAAATCTCCATATAAGTGTGTACTTATAAATGTTGGAATTTAAATTAATTTTAATGTCTACATATAAGTATGTGCATATAAGTATGAGAATATAATATTAATTTAGATGTATATATGTAAGTATGCACATATAAATATGAGAATATAAAATTAGTTTTAATGTCTGTATATACGTATGTACATATAAACATGGGAATATAAAATTAGTTTTAATGTCTATATATAAGTAGGTTACTGTGACCTGTTCTGTGGATGAATCAGGCCACGCAAGGAAGGGGGATATCAGGAGCTAGATGATAAAGCACTCTTACAGTTTCATACGGTTTTATTAATCACAGCTAGATTTACACTTAGCAATTAAAATAGCCCTTGGCTAATACAATACTTTACGCTTTACTTTATAGCAGCACTCATCAATAATGCTTAAGACGTTTAGTTCAGTTACAACACAGACAGCTATAGAGTGCTCGTGACTTGAGAAGTCTTAAGTATTTATGTCGAGCACCCTAATCCTGCATAACCTCAGGTGCCCTACTTGGATTATATTTACCCATAACTGTCTTGGCGGCGTCGTCTGTCGAGACCCCCTCGACAGTGGCAGTGCTGGGCGTCGAAGTCGTGACCACGGCTCTGTGGTCCTCACTGCTGGCATCTCACTGATCCCTCCGGAGTAAGATGGCTGCGAGACACCATCGTCCTAACCTTATATACTACCCCACCTAGCCTCAAGACCTTCCTCGGCAGGGAGAGTGTTTTCAAAATAGCGGGGCTGGCTCGTCGTGGCCGCACAGTCCCAGGCGCCCGAGTATCGCTTGCCAGCCCCAGCTAACACAATTTGCAGCAAGGCCCCCTCTCTCCACGAAATTCATGCATCCTCGCATGAGTTAAGGCCCAAATTGGAAGAGTGGTAGGTTATGAGTAGAGGCTAGGCTAAAGCATGGGTTGGACGGCTCAACGGAGGGTGAAGTTGGTTACTCCATTAAGGGTAAGGTCTGCTATTGGAAGGGGTCTCCTTCTGCAGGGTACACATCATAGAGGGTATTTTTAAAATGAGTATCTTTTGCGCACTTTCATGAAGTTCTCCTAGGGCGCTGTCAGTCATGAGGTTAGGGTCTCGTTTACATTTGGAAAAAGCAGAGCACGTAAGTAGATCACCTTTAAAATAGATCTGCCCTTTTTTTGGCTTCAGTTTATTTTGCCATTAAGAATTTTATTGACAGCTTGTTAAAAATTGCTATATCTACATAAGTATTTACATGACTTTTTGTCTTATTACATAGTGCTATTGCATCTTATATGATGTTAAACATAATATTAATTGAACTTGATAAAATTAAATTTGTATATTTAGTTTAAATGATTTGTTATTAATTAGACACATTTTTATGTTATACTTCTTAAACGGCTAATTACATTAACCTGAATTCCTTTGATATGCGTATAATACATTGAAAATTTAGCAAAAACAACAACACTAATTATCTTGATTCTTATTTCATCATTTTACATAGAACATAGAAAATTAGAATTTATTAAGGTGTGCCGGCACAATAATAACATAGCCACTATGGGTTCCTGACATCATTGGGTTTTAGGAATTTGATTTCGGCACCGAAATTAAAGAAAGTTACCCCTTAAAAACTATAGAAAACAATAATTCCTCGGTGCCGAATGCTAGGGGTGGATGAAAGTAGGGTACGTGCACACTTTGGAATGATGCAGTCTACCATAGTGCTAATTGAATTTTTCCTAAATTCCTAGATGGTTTTTTTTATCAATACATGACATTTATCCATTAATTTGAATTTCAGTCTTGCAGATATTAACGTTTTAACCATGCAATCTATTGTGAGGGTGAAATGACATTATACTCTAAATTTTCAATTCAGAACATTATTCTCTTAATGTAACTAAGGACATATTAAATTCTTTTACGTTTTTTAAAATACTGAGTGTTATATACATATGGACACAAGCCTGGTAATATTAATTCTAAAACGTAGTTTGAATCCAACATTTATTTACGGCGCGTAGCCACTGTAATGCACTCTGGCGCCTAAGAATAAACCAAAGTGACCCAGGCTGTATTATTGACGACACCTATTGGGCGCAGTGACAATGTGTGCGAATTGTTTGAACATCCCATAAACAGAAAGGGCTGTAAGCGTGATTGAGCACACCTGGGCGGGCAACTTTTGCACAGTCCCAGCCTTTAATTTACAGCTACTGTTATATTTCCAGAAATTTCCTTATTTATTAGCTCTGACAGTTTTGCCTATCCTTGCTTATGCACTTTTAAAACGGCGTGCGCCGATAAATGTAACTGTGACTACCTTGCACTTAAACAGCTTCGTCCAAAAGGATAGACACCTTTATAAGTTTGTAGTATAACAGAGCAATGGCTGTAACGAGCACAAGAATTATTGATGAGCTAGCATAGTTAAAATGATCTTGTGACATGATGGAAAACACATGATTCTGTCTGAAAGTATTTGTGTTAGACACATGTGTTACTTCTGGCAAGCTAGCATGTAATATTTTCCATTCATTATTTATATACCCGTTAACGGAAAAGAAGGCTATTCCTTCATTTAGGGTTAACTGAGTAGCCTCAGAATTGTTTTACTTAAGCCAATGAATCGGCAATACAGTTTGCGCTACTGTGGTAACAGGGCTTTTGATGTCACAGACATGTGTGGCTTTTATTAACGTTAACATGTCCATCGATACTCTGCATCCACATGGTACCTGTATTTCAATTGCTCCTATGTCAATTTTCTTAATAACTTGAATAAGTGACTGGTTTATACATCTTACTGCTAAGTTACTGGATGGATTACATATTAAATAGTGGCGCGGCTGAATCGCAGTGACTTGAGTTTTTCTGCTCGTTTCACATGAAATTTACAGTTATTAAATAATTGTCTTAGATTCTCCATTTTAATGGCAGCCTTAAGGCAACTTACTTCGTTGATCGCAGTAGTGTGTTTTGAAACTAAATACATTCCCTGAATTTGATTGCTTTCCTCGGCAACCTCCCTAGTGGCGTGTGTAATCATGTCTATTGCAATGATGCCTTTAGGCACGTTAATTATCCATGATTCATTTTTATAAAAATACGCAGTTGGAACTACCTTGTAAAATTGCCACCTAGCTTGAACATTTTGCAAAGGAAATTGAATTTTAATCATAATTTTCGGCAGAGAAAATGTATATTCCGTTATAGGAGCTGCGTAATAATTTATAATATTTGTAATTCGAATACTTAATTTTAAATTCATTTTGCCAATTTTCGTCTCGGGTTTTGCCAGTTCTCTAGTTAAGAGAGATTTGCTTACTGCATGCTGTGGTAACATGTTGTTCTGGCAACTCTGTATATAAGTATTTAGGCTAATATCTAAAATAACATTATTAATTAAATCAAGAACTATATCAAACATAATTTGACTTAATACTTGAGAGTTGTGAATTTCATTCTCTTGTGACCTGAAGTCGTGTGATAAAGATTTAATTTGACTAGACATAGAGTTAATTTTTAATAGCACCTGTTCCTTGATTTCACCAACAGCATTTACGGCTAAGTTGAGATACTCAATGGAAGATTTAACATTATTTTCTAGTTTTGAGATTTAGACAGACAACATCTCCTCGTTGGATAGCAAACCTCTGAAGTGGCGTGTCGTGAGTACATCACAACACCACGTCGCTGCGTCACCTAGAAAGGTTAGGGAGCATTGGTTACGTGTGGGAAGGGAAACTTCGGATAGGTATTGGTTCACTACATTTACATCAGTTGCATAAAAAATACTTTTCAGTTTTTCAGCGTTGTGACATACAGTGGAGTTTCGACTGGCACGCGCCCTGTGGAACCACACGTCTACGTTGTTGGGAGTCCGTGGCTCCTGCAACAACAGCGTGAATAGCAGTGGCACTGTTTCTTCATAGTGAATTTGTGGCATCAGCTGACTGAAGTACATGCTACGTTGCATCCTGTGGAGTGGCTCGGCGTCCGTCCGTCCGTGCTGCAAGGCTCAGCGCGTGCATGACGACGCAGCAGGTCACCTGGTACATCATGCGACTGGACAGTTCTGGGTTCACAATGCCGTTCCGTCTGTGCCTGTAAGCCTAGGGCAAGTGTTAGCGTCGTACATTGGCCAGTTTCACATTCCTTGTGCTGACAGTTTCAATTTTATCACAACCCCGTCTATGAATTGAAACCACGATTGTCGATGGGTCTAGTATTTTAACTATTTCATGGGGCCGTTGGTATTTGAAGGAAAGCACCTTTTGTTTAGCATGTGTTTTTAGCCATACAAACTGCGCTACTTGTACGTCGTTTGGTCTATGTGTGCTATCAAAAATATGCTTCTGTTGCAACTGGGATGCCATAGGGTTAACTTGTGCTTGGTCTCATATCGCCTCTAGTTTTTCGCACCAATCATTTGCACGGGGAGAGTAAGCATGACTTATGATGTGGGACAGTAGGGTCACCTCTACCCCATGCATAAGGAAAAACGGTGTGAATTTAGCACTTCTATTTACAGTTTTATTATAATTAAACATTATGCATTTTACGTATTCGTCCCAGTATTTAGGGTCATCACTACCGCAAGATGTTAGGTGTTGGGTTAAAATCTTGTTCACCTGCTCTGTTAAACAGTTACAAGCAGGGTTGTAGGCTGTGGTTTGGAGTTTTTGAATTTGCAACTTGTGCAATAATTCTGCGGTGAGTTCATTATTAAATGATGTTCCTTGATCGGTGAGGATCGACTTAGGGCGTCCAAATAATAATATTATGTCTTTAATGAAACTGATCCAAGTGGGAGCATCAATTTATTTGACAGGGCACGCAATTTGCGACACGATACGTGTCGCAAATCCCGTCATGACTAGAACGTAATTGTTGCTAAATGCTGACATTGGTAACGGCCCTTTCGCATCAAGACTCCATGACTCGAGAAAAGGGGGTGGCATTATGAGAGGTCATCTGCCCTATTGGTTTTTAGTTGGGGGCCTTAATCTTTTGGCACGTGGGACAGTTTTTACATATTCCTTCAAATTCTTATTTATTGTGTCCCACTAGTACGTGGAATTTATTTTTTCTAGGGTTTTGAACTGCCCAAAGTGCCCGCCTCCTAACAGGGTGTCGTGGTAGGAAGTTATTATTTATGGCACATAATACTTAGGCAAGTTAGTTTATGCTCCCCAGCCGGTGTATGCTGTTTCATATAAATTTCCCCGTTGGCTGAAATGGTGCAACACCTCGTGAGGCGACGGTATTTCGGGGAGGCTTTGTCCAATTCAGTTAACGCTTATTTAAGTTGTTGAATGTGCGGATCGTTAGCATATTCCGCTAAAAACGGTGACGCTGGTTGATCTAGAAGGGGTAGCAACAAAAGATGTGGATCATCATCTACTTTAATATACTCTTGCTCATGAATATATTCCTGCAGAAAAAATATTTCCTCATCATTTTCAACTTTGATGAGAATGTGACAGTTAAGACGTGAGTCGAGACATGTAGTTGTTATTTTCTGAGAGCTGTTGTCACGAGTAATCTCCATATTAACGTTAAAAATGGTGAAAATTGTTTTGGCTATGGCATGCATGCACAAGTATTCCTCTTGTAAGATGGCTTTCACGACTCTCGCTTTATCTGTTGTGTGAAAGTCAGCTTTAATTAGTGGTTTAATGTCAGGCCAGTTGTTGGTGATGTATTTTCCAATGGTTATTTTGGTTTCAGCAGCCTTCTGTGGGTCTTGGAAGAGTGATTCCGCTAAGGCTGTGTAAAAAGATGTGCATTGTATAAATGTGTGCTTTACTTTGTATTGTGTTGCATTTATGGTAACAGTGGTCATGTCAGCTGTCCCAACTGTAAGTATACAACTGAGCGTGTCGGCTAGGGTGTTCAATTTTCCTTTCACAATTTTTGCCTCGAACTCATATTCGGTTAATGCGATGGCCAACCTTTGAATATGTATATTATGTTTGGTCATAGATTGCAGGTAACGGAGACTGTCATGATCGGTCTCGATGACCAACTTTCAGCCATAAAGAAATTGTTAAAAATATATTATAAAATATTTTATTGCCTATAGTTCCCTCTCCGTAGCTGAACATTTTCGCTCGTTCAGCGATAACTTTTTCGAAGTGAACGATATTATATGGCGTTCCTTGGTCGCGGAATTCTCCTGTAACAATACTGCGCCAATGGCTGTCTGTGATGCATCGTTGGTAGATGCTCTTCAAATTTCGCCACTATGGGTGGTTAACTAAGAGCCATTTTTAATTGTTGGAAGGCTGTTTCCTCTTTCTTGCCCCATTGAAAAGGTGTTGTCTCTTTTGTAAGTTCGGTGAGGGGTTCCACTATTTGGGTGTAATTTTAAATGTAGCATCTTAAATAGGATGTAAGGCCGAGAAATGTTCGTATTTGATTTACATTTTTGAGTGATGCCATTTGCTGGATAGTTTGAATCTTTCGGGGTCCATCTGGATTACTGTGGGCATTATGTAGTTGCCAAGAATTTTTATTTCGTATTGTGGTGAATTTTACACATATTGCTATTAATTTTGACATTAAACATTCGTAGCTGTTCCATAACTTTACAAATGTTGTTAATTTGTTCAGTTAAAGCATTACCAATTATGAATATTTCGTCTATACAGGCGAGCGCCATGTTCCAGCGGAGTGGAACTAGCATAATATCAACAAAATTCAGGAAGAAATTAGGACTGGTGACGAGGATCATTAGCATACGAGCATATTCCTGAAGTCCGGTTACATCCACACTAAAAGCCAATTCATGCCTATCTTCCTTGTGGACTGGGATGGCATAGAACCTGTCTGCGAGATTGGTTGTTGGAATTTAGTAAGGTGTTGGTTTAATAAACGGAAGTCTGTTAGGAACCTAATATCCCCTTGGCGTTTGGGGATTACCAATGATGGTGCGGCGTATGCAGAATCAGATGGTGTTATAATATTAAAGTTAAGCATTTGCTGCTTTTGTATAAGTACATCCTCCCTTAATTTTGGGTTAATGCGATAAGGTCGCATATGAATTGGTTTGTCCATGTTCAAATCTAATTTTATTTCATATGCATTCGTTTCCGTGAGCCTATGAATGGAGCTAGTGAATCGATCGGCGTATTTGTGCAGTAATGTTTCTAACTGGTGTTTCTGTTCGTGTGGCAATTCTGGGTGAATAGTCCCTAATGACATGTTTTCTGTAGTATCTTCCGTCTTAGTTATTTTGTTTATATGAAATTCGATGCAGTTACTGTTATCATATTCTACAGAGTTGGTATTAATGGGAATTTCAATAATTTTATCATTATTTGAAGCAAAGATAACCATCATACCTTTGTTTAATATTGGCACAACATCGTATTCTTCATGAAATCGAGTCCTAGAATCATATCAAGTTTCAAGTTATCTATCAATAAAAATTCTTGTAAAAAGTTGTAACTGTTTATATGAATATTGGCTTTAGTTTTAAATTGGGAAATCTCAATGTTTTCTGTCGCCCTTACCATAGAGAAAATTCCTTTCATAGGTTGCCACTTTTCTTTGCTAATTATCGTGGTCGCCACGCATGGACAGGAGCAGTCTGTATCCAATAGTGCATTGTATGTTTTTCCCACCAGGCACTCAAGGACACACAGTGTTGATATTCTCACATATCCCGTGCGGCAATCATCCTTTGTTACTACCCCAGATTCCTCGCTCAATGCTTTTATGAACGGCCGGTGGCTCAGGTTTTTCTGACCTCTTTCATCATTACCATCCAGTACAGTGTTATTGTTTACAGGTGCGCCCATTCCAGCGCACTGTAACTTGATCTGGGTTGTGCCAATGCCGAACCGCTGTTTGAATTTCCAGAAACACGTCGCAATGTCAGTATGAAACAGTGTCGTCTTATTGGGGAACGATGGACATTCCACAGCACGGTGTGATGTATACAAGCAAAGCACGCAGGTTGACACTAATTCCGTCCTCGGCCCGACAAACGCTGGCCTTGGCTCTCTGGCATAATGCTTCTCCTGTGTCGCGCATTCCTGATGGGTTACTGGCTGGACAGGGGCAGTCGCTTTCGTGTTGATGCGTGGATAGCATTTCACGGTTGTTTCGCGATGTTTGGAATATGATGTGGCCCAGGCGCTCACCTGCATTTCCATGATACGCGGGGTGTTGTGTGACTCGGCGACGTGATCTGTTTATTCCCTGCCTCAGCCTTGCAATCATTCAGTTTTGGAAACAGCTCCCAGGCGCTACCCTGGGAATCCTGTACAATAATGTTGCTTGGCAGCTTGAAGTAGGTTTGATGGGTGCGGAGGGGGGAGGGTGTTAGCTTCTCCTCGCCTCCGCAAACTAATTGATAACCAACTGGGTGGCCAAGGTTCCTCACAAGGAGCCGATCTACCCCCGCGCTGAGGGAGTAGCGTCCCAGTGATGTAAAATGGCGGCGGGGCGTACTTTTGTTTTGGGTGGGACATGTCTGCTTGACATGTTGGAATCGCCGTTCTCACCACGCTGGCGGTTCTGATTATTACACGTGGTCATTAAGGACCCTGCCTGTTTGTCGCCTTTTGCCCCATACTTTAGTTTATGTATATTTGGCATGGGGTGATTTTTGTTTGTTCGTGCTCTTAAGGGGCCTGTCTGCCTGTTGTCTGTTATCGATTTGAGCACCTGGTTATAATGTTTGTCATAGCGGGTGGTGCCTACTGCCCCCTTGTGAAGGAGTTTTTTGACTGATATTGTTTTTGACCATATTTTCTGTTTCCCGTGGGGTGAGTTTGTTTTTGGTGACTGATATTGCCCGCGGAATGTCTGTTGTCATGGTGGTTATGTTGTTCAGATTCTGGCTTGTGCTGGTTCTAGTTGTTGTTGAAAAATGTCTGTTTCCCATATGTTTGCTCTTGTGGAGTGGTTTAGTCGAAATGGCACGATTTTGATTGTTGGGTGGTTGATGGTATTGTCGTGGATTTTTTGGGTAATAGTAGTTTTGGGCGTGTCTTTGGTGCATGATTGCTATATTGGCGAGTTCCTCTTTCAGTTAAGTGATGTCCGCCTGAGGGAGTCTGTTTCAGACAGTGTGTGATGGCCAGTAATGGTTTCGTTGTATTTAAAAAGTCCAAGTTCTACATGTTGGACATTTGTTATAATATCGTCTAACATGTTGTTTTTCAATCGTACGATCTTATCTGCCAAGGAAGGGAGTAAGGATCGCCTGAAAATATTTATAGAGTCACTGTCTGTGACTGTTGGATTGTTTTTTCTACGGTAATACATGAGGGGGTCTATATGTTTTTAAGGGCTCTAGTGGAGCATCTACTTTGTGTTGAACAACAGCTGTTTGAGATATTCCTATGTTGCGGATGTAGAGAAGGTAAGTTTTCAGTTTCTGAACAATGCCTTGCCATGTAACATTATCTGCTTGTGAATGGAGATAATTATCTAGTATATGATTTGGGAACCTTTCACATAGTATTTGAGTTTCTCACATTTCTCCTCATCGATTCAGTTGTTGTTTTCCGCAGGTTGGTTAAATTGGTCTAAAAATTCCGTCCATTTTTTCGGTAATGTACCCTGAAAAATTTGGGATGCGTAACAGCTGTTGCACGATTATGTTGATTGGTGGGGGATTTGTCATGTTGTCTGTTGGTGGTGTAGGTTCTAAGGGTGATGCCAAGGGTGCGTTTTCATACAAATTCTCTTTGGTATTAGTGTAAATATGTACAGGTGTCAAGTAGCCTGATGTTTCTGGTGCAGTATTTTCATTAGTTGGTGTTGTTGGTAGAAGGTCACTAGTTGTCATTTTGTTAATTAAGCTACGTGTAATGCATGTAGATATTGTGTTAAACTGGTCAATTAAATCTGGGTTTTCGTTTAGCAGTTATTCCATGGATTCAATAAAGTTTAAAATTTATCGGGTGTGTTGGTGTTTCTGGCAGCTAGTTTCTTTTGTGTGTCAGACAAATCGATTTTTGTGTTTTTATGATGTATCGTGTTGTTTTTAAAAATTATATGCACTGTGGATCCGTCATAAAGTTTTATAGCATGATTCCTAATTATCTATCATGCACGCACAAAGCTGACTTTAAGATAATATTTCCATGTTGAACACACTTGTGGAAATTGTGTTAGCAGATTAACTGTGGTCCGAAAAGCGGCCGATATCTGTCATGCATTAAATCTTACAAGCTTAAGCACACACTCTTACTACGCTACTCTGGACGCCTTGGTTTGCTGACGAATCTGCAAGTGGGCCGTGAAATTACTTTAATGTTCCTTTTGCGTCACTGAATGCTAACTCTAATGTAATATGTTATACTTAGCGATTTTGGCAGGGAATACAATCCTGTGGGCTGGTGTAAGCTTTGTACTCGATTTAAAATTGTTACAAGGGCTAATTTTCGCAGTTAGATTTAATTTATACTACTATGTTCCATTGATTTTACCGCTCGGAGTGCTCTAAAAGGGGAGGTCGGAAGCTTCGGCTGCCTCCACCATTTGCTGTGACCTGTTCTGTAGATGAATCAGGCCATGCAAGGAAGGGGGATGCCAGGAGCTAGATGATAAAGCACTCTTACAGTTTCATACGGTTTTATTAATCACAGCTAGATTTACACTTAGCAATTAAAATAGCCTTCGGCTAGTACAATAATTTACTCTTTACTTTACAGCGGCAAATATCAATAATAGTTAAGACATTTAATTAAATTACAACACAGACAGCTATAGACTGCTCGTGACTTGAGAAGTCTTAAGTATTTATGCCGAGCACCCTAATCCTGCATAACCTCAGATGCCCTACTGGGATTATATTTACCCTTAACTGCCTTGGCGGCGTCGTCTGTCGAGACCCCCTCGACAGTGGCAGTGCTGGGCGTCGAAGTCGTGACCACGGCCCTGTGGCCATCACTGCTGGCATCTCACTGATCCCTCTGGAGCAAGATGGCTGCGAGACACCATCGTCCTAACCTTATATACTACCCCGCCTAGCCTCACGACCTTCCTCGGCAGGGAGAGTGTTTTCAAAACAGCGGGACTAGCTCGTCATGGCCGCACTGTCCCAGGTGCCCGAGCATCGCTTGTCAGCCCCAGCTAACACAGCTTGCAGCAATGAACATATAAATATGGGAATATAAATTTAATTTTAATATCATTATATAAGTATGTATATAAATATGAGAATATAAGATTAATTTAGATGTTTATTAATAAGTATGTACATATAAAAATGGAAATATAGAAGTAATTTAAATTTATATATTTAGATATATACATATGCCTACAGGCATATTTTAATAACATATTTTTATGTACGTACCTCTGTGTTTTCATCAGGGGCGAACGACTATGTGGGTTTTTTCAGAGTGCTCCCATACCACGAAGATGAATTGTGAACACAAAGGTGGCAGGCCTTGACCTCTGCCATCATGGATAATAATCGCTAACTGGTTGTCGCCAGTGTTGATTATGCGATTGTGTTATCCCCTATGTTCAAATATGCCAGTGAAGGAGTTCCGAGCGAAGAGTCCTTTTAATGCGACGACGATCAATTGAGAAGCATGTGGGAGCCTGCTGTAGTTCTGGGCACTTTTTTTGCTAAGTGTGAATACAGTTCACCCAGGAAGCAATGAAATGTACCGAGGGACCTGGATATATACTTTTGAAACCGAGAGTATAAAACAAAATGTTCGCATTTCAGCTCTTAGAGAGCTATATAATTTTATTTAAAAATTAATGGAATAATTTTTTTACTTGCGACCCACACACACACACACCGCACTTACCACTGCACTTAGCACCACCACCAATCCACCACCAATCCATCACTAATCCACCATCATCCACCACAACCAGCCCTACATGACCCCAACTTGGCACCTACATGACCCCTCTATGACCCCTGCATGACCCCTATATGACTCCTACATGACCCCTCAATAGCTCCAGAGCTCCAAAATAACTCCACGACCACCTCACGTGATTTTCCAGCTGTAATCATGTGGTAACTCTGTGATTGGTTGGTCGGTGTCTGCACGAAATATTAATGGTGCGGTATGATTGGTTCAAACTCAATATAACATCAAAGGGTTTGCATACGCATACATTATAAGCAGTAGGGAGATAGGCTGTGAGGCTTAGAGTGACAATGACTGTTGTAAAGATACATAGTCTAAGCTAGCTTCTGCATCTTTGCATAGAGTTTTTTTCGAGTTTTTATTTTGAAAGCATTGAGGTAAAGGTCTAGGTAGTCTGCATATAATATGGTGGTGGTAGTCTATAATGTATTATGCTTGTTGAATTTCATCTATTTTTTCTCGAGTTTTTTTATTTTCAAAGTCATTTAAGGTCATGGGGTTAAGGTTGAGGTAGTCTGCATCTAATATGGTGGTGGTAGTCTGAAACGTATTATGCTTGTTGAATGTTATGTATTTTTTCTAGAGTTGTTATTTTCAAGGTCATTCAAGGTCATGAGGTCAAGGTTGAGGTAGTCTGCACCTAATATGACAGTGGTAGCCTGTAATGTAATATGCTTGTTGACGTTTATGCATTTTTATCGAGTTTCTGTTTTCAAGGTCATTCAAGATCATGGGGTCAAGTTCATGGTAGTGTGCATCTAAGTTGTAGTTGCAGTTGTAGGTGTAATGTATTATGCTTGCTGACTTATGCATTTTTTTCTCGATTTTTTTTTTTCATGAGTCATTCTAGTTCTTGGAGTCAAGGTCATTGTCATTGGCTTCTAATATGGTGGATGGGTGGTGTCTACCAAGATGGTGGTCACCTACCAAGATGGCGGTCGCCTACCAAGATGGTGGCCTCCAGTAATGTATAATCAAATGATGAACAAAAAATCAAGATGGTGGAATGATTATAGGTGAGGGGAGTGGGGGTGAGGGAACCAGTGTTTTGCTGGGGATAGAATGAATGAGACTAACGGTGCACCACCGTTAGGATGGTGGGGCCCTTCGGGAATATAAGTTTTAAAAAATTATAAATTTTTGAAATATTTTTAAAATAATTTTTAAAACATTTTTTATAATTTAATTTTAATAATACTTTTTTTGGGGATTTCTTTGGAGTTCTTTGAATTTTTTGGGATTTTTGCATTTGTAAGTCAAAGGTCAAAGGTCATTTGCATACAATTAAAATGCAAGATGGATGATGCTTAGGTCTGAGCTATCATGTATACCTTGTAACAATTTGTCATAGGGTATGCATATAAAACTAATATGGCCACCACTGCTCTGTAAGTCCTAAGGAAGCCCCTCAAATTGATTAAATTGGCGAAAATTGGATATCAGGGACTTTTTCTGCACATGGGGGGCTTCTACCATTTTCGGGGGCTTCTTTTATTTTTTGAGGGAAAAAGGGAAATTTTTAAGGCAAAAGGAACATTTTCAGGGCATTTTACTCGATTTTGAGGGAAAAAAGTGAAATTTTGAGAGAAAAAGGGAAGAATGGTGGCCAGTGATGTAACAACATGGCGGCCGGGCGAATCCGAATCCGGTGCCAGATGCCGTTGTGCCAGACGTCTTATTTTCCTACTACTCTAGAATGTTTATAATAAGTAAATTAATTAAATTTTAATATACATAATGTGTGTTTAATTTCTCATACCCTTCTGCTTCTCTGAAAGACATTAATTCAGTGCTCTAAACAATCGATGGAGATAGTCTGTTTTAAATAACGTTTATGTGAGTGCATGCAGGAGGAGAGCTATGGTTCGATCTGAAGCATTGTGCCTTACTCGGGTCGCTTAAAATGGATACTTTTTATATTGCGAACGAATGAAATGAGGGGAATATTTTTTATAAATGTTTTGCAACTACTTAGATGGCTTGGACAGTTCGTCAGGTCAATTGGCCTGGTATGTTAGTATGGCCCTTTTGTACGTCGGCTCTGGTAGAAATGTTTTGCAACGAATCTGCGAAGAGGTTAGCTACGATACTCTTATTAAAATTGCTTTTTTTTTTTTAAATCAGAGATTTTCTATCATCGTTTGATTGTATATGTGGGTGGTTAGGCAGGTTAGTATTGTGAGGTTGGTTTAGCCATATTTCAAGGAACTGGTCTCGTCAGGAGTTTGTCTTGGGCACAGTCAGTCTCGTCAGGAACCAGAATTGTGTGAGTTGTCTTAGTAGAGTTTGTCTTTGTCATGGTCACTTGGATTCAACATTGTGGTTGGGTGACGTCATATCGTGGTGGCTGGTTGGTTCCTGTCCCACGACCCTCTCTAAGCCAGAACATTCGAAATTTGAATTTTTTACAAATTTTTAAATAAATTTTTTAATAAAATTGATTTATATTTTCTTAAATTATTTTGAGCAGTTTATATATATTTTTTTTAGGGAATTTCATAACAATTTTGCTAATTTTTAGGTTCAAAATCATTCAACATCAAGATCTTGGGTTGAGGTCAAGGTCACCTGGATCCAAGGTAGCGTTCGGTTTACGTCAGTGTAGTTTTTACCTCGGGTGTTAATTTGTTCTCTGTTTCTTTATTTAAATTTTTTGGGATTATTTCAATTTTTTGCTTCGAGGCCATCCAAGGTCAAGGACGAAGGTCTAGTTCATTAGCATATATCATGATTGACGAGATGGACACTGACTGACCTAGCGAGGACCAGTGATATTGGAAGTTTAGTCAATCCACTTGCTACTGAACCCTGCACCTCCTATATGAAGATCTTTAAATAATTTTTAAAATACGTTATTTTAATTTTTAAAGTTTTTTTTTTATGTTTTATAATTTTTTAAAGAATTTTTTGGGATTTTTTGAGTTCAATGTTATTCAAGGTCACTATCACAGGGTCAAAGTCAAGGTCATGGGTCAAGGTCAAAGGTAACCTGAATCCAATATGGTAATCGGGTGAGTTTAGAACATGGCTGCCGGCCGGCGCCTGGATTCCTGATACCCCTATGTCCCATTTAATATACATTATGCCCGACTTCTACAAATTATGCTACTTACGTTCTTTCTCCAAATAAAGTAAACAAAATAACTCTACCGCCGTCTTTCTCATTGTCTAGAATTTTAATCTTGTGGGAAACCTTCTATCGAAAATTGCACACGTCCAATTACGAAAACATACATGAAACGGCCAGCAGATGGCCAAATCTTCCATAGAACCATCCATACAAGCGACCATACACGTTTGCATGGAATTGTAGAAGGAATCTCCCAGTGGCATATAGGCTTAACGTATTCAAACAAAATGCCAAACTTTGGCCAACATACACTACATGGCTACATGAGGTTATTTATTAATTTTTAATACTTAATTTGTTCTTTCGGTATGCATACCTGCATTTCGTTGTAAAATCATTGGTAATGTTGAAAACCATTACTTACCTTACTATGTACTGCACCACCACATGCTTTCCAACTCCTTAACACTGCATGATATTGTATCACAACCTTTACTTACCTTACTATGTACTGCACCACCACATGCTTTCCAACTCCTTAACACTACATGATATTGTATCACAACCTTTAGGTCCACTTGTTTTACCGCCAGTGTCATTTTTTTCCATTTATATTTGTTTCTAACCAGATGAAAACATAAGATGGAGAAAGAATTTTGTTTCCTACGTTGGCAAAGGAGTAATAGCATCGAAGCAGCTGTCTTTTGCGTAGCAGGTGGCCTCCAGCGAGCATAGTGTCATCGGCGTCGCATGTTGGCTTCCATTGACATTCCGTGCATTACCCGCTCTCCGATACAACTCACTGCCTACACAAGGATTTCGTCATTTGGTTTATTGAATCGTCTAGTGTTGCTGATTGGTCCACGGCGTGATATGGCGGTGTCTGTTAACAGCTTTTTTGTCAAGTGATGGGGACTATGGCTGCCATGTGGAGGTGTGTTGAAGGTAACAATATCTTCCCTTTATTAGCTTCTTATGCAAGCATTATTTAATGTAAGAAAACTGTATTTTCATCCTTGTAATCACGTTTAATTTGTTCATTGCACCATTTTGTAATTGCAGTGCGAGGTAATAATGTAAGGCAACTTTACTGGTAGGTATGTCTATAATATTATGAAATCATTGTTTATGCAAGTCTCTTTTGAAAGTGTGAACAAATATCTATTTCATATAACTATTTTTTTAAGTCCGAGAGTTGCGTAAATAATGAAAATGAACTCAGATGCGTAAATCGTGTTCTTTTTTATGTTAAATGGTGACGTTTTGAAGGTTCTACCGCTGCGTTAGTGTATAACGTTTGGGGCAATGCAGAAAATTCATCAGAAAGTAAGTATGGATGAAATTGGGCAAGTTCAACATTTCGAGAAACTGAGTGTTGGTGCTCCTAAGCAAATGTAATGCTAGTGTCAGTTTATAGCAAATTCATATCCATCCTTAGTTCGCAAATAACTATCGAAGTATTATGTAACATTTCATTAAAAAGCTAAAGCTTTCTCTGTGATAATGTGGTGAAGAACGAGACAGGCTTCTCAGCGAAGACTGTAGGTCTATAATAAAAAAAACACTTAAAATATAGTTGCGGTTAACAAAATCTTCAACAAGGTTCTTACAAAATCAATCAATATAGATAAAAATTATTGATGGGACTAAGAAACAACCACCGTCAACTGGGTTGACTATGGTCACTACAAAGAAATAGGCTATGTGTAGGTTGCTCTTATCTTAGAATAAGGTTGCAGTTTACGTTCTAACAAATTGTTTGCATTATATGTACATATAATTATAAAATATGTTTGTACCAACCGATATTTATTTATTTGACCAATCACCCCTGTAATCATAGTAACCACCGTTAACGGTGCTCATCTTGTGTTTTGTACTGATATCTAGTAACACCTGGATCTCAAATCTGTGGCTACTTTTTACCTAAACTGAATATCTAGGGAATTAATCTCTGGAGAATAAAAATGTTTAGCTACGTTTTTGCCAAAATATCGCAAACGAGGTGAAATTAAATTTATATTATCAGAGTATTGATTTAAGTTATATATATAATGTAAGAGAAAACTCTCATTATTATCTCCCACCGTAATGAAAATGTCAGGGGGGGCTACCCACTTTTAACAAAAACCGTTTAGACCATCAATATTTAGGAACGGTTGATGTTGGTTGGTGTATTGAACAGTATGGACTTAACGAAAATGCCTTTTCTTGTTGCAACTGCATACGACACGCCGCTTTGGTGTAAAACGCACATAAATATTTCGGCGGCAGCAATACATTTCCAGGCGCGTAGGTAATGCCTGTGCTTCCTACAGGGAATCACACACCGACTGTCACCAGAAACAAATTGGCAACCTCAATACTGTAAGCTTGTATGTTTACGTTGCATGTTGTTTACAGTAAGTTACATGTTGTTCACAGTTATTGCACTATCGTCTGTGCAGTTGGCACAGCAGCGTAACCATAGGCGCGTAGACAGTATTGCCCACGTGCCGAAGTTCTGCGGTTGCTTTACATGAAAACGGTAGGTCCTTGGCATTTGCTACAAGAGGAACACTTTAGTTGATTAGGTCATACTGATAAATAATCTAGCATCCAATGTTCATAATTCCTGACGGCAAAAAAATGTTGTATACAATAATAGGGTAGCCACGCTTGACTTATTTTCATTTTGGTGGCAGGTATTAATGAGAGTCTGCTCTGAGGTTGAAGATCCCGATAACACAAAACAATGTTCGGGACTTGCAATTTAATTTCACTCTATTTCCAATATTTTGCAAAAATGCTGTGTAAACGATTAATTCCCGGTTTTTTTTTATCTCTCTTAATATTCAGTTTAGATTGAAAGTGCCGTATATATTTGTCACTTAATTTTGCATAAGTTCTCGAAGTCTGTCGGTCAAATTCCACCCCATCTTGTGTATACCGGTTTATTACAAAAAAAAATCTGCAGCTTCCCTGAAATAATGTGCTGAAGAGATAGAAATCCAAACTTGATCCTTAGAAATGTTTTAAACTACACACAATTTTGACATTTCGAACTGAGAATGCGTAACTGAAGTTTTTAAATCCTTACTACTATATAAATGAGAAAGTGTGTTTGTTTGTCCTTTCACGTCAAAACGGAGCAACGGATCGACGCGATTTTTTGTACAGAGATAGTTGGAGGGCAGGAGAGTGACATAGGCTACTTATTATGTCAGGAAAATATCTCAAACGGTTCCTAAAATATGATGATCAGGAATGTACATAGGTACTGGATTCAACTTTTCTTAGGATTACTGCATAAAAAAACATTGTTAAATATTTCTCCTTTCTTCTTTGTCTATGGGTTGTCTTCCATTCCTTCCCAAGAGCCGCAGTAGCTCAGTGGGTAGAGAACCATATAGTGGGGCCGCAGTAGCCCAGTGGGTAGAGAACCATATAGTGGGGACGCAGTAGCTCAGTGGGTAGAGAACCCGATAGTGGTGCCGCAGTATACCAGTGATTAGAGAACCCTATATTGGGGCCGCAGTAGCCCAGTGGTTAGAGAACCATATAGTGGGGCCACAGTAGCTCAGTGCGTAGATACACCATATAGTGGGGCCACAGTATCTCAGTGGGTAGAGAAACCATACAGTGGGGCCACAGTAGCTCAGTGGGTAGAGAAACCATATAGTGGGGCCGCAGTAGTCCAGTGAGTAGATAAACCATATGGTGGGGCCGCAGTAGCTCAGTGGCTAGAAAACCATATAATGGGGCCGCAGTAGCCCAGTGGCTAGAGATCCAAATAGTTATTTCAAGTCCTAAACTTCACGCTAGCGAAGCCGCGGGTAAAAGCTAGTACTTTCATAAATTGCCGTGTCATATGAATTTACTAATAGATGGTTCTTTAAAAAACTGATAATTAGCTTTAAATTAATTCAAAGAGCAGGAAACATAGTTCTGATCTTCCTATTTTCTGCACCGCGCTCTAAATATTCTTGGAGCCGAAATTATTCTAGAATTCGTATACAGTCTTACTTCCCAAATAAATGGCTAAATAGTACATATTTGAGCGGTTCATATTGAAAGCTTGCCGCTTTTTCTAGTACAGTATGGGAAAGAGGCAGAAATCTTGGTTCGATACCTTGAAATTTTGGAAGTTTTTTAGTGTTTTGTAGAACGGTTGTATTTCTGTATATTTAAATGCCGTTATGAGTATGTGTGAATTAACATATTCCAGTAGAAAAGTAAATGTTCTTTCATTATATGATGTTATAATTCTTTCTTATTTGTAGTGCTTAAAATTATTTCTAAATTTCCTGCTTACTAAAGTTGTAATTTGTAATTCCAATTTAATTTTAGCTTATCTAACATTATTTTATTAAAAAATGAACACATAATTTTTTTGCAATTAGGTGGGAATGTAATATTTATTTCTCTTTGAATTGCATTCTTGTGGATAAAATATAAATGCGAAATTTGAATTTATTCTTGTATCATTCTAATGGTTTTATTCAAGTAGTTAATTTAGGTTCTGTTCTCTCTTTATGTTTGATACTTACGTCCTACATGTCAGTAGAATTATTTAGTATGTTTTAGGCCATCAGCGTCATGCGTCGGTGCTCGGAGCTGTTCCTACTCTGTCATTCCGGTCAACCGTCATGTACACCATTGTATCGACAACATGACTTGATTTACTCCCAGAATCACTTCAGAAATCAATAATTTTACCTAAAGATTTATTTTTTTTCACCGAAAAAAATCCCCAACAAATGTAAAACTGTCTCGATCGAATGAAACTCGCCGGAATGAAAGGGCGGGGGAAATGAGAAGACCCGCCGACCAGCGGCATCGTCTGGCACTATTACAACATGCAAAAATCCAGGAGCGACCCCACCGTGAATCAAACCCGGTTGACTTAGGTGGGAGGCGAGTAATCTAACCGCTACACCACCGCGGCCCCTTCACGTACTCAATGACTACAAATCATGACGCAAAGGATAGTGGTGCAGATGCATTGCCACATATTTTGAAATCATTCAGAAAAAAGGTGTGATAACTTTTTGTATGTGGTATAGATATTGCACAGTTTGTGCAATTATATTATAAGCTAATTACAGATTAAAACTATTTTGTGATATGTATATGTTTTTCATCGTGAATAATACGAAAGAAAGACGATCTTTGTATCGATAAGAGCCCATCATATGTGCACCATAACGGCGCACATAATCCGGCTGCCCCATCGAAAAGATTTGTATTATAGTTATTATGATTACGTGTAATAAACTGCTCACAAAAAGTTTAGCATTTATCGGAATCCAGGATGTTATATCGAATAAAAATAGTTTACACCTACTTATAATACCACATTAAGTGGGGGCAAAAAAACACAATACTCGTTTACATCATCCCAGTATTAAACAAACAAAAGTCATAAACTGAAAATCAACTTAAAAAAAGGACTCTCATTAGTTTCAATATGAAACTTTAAGATCTTCACGTATGCATTCACACACCTCAGTGACGTGTAGGATCTTCACTATTCCTGAGGCGCGCTTGTATCAGGCAAGGCTTGCAAAAAACAAGATCATTGAGCATTCCCGGACGTAAATTGTCCCATTCCTCAATTGCGGCTGTTTTTAAGGCCTGGGGTTGAACCTACTGTGTATGCGTGCAATACGCGTATCGCTGGAGGGGAAGACGCCAATTTGTACATGATTCACCCGTAGGTACGATCCACTCCGACTAGAAACATAATTATTACCTCCTAGATATGCCGAACGGGGAATATGCTAAACTTTTTGTGAGCAGTAAATGTAATTATTGTTAAATCTATGCAAGTTATATTTTTCATTCGAACACATAGAAATACTTTTTACGTTTTAATTGGTACATATACATTTAAAACAAAATTAATTTGCATGTGAAAAGAATTATAATACATCCTGTACATTTAATTTTATTACACGTTGCGCCGTGTAACGAGTAATGCTGTTATACGAACTGCTACTTCATTAAAAAAATTAACTGTCTCCAAAATTTAAAATTAATCATATCTGTAGAATTGTTGTGCCCTAATTAGGCCTACATACTCACGGTTGTAATTTATGCCTGCACATGCAATGAATTCTTTAAATTTAAATTTAGTTCAAGCTATACTACTAGTTGGCAATTTAGAGTGGAATCATGGTTATGCAGATGGAGGCATTTTTACAATAATTGTGCGGCAGTACCTTTGTGACGCGGCACTCTGCGACGTTGTCGTCGTGTATGTATGCGTTTATTGCCCCTTTATTCTGATGCGACAACGAAAAATAACGGAATCCGGTATACTCAAACAATCTTTAAAGTTTGGTTTATACGGGGTGTAATATAACAAATTATAATAAACATCAGAGTGGGGTGGATGAGCACAAATGCAGCATATTTCATCAAGGAACAAATTGTTTAAAGCCATAGTTAACCCTCAATAGCAGTGTCAATGTGCAAGGGCGTGTATGCAACTACAATAATTAGGCAACAGGCAGTGCAATGAAGCGGCAGTTTATGTACACATTTGGACCGAGGGCACGGGGCTCGCAGTGTCTGTTCAAAGTCTCGGCCACCGTTGTCCACAGAGGCAGTGCAGCGCTGAAGCATGTTGCGAAGCACATTACAAAGGTTTCCGGCGTGGCATTGGTGGTGTCAAACAGCTCTCCATATCCCAGTCATGACCTCATCCCTCGTGTCAAGTGGTGTGGCATACACCATCGATTTGACGTGGCCTCACAGCCAGAAGTTAGGTGGCGTGACGTCAGGTGAGCGTGGTGGCCATGCTGTGGGGTCTCCCCTACCTACGTATATACCAGTTCGGAGAGTGCACGTCGTCAATATGCCAGCGAACAGCAATGGCGAAATGAGGGAGGGGGAGGCATCCTGCTGCAGTCACATCACCTCACGAGCACCTAAAGGAACACCCTCCGAGTATTCCAGTAACAAGTTCTCAGGGACCGGAGTTACGTAGCACCGCTGGGAGTGAGACCATGCGGTACTGCGCAGTGTTATCAGGCCCGCAGAACTGCGTACAGGCTTGTTACAACACCAAGTACACAAAGTTGCATACCTGCCCTGCACATTGACACTGCTATAATCGGGTTAACGATGAATGTTATACAATTTGTTCTTTGATGAAAAATGCTCCATTTGTACTCATCTATCCCACTCTGGTGTTTATTATAATTTATTTAAGTACACCCGGTATATTTAAGTACATTTAAATTGTGTTGTTATATCTGAGAGTATTTTTATAAATACGTGTGTCTTAACAAAAAATTATATAACATAGCTTAAACTTGCTTTACAAAAATTGACAACTGGAAGAAAGTAATCAACGATGGTTATATTTAATCCCTATGTTTCTAGCTTATAGTATGGGCATTTATGTGAGGCTCATATATGTATTTGACTGTTTATAAATAAACTTATGATTATGACTATCCGAACGCTCACCACATGCACGCCAGTTTATTTTAACAGATATATGCTATTGTCATACTTCTTCTTGTTCCTTGTCGCCTGCAACAGGTCGCAGGTGCGTTAGAAACAAGTTATATCGCACTCTATCGCATCGCCATCGCCTGCTGGCTCACCTCTGATTGGCTAGTCACTTTTGTCGCACTATCGCTGTAGCACTGCCGCACAATTTTACCAAAATCCGCTCAATCTGCTATGTATGATCGGCATGATCTGCGAATGGGTGCATCGTGCATTAGGAGATATCTAAAAATAAAATAGGTTCTATATAATTAGCGTTTGTGCGTATACGGGTGCCTGAGTAAATACATTTTCAAGGAAAATTTTTTTTTTTTTTCGGGAACTTTACTTATCATTTATCTGGGGTTGCCACTTCCTGTTTTCATTCTATCAGATAAACATAATAGCCGAAAGTGGCTAGAAACCACATATTTACAGTTTGCTTACGTAATTACCTAAAGGAATGAGAAAAATACATAATGAAACTTGCAGATAAAACCGTTGACTTTATTCACGTGTGATTCTTTTCCACTGTTACATACCTAATATGCTATCAATTCAGTTTCAATAAGTGCATGTTGAAGTCTTTGTATGTCATTACATACTGATTTTTAAGGTATATCATCATATTGAAGTATCTAACATTTTTATTAGGAAGTAGTCTTCAATAACCGTTAGCAATGTTGTATTATGAAGTTTACGAAAAAAAAGTATTACATTAAAATGTACACACCAGACGAGATGGATAAAGTAAATGTTTTCAGTGAAATGACACACACGTCCTGCACCTTCTGGTTGCTTACATAAATTATTTTATATTTTAAACTAAGAAAATATTGCAGTATCTATTTACACCACATTTTGTTTCCGAATCTTACGAGCATATGTGACATAAATTAAAAGAAATAATTTTCTCTAAAATATACTTACTGGTATTTTAAGACAGTATAGCCAAGCTAAGAAGTTGCTATTTCGCAGAATTTGAGTAAAACAATGTGATTCATTACATTTGAGTTTTTCCCTTATGCCGTACATTTCTACATATTTATAATTTACAGTGAAGAAAAAATTAATTATACTACAAAAATGTTTTGGAGAAAATATCTGTTGAAAAAACATGTATGCTGTCGTAGCCTGCAAGATACCCTGATTACTAAACTATCCTAAAAGTATTTCTGTTGCAAACAGTTTACTACATTATGGGAACTACAATAAAACAAGTGCCGTGGTATTTTAAAGGAGATCGTATAGTGTCATGTTGTAGTATGTATGTATCCAAGAAGTGATAAAAGTATTTCTGTTGCAAACAGTTTACTACATTATGCGAACTACAATAAAACAAGTGCCGTGGTATTTTAAAGGAGATCGCATAGTGTCATGTTGTAGTATGTATGTATCCAAGAAGTGATAAAAGTATTTTACTGTATATGATATACATACTTTATTTCTTTTTGTTTTCAAAGCGGGTGGAAGTGTTGTCTCCCTCTACACCTCAATATTTTAATCCATCACAGATTCAACACACAGTGGAAATAAATCCCGACCATTAATTTCACTGGAAATTATTTTATCGAAACGTGGGTGCAATAACATATATATTTTATTTTCAATGTTCAGCAAACCTACGCACAAACATTATGTCTAAATGAGTAAATGTGAGAGAAATATACAATAGAAAATATGTGTGATACATACATCGAGATTTTATACTTACACACTTTCACGAATTCATAGTGTTTGTCTCTAATTATGATTCTGCGTGATAACTCATTTGGATCATATATGGTTGACGAAACTAGTTTTTTTGGTGCATTTATGATATTTTTCTGTACTTCTTGGAATTTATCTACGACTCATTATTTTATTTTAACTGCAAGTGCAAATGCATTAATATCTTATGAGTGGTCACCAAAAGACTATTTTTTTTCTTCTTATAACTGGTTGTTAACTGACGTTTTTCTTTCAGATTTATTTATTTACACGTGGGTTTCCATAGTAACTTATGTGCGGTTTCATATTTTCTATATCTGCTGGTGGAACAGGGTAGTAACCTGTGTGTGGGTCCATAAGTTCTTCATCGCCGTGAGGAATTGGGTAGTGATCTATTTGAGGCTCCATGTCCCCTTGTTCTGGACGTGGAACCGGATAGTAGCCGATGTGTGGCTTCATAGGTTCATCGCCTTGAGGAATTGGGTAATAACCGATGTGTGGGTCCATAAGTTCTTCATCGCCGTGAGGAATTGGATGGTAATCGATTTGAGGCTCCATGTCCCCTTGTTCTGGACGTGGAATCGGATAGTAGCCGATGTGTGGCTTCATAGGTTCATCGCCTTGAGGAATTGGGTAATAACCGATGTGTGGGTCCATAAGTTCTTCATCGCCGTGAGGAATTGGGTAGTGATCTATTTGAGGCTCCATGTCCCCTTGTTCTGGACGTGGAACCGGATAGTAGCCGATGTGTGGCTTCATAGGTTCATCGCCTTGAGGAATTGGGTAATAACCGATGTGTGGGTCCATAAGTTCTTCATCGCCGTGAGGAATTGGGTAGTGATCTATTTGAGGCTCCATGTCCCCTTGTTCTGGACGTGAAACCGGATAGTAGCCGATGTGTGGCTTCATAGGTTCATCGCCTTGAGGAATTGGGTAATAACCGATGTGTGGGTTCATAAGTTCTTCATCGCCGTGAGGAATTGGATGGTAATCGATTTGAGGCTCCATGTCCCCTTGTTCTGGACGTGGAACCGGATAGTAGCCGATGTGTGGCTTCATAGGTTCATCGCCTTGAGGAATTGGGTAATAACCGATGTGTGGGTCCATAAGTTCTTCATCGCCGTGAGGAATTGGGTAGTGATCTATTTGAGGCTCCATGTCCCCTTGTTCTGGACGTGAAACCGGATAGTAGCCGATGTGTGGCTTCATAGGTTCATCGCCTTGTGGAATTGGGTGATAACCGATTTGCATTTCCATATTTCCATTTTCTGGATGTGGAATTGGGTGATAACCAAACTGTGGCTTCATAAATCCTTCATCACCGTGTGGAATTGGGTGGTAATTGATTTCTTGATTTTCGTGTTGTGGTGGTTTGTAACCAATCATTGGTTCCACACTTTTTTCTTCAGCTTGTGGAAGTGGACGGTAGCGATCAGGCGCTACATCGTAGTTTTCCTTTTCGGCCAGGCACACAGCCAACAGGCACAGAGGGATTACATGCAGAACTGCAAACAAAAATAAACAAATACAAATATATTTGCAAAATTGAATATCAGTTTCAATGTAGGCATATCTACTGTTAATGACTGTTGCATTAGAAATTATGCAGGCATTGTAATGGTTATATAATTGCTTAATATACATAACATATAATAATGGTTTTCAAATAACTTTAATTACAACCTATGAATTGACCGAAGCCTCTTACCAAAATGCATTCGTAACTCATGTAGAAAAGTAATATAGTGTAAATTAAACCCACTTATTTCTAGTTTTGTACGTATTTCAAGTTAAATTATTTTGTTTAATCAAATGTGTTATCATAAGGATCCACGACCGCTTCTCCTAAAAATTAATTCTTCTGTTTATTTTTTATTTAATTATATGCACACGAATGCGGTACACTGTCCCTTTGGTGTAATTTGATAGACTTGTTTAAGCTTTGTTTGCATGACGCGGAGGAATATTCTGAAAGTAGAACTTTAGCAGTGCTTCAGAAATGTGTAAAGTAACCGTGCGTGGTCTATATTTAAAAATTATGTTTTAATAAACGACCTGCCTTCGTTCAAAATAAACTTGTATCACCTAAGCATTTTTATATAAAATATAAAATGCTATATATATAAAATGTTATATATATATATAGCTACTAAGTACAATAGTCGTGAAGAGTGATTAGGCAGAATCAACTCCTCAAGTATTGATGCAAGGCGTCAAATCATTTGAGCATATTTAGTAGCTCAATGATTGCATATAGCTTTGAGCTTTGTCTGGAGATATGTTTAGTATTGATTGCGTCCTGTGATCACTAAAAAGCAATTCAGATCCAATAAAATTTGCACAAGAACCAGGAGTTTAAAACCACATGAAAAATCGCACTACAAACCCTAACATTCACAAACTAATCCGATACGAGACATTTCACTCGTCTAAATTTCACCAGCTTCATAAGAAAGGACCCAACAAGACTCAAACACTCGCCACTATAGACGTTGGAAAAAAAAACTGACTAAACCGATCACATAGCGACCCTATACCAACTTTACAACTAAGCTGTGAGCAAATAAGTGACCATACTCCACACAAAACTATGACTTGGAATGGAATTAATATATCTGTATCATTAAACACAGCCTCTGCCAACAGGTACTCATCTCTGCTAACGATACACTAAGATCTCAAGGGGCCACGGTGGCCGACCGGTTAGCTGCCTTGCCTCCCACCAAAGCGATCCGTGCTCAATCCCCGGCCGGGTCACAGGACCTTCGCATGTGGGAATCGTGCATGCCGGATGATGCTGTTAGTTGGCGGGTTTTCTCGTGGACCTACCCCCCCCCCCCCCCCACTTTATTCCGGTGCTGCTCCATACTGACCTCAATCACCCTCATCGGCTCTGAAGACCTCACTGTTAAGAGCCCCCAAAATCTCTTCACTCACTAAAATCTCAATCGCATCCCTGAAGAAACATGGCTCCTGTGAAGTGAGCAAGTCCCGGAAGGAACGCCTTGAGTTATAGTGTTCTTCAAATACTCATTGACTTAGATGCACAATCGTATTGTGGCCTGATAGCGCCAAGTTCGGAAATATGGAGGGTACAGGATTATCTTATATCTCAGGTCACTACACTTGTCTTTTATCATTTTTCACGCCGAATTCAGAATTCCTGCCAAGGAAAGAGAACCTCCCTACTGACGGAAGATGGCTATTTTCCGACACAACTGCTGATGCGTTTCGCCTGTTTCTGCGAGATAACACAGAGGAGATCAGGAGGCAGTAACTTGCAACAGACATCACAGTGATGTCCACTATGCTACCAGTAAAATATTGTGAGGCGCCAACCTTGGCTTTGGAGCGGGTATGGGGTTATCACAAATGTCTAAACCACTGCCAACTTCGCTTACGATTATCCCATTTCTCCCATTTCTCATTACATGTCATGATATGACCGAGTAGGACTCACTATGGTGACGAATGAACAGGTTATATCAAATGTCCACACACACTTCTCTGTTAGTCCGTATGGTAAACAGCTTATTCTTTTTTTCTGTCAATTTAGCCTTTTCGTGTAACTGATCAGAAATGTTTGAACTCTAAATGTTTAAGTGTTGTACAAGTTTCTTGGCGATGGTTAGTGAATTTGCCTCTCATGCATTTGTTATACATCATTATCAACCCATGATCCGCATCTTGTACCTTCGTCATCTTGGAGAGACTGCTCACCATCAGGAAATTTTTCAAACTAGTGATCTACTGTTCATTCTGAAGTTGCATCTACGCCTCATGCGGAAACCACATCACAGTAAACGTTTTCTGTTTGTTGTGCCAATTTTAATTCGAGCAACAAAATAACCAATAAATAATGCTGTTCCAACATGATGCACAGAGAACTCTAACACATATTACGACACCTGGAGAAAGACTAAAAATAGCATGAAGGGTTCTCATCATTGTGGCCTTAATGGGTATCAATCATGGTTCGGTCGGTTTCATGCGATAGGAGGCAGGAAGAATTGAATGCACACAGTGTGCATTTTGGAAATTTATTTTCAGCCAACCTTTTACAAAATGTAACAATCATACCGACCATACCATGCTGATAGTACCGAACATACCGATGATACCAATCATATTGACAATACCGAGCATACTGACAATACCAGCTATTGTGAACATCACCATATCAACCATCTATTGGCTCTACTGATCATTTTTAACCTAATACTGACATATGCCGATCACCTCACATCAAGGCGGATTAGAATCAGTCCCCCGGTTGGGTTACTCTCGGATTTTCACATGTGGGAATCGTGCCAGACAATGCCACTGGTTGGCAGGTTTTCTTGGGGATCTCTTGTTTCCCCCACCCTTGCATTCCGGCACTGCTTCATTTTCACCTAATTTCACCCTCATATGGAGTGGGGCTTGAATTGTGTCACATTGCGTAAAATATATAAAGCTGTATTTGAAGGCATAATAGTATACGAGGTACTAAAGTGGCATAGTCGAGCTGACCTTGTGTGCCACAACAGGAATCTCATAAGTGCTCAGAGGCCGGCACTGTTGGCAGTAGTTAAGTCATATAAAACATTTGCCAATGAGTGACTCCCAGTACTAGCGGGTGTCCTGCCTGTGGATCTACTAGTTAGTGAGAGAGGATTGGTGGCAGAAAGATCAAGACAAGGAAGACTCGTCATTGAAGAAAGGAAGGAATACAGGTAGGGCAACTTGATAATATGGCAAGAGAGATCGGATTCTTCAAAAAAAGGGGAGACTAACATATGAGTTGATGCCGAGCTTTGCTGAAAGATTAAAGAGGAAATGGATAACCATGAATCATTAGAACCCACAACTATATATGGTGCATGGTAACTTAAATTCCAAGTTGCATAGTCTTGGTTTGGTCACTTTTGGAGAATGTGTTGATGACATCAGAATGTGGCTAGAAAGAGTGATGGAGCAGAGAGGACTGCAGCTTGAGCCAAGAATGGTAATGGAAAATGAAGAGGCGCATAAACTATGGGATAAATTCGAAAATTCTGATGACCCATGAGGTAATACTCGGGTAAAGGCTTTCAGATGAAGTCAAATTGTTACAAAGTGGAGAGGAGGACAGGTTTTGCATGAGAAAACTGGCTGAAAGACATGAAAGAACAACGTGGATTAGAAGGCTCCAAGAAAAGAAGAGAAGTGCAGTGCACTGTCGTTATAAAATTGGTACAAGGTCGGTATGTGGTCGGTAGATGGTCAGTAAATAGTTGGTTGTCAACTGGTCAGCATATTATCAATAGATGATCGCTGTGGTCTGTATTGTTGGTGCGATTCTTATGGTCGCTATATTGTCAGTATATCAGTAAATGGTCAGATGGTAATATGTATAGTCGGTATATGATTGGTACATAAACGGCAAATGGATGGTACATTGTCAGTATAGGTTGGTACTACATAGTCGATATATGGTCGGTTCTTCGGTATATGGCAAGGATATTGTTGATATGTGGCTGGTAAGGTCGGAGTGTATGCAGTGGCTAGCGACAGTGAGAAGTGTTTTGTGGCTCGTCAAGTTCTTTCTTTGTGAAGCTAGTGAAAAATCCATGAAAGAGAGACGTGCATCGCACTTTATTTGTAAAGATTTAGTATGATTCACATCTAACCTATTTGATATCATTGATTACGTATAATGTATGTTAATTCCCTGATATTATTTTCTTATTGTGTAAAATAATTTATTCCTTTGGTTTATTAACTGTTTGCAACTCTCCCCACAAAGAACACATTTCGGGTGAAGTGACAGTAAATGGACAGTCTATCGCATTTTAAAGCAAGTAAAGTGAACACCTACATCTCCACGTTATTTCACGCCATGAATGAAGACGACCCAGACTGTAGGGTGTGTTGAATTTTGTGAATGGGCTGTGAACATATACAATAAAATCAACATTTTACTTATGTGATTGTTTGGTCCTATGAGGCAACCTTAAATAGAAAGTAACTGTTAACCTCCACAACTGCATGTAACGATCCGAAGAAAATCCCCACGTTTTGGTATAACAAGCCAATAATCTTCCTGGGCTAACAGTATAGTGTATATCTGCCAAAGGATTTGTAGGGACATTCTTCTTTGATGAAACAGTGAAAAGTGAAAGACATGGTATCATATTGCAGGAAAATATTGCGCCAGCTGTTCACAGCTCTACTCAGATTGTGATTGATTTATCCAGCAGGACGGTGCACCGCCATATTATCATCGAGACTAATGTTCGCTCCTGGATGAAACATTTGTTGGGAGGTGCATGGGTATACGAGGAAGTGTTGAATATCCGCCTAGGTGGATACTCAACCTAAGTCTCTCTATTTAACGCCATTAGATTTAAATATGTAGGGAACACTGAAGAACACTGTGTACACCACAAAACCAAGGACACTTTATGCCATAACAGATGCGATTTTAACCGCCTGTTATGTTAACCGCTAATTATGTAGGTATTGTAGTTGTGTTATATCAGGTAAAATATGGGAAGGAGAAACCACTATAATACTTCAATAAGGTATTACAGAAGCCTGAGAGAAATTACTGTTACACGCTGGAGCTTCTGGCCATGGTGAAGACAATTTCACACTTCCGCCCGTATCTTTATGACAGACATTTTCTTCTAAGGACCGACCATGCTTCATTACACTGGCTACTAAATTTCAAGAACCCCGAAGGTCAAATAGCCCGGTGGATACAACTTCTTCTAGAATATGACTGAAATACAGCACAGATCAGGACGCCTTTGCAGCAGTGCAGATGAACGGCCTAGTAGACCATGCGAGCCATTTTGTCGTCATTGCGAAAACCAGGAAGAAAATAGTGGTGAATCGCCGAAGGTCCGGATGTTACAGTGTCTGTTAGGGACGACCAGACTTGAGGAGGAGGCAGTGTTACATGCCGCCCTTGGTGTTTCCTTCGCGTGGGAAGGCACCAATAGCTGGAGGTAAAGTTTGTAATGTTAGATGAAGCGAGCAGTCTATTATAAAGGATGCCGCCGCACGCGCCAATAAACTTATCGCAACTCGCACCTCGCTGAAGCTCATATTTCTCCATTTATCACGCAGGTATGTCGTCGTCATTTCCATTACCTTTCGCAGAACAAGTTGGATTTCCGAGAACGTTCTATAAGGGACCTATTTCAATTATAATTACCACGTGCGGAGCATTCAATGGGGTATGATTAAGAGCCGAGAGTTTGGCGTGTCGTGCGACCTTAAGCGACGGTTGGGTGATTCTGGAGCGGCGAGCGACGACTGCAACGATCTGCAAGAGTGCGGGACTGTGGACTGGATGCGTGAGTGAAAAGACATTGGGGACGATGAAAATTGACAGTTTTATCTAAACGTGTGGGAATAATCGGAGCAATTTAAGGGACATTAGCAAGAGTAAAGACTGTGATAAAGATTTAATGAAATTGGTATAGTAATTAAATATTGCACCCAATAAGAATAATAATGGTTAATAGGACGCTCAGACTGGTAAGTAACCAGATGTTTTATTGTTTGTGGCATTTATAATAAATATAATAATTGAATTTAGTACTTTTATTTTTTACTAAAACCTCCATCCATCACGAACTCAGATACGCCCATCAGACGACCAAGTAATGACGTTTTTTCTATGGGAACCAATAAAGGTTTTTTTTTTTGTGCTTCATGTAACTGGCAGCAGCTGTTTATAAGTGTTTGGAATATAGTCTCAACAACGGATGATAACATTTAGCATGTGAGAAAATTCCCTAACTGGACACTGTTTTCTGCTGCATACTGTGCTATGTCCCGTGTATTGAACGTCGTGTTTGAAGAGGGTTGAAGTTGTCTTAGCAGTCGGTATGTATTGGTACAGTCAACGTCTGTCGAGTCCAGGCGACAGAATATTCTTGTCTAATAGGGTATGCTCACGTCAAAAGACGAGCCTGGACCTCCTGGAAAGTCATTACAAGGCATAATTTCAGTATTTCATTCCAATGATTTAATCAATGGCTTTTACTAAGAATGAACTTTATGAAAACATTTTTTTAAACATAATTTAAATGACGGAAACGAATTTCGGGTGGCCATTAAACCGTAATGGTGGAAGAAACAAAAGAGGGAATTGTAGACTCTAAACAAAATTCTTCTTTCAAAATATTTCGGTTTAAGATCGATAAGTCAAGATCACGAAAAGGTCATGCCACATGTTTCCTGCTTTGTAACATAGTGTGCAAAACCATGACTAGAAACCCGAATGCTCAGCTTTTAAAGATAACTGACTCACATGCGTCCTAATTTATCTTAAACTTTCATGCATCAGCACTCATAATGTTTTCAGTAATTTAAGGATTTATTATTTTATTCTAGGTGTAATTTAAGAGATTATATCAAATTACGGAGTCAAGTTTCTTTACGTTAATCACAAGCACACAAAATAAAAGAAAGCCTAAAGGGATGGAACAGACCTCGTAACAACCTCGTCATTCCCAGATTTCCGATTTCTTTAAGTAACCATGAAATGCATCGTCGATATATGGGATCTTCATTGCTATCATTGTCTTATAAAACACACTCATTTTGGAGTGGTGGCTTAGTGCGTGCACCAAGGCACGAACAAGACGGCAGTTATTTCGTTCCACCAAAAGTTCCAGCAGTTCTGATTAGTCATTTTTAATGTGTGTAGGATTTTTTCCCCCTTCGCCATTGAGGTACAGAATATTTTAAACAACACGGATGTGTTATTTCCACTCCACAATACTAATCGACGGTTGGAAAACTGAAATATTAAGGAATATATCTTGGAACATCATATCAAGGAATACCAGTGACATAAATATTGATGTAACGTTACAGAAATAAAAATCACTTGTGTTTCCTGCCGTATACAAATAAATAAAAAAAAGAAAATGTAACATGCCAACATAGTTAAGACATACTAATGCATTGCGGGATTCTAAAATATATCCAAAAAGAGGCGTAGCAATAATGATACATAATAAACACAAAAAGAGATAAAGCATTTTTTATCCCAAAGAACTATCTTAAATACGCTGGCTACAAATACCAAGCTAAAATATGGCATATATTATTCTAAAATAAGGCATAGCTTAGATGATTAGGCACCTGAAAAAAAAACCTTCAAGAAAAACAAACATTTTGTGGCAATCTCCAAGCATGAACGTCAAATTGATTTTACAGCACGGGCAATAATAGCCAGAGAATTGACTGTAAGAATAGGTCATATCGTGCCGGAATAATATAAAGGTTTAAATAAAGATCGTAAGATTCCGACGGATTTTTGTGTTTGAATAAGAGATCAGGGTAAATAACATCATCTTTGATTATAAACCTCAACACTAATTCACAGAGGCAGAAGTCAAGGACAGATTATCTACCTACGTAAAATGATTTACGTTACGTTTGTCATTTGCAGAACTTAGAAGCGATCAGATTCTGGTGTAGTTAAAATCGAGAATATCTCTTAAATATAAAATCATTATAAAATCAGTATTTTAGCCAAATATATGCTAGATTATTCATTGATAAGACCATAAGAGTCTGCTCAAAGATTGGCTAACGGAAAAAGATTGACAACAGTTTCATATATACAGAGTGTATCTAAATTCGACCGAAAAACTTCAGATGCGGATTAAACACGAAGAAATAAAGTGAAAACAACTGTACCCCGGAGATAAAGGACACCATGTCCATTTTCGTATGAAATTGAGTTGGCGCCATGTCCATTATGTACATATTTCGCTTTATATAGTGGTGTAGAGCACTATGTCCAGTTACAATAAATAGCGAAAACAAGCAGTGAGAAATAACCCCATGTCCAGTATTGTTCGAAGGTAAATAACACTATGTGGACATGATTTTCTATACTTTTGAAAAAGTTACAGGTATAAAACACCATGTGGACATAGTGTTTTATACCTCACACCTAGCTGTCCAACGACATTGTAGCCTCTCTTTAAACGTTCGGTGACGAGACTTTTTTTGTGTTATGTGTTTTGTGTCATCTGATGTGCCGTCTTGAGGATCTCTGATAGCCATGAAACTTAAATTGATGTATTTCTGATGTTTTACGTATCACTCAGATTATTAATTCTTTATTATGGCTAAACGGGAAACCGATGACTAGTATATACGAAGAAAGCTAATGAATGAATTTATGTTGTTCACAGTCTCTCTTTTCTATGGTCTAGTGGATTAATTATCAACTACTCTGTTCTATGCCAAGACGTTTACAAAGTGTATTGACCTAAGAATGCTGTTATTTTACTTGTGATTGTTTGGAAAGTGTCTGGCGAAATGGACCCTAAATACCTATCTCGTGGAAGGAAAATAGTACATTTGGTTCTGTCAAAGGATGAATGTTTTACAAACAACAAAGATAAGACACTTTTAAATCAGTATTTAGAAACATAACCTGTAAACTGTGTAATATAGACTTATCTTGCACATTGCGGGATTGGAGCATAATTTACGACATTCTATCTTACAGTAAAACACTAAACTAACCTAACCTACCCTTGCAATGTAACCTAATATAATAATACCTCAACTATGATAGGTTTATCGACTTTAATTACAATTTTGTTTTTAAATTTCAGATTCATGCGAAATTGAATATCAATTGCACAGTAAAAATGTTGCTGAACTTGAAGACAATCAAATGCAAAATAAAGAAGTTGCAGTTGTTGAAGATAGTTGTCGCATCACAAAATTTTTTTAAAGATGATTGTTGTGATGAAGTAGAAAAATGTTTGGACCATAATATGCCTAGCTCACGATCTGAATCTGTGGAAAACATGAACGCTCCAGTTAAGTTTGTGCAAATGAAGTATGCCTATGCTCTAGCATTTTAATTGTCACTGAAATGAAACGGTTGCAGTTTAATAAGCCATGTGAGTATAGTGACCAAACAACTAATTTAACTTGCTGTGTCCTACATTTTGTGTCGACTATGAAACGCTTTAACGTACATCAGCAGCCCCTTTTAGTAGTGAAGTAAACCTTCTTCTAGGTAGAATACCCACTAATATGTTAATGATATCCCTTCATTTTGGAGATCAACACCGAACTGCTTTTGCACCACTGACTAACCAACTTATCTTCCAACTTCACTCACCCGATTTACTCTACCTTCTTACAACTTCACTTGGGCCTACTAACCAACAAAAATATAATTTTTTTTATTTCGCTATGAATAAAATGTATTGTGACGTTTGATAATCATTTGCATTGTTTTTAATTTCAGATTCGTACGTAAACTGTGAAAGAGGAAGGGAAATATAAACAGACTGGAGCTGACATTGAAGACAGTTGGTTAAGTGATATCGAAGTTGATGACTCATACGTGGACAAAAATTATGTGCCAGACAGCGATGCAAGTTCCTCACATTCCGATTATTTTAAGCCATCTACAAGCAAGTTAAGTAACAAATTGATTACTGGGAAGCATAATAATAACGAGAAGACTAACGAACATCAAAACAAAGAAATAAGTGATGTTATGGAGAGTGATTTATACCTTACTAGTGACGACGAATGTAATAACTCAACTCCTTTGAATAATGCCACCCACAGAAAGTTAAAAACAAAACCTCTATTGTACAAAAGGGAAGAAAAGAGTGAGAAACCCAAATGTCTGGCTTTATAAAGTTCGCAAACCTATGTTGGCTGCAGGTGAAGAGTAGCTACATTAGTAAAAAGAAAGGTAGAATAGTAGTTGCTAAGGTTATGAAACCACCATGCTCATGTCGTTTGAAATGTTATGAGAGGTTGTCTGAAGAAAAGAGATTAGATATTTTTAAAACATACTGGGGCAAAGAAAAATGTTGTAATGTAAAAAAGCAATTCATTCTAATATGTTTAAACACTAGCTCTATTGAGCGTTCATGAAAAAGACAAAATATTGCCAAAAAACGGCCAAACGAAGCACTTTGTCCTATTAATTTACAATAGACGAAAACAAAATAAAAGTAATGTTTTAAAATGCACTTTGCATATCTAATACTGTTGTTGTAAACACACTCAAAAACCACCAACCAGGGGGTTCTGTTTAGATTGATGAGAGAGGGATAAATATTCCAACCAACCAAACCCCAGATCAGACTATTGAAAATGTTATTCAACATAGCTACTCTTTCCCTTGCTACGAAAGCCATTACAGCAGAGAAAGAACCAAACACAAATATTTCGGTCCTGAACTGAACAAAGAAAAAAATGTACACCTTATATCTACAGTTTTGCAAGGAGAACCACATAGCTGAAACATTTATCGTTAAATGTTGTGTTTACTTTTATGTTTTTGATAATCATTTTCAGCTTTGATTCAAGCCACCAGAGGTAGATGCAGGTGACCTTTGTGTTTTAATTCAGGCCAGGCTTAAAGATAACACATTGTGTTAGACAGACAAAAACATACTCATAGCTGAATACGAGTCGCAACTCACTGAGTCAAAGAGGAGGTACAATCTGAAAATTGAAGATACCAAAATGTCTAAAACGACTCCCGCACATAAAGTACTGACAGGCGATCTTTAAAAGTATTTGCCCACACTATTGCTAACAAACTGCATCAGTTTTTATAAACATAAGATGTGGACATTGAACTACGCCCTTTTTGATTCATTTTACAAAAGTGTTCACTGCATGATGTGGGACGAATATAAAGCAGAGAGTTGGGGCGAGGAAATATCATCAGCTATTTTTTAATGGGCCTAAAGTGTAATCCCTACATCAGATGTTAATTAAATGTTATTACGGTCAGATAATTGTTATGGACAAAATAAAAACATTGCCACTATCATGTGTTTCTTCTTGATAATGAAAAAGTATCCACAAATTAAATGTGTAAACCTAAAGTACCTCCTTAAAGGACACACACGTATGGAGGCCGACACCTTCTATATATTAATAGAAAGAAAAAAGAAGAAGGTGAACAACATGACAATCCTGACCCCGTGGGACTGGCAGCAGATGGTGCGTGTGTTCGAGCAGTTATCACGTGCGCAACATGGAACAAGAAGATTTCAAGCAACTCACTTCACTTTTTCCAAGAAAAAGTGCGCCATTTATTTACAGGAAAACAAGTGTTTAGAAAGAGAAGGTTCTTCTCTCGACTTGTGTTCATTTTCAAGTGCGGCAGAAGAACATTGGTATGCTCTACATGAAATCATCCTTTGACAGTGAGTTTGAAACAATTGACCGTAACAGATTGAAAAGGAGAAGTGGAAGATTTGAGGAGGAGAAGTTCCCAACACTTCTTCCAGCCAAGTCCCAGTCCCAATTTCTGAACAAAGATGCAGTGAACTAATTTCACTGTTTGTCATGCCTTTTATAAGAATCTTCTGAAAAGCGGTGTCAATAACCGAGACCATTCTGAGAGTGCTGACAGTGATTCATTGGAGCACTAAAATGCTCTATTATTTAATACTGTTTGCTATTATCGCCAAATTTAGATATTATAATACTATGATTTTTTTAGCGTTCAACTTCCGAATGTTTGCTACATGTTTGTACTCATTAAAAATAATTAGTCACCTATTAGTCATAATATTTTGTTTGACCTATTATTATAAACTTCTAAAAATTATCAAACAATGATGAACAAAATAATAAACTTTTAAAACTCATGCAATTATGTCCAAAAAACATTTTTTTTTGACAATTAAGACCTCAGCCTATATTCTTGGAAGCAGTATTTTTGTTTAACAAAGAATACCAAAAATAATATGATCAAGTTTCATAAAGCAATTCCTATTAGTAGCGAATAAATCTGAAAATAACGTTGTTAAAAATCGAAATATTGCTCTCCTTAACAATTACAATTTTGTGACATGGTGTACTTTACCTCAGGGGTATTAAGTCGTAAGACTTATGGTCCAAAGTGGATCCTAAAGGTCGTACATATCTTTGGTGTTGAACCTGACGCAATAGTTAATTACAAATATTGGAGATGGAACACTTGAGTGTCTGGATATTGTTAAAGTTAATTGTGACATGCGGATTATTAATACATATTTTATATCACAAGTATGCTACAGGGCCATAAAGATTAAGTTAAAATAAGGCTAGAAACCACGATTATTCCTATGGAGTAATTTGATGACAGTGGCCTATAGGTTTGGTGGTATTTACGAATATTTGTTCCGTTACACATTATGCAGACAACCAATGTTCTACCACAAAATTGATCTCCAATACTTACAATAAACTAGCGTTTCAGTTCCAATTTGAAAGACGTGTACCGCCGTAAGGATTCACTATAGACCATATGTCGTGTATGTACCTGCAGCCGAAGTTTTGTCGGTCTAATTTAGATACATCCTGTATAGCGGATGTAGAGGAATCATGGCTGCAAGCTGCCAAACAAGCTATAGATAAATGATATATATACACTATTCAAGAAACAGTAAAATGCATCCGTTCACTTGAGAAAGAAAGGAAGCAGCATATTGGGGGGGGGGGGGACACTTTTCGGTCAATATAAAATACAAACAGTCCACAACCGTGGAATCGTATCAAGAATATGAAAACAAGACAATAACTAACTGCTTAGTCAGGAAAGTAAGAAGGAGTATTGGGATTCCTTTATCGCTCATCTCGATCGCAGTTTCTACGGGTGCCATATTCATAAGTACACAAAGGATAACAAATGAAAATTCGATAAGTCGATGGATTAAAGGCGAGTATGGTATATACAATTAATTCTTAAATTATGGAGGAAAAATAACCTGCCCCGAAATTGTTTTAATTCTCTTATGTGGTACCGAAGTAATGAAAATCAGTCATTCCGATAACCACTGTTTGAGGAAGACCACACTCATCCCGGCGACTACAGAGGAATACATATCCTAAGTTCCACGCTCAATTAAAAAAATAAAACATGACCATGTCTTGGGTGGAAATTCCGGCTTCAATGGGAAAGTTTCAACTCACGGGTTTTCTTTGTTTTCGTATTTTCTCAAATAAACAAAACAATCAATAACAATTAGTTAATTTTAAACAATGAGACAAGAGATCTCTCTCCACTGCCAATTCTGAAATTCAAAATTTTAAATAACGAACCTAACTTGGGATTCACGTTTTCATGGAAATTTAATTTGGCATGGAAAAATTATTCGCCCAGTCTGTGTTTATGTTGTGTAGTTATGTAGTTTAAAAATGCTATTGGAGTTAATATTCAAAAATCTACTTTTCACGTATTTGTGATTAAACGCATATCAGAAGGAATACTTCCAAGAAAACTCTTTTTGTTAAGAGCCTTTCAATATGATTTAATTCGTGCATGTCTTCAACATCCAGTTTGAATACAAAACATAAGAATACGACAGTCGGTCACTATTATTACATTTTTATATTTCCTGTTAGTCATAATTTTCATGTTAAATATAAGTATACTATAAATAGATTAAAGATCAAACCAATGTATGATTATACAGGCAAGGTGTTTACACTGCAAAGAAAGGGACAAAAAACCAATAAATGGTGGTTCCTTAAGAATTATTATATCGTTAACAACTCGCTTGGGTAGGCCGAATTAGTACCTAAATAGATCTGTAAACTCTATTTATTTCTCACAAAAATTGAAATTCAAACTGGGTATATTTGTCAATGGCATTAAACATATTACATGTTTAAAGACTTTTGCAAATATTTGTACGTGAAGAATTTGTAGCGTAAAAAAGAATATTTAATAAAAACCTGTTGTTATTTCCAAGACTACTAGTTCTTGCAATATATTTTGTTTTATTTTAATTCGATTTTTATTCTAAATACTTACTTCCTAATGGCACCATCGTAAACGTGAGTTCACCAGCCAAGAAAAATATGTGGAGTGAACTTTCTGATTATGAACACACAGTTGTATCACGTCTATTATCTGCCCAGTTTGCTGGGAACTACCCGCTGGTACTTCACCTGTCGATATCGCTATCAGTATTTTGTGCGATCATCTCGACAATACCTGCGCGAGATAGTGAAGGAGAACGTCATGCGCAGTCCATCGCAGTTTCAATGTTATTCCCAAGTTTTCCATTAGCCAAGATTTGCGTGCTTGTATTAACTTTCAATATGGTAGCTCAATAGAACACTCTACATTAAATGATCACTTAGTTACAAAATAACATTTCCAGTTTTTAGTTTCTGTTTAAAAGAAAGAGTTTAAATAAGTAAAAAAAATAAGTAATGGACTCTGTAACTACATCCTCAAAAACCAATTACGAATCGATATAATTAAAAAAAACGCCACCATATTCCAACAAACAAGCTTTGGTGTGGTGGCAGGCACGTTAGCAAAATCTTTTCTGTACCCCATTTTCGTTTGTGCCTGAGGTAAGTGTTACAAGTAACCAATATATATATATATATATATATATATATATATATATATATATATATATATATATATATATATATATATATATATATATTACACTCGTATGAATTCTTGTGGCAATGCTACCAGACGTGCGTGACCAATTCTGCGAAAAGAAACGACAGGGAGTCATTACCGGGTCGGGACTTGGCAGTTAACCGGTATGTTACAAACTCAGCTGCAAAACTCAGCTGTTGTTGAGTTGGGACTCGCTGGTTTCATGGACGTAAAGAATTTAAAGGATACTTTGACAGCTCTGATAAACTGTTTTGGCACAGAAAACACTCGTTCTTGTCATTTAGAGTGAAAATAATGATACATGTGAGAGGACGTAGTATAAGTTGACCATATTTTTCTGACTCGAATTCGGGACGCTCGTTTTGGCTCATAAATGGTCGATAGTGAGAAGGGGAGAGTAGGGAGGAGGATGTGTGATGTGTGTGTGTGTGTGGGGGGGGGGGAGGGGGGGCTGTTTACAGGGGGTGTTTTGTTTTAAAAAAAAGTGAATGCTATTGTTTTTTTTTACAAATTATTTATCATAAGGCGTGTATTATGTATTCATTAGAGACATTAAATAAAAACAATGACATTCTTTGTTATTTTACTTTTATCAATAAATTGAATTACAATAACTATTTTATTTCGTCATATTTTGCAGATGAATGCATTTTTTTTTCAACACGTCTCTCTGAGAAAACAACATTCCGGACAAACGGCCGTCCCGAATGACCCTCTAAAAAATTCGGGACGCCACCTCGAAAATCGGGACTGTCCCGGAAAAATCGGGACGTCTGGTCGCCTTAACGTAGTACCACTATCGTCCTGAAGCACTTTATTCTAGCGTAAGCGCTAACGCAATTGGTAAGGATTCTCCCCTTTATGAAAGGGCAGATGTCATTGTCTTGCATGTCTATTTCCCTTAACCGATATCTTTTGTTTAACTTGAACCTTTCGCTTGCTCACATTCCGATCTTCTTCTTGGCTTTCGTTATGTTGGGGAATCCCCAGGCGGCAATTTCTCGCTCGAGTATGATGTCCCGGACTTGTGTATCTGGAATTTCTACACGAGCATCTTGTCTGCAAAATGCTTGGTTTCGAGATCCTTTTTCACGAAGTAGGAGGCCGTGTCGAGTTCCTCGTACACTCCGTCCAGTGAACTGATATAGTCTATTCGCGGTAACTTCACATTTTTTAAAATCAAACCTTTGAAAAATCATCCCATTTATGGCATGTTTGAATGTTTCCTATGTCACGTATCACAAGAGTTTTATACTTCTGCTAACATAAAAATATATTATATTATTTTGTTAAAATTCGAACTTGTATTTATATTTCATTTGTTAACTACGATGTTTCATTTATAATTAATATGTATAAAAAGTATGGAGAAAATATATGTATTGATAATGTATAGAAAAGCAGTTCTCATGCAAAATATAGTTAAATTTGGGAGCGCAACAATATGGTGCGTTATTATTATAATTTGGAGTAGTCGGGCATAAGGGCACGGGACACAGGCACCAGGCGCCGGCTGAAGCCATCTTGAATTTCACTTTTTCCCTTTTCTCTCTAGAAATTTCCTGTTAGAAATCAGTTTTTTTTTTCGCTTGAAATTTCAGTTTTTTCCTCGAAATTTCCCTTTTCCCTTTAAAATTTCCAGTATTTTCTCCATAAAACACCTAGCCTCTCATTTGCAAAGAACGGTTTTTCCCAGTGACCTTGACCTTGACCCTGTGACCGTGACTATTAATGAGCTTGAAACTAAAAACTCGAAAAAATCCCAAAAAAATAAAAAAAACTTTAAAAATAATTATAAAAAATAAAAAAATAAATTATTTTAAGAAATTATTTAAATATGTACATATAGGAGGTCACGGGTTCAATGCCAGGTGGATCGACTAAGCTCGCGACACGACCGGCCCTCGCCAGGTCGGCCAATGTCAATATCGTCCGCCTTGTTGGATGTAGGTGATCTTGACCTTGACCCTGGTGACCTTGTACCTTGAAAACCCAAGAAATTCCAAATTGTTTTCAAAAATTAAAATTAAAAACCTAGTTATAAATTACACCGATGTAAACCGACTGCCATCTTGGATCCATGTGACTTTGACCTTGATCCAAGACATTGACATTGGATGACTTTGTACCCATAAAATCCCCAAATTGTTTTAAAATTTTCCAAATAATTATAAATATTGCTAAAAATAATTTTAAAAAATACAGAATTTTATTTTTAAAAAATTGAAAATTTATTTAAAAAAAATAATATTTTGAATGTTTTGGCTTAGAGGGAATGGGGAACCGGAACCGACCAGCCTCCATGATATGATGTCACCCATCCACCATATTGAACCCAAGTGACCTTGAACTTGACCTCTGGTCTTGACCCCATTATCTTGATCCCAAAAAATCACAAAATTCTCTAAAAAATAAAAACATTTAATAATTTATAAAATATAAATAATGATAGAAATTATTATTAAAAATTTTATTAAAAAAAACTTACATTTCCGAAAGTTTCCTCAGCACCACGTCCAGCAGGCGACTGACCCTCGCGAATGTTTTTCATTGGTTAATTAGTCGTTCCCCTCCCTCCACAAATGTTTCTCATTGGTTGATTACTTTTTGCTCACTTCAGCCCCACCCCCCTTCCAAAGTGTTTTTATTGGTTGATTACTAACACTCGTTAGTCGACAGTCCTCTATTCCCCTCAACTTTGTTCATTTTGTCGAATACACCCCACCCACCATATTCATTTTTTCCTCCATCATTCATTTTAATTTTCATCACCTAGGCGATGCTAGTGTATTAAATATTGATTTCGCCACCAGACGAGTTGCAGATTTAATCATCAAGTCGGTTGTTGCCAGGCCTTGAACTTGGCCCTGAATGATTTTTAACCCAAAACATCTAGAAAAAAATCACGAAATCGAAAAAAATCCAAACAATGAGGGAGAAATTACATTATTGGCACCGACTACCATCTTGGATTCCATTTTGCCTAGTCACCTTTCCATAATGCTCAGTTATTCTCTCATATGTGCTCCATTCACCATCTTGTGTTTTGTCCATGCTTTATTATTCCATGTCAACTATCTTAGTTTCCATCATTACCCCCATCTTACATAACATTGTTACCGTGTTTTCCACATACTTAGGCTCTATCATCCCATGTCAGACATCTATGATTTCCTTTGTTTAAGCTACCAGACAAGCCGGCGAAACAAACATTCTCTCATGCTCTGTCATGCCATGTTCACCATCCTTGATTTCGTTTTTAGTAGTTACCTTCCTTTGATTCCCTATCATTCCTACTTGATTTAATCACAGACCATGATATTAGATATTATTCATGCTCTGCCATTCCACCTCGATTTAGTAGCCTGCTGATTACTCGGTCCCCTCGAACTACGATATTGGATTACATCACTTCTGCAATCAGTGATTATAACGTATGATCTTGTCCTTTAACCATCAAGATCTTCCATTTAGTCCGTCGTGTATATTTACTATAAAAATAACTGTGGTGTATTGCAGCAAGACTGGGAATGTAGACATTTATGTATGATCTATCTTCGCCATATACTGCACTGAAGCAGGTCTAGTGAGGCTCGACTCAGCCTTCACCCTCCCTTCCCTCAAAGTCACAGCATCAAAATTTTTTAACACCTCAACAGCTTACTTCCAAGACTGTTACATACAGCCTGCTTAGAATGTATTACAGTATTCGTCTGCTCTTTTTTGTACGCTTCAGCATATAGTACTTTTGCTGCATTATCAATGATTACGCACATTCAGTGATTGGCCAACACAAGAAATCTTGAAGTATCAACTTTCAAATCACCATATTTTGCTCATATCATTTCATTTATTTTTATTATCATGCTTGTGTAGAGTATTGGCTTTTAGTGGTAGATCTGAAAACCAAGGCTACCATATTCCCTACATCAGGAAAAGTAGACATGCTAGAATAAGGTGCATCTGCACTAGCGAGATACAGAACATTTTTATTTATTCATTGAAAACATATATATTTTTACGTACATCAGACTACAAAAAAAAAAAAACAGAATCATCACGTTTTCCACGCTATACACACAGTGTCTTTCCAGCAACATACTCAGTTCTCACATGATTAATATAATCTGCTTATATGCAGCTCGAGACAGTCTACGCTAGCAAACATTCACCCAGAACCCTTAGCCATATATTCTTCTTCTTCACAACAAAAGTTTTCTTTCAAGGTATCTACAGACTCTGGAATGCTATCAATGTTGCAGAATGCTTCATTTGCAGTCTTGAATGCCCGCCGGCTGATTTCTTTAGTCAAATGTCAAGGCTTTAAATAGCTACACACCAGCCAAACATTATATTTGATGGGACCTTCTTCGACTTCTTCTGTTAATTGATTGATTATCCTTTGCTTAATGTGGTCCAGGCACGTTTTTCGTACCAGCAAAGTTATTTCTAATTACAAATTTTTTTTAATGCCCCTGAATGCTGAATTTTTTTTAGGTAAGAGTCCATTCGACGTGGTATCACCGATAGCTAGTACAGAACTGCAGGAACTCTGCCTGCACAGTTCTTGATATGTCTCTTCGGCTTATCACCTCGCTTGAACAGACATTTGCACTTAACACATTGTTGCATAACATATGATGGAGAGTTCACACAAGTAGTTCTTTCGTACTTCCTTGCACTTAGGCTGTAGGCAAATATCTTGTTACGGTAACAATAACGATGTTTTGACGAAGTCATCGATAACGGTACTGCTTTAACTGCTCCATCCGAAGAATTCGATGTCATTCTCCAAGAAGTACATGGCAACACTGCTCTATAAGTGACCCATCCAAGGAATACGGTGATGTCGGCGTCATACATGAAGAAGTCGATGGCGATGCTACTGTAGGAATGCCACTAGAAAAAGTCGATGGCACTGCTAGTACCACTCCCGAAGAAGTCGATGGCTTCGTCGGTACTATGTCCGAAGAAGTCGATGGAACTTCCATAGATCCCATTTGCTTTGGAATATCCGAAGACATCACAGATGCCGAATAAGACTTTGACCTAGACAAAAAGTCGCAGAAGCTACCCGAGACGATCTACCTTTCACGTCAGCCACTGTCAAACCAAACTCTCAGTTGACCACCGAACTGCTAATATACCCAAATGCAAGCCCTATGAAATCATACTGACATTGAACCAATCATATTACGTCAATAAAACACTGTGCGGGCATCGACCAGCCAATCAAAGAGTTGACACGTGATTGCAGCTGGCCAATAGCATGCAGGCACTTGGCATCGCACTTAGCATGACACACATCAGAAATGACCCATGACACGCGATGACACATAAATTACATTATGGGTCATTTATAGTTCATCCATGCTCTTTTCTCAGAAGAAGATCAAGTTTGAAATTGGTGATCAAATTTGGCTTTATCGCAAGTTGGTTGATATTGGCAACATGCATGTACTTGGACATACTGGAATATTGTTTAATCCATAAATAATAAATAAGAAGTATTTATAGGATTATTTGTTAGTTATTTATTTTAATAATAGTTTCACACAACAACTAGGCATCCATTAATGTGCATCAAATTTTTCATTGTTGTAACTGGATGAAGATTAAGTTATATTCCCTGCAACAAACCTTTTGGTATTAATTGCGAACGGTTAGAGAGCTTCCTTTGTAATTAAATACAAAATAATGCACACATACATATACATACACATATACAAAATATTTTGTAAAGGAAGGAAAAAAGGGGCGTGGAGGGGTGGAGATAACTAATATTCCCCCCTGATTCCAGCACCATCATTGTGCAGGTTGAGAGAGAGAGACAGAGACAGTTATGATGTAATGCATATTTTTAGAATCTTCTATCCACGAGACTGGAGTTTCACGAAGGTAACTTTTGATGGTATAATAAATTGTGACTTAAGTATTATATTTGTTATGTACGTATTGTGCCACGAATTTGTAGCATTCACATAACATGGAGCAAAGTGAATTCTCAAACTCTTGCACTGAACTTATATGACCAAGAAACATTAATAAATACAAATGCCAACGATAAATAAATTATAGCATCATTTCCAAAGGTAAATATATACGAGCGAAAGGAGTAATGCAACAGCTAAAATTAACACTAGCAATACTAAATTACAATTATAAAACAATAACAATACTTTGAACACTCTTGCATTAAAGAACTATTGAACTCTTGGACCGATTTACGAAATTCAAACCCAATTATGTTATAAATTTGTGGCAGAATATGCACATAACAAACATATTACTTAAATCACAATGTATTATAATAGCATAATTTAAATATATGAGACTCGAGTTTTGTGAATGGGAGTATCAAAAAATAAACATTACATCATCACTGTCTGTATTTTTTCAACCTGCACCATGCTGGTGCAGAATAAAGGGGGGATAAGAGTTATCTCCCCCTTCCCCCTTTTACAAAATATTTTGTATGTGTGTATGTATATTTATATGTATGGGTGTATTACACTGGATGTAATTCCTACGAAAGCTCTCTAACCATTCACTATTAATATCATAAGGGTTGTTGCAGGCAATATAACTTAATCGTTCTCCAGTTTATAACAATGAAATATTTGACACACATCAATTGCCGCCTAGTTGTGATGTGAAACCATTATTAAAACGAATAACTAAACAATGAATCCGATAAATACTTGTTATTTATTACTTATGTAATAAACAACATTTCAGCATATACAAGTACATGCATTTTACAAGTAGTATCAACCAACTTGTGATAAACTGAATCTTCATGTGCTTTCACTGAAGTTACATAATAAAAAAAGTTAATAAATACAAATGCCATAGATAAAAAAATTATAACATAAGATCCAAAGATAAATACGAGTGAAATAAACAAAGCAACAGCTATAATTGACACTAGGAAAATTAAATTACAAATATAAAATAAAAATGCTACTTAGAACACTCTTGTGTTACAGAAACCATGTCTTATGTCGGGGCGGGCGGCATTTATAATATTAGTCACGGCCCGAGCGTACATTACTTATTGAATTTATATCACCCTACTAGCAACTTCACTAACTGGTTGATAATTCCATACATAATTTGACAGATAGAAACTGTTCTACAGCTGCCTCTAGACTGTAGAGAATTGTGGGAGGTAATCGTGAAGTTCTCGGACCAAGAATCTTGTATAACTGACTAGAACATGTTAATTTGTTTAACATCTTTTCTGGGCACTGCTCTAAAATGAACAAATATTAGAATAACACTTCCCACCAGCACATCTCATGAACTTTCTCATGGTTTTATGTCCTGCAAAAAAGTTATGCTTATGGCTTGAAATGGATGTGCTTAACACTTTGAGTGCTGCTGATATAATAACATTTTGCAGCAAACTCTATGAAAATTATTGGCAATCTAACATTATGTTGCTAACATCTTCAGAGATATGGACATTGTATTATTATTGCAAACTCCATATAATCGTTGAATTCAACCAGTATAACATTATGTCACCAGAATTTTTCAGATAGTTCACTATGAAGTAATATATATATTATGTTGGCAGAACTCAAATCTGTCAGATCATTAAGGTTATCATCATAAAGGGTTTCGGCTTACACAATATTTGTACTCGTCATAAATTACACACTGTCGTTTTGCTGGCTAGTTCACAAATTGAGATGAGGTTCTCAGTGGTATGATGGCCCAAGCGACTATTGGAGCACCAGCGACTATATACACACTACAAATGGACATTGCATACCACAGTGCTTTTATGGCCACACTACACTGCATGCCGTTATAACTTACATGATGGAAGGCTCTGAGAAAACACCACCCAATATCATGGGTGAAAACAGGGACTTTAATTATCCTTACATTAAAACTTTGTAATGTGTATGTAACCCAAGCACAAAACAACAAAATATTCACTTCGGCATGCAAAAATGTACATATATGTGAATGTCTTTAGGAATATGCTTGTGAGCTCTGAAGTTAGGATACCAGCAGTCAGCTGATGCTGTATGTCTACCACACTGCTGCACACATGATCACAATGTGTATGCAGAAATTGAATAAATGAGTCCATCGCAGATGCAAGGCCAACATGGAGGCCAATAAAGAAGTTTATCAAATAAATTATACTGGTGAAGGTAACACTTGGCAGTAAGGCAAAAAAGTTGAAGACCTCCATGCGACAGTGTCTGCTTCCAGCTACATCTGTTACGGGACTAAAGACATAGCAGCAGAAATAATGCTCGTGTCTACATTCCTCCGGCCGTCCCACGTACTACAAAACCCTTGCAAACTAAAAAACTAATACAGCATTCCCTTTTCCTTGCAAAATTAATTGAACCATTATGGCAGTAACAGTTCCTTGCTGAAAGGTCCCACATTAAAAACAATATACAAATTTGTAACTCCCCGAGGGGTTTAAAATTATAAGCTATTAATGTCACAATGCAATGCACTTGATGGCCTCAGGTTGGCTACCTGTCTACAAGATGGCACACCTAAGGCAGGCCACCTGAATAACACCGCCAATTTCAGTGGTAGAAGAAAATGTTTTAGACAATATTTGCTTGGGTCCAAGGCGATAATAACAATATAGTGATAATTTTTCCCTACATGGAAGGGTAAAGAAGATATAAAGGTCAAATTCGTTAATTTAATTGGAATTATGATTTTTATTGACACCACTCGCCAGTGTGCATGAAGATGTAATAAATACGATGACCTATGTTGGTCATTCAAGATCGCTGAAGGTCAATGACGAAGGAAATGCACCGCACCTGGTGTTGTACATAATCTGCTAATTGATCCCTATTATACTGATGGAACACTAAATAAATAGCATCAAGTAATTACAGTTCCTGACAGAAGTGCTGCCGCAATTATTGGAAGACATCCCACTCGACATAAGGCAATCCATGTGGAACCAACACTATAGATGACCCGCTCATTCTGCACAGAGAATTACAATGGTTCTTAACAGAACTTTCGGTGGTCGTTGGATCGGCTAGTCTGGAAACACAAAATGGCCTGTACATTCCCCAGATGTAATGCTTTTGGACTTTTATCTGTGGGGAACATTAAAGTGATGAGAACTACATCCACCACCCTTAAGCCCGTTCACAATGCCGCCATCTGAGAGCCGCCACAGCCGTTCTGTACCACGTGGGGGCGTTGTAGCCGAAGCCACCGTTCCGTGTGCGTACACGAATGTGTATAGTGCGAGTTAGTTCAGTGTGAAGTGTTGTGTTTATTTTGTTTTGTTCAGGGTAATCATTACGAGTGTAAATTCATTGAGTATGTCATCATGATATCGCCTGTGCGATACAGCGCACGTGCCATTGTTTTGGTTTTGCAGTGTTTAAGTTTTCATCCAGGGTATTGTGTTCCAGTGCAAATGTCATGTGTTATTATTATTGTTTTCCCCCTTGTAACCTACCTAACACGTAAGTTTTTTTATTTTTTATTTATTTATTTAATTGAAGTGTCCTGTACGTTGGGTAATATTTATTATTTTATTAAGGGTATAATGTATCACATGCCGCAGTAGCCTATGCGCATTGTGTGCCCTCTACATTAGACACTTGAGAACGAACACATGTAAAGTGTAAATACACATCTTACCTGTGTGGTAATATTATTTATAAGTTAATGATATATTAATTATGTGACTAAACATCATTAAAACATAAGAGACAACCATAACAAAAAAAAAAAAAAAAAGACAGTATTGAAACATTGGCCGAGGCCAGTATTACTGAATGTTGGGCTAAGTGAACCAACTGTTGCATATAGTGTTTCCGACCATGGGGCTGGTAATTTTTGAAATACAATAAAGTTGGCTGTGTGCGTTCTTGAGGGCAATGACTAGTTATAAGATGTTTTGCTATAAATGCTACGTGTAGGATAAATTCTAGTTGAGAGGGGTAAGAGCCCCAGCTCATATAAACTGCATGAATCCACCCCCCCCCCCCCAATAGATGTTAGTTTAACACGTGTGTAGAGTGGTCGAACGGAGTTTTGTTTCTGGAAAATGTTTTATAAGTAATTTGTTGACTATTCTAAAAGGGTATTTTAATGTTCCCATCCCATCAGCCTCACGGCTAATCACCTCAATTCATTTTCCATTTTTCTATAAATTCTACAACAATTCACATGACATGTTAGCGGCAGTTGCAGCCAATGAGAGGGCCTCGCGGCGCCCAAGCCTAGTGAGGTGGCCACCGTGCTGCAGGGCTCCAGGCAATTCACATTGTTTTCACCAATCAGCTTAAATTTCTATTTGACAATGTAGTATAACTTGAACCATTTGTCTTTTTGCTCGCCCCGGATTCAGTGCCACCTCACAGCCCGGCCGTATTGTGCATGGCCAGGATAATTTTATTACCATAAATCCATGTAGGCCCACGGCCTTTTGTACAGTGTAAGAGCTCGCCTAGTCTTAACGGCGTCCCGTTCATGTAACTGCTCTGTATACAGAAAGTAAATTAAATTAACCACGTTACTGTTTAATTGACGTGATTATTTAATTCAGCTGCTTTTTGGCTGTATATGGTAACCTTAACCTAAATTGACTATATAACTAATAATGGCATTCTGAGGCCACAACAGCCCACGTATGCATGTGTATTGATGTCTGTGGGATGCCAACCGCCCCCACTAGACCAGCCACCATTGGATGTAGCGCTACAGAGATAATCACCATCTTGGGGAGTAAGCATAGTAACCACTTGGTTGCCCCCTTTATGTCTATCAATGGAACGACTACCAGGAAGACCACATCTGGCCGTCGGCCATCATGACCCCAACCTATTTTCGTGCTCTCTAGCACTGGCACCCATCCCGGAATTTTCACAGAACTCTTTCAATTCTTGCCATAATCTTCTCTGGAGTCCGTTGCCCACAAAAGAAACAGGTCTACAATAACCCACCGACTCCGAAGACATGAAACGCAGCTCTGCGATAAGTCCAGATAAAATTTGTGTGGTATCGTCCTCTCAGAATGGCTTAACAGTATGCATAAATGCACAAGGTCACAAATTTGAACACATCATATCATGATATAATTACAAATGAAGCTTTGTCTGAGGCTGGAATTTGTTTAAACAAATGCCAGCTACAGGACGGCTACGATCGCTACAGGATGAATATGATCGCTACAGGATGGTGTAACGTCAGCCCATTGTTCCGTGCAGCAGCGCAGTTGGCTTCGTCATTGACCTTCAGCAATCTTGGATAAGCTGCAAATATTGTTTTTTTTTTTTTTTACATCATCATGTGCACTGTTGAGGGGGGGGGGGGGGGGGGGGTAATAGAAATTATCATTCTATTTAAATTAACAAAGTTGACCTTTGTATCTTCTTTAGCCTTCGACGTATGAGAAAATTATTAATTATTATTATCAAGTTATTAGTGCCTTGGACCCAAGCAACTTTTTTCAGAAACATTTTCTTCTACCACCGAAATTGGAAGTGTTGTTCAGATGACCTGTGTTAGATGCATCAACCTGTATAATGAGTTTCTGTTTGTTTACATATTACACACACATTAGATGCGAACTAAGAGTTACTCTTTTATTTTTCCCTAATAAATGGCACCGCCTTGCTTGTAAAATTACTCCAGAGCCTATCTAGTTCTAATTGGTCTCGAGGTTTTGATGCTGGGCTGGTTAGGACCAGACTGGTATATGAAAAAGTTTTACTACCCATACGTGTCCCACATATTCATGTTCTTTAAACGGTATTTCCTGTCAGTGAGTTTGTAGAAGAGTATACTACACAATAGGTGAGGTGATTTGAGGCTATCCCTGACATAAGAGTTGTAGCTCCCATGCATATTATAGTGTGATCAATTCTCAATGGGGTTGAAGGTGGCGATGACAAAGCCGTTGGTGATGTGTAGTTGGTTTGTTTGACGGCTCTGTGGATTGACCTGTGGACTGACCTTATCCAGTTTCAGGAATTCTTGGACGATGCAATAGGATTAATTTCATAAGTAAAGTAATCTTTCCTTGGCGATAATTGTTTTGCTGCTAGAAATGTGACCATTCGGTAATGGTGGGGTTAGTGGTTTGTCTGACACTACTAGCAGGAACCTTATTTATGATGACTTTCAACATTTATGCAAATAATGCACAATGTGTTAAAATTTTGCAGTCCCCATATTTATTTTTGATATGCTGAGGGTATTTGAAATGTAATCTGAAAGCAAGAATATCACAGATTATGAAATATTGCTGATTATAAACAATGGCAATTAGAAGGAGGTAAGTTTTACTTATCACCTTGATAAGCGATTGTGATTATTTCACAAGTGTTTGTGCTATACGGAATGTAATATTAAGTAGGACTGTGACATTAATGATTAAAGAAGACAGCTGAACATTTTCATTGTTTAACCAAATGTTAAGTCTGAAATTTTCACAAAAAATTATATTTTATTTAGTTATCTACTTTTTAAAAAAGGACATTTTCTAGTAATTTTTATGATCCCTATTCTTTTCACTCATCCAGCTATACAGATGATAATGGTAAAGCACATTTTTAAAATTATAAACTGACAGCATGTGGTGAGATGATTTCGGGTTGAGGGGAGATTTTAGAAAGGGTAACATTTTTGGTTAAGGAAATTTTGGAAAGTTTGGTATTACCTGGTAGGCACTAGATGTTGCCAGCATGATGTCGATGTGATGGTAGAGCTGACTCTTGAAGATCTCTGGACCATTCGGCCGAATCACCACGGTGTAATTCTCCGGCATTCCATTGATACTCCTCTGAATAAATTATTACCACTTGAGACTTATGTGATTATTAAGCGGTGGCCTGTTTGGGCTGGCTCACACACCCCAAATTAATGAAATAATTATGCAGTGACATTTTATACCTTGAAGAAACACAGAAACACCGAATTAGACAACTTGCATTTTTGGCGGAAAGGGTGAGGGCCCGCGCCCTTAAGTGCCCGATGGCAAGACATACATAAAACACGCGAGGTATGCTTCAACATGATTTTACTCTTCGTAAAAACTACAGTACTCCTTTAGGGAGACAACTTCCATGATTGCCAGGCTTGGCCCACCAACGAAGGTTATACAGATAAATGGTGTGAAACCATGAAACTGATTAGATGAAAACTAAGCTTCCCCAGGCAATCAAGCACTGACGAAGTAACGGGCAGTGGCTCTGGGCAGTTACACTGAAAATGAGGTTATGAGGATTAAAAACCATTGACAAATTACATTACCAGTAAAACAAAAGTTATTAGCAGCCTGGAGCGTGCAACGCAGAGACGACACACTATCGACCCTTCAAGATACCTTGCGATTACTGTCTCATCCCACCTGGCATGCTGGCCGGCTTTGTGGGCAGGCAAAGGACTTGACATTTGCACATTAACGTGACATAAAATACCTAGCATTAATGAGAGAACAAATAAGCACTTGCAAAAATATGTGAGATGATGTAAGGGTGATACATTTGAGGTGTTTGAAGCAGACACTTGCAAATTAACAATTTAAAGGAATTAACATGAAATATGGGCTCTTCTAGGGATGTCTCTCTAGACTCCCTTATTAGGTTTTAATGTCCTTTATGATAAGCCCTATTTGCATATGCTGTACTGCTATACCAGGCTGTACTAGCCTGCACTACACTTCTAGTACACATTGCACATACATCAAACGTACTGATGCACTAGTGCGCTAGTAGCGCACACTGCTAGAGCAAGGATTTTGGCTCTGCTGAGAGACTTGGTGCAGTGGGCAAATGGTCTAGGGACAGGGGAATGCAGCAGGCATCAAACCCTCCCTCCCTGTGAGACCGTTTGCAGCTGCACATCATTACATGCAGCAGGAACACTGGCGTTTCCCTCACTGTCGCCAGAATAGCATGTATGGACTCCTGGGTTGCCCCACATACTGCTGGAACATGGACTGCTGCTGCTCTTTTAGGTGGCTTTGCTCGATGCGGGGTGTTAGGGCGCCCCCGTACGTAATGCATGCCGGTGGCCATTGTGGCCGCCGTCATGAATGGCAAAGCAGAGCGAGCTGGCTGACCCACTGTCTTCACTGTCCCCAACGATGCTGCTGCTCCTGCTCACGCTGTTGCTTCTGTGGCTGTGTATCCAACCTTGCTGCCACCAGGAGTGATCCGGGCAGGCGGCAACTGAGTGGTGGTGATCAAGCTGGTGTGTCCCCCCAGCTGACCGGGATATACTTGCTGTTTACCCGCTCATATTGGCCTCCATGTCTAGTATTGATACCACTATGGTGGGCATCATAGCATCCACTACAGTGGCTTCCCCAGGATTACCGGTGCTGGTTGCGGCGTGAGCGCTTGAACATCGGTGCTTGTAGGCGCCATGTCGTCGAGCACTGTGGGGCTGACCTTCGGAAGCACCGCCTCTGGCGCCAGTGCGCCGGGAGACATCGGGCCTTGGGCACCCACTGATGGTCCTCCTGGGGAAGGTACTGACATATCTCCCTCGTGATGCTTGGCAGCGACATTGCTCATGGGTCATTAATACTGCAGTTTCTCTTGCGTGCTGTTCTGTGCTTTTGGTAGTTTTTCGTGTCGGGACAGCGGTATCTGATGACACCGCCTCGTACTGAACATGCTGACTCTTATCACTGCGACTCCTGGGGGACACGTTGGTATCTGGCATCGGCGACTCGCTGGTCACATGTGGAGACCCCCAATGGTAAGGGGGGGGGGGGGGACTGATCCACCTTCTTCCCCTTCCTCTTGCTGACGGAGCTCGGCAGACATTTCTCCATTGAGGGGCGTCAGAATACCTGGTTTGGCTTCGCGAGTGTTGTCCCCCAGTGAAAGCCGTATGTCATCTCTGTGTGCCTGGATGGTCTTTTTACTCACTCTGATCACGTATGTGGTTGATCCGATGCTCCTTAAGACCTTGTGTGGTTTGCTCCACTTCGCAGCTAGGCCTGCGCAAAAATTGCAGCGAGCAGTAGACTGCGTGTGTGTATGCAATTATAGCTTTTGCCCTGCTCTTAGTGCTGTAGGTGGCCGAGTGGAGGTTGGCAACCACCTCGCTGCATACTCCTGTTGAGGTTTCCTCTGCTCTTTCAATCGGCGTCAACACCTCTCCTTATATGCACTGCTAGTTTTGTGCCACTACTTGCTGTTGTTAATGGGCAGTTGTTATCTCCAGGCAGTTTTATATTACGTCCTAACAGGACGTTGACGCATGATCTGCCTGTGGCAGCGTTAACAAGTTGGCGGAGGGTAAAGAGGGCGGCTAGCAGGTGATTAGTCCAGCTGTTATGCTGCTCATCCACACAGATCTGCTGCTGTTTTTTCAGCTCCTGGTTGCGGTGCTCCATGGGGTTCGCACAGGGATGGTACACTGCTGTCTTCAAGTGGTGCACATATCACACCATTTCCTGCTGGTGAATTGTGTGCCACTTTCTGTTAATAAGTTTTTCTGGTAGCTGCATCATGCGAAATCTCATTCTACAGCACTTTTACAATACTCTGTACTCTTCCACTGCATGCAGTGTAGGCTTCCACCCAGCAGGAAAAATTGTTAGTCACTACCACAATGAACTTTTCCCCCCTTGCTGACTCTGGACATGGCCCCATCAGGTCTAATGAGACCGTCTCGAAAGGCCATCTGGGCTGCCTCTGCTGCTGTTGTACTCCGTCCATTCTGCGCACTTTAAACCTAATGTATTGCTCACACTGCTGTACGTATTTTCTCATCTAACATGTTAACTTGGGCCAGAAAAAATACTCTCTTACATTTCTTACTGTCTGGCCTGCTCTGGGTTGATCTACTATTCTACTCCTATGTACATGCACAAGTAAACATTCTCTGCGGTTAGGCTGCACAAATAACCTCCACGTGTGTGGATCCCTCGGCGGACAGGTTTCTAGCCAGTTATTCATTACGCACCACTGTTCTACTGATTGTGTGGCAAATTTCTCCTTCTACCCTTGCGAAAATGCACAGTTCGTTTGTGCATCCTCTACCTCGCGATATAAGTCACACTACAAAATATTGCTGTCGTCAATATTTATTTGTTGGAGGCTACCTTCGTGGAAGGATTCCTGGGTGTCGAAGTATGATCTCATCCCATTCTGCATCATCACGCACAATGATGTCAGCGCGTGGCGCTCTGGACAATGCATCGACGAGTTGGTTCTCTTTCCCGGGGACGTGCTCAACAACAAAGTCGTAAGCTTGAATGAGCAATGCCCACCGGGCTAGTATGCTGCATGCCTGTCGCATACTATGAAGCCAAGCGAGGCAACGATTATCCGTGTACAGTGTGAACCTCTGATACTCAAGGTAGGCCCGATTCTTTTTGATTGCCCACACTACGCCAAACACTCGAACTTGTTTACATCATATCTTCACTCTGTTTACCCTAGTTTTGCACTTGCAAAATACAGCACCTGGTGTGCACTATCCTCGTTGCATTGGTATAGGACTGCACCCAGCCAATCCTGGTTGGCATCAATCTCCAGATAAATGTGCTTACTCGGATTGTATCCGGCCAAGGTCGGGCATGACGGGAAACTGCTCTTAATTCCCTGGAATATGCTGTCTGCTGCACTACTACACACGAACTGCTGTTGTGGTGATAACAGGTTGGTAAGTAGTACCGTAATCACTGCAAAGTTCTCTATATACACGCCCAGCCAATTTGTCAACCCAAAAAATTTCCGCAACTGCTTGCATATGCACGGCGGTTAATACTTGTCAATGATATTTAATTGTTCTGGGTTCAGCTTGTTTCTGTCTCATCTACGATATGCCCCACAAAATCCAGAGATGTTTTTCCCAGATGACACTTGCCTGCAGCACACGTCAGTCCATTAATAGCTAGTCGCTCTAACACCATTGATAAGTGATGCACATGCTCTTCCCATATCTCTGACCACACGACATCATCATCCAAATATACGAGCGTGATTTCTACAATAAGGCATCTAGCACATGGGCCATCATTGACTGGAATTTGGCTGGGGTGCATTTAAGGCCGAAAGGCATAGCACAGAACCGAAAGTGCCTCCCGTCGGGGACCGCGAAGGCAGTTTTCTTATGGTCCTCCAGCTTGATTGGGTTCTACCAATATCTGCTTTTTAAGTCAAGGGACGACAGTCCTTTTGCCTTTCCTAGCAAACTTAGCGCATCCTTGACACTGATATAAGGTGGTGGGGCACTACATGTCACCTGATTGACGGGGCACAAGTCAACACAGAACCTCCACGTGCCGTCCTTTTCGGTGCAAGTGTAGTTGCAGAATTGAAGCCACTGCATATAGGTTCAATTAATCCCTCGGTTAGCTTTTCTTTCTTTGCTGTCTTATTACTCGTGCTTGGTGAGGCAGGTAACTACATGGTGTTGTGTAGATATGCCCTTCTTGCATCAAAGTAATATCATATTCCGCTACAGTGGTGTGTTGCAGGGCGTCGTGTTGTGGAAACACTTCCCTACGCTCGTCTAAGAGTCTCTGAAATGCTACTTGGTGGTATAGTGGGATGTTGTAATCAAATTCTTTGAGCAAAATTTTGGGCACGTTCTCTGCTGAACTGCAATCATTATTATATATTGTGTGCCTCTTCTTCGCACCAAAATGAATGCGTCTTGCCGCAAGTTCTACAATGGTGTTTTGTTCGGATAACCAAGGCACTCCTAATATTGCATCCTCGCGAATGTCTGCTGTTATTATTACTGTTGTGATGGTCTCTAAATCGCGCACTCTTACTGTTACTGTGGCCTGCCCCATCACTGCTCTACTGTGTTGACTGGTAGCGAGCCTGATCACATGATTTGTTGGTGTTAGATCACTCTTGTTTACAAACTGAGAGTGAAGGGAATTGTGGAAGGCCGCAGTATTAATAAGGGCGTGGCAAGGCTGCCCGTTTACATACACAAGAATGTGGATGAATTGCGCTTGATTACCACTAAACTTGTTTGCAAGGGCTTGCTGTGGTGTCACGTTCATTCCATGCTGCGGGACTGGGGTGCCGAGGGCATCAGCCCCCCTCACCACCACTTCCCATTTCCCTGGTTGCTAGTCGCGGGTCCCTTGCTGTTGTTGTTGTTGAGGTGGGGATTATTTGAGCACTCACTGTGCCGAGGGCATCAGCCCCCTCACCACCACTTCCCATTTCCCTGGTTGCTAGTCGCGGGTCCCTTGCTGTTGTTGTTGTTGTTGTTGAGGTGGGGATTATTTGAGCACTCACTGTGCCAGAGGAAAACCTCTTACTTGTAGTAGCAAGCTGTTTGTGGTGGCTTGTATTTATCCCACTTCATGAACGGTTTCGCTTCACTTTTGCATGCACTGTCATTTTTGCCACTGTCTACATTTTGAACAAAAGATTGTGTCCTGTAATGATTTGTCAGTTCACTGTGTTTACTGTCACTGCCACCTTCGGGCTGGTGCTGCCATCGTGCTGCACCGGAGTCACGGCATGGTTGACATGTGTTGGCTACAGGATAATCGCCACCCTCATCAGCTCTTCCAAGCTGCTGTTAAGTAGTGGGACTAGCGCAGTACGGTATTTCGGTCGGACAGTTTCTGCCACAACTTCTAGGATTTCCCATTCTGGGAGCTGTGGATGAAAACATCACACGAGGTAGACTTTCCATGTGAAGAATGCTGTCACTTGTTCTCCATGCTGTTTCTCTAGGAGCGTATGTTTACTTTGGGCTTGCAATGAAGTAAATGCTTCCCCAAACCTGCACTGGAAGGAGTGTAGTAATCCTCCAATACTAAGATGTAGTGATTTAATTAACTCCACCAAGCCTTTGTGTCACCTTGCAGTTTATTTCCGACACAGCTTGCTTACTCTTCCTCGCAATTAATGAAGGCTATTGGGTCATCTTTCAGATCTCCGGCGAATTTGGGCACAGTTTAAAAACTTGTCTATGTTGGCTTCTTGATGGTTTCTGCATTTTGAGAGGTGCATGTTACTATGGTTACTTGCTGCCTTTCGGTTGCATGCGGCCAGCTGTGGCCTGGTGTCTGCTGGAAGCGGTGTCACCGGTGTTATGGCGGGATATGGAGTTGGCATGGTTGGTAATACTGGTTGCAAATTCTGTGGCTATATGGGTATGGAATAAATTGCCGGTAATTGTGGTAGGCAACATCGCTCGTGTACAATCACATTGCAAAGACAAAATCGTTTGTTGACATTGCCTCTTTCTCCTATGCATCCTCCCTTGTGACACGTGGTGACTTGCCATTGTAATTCTGCGAAAAAGTTACCCCAGTCATAGGTCGTGTTTTGTGGTTTCAGTCTTTCATTGCACACGAAGTTGAGTCCCGTTGCGGTGTTGGTTTCCTGCACGTCTAGGCACTCTCTGTGCTACTGTGTTTGGCATTGAATACATGTCAGGATAATGGTGCCCTGACGTGTACACTAAATAATACTGCACCAACAAGGTTGGTTGTAATTAGGAATTTTGATTTCATGTTGACTATCCGTATTGTTCACTGATTCAATTGCGTGTTTACTTTCACATTCACTGCAACTGTTCTGTATTCCAGGGTTGCTTGCGCCGTGGTTGTGGGTGGGTTGGGCTAGACTTATGGTCAGAGCGACATGTTTGTACACAGAACCATGTGCATGGCGCAGATGCACAATGCAGGAGTACGGCTTTGTGATAGAGAAGAGGAAATGTCTTCCCCTCACACGGCTGCCTCTCTACTGCACGTCATTAGGGGGTATTGACAGGCCAACCGGTGGGTAGGGCGGGACTCTGCTTATATGACCCATGCTACCTTCAAGTGATACTTCCCCAGCTGATCCGGCATGGAAGGAGCAGCCAGAGGGGTGCTGGTCGACACACCTGCCTCCGTCGTCCAATGCTGAAAGGTGGCGGGTGGCCTGACAACACACAGCCAGCTCCAGATGGTCGTCTTCCTGCACGTGCTCGCCTCTGCCTCCACAATGGCCATGAGGATGTTGACATTTGGCACCCTTTTCCATTGTGACACGTGGTGTGTTTTGCAGGCATCCTGGCGGGGTCTGCAAGGCGTTCAAATACTGCTACTGGTACTTTAACATCATTCCTGATGTTCCCTCACTGCGGGTGGAAAGGAAATGTCGCAGGAAAATTCTCACATGAAAATTTTTGTGCTGAATTTTGACAGGCTTTTAGTTTCATGGTATTAGAATAGCTGAAGAATTATGCCACGAACTTGGATGCCATTTGATGGCATGTGGTGGGGGCGGTTGATGGGTGACAGGAGATTTTAGGAATGGTAACATTTTTGGTTAAGGAACTTTTGGAAATTTTGGTACTTCCAGACATCACCAGCGCGATATCGATGTGATGGCAGAGGTGACTCTTGAAGATCTCTGGATTGTTGGGCCGAATCACCATGGTGCAATCCTCTGGCATTCCATTGATGCTCCTTTGAATAAATTATTACCACTTAAGTCTTAGATGCTTATGAAGCAGTGGCCCACTTGGGCTGGCTCACACACCCCAAATTAATTAAATAATTATGAAAATACATTTTAAACACTTGAAGAAACACTGAATTAGACAACTTTAACTTTTGGCAGGAATAGTGAGGGCACGCACCGTCAAGTGCCCAAAGGCAATACAGATATAAAACATGCGGGGTATGCTTCAATATGATTTAACTCATCGTAAAACTACAGTACTCATCTAGGGAGACAACTTACATGATTACCAGGCTTGGCCCACCGACAAAAGCTATACAGAGAAATGGTGCAAAGCCGTAAAACTAATTAGATGAAAATTAAGCTTCCCCACGCAAAAATGAAGTACAATTGATAAATTACATGACCAGTGAAACAAAATTATGTGTGCCGCATTCCCCCCTTCCATAGTCCGTTTGTCCGCCGCATTGATTTTTCAGCAACACAGTAAGTGTGCGTACTCTGCACTGGTGGCTGCGCAGGTGCAGTGCAACACATGGTGCAATGCAAGGTGCAACGCGATGCAAATCTCAGAGACATGGGATAGCAGCCATGAGGACCATGGGCGTAGTGATTTCAAAAGAGACCTTACGTCTATTAAATATTCCCACGGCGCTAAAAAGGCAAGGCGATGCCACATAAGGACACGTGCACACACGAGACACCGAATTAAAAACCTTAATATTCATATTGCAAGTGTTTTCTGTTGTTTTTGTAATTATTAATTCTTACATGTTACAATACCCATCTCATTTCATTATTCTAGTGCATATGTATTTTGTTCAATAAAGCAAGGGTTATTTTTATAGACGTGCGGAAAGTCAGCACAGTAAGTTGGAAGGTTTGTATGCAAAGTGTCTGTGTAGCAAAGTAGTTCCATGTGGTGTACTGGCCCACCAAGCCGGCCGGCACGCCACGTTTTCCAAGTCGGTAGTCTTTCGTCTTGTAAGGGGTGCAGCGCGTTACATTGCGGCTCGCAGTTTCGTGCGCTCGGGCAGCATTCAACTTTGTCTCAATCTTTCTTTAATAATCCGGAACCCTTCGTGTACCAGCCACCCGAGACTCCGCCCCTCGCACCCCCCCTCCCCTTAAAGTGATTGCAACGCCTGGGTGGACTTTACTATTTCAATTAATTCATTTTGACCAGTGTCTGTATTTTTTCTGTTTCGCCCATGTTGATGAGCTATGCCCAGCCACAACGTAAGCTGCCTCGAACTGAGATGTGTAAGGAGAACACCTGATAAATATGTAGTAACATCAAAATACCAGCTCAATTTTATTTTGATAGCCAAGAGGCATATCAGGAATGGGCCTACCCTCACCAAATTTACCTCAATCATGCAAGTGTATGATACAGTGTTTCAAAACGGTCAAATATGTTTACAACGTAAGTAAAGTGTCGTACGGGCATGTGGAGGGCCCAAATATCCCACCACGCTGTCAGCAAAGAAACATAATGCCAGAGGAGTACTACAATTCGTGGAGGGATTACACCGTGGTCCTTGGTCGAACAGCCCTGAGGAGAACAAGTCAGCTCTACCGACATCACAACATTATTGGCAAATAATGTCAGGTGCTCCAGGTAACAAAAATCCAAAACCTGAACTTTTCCCAGATTAATATTCACCGCTCCTCAAACCTAACCTCAACCCTCATCTGACCACCTGTCACACATCAAAGTGCTATCCGAACGTGTGACCAATCCCATTCTACCTCCTTTTGGACACTTTGAGCTCGTCAAAGTGTCGCAGAACTTTGTGACCTAATCTCTCCAGAAACCCAATCTAATTTTTCCTGAGTATTTCATGCAACAAGGGAGTCGCGTTATCAACCAGGTGGCCCGCAAAGTCAGTGGCAGCGTCGCGATGCCTTCCAAACGCCCAGGAACCGCCAGGAAGGACGCACATGGCCAATGAGATAAGCACATGAGAACAGCTAAGCGCCACCATTGCTCAGCACAAGGGAGCATTGGCAGGGAAGTCAGCCATCTTGCAGCAGCAGCATGACATCAGACCACACTTTGGCACCGCACAAAAAAACAAAGGAAAAGGGGTGAGTCGCCACATGCCGACCCCTCCACTAGAGCCCCGCAGAGCAGGAGCTGGGCAAAATTAAGAAAAGGAGAAAAGAAATGCAGGAAATTCCTTTCTCTTCTCCCATGCACCACACCGAGCGGAGATAGCCGTGATGTGCTCTCGCCCGAGCCGTGATACTCCCGTTTAGCATCTTCCATGAGCACGCGGTATTGTTTACCAACAACTATGGCTGGCAAAATACACTACGGTGCATCAGCACAAGTGTGTTTGCAGTGTTTATGCCCAATGCTAGCAGATGTGGTAGACAAGTACAAGATGGGCACAAGCTTCTCTAAATGCAATCGTATGACCAGCCCAGCATCCAACCATGTCGTTAGCAACTGCGGAAACACACTTGAAGAAAATCATTCAGACAATAATACTACAATAAAATTGCAAAAATTTTATGAAATGAATTTGTGCGTAAAACTGTTGTGTGTGGGTTCCAGAACAGCCCCCATCAGTTGTTGACAGAGCCAAATGCAAGCACATTGGGAGTACTTATTGTAACACTTTCCTTCCTTCTGAATACTAATTACTCTTAATCTCTCTGGACTCCAAGTTCTCTATACTTGATCCAACGTTAACTCTGGTATACTGTAATAGGAGACAAGGGGTGTACATAGGGGGCAGTCGAGATGGTGTCTAAATAAGTAATATAATTTAAGAAAATATATATCTTTACTATAACAATTCTGGATATCAAGAGAGAATATATTTACGTCACGGGACAACAATAGATTCACACATTATGTTACTGCCAATAAGGATAATACTTCGTTATGCTACAAGGGCTTACAGTTACAATACAGCTCAACTATGAGTTTACAGTTACGTTATAAATTATACTCAATCAATGAATAACCAAATTCTCAATATCCGCAGCTATGCCCTAACCTTGCTGCAATTACTTTACAAGGGGAATGGGGATGATGGCTCATAACAGGAATGGCTCCCTACCGCAAACACGTTTATGCTCACCCAATATATCTGAAGTTCTGGTAGGCCTCTGAGCTCACTGGGCCTAAGACGTCTACTTCCTCTTCAGCCTGCAATCTCACTCATAAGTATAAAGCTTCACGTCACGGTGGGGGGGGGGGGGAGGCAGCACCGTGAGGAGTCGCTTTTATAGCTGGGCCAAGTAGGGCAAGATTGCGACATCACAGCGCCCGGCCACAGCTATATCCCGCACAACCTAAAGTGGTGTAGCGCTGCCATATGATGCTACATTATGCAACATGGAAGAAAGGACGGTAACTGGTTTGCAATATATTTGAAATGACTATAGAGAACACTTGAGACCGCAAATGATCCAAAAGATTTACAACAATTTGCTAACAGAATCACAACCTCGTTTCGATGAGTGTCAACAAAAGGACAAAAGGTCAGTGTCATCCTCATTTCTTGCACAGCTACATGTTTATCAGCAGAAGGTAAAAAAAGAAGTGCTCTGAAATTATGTAATTTACTGTTACTAAGAAGCTATCATTAGAAACACTCCTAGATTCTTCTTTTGATAAACAAAAAAGAGGAGGGAATAACACACGGGCAGAAGGCTGTACTAGCATAAAGACAATAGGTAGCAATGCACAATAATATAGTTTAATTTCACTTTTTTTTATGAAAACACATTTTTTAACAAGTCTGGTGCAATAACAATTTAATAAACATAATTATCCAATGAAGTTTTTTTGCAAAACAGTAAAAATCAAAACTGATTAACTATAAAGCAATTACAAAATATGTACGTGTATGTTTGACAGAGTTGTACTTATTGAGATGGTGCTGTCAATGCGATAAAACCTACTGCGCTGAACTTTGCAGTGATGACGAGTCTTCTGTGATAGCCCCTGCCTCTGCCAGTAGCACTTTCTTATCCTCTAAGTAGTGGCGGTACCACTCAATGTGCTCCAGTTTGTCCTTCACGGTGATGTAGGGATTCTTGGAAAGCCCCACACACACCAGCTCCATGAAGTGGCGGACAGGGCCCCGCGGAGGACACCACCCCTCAAGGTGTCTTTCTAGGAACACGTGTTCCGCAAAGAACACTTTGGCCTCTTCCTCCAGCCCTGCAACACACAGGTTAAGCCATGCATTCCATGGCTGCTACCCTTGCTCGTCCTTTTTCCTATAGGCTGTTCATAATATATTGAGCACTTTAGAAAGCCATGCTTAAAATCTTTGCTGTACATTCTTTCACAATATGTAAAATTAACATTGCCATGACCCTGATCACTTTTTTCATGCATGAATAAAGTAAGAAAGTAAAATTATTAGTAAAGTCAATATTTGACAATTTTCCTAATTATTACACTTATATGCATTAAAACTAATACAGAAAGCAAACTAAATCATTTCAGTATTTACAAATGTCAACCTAAAATTTATATTCAATGTTGAGACAAGGAAATACTTTCCCTCCACTGTTGCCAACTTTGCTGTGTGTATACCAGTCAATACTGTAGAGGCAGGTAGGGGATGTGACATTTTTAAAAAAGGATGTCGAGAAAAACTGTAAAGTGAATTTCCCATACATTTCCTGCATTTTCCTCGGAACTCCGGTTCACAAAAGAAATCATACGAGAAACTATAAAGTAGAATGAAAGTCATGTAGATTATCTATGACCATTTAAGCCTGGTTTAACAATACAGTGACATAATGTGATGTGACATGCCAGACACAGACAAAATTCAACTGTGGTTTCACAAGAGACACTTTGCCGACAAAGAATGCCACCCCACACCATGCTGCCATATACTATGTAGTAAATACGTTATTACCAGCAAAAAGAGTGCAATTGGAAACCATACCAAGGGGAAAACATCATTTCAAACTAAACACAAAAACAGGCATGAGAGAATTGATATTATAAACGTAAACATTTTGAGAATAGATTCTCGATAAGAAACAATTAAGGAAGTAAATAAGTGTTCAAAGTATTTTTCTTGTTTTATAGTTTTCTGCATTATGCATTTTTTTTTCAAAAGTATTTAATACTTTCTCTCTGTCATCCGATGCCGACAAACAACTATAATGTATTTATCATAGTCCGCTCCCTATCACCAGCCAGCCTTACTCTGCTAAAGCTTATTGCGCCGCATTGCATCGTGCTGTGAAAGAGTAACTAATAAATCACATCTATTTCAAGTACAATACAAACAAAGATAGGCTCATAAATAAAAAAAATTGTACCCAGAAAAAAAGTTGTTTAAATAAAGAACGTCATCTCTGCTTGTAGATACAGTATTTCAATGAAATTTTCACACAAAATTACGCTGCCATGGTAAATCATTTGTGACCAATATTTTAAAATACCATAAATACAACTGCAAATAAAGTAATAGCAAAGCTGCCTACAGCTGCAGTAAATATAAGCAATGACATTGTTCATTTCCTGCCATCCTGAATACAAGCATTCAGGTGAAAATTGTGGCACACGGGTGAAGATATGTTCTATTACACTACACCCACATGTAGCTGAACAGGTTGCGGAAATCTGTACAAATAATTTTCCAAATTGTGAAAATGGTTTATTATTCTGCTGACAGAAATTATCACCACCATTACAAGAAAACATGACCAGCATCAAAATCACGTTGGTTGCCATTGATTAGCATCAATTGGCACCCAATGTAGGGTATAAGCGTCAAGTAGGTAAGCCTTGGGGGCTTCCAGAAGTATCGGCCCAGGCCAAAAACCTCCATGAAAGGGACACATGATGTCCAACTGAGACCTGTTATGGAGCAGGTATAAATCTGATTCAATGTGAATATTGCCAAAGATAATTTCACTACACCCGCCTGGGATGGAAGGATATCCCAGGTATATGGATGGTTTGCAGTTTAGGTGCCAACCACGCAGACAGGGCCAAGTAGTCACATGCCACTGGACGGAATTTGATGGGCAACGGAAATACACCATAAGGTGTATGATATGCACGGAGGAGTATCATAACCGATGTATAGGTTTGTCGGACGAGGTCACTCGTCCCAGTCAAGTGTACCAGTGCAGAGTCTTTAGACACAATCTCTAGTACAGACCCCCAAATCCCAGACCGAGGGTCAGCCTCGCTACCTCTGTCCATTCTACAGAAATGTAGCTCCCAGAGTTCAGTGGGCGACCTCACGAAGACTGGTCCTCTTCATAAACGGCTGCGAGCAAGAGTTAAGAGAACACGAAATCCCAGCTAAAGAGTGGGTAGGTGGGGCATGCCACCAACTGTTTGGTAAAGCCAAGCAACGGTGGGATGGATACAGTGAGATTATCCAAGAGTGGGTCAGCTCAGATCTCGGCTCTCCGCCCACTTTACTGGTGACAAGGCGATGTCTGGTCTGATAACAGACTTTCACTCTCGAACCCACTCTCCCGAGGAAGAGATTGAGATATTTATCTGCAAAAAGGAGCAGATCCATAAGCGGATATATCCCGACCAGAAAGAATAGCAGAGAGTAAAGGGCATCGCCTGCACCTTCCTCCCTTCCTTTTGTAACCTTCTGTTAACCCAGCCGCCTCAGATCATAGAGGAATTAGCAGAGAGGGTGAAGGGAATAGAACAAAACAACAGCATGCTGTCTAGGACAAACACCCCAGCAAGCGCAGCCAAGGCCGCAGGCCCATCTGCCTTCTCTAGACTGCCTGCATGGCGCTGCCCGACCCCTCCTCTACCCACCGCCCCCTTGCCGCCCGGGCCGGCACAACTGGAACTGCCAGACCCTACCCTGACAGGGAACACAAGGTCTTTTCCAGACCATTCACTCATGGTCACACAATTAAAATACAAACCGAACAGCGACTCACCCCATGAGGCCACCCATATATGGGTCGAAATACACGTTGACTCTTGTAGGGCATTGCTGGATTCGGCGGCCACAAGGAATTTATACAAACTGATATCCTGACAATTGAGTAGTAGGCCCAGCTTCAACCCCAACCACTAGTAGTAAGGATGGCGCAAGCCAGTCAGGTTTTACAGGTTGAGGGGAAAAATCAGGCTCGTTAGACGAGTACATCACCTTGCTCAGGAAGTATGGTTTACAGTATCCCCCAACATCGATGAAGTGCTCATCTTGGGACAATCCTGGTTGGTAAACCAACAGTGTATCATAGATCATCGCCAAGGGAAACCTCATCTCGGCAAAACAGAATATATTACGGTTAGTTGGGGGAACACCCCAAGTGACCCTGAAGAATATCAGATAAATTCTCAGGATATCCAACATGAACTCAGACCCGACAGATGTAAGGAGTTAAAAGAAATCCTAGAAAAACATGCCACCGTTTTCACGACTTCGGGACCACTGCGTCAAAAGTGCAGCATTCAGTATGAGACATGGCCCATTACAGACAAACCCATCTATGACTCCCCTTATAAAATGTTGGCCCATGACCAGCGCAAAATTTTAGAACAGGTAGCCGAAATGAAATGACAGGAGATTGTAGAACCATCCATCTCTATCTATAATACCCAAATCATTTTAATACCAAAAAAAGACGGAAGGCAATGATTCTGCGTGAATTATAAAAACCTAAATGAGCAAACACACCCTATTGCACCCCCAGCAATCAATTTACAGAACACCCTCCGGGAAATCGGGGAGGTATCCATTTTTAGCACTTTGGATCTCCAGTCTGGTTACTCGCAGATCACTGTACACCCTGATAGCTGCAGATATACAGACTTTTCTATGGCCACGGGAGAGACACTCCAATTCCGCGTCATGCCATTTGGGCTAAAGAATGTGTCTGCACCTTCCAGCGGCTGATGACGGCCGAGGTCCTCACAAGTTAATTCAAGGACCTGGAAAGAACATTGCATCCATCTGACATGGGTTCTGGAGAGATTAGCCATACACGGACTCACGTGCAAATTAAGCAAGAGTCATTTTGGGAAATCCTCTACCGATTACCTAGGGCATATTATATCCCCGGTGGTGAATTTTCCCCAACCGAAATCTATTCGGGCTATCCAAGAAGCCTCCACACCATGCACTAAGTGACAATTGCATCAATTCCTGGGCCTGTGCAATTGGCTCCGCAGATTCGTACCTGACATAGTGCAGTTAATGGCCCTCCTTCACTGCCTACTCCTTAAAGATAGCCGGTGGCAATGGACCTCGGAACACCACAGGGCGTTCATGGCCCTTAAGGAGCACTTTCAATTATACGACAGTTACACACGCCCACAGAGAGGAAATCTCTCACCTTACAAACAGACGCGTATCAAACTGGATTAGGCGCCGTACTCTATCAAGAAGATGCAGACCACCAACCTTTGGTAATCGTTTATGTGAGTACTGGTCTAAGCAAAATGGATAATTGTTACCATAGCAATGAACAAGAATGTTTGGCTGTCATATAGGCAAAGCGGAAGTATCAATACCACCTAGATGGCAAAACTTTCTTCCTGTGCACAGATAATCTTCAGTGACTAGGCGAAGCTAGGGAGGTGGGAGATGTTTCTCAAAGAATTCGACTTTGAAATCGAACACTGCTCCGGGCAGACAAATGATCTACTGGATGCACTCTACCGCTTCCCAAACATCTCCGAAGGTACTACGGCAGAAGAAGATTGGGGGAAACTTGTCCCCCCCCCCCACCCCCTGAGGACCCGTGACATCCCAAGAGCTGGTCCTATTGCAAAAACTAATGGATCCCCAGGTGAAACGCCTCATTAGAGACAAACCCCACAGGTACTGCATTTGATTCCCCTCCACTTCATCAGAACCCTTCTATCAGGCGGTATCCCAACAGGAACCCCAACGTGGGCAAAAACCCTGACCTGCCCGGCAAGAACCCGTTCCAGACAATCATCTACCACCGAAGGGCCACCTCAATTATATCCCAGAGGGAAATCAGCACTCAGAACCGCATTCTCTATAGGTTACAAATAAGCCCACCCAGAGAGTGGGGCCCAGGAGTAAGTGTAGAAAGAGAGATGTGCGTCAAATGCTACTCCAAATTATGTCTCGTGATGGATACCAAATTCTCAGGTTATTTCTGCACTTCACTGACAACAAACAAGCAACTTCCAAAAATGCATAAAGATTATTGAGCCTCTCTTCAATTCATCCAATCATAGACATAGTAACAGACACATACTTGCATGAATTTGGACCAGGTCAAAGCTTATCTATTGATGAAACCATGCTTCGCTTCAAAGTACGTCTATGGTTCAAATACTACATGCAGTCAAAACATTCTACAAAGTGAGGTGTGAAGCTACGGTCACTGTGATACAGTCAAACAGGTTTCTTGTTGAGGTTCTATGTTTATGTCGGAAAAGGTGGGCTACAAGTAAATGTTGATCGTACCCTGGGATTAGGTGAGCAAATTGTTAGAAAACTTCTTTTGGGGTTTAAACACACACAGCGAATTCTATATTGTGACGATTTCTTTTCTAGTCCATCACTGTTTCACTTCTTCAGAGAAATTGACATGGGAGCTTGCAGGTCAGTTCGAACAAACAGGCACGCATGGCATGCCAACTGAGTGTAAACCAGTAGCTTGCAAAATGAAAAGGTGACAATCCAAAAATTTTGGCTGAATGAAGCAAAGGGAATGATTGTGTGCTCTTGGCAATATGATACTAGACAAATTACTCTGTTGTCAACTGTACACGGCAATGGATTGACTGAAGTGAGAACAAGAGCTAAACCTAACTGAAAAGGAGTAAAGAATTGTTTCTAAAGCAAAAATTGTGTTGGAGTAAAATAGGAACATGAATGGTGTAGATAGTTTTGACCAACTATCATAATACTGTGACTATCATAAAAAAAGGCAGTGGTCCATGTATTGTGGTATTTCATGGTTGAAGCAGTACTCGTGAATAGGATAAATGTCTTCAATCAGACGCAAGATACTAAAATGTCTGCACTACCGTACAGGAACTGTGTCATTGAGGGACTTCTGGAAAAAACATTCTCGACCACCACCAAAAAAGAAAAGCAGTTTTTGTCCCACTTACCAGACTGAATGAATGCCATTTTATTGGACTACAAAGTGACAAAAGCCCCACAAGCCAAATTGAATTGTTTGCTCCATAATGCCTTAACAATGCAAACAAAAAGGAAGAGGAAACTGTAAATGGAAGTAAACCATCCACATGTGCAAGAATTGCCCCGATCATTCTCCACTCTATCCTGTGCTTTGCTTTGAGGAGTCCCACAGTAAAAAAAACTACAGGAAAGTCTGTACATGTAACAAACTGTAAATACTCTGTATATTCTTTCTGTGTTTGAAATAACTCACATGCAAATTTATCCTTAACTCAATAATATGCAAATACTTTGTTTCTGTTGACGCCTGCCACTTTCCAGTTTATTTACTAAATGATTACGATTTATCAACCTCACGTATTTCTACGTAATCTGAGGAAGGGTCAAACATGGCAACATCTTTCATGAGTGTTGTTAGATTGCCAGTATCTTGAAGGGAAATTCTAAATATACAGAAATAAGGTTGCGAAAGCCATTAAGAAGCATGCCTACTGTCCCCGCGCTGAGAGCCTACATGTTGTCACCTGCCTCAGGACAATCTGAGCGCAACAGAGACTGCACGAAGCTGAGTGCCGAGCAAAGGGTAGATTCTCCCACTCTGGCCTCGCACTAGAGGGACGTCATTAGGCAACGTTACATCTCTCACCCCAGCCCGGTGTGCACCTCTCGAGCTGACTATTTAGGGCCATGCACACCAGGGCTTGGGAGTTATTTCCTTCACCCGTAGCTCGCCTCGACACTTCAAGTACTGTCACTACTAGCTACCAGAAGCTTCATTGTCGTCCACCAGAGGCTTCTGCAGCCTCTACCACTATCTACCAGAAGCTCCATTGACAGCTACCACCATCAGCATCTTACAGATGCTCTCCTTCAGTGAAGCCTCCAGACACCATCACACCATCCGCTGCTGTTCCTCCTGGTTCAGCAGCTGCCTCTACTTGCCGGTACAGGCAACTCCACCCACTGCCCTTACAAGTAGTGGTTCCCTTTTTGTAAAGTTGCTTCTAGACGCCCCGTGGTTAGAGTGACTGCGACCGAGTTATTTTCATAGCCGTCAAAGTCATTCATCATCTTAGTTAATCTAACAGCAGGTCACCTATACCTGTTTACCATACGTTACTTCCATATCACACTCTGCTTGCTTAGAAGGTAGCACGCAACTACACCCACTGTCCTTAAAAGTAGTGGTCTCCTCCGCCAACCAGGTGACTGGCAGTGGGAGGTGAACCTGCCAACATGCCACCCACAACTAGAAGATATCTGCCTAGCCAGACTGGAATGTACAGCAGATGCCCAAGACGCCCAGGATACGTACATCCGGAAAACATATCCACAACCGAAAACAGGGGTGAGAGATTTCAACCTAAGCGAAGCCGTACTGCTAAAGAGTCATCCCCTCAGCAAAGCCAACAACCAATTTAGCCCTGGCCTTGCAGACAAATGGGCTGGACCATACCATATAGTAGGCAGACAAGAGAATGTCTACTGGGCTGAAGACCTACGGGGCCGTATTTGAAAGGCCACCCAGGCGAAGTACCAGACAGAGAGGACGAGGCTATCGCTAACGAACGCTCCTGGTGGCCAGATGAAGTAGACAACCCGACGCCGATAATGACACCTCTCAAAATCAAGTCAAGGCCAACCAGGAAGTCCGAGGCACGAATGCAGGAAACCAACAGGGAGCCTAGCTATTCACTTCCTGGGAGAATAGACTTACCAAAGTGCCAAGGAGCAGTCGCTGTAACATCCCTGCCCTCAATGCCTACTAGTTATGTCCAAACCATCACTACCAGACATGATCAGGCCACCACAAGCTGTAGTGAAGTGTCCTGGCAAAGTCCTATGGATAGGGAATATAGCCAAACACTTTGCAGGCCAAGCCGAATTTTGGAACAATCTAGATCACCACAGGTGAAGGGGGTGGAAGCACCACGGGCACCTTCCCCCCAGCCTGCTACTCCTCTAGAGTCAAGAGTTGAGGTAGAACCAGCTTTGACGAAGTTGACCCTTGACCTAGAGGAACTACCACAAACAGTAAACAGAACATTCAGCAATCCAGACAGAGATATTTCAACTAGGTCTTCTGTGCAACAGGAAACATACCACAACATCGACGAGGAACAGGAGCAGGTCTTACCCCACCTCCGAGAGCATTAACCGCATCTGGATCGTCAAGCAACATAGATACAGATGATCCATGCAAACCTTCCGGGCACACAGAAGGACCAACTGGTATAGTTCAGGAAAAAGAGCCAATCTTAACCTTTCCCCTAGCAGCCAAACCAAAACAGGGGTGTCAAGCAATGGAGATACCGACACCCCACTCCTATTTTCTATGTAGAAGGAATATCCCATCGGTACCATTGAGGATGAGAGGCCCGTTCTGCCTCCCGCTTGATTTGCTACCAATGAACCCAGGATGTCGAGCAACATAGACACAGACCCCCTGCTCCCTACCCTTGTCCGAGAGGAAACAGATCCCTTTCACACGAGAGCCGCAGAGATCGAAGAGCCATTCCACCCTCTGGCCACCAATCCAGACAGTGAGAACTTCGATGCCCAGAAACTTCCTGCCCTTTGGGCAGGAACTCAAGCAGTCGAGGTGGAGGGTTCTACTCTGCCGCTCACTCGCACTACCTCAACAGAGAAACTTCCTGCCCATCAGGTAGGGACCTGAGCAGTCGAGGCCGAGAGCTCTACGTTGCCACTTCCTTCCACTGCCTCATTGTCCTCAGTGCACGTTAAGTCCTCCCCAATGCTTGCAGCTGAAGATGATGCTTCAGCACCACGTGCTGAACCCAGAAGAGTGATGCCCCCTCGTGCCACCAAAGCAGAAGCAGTGCCAGGCCGGTATAAAGAGTTGCCGTGGAGGCCCACATCAAGTTTCACGTGGCCTTACCCTGTGCAGTCATCACTACGGCAGAGGGGAAGACCTGCGAAGAATAAGGATCCATCAACAAGTAAGTGAAGTGCTCAGTAAATTGAGACGTCAACGAGTTAACCTTTATTAAACTATCAAACCAGTGACAACCAGGACTCATTATAGACCTGAAATACCAGAGTTAATTAAATAGCTGCCAGTTAAAGACAGTGAGATTAGCATCCAGACACTCACAATAGTGCTATTTAATATTAGAGCAACCAGTGATAAAACCTACACAGCTATTATTAAGCTGAAATAGGGAAGGAACCAGCGAGAATTACACATGATAGTTATTTAGACACTCATCATAGTGATAAAGAATAAACCAACTCCTTTTAACAGCCATCATTAAGATGTATTATAAACCAGAGAAAAAGGCAATTTATCTCACCAACATAGGTTCCATAATTCAGTGGCCAACAGCCCACTAAAAATAATCATGTGCCAGTGAATATGTGTCACGTATAGACGCTCTCACCAGTGCCAGTGATTACACGAAGAAAAGACTTCACCATTGCACATATCAGTAGTGAAGTTGAAATGGGCTCCCTAAAAGGAGAGCTTGCTTAGCTTTTTCTAATATAATTACTTGATGCATTGGTACACAGTTAAATATAACTATGAGTTTTTAAAGTGTACTATGTGAAGATATATGATCGTACCTGGATCACAACAAGGATTCACAAAATACGCCCAAGAAAACTTCTTAAATTTTTCATCCCATAGATACTTCATGTAATATCTTGTTTATGAAATAACTATAGTTTCAATTGTTGATTGTTTTGCATATTTTGAAGATTTTTAAGTACCTTGTATATCAACAAAGAGTCGAACCAGAACTCCGAGCCACAGAGCTCAAATGAACTCGTCCCAAAGAAACAAGGTAAATGTGTAATTAATTGGGTTGTGCAAATATTCTGTATAATGAAATGAAAACAAAAAATGACAGCTTTAATTTTCGTTTCGGTAAGGAATTTGGATAATGAAAGTTGTAACAAAACAAAAATTCTCGATTTAAATTAATTTTCGGGTGTTTAATGAAAATACATTTAGTGCACCAGCAAAGAACATGTTTACCTGTAAATAATCTTGTTTATTTTCATTATTTTATAACTGAAATAACTACATAAAATGAAAATTTAAACGTAGGAGAAACCCCCTGTGGTAAATACTCCATATCTTACATATTTTTGGTTTAATTTTCCAACAAATTTGTTATAATGAATAACCTGCTATAATGTTATGAAATTCGTTAAGCTTTCATTATAGACTGAGCCTTGATGGTATTATTTTTCATTTTCGTGTCAGTTTCACGAAAGTGCATAACATATTTTTCATTTTCATTTCGTGAGAAAAAAGTCACATTCGCACAACCCTAGTAATTAATCTAGAATTTACTCATTGCTTGAGTGTTTTGTTTGATAATTTTAAGATGACCAATGTGCACATTACGTACGCATTCAAATCATTCATTAAAAGGTACTCGTATTGTTTCATTAGCTGACACAGCCCAGGTGATGGAGGGCCTGAGGTTGGCAACCTCTCATGTTGTCACACGTAACTGTTTTACTTGCTGCGAGACCCACAGGTAGCCAAAGAAATAGTGCTAGGCTTTCTTCAACTAATACACCACAGCAAACAATATGAAGTTGCTTGGTCGTGCCCAATGCCATGAACTTGTCTAAGAAGAGTGTGAGGGGTGTACAACCTTCCTCTACGTTGACGCGGCAGCGCAAACGAAATGCGGTCGCGAACACATGCAGCCCGCTTGATTCCTACCTACTCAAGTGGCACGTTAGAAGTTTTATAACTGTTAAATAACAATGAAAAATGTCAAATGTGATAGCTCTAATAATTATGTAATGCTTTGATAAAACAAAAGAGGTTTGTTGATGAAAAGAAAAACTTCAAAATACTTTTAAAATATATTACATTTAAATGAAATTCTTCAAGCTTTTGTTATTTCCACTGCCCTAATTTTATAAGGTTATGGGCCCAGAGATGTTTGGTTTTTGAGGAGAGTGGTTTTTATGTAAAATACATCTTTTATTTTTGACGGAAGGATAACCCGTCGAAATTGTAAAAATCAGACGGAAATACACAGAAAGTATGAACACAATGGAAGTTTAACAAAGCTGAAGGGAGAAGTCCACTGGAACATATGGAAGTTTCAAATTTTGGTAGCAGCAGAAGCAAAAGGGTTTTTAGATGTTATGAAGGGTGAGGTTAACATGCCTAATGAAGAAGGTAAGTCAAAAGATATTTGGAAGGGAAAGGATTCCACGGCCAAGGAACTTTAGAATGGAGGAGGAAACTATTGTTCACATTTTAAATTGCAAAACTTCTACTGAAATGTGGAATAAGCTCTTGCCCATATACAAACAAAAGTCTAAAAGATCAATTCATTTGCTTCATGAAAAATTCTTTTGTTTTCAATATGAAGGAAAAGGGGTAGCTGCTCACATATCTTCTGCTATGGATATTGTGACAAAACTAAAAACCTTTGGGGAAGAAATCTCAGACCGCCAAGTTATTACGAAAATACTAATGTCCCTTCCCAAAGAATTCAGACATTCTGTGTCCTCGTGGGAATCTGTTGATCCTGTCAGACAAACGCTAAATAAGTTGACTTTACGACTTATTATAGAGGAAAGTAGGCTGAAAGATACATCTTGTTCACAAAATCTGGCTTTTGCAGCTTTTCAAATGCACCACACAACTGATATATGTTATAAAAATAAAATTAATGCTGCAAATAGTAAAAAAAAACTCTGACTTGTCACTTTTGTAATAAGCCAAGTCACTTTAAAAAGGATTGCCATTTTTATTTGAACAAGACTATGGTTAGTGCAGTGACCTCAGGAAAGTCTGGAAGTACGAATACAAAGGGTGACAAGGTTTTCGAAAATGCTTTTGTTAGCATGGCCAGTGTTACTAATCAAGTAGACCTGATAAAAAATTATAGGTTTTACTTGGACAGTGGAGCTAGTGAGCATATGTCTCCTTACAAAGATTATTTTATAAATTTTAGAGATTGCTCAAAATAAATTAAAATAGGAGATGGAAGATAACTGAAGGCATTGGGTGTTGGTGATATAAATGTTGTTTGCCATGTAGCTGAAATTCAGAGTGTGCTGAAAAATGTTCTTTCTGGACCAGATTTTCAATTGAACCTTTTCTCAGTTTCTCAAGCTTTGGCTAAAGGACATACATTAATAGCAGAGGGGAATGAGAGTAGGTTAATTAAAAATAATGAAGTAATTGCAAAAGCAAACTTGGAAGGAAAGATCTATGTTGTAAATTTGGATGTTCAGAAAATCAAGACAGCAGAAGTCAGTGTCTGTAACTTAAAATCTCTTGAAATATGGCAAAGGAAACTTGCTCATCAAAATATCAAGCAAGTAAGAGACATTTTATCTAAACTAAACATTGAATGCTCTGTTAAGGACAAACCATTCTTATGTGATTCTTGCATCCAAGGGAAACAGCATTGTTCATCATTTTCACAGTGAGATTCTGCACATTGATTTCTGCAGCCGTTTTGAAACCACAAACTTTGGTGGATGAAAATATTTCCTTTTAGTGAAGGATGATTACTCTCATTTTAGATTTTATTTTATTTTTGTAAAATTCAAGTCTGAAGTTCCTGATTTAATTAAAAATGCATCCAAATGGCAGAACAGGACACCGGAAAAAGAGTTAAGGCTGTGAGATCAGATAATGGGACAGAAATTTCAAATAAAGAAATGGAACATTACTTTTCATATGTGGGAATTAGGCACCAATTTTCGACTCCATATTGCCCAAAGCATAATGGGTGAGTTGTAAGGGAAATAAGGACCTTAGTGGAAGCAGCAAGCACTATGTTAATCGAATCAGGAATGGACAAGTGTTTCTTGGCTGAGGCAGTGCATACGGATGTTTACACAATTAACTTGACAAGTACCAGTTCAGTCAAAGGGAAAACCCTATATGAATTGTGGTTTAAGAAGACCATAAAATTAGATCATCTCAAAATTTTTGGATCAAGGGTTTTTGTACATATTCCTGACCAGAAAAGAAAAAAGTTAGATCCTAAAGGAAAAGACATAAGATTTGTAGGTTATGAGATGGATTCCAAATCCTACAGGGTTTGTTTTCCTGACGAGAAGAAAGTAATAACAGCGTGGAATGTAGTTTTTACTTAAGAAAAACCTAAAAACAACTGTAGTCAGAGGAGGGCTTATTGCAGAAGAGAAAACATTAGGGATAGAGTCAGAGGAGGTTGAGAACAGTTCTGATAGAGTAAGTGAGGAGAATGTGATTGAAGAAGCTGGGATGGATACAAAAATATTTGAAGGAACGGCAAATGAAGAAAGAAGACAGGATCAAAGTGGGAATCATATATCAGGAAACATTCTGGAGAGTTCAGAAAAAGTTAGTAACCTCCGTGACTCATCAGATGACTTCTATGATTTCCATCCAGAAGAAATCTCGTCACAGTATTATGAAAAAGAAAATATCCAAGACTGTACACAAAATTTAAAAAATCTAAGATCAAGAGAAAATATAAAGAAGCCATCCAAATAAATGTCTCATAGTGTCTCAAGAAGAAAATTTAACTTATGAGCAAGTAGTTAAAGGACCAAATCAGGAAGAAATGGAACATGGGTTGAAGTAAATCTACCAGAAGGAAAGAAAACAACCGACACAAAGTGGGTTTTCCGAAAGAAGCATAAAGAAAAGAATATCGCATTGAAAGCCTGCCTTGGTGCTCACGGTTTCCAACAATATGAAGATTTTGATTTTAATGACATTTTTGCTCCAGTGGCAAAACTTCCAATACTAAGAATATTGCTAGCTATTGCTGTGAACAGGGACATGAAGATCCATCAAATGAATGTAAAGAATGCATTTTTGCATGGGGAAATTGAAGAAGGGGTCTACCTCAAGAAACCAGAAGGAATGGTCCAAGATGAATAGGTTCTTTTACTCAAGAAATCCTTGTATGGTTTCCAAAAAATTGGAACTCAAAATTTAATAATTTTATGCTGAGGGAAGAATTTACGAGATCCAAAGCAGATTATTGCTTATATGTCAAGAACCATGGAGGGAAGTTTATTTATATCTTGGTTTATGTTGACGATATCCTAATCTTTTGCCAAGATTTGCATCTTATTGAAATCTTAAAAGGAAAAGTCAAAACAGCCTTTCATATGACAGATTATAAAGATAAGATCAGTTATTTGAGACTACATATTGTTCAAGATCTTTCAAAAGGAGAAATTGAAATTGATCAAGATTCAACATGGAAGATTGCAGACCAACATCAACCCCAACGGACCCAAATTTTAAAAGGATTGAATCTGCTTCGTCTTGATGAAAGTTTGGGCAACACCTGCAGAAGTATCATTGGGTCATTAATGTATGCTGTTTTAGGAACCAGATCAGCTTTGGCATTCTGTCTGAATTCAGCTAGCAGATGCCAATTTCGGCCAAGTAAAGATCTTCTTACTTTTCTCAAAAGAATTTTGAAGTACGTCAAAAGAACCATCAATTACAAGTTAGTTTTCAGCAAGAATTCTGATGCAACTATTGTAGAAGGTTTTGTTAATTCTTACCATGCAGGTGTGCAGGTGATCCCACAGACAGAAGGTCAATGCGACAGGTTTCCTGTTTAAAGTCCTGGGATGTACCATTTCATGGAACTCATTGAAGCAGAAGTGTGTTAGTTTGTCTTCTACAGAGGCAGAGAACATCACGTTAAACAGTGGAGTAAGCGAGGCCTGCTGGATTAAAAATGTACTTGAGGACATCGGTGTGGAGAACAACTGTCCTATAATCATCAACGAAGACAACCAGGCTGCTATTTATGTGGCTGGAAATCCAGCCTCTCATTGGCTAATGAAACATATAGACACCAGATTTCATTTTGTACGAGAATAGTCGATGGTGGCGTTATTAATCTGAAATATATTAACACTAACGCCCAGATTGCTGACAATTTAACTAAGGCAGTATCAAAAGTTTCTCTTGAAAGATTCTGTCCAGATGTAGGACTGAATGTAGGACTGGTATAAAAACTTCCTGTTTCTCCATTTCTGGAATTGATATGTTTTCATTGAAGGAGGGTGTTAAATAACAATCAAAAATTTCAAATGTGATAGCTCTAATAATTATGTAATGCTTTGATAAAAGAAAAGAGGTTTGTTGATGAAAAGAAAAACCAACTTGATCAATAACCCATTAAGTAATTCAACAAAATTTACATTAATATATTTTTAACTTTAGCATTTTGAAAATTAAAAATCTTCCGTAACATTGGGTATAAATTATAAAACAGTACACATGTACTCGTAGTGAGAAAATTTTTTGTTAGACAATATTAGATAAATTTCACCTGAAAAGGAACAGAATTGGACATAACATATATTTGCACCTGATAATACATATACTACTGGTAAACAACTGAGCGTGTCACAATGAGCACTATATATATATATATATATATATATATATATATATATATATATATATATATATATATATATATATATATATATATATATATATATATATATATATATATATAATAAAAATAACATAAAATACCTAAATTAGAACAACCATAACCTCGAGCTCGTTTTGAATGGATGGGCAGGAGTGGCGTAATGATACATAGTATTACCTAAAATTAAAGTTAATCAATTATTTTTAAATGATGATGCAAGACGCAATGCAAAACCCGCTACATTTAATTACTGAGGATGTGTGGCACTGGAATGTTTACCTTAACTATTTATAAAAAAAAAAATTTCCTTACAATTAGAAAATAGGTGTCACTCTCTAAATACACTATGCAATTGCATATTATGTGTGCATGTTGGCATTTTAAATACAGTTAGCCTCATTACAACATATTCTCTTACTTAATTGAATTGTTATACATAAAATATATTTTAATATGTGAATCTCTAGTCAGTGAAATTCTGACTGAACACAATAAAGCATTGGTGAGTGTTGGTTTGGATACAGTTAATTAATTTGTATATGATGTTTCTTAGTTCACATTTTTATAACTTTACATGCCTAGGACTAATATGAATTTAAATATTAACTTCTAGTGAGTGTTTCATATATAATAATGTCGAGAGATCATGAAAGGCGTCAATGTAATTCAATTTGACTTTTGAATTTCACATTTTCATATTTAATATGATAGGGGTTAACATCTGGTGCACTTTTGTGTAATAAATATAATATAATAAAAATATATGTGTATATATAACAAAAAAAAAAATGTTACGAGAACACAATTATATAATGAAATAAACAATGTTGTCAGGAAAGCTATTATATCATAAGCGAATAGTGTGGGTTGTCCTTACTATACCCATGGGGGAAAATTTGTATTGCGATACAAAACTCATCATAACAATATAACATTGTTCTGTATTACGGCATCGTGCTGCTTTAGCAATATTACCCTCCGGAGGGATGCATTGTCGTGGTGGCACTCAGCTGTCATTCAGTTTGCCTGCAATACTTTCATTGCGTTTTAGCAAACTAATAAAACAGTTTGTTTTACATATGGAACATTTTGTTACTATTATGTTAACCATTTCTCCATAATCTTAATTTTTTAAATTTTATTACATCTTTGCAAGATCAATGTAAGGTTATTTGGCATTATTTAATTCATCTTATATAGGATACATATTATTACTTGAAATGCGCTGCTAATGTATTTAAGTGACTTAAGTATTACACTCATATATAAGGTGACAGGATAAGAGTAATCAATCGCTCGTTTTCATATTTTAGTTTGTTATAATTACGTTTACTATTAAACAATGTTCATGGCTGTGCCGATTATAATAATGTCTGACTTTAGGTTACAGACATTGTGTAGTAATGTTATTGTGCACCGAGGCGCACGTTTTTAAAAACAACATGGTTCGAACATGCAAAGTGACGACACCAATTCTCAGTGATGCGTTGCACCGTCGGGTGTCCGCACGTCTTGCGAAATGCTGACTTGCAGGGGGGGGGGGGGGGGGGGGGGGGGGGGGGGGGGGTAATGTTGGTGGTGTGAAAAATGTGTTTTGTCAACATGGAATTAGATCGTAATGCTGGCCGCGACTTTGGCGTGTGCCTGTGCACCTTTTTCGCTCACATGATCCTGCTTAAAACTGAATGATTCCGTACCTCCTATATAAGACCTTATTACTCTGCAATATTCTTATACTCAATAATTATAATATTCTTATTTTAAATTTGCTTAATGAGAACATTTGAACAATGTCCCTTTTATTATTTAATTTGATAACTTTAATTCATATTAATCTCTGGGCTTTCATGCCACTAATTAGTGTGTTTACATTGGTCATAAAACTTTTGCTTTACCTTGCCAACACTTATAAAATTAACACATACAGCTTCCTGTATTGAAAATTATTTTATTACTATAACACCTTGTAAAATTATTGAAATTTTCTGTTTTTCACAACTTATTATATACACATTTTTGCACTTGAGTTTATTATGTATTACTTTAATCTGGTACTTTAAATGATTTACATTACTTTAAATTCCTATTTCTGATCGTTTAATAATTAAGTTGCAATTCTACACATTTATACATTTTACTAACGTTATTCGTAACCACTTGTATAGTTCCTTATATTTTTAAAGTAATTAGTTTAAGAATTATTTACCTTTTCCATTAAAATTGCCCTCTGTGCATCTAATCACTTATTTATGACATCACTCTTATATTACAGTTTTATAACTAACTTAATTTTTCTACTTTAAACATCTTACTTGTTTCTTTATATGTACTATTATTCTAATTACTTAATACCTTAACTTGCTACAAGTACTTGTTCTCATGACACATGCTCTAATTTAGCTATTTATTGTGCATGGCTGGTTGAATTTCTCATGAAGACGCCTTATTTTTATGATGTCTGGGGATTTATTGGGGCACAGGAGTGTTGAAAAGGTGTGCATTTGCAATGCCCTCGTGGCACATTGCTTGTAACTGTGTGAATTCGTCGTCTTTACAACAGATGAAATAACTTTCTTCCTTTATGCCCTTGTTCTGTCTGGAATTTCCCATCAGGGCAGTGGTGCACATTTTGCTGTGTTACGGGTCAATTTCCCGATGTAAGCGCTAGTTTTGTTGCTCAGGCGCTAAACTATCAACCTTGGATTATGCACAATATCTAATTAATGAAAATGGAGAATGAATATGACATGTGAATCGGGGTAATATTGCAGCTAGTTCAACGTCACTCGTGACACATAAGCCCGTACCTTCTACTCGTACGTGAAAGTACTTTGTCCGCAAGGACTTTGCTGCAATGAAGGCTGACGTAGCTGTGCTGGGACCGGTTCGCACGTGATTCCACCATATGGCGTGCTTATTAAAGGTTATTACATTCAACCTAGTAATTTCTATCATTTGGATGAATTTTCCTGCGCAATTACTATAGCTACTCGCCCATCGCACAAAGAGGCATCAAAATTTAATTTCTAACACCCTGAATGCCTTTGGCATGATGCTGAAAGAATTATATACCTGTAAGGGGAAATTATTTTGTAATTTAATTTTTTTGCGTGGGCGGGAGGGGTTGTCTATTATAGACGGGGGAAGGTGGTTTTCTGCTTCACGTACTCACGCTTTCTTCTACTGAATCCTTCTTTTATTCATTTGCGGGAAAATTTTAATTCTTTCTGAAATTTGCATGGTGCAAAGGGGGAAGGGTTAGGTGTCTCCACCAATGTACTGGATTCGTACTCCAGCCAATATAAAATATGCTAAAATTACTACAGATGACTCCGCCTGAACTATAAGAGCCTTAAGTGATTAGGGGTGTGCAAAATATACAAGATGGGGCCACCTTAAACATCTTTATATAGCCCTTGTACTCACAAGTTAACAACACTTTACAATATATTATTACGTCTAAACAGAAGAGCAATTACTTTATATTATTAATAACTGTTATGCAAGCCACTATGTCAAATATCTAAATAATGTCCTTCCGACGTATCGTTGGAATGAATTCATCTTGTGTAGTTGCCGAAGGCTGCGTTCCTTCGTATCAGCCGTGACAGTTTCGGCACACCCCTCTCATGGCCCTTCTTCAGAAGTCAGCCACTGGCTGACGTCCTGTAACGTCTCATGTGTCTGCCTCGCAACGAGCCTCGCGCTGGCCTATATTGCCAGTTTGTTTAAATTTGCGTCACACTGTTTAATTCTTTACCGCTTGACGCAATCCCTGACGTCCTGCTTTGCGCTTGGTGCGATGCTTGGTGTATGCATGAGCAATAGCTAAGGGCGCGTACAGAAAGCTACATTACCCTCTTGCTTCAAGTAGAGCTGGTACCCAGCTCTGGAACTGACGTTAGGTGATGAGATACCGTAGTCGGTGACGTGAAGGTTTCCACACAGCAGGAAAATGGTGGGGTTGAAGCCCTCTTTGATAAAGTCAGGAAGGGAATGGAGGAAGAGGTGACGAAGCAAGGGAAAATGGGGTAGGGAGCTACCTTGCCATCTTTCTTGCATGAAATTGTATTAGAGTTTGTATGTGAGGTCTGCCGGTAATGTGTTTACGAATATAGTACAAAAGTGATAGTCCAGCTTCCACCCCACCTTCCACGAGTAAGGTTTGTACATACTTTTATTCCCAATCGTTTATCTGAGTCTCATTGTTTTATGCAATTTCTTTCCACATGTTCTTTTTGCATATAATTGTAATTAGTAACCACAGAATTATGCAGAATTTGTCAACGACACGTGTAATGAAGTAGGCTGGGGGACACCCGGTACAACGCGTCATCCTTGACAGTAATCCTCACCACAAGGGGGGAAACATTTAATGGGCCATCGCTCCGGCTTGCCTGAGTGAGGGGTAGAGAGAGAGCAAACTTGAAGAGTGAGACAGTGCTACGTCCGGCATGCGGTGCAGTGTTTCCCGACGAGTCGCAGTACTCTGAGCGAGCGCAACTACAACTGCCAACTCACCCACTGTTAAGGGGTCCGCCTACAAAATTGCAAAAATTATTTTTGCCTTCCTGCACGATGAGAACTTCCAGATATGAGGAAACAGTTCTACATTGGGGGGAGGTGTTGACGCGTGCTGCTTTCTCGTTTATTTACTAAACAATTACTCAACAATCTCACATATTTCTATGTAACCTGAGGAAGAGTCGAACCCGGCAACGACTTTCACGAGTGTCCTTACATCGCCAGTACCTTGGAGGACGATTTTAAACATTTTAATATATGGTTGCAAAAGCCATCAAGAAACACGCTCCCCCTCCGTGCTGAGAGCCTACAAGCCATCACCTGCCTCAGGACAAGCAGAGCATACCCGAGAATGCACGAAGCCAAGCAAAGGGTAGATTCTCCCCCACACGGGCCTCCTACTAGAGGGGCATCATGAGGAGTCAACGTCACACCTCCCACCCTGGTCCGGTGTGCACCTGTCCAGCGGACTATATAAGGCAGTGCACAAATGGGCTACAGAGTTATTTCCTTCTCCAGCAGCTCGCCTCAACACTTTGTGTGCTAAGGCTCTCTACTGCTACCAAGTCTTCAGCAGCCACCAGTGGCTGTCACCACTAGCTACTAGAAGCTCCATTATCATCTACCAGAGGCTCCTGCAGCCTCTACCACTAGCTACCAGAAGCTCCACTGACATCTACCAGAGGCTTCTGCAGCCTTTACCATTTGCTACCAGAAGCTCCATTGACATCTACCACCATAAGCACCTACCAGATGCACTTCCTTCAATAAAGCCTGCAGACACCATCACACCTTATGATGCTGTTCCTCCTGGTTCAGCATCTGCCTCTACTTGCTGGCAGAGGAAACTACACCCACTACCCTTAAAAATAGTGGTCCCCTTTTTGTAAATTCTTTTCTAGATGGCCCTTGGTTAGAGTAACCGCGACCGAGTTATTTTCATAGCAGTCAAAGTCATTCGCCATCTTGGTTATTCTAGAAGCAGGTCACCTACACCTGTTTACTGTTGGTTACTTCCACTTCACACTTTTCTTGGATAAGAGGTAGCACGCGTAACTGTATTTATTATCCCTAACTAATACATCTTGTTCCTTTCACTAAGGATTTCTATTCTAGAGGTATTTTCTATGATCACTAGAGATTATATTACCATACGAAGTCAACCAAGACAGGGTGTTGTTACAGAAGTATGAACCATAGAGTAGGACTGCAGATTCACTTCATGAATATGTACATCATACACACACACCATTCGATGGCCACCCATTCTAGACACTTTGGAGGATAGAAAGGTAGAGCCCCAACCACTAGAAACACATTCAAGAGGGGCGAGAGAGTCAGCTCAGGTTGTACTGCTACCGGAGCGCTTATGGTGCTGGTAGAAGTACTTGTCGGGGTCTGCAGGCCTAACCCCTGTCGCGACCTCACCCAATAGTGGTAGGAACACGGCCCACATGGCTCACCACCCTAGGTTTACACGCTAGTGGCGGGGAATTGATTAGGGCACCGAGCTCGTGCCATCAACCGCTATTGGCTTTACACTTAGCTAGGGATATGTCTCGAGTTCACGTTAATTGAGAGTGTACTAAGTGTCAAAAAGACTTCTATGCTTTTGGGAAAAGACACTGCTCACAGAAGGAGAAGCAAAAGGCGGCCTATACAGCCACCAAGTGAGTGTGTACATCTAACCCCGTTGCACTTAGCAGACAAACCGAACAGAAGAGAGCTCAGGCCACCGTCAACTGAAGAAGCCTTCCTCTCCAGTATCTAAGTTTGTTTATTTTCCTACACACATTCGCCTAGCCCACAATTACCATCCCATTGTCTGTGCTCTGTTAGCGGGCACATAATTCAGGTACGGAGTAGCCAACTCCTTGTTCTGGAGCTGGGAAGCAGCAGAGTGGAGCCAAAGGTACTGTGTTGGTCAGCACAGTACAACCACACCCCACTCCTCTCCGAGAGTCGCCAGTTCCAACCAGCCAGCAACAGCTTCCGCTGCAGTGACCGAAGCAATCCCTCGTAAGACAGGTGTACCAAAGTGAACCAGTGTCCCAACCAGACATATTGTAGTTCCAGCAGTTGTTAACTTTGTAACCAGTAGCCAACTGACTCAACCAGTACGAGTATCAAGTCAAAACATAACACAAAAGCATAACTAGTTATAACCCGAGCGTGCCTAACCTAGCGCACATAAATCACACTGACAGTGTCTGTAGTTCTCTAGGGCAACACGTGTCACTGTGTTTGAAATAAGATAGTAATAATAATAATTTACATGCAAATTATCCTCCACTCTGTCCTGTGCCTTGTTTTGAGAAATTCGACACCAAAAAAATTACAAGAAAGTTTGCAGCACATTTAATAACCTTTGTAAAAAGTTTTTGTGTTAGAAATAAGTTAATGATAATTATTTATAGAAAATTTTTTTTTGCATTTTTTTTTACACTTTTTGTGTAAAAATGATGAAAAGTTTTCCCGCAGCAAAAAAGTTAAGAAGTAGGCATGTTCGTTTTTTTTTTTTTTTGTACTTTCAAGAAATGTGAGCTAAGAATTAAACTTTATCACCTGTACCATTTGCAGCATATTTTTGTTTTCTGGTAATCATCAACATAAAAGAAGAAGAAAGCATTATGTTGTAAGTATTCGTACAAAGTAACACATTAAGTTGGTTTTCAATACTCTTCAGGGTTTTCATGTAAATAAAATAACTTTTGATGCATTTATTTATGAATGAAAAGTATGTTTTGGTTTCTGTTTATGCAAGATTATGCAATCTTTGCAATTTGAAAACTAAAAAGCAGTAATCAAAAAATATTTGAAAATTAATCGAAAAAATTAATATTCATTTGAAAACTATTTGAAACACTAAAACCAGTATTCACACACCCCTACAAAAAACTAATATTATCTTTACTATAAAACTTTTTTTTTTTTGTTTGCAATAAAAGAGCTTGAGCTAAAGCTCGAAGCTTAGAACTTTTCAGTAAGCTAACTCAGGCTCAGCTCAAACTAAAAATCCCAGGCTTGCAGACCTCTAGTAACAGAAATCTTTCCTACAGCAATAGTATGTAAAGACCGCAACAATATCACTGCTAAAACTGCGTGTGGAAAGCTGGGAGGGATTGAGAATTACAAAACCCTTAATGATTATTTTTTTAATCAACAATTTCCTCAAATTTTTTACTTGGGTGGATGACAATTTTTCTAGAGCATTGACTGGAAAGTGAAAAATAGTTTTAGGGAAAAAGAGGGAAACCGTAATTAAAGAACATTTTACTCCAATTTGTAGTGCAGCAAAAGTTTAAAAAATACTTTTGTCTACCACTGGAGGTAAGTTTCTAAAACCTAGATAACTTAGTAAGTCAAAAACCTCCCAAATGATAATGTATGGGTGACAACCAATTTATATAAAAAACCTGTTGCTAAGTAACATTCTATCCAGTCTATTTCTGGTATTCTACCGTGTAAGCTAGCAAAATGTGTAAAGCAATTAGTTGAATATCATTTAATTAGATGTCTGTTAATAACATGAAAACGTATTATTTAATTTATATTTGGGACGATATAGTTAATATGTACAAACATTTTTTCAAACTGAAAATATTAAGGCTAATTTAGAATTAAACAAATGAGTTCTGAATGTATTAACAAGGTGTAATTTTCTATCTCGTATGTTTAAATAAATGACTGAGCAAGCAGCAATATGCAACACATTTAATGCTTCATAAATAAATAAATAAATACGTAAATAAATAAATAAATGAATGTATATAAAAAATTCTTTATTGCTAATTACAAAATTCTGCCAATAATATATGAACGAGATACAAAAAGTGCAGTAACATTTTCATTCAGTAGTTGTTATAAAAAGATTGGCAGTAGCTTGACGGATGGCACATTCCTGCGCATCTGACATGCACACTCAACATTTCGACTTCACCCCATCTTTAGAGTTGATACACTCATTGGGGAAGTCACATTCGACAGATAAATTAATCACATGCCTACAGGATCACTCCCAGCCTAGTAAGTGATTACAGACACAGGGTAAGAAGGGAAGAATTGTACTGTCTACCTAAGCCACCATGCAGTCACCCATAGTTGCTTCTCAAGATATTTTATTATTCGACGGAGCCATCGATGCCGGTCAACCAGAGATGCGAGTTCCAAGAGATAATGCAAGAGAGCAGCACCCCCGCTACTAGAATACCGCAGCCTCCAGAGCCTCCTGCCGATGTGATAAAAATGTCAGCAGCCTCCACCAGGGGAGATAAGGAAAGAATGTCACTGCTCTGAAGTCGGAATAAACAAACCACTGCAAAGAGAGGCTAACAGCCCCCGCAACCCCTCTGACAACCCACGAAATGCAGATTTTGGTATATAAGGAAGTGCAAATTCCTGGCACGGCGGAGTTCGCCGGCCCTCCAGGATGAATAAGGACGAGGGCACTATTGTCCATTTCTTATAAGTGGTGTCAAATTTGACAGTTCTAGGAAAGTAGTACCAATGGCATTTGGGTGACTATGTATCCTTCCGCCACAGCTGAACTGTCATTGGAGGTGACTGTTTGCAAACCAACACCATGGGACTGCCAGTATTTGTAAAAAAAACAACATATGAGTGCCCATTTTTGTAAAAAAAACTGCATGTGCCTCCTCCCAAATGACTTTTAGAAGCTGTGAAGGGGTGTTCAAACAGTTGCAGGTTGGCAAAACTCCCATTTTTTTTAGTTTATAAATAGTTTATGTAAATGACTAACAGCCCATGTAATAAGTCTATAAATTGATAATTTTTTTACCTTGTAAGAAATTTGTAACCACAATGCACGAAAATGAAATTGTATTTTGACTGTTAAATGAATAAGATATTTTACTGTTTTTTAATATACGGTACTCAAAATATATTAATAACCACTAATCTTGTCACACTTACCTGAGGAAAGTTCTTGTAAACATAAAAATTTAACATGGTTTCCAGGAACACCAAATACCCCCCCCCCCCCCCAGGAATGCACAAATACCGAAATACCCCACCCCCCAAATCTTCTTTTCAAAGAAAGTATACATTCTTACATACAGGGTATACCTATTATTGCATTAAAAGTACATAATTGAGATTTGTATGTTAAGTAGCCAAAATTATATTTAAGCAAATGTTACTTAATTCCAGTAATTTTAATAACTCTCATTTAGTAACTCAAATGTTAAGTATTGCAGGTCTACATACAAAATACTTTAATAACTATTCTCAAATACCTATGTGTTCAGATTGTCATGCTGTGAATAAAAACTTATTTCTGACTAACTCAGTCTTGATATTTACACTGAAATTCAACCTCCCTCCTCAAAATTGTGAATACAGCCCTAGGTTTGTTCTCGGGTACCTAATTGAAAACTGTATTTCAGTTCAGAAATGTTACAAAGTGCTTTAGAGAAGCAGATGTGACCTACAGCAACAATATATCAAATGAACATGTTACTTACACACTAAAAAGATGCTCCACCTACCCAAGATTGAAGAAATCATAAATTTCATTTTCCTTAGCGATAAATTTTGGAATGTCGCAGTTCCTGCTGATGTATGAGACACTTCTTTATGATGTTGAAGCACCTTTGTTGGGTGCTTAAATTGAAATAATTTTGTTTGATACACATGTTGTAATTCACTTCATATCAAAAAGTTGTCTTTCCAATGAAAATTTTTTTTTGTAAATTATTCTTCTTTTACTCTTACAATATTCTTAACAACATATGAATGCTTTTAATTTGCAAAACAAAAATGCTCAAAACGTTTATGAAAGACTTCAACATGAAACCTACATGCCATTATGTTACTTTCAAATACAGCCTTTAAAAACAAGAAAAACCTTAAAATTTATTTGCTAACAAGATCCCTGCATAACAAGCTTGACAAATTTTATATACGTTCTAAAAAAATACAAGTGATACAACTTACAAGTTTGTATGGCCAGTAAGCTTTTCATTTTGAAACCCTCCAGAACCAGTGTTAAAAATTTCAATCAATAATAACACAGAGAAATGTTCAAAGCAATGAAACGTGGGCCCAATTAGGGTATAATATTTATTTTATTTCACGGGAAAAAGAAAAAATTGAGCTGATGGGGTTCGTTTATCGTCTTTCGTGAGACGGGATTATTTCGATGTTCTTATGATGCCGGAATCACATAGCCCTAACGCGCACGACACGACGGCCAACAGCCAATTAAATAGAAGAAAGATTGTCGTAATCCCGACAAATTCTGTCGTCCGACCAGCAATTTTGGATTAGAAATGAATTATTATCTTCGTCATATCATGCAGCACGATGCACAGAATGTACAACATTGAAAAATGATATTGTATTGCAAGCTTTCCTTATAATGGTAAAGATGCAGCTTAAAAGAAAAATAAATTGAGAACTACTATATCTAAGTCTTAAAAATAATCATTTTACTTTTGTATGCATTAGATATACCAATTTGTCACCATTATGTATTACAAATTTCCCTCTTGTTCACCACCTTTGAGATGAACTTAGACTATCAGTGCCTTCTAAATAGTCAAGTTAAATGCAGAGCGCGTGGTGTCGGTTGTGCTGTAAATTCAAGTAGTCACAGTGAAATGTATCGTGGTTGCACTTTTGGTCGTGTCGTGTCGTGCTGTGCTGGTCGGGGCTATGTGATTCCGGCATGAGTGTGTGGCATTTTGAGTTGCATATTGTTTTGATGGAGCTCAGTGGAGAATTTGGTCATATGGAAATAACATTTAAATTATTTAACTTCGAAAATGATAACTTAAATGAAAATACAAAACGCCATACATACGTCGCTGTTCGTATTCGTACAGATGCAGCAATATATACACGCACACACTTTGAGCAAAGTTAACCTTACACTCGAATTTATGATGTAGACAAACAAATATTATTCTCTCACTACAAAAGTGTGGAAAGTGCAGCATTTTTCAGGCCACGTGCATTTCAATAATTATATAAACGGTTTACAAATACATTTACAAAACATGCAAACATACTGTTGTAACCTCTTGAACACGTGTTTTTCTATGGCAATCCTTGCGAGTTTACTTCACTAAAATCACGTTTGTTCGTCAGTAGCATTAAATAATTTATTTGCAAAATCATTCAGTAAAATCAACACTGCACATGTTTCCTGATACAAACAAACATAAACTTATATACTGAAATTATATTTGTTCACTTCATTGTGGTAAACAGCTGATGGCTGCCACAGACGGACTACAGGTTGTGTCGTTCCGTATTTAAGGTTGTTTTGGATTGTAAAGTTGTAATTAGTTCTAGCAATAGGTTTAAATATAGGTGGAGGAGTAGTTTGAGGTATAATTAAAGTTAAGTTTAGTGTTTTATGTGATAATTAGTTATAAGGAGGGAGTAGTGTCCGATTGTGTGCACGGGGCCGAGGCCTTTGTTATTGTACGAGGATAAAGGGTGTAGGTGTAAGTTAGGCTAGTTAAGAAAGTGTGTGTATACGTGAAAGATAGACAGCGGGGTGCAGTGCGACCAGTGTGACGGCTGGTACCATGTTAACTGTGTAGGGATCAGGGAGGAGGAACTGGGATCACTGCACGATCATGAGTGGAGGAGTGAGGAATGTGCTGAGGGAAAGGGTTTAGTGGTGGTGGTAGGGAACAAATTAACAGTAGAGAAGGAAACAAAAATAAGTGGAGAAGGTGGAAACTCGATTTGGGATATGCTGAGGAGAAACTTTGTAGAGGATGTGCCAGTGACAAGAATGGAAGTGGCTAAGGAGGAGAGGTGGAAAGAGGAGATGGTAGATTTGATGACCAGGAAAGAGAGGGAAATTATGCATAGGATTGAGGAAAAGATCAGGAATGAGATGGGTAAGAGTAGAGTAGAAATGAGGGTGGATAAGTTAGAGGAGGAAAGTGGAGGAGCTGATACCGGACAGGAGGGTAGTGGAATGGATAGGGGACTTCCTCATGGGGCGAAGGCAGAGGGTGAAAGTGGAGTAGGCAATATCGGAGGAAGAGGAGGTTACATCAAGGGGAACACAGGGAAGCGTGCTGGGTCCTTTGTTGTTTACCATAATGGAAAATTACATGGGTTTGGGGATTAGGGGAAAAATCATATTGTTTGCAGACGATTGTGTTGTGTATGATGAAGTTGGAGAGGGGGGCGAAAATTTGCAGGCCGACATTGATAAGATATGGTTGTGGACCAGGAAAAATAAAATGAAGATAAATGTAAGAAAAACTAAGGTAGTGAGGTTTACAAGGAAAATGGTGATAAGCAGGGACATGTACAGATGGGAGGGACAAGAGATAGAAGAAGCAACAGAATATAAGTATATAGGGATTATACTGCAGGGAGGCCTCAGGTGGAAAAAACAGATAGAGAGGGTGGTTGCAAAGGGAAGAAGGGCTCTGGGTATGCTGGGAAGGGTGCTCAAGGGCGTCAGCTGTGAGGTGAAGGAGAAGGCGTATGGCACAATGGTACGGCCAATGTTAGAATATGCTGCAGCAGTATGGGACCCGTATGTGGAGGTGGAGGTGCAAGAACTGGAAAAGGTGCAGAGAAAGGCAGCAAGATGGGTGAAGGGTAGATGGAGAAAGCAGGGGCAAGATGATGAGGAAGAAGGGAACTATAGGCCATCAGTGATGATGAAAGAAATGGGGTGGAGCTCATTGAAGGACAGGAGGAAAGTTGAACGACTAGTCAGGATGTACAGGGTGGTGAATGCAGAGGGAGGATGGGGAGGGCTACACTGCAAGCTAAGTAAGGGGGTAGTTAGAGGAAGAGGAAACAACAGTGAGAAGTTTCAGAGGGTGTGGAGGAGAACGGAGCAGGGTAGGCAGTCCATGCTTGTGATGTCTGTGAGGGAGTGGAATGTGTTAAGGGAGGAATTGGTATCTGTGAGAGGGGTTGGTAAGTTCAGGAAGGGAGTGGAAAAGGAGTTGGTTGGGTAAAGGAGAAGAGGTGAGAGAGTTCGCCACCGGGTGGTAGCATAATTGCGAGTGTATATATGTATGTATGGAAGGCGGTTAGGAAAATGGCAGAATGAGCAGTTTTAATGACGTGTGGATTAATATTTCATTTCACTCTACAAAACGGACTACAACGGTACCTACAACCAACTATGTTTGGAAAAAGCAAATAAAAAATAATTAACTACCGATTAAATGCTCCGAAAACAGCAATGAGATATTCGTATAATAAACACGATGAGAAAAAAAGTGCACTCACAACTGCCTTCACCGGGATGGAAACATTAACATGGTTATCCATTGGCTGGAATCGCTTACTGTTCGTATGTGTTGACATACTCTGTCATAAATGCTGAACATGTTTTTAAAGTCCCATTACTAATAGCCAAGAAAATGTAATATTGCTTTAGAAACATAATTTAAACCATAAATGTTGTAAGTATAACTAACATTTTAAATTACAACTTTTAGTTCCGAGTACTATTTTCTTCCAAAGTCATCATCAAAATAGCTAACATAACAACACGAATCCTGCAGTAGTTCATCAACTGATACAATACTGTAGGAACGAGAGCATTTACTGTTTACATAGTGTATAGGGTTGGTCACATTGTCTGTCAAATTTGAGACCGCTTATATGAAATGGACATTACCAGCCTGAACATGACTAAGTAGGGAATCTCAAGTCTGAGCAAGGCTTAGTAATCGGCATAGCAAACCTGAGTAAGACTCAGTACAGTCAGGGGTAAATGGCTCAAATCCTGCCTTCATAGTCTGCACAAGACTCAAACCAATATAATTCTGGATTCTGACTACTATGCCAAGCGCCGGCAATAACGAGTTAAAGTCTGCAGGAGTACACTGTGCTACTCAAGCTCTCAAAGTCAGCAAAGACTTGAGACTATTTGAGAGAGAAACCCTGTTACACTCCACTTGCCAGAAGTATGGTCTCCAATGTTTCCGCGAGTGAACTACGTCAGCCGCCTACAGAAGACGTCTCCATGCAACCATTCAGAGGTCCGCCCCTGAATCCCTAACCTGAAAGCATTCTCCTTTGTTATCCGTGGTAGCAGGTCATAAAAACATCCCCTCTGGACTCACAGACGTGATTAACTTCCCCACTACAGAATCATTCTATAGCTCGTTTGCCTTATACTCATTGTATGCAGGTAACCTTTGCTTGCCATATAATTATTATTAATTATTAATATATTGTACAGAGCTACGCATCCCGAATAAATACGTTAAATTGTCAATACTTGTGAGTACCTTCTTTCACTTAGTCCTGAGTACATCAATTAATACAACTTTCATAACGGTCATAGGTAATAATCGCTTCACTCTCTTATAAGTGCAGATGGAACCAATAATCATTCATTACCTGCAGTCTGAGCAAGGCCAAGGGATCGAAGGTTCATTACTCACCACCCAAACTTCCAGGGGCAGAACACTCAAAAACTGTCAGACCAATATATCGGCCACCATCTGGAGTTTTTGAGAAGCCCTTGTTTTGATGGACCATTACTCGTGGTAATAGTAACTTTAAATTGCTACGAAGGATCTCCTTTTAGTTATTATGAAAGGGAAGTATGGAGTGAAGTTTTCTGGATTGCCCCAGCCTGAACAAGGCTGGACTATTCCAGGAGCACCCAGAGATTCCCAGCCCTACAGCGGAATATAACCCCAGGAACACAGGCGTGTTTTATATCTCTTGCTTCAGTCCCAGCCTGAACAAGGCCGGACAGGGGAAGCAGCAGATATTACCCTGTGATTCTGGAGTATAACCTAGTGTATTTTATTATTGTTATTGAGATGCCTTATGACATGGACATGAAAGTAATTTAAGAATGTTAGCTCGACGAGCATTATAATGAGAATTAGACGTCCTACTTGCTATTATTCAACTAGTGAAAGTGACCTTTCGAGTGCAAGTGCAATTACTGATCCAGAACCGCTGTTTGGACCAGGGATTAAAGACTGTCCCACACATGATGGAGGCAAGGCAACATTGCAGGGCGGAGACGCATTTCTAGGAATTGACTGGCCTTACCACGCAGTAGATTATCACGACTATGTCATCCCAGACCCATCAATTTCGGAATTACTTCAAACACTTCCGACCACTCTGAAGTTAGGACATGTTGGCTCTTTGTGCCAAGTACACATGGCAGCGGGTAAGCTCATCACTGTTTGCATTCCCCTTCAGATACCTAGTCGCCGCAAAATAGCGACACCCACACCTAACTTTGTGCTGACACACACCCCAACTAGACAGGCTCCCTATAAAGAACGCCACAAGCCGAAATCCATGGATTCTGTATAACCATGCTAGAATTATTCCCATCCACGTGACAGCTGACATAACGTATATTTTTGACAACATTTACAGTGAGCACAACCAAATTCCCACGACGGTACTCGTATTTGGTTAAACTCACTCTGGGGTTTGAATCGTCTCCTCCAGTCAAGTTTACCTAGCCTAAGGGGCATAAATTACAACCTTACAATGTGGGAGTATCTCCGATTCAGCCAGGCAAGCACATTTCTTCTTCTACTCATTCCCAAAGGGAACCTTGAACCATTTTATTCCAGGAGGAAATTCAGCCTCCACACCTCTTGGAATTAATCTCATTAATTCCTGTGAGAGGGAGTTGCATCAAACTTAAAAAAAAATGCTTTGCCAAACCAATAGCAGTTTTCATTTACTGCTAATGTTAAGTTCCAGAAATAAAGTCCATGTCAGTTCTCAAATTTATTAAGACTAAAAGTGAGACAAGACATTTATATGTAGCATTACAAAACTCAATGATAGCACAGAGAGAGGTACGTCATAAGCAAAAATAACCAGTACTGCGGAAAAAACATTCAATTATACTTACCTTATTACACCTGTTCTCATTTAAAAGATGCAACCATATTCATTTACTGCTAATCTCTAGAGAAACACAATGTTACTTTTTCAAAGTAAACAAATAATGCAGACTGACAGTCACTACCTTGCTCGTTGTTGATGGGAAACTTCCACAGCTTCCCCTGGTCAGTCCACTGAATCATCTCCTCATATATGTTCGATGGTGGATGTGTCACAGCCATCTTCAGCTCACGCTCCTGGAGCCGCTGCCAAGTTTTGAGCACAGGAACCTCGCCATTTTGTGGCTGTGATTTGTTAATGGGCTTCAAGATGCCCATAGGGGGACTATCGAATAAATTAACCCTTCCATCCGAGCTGTAAAAAGATAAGACAACAAATATCTTATATTGTAAAAAGGCCAGCAGACAAGTAAGTTTGAGTGTACCAAATTTTATAGTGGAACACAAGAGCAGGTGGCTATGTATGCACACCTGCATACTTGCATATATACCTACGTATGTTAAGATGTGAGTTCAGACATGTGTAACTGATGGGTGACTCAGTGGTTATGATGCTAACCTTTAACATGCTGGGTTCCTTATTTTACCTCAGGCACCAGGAGGGTAGGAAGTTTCCTCTGGATGCTGCCAGTACATCTCCCAAAACTCAATTCATTCTTCTCACATATGCTGACAATGAGATGTGCCTGCCATTTTGACAATGACAGCTAGGTATATTCCATGCCAACAAGGAAACTATTTTATATGTGAGTGTGTGTGTAAATTAAAACAGGTGATACTCTCATCTAGATTATCTGTAAAGGAGGCTTAGCATTTTGGAGGTCTTTTACAGATATTAAAATCTACTTGTATAGAATGAAGATTACAGTATGTTGCTGTGCTTCATTACACTACAGGTTTTTGTTATATTCCTATCACAACACTAAAAACAAAAATTCACTACGGAAAAATAATTGAGAGATGTAACCTATATAGTCAAACTCTGCTGTTAAGACCCCTCACAGTTTCAGGAAGATGATTGTTAGTGAGAGATGGTCTTAATAAAGGGTTGGGAAATTTTTTTTACAGATTTTGATCAACAACCCTGACCCCTATACGTCAAAATGGGGGTGGCATCTATTTTTCGATATGCACTGCTTGCAGTACAGTGTTTGACAAGAGAAACACAGTGCAAACCGACCAAATTTTTTGGTTGATTTCCCTCGATTTTTCAACTTTTTTTACAGAATGTTTTATGGTTCTTCAAAAATGTGTTTATAAAGAGAGATGGTCTCAATAAAAGGGGTTGCAACACTGAAACATTAATGCAAACTTAAAAGGACAATAATTTGGTAATTTATAATAAGAAACCACAGCCAAAAATATTAATGAGGAAATTTACTAGTTAAGAAATTAATGAAAATTATGCTACATAATATTAAACAGATTGCTAAATGACTTTCATTATTTACCAAGTATAATACCACCAATGGTCATTAGCCTGTTGAAAAATTTGATTTGAAAAAACTACAAACTGTATAGACATATTTAGAGACAACTTTGTTATACACAAAAATTGACATATCACTAGGTTATGCAACATATTTGAATTCAAGAATCAGAAATCTGAATGCTTGTTGCTCAGATTTTTTGGTACCAATGAATAACATTAATTTTTATTTTCTGTTTGTATCACTACCTAAGCACAGTTTTATTATAAAACTTATTACGTTGTGGTCAAATGAATTTGTTTGCATTTCAGCCATGAACATTACAAACAAGCATGTTGTTCCTGCCAGCGAATTACATGTTAATCTTATACAAATACCTGTAATTGAAGCCTTGTTTGGTTAAAACCACATTGAATTACTTTTTACAGTATTTCATGTAAAATTTACTATTTCAAGCGTACTTCATTTTAAGGACTGTAAAAACCCCTTAAACAAATGGGAATTTTGTACTACGTGGTATCATAGTGATGGGGTTTCACTGTAAGTAAAGAACAAACATACAAAGCACAAAAATTGATTAATGCAGCTTTCTGAAACTGAATGTCAACAAAGCAGAACTCACAGCTCTCTTTCCTCTCCCTGCAGCCTTGCACCTCGCTGCTGTGATGCGGCACCATGACGGGACAGGATCCGTCGCACCTGCTGGGCTCGCCCCTCACTGGGCAGGGCCGTCTCCTTGGGACTGTGGTCTACCTTCATACCTGCTATCAGATCACTGTAAAAAAAAATTCCAAGAATCCTCTACAACTGAACAGAATACTTCACATACTGCTCTGTTTTGCAGCACAGCTCACTTGCTTCACAATTAACAGAGCACAGTGCATTGACTGGGACATATTTATTCTTGGGAGAATAAACATGGTAACCCATAATAACTTCTAGGCTTTCGTGGTTACCAAGTAACCAGCAGAAGTTACATTAATAACAGTTGAAGGGGACCTGTTAAGCAAAGAGGAAGTCTAGAGCAACTAATAAAGCAGTTGTGAAAATGAGTCGAACCCTACTGTCGTCTAGTGTAGTCCTGAAGGGACACGGTAAGCACTCCTAAGTGGAGTAGGTGTCTCGGGGGTTGAAAAAAGCTTTACTGGTGGAAGTTCTGGTTGAGACAAAGAGCCCTAGCACAGCAGTGGTAGAGCGAGCTACTGGGTTACCAAAGCAGAGGAAGCTAATGCGATGATAACTCGACATCAACTGCGCTCTGGAGGCCCCTCTGGCCCTAAATACTGAATGGAGCTTTTCTTTGGTTTTCTTCGGCCCATTCCGACATATTCGGCCGACAGGCTCCTCCCTGTATGGGTGGCATCATCCCTTGCTGCACTCTTTTTGCAAGGGTGGGAAGCGGGGTAGCTGCGAGGTTGTGAGTGGTATCTGACGTTCACTTAGGGGCAGGCTGGCTTTGTTTGGGTGCTACGCAGGGGCGCATGATTGACGTGCGTATTTAGTGTTACTGGCAACTACGTGTAGTAATCATTTTTTGGGCGTAAAGTCCAAGTTAGATCTCCATTGTCGATACAGTGGCTTCCTAGGGACTGAATTGAAGTCGTAGATTCATACAAGGCATTTACAAGGTAAGGTCTCAGCAGAGAGTGATATTTGTAACCCCAGATTTTGTTCCCTCTAGCGTCAAATAAGTGCTAACGTTCAAGGTCCCGAGTTCTTTAACCAGAGCAGATGCCAACAAGCCCCACTGTTTAAGAGCCTTGTCCCAACATGGCATACACCCAGCCTAGACAGGGCATGTTTTAATTTGTGAATTAATCCTTCGGCTTGCATTGGTAGTCGTCTAGTTTAAATGTGAAATTTATGTTGTACAATCCTTTTTCCGTTTAGGATCAATTAACCCAATTTAATCTAACCCACACCGGGATGACATGCAACATTGTAATAAGCTAAACATTTATATACCCACAATTTTGAAAATTAGTGTCTGAATTATTTAAAACATACCAGTTTACACCACCTGCTGCAGAGCTATGTGTTTTCCAAATTTGGTAGGAATCTGTCAATTGCTTATCTAGATAATACACAAAAAATTTATTTTATAACATAACACTCTAAAAATTAAAATGTACAAAGTAGGCTAAAAAAACTCTACCTAGATATGAACTTGTAATTAATCTATTTGTTCACAGCCATTTCAAAGTAAAATATTCTTTATTCCTCTTTTCAGCAGTTCAGTCTAGTGTTTTAGTTTTCATTTTTTGAAGGAAAGAAAGGTTATTGAGATCACTTTCCTGTCCGTACGTATGTCCCCCTTTTAAATTTTTGAACAAGTGAAACGAATTTCACCAAACTTGTAACATATAATGCTTAGAATGGACACCTGACCTTTATAGTTTTCGACAATGCCGGGCAATTAGAAAATAGCAACAATCGTAATATTTAGGGTGATATGTTATATCTAGGAACCATTCAACCAATTTAGACCAAATTTTGTATGACGACATAGCAGCATCGTGTAAGCATTGCATTTTGAGATGGATATTGTTCATCTCATATTTTGGAAGATAGCAAAAATGAAAAAAATAAAGATTTAACATATCTTGAAAACTACTGAACCAATTCTCACCCAATTTGACATGTAAGTAATACTATGACAGGCCAAGTAAACCTAGGTGATTATACTTAATTGGTACTTATTTTCAAAATGGCGACCATACAAATATTTTATGTTTATTTGGTATATCTACCATACCACTTTACCAAATTCTACCAAATTTCGTATGCTGACAGTATCTAGTACATGTATCATATATGTCAACACATAGCCAATTTTGTTAGCCATTTTGTAAGATAGTACCATATAAAGAAATAAGTTTTTATGTCAAGTCTCAAAAAACAATTAACCAATTCCTACCATATTTGAGAAACAGGTAGCACTGAGGCAGATAATGTTAAATTAAATGTTTTAGGAATGTCAGACACTTACTTCCAAAATGGTAAACATATAGTTATTTTAGCTCAGAATGCTATTTTGTCGAAACCATGTAATCAACTCCAACTTAACTTTGTACGCAGGCAGTAGATATTGTGATGACCCTGGACAATGACCTTAAATTTTTTTTTGCAGATATTTGCTTTTTTTCTCTTTATCGCTAGGTACTCAATCCATTTTTTGTTAAGATATAGAGTTAAAGTTGATTCTCCTATCTCCCCTGTTAACTCTACATATTTTTGCTGTTGAAAACAGCCCATAATTTTTGTTTTTGGGAAAAACTCTTAATTTTTTTTTAACCTCTTATTTTTGTAATGTTGTTGATGCCCTTTCTTTGTTAGGATGCTCATTTAATCTTAAGGCTAGTCAGCAAAGACAGTCCCATTATTCAGTGGAGGTTTAAACTGGAAGCCTCTTGTTGCTGTAGTTGACCAAAGTAGGATGTTTAGAAATGGGAAAGACATAAATATATATATATTTTTTTTTGTGTGTTACATACAGTTCACCATAAATCGTTGTTGGAGAATCTATTTTACTCAGCCGACTGAATTTTGCTAGGTTAGTTTGTTGTTTATTTATGGAAGCATATATAACAGGTTAGATAGTTTGTTTGGATTATTTTATTTTTATTTCATTCTTTTTTAATTTCTTTTAACATATCTACACTAGGCTATGTTTTTATTATTTTTCTTATTTACTTTTCGGTGGTACAGTATTTTTAATTGCTTTCAGGATTTTGGTTTTGTACACTTCGAAATTTTTCAGTTGAGGTTAACTTTAAATTCTTCTAACTTTAACTCAAGTTCATTCACTTCTTTACCAGTTACAGCCATGCCCGTTATTTATCTTTCTCTGATGGCTTGCATCCGCCGAAACGGGCCGTGTTTTCGCAGTTTAGCCCGTCCTAAACTCAGCAGTTCTTCCTGCACTGGCCAGGCACAGCTGTTCGTGTTTGCCCTGCGGCACTGCTAGGTTAAGCCAAATTCAGCATTTTTTTCTGTAGTGCAGCACACGTGGTCCTAGTACTTCTTGGAGCCTCTAAGCTTATAGGCTCTTTCAGGGGACAGGGAGTGGAAATGAGTTGCTCAGCTCAACGAAAAGTAGGTATCTGCAGGGAAGAGGGGGAACGTTAGCAGGAACCGCCGGGTCGCGCAAACAGCCACCACATCCGAGTGGCGGGTGCTGATTGGCCGAATCGGTGGTGTGGTCAAGGTGACGTCAAAAGTAGGCAGGTGTGCGGCAAGTTGGTGTAGCCCAGCTGCCGTCGAGAGCGGACATGCATTGAACATCGGTCCGGAGGAGACCGGGAGATTCCAGCACCATGGGATAAACAGCTAAATAAACTGTAAACTATAGGGAATTCTGCTGGGTCGGAGCATTTTTCTCTGCCTGGCAGGAAAAATGTTCCGGCCTAGAAGTTTAAAATACTTGTTTCAGTAGAGTAGAGAGAAGTAGTAGAGTGGGAAAGTCCATAGGCGTATGACCACAGAGAGGGAGAGTGGAACTGTAGAGGTATGGAGGCCGGTAGGTGTGTAAATAGTTACGTCCTGAGATAGCTTGCAAGGCATACGTTTTACTGTCCAGTTTTTTGTTGTTGTTAGAATTAAAGTGGTAGTTTAAGGTACAAATAATTAAATATGAAATATGAAAGGAATTTATGGTGATGACCTAAGAGATAAGCACGATTGGCATCGGTAGGTTGGCTAGACTGAGGCGTTTTGCACGTTTTGCCCTTTTATGCAGCCTGTTTGTAAACATTTTGATTTCATCAATTTTATTTTATAAATACAATATATTTTGGTATAAGTCCCATTCTAGCACTAACTAAAGTTATTATTTTTATTGTTTTGTAAGATATGCAATTTCTATAATTGGTGGTTAGCGAAACAAAAAAAAAACTATTTCACCCTGTTGAATAAAGGAGTTGTATTTTGTTTAAGCTGCTCATTGCCCGGTATACATTGTAGCTTATGGCACGTAGTTTTCGGGAGAAAGAGATGCCATGGTTTTTCATCCAAGCTCACTAAGCACAGAAAAACTATTTGAGAATTTTTAACTTAGATTCCTAACCTTTAAAACTGTGCTGCTGTATATTCAGATGTTTTAAGAAAAATTACAGGCAAATTATTGTAAATCCTTATTAGTATACATTACCTAATTAGTTCTGATTGCCCTGCTATATTCATTTAAATCATATATATTTTTCTTATTATTGTTCTTGTTTTTAATGAGAAACTGTGAAACTCGGAAGACTCTACATTAATTTTGATGTAGTCTACCCTCAACTATTATTAATTTCTTTTATTGCTGATGTATTATTAGTTCAATTACAGTTGTTTATTATTGTGTTATCTGGAGAATACTCATTCTCATCGCTCTAAGAGGTTAAACAAATCAACCATGCATAGATAAAAGGAATTTGTCTTCACGTAATACTCAAACCTCTAGATGCTGTTCAGATATTGAATATTTAACTTTTGAAGTTATACCTACCTTATGTTAGCAAGACCAGTACAGATGATAGTACTCAGAGACAGCTACATTAATATTTTTTTTATATAATTAATTTTGTAACTGGCATTGACATATTGTGCATTAATACTCTCTTTTTTTCCATATTGTCAATTCTTTCCTTAATTTATGTGCTATTGTTGAATATTCTGGTTTACTAATATTTATATTTGTGCTGGTGGAAATTTCCTTGCAGCAGTGAGCTGGGTAAGCAAGTGTAACTTGCATTTCCAGTTTTAATGCCTTATACTGTAAAATACCTGGTTTGTTTTAAAATTATGCTGAAATGCTAAAATAAGCAATACTTTGATAAAAAAATAATTTTCTCTAAACAACACATGCATGTTAGAGTTAACTATTTGCATGATTTCATTTAACATATTGACTGTCATTGTCTGTATGAGCTTAATGATTTAATTAATTCTGTTTGTTGAAACTATTTAATGGCACTATTATTAACTTTGTTTTAATTCTGAATAAATATTCAGTGTTAAATTAAATTTCGGGTATTTCAATTATTTAACTTTGGTAAATTATTCCTACATTTGCGCCAACTGAAGCCCAATTCAGTAGGATATGATAGAGAACCACATATAAAGTGAATTAGTTTTAAATATATGGTTATGTTGATCATTCACTTGGTGTTAAGGGCTACTACAGTAGACCCAATGGTAAAGCTAGTTCATAGAGTAGTCTGTCATGCTCTGAACACACCTCGCCGTTGACTTAACTGACATGAAGCGTTTCCAGTGTACACCTCTTGATTTGGCAAAGATAATAGTGCTTTACCCCGCAGTGCCTTTCGGTGACTTCATAGAGTATTCTATTTAGTCAATTCAGAGTTATTTTGTAATCTGAGCAACAAGTCAGCTAGTTTTGTTTTATATATATACTTTTTAGGGCTTCCGGATAGCCCAAGTTGTTCTTGAATAATCTGGTGGTGGATCCCCCCACCCTTTTTTTTTACTACCCCCCCCCCCCCCCCCGCTGTAACAATATTACAACTATCAAGTATGTCCACATGGAGGATACTTTGTCCGCCATTTTGTAAGATAGTGCCACATGAATAAATAAATTTATGTCATATCTTGGGAAACAATTAAACCATTCTTACCAAATTTGTTGAAAAAGTTGTGCTGTGGTAGGCCATATTAATACTTATATTTTTTAAGTGTGACTGACACATACTTTCATAGTTACAGCTATAAAATAATTTTAGCTTAGTGTGCAATGTATCTATGAAATGATGTAATCCATTTTAACTTAACTTTGAATACTGTCAATATAGGCCTACGTCAACTGTGCTAATACATAAATTTTTGTCCTTCATTTATGAAGATCATAACATGAGAAATATAGAGATTTTATGCCATATCTCTAGGACCAATCAACAGATTCCCACCAAATGTTACCCCCAAGTAATGCTACAATATGGTGTGTTTAAACTGACGTGTTTCAGGTGTGGCAGTCCATTTTTTAATGGTGGTAACATAAATAATTTAGTTAGGTATGTAGGTATCTATGGAACCAATTTTTTGTACACTAACATTATTAATCAGAATCATCTATCACAATGATACAATTTTTTCAGTCTATTTGCAAAACAGTGCCAGTTGAAAAAAATTGAACACATTGCAAAATTTCTGGAACTGTTAAACTAATTTCCACCAAATTGTGCACACCATAAATGCTACATAAGGTCATGTAAACTTACATGATTTAAGTGTGTCAGACAATGATGTTCAAAATGGTGGCTTCATAAATAGTTTAGATAAATTTGCCAAATACATTAAAATAATGTCACCAAAATCTACGAAACTATGTATGTTGACAGCGTTTATTTGAGGTATTTTATACAGAGTTTTTTTTTTTGGACATTTTGTATGATAACTTTAAATAAGAAAATGAAGTTTTTTATGCCATATCTCAGGGACCTATCAGTTGATTTCCACCAAATTCTTTACACCAGCAGAGCTATTGTAGCCCATGTAAAGTTACATGTTTTAAGAGCCTCAGTCACATATTTTCAAAATGATGGCCCTGTAAATATTTTAGGTTAGTAAACTCTATCATTTGAAACATTAGATTGATTAAATTTAGAGTTAATGCTCTGAACACGACCTCAGTTATGCAGCTGATTGCACACTAGGTTATGATGAGACTTTTTCTGGGTTCGAGTTCCGGGTAAGGCATGTGTGTATTTGTAATTGCGTAAGTGTCTCCCTACTGTTGCATATGTTCCTGGTTTCATCTCTAATGACATAGCTTTCAACGAGACGACTACATAGTCCTATCTAGCAACTCATATTTAAGAAGTTATTAAAAAATGAATTCCACCCATGTTGAGGAAAATACGCTCAGTAGTTACATCAGTGACTTGTTGTCTCACAAGGGGCTAGGCAACTCTGGCACATAACCATAACTTGAATAAAGGCAGGCCGGCAGGTAGGCATTGGTAAACATTGGCAACCTTGATGGAAGGGGTGGACAGTCATGTGTTGGTGAGTGGTGTCAATTTTTAGATATTTTCCTCTCAGGAGTTGTAAAGTAGTGATGAAGAGAATCACACTGTTAAGTGACCAAAATAAAAATTATACTTATGGCATATTTCCTTCATATTTTTCCATTTCTTAACAAATTTTGGGCCCCAAAAAGAGTTTTTACGGAAATCGTTATATTGTACAGCATAAATAAAAAATTCAACATGGTGGATGGGGCTAGTAGCCAATCAAGTTTGCTAAATCTAAGTAGGCACATTGCTCTAAAGGAGTTTCTTCATAAGTAAGAAACTGTCACACAAAGCCAACGAATTATAAAATGTGTGAACAGATGAAATGTCCACAATGTATGATTAAAAAAGAAGCAACAATACATTATAATAACATTCTCCACGTTTACCTCAGATTCATGGCAGGTTTTGCCGTTGTTTCTTCTTGCCCAGTTGATTCACTATTTCCTGAGCGAGAGAGAAGTTTCTGAAGGAGTTCACTTTCTGTCTGCTTCACATCTCCCCCCAATGTTTCTGCTACATCTTGGGCAGCACTCACCAATGACTTGTCTGTGAAAAGAATAACCATTGTATGATTCTTGTATAAAGAGAGGACAATTTGAGCTCACTGTATATTAATCATTTGTTTATCATCATGGATTGTAGTTTACATAAAAATTAAATGTCAAAATAGGTGATAAAAATTAAAAGTCATACTTTTATAATAAATATTAAAGGTTAAGTTTTACCTCTATTATCAGCACACAGATGTTATGGCAATGCTTCATAAAATGTACCAAATGAGGCAGTAAAATAGATTGAAAATAAAATTGTTAAAATATCTATTTTACTGTAAACGAAAATTTTTTAATGTATCAGCAAAGGCACAGTTATTAGTCATACCTCGAAACACATTTAAATTAAGATTCATCAGGGGAAAAAAAAAAAATATATATATATATATATATAAGTAAAAATAATAATAAATACACTCAAAACTCAATTCTGCAGTACTTGTTTGGTACAGACAAAATTACTGTAATGGTAAAAATATTTTAAAAATTACTGTAATCAAATATAGATCAATTATGGTGAAAAATGACTGAAATTGAAATCAATAACATGGTTGCCAACCAGCCGAAATAAAAAAAAATATTAGGGATGTAGGGTTGCTACTCTTGAGCACTGTGCCACTGAGCTTTACCACCACTAGTGGGACACAAGCACGTTGCTAACCTACCAATCCTGCTGATACAGTTTCCTTTGTCATGCTACAGATGTCCACTGTCTTTCAAGATAATGCCATGCTCAATCAATGGCAGAAGTGCCACTATTGACGTCAATGTGCATAGCAAGTGGTGTAAAAAAAATTCCACCTTTAACCATACCTTTTTCATCTTCCCTTCTCTCCCTTCACATGAGTGAGCTAATTTAAAATCTCGTGCTGGAACCAAGAAAAATTAAAGTGATATGTCTGAATTTTCTAATAGTGATACAACTGGTTATTCATCAATAAACCTTATTGACACCCCAACATACAGATGAAATAAAATATATAAGATACTAATGTCAAGTGGCATCGTCTGAATATGATTTTCATTTTTATATGTTGTAGCATTTGTACCATTAATGTATTTTTTTCAGTATAACCCATTTCTCCCAAGAGTGTAAATGAGTATAAAATCTTCAAGCCCAAGTCACAAAATGAGTTGTTATCTTACACAATTTTAGCATAAGCACAGTCAGAGTTAAGGTAATTGAGAACCAAGATCTGGGAGTCTGGTTACCAGTAAGCCTGCTTTCCTGGGCATCACTAGGGCTGAGAGCAAACCCTCACTAAGACACATACTCAAAGGAGGCTTGATTACCTGCAATAAAGCTGTTTCTCTAGGTTCTCCAGGAAGTACGTATAGGGCACACTAGGGCACATGCAATCCCTGAAGTTGTAAACGTTACCTGCTTCAGCTGCATGTGTGGCTACCAGCGATAATACTGCTTCTCTGGGCATCACTGAGTTGGGGAGTAACAGAGCGTCATTGAGATAGCAGCCCAGCCACATTGTAAAACTGGTTGCCAGCAGTGGGATAGCTTCGTATTAAGGCCACTTACCAGAGAAGTTAGCCTATTTAAGCCACCAAATTGGTGGCACTGAGGTGGTTTAGTTAGTATTTAAGCCCCCAGTGTGGGTATAGCTGTGTGAATACCCTTAAAGGCTGTTCATGATACAGTGAGTACATTTGAAATCAACCTTAGAAAAAAGTCACCGCCCCTGCCTACGTATGTTTTAACTCGCGCACTGAGTAACATGCACCCAGTAAAGTTGATAACATTGTATGGGAAGTAGTTCCATATCTTAATGTAGAATAAAAAATGTTAGGCAACCATTTCTGATAACATAAATTATTTCTTTCACTTTCTGTGTTTTGTAATGCATCAAAGTGCAAAAATGAGCCAATTTGTTAAATATTTACTTTTCTTATAATTTCAGTTTCACTTGACTGACATATGAATAAAGTGATGAGGCCCATTATGAATAAAGTGATGAGGCTCATAACAATGTTAATCTTACATAAGGCGGAAGAATACACAACATGCATACAAGTAGATCTTCAGCAGGGCATTCAAAAGTGCACATTTTACCGTGAATAACCTATAGTGTGGTAGGAGAGCTATTAAGGAGAGTTATATATAAGTAGGTATCCTTTAATTCATTGTCTGGTGCGGCCAGCTGAAAAGTAGCCACAATGAGTTCAAATATGGAAAATACTGAGGTGAAGAACAGTGTAGGCAAGGCTTAAGCATAGGGGGTCTCAGTAGACCCCTATGCTTAAGAATTGCTGTAGTAATGGTGCAGCCTGTACAATGTCTGCAGTTTATCAAGTGCTTTGAGGCCAAACTGCCAAAAGATGTGGATGCATTTATTGACACTGTTAACAATGTAGCAGATATGGTAGGCTGGCAGGAATCCGAGAAAGTTATGTGCGCATGCTTGCGGTTGAAGGGAATGAGTGAGTGAGTGAGTGAGTGAGTGAAGAGATTTGGACGGTTCTTAACACTGAGGTCTTGAGAGCTGAAGAGTGTGATTGAGGTGAGTTTGGAGCAGCGCCAGAATAAAAGGATGGGGGAAACAGGAGATCCCAGAGAAAACCCGCCGACTAACGGCATCGTCCGGCACGATTCCCATTTGCAAAAATCCAGTGACCTGGCCGGTGATTGAACCCAGTTTACCTTGGTGGGAGGAAAGCAGGCTGACCACTCAACCACCACAGCACCGGTTGAAGGTAAAGGCACCTATGAAAATTGGTTAGAATTTGTTCTCTTTTTAAGGAAACATTTTAAAGTATATAGAACAAAGTAACCTCGTTCAATACATTTTTCAACTGTGTGCAAAGACGGGTTGCCTCAGTCAGTGAATATGCCACATGACTCAAACTTGTCCGTAATGGAATAATGTCACATGTGCCGACCAATGAGGGTAATGCGAGAGCTAAAGTGTTAGAAGAAACAATATTCGCCCAATTTCTTAAGGGTATTAGAGGGAATATTTAGAGGTTTGTTCTGTCAAGGGCACCTCAGACATATGAGCAAGCAATCTAGTTTGCAGAGAGCAAGGAACAAAACGAGTTGCTAGTAAACAAGTGGTCATATAGTCATAGTGTTGTACCAGGTGCATCAGGACATTTGGCAGGGTTCACAAGGGGAAGAGAACTGGTAAAATGTAATTTGGGAAGAGAACGTCGGTCAAGGAAGTGCTATAATTATAATAGAGTGGTGGCACCTTGCGAAACACTGTAGAGAATGGAGTAGAGTTGTGGGAAGTGCGGCCAAGATGGCTATATAGCTGAGGCTTGCCGTATTCCTAAATGTAAATATACTGTAATAAGTTAGGGCACTTGGAAAGTAGTTGTTTCAAGAAGAAGAATTTGCATGAGGAATGTCATCAGTCAGTGCCCCAGGCTGGCAGGGCCAGAAAATAAATTCAGTTAGTAGTGGAAATTATAGTTATATTCATAAAGATAGAGTAAATTGAAAAAACGGTACACAGTTGTTGGTGAATTCAATAAGTCTGCAGCCTCGTATGTTTTTAGATGTATGGATAAATTCTGAAAAAATATAAATTATTGGTAGATACAGGAGCAGCTGTGACCATTTTGAAAAGAAGTTGTATAAGGAGGGGCACTTGTATTCAGACTCTTCAAGATGATGTTCACTGGAAGTATGATAGATTTGGTAGACAAAATTGTTATTGATAATCCAATTGAAAATGAAATTTGTAGACACGAGTGTATAGTTTGTAGTCATGACATGGTTTATTGGGTCTTAATTTCTTAAGTAAGAGCACATGCAAAATTGATGAAAAGGAGAGAACGTTATGTTGTTAAATCAATAGTTTCTTTAAGCGAAGAAAACTCAGAAGGACAGCAGGTGTGATTATTAAACATAGTACAGGCATAAGAGGTAAATGTAGTAGGGAAGGCTAGGTGAAGGCCTCCCATATGTTTGGACTAGCCTGAGTCTGTGAGGCAGGAAGTTTGTGTAAATTTGAAGGGACAAAGCATCAGTGAAGTATAAAGAAGCTAGCATACAATGTGAGTTGGTATGGAGTGGTGCCCCAGTATTTATGAGTTGTAGAGAAGTTGAGGGTCAATGCAGTGCAGTGGGGAAAAGATGCCCCGAGAAGTGTGAGAGCTTTAGAGAAGTTAAGAATCCTTATTGTAGGGAGGGTGAGAAAGGTGTGGTCGGCCAGAGGCAATGGCAAGATGCTCCGAAAGTGAAAGTACGGCACACCCCGAAGTTCAGCCCCTGTAAAGCTAGAGTCACCACAGAAAGCCATAACTACTGTCACCTTGCAGTCTAATGACAGACACCAGGTGTTAAGTCCCAGGGTGAAGGGTAACTTGCAGTCGATCGACAGAGACCCGAAACCAGGATCCCAGAAAATGGAGACTAATGTTACTTTGTAGTTGAGAGGTGGATGTTCAGGTCCTAACATCCGCGATACCCATTTTAACGCATTAAAGGGAGGTGCAGTTCTGGTGCAGTTACAGAGATCTACTGTAATCCCGCCGAAGTGTGAACTGACCTATAGAGGTATGATTGAGGCCCCTGAGTTTTGTGAAGTGTTGACTGAGCCCAAGGGCACAGGGCCAAACATTGTTATTATAATAAGTTTGTGCTGATGCCCTGCTTCAAATTTTACACGCGTGTCAATTAGCAGAACTCAAGCAATTTTATGTGAGTACTCCTGCCCTGCCTGAATGATTTATTTTTTCGTCCCGCCAGCTGGTGAAATGTGTGATGCCTACAATTTTCTGGAGTACGATTAAATGCTGCTATTATGGGGTTGGTGTGTTTACAAAACTACATGACGTTAATGACCTTAGTTAGCAAGTCTGCTTTGTTATTAGCCACGTCTATATTTGGTAGCCCAGATTAATAAACTGTTATTTTGTTTGAAGAGGGGTTACTATTTGAAGAGGCAATATTTCTGCTGCAGATAAAGGCACTTTAATTTTCTTCGCCCCACCCCCCTCGGGGTGGCGCACGTCTGAATGCTTCCAAGCACTGTGCTATACTGAAGAGAGGTGCGCAGCACTCCTGGCGTGGCCGAGCACTGCCTGGTGGCTACTATTCGCAACGAATTCAGCTTTGCACACTCTGGCACCTTCCACACGCCTCTCCGCTATTCCAGCCATCTCCTTGACCTTCCCAAGTCGTGTTTTCGTATGTAAATGTTCATCCCCAGCCCGAGCAAGTGTGCAGTGTTCCTCTTAGAGTTGTGCGGGCTGGCCGACGATAAATCATGTCTACGCCACTTCATACTTCGGGGCTTCAGCATGCTAGATGCGTTTTCGAGTAATATGAGTACTACTCAAGTTAAGTATTGCAATGAACGTAGTTGTTGTTATGCAGGGGGTAGAGATTACTTTTTAGTAAGTGTTTCTTAACGCTTTTTGTGTATAAGGATTTTTGTATGGAAGTGTTTCTTCACTGTTTTGCTTGTGTGAATTTTAAATATGGTATTTTTATGGGAATGTTTGTAAGAGGAGGACTACGATTTGCCAAAAGAATCTGAATGCCAAGAAGTTTAGTGGATATTTTATGGCGTGCCTCTATGCTCATGGTTATGTGTAATGAGGGTTTTTGCTCCTTCCCAATGGTATTCTTGAAATTAGTATTCCTTGTTATACTTTTTAGTGAATCATCAGGCGTACTTTTACTTTTAAAATTGTAATGGTTCTTGCTTTACTCAGGGAGTCATTTCACCTTTGTTAATGGGATTTCACAAGTGTTTATTCAGGTTGGGTGATTTCTCAAGATATATTAATATTGTTGTTTTTCTGTTTGTTCCAGTGCATGTGTGTTCTCTCCTTCCCCTAGTTCACCGATTGGTAGCAAGCAACAGAAAATTAGATGCAATTTATATTTTTCAAATCAAGTTGCAAAGTTGTTGTTCATGGTGATAATGTATAGATATTTGTACTGATTTTGGAATTTTTTGTGTCTGTACTTTCTTGATTATTTTTAATGATGTGCGTCCTTCTCCTTGCCTTCCGTTATTTTTAGTGTGTTCAAAGAGCAAGCTGAGTGATAATTCTGCACCTAATGTGATAAATGTTTCAGTGCCTCGTGAGTTGTGCAAGGAGAAGAATTTCCAGTAAATTAATGCGTTAGTGCCTATTGAGTAGTGTAAAGAAAGTGAAGATCATCAAAAATGTGTACAAGATAAAGAAACAAATTTTAAATTAGCTGTTATCCAAAAGTCTGAAACAAGTTATAATGAGTCTGAAACAGGTTATGATAGAGAAATGAGGTATTTTGATTTTACCCCAGAATGGCATTTGACAAACAGAGTATAAAAATTTCACTTCTAAATTAAGGCGAGAAAATTGTACACTTTTAAGGAGAATTAACAAAATTCATTCAATGGTGTATTAAACCGTGTGTAATGGACAGGCAGAGAGGAGCCATGAAACTATTATTACAGTGATATCTCATTTTGTTAATAAGGTTAAAAACATGTGGAACAAATGGGTGCCCTATGTATTGTTAGCATATTGCATCAGAGGTCATATAGTCCTTTCACGGTTAGTTCACACTTTTCTGAAGACCTGCCAAAGTTCTACTTCTAGGATATTCCTCTGTCTCCAGCAAACAAAGCTTACTTGAGACTAAAATATTAAAATTAGAGGGCCAATGCACTGCATTCATGCACACTCAGTGAAATAATATTTCATATAAGAACTATTTATTACTAGGCATTACCAATATACCTATTGTGTCCCTGTTTTTATATTAATTAACGATAAATTAAATGTGATAATTTATAAATAAAATATAAGTAAAAGTTCAATATAACATAAAACAAGGTATTTATTTGTTAACTTAAGTAGAAAACAAGCACGTCATTAATGGGGTGATTTTCTAAAGGTTTGATTCAAAACGTGTGAAGAAACCACGAATAGACTATAGCTCAATTACGGGAACCAAACTCACCACATTCACGTTGACGCGTGCCGCTTATATGAGTTATACCAAACGACTGTGACTCATCCTAACGTGTTAATACTAAACCAGGAACCACAACCATAAATGGTTACACGATTGTTCCCCGTGGAGGGACAGTTAAAGACACGTGGTATTTTGTGATGATCCAGACCCAACTTTTTCACACTACTCATGTAGTACTATGTAACCTGAGGAAGGGTCAAATCCAACACATTCATGAGTGCAATAGGATCACTCCCAGCCTAGTGGGCGGTTCTAGCACGTTAAATAAGCAATGTTTCCAAGTGGCCACAGAAACACATCAGCCTCTCATACGCACCTGACAGACCAGTGAAGCTTTCCAAAGAGGGCAGAGCGCCGCCAAGCACCTGAGGCCATATAGCAGAGCGCAAGGGTGGATTCTCCCACCCTGCTCGCTCCAGGCAGATGTCACAGAACGATGTCACACCTCCCACTCCAGCCCAGACATGAGCCAGCCGAGCACACTATATAAGGTAGTGTGTGGCCAAAGACGCCAGTTATCGTCTCCAGTAGCTCACCTCAACACTTCTGTGCTGGGCATCTCTAATGACTACCAAGTCTTCTAGATCTTCAACAAACACCATTGGCTGCCACCACTAACAACCAGATGCTCCCGAAGCTTCTACCACCTACTACCAGAAGCTCCAGTGACTTCTATCACCAACAGCTACCAGAAGCTCTTAAACACCAGAAGCTTGCAAGACTTCACTCCACACTTCCGCTGTTGATCCTCCTGGTTCAACAGCTGCCGCAGCTACTTGCTTGTGAGTGGCAACTACACCCACTGCCCTTTTAATAGTGGCTCCTTTTGTGAAGTCTCACTTAGGTAACCCCAGGGTAGAGTAACTACATCTGAGTTATTTTAATAGCCATCAAAGTCATTCTTATCTTGAGTAGCCTAGGAGCAGGTCACCTCTACCTGTAAAGGATGGCTTACTTCTGTTCACACTTCACTTAGTAGCAAGAGTTACGAGTCACCAGTATTTATTATTCGTAATAAATACAATTTATTCCCTATCCCGAGAGTGAATCTGTTATAGAGGTAAATCCTTTCTGACTACTAGGTAATCAAACCTTGAATGAAGTAAGCAGGAGACCAGGTTTTCTAACTGTAAGAACCATAGTGTAGGACTTCAGATCCCCTTCAGGAAATTGTACATTGGAAACACACAACACTTTAGATGGCCACCCGTTCTGTGCATCATGGTGTATAGAAAGCCACAACCACTAGGTACTCATCCAACAGAAGTAGGACAGTCACCTCAGGTTGTATCACTGGTGGAGGAGAACGGAGCGGGGTAGGCAGTCCATGCTTGTGAGGTCTGTGATGGAGTGGAATGTGTTGAGGGAGTAATTGGTATCTGTGAGAGGGGTTGGTAAATTCAGGAAGGGGGTGGAAAAGGAGTTGGTTGGATGAAGAAGAGTTGAGAGAGCTCGCCACCGGGCGGTAGCCTAATTGAAAGTGTATGTATGTATAATTGCGGTACCGACCACACCTAATTTTGTACAGAGTCACCAACCAACCCGACCAGTGTTAATCTCTAGCAGAAAGTCAAAGCAGAGTGAATAATTTGTTAACCAGAATGCATCTGACCTAGTGCACACCAAAGTTACGTTGCCTTAGTCTAAGTGACACGTATCAATGTTAACATTTGAAAGCTTATAAGGGGATAGAATTATTGCAACAGGGACAATATGACAGAGAAAGTGAGGAGGTGGATGAAGATGGGAAAAGGAATTATGATAATGAACCAGGGATAGAAGGAGAGAAAATGGGAACTACAATACCCCTTCCCATTATAGCTATGCCTTATTACGAAGCAGTTGAGCCTCCGTCACTTGTGGAAGAACCACCACCAGAAGTAGATACTGAGTATGCCGTAAGGAGTAAAAGGCCCATGCCAGATTTACTATGGGTCATGCCTTGGGCATGTGAGAAACTGTGTGTATTTTTGTGCTTCTAGTTATTGGGAGCCTAGTGATGCTGAGATGTGTAGATGCAGTCAACCAAGGGATCACTGAATCAGCAGACCAGAAGTTAACGCAGGGGATAGCATTCATAAATCATGGTAATGTGTTGATAACCGGAGATAAGTGGGTCCTTGTCATCAATATTAATACCACTTACTACACTGCAGCAGTTGAGCACTTCCAATACTTTGTAGATGATGTAGCGCATCACTTTGTAATGAATTCAGAAACTCAAAGTAGAAATTTTATCACATTTGTGAGGGAAATAATTTCGCGAGAGACTGAGGTGTTAGATGCAGAAGCTGGAAAATTTCTTGATGCAATAAATAATTTTAGGAGCACTTTGAAACCATCCAGAAGGAATAGGCGTAGACTGGTAAATATAAGTGGAGAAATTTTAAAGGTATTGCTTGGAACTATTCTGAAAGCGATTTTATAAGCATTAACGAAAAAATTAGTCAGTTGGCAAACATTAACAAAGAAATAGTCTATGTTGTACAAGAGCAATTAATGTTTCTTAGTCAGACTCACAAAGTATTTATAAGGCATAAGAAAGTATTACAGACGCTGGTATTAATGATGAACACGACAGGTACTATGTTGAACAGTTTGCAGACAGCCTTTGAGAAAATATTAACAATATTCACTAGCAATTAGGCATAATTTATAACTTCAATTCCGCAATGATAACGTTTTAGACTATCCCAGAAATTATTCACAAAGAAGTTACACAGTTTACTAAAGCGCTAGACTTAACTAGAGTGGGAAAATTATTGTTTTATTTTCTGACACCAGCAAATATTGTTAAAATTCTAACTAGTGTAAATTTGTCTGCAAGATTGTCATTCATAACTAATCTTAAGACATATGAAATTTAACGCTATTATAATTTAGCATCAATACATGCAGCTACTACAGGTACCCTCATAAGGTAGTATGTAGAGCTACCCTTCAGTCCCATGCTCACTTCTTCATATTGTACACCGCAGTAAGTTTACCAACTTCGGCAAGTGATAACAGCACATATTTACAAACTGATGGTTTAAACCAATATTTAGTAATTTATAATGACAAATGATCATTTCTTGAGCTTACTTCAGATGATTTTGGAAAATGTCAGGATTCTATTGTAAAATTTCCCTTCCTGAAATATCCATAAGGAGCCATGGACGGTCTTGTTTGTATAACCTTTTCGTAGAAAGCTGAGCATATAGTGAAAAATTGTGCCAACTCATGTATTATTCCCTTGTATTTTATTGAATACTTGAAAACAATGCCTGGATTTACAGCATTAGACATTCCAGCAATGTCATAACTGATTGCGATATCCAACAAAATAAACTCACAGAATCCAAGACGTTCCAAGATGTTGCATGGGAATGGTATTGTTGAACTGCCTTAGGGCTGTAGTCTTCACAGCAAGGAATTTATTTTGTTACCCTTCCTCAAGTCAGACTTCCAACGAGATGGTTCAAAATCAAATACACATTCCAAGAATCCCTAATATGTTCCAGAAATCGTAAAATTATATGAAAATAGGGCGTTGATACGATAACTCAACAACCATAGAAATGTTGAGAGCACTAGGATAAGAGGATATTCCCCACAGTAAGATTCCTTTTGCCCAATTAAAGGAAGTGCTGAGATATAAGTCCATTAAAAATCACTGAGAATCATATCATGACTATCTGACATTTGTTCAAATGTTACAACTGATACTGAATGTGATATTAGTGCTGTATTGTTCATACCAGATTTCTACGTGTTACAAAGAGTACCCTGTGAGTAAATAACACAGACGCAACCCCCATTATGATGCGGAGAGTAACATCTATGAAGAAATTTTATTAGACCTCCACAACGAAGGGAGGCAGACGAGAGCCATGAACCCAGATATGTACCATCACCTGTGAGAAGAATTCCTGTGGCGCGAGTAGATCCTATCCCCGTTTGCAAAGAAAATACCAAAAATGCTGCTGAAGAAGAGAGAAATTTTAATAATTGAAAACAATTTTCAAATTTTTTGTAAATGTTACTATGTTAAAGCTTTGAATTATGTCGTGGAGAATTTGAGATAGTATTAGTATTGTATTCTTCCTCAAAAGTCAAAACCCTGTTTTGAGCAATCTAGTGTTGAAGTTGAGGTTGTAATTTTGAGCCATGTAATTTTGAAGTTGATATGTTGTTAATGCAGATGTTATAAAAGAGATAAATTTCTTGAGGATTGGAAGTAAAGAGAGGGTGTAAGCAATATGAAGTAATCTAAATTTATTTGTGGAGGTAATGCAGAGTAATTGAAAGAAATGCTGTACACAAAACAATGTTATATAATGTTGTAAGTGAAGTAAATTTGCGGAATATTTACAGTCAAGAGATGTTGATGTAAAAATTTATTTGTGATTGTAGGAAGTAATATTTCATGTAAGGAAAAGATATATGTAAAGCGAGCATATTTAAATTTCATGCAGGTTATAATGTAGAGCACGTGAAATAAGGATAGGGTGGAATCAATGCTGTCACCTGAGGCAAGATTTTAATATTGGTGTTTTAGATAATGCTTGATAAATTAAACATTTACTTGAGTTATTGAAAAAGAGAATTGAAAGATGTACGAAATGAGAGATTTTGTTGTAATTGGAAACTTTTGGTGAATTATGAAAACTGAAAGAGGTTGTAATTAAGAATAGGCCAAGCCGTGCTTCAAATCAGTATATGTAATTTTATAAAATTACCATAGGATTACCAAAGTTATACCATAGGATAAAATGACCAAAGTCACCATAGGATCTTGCGATGCTGAAAGATAGTAGAAGTATTAGTAAAACGTAATATAGTCTGTTCACAGTAAAGTGAGAACTTTTGAGGCACTAGTTACTTTTTTCTTTCAACCATTTTTTACCCTTTAACCACCTCTTAAAATGAATATTGCAATGTGAGTAATAAACGCAGTGTGTATTTCACCGCACTCAAAAGTAAATGTCTACGAATAAAATCAAATGTATATTTTGACTGTCATTCCAGGTGAGAGGGCTTTCAAAAGTGCTCACTTTACAGTGATAACATTAGGGTGATGTTAAATATAACCAGTGGGATTAGAAGATGCTTGATGGGCAAAGAGACAACCATGGTCAATGGCTCACGCAGATGTAAACCCTGAGAGGCCAGGTTTGTTGTAATTGGGTATAGAGTGAGTGGAAACACCACTTGTACAGTGGGAGCGGTTGTGTTCAGCCAGGTATACGGTAAGACTTCTGCAACTAGCAAGCTGGTGGCAGTGACTTACAATAACACCTGCAAGGCAAGGAGAAGGGCGTGCAGATACATAGCCATCTTGGAGAGGCCTACCGCTAGTGTGACAGTTTTGTACGATTAATAAATTCTATGCTGACATGTACAGCAGTGAGTTGATGAGCCATAAAGAGCCTGGGTTAGCATACCGTGCTGTGTTCAGAGTCCCAGCATCTGGTACGGGGCCATCTTCTCCCTCGAGCTGATAGCTTATTTCAGCACAGATAGGATGTTGAATATTATTATGAGCATCACCAGTTCCCTACAAGAAAATTAAAGTGCCCCAGTCAGGAAAATTGAACAACCCATTCCCGCTACCAGGCAAGGATCGGATGATTTTATGAGGGGGCATTCTAACAAGGCGGGCTTTATGCCCATGTGTTAATGAGAACAAGAAGTAAAAGCAAACAGAAATATTAATGGTAAAACTAGATCATTTATTCTGTATATTTTCAATGCTGTTAATATTTGTAATGTAAGGAACTCAGATTCCACTGACAGCCCCAATTTTTCCATGATTAAAGACGAGGTGTTCGAGACGTGAACAACTTGGGACGGTCTCGAGTGTTAGGAATGAGGAACGCGAGTCAGTAAGGTTATGTGAACGGAGATATTTGGCCGATAGTATTCAGGTTGTAGAAAGAAATGTTATAAGACTCTCTCCACTTGACTCGAGGCCAGTGGTTCACAGCTGAGACACACTGTTCTTGAGAGGCATTATGTTAATGATATTCTGCCCGGACGGGCCAGCAAGCCACCACAGGGAGGACAGCTGCAGGATGTATGCGACAGGGGATCATCACTTACACATACAAATTGCTTATTAGCAGATTGTGCGTCTCCCGCATCGAAGACACCCACGTGACTCGCCTTTCCGACGATGTGCAACCTTGCTGAGCCGCTTAATATCAATTTCATGAAAGCGTGCAGGATGTCATGCACACTGGCCATTATGGATGTGGGAAGTGGCGAGTAGGTGAGAAATTTGGCAGGTGCTAGCACACGTTATGACGGAAGAGAGACACTATATAAGCTCTTGAATGGCCTGCCCAAGAGTCTTTGGTTACCCAGAATCTTCTTCCATCTTAGTTATCCAGGGTCATTGAAACCTCATTCATTGGAGCCTTATCCAGATGGGGCAGCTCGGGAGAAGGCAGAAGTCTGTCAGCAATGTGGGTGACTCGCTTCGTCATGTTGAGTAAGTGAACTTTAATTTTGTATAAAGTCACTGCACATATTTAACTTGGTTGTGTTCTTTGGTTAATATGAAACTGGCACTTTAATTTTGATAGCAATTAAAGTAGATTTTGAAGAACGTAAATTTTAATTGTTCAGAAAAATGGAGATGTAGTCTGTAAAGCCATTAAAAGGAGTTTGGCCGTGCCCAGCTTATCATGCTACCGCGTTCTGGGTTAGAAATTGAGTAGCAAAAGGCAGACATGTATACATGGTTCTGAGAAAGAAATGCTACTGTTTTTGGTGCTATTTGAAATATGGAGCACAAACAATGGTGTACAAATATATAAAGAATGAAGTTTGTTTGTATGTAATGATTCTTGTAATAAGTAGTTCATGTAATATATGGTAAGTAAAGTTAATATGAAGAAATGTCTTTTAAATTCAGGTGATGCCGTAAAATGTAAAAAGGTGAAAGATGGGAAATGTTTCATGTATTCACATAATTGATTAATCATGTGTGAGTAGTGATCAGTCATTTGTAAGGTCTCTTAAAGTGTAGGAAGGATATAATATTTGTAACAATGTAAAGTATAAACATGATATACTGGAAAAACAAGTAAACAGATAAGAAATAGGAAGAAAAGTATGCTTATTTATAACAAAATAACAGAGTAATCAGGTGGATTAATGTATTGAGAAGTGATTTGTTTTAGTAAATAAAAATGTCTTTTTGCAATTGTGAGTTTACATTGGTAATGAAATGGAAAGATCCCCTAATGCCCAATGAGCTGCAAGATGTGAGAATTGCCATAGGATATCTTCTGTAACTACCTCGCTGGTTGGTCAATCTGAGATCTGTCATGACATTGGAGTAGATCTAGACTTATTAGCAATCAAAGTGTTGTAAAATTTGTCGTATAATTTTGCATGGAAGCAGGTGTGGTCGTCAAAAGGAAAAGTAAGATAGCTACACTTGGGTTGTTTGATGCAGTTAAATATCTTAACTTAGTTTTCCAGGATGTAAAAAAGATTCTGGGGACGAAAAAGACTCGGACTACAGCCTTACACACTCAGCCAGATGGAATGGTCGAGAGGAATTAACCGCACTCTTGAGCAACGCAACGCCTGTCGATCTTTGTGGCATACAATCAAAAAGACTGATATGAAATGTGCCATAATTTCTCTTTGCATATAGTTCAGTAGTTCACGACTCTACAAGAGTAACACCGTAAAGGATGCCATCCTAGTGATCTGTTGATGGACCAACCGACAGAACGAAAAGCTACTACCTTTTATTATGCCGGTGAATAATGCCACTGATTAGCTGGCATTCATGCATTCTTTATTTTGCTTGACAGCACCTCAGAATAAACAGTGACAGGATGAAGATGTGATGTGACAACAGAATGTAGAGTGAGGTATTTTAATAACGACAACTGGTGTGGCTGTACAAGCCACAGAGGTGAAAAGGGTACTGCCCGAAGCTATGCAAATGTTGCAAAGGCCTCTACAGGATTCTGAAGAAGATCAATGATGTGATTTGTTGGATTTGTTGACAAAGCTCTTGGGTGAAGACAAAGGTTGTCCACATTGGTCGAATGGCACTCTACGAAGTACCGGATGTTTGCAGAGTCTGTTTGGGATGAACACACTTGAGGAGGGGCAGTGTTACATGCTCAATGCTCTTCATCGCGCCCCCTGCGGTCCTGGTTGTGAGAGCGAATGAGCGTGTGAAGGTTTTGATAGTAATCCTAGTGTGTGTTGTGATTTTCAAAGGCATGTAACCACATTTACCACCACAATAACCCTATCGCAACTCGTGTGCTCCTGTGGATTTTATTTCTGTGGTTATCTTGAAAGAATGTTCTGGTTCATGAACCTTACCTGTGTCCTTAACTGTGTAATTTAATCAAAAATCAAATTTAGTCCTTTTATTTTAGTAAAACCTCCATCCCTCACGAACTCAGATACGTGTTTCTCGCATCTTATAACAATACTTTAACATTTTTCTCTGTCAGCTGATTTATATATGTATGAATACTTTACACTGTAATTAATTCTTTTAAAACTGTTTTCTAATGTTCTTGCTTTATGTTAGGAGGATAGCTAGAGAATGGCTTCCCCAGAAAGATTATCCATTGGGTCTGTTGGAATCATTTAGATTTGTAAAATTAAGTAGCCACAACCCCTCATGCTGTATTTAATGTTACGGCATAGGTGGATCCTCTCAATCATTTTGTTAATTCACCACGTGCTCTCTTGATATTCTCTGAACGTTATGGTGAAGTTATGGTATACATTTTTTTAAGTGCAAAGCCCCAACTAAATGCATTTCCACTACTAGTCATGACAATATTAAAAAAAAAAATGTCCATTATAAATGTGCCTTTTTTAATAAAATGCTGGATTCTTATGATCTGAGTACCAGGCAGACCACTACACTAAAAACTTGTAAATCTGTCATACCAGTTCTAGCCCATGATTAGTGAACTAAATGTGAATCATATATCATACATTTAGAGAACTCAGCATATTTACACTACACAGAGCAATTTGTGAAATTAAGTCTAGCAACTGAAATAAACTGAAAATTATTTGAAAGATTTCAGAATTAATAAAGTACCATTTGTGCACATACACAGATGCAAATCATCAACATTTAAAAATCATGCTTTGATCTAAATGCGACAGTAAAAACACCAATTAAATTAGTTGTAAAATAACTTGTACACAGAAAGTAAAGCATCATGTCATCTCGCTTTCAATAAATTCAGTTTCCTTTAAATGCATGGTAGATGATGACAGCAATAATGTTTAATCCGATCTGAAAATTCTATTTACACTTTTATTTCTGCTTGCCCATTTTTTACACTTTTAAACAATGCTAATGTGCCTTAAAATTTGCCCTCACGTGCACATGTGTGTACATAAACACCAAAAAGAAACACCCCCATTTTTGCTTCATAACAAGACATTTTATATGATACCAGGGACTTAAAGAAAAATATATGGTACAAAAAATGACTCAAACATTAAAATACTATAAATGCTATAATCATGCAAATATATTTCTGTCAACCGTAAAATGCCTAACTCAAAACTGTATAGTATTCAAATTAAACTGTGAACCCAATTCAACAGTGTTGTAGAATTTTAACATAGTATTTTCAATCAAGGGTAATTCAAATCATTGAAAATAAACGTTTAGTCTGGCAAATGGCAAATTCTTAGCATTTTACTAATACCCGTTTTGCATATACCTACCTAATGCAGAAAAAAAAACTGTAGAAACAATTTAAGAGAATGAGCTTATGAATGAGTAACTAATGAAATAAAATCTGCACACACAGTGGAGTATAACTAACCAAATTTCTCTTCTTCCGAAAGTTCTGCTTCCACTTCTTCCTTTGTTTTTTCCTTCTTCCGTTTTCTTTTTGGCTGAGCCAGTTTAAGATCAACAGCTGACTGTGGTTGTGGTGTTGAAAACTCTTTCTAAAGAACATGAAATAAGTTAAACCACACTGTTTACAAGCACAGACATCACATATATAACATCAAATTTTGTGCAATTAAATGAAAAATTAAAAACCAACAAAACTTAGTATAACTTCCTTTAATACTACAATTTTAATAATTTAGAAAACTCTATTCAAAATTATTTACTGTGGTACAAATAACTTATTTCAAAAATTTGTATGTTAAAATGAAATCATTCCAGATGAACACAGTCTGGCATGTTTAAACTGGGGTATGATGCTAATTTAGCCAACAGTCGCGCACACAAGGTGTGTCAGGTGTGTCCAGGCAGACCTCAATGATCGGAAAAATTTCCCTGTTTTTAGATTTTAATATCTTTATAAACAATTGTTTAAGTCTTAGAATAATGACTGCATGCGAAGTAACTATGTTTTTGTAATGGTTACTTATTACTGCTGAATTTAAATTCCTGTGTTTTATATATTATACTACCAGGACAGTGCTACTTGGTTAGCATGATATTTAGGATTTTGAAATCGATCTAGCCACTTTCCTTGGGAAGGAAAAGACAGCCCGTAGGAAAAAAAAAAGATTTTTTTTAAACAATTTTTTTTATTATGCAGCAATCCTAAGAAAAGCTTAATCCAATACCTATCTGCATCACTGATAATAATATCGCTCTAGAAACTGCGGCCCCATTTGATATATATCTATCCACTGGGTCACTATGGCCCCACTTGATATATAGTTCTATCCATCAAATCACTGCGGCGCCACTTCCCTCACAGGTAGCAGTAATCCTAAGAAAAGCATATATCTATCTACTGGGTCATTACAGCCCCACTTGATATAGTTCTTTCCATCAAATAACTGTGGCGCCACTTCCCTCACAGGTAGCAGTAATCCTAAGAAAAGCATATATCTATCTACTGGGTCATTACGGCCCCACTTGATATAGTTCTATCCATTAAATCACTGTGGCTCAACTTCCCCCACAGGTAGCAGTAATCCTAAGAAAATCATATATCTATCTACTGGGTGATTACGGCCCCACTTGATATCGTTCTATCCATCAAATCACTGCGGCGCCACTTCCCTCACAGGTAGCAGTAATCCTAAGAAAAGCATATATCTATCTACTGGGTGATTACGGCCCCACTTGATATAGTTCTATCCATTAAATCACTGTGGCTCCACTTCCCCCACAGGTAGCAGTAATCCTAAGAAAAGCATATATCTATCTACTGCGTCATTACAGCCCCACTTGATATAGTTCTATCCATCAAATCACTGCGGCGCCACGTCCCTCACAGGTAGCAGTAATCCTAAGAAAAGCATATATCTATCTACTGGGTCATTACGGCCCCACTTGATATATAGTTCTATCCATCAAATCACTGCGGCGCCACTTCCCTCACAGGTAGCAGTAATCCTAAGAAAAGCATATATCTATCTACTGGGTCATTACGGTCCCACTTGATATAGTTCTATCCATTAAATCACTGTGGCTCCACTTCCCTCACAGGTAGCAGTAATCCTAAGAAAAGCATATATCTATCTACTGGGTCATTACGGCCCCACTTGATATAGTTCTATCCATTAAATCACTGTGGCTCCACTTCCCTCACAGGTAGCAGTAATCCTAAGAAAAGCATATATCTATCTACTGGGTCATTACAGCCAAACTTGATATAGTTCTATCCATCAAATCACTGCGGTGCCACTTCCCCCACAGGTAGCAGTAATCCTAAGAAAAGCATATATCTATCTACTGGGTCATTACGGCCCCACTTGATATATAGTTCTATCCATCAAATCACTGCGGCGCCACTTCCCTCACAGGTAGCAGTAATCCTAAGAAAAGCATATATCTATCTACTGGGTCATTACGGCCCCACTTGATATAGTTCTATCCATTAAATCACTGTGGCTCCACTTCCCCCACAGGTAGCAGTAATCCTAAGAAAAACTTAACCCAGTACCTATTTACAGCCCTGATAATAATATTGCTCTAACCACTGTGGCCCCATTTGATGTATATCTACCCATATATCCCTACGGCCCCACTTGATATAGTTCTATCTATTAAACCACTGTGGCCCCACTTGGATTAACTCTAGCCACAGGGCCACTACAGCTTTTTGGGAGGAAAGGAGGACAGCACATGGACAAAAAATAAAGGAGAAATGGAACTTTTTTTAACAATGCCTTTTTTTAATGCAGTAATAAATCCTAAAAAAGTTTAATCCCTTACCTCGGTACATCTCTGATCATAATTTTTTCCGGAATCATTTGAGATATCACAATGAAACAAAGACTAAGTTGGTCCTGGAGTTATCTATAGACTGTGTAAATTCAATGTCAATAGGTTGACGTGAGCCGAGCTCCCGACCCTTAGACTGTTTGCCCGCCGTCCAAAGCATCTGCAGCAGAGAGCCGCACTCTACCACGTGCAGTAGCGCACCTGTGACCAGCAGAGGTGCAAGTGCAGTACAGTGTGTGTGTTCCAGGTGCAACGCAATGCAGAGTAGGACAGTGGCTATGTGGCCACGTGTGCAGCTGCGCACTGGCACAGGAAAGAGTACCACGTACTTTTATTTTCCAAATTATTACGTTAAATGGCTCGGGTGATGACAAACAGTCACGTGCAAGGAAAGGGACCCCCGTAAGAGTATTTTCAAAGTCCTAAAGTTATTATCCAGTGTTATTGCAATGTTTTGGTAGTGTACTTCATTCACGTGTTATCGTCCACACATCATTCCACTTGTTTTGCAGTGTATTCTGTTTTGTTGTCATGTTAGAGAATATTTAAGAGTGTTATTGCAAGTGATGTAAAGTTAAGCATAGTAGTGCTAATGCAAGTTAACAGAAAGTTGTTCTATATGGCGCACTGTGGCGGCAACCCCGGCGAGTGTGCCACGATGGAAAGACAGTAGACGTTGAGCACTTTGAGAGGCAGGTCGTGTACCATTCGGTTCGGCGCCCGGGCAGCGTTCACAAATTGTAGAAGTCATTTTTCACCGCAATAGTCTCGTAGTTAAAAGGAACCTTTTTCGCAAGCAGCCCGGGACATCGCTTCACACTTTCTCCAGGTTTGTATCGTGCCTGGAGGAGTTTAGCCTGCACTAAATAACACACAGGCCTTCGCGCCATTTTTTAATCGCATCACCGCTACCGACCGGTAACTATTCTGTATATATTCATGTAAAGTGTCGCCCCTAGAGGCATGTAAGCAATTTCCTAAATAAATGGCATTACGTGAACCGAGTGCTTTTATTTAAGGTAAGCCGCAAGGTGATTCAGGGACGGGCCCTTCTAATTTCCCGCCAACCCACATGTTTGTGTACTGACTTTCAGCTTTTGTTTGCAAGTATTACAGTGTAAAGTAGTATAGGCATGTGAATAGCCTAGATAATTCACCACGTAGCACGCAATACAGTCCATCAATCTACAGCACGAGGAGTGATGCAGCCCACTTAAGGATAGCTGCCTTTGGTCGTCGGCCACACGGCCCTAAGTCACTCACCAGTGACTCGCTGTGCAGTATCATCAGCCCAGTGATGCTCAGCATCCCGATACCTTACTGGGATCATTGCAGCAAGAGTGCCATTACTGATGGTTAGGTATCACCAAAAGCCAATGCCTTATAATATGTGCCCCAACAAAATCAAAGCAACAGCATAGCAGTGATGCAAAGCAGCCTACCCATGTTGTGCCTTCTACGTTGCTACGCCCACCTAGCCAGGGGAAACCAGTGGTGCCAACCACACCTCACCGTGGCACACCGCATCCACCTCTCCCTGTACCTCATTAGCCACAAGTGACATCACAGAGGTACTCTGTGAACAGTCGACAGCATCAGGCGCCCTCGTGGTGCGTCCATCACAAGTGAGAAGGTGAAGCAACAAGGTAGCACAATCACAGCCCCAAGGACATCAGCCGCAATTGAGGGGACACCACCAGGTGACCAACTCCCTCCTGCGCACTCAGCTCGGGTCGCTACTGGTGGACCCGGTGTGGTGCCTCTCACACACATTCAGGGCGATGCAGAGAGCAGCAACAAGACCAACTCACTACCCCTTTGCTGTTCAGCATGAATACAGCAACGGCCTGCAAAGGTGCTGCATACGGAGATGCCGTAGCAGCCACAGCCACCACCAGCCAACCCCGCGGATGCAGCCCCCACTATCAATGGTGCACCTACAGTGTCAAGGAGCGGTTACGACCTGCGGCCAAGACCTGTTACTATCACCTGCTGTGCCTAGGGTAGCATGGCCAACAGACGGTCTCCAAGTGGGAGAGCATTTGACATGGGACAGCGTTCTATGCTTCCCCAGACTTTCTGTCACGCCAAGCACCACCACAGTGCTCATTCTGTTTGGCACCCACTTCCCGGTGATTTAGACTCGCCCAGTGAGGCGCTGAAAAAGATCCTGGAAAACGTTCCAGGATTTTTTAAATTTTCTTTTCTTTAAATTAGTTCCCAGTGTAGCTTCCAGAAATGTGTGTATTAATTTTATAATTCACATTGCTTGTATTGGTGTATTAAAGTGTTTTCTATTTGTTGTCATGATTTGTAAGCATTGTTTTATGGTTTTCATTCATCATCTTATAACAGCAAGACACAATGGATTGCAGAACAAACTAGCATTTTAGGGGCACATGACCACCCTCCTTACAGGTGCCCACACATGCCGTATTGAGTCAGTCATCGTCGAAGAGTCAGCACGCAGCGCATCGCAATCCAGATGTATTCACATCTTTTGTATTAATCACTTAGTTCTCCATAATTATTTCTCAATTTAACCAGAACCTTTGTTTTCATCGCACCCAGAAGCCACCCCTCCTTCCCCAGAAATAGCATCGCTCGGGGAAGCATCACTTTGTCTCCTTAATTATACATGTTGCTGTAACACATTTCAGAGCAGCTAAGTCCACCTGGCAGGTGCGAGTTGTCATAGCACCCTTATGTTTTCGCATTGAAGCAAATTTAAGAGTTTTTGTGCAAAGGAAAATATGAGTGTGTAAGTAAACCACGTCATATTATTACTATGGACCGCCTCATTGGCATTTCGAGGAACAAGTTTCCTACAACCTGCTTACAGATGTTTCTTCACAAGTCTAAATTAGCACAATCTCTATACAATTACATTTAAAGGCAGTTTAAGGTGTGTGGGTCAACCTGAACAGGCCCACTACACTCCACAACACAGGTATCAGGATGACTCTACGATATCTATCACCGAGGGAACGGCGGATATCCGGGTGGACGACCCTACAACCCTGAGAATATCGACAACACTGTCTTGACTCCGCCTGTTAACAGGGTTTGGCGCCTAAGTTGGGTTACCAACATATTCATCCATTTATTCCCCCCATGTTGTTTTCACACAAGTAGTGATATGGTAGGCCATGTAAACTTAGGTGTTCTAAGTGGTGCGGATACTTATTTTCAAAATAATAGCCCTATAAATATTTCAGGATAGAAAACCTCATTTGTTCAAAACATTAGAATGATTACAGCTGAAGTTTTCTGAGTTAGAATTCCTGGTAAGGTACGTGTGTATATGTAATTGTCTCGCTACTGTTGCATATGTTCCTGGTTTCATATCTAATGATATTGTTGTCAATGAGACTCAAGGCCTATCTAATATTTAAGCCTTTAAGTAGTTCGTTTGAAATTATTTGCACCCATGTAGAGGAAAGTAGGCTCATTAATTATATCAACAACTTCTTGTTGTGATGTGCATTCACTTTTAAAATATTACCAACCAACCTCTATCATGGAATTAATTAGCATATTTAGCTTCTTCAAAGTCTCTGCATTTTTACTCTGAGTTTTGGGAGTTTTCTTATCGTCCTCATCATCAGAACTGTCAGAATCATCACTTCGACTGGAAAGGTAACGGGACGAAGCCACAACTTTGTGTGGCTGCCTGAAGTGCAGGACTTGGCGGCACCCTATCCTGGAAAGAAAAGCATAATTTAAAGGTGCACAACATTTTATAAGAGGCAAAGATAAACACAGATTACTGACACAAATTTATTTTCAACTTCTAAAGTTAGAGTTGGTGGTTTTGGATGGGGGGGGGGGGGGGGTGGAAATACCTTTGCATTTCCCATTAGAACAATGGTGGCATATTGTGTGCTGTTAAAACAAATCAAGAAATGGTTCCATTTTATTGGTTAAATTTTTGCCAAGTTATTAACACATAACTTATAACCGTTTTCTTGCCATTCATGCTGTTTTGTTTCAATTAATAGGCAAATATGTTATCTTTAATAATTTTTAAAACATGGTGGCTTGGCTGACTTCCTGATTATTAGCAACAGCAGTTCCCTGAGCCACCACTGTTCACCCAAAATAAAAGCTTTACCAGTAAACATTCCTTGCTGTGCTTGGCACAACAGCAATGTTTTGACTGGAGTAGATTCACATAATAAACCAGTTGCACCAAGATTCAAACTGTCTTTGATATTTCTGTCTGCAATGCATTTCAACAAATCTGTTGTTCATAGTGGTAGTGGTGTTTCGAGGGGGGGGGGAGGGGAGGAGGAAAATAAGGAGGAGGAAGAGGCGGAGGAAGAGGAGGTTGTGGTGGCAGCCAATTGTGTGCTGTGATAAAATGTAGTGCTGCTAGTAATGGTGCTAATGGTGGTCCTACTAGTGGTAGTGGTGTTGGTGATCCTGGTAATAACAGTATTGCTGGTAGTTGTGGTGGTAATGTTGACACTTAGTGGTAAGTGATGGTGGTTGTAGTTCTAGTAGTAACTGAGTTAATGGTGCTGCTAGTGATAGTGCTGATGGTGCTAGTGATAGTACTAGTGGTACTAGTGATAGTGCTGGTGGTGCTAGACATAGTGCTGTTGGTGCTAGTGATAGTGCTGGTATTGCTAGTAATGGTAGTGGAGTAAGTGGTAGTGGAGTAAGTGGTTGTGGGAGTAGTGGTGCTTTCGGAGGGGGGGGGGGGGGGGGTTGTTTAGGTGCTGCTTGTGATGGGGCTAGTTGTTGACGCCGGCTAAGAGCCAGCCACAGTCAGCCCATGACGGCACTCGCCATTAACCTAACACGTGGTGGTAAATACGTGTGCAGTGCCGTTACACGGACTTTCCCAAAACGGGATAATTGATTTCAGTGTACTTTGTATTTCTTTTTCAGGGTTGAAAATGTTTGTAAAGTGTAACACGTTTATTTCAGGGTTTGTGTAATGTTGATATTTATAATTCAAAGTGCGTGCGGCAACGAAGAAAGAGAGACAATAATATTCAGGTGAAGATGCCTTCAAAAGAAATTTAAATACCAATTAAAAATGCAAAATTAAATACTATCTGTAAAAGTGTTTAAAAATAATTTTGCTGCCATTTCAATTTACAATATAGTATTTTTGATTGGCATGCGTAGCACTTCCACTTATGTGAACCCCGTAGGCAGCCATGGTAGGTTCGTGTGACCCCTGCCTCTGGGCAGTTTTCCTAGGAGAGCTGGCGAGGTACGACGTTAGTATTATTATTTCTTTCTATATTTGTTATATATGAATCAAATTCTCTATCAATAAAATCTGAATATTCATATGTTCAGTATCATTGGTGCCCTACTGCTTTTGTAGTTATCATTGGGTTATTAATTTCGCTTTCGCGTACGCACTTCATACTTTTGCACTGATGTAGATTTCAATATCACTTTTAGTTTACCTGTTAACCTTTGCTTGCGTACGATTTGCCAGATGTCCTCAGCATAATGCTATCCGCTTAACTTAATTACTTGCAACCCTTGCGGCATTTTGGAATTCAAACAAGATGAGAGGAGGAGATGTTGGAGAGGCCAAGCGGCCCGCGCAACTTGTGTATCAGGCACCATTCGCCCATGTCTAGGGCTTTTAATTGTAATTTCTGCTTAATTTTGACAAGTAATATTATGGGTAACGTGTGTGTATAATTATTTTTAAGGTTTCCATCATGTTAAATTGTTTTGTGGCCACATCGCCCACGGCCACGTGGTTAGCTACTAGTAAGTCTGTATCTGTGCCATCACTGCATTATGAGGGCTAATTAATGGCTGTTCCATCGTGTGCGCCATCATTCTATCTCAGGGTTTATGTATCAAATTCATTCAGGGTTTTTGTATTTTTAATGTGTGATACATTTCGTTCTTGACCACGTAGTCATTTTATGTACGTGTAATTTCCCGCCATCCAGCATGCTAAGAACTTTTGTATGCTTGTTGAGTACAGAAATCATTCTTCTAATGCAGGTACAAATTTGGGCCGATGAGTATTGACCAAAGTTACCATGAAATATTGTGCTTTCACACTTGCACATGTGGTCCACTACGAACTTCATCCAGCAGCATCCACACCATTTAAGACTACTTTTACACAATTGTGTGTTTATTTTGCCTGTTCATATTGTGCCCCATTTTCATCAAGTGTTATTTGTGTAATTCTGTATGGCGTTATTATTTTCTGCCCTGAACCTCTATGTGTATTGACCATCACCACACACCACGTACTTTGGGGACGAGTCCCGACGAGTTGGCCTTAGCGGCATAGATGAGCGCACGTTGTAGTAGGTGACCAAGTAGCTTCCTGAGCTTGGTTGGAAACCACTTAGCAATATTACTTAAAGTGAGCCTGTGCAAGGCAAAGAAGATGTTTTAATAACATGATTGAGCAAAACCCCACGGCGCCGACCATATAGCGCACCCGGAGGTACAAAACCAGGCCTGTCATTGGCCTACTGCCAGACAGTCGCCAGACTGCGAGGTGTTCCGGGACTGCCGCTGTATGAGAGAGACTTTGAGGTAATATAAGTCAATAGGGATCTACAAGAGACTATTAGATAAATATACGTGGCTGATGTTAACTGAAGTCCGTTAAGACATAAATCAGTCTCCCATTTTAGAGTAAGCTTTGTACTGAGTTGAATCCATGTGTTGATTGAACGTTTAATAGTATGTAAAGAGATAAGACACTACTTCGGAGTTTTACCGTATGACTCACTCCCAAGTACGATTAGGTTAAGTCCATAAGGTGGAAGACCTAATTTGCTACAATGTGTTCACCTCATACTCCATGTCCTGCCTCTAGGCAAAACCTACAGTCCATCCTAGTGGCTGTAGGCCCCTTGCTTTGTAGAGGCTGTGTCTTCAAACACTGCAGAGCATCATTCACGCAGAGTGCGCAAGTTGAGTAACTTGCTGGGGAATCATCCACCGGAACTGGCTAAGAGTTGTAAACACTTTAATTCATTTTCCGGTACGGTGTAACTGGGTAAGAATATATACCTCACAGTGTAAAAGTTGTACGTCTTTGTAGCATCAGTACCTAGCTCCACAAAGTGTTATGTTTCCAGTGTTTTGGTATAAAAGTTGTTTTGTAAGTAGACATGGGTGAGACAAATACACAGAACCCACAGCATCCTTGAGATCCCTGAGTCTTAAAGTGCGGTGTGTAGGAACCACCGCTGATGCCCATCAAAACAGGTAAAAGTGTATTGTAATCGTCTCCGTGTCTAAACCGAATGCGTCAATTGGCATTCCCAAATGGGGCAAGTGTGTTCATCTGCGTCAGGATAACTACGTCAACCATGATAAAATGGTGACCACGTCAGAACAACAGCGAGAAGACATCAAGTCAACCTCTCCGGAACCCGCTAATGCGAGAAGTTAGGACATGCAGATCGATCAATGTGTGCATTGCGGAAAATTGAAACAACTTAACTTTTTGGACTACAACCTTTGGGAGCAAGCGTTATGGCAATGCACGCCCGACACCATCCCACCACCATCAGAACAACACCTGTGTTTGTGCACCAGATGTGATGGGGTAGGGAAGCAATGGTCCACATGTCAACAGAATTTCCACCTAAGATGCATAGGGCCGGAGGAACATGCAACCTTCCGCGATGGGATAGTAAACTCTACAGAGTGCCAGAACAATGACTGTGTAGGAGGGTACTGCCAACAAATCCACAAAACAAACCCGCATGGCCACCGGTTGTAGTGATGTACACACCACAAGGTTTGACCAGGCCGGACAGAACTGTGTTAATGCCAACTTTTGCTGGTCACAATTCCAAGGACCCAGGCTCATTTCTAGCCATGTGTGAAGAGAAAGTGCATAGACATAGGGTACATCGCAAAGACTGGACCAGGGTAACAGCAAACCGCCTCAAAGGCCCAGCTGCCACGTGGTGGAACCTAGTCCGAGAATACTGAATGACATGGGAGGACTTTAGTTGAGAGACTGTTAGGTCAGTTTGACACTGTTTGTTACGCCATACAGGCTCAAGCCTGGCTGTACCATGAGCAGCAGCGGGAGCACGAAGAGATAGAGGAATTCATCCAGCGAAAAGTCTGCTTTTACAAGAGATTGCATCCAGGAAAAGCCACAAATGGCATGTTGGAAATCATTGTCAGGTTGTCAACACCGGAAATTAGGCCATATTTGCGCAGAGGACACCAGGCGAAGTGTCAAACAGTTTACGCGAGAGGCATGCCTGTATGAGAGAGATGTGCGAGCAGGGCAAGATTTACAGTCTCCGGGACGAAATCGAGGACTGTCAAGATCCTTGTTGATGTAACGCAACTGCCACCGCAGTTAATGCCAGTGCGGACATCACTTGAACAATGGCCCAACTACCGGAACAACACAACCGACAATTATTATTAAGGGAACAGTTTGGGAAACTAATCAGGGAGGTTGGTGAAACTGCACCTGCACCAATCTCACTTCCCAATATCATATGTGGTATTGTGTCATACACTAGAGCCCATCCGCTCCAGTGTACTACCCGACACCATATGTGGTATCGGGCAGTACAATAGAGTGGATGGGCTCTAGTGTACTTCACGATACCAAGATATATAAATGCTGAAAGTGTCCCCGCCCGAAAACCCCCACATTCCTATGGATGCCCCGTTAGATTGTTGTAGGTAAGGGACGTCATAAGATGCATATAAACAATATAGAATCGGATTCTACAATAATCCAGATGTGTCAGATAATGGTATATTGGAAACCAATATTTCATCACATTATGTTTCATTTTATTTTGGATTGTAACAGTATCTGTCATATGCAAGGGAGTGTACAATTAAATTTTCCACAGTTTTCATACGACAATTCTGGCCCACAAGGTTACATTAAATTTATTTCCCATTAAATAAACTTGCCCAAATTCCACAATGAAATTTTAAAGAGTATACAATAGAACCAAAACTTATGAAAGGGGGACTATGCAATAGTGTGGGGAGTGTGAGTTTAATTTGAATATACTTATATAGGTTACGAGTCAAAGTTCTGCTCGTTCCGTAAGTCATGAGTAACTCAGAAAATACATAAACATCATCCATCGAAAAACCGCAATTCCAAACTACGATAAAGTGAAAATGAAAACTTATACCCTCATAGTAGTACAATCCTCTCGTGAATATAGACCAAGGTAAGCCTTGAAAAAATAATAAACAAAATTAAGTGATATTCTGACAGCGCTTGAGCACCGTGGTTTATACATGTATAACCTTAGCGTGCTGGCAAAACATACGTAGTGATTAACGTTTTAAATACATTTAATTTCCAGAGGTATTATCAAATAAAACACGATTCTGCAGCCCAAATGAAATATATTTGACATGCATTTAATGTGTTTTACCGCATAAAAACCCTTATCTTATCGTTACCATCACATTTCATGGTATATACTGCAAATTACGTGAAGCTCCAATAAAATTTTTATTTTAGTAATGACCATATATAACATTTCCAGGTATTTTTCCGATTTTTGGAGAAGTTGCTACATATTCTTTATAATTACACTTCAGGCTCTCTTTGTGCTCTCTCTCTTTTGCGATTTCTCCAACTAATTGAGACGACCATTGTGTGTTCTCGTTTGCAGCATAATGACGTGGGAGCAAGAACACGAGAGAGAGTGCTTTCTAGGCCAATTGAGAGATGGCCTTAGACAATGGATAGGTTATATTTTGAGTAGGCATCATTATGGAAGTACTTATTTATTCTTCACTTTATTTCAATTTGTTGTAATGTGTGGCCGTATTTCTCCATTGTGTAGTTTCTTTGAGTACTACAGAAAGTATCATCCCAAATTGAAGTATCATCCCAAATTGAGAGAGCAAAGGAAAGAATATGCACGAAAAAGCACTGTTTAAATTATTGAAGATACGTGAACCCTAAAAATACTATTTATCAGTACCCCCCCCCCCCCCATAAAAGTGGTAATTATATAGAACTAGCAAACATATAATACACTCAGTTTTACTCTATCCACTGGGCCACTGTGTCCCCACTTGAATCGCTCTAGCCTCTAGGTCACGGCTGCCCCATTTGATATATCTCTATTTACTAAGTAACTACTGCCCCATTGGAATAACTCTAACCACTGGGCCACTACGGCTCTTGCAAAGGAAAGGAGGGCAGCCCATAGACAAAAAAGGAAGGAGAAATGACGGAGCTATTGTTTCAAAAATGCTTTTTTATGCAGTAATTGTGTTGTGTACCTATGTATATCCCTGATAACCATCATATCTTTGGAACCATTTGAGATATCAAGATAAAACCAAGACTAAGTTAATCTGATGGTTATTATCTGCAGACTGTGTAAACTTCATGTCAATACATTAAGTGGTTTATAAATTAATTCCAGTCATACAGATAGAAAGACTTGAAAAAATTTGTAAATAACAGACACTTTGATTTTATTCATTTGTATAGATAGACGGGTAATTTTCTAGAATAGGAGCTTCTTTTAAAATAGGGAAAATAATACCTGGGTATGTTAGATATGATGATTACTAATCATAATTACTAGGAATTTTGGAGGGACTCCACGTAGTTTATTGTAGAAAAAAATAAAATGTGATAGTGAGGAGGGTTATCCAGTTACAGTGAAATATGTATAATTTACATCCAAAATATTTATATTGGTTTGCTGAATTGTATTACATGTAAAAATACTGTTTCAACGAATCTTTAAAGTGTAAAACATTATTCATGGGGTATATTTATGCCATGACACTGAGGTTATACAGGTATACAACACACGTAACAAACAGTGTCTGAAGATTATGAAATTCTGGTGGATTGCTCGAGACTTATCTTGTCTATACTGATGAGAGGAGTGTACTACATTATCTATTACTAGTAGAATAAATATACTGATGAACATTGAGTTCTATTAGTTTCTTATCTAAACACCTCACCTGAGGCGTTCGCCCTAAGGTTGGATGGACTAGTAGGGAGTGCTGATTTCTCTCCAGGATAAGACAGAGATGAATCCTTCGGCGGTGGATACGTTTCTGATGGGGATTTTTGCCTGACGGGTCAGGAATTGTCCACGTTGGGGTTCCTAACCAGGTACCACCTGGAAGAAAGGATGCAATTGGCTGGAGGGGAATCAAACCCCAGGATGAGCTTAGTCAAAAACGTCTTCCTCCGAGGGAGCAGGACCTTGCTCACCGTGAATGTCGCCAAAATACAGGACGCCAGCTGTCACAAGGGGGATTAACAAACAAAGAAAAATTAACATAACAACGAGGATGGGGATGTAAATGACAATGGAATAGGGATGATTGTAGTGTCATTTCAAATAGTTCCTTACTCGGCTTCTCGCTCGCTAACAGGACACCTATAGGGTGCTGGCTTCGTAGGCTTACGAGTGGGAACAAAGTTGTGAGAGGGAAATGCTATCTGAGGTTTCTGTATAGTTTTGGGGGGTATGACGATATTAAGAACCTTCCTGGCTGCAATTCGGATCTTACACGTAGCTGGTGCAGTAAGGCTACTGGATGGTGATGGCGCCGGTGGCTTCACATAGGTTTAGGTGTAGGAGGGTGCAAATAACTAATGTGTTCGTAGCTCAGCCACAGCCAACAGGTGCCTAGCACCGAATCCAAATACGTCTCGTGTTCGCAGGCTATGTAGGGTGTTATCCTACTGGGTTCGTTAACAGTGACTTTTGGTAGGGGTGGAAGGGGTGCAGTCTTGTGAGTAGAGTTGACTTGCAGCACACTACTCAATTGGGATAATTCCCTCAGTAAGGCTTGTCGAGCTCGGCGATTATTTCGGCTGCTCTGTCCACGTCCCTTTTTAGTAATCTGAATTAATTAACTTACCAATCTGATAGTAAAATACAAATAACATTTCTCACTAGGCAATGCTACAAACTTTTTGAAATGGGTTCCCTCTTTACCTAACCGTCAAGGCGCATTCCTCAGGGGAGCGGCTTGCTCAGTCACTCTGAGGCACTGGCAGAGCGATGCGATGGGCTAGAGATGGAGCACTACCGCAGATAAGCATGGGTGTACCAGATACACTCCAGTAGTCCCAGTCTTATTCAGATTATAGCCTTTGAAAGCTCCGGGAACCCGAGGGGTTCGGCCCACTTGCAATTATTCCTCGGTAATGCTAGGTTGGTTTGGAGCGAAGTAAATGAAACCACACTTCAAAGGCATATCATTGAAATTATAAACGATCAAGGGTTGTGGTTTACATAGCATTTTATTTACGCTTCAAGAAAACAGCAGGGATCCCGTTCTGTACAAATCTAAAATAATAAATAAATAAATAATTTAATTATGTCAGGTGATGACGAACCTGAATAGAAAAATTAACTCCAACAAAACTAGCTCCAAAATTAACTAGTGGTCGCAATTTACAGCAAACTAGGAACTTGAGGGGTGGTTGTCCAGAACGGACGTTGCGACGACCTGCTACTGCGGAAGTCAAGGGGTGACTTGGGTAAAAGGGTGCAGGGTGAGGACGACAAAGTTACCTCTGGTTCTTCCCTCCATGTTTTCTCCGCGTGCTGCGGGGTAGGTGGAGGAGTTTCTGGAGGAGCCCCCGCAAGCTGCTGGAGGAGAGCCTTCGCAATCTTCTGGAGAGGAAGGCTGAGATAGAGAGGAGAGATAGAGGCCTTATACAAACTCGGGAGAGCCCTTCAACCTCTGCGGTCAGTGGGACGACGAACTCTGGCAAAAGCATTTTCAGGATTCCTTATATAGTAGAAATATCAGCTTTGTGGCTGTAACAGGGGTGCGGGGGTTAGTATCCTTCCAGCGCAGGGGTAGAGTATCTCAGGGTAGCAGGCAGCACCATGCTTTTCTTATCACCCTGAGTGGAGGCTGATGACAGGTTTACCGCCTCTTCTCGAGGCTCGGCAGCGATGACATCACTGGTGGCAGGGATACTGTCATCCTGTGGTGACTCCTTTAACTTCCTTATTGTCTCCGGCGTGTTCGTGGCTTGTCAGGTAAAACAATCTATAGTCTCTGGGGTGGCAACAGCATGCCGAATTCTGGGCAGGCAGTACAATTTCCATTATTAAACATGTTAATTATTATAGTGTCGATAGTTGTCCAACGTGCGGAATCAACCCTGCAGCCATTGCAATAAATGTATGCCGCTTTAGACGCCCCAAATGCTCTCAGCACTCATAGATGGGGCAAAGTTAACCCGTAGGTTGCGCATGCATGCTGTGCAGCAATATGGCATGCGTCAATACATATAGTATAAATAGGTTCAGAGATGGTGTGTTTATACAGTAGATGTGCATCACCATGTTACTTTTCAATACACTGTGGCCAATGGGGAGGAAAACAATGCGTGTCGAAGTTGGTTGGCATCAGGTGGATTTTAGGGAATTGCCAGACGTTAGTTACGGTTTGATTTTTGTCCTATCGGAGGTTTGGGATGTACTAGTGCTTAAAGGTGTGTTTTATTGCAATTCAAGTTGTTTAATGTGTTAAATCTAATAATTATGTGAAATTATGAGTATTTCTATGCTATTATAGCAAGGGAAAAGTTAAATTATAAAATTTGTGCGGTGATAAGTGTATCAGAGTAGTGTCATCAAATGGATTGATGTTGTGTTCGGTCTAATCATGTACACCGTATGAATGGTGAGTGATTCGGTGAGTAATAACCAAATTAAATGTAACTTTACGATAGTGGAGAGAGTGATGAAGATCAGGAAAATTGTAGGGTTTGAGTGTAAAATATGCATGTTTTTGTGATAGTCAATTTTGGTATTGTTGTGTTAGATCTTCGTGCATTTAAACATGTTTTCGTGATAAAATATTACAATTATATCAGGAATGCCACTAAAAAATTAATTTCCAGAACAACCTAACCAAACAATACCTCAATTAAAAGATTTTCAATACACACTCGCACACACGCCCAAATATTACTGTGATAATGTATGATATACAAGTGTATCCCCTCGCAGGGATAAATACTGTGCAAGCGTAGCCAAACATGATATATTGAGACAGAGTCCCAGTGTCACAAGGGAGAAAATCCCTAAAACAGTGATTCAAGGCACGCTAAGCGTCACACATCAGCAAAGCTTGGAGTTTCCTCAGAAATGATTTTCATGAGTAGCCTAAATTGACAAAGTTACCAATACAATTTACAAATAAGATAGTGGGGAGGGCTATGAACTGGAGGGAAATCGTGGGGTAAAATTTTACCATGAAAACATACGTATTTATTAATTGTTTTACCCCACAATTTCCCTGATCTTCATAGCCCTCCCCACTAGCATTTTTGAGGTTGCTATTGGTCAAATGTTGAAGCCCCTCGTAAATTAGTGTTCTGTGTTCTCACTAAGGCATTTAACTACGTAAATAACAACATACTTATAGAAAAATTAAAGTTTTATAGAGTCTCAGGTACACCTTTCAAACTGGCAACAAGTGCAGATCAAATTAAAAACTACGTCATGCTACTCTGAACCAGGAAATATAAAGCATGAGGTCCCACAAGGAGCAATATTAGGCCCCCTACTCTTCCTAGATTACATAAATAACCTCCCATGTGCCTTAACCCCAGACACTACTCCAAATTTATTTGCAGATGATACTAGCATCTTAGTAGCCTATCAGAATACTCAATAAACGATATTGTGCAAAAAAACAGACAACATTTTAAGAGCTAAATGCATGGTTTACTGCAAAGATATTAAATCTCAACCAAGATAAAACATATCTTATTAATTTCCTCACAAAGAACAGAAAAACAATAAATCATAGGAGTATTAACCAGAGACCAAATTAACGAAACTGCAGTGACAGTTTCTTGGCTTAAAAGTAGCATTGTGTATATTTTACCTGAACTAAGTTCAGCATGTTTCACTCTGAGAGATGTTGCAGAGGTCTTGAAAAAATACAACAAAAATGGTATATTTTGCATATTTTCATGCCATCATATGTTATGGTATAATTTTTTGGGGTAATTCCAAAACAGTAAAAAAGTGTTTCACACGCAAAAGAGAGCTGTAAGAATAATCCATGGCAAAAGAAAGTCAGACTCATGTAGAACTCTTTTCAAGAGCAGAGATTTTAACATTTGCATATGAGTACAGGTTTTCAGAACTTACATTCATGTCCAAAAACTCTCATTTCTTTTAGAAAAACGAGTCCTTTCATAAGCATGACACTAGAATAAAAATAAAAAAAAACATGGCTTCAGTTAACGTAAAAGTAGTCCAGAAAGGGCCATCCTACTTCGGTAGTCAACTTTTGAATAAAAGTACACCACCTTCAAGAAGTTTGCTTGGCTAACCAAAAACTCTTTAAAAAAAAACAACTGAAAGAATGCTTTATTGAATGTGCATTTTATAGCGTAGGCCTAGATGAATATCTAAACTACAAAAATTAAGAAATTACTGTAGGCCTAGATAACATTTCATAGTACACATTTCTTGCCACTGTTTTTCTCATTCCTTTTTTTTTTTTTTTCTTTTTTTTTTTTCTGTTTCTGTAAAACGATGACGCCCCACAGCATGCTGGAAGAAGATTAGTCATATTATGAAGAAAGATACATACATACATACACTCGTAATTAGGCTACCGCCCGGTGGCGAGCTCTCTCAACTCTCATTCACCCAACCAACTCATTTTCCACTCCCCTCCTGAATTTACCAACCCCTCTCACAGATACCAATTCCTCCCTCAACACATTCCCCTCCCTCACAGACCTCACAAGCATGGACTGCCTACCCCGCTCCGTTCTCCTCCACACCCTCTGAAGCTTCTCACTGTTGTTTCCTCTTTGATGTGTGTACGTGATATCTGATTGATATATATATATATATATATATATCTCTCTGTGTGTGTGTGTGTGTGTGTGTGTGTGTGTGTGTGTGTGTGTGTGCGTGGGTGCGTGCGTGTGTGTGTTTACTATGTCCATTGTATAGACTTCGTATACTAAAATTTGACTTGTAAATTTTTTTGTACAGCCATGTATTTAAAAAAGATTTTACGGGTGCATACAAACAAAACAAAAAGAAACAAGTAGAGTGGAATTATACCACTTTCCGAGATTTCTTTTAAAGGCCCTATTCTAGAATTTTACCGAATAGGCATATTTCAAAAGTATGGAAGCTATGGTAAACTTGATAATGAATTAGTTACCTGATAACAGAACACACCGCTAACATTACGGATGCGAAACCTTTAAATACTACAACACAGCAAAACGTTGCCGATCACAATTTCACTCCCAAATAATCACATAACAGCAAATCTGAGCAAATCATAACATTTTCTCATAACACAGCCACATGTTTGTAAACAAAGACAAAAAAAAACCCGTAACACGTATGCAACATTACAGAGCAAAATTTACTTCCCCGTTTCCACGCGATTTTGTTTTGTTCGATCGCAGTCGCTCGCGTCTGTTTTTCACGAACGGCACCGAGCTGTCAGCTGTGATGGTGCGAGAGATGCTAAATATGCACGGTATTTTTAGCGGTCTTGCTGGACGCTGCGCGTGTACTTGTGCCAGAAACATCATTGGAGGAGGAATCATGAGGTGTTGAGCAATCCCAGGTGTTATCTCGCCAGTCTGTCGTTCGTGCAGGTTTAACGCACTCTTTAGTCCTTCGTCAAAACCGCAGTCCTAACAGCGAGTTCAATTCTACAAAATGAGACGGAAAACGAAATCCACTCTTTTTCGGCATATTTACGAACAGCCATATTCTGATACAATGAGAGTACAGCTTTACAACAGTACTAAACGTAAGTTTTTCAAGTTACTGCGAAGCATTAGCTAAAGATGTAAGGCCCGAAGGAGCCCTTGTGACGTCTTTTAGCCTCTCGTTACTGATAGACTGCAAATAGTTTACTGATGTTTATATGAGTAAGCGATCAATTATCAGCACTCAACAAATACTTCTGATTGTCAAAATGTCGACAGTTGTAGAATACTTAAATTAGCAGTAGCCTAATGTTTTCCATTATAAAGTGATAAAAACGTTTATTACGCCTAAGAATTAATCTTTTAAATGTTTACAACTTAATTATTTCAAAGACTGCCTGACTGTAAAAAAAAATTTTATCCTGCAGAATTACAAGGTCAGTATACCAGTAGTTGACACAAAGAGAAAAATGTTACACTTTTAAAATGCAATAAAAACCATTGTAATATAAGCAAGTGGGACTGGTGTACAACCAGATACCTGTGTGTTTACACACATGTTATGTCGTCACCAATATGGTGCCGATGTCACATTTTTTCCCCCTATTACCCCATCCCATTTCTATCACAATCTAACAGGGCATACATAGGAATGTGGCGATTTTCGGATGGGGACACTTTTAGCAATTATAGACGTTGATATCTGGAAGTACACTAGGGCCATCTGCTCAAGTGTACTACCCGATACCACATATTGTATCAGGTAGTACACTTGAGCCCATGCACCCAAGTGTATGATGTGATACCACAATGGGATCATAGTCAATAAATTATTATTTTGCCACCTAAACTAACATATGACATTTGTAAATGATGATTGACAATTTTCGGTAGTTCTGCCACATCTTGTTTATCACGAGTTGCGTATCATTATATATAACACTGTTAATTGTACCCTATATACACATTAGTAATTAAACATCTTGACACTTACCTGTACCAAACATATCCATTTTTTGCCCACATGTAATGCAACACTATCATTATTTGATGATGCTCACATCATTTGCAGTATGGTACATAGGCCTGCATAATTATAAGTCGAACAAACCACCATAATGCACCACATATTTTTATATTGACTCCGTACACTATTCCATACCACTTAAGTTTATATAATGCATATTATTTTATCACTGTATACGATACGTATTCATTTTGACACCGTCGGGTGAGACACTGAGACAATTACGATACACCTTTTACCTGTGGTTGATGGGGGCCAGCGGTGGTTCCTTCACACCGCACTTTGAGATTCTGAGATCTCAGGGATGCTGTGGGTTCTGTGTGTGTGTCACCAGTGCGTAGGCCTACTTATGAAACAACTTTTTATACACAACACTCCAATACAAAACACTTTGATGGAGCTGGGTAACTGACGCTACGAGGACTTTCAACTTTTACATTGTGAGGCGTGTTTGTTCGTACCAAGTTACAACATGCCAGAAATATTTGTGTGTTACCTCGGACGTGACTAGCCAGTTCTGGTGGGTGATTCTCCAAGCACATTACTAAACTTGCGCTCTCCGACTGGATGATGCTCCACTGTGTTTGAAGACACAGCCTTTACAAAGCAAGGGGCCTACAGCCACTAGGATGGACTACAGGTTTTGCCTAGAGACAGAACACGAAGTATGAAATGAACACGTGCGAATATCCACGCATCTAACGCCTACTCGCCGGGACTCTTCCCCAAACCACGTTTAGCGTCTCCCTCCTACCTGCCTAATCACTTCCAGTATTTCAGCTAATTTAACTCTGTAACTAGAGACTATTCTGTTATCACGTAAGTTAATGCAGTACAAGGGGAAAATGTACACTGAAGTTAGTAACTTGATGGTAAATGAGAACAAGCACTCGGGGAATTCTCTAACATACAATGCTCTTATATTAACACAATTCTTTACATTAATTGAAACAATACAGAACATTTACAATTACCTTTAATCCCTGTACTCAAATCTGTAGTCTCGTACTGAATGAAGTTAAGTAGACTATAATTGTAACCTACCTGTCCTTGCCAAGATGCTAAGAAACTACTGTATGATTACCGTTAACGAAGTCCCGAGAGATAACCTTACGCCCTACTGCCAAACTGATTATGCTCACCCAGAAGTTGTAGATGTAGTCGGCAATGAGCTCCTCAAGGCCTGGATTGGTATGATACCTTTGTTCGTCTCAGCCTCGCTGGAACCTTGGCGTTGTCGGCTCCGACAAGTAACACTTTGTATGTCTTCTGTCGTCTGATGGGGGTGTGTGCGCTGCGGCCTAGTATTTATACCCTGGGCCGAGTGGGTCAGCGCAGTCAATTTATTAAACGTTGTGTGTGGTCAAGCTCTGGCCGCTACAACGTGGTGTGTGGCGACTGTCATACACATAGCGGGGTAGTGCAAAAATAATAACGCCGTACAAATTACACAAAAAACACTTGATGAACATGGGACACGATATTAGCAGGTAAAATAAAACACAACTGTGTGAAAGTAGTTTTAGATGGTGCGGATGCCGCTTGATGAAGTTCGTAGTGGACCACATGTGCGGGCGTAAAAGCACGATATTTCTCTGTAAATGTGGTCAAGAATCATCAGCCGAAATTTGTTTCGGCATTAGAAAAATTATCTCCGCAAGAAACGAGCATAAAAAGGCTCAAGGTGCCAGATGGCGGGAAAATACAAGTACGTGTATTGACCGCGTGGTCAAGAACAAAATGCATCAAACACAAAAATATCACAAACGCTGAATGAAAATACTACATGAAACCCTGAGATAAATTATGGTGCACACGATGGAACAAGAATTAGCTCTCATAACGTGGTGATGGTGCAGATACGGACTTGGTGGTAGCTAACTACGTGGCCGTGGGCGATGTGTTCGCAATACACATTAATGTTACAAAAACCCTCAAATAATTACACAAACATATTACCCTTAATATTGCTTGTCGCAATTAAGCAGACATTACAATGAAAAGCCCTAGACATGGGCAGATGGCATCTGATACACAAGTAGCGCGGGCCGCATGTCCTCTACAACATCTCTTTTCATCTTGTTTAAATTCCAAAAAGCCTGAAAGGCTCTAAATGATTAAAGTTTCAGCAGATAGCATTATGCTGGGGATGTCTGGCAAAACGTATGCAAGGCAAAGGTTAATCTGTTAACTAAAATGTGCTATTGAAACGTATGTCAGTGCAAAAAGATGAAGTGCATATGTGACATCGTCTTACCTCGCCAACTCTCCTAGATCGACTGTCCAGAGGCAGGGGTAACTCAGATCTATCATGGCTGCCTACGGGGTTCACACAAGGTGCTATGCACGCCAATTGAAATTATTATATTGCTAATTGAAATGGCACCAAAAGAATTATCAAACAGTATTACAGACAGAATTCAAAGTTATATTTTCTGGTAATTATTAAATGGTCTTTTGAAGGTGTCTTCGCCTGAATACTATTGTCCTTCTCTTCAGCGCCGTGCGCACTTTGAATTTGAATTAGCAATATTTCACAAGACCCTGAAATAAGACATGTTACACTTTTTAAACAAATTTTACCCTGGAAAGACATACGTAGTACACTGAAACATCTTATCCCATTTTGGGAAAGTCCGTATTTGTAGCAGGGCGCGTACACATGCTTACCCATGTGTACAGTTAGCAGCGAGTGCCGTCGTGGGCTGACTGTTGCTGGCTCTTAGCCAGCGTCAATTTTATGACACACTAATGCTTAATAAAACTGACTAACTATTTCTGTACATCTACTAACAATTTTAATATATGAAATAATGAAGACCAATGTCATTTTTAAATGGCACATAAATTGATTTTCTTAAAACACACTCTACATACCTACATACATTTGTAGGTACACATGTACAGTATAAACGACAGATGCATAATTACAGTGGACTATCTGTCTACGTTTGCAGCTGTTTTTAAAGTTATATTTCTAACGATCACAAGAACCAACTAGGATTGACGTTGGCAACTTCTCGATAATCTATGAGATATTGAAATAGAGCTGACATCAGGTTCATCTACCCTGATAGAGGTTTTAACGTCACTGCAACATTTTAGAGCCATTACTTTGTCTTCAAAGCCCCCCAAGCTCCAACCTTTAGCCCGGTCCCAGCGGCAGGAGCAGGTGGAGAAAACCCAGAAGTGCCCAATTTAGTGATCCCCCACCCCCAGTGTATGGCAGAGTATCCCTAATGTAGCAAGTGTAGTGGTAGTGCAAGACACTGTAGTAGATAGGGACAGGGAATTTACAGGGCAGGCTGGCCATCTCGCCAACCGAGGCCGCGGCGACTGCGTTACGGTAAACCAAGCGGGCGCTGACAGTAATGAAGGAGCCTCATTGACCCCCCTTCTGCTTGCCATAATGGACAGTCTAGAAGTAGCAGTGAGAGAGGGAAGACGTGTGTGTTGCATGGAGGCATTCAACTTACTTTTCTCTCCAATAATCTGTTCTTGTGATGTTTGCTTTCCAACATCTCATTGGGTCCTGGTTTTCAGCGAGACATGCACGTCTAGGTCATCATTAATTTTCACTGTGTCTTTATGAGGTGAAGTTTTAAATCAAACCCACAGATTTTTAATTTTGGTAGCGTAGAATTCGAAAGTCTGTTCACTATTTTTAGCCTCATTTTTGTCATGTTATACCCCTAAATTCTCATTTTAATTTAAAGTAAGGAAAATACATGCGTTAGGTACTTTTTCTCCTTATTACTATAGCCGTGTAGCTGGAGCCTGAAAATATTAATCATGCTATTGTTTGTGACACATGTAGCTCTCGGCTGGCTTGTGGAACCTTCTAGAACAATTATTGGTGCTCAAATCACGCTGTGAACCATGACCTAACCAATCAGAGCTCATAGTTTGCCTGTTACCTTATTTGGAGCACTGTCGTCATAAGGGTAGTAAAAGCTTGACTGCAAGCCAAATGTACCACAAGAGAGGAACCCTCATAAGAACTATACACAGAGAGAACGAGTAGTTAGTGTGTGGCATGCAACGATGGTCATCCCTGATCTCATCATTCCTTCTAACAAAATGTATATATACTGGTGACTCGGTGGTCCCAAAATCTTTTGATCTTTTGACTTTCTTCAACAGCTTATGAAGGCTAGCTGTTTAGCGCAGAGGTTAAGTCTGCAGGTTAAGTATAATTACTCATTTTGTATTAGTTATACTTCTATACTAATATTATAAAGATGTAATGTTTTTGTTTCCTTACTGTGTGCAGCGCTGCTGGTTTTGTTCACCGCTCTGTGTAGCAACTTGTATCATGTTCTCTTTCTCGCATTCATAAGATAGACTGAGTATCGGTAGTGGGAGAGAGAAGGTCTGGCAATTGCTGACGACGCATCCTGATATTCTTATTGCGAGATATTAAGTTTTTAGTTACCTTTTTGTAGAGATGAAAATAGCCAGGAAAAAAGTGGAAACTTTAGGTTAAGAAACAAGGTTTTTTTTCCCCGGCAATCTTGTGAAGTAGGGGAAAATAGGATTTTTTTCAGATATCTATAAGTAAACTTTTTTAACTAGTTACTTTCTGTCTTGTGTAACTTGGCTAGATTTAGGCATTTTGGCGAAAGTAGCACCAATGTGTACTTTTTGTTAAGTATCTTTTAACCATCAGCTGGTGCACCAAGTGGCGGCTACAAATTTTAAGTTATTTATTTACACAGTTACATCTGTCTAAAAAATGTGTAGGTTATAAAATTATAAATAGAAAACCTTGCAAACAATGAAACATTAGTTAACTCTTTTTTAAGTTATTAGAGACTGCGAATTTGGGTTAACATTTGCGAGATGGTAATTGTAGTTCTTATCACACTTTGAACACTGCAGCTAATATGTTAAAACTGGAAATGATAGTTATTTGGTATAAGTTGCATGACAACATACGTTTATTCGCCGACAGACAACTCGCCAACGACTTTTGCAAAGCAGTTATTGTGCTATTACTGATACTAAACAGCTTGAGTTGGAAATGTGATGTGGAATAATGTAAGAATTACTAAAAATTATCTCCACCCTTGTACCGCTTTCTTTGTTTCATTAATGCAGTAACAACACAAAAACAACAAGGAGATTGTTTGCAGAAAGAAAAGAACATGGTGTGTAATGGACGTAGGCATAACTATTATCTGCCCAGTGGAAATTACTCTTAATAAAAATTGTTGTACACGGAAATACATATGTTACTTCAAAAATTATACAGAGTTTGTGGAAAAATAAAACCACTAGGGTATCCGTTCGTCAATTTGTTATTTTACACAAGGAAGATACTTTTTTGTGGTTGGTAGTGTTTCGGGAGCCTGCTCAAAGATGGTGGGGTGGGGCGTGTTGTGAGCCGAGCATGTTCATCAACAGGAAGCAGCACATTGGCCACTTGATCCAGTCTTTTTAAAAGTTCACTTTCCTTCTATTACTGGCTCGAAACGTCATGTGTTTGAAATATATTTTGTCAAATTATTTTTAAAATAATTCAATAAAACCCGGCGATATTTCTGTAGGCTTTTGGAATTAATATCAAGTGTGTATAGATGCCATGGCTATTGGAGATACAATGAAAAAAGTACTCCCAATGTTTGAAGTTGCATTTCATTTGAATATGGATAGTTTTAAATTGCATTTTATTTTGCACAGCTATACATTACTACTTTAGCACTGAGTTTAGTTTGTAACATTAACAAGAGTTGTTTTGTGACCATGTAAATTAAAGTGTATTAATTAATCTTGGAACTCTTTCTTATCCATGTATTTTCTGCTTGTCTGATGTGCATATGCAGTGCAGTCAGAATAGCCGTCATAATATCAATTATAATTTGTTCGTGCATCAGCTGATACAGGATTTTGTAAATGGCGCAATATTTATTTTGTATACGTCAAGTTGCCACTCACTATCATAATCTTGCACTGTAATTTATTTTAAAACGTGAGCACTGTTGTGATGTGTGTGTGACCAAGTTAATCTGCTAAGGCACTTACGAAAAGTCACCCAGTTAACTCAATCCTAGACTCGATCAACTCTGGGCTAACCCTGCTCAACAGCAGGGTAAACTTGGTCTAGCAGACGACACATGTGAAATGGCACTTAAATATGTAAACATTGCATCAATAAAAACAAACAAGTAACCAAAAATAAGTTTTGAAATCTGAAAACGATCAAAATATGTAAAATTATAAATGTTTAGCTGCTTTGGCCAATCATTATAGCCCAGATATTAAATTTTATACTGAATTTGGTCTGAATACAAAGGTATTGTATTATCGCAGTACTGCTTAATGTAATGTTTTTTTACATTGTTTGTTCATAACATAATTTAACAAAAACTCTTCATTGACGTCCTGGTTCCGGCACTCAGTTGGGTTTGCCCTTAGGTGGTAGGCTGGGGTGGTGCGTTGTTCGGTTCCCCATGCGGTACGGTACTCACTCCATTTCTTTCCTACAAACTGGGTGCCGTTATCCATTACAAGGTATTCTGGATATCCCCATCTCTGGGAAAAATTCACTTTGCATGACATGTGCCACAGTATGCGCTCTGATATTACTGACGGGAAATGCCTCTGTCCATCTTGTAAACAAATCCGTGACAACTACTAAGAAATGTTTCCCACTTGTGGTGGGGATTACGGACGAGAGTGACTGTTTTGAACAGATCAGTTGGTTGGCGGTATTGTTGTGGAGCATTGCTGTTTGCTCTCCATGGCTCCCTCGTTTTACATGTGACGCAATCCTGAACGTATTGCTCCGAACCCGGATGTCCGTGTTCTAAACTATTATGGCCGTACTTCAAAACTAGCTCTCGCATTTCTTTTGGCACTTACATTTTCCATTTCCCGCAGTTGCCTGATGCGTGCACCTGAATTTCCCTGTTCACAACCCTCAAGTGTTCTGAAAACCTTTCTGCGCAATGTTGGCAGCACTGTTTGCATGCAGGGAATTTTCCTGCGCAACATGTACCCTTTGCAACACATCTAGGACATTTAACGATACAAGTTCACGCAGACATTGGGCAACAATGTTTTGCAGGGTGAGCGGTGGTAATCCCGTTGCCAGGGTGGCACAGCAGGGTTGTAGTGCCTCCTCCCACTCTGTGTTGTCCGTTACCGTTATCTGCAGACAGGGATTTCTGGAACAGCGCATCTGCTAACTCGTTTGCCTCTCCGGCCACATGCTCTACTTGAAAGTCAAACTCTTGCAGCAACAAAGCCCAGCAGCAAGCTTACTCCTCCCATTATGTATTCCCTCCAGCCAAACCAGACAACTGTTATAGGTTTTTAGGGTAAATTTATGGCCCTGCAAGGACGGCCTGTATTTACGCAATGCATACACAATTGCCAAACACTCCTGTTCGTTAACATGGTACTTTCTTTCCACGTTGCCAAACTTTGCACTGTGGTAGTTTGATGTGTTTCTGCCCTTGTTCATCCACCTGTTAGAGCACCGTTCCAATACCCTCCTGACTGGCATCTGTTTGTACAGTAACCGGGAGTTCCGTGTTGAATCTAGCTAATGGTTTACAGTTTTGAAATGCAAGTTTTATTTCCTGAAATGCTTTGTCTGCTTGCAGGGTCCATGCAGATTTCCGTTCGTGTCCTTTCCCTGAGATGTAATGCGCTAAGAACTCGCATCTTACTCATGTCTGATTTACACTTGTCAACTCTACACGTCGGTTTGTTATGTTCTAACCTCTCAAACGCAAGGCTCAGATGGTATAAGTGTTCCTCCCAATTACTCGACCACACTAACATGTCGTCAAGGTATGTTATTGCAAAGTCTCCAATGTACCAGTCCAAAACATTTACCATGATATTTTGAAAAGTGGCAGGTGCACATTTTAGCCCGAACGGCATTGAAACAATGAAACAAACTGAAGCCTTCTCCCGTCAGGTGTAGTGATTGCAGTCTTTATACGATATTTTGGGCAGTTAGGCAATTGCCAATATCTTGACTTTAGATCTAGGGATGTAAACACTGTGGCTGGCCCTAATGTTGACAGAGTTTCCTTAATGTTTATGACAGGTGGTGGCATATTTGCAGTGATCTTACTAAGCGGGCGAAAGTCAACACAAAATCTCCACTCGCCGTCTTTTTAGGGGCTAGGGTAATACCTTAATTGTAAAGTCTTTGCCTAGGTTCAATTACATGGTCACTCAACATTTCACCTACCTGCTGGTTTATCACGTTCCGGAATTAAATACCTGGGTCCCGCTGCTTCATGTAGACCGGGTCCTCGTGTGTAGTGATGGTGGCGTGTTCCGTTACATCGGTGCATTGCAACTTCCCCTTGATGTGGAAAACACTGGTATACTGGTCCAGCAGATGTTGCAGCCTCCCCTTGTACTGCTCTGGTACCTCATACGCAAACTGCTCTAGAGGCACGGCAGTTGTTGCCGGCGGCATGGCTCCCACGGCGTACAGCGTCCACCTACCACGTGTCCCCACGTGAAGGCGGTCAAGATGTGGCTCAATGACAGCTTGGTTGTCGATTAACCACGGTACACCGAGAATCATCTCTTTGCACAAGTCCAGCACAATGTGCACTTAGTATGCAAGTCTCGTATCCCTACAGTCACGTGCATTACACTTGTGGCCTCACCTTGTTGATGTGTGGTGGCAAATTGCAAGCGACGTGGTGACACTTGGGTAGTAATTGCCTTAATCAATCCCTCACGCACAAAACTGTGACCCACAGCAGTATCTACAATGGCAATTACATTCTTCCCCTCCAACTCAATATTTACACGTAATGATCGTACAGTACTGTCACTCACTTGGTACACTTTCGCTCCCACAGTGGCGGACTTCCCCACTCTGGTGGTGAGATTGGCACATGTACTGTTTCGCCAACCTCCCTAATCAGTTTCCCGACCTGTTCTCTTGATAGTAATTGTCGGGTGTGTTGTTGCGATAGTTCTGCCGTTGTCCACGTGACGTCTGCACTGGTGTTAACGATGGTGGCGGTCGCGTGACATCTACAAAGATCGCTGGAGCTGTGGGTGTTGACCACCCACTATTTTGTCTCGGCGATTGGTATTCCTGCCCTCCACTTACATCTCTCTTGTACAGGCATGCCTCTCGTGTAAACTGCTAGTCACTTCTCCTAGTGGCTCGATGCAAATACGGCCTGATGTCCGGGGATGATAAGGCGACAACAATTTCGAGCATGCCATTGGTTGGCTGCCCTAGGTTTAACCGCTTGTACAGTCTCAGTTTGTGTTGGATGAATTCGTCGATGCTTTAATGTTCCCGCTGCTGCTCGTGGTACAGCCGGGCTTGGGCCTATATGGCGTCACCGTCAGTATTGAACCGGCCTAGAAATCTCTCGCAAAACTTCTCCCATGTTACCAGATAGTCGCGAACTGGGTTCCACCACACTGCGGCTTGGCCTCTAAGGCGGTTGGTGGTGACTTCAGTCCAGTCTTCGCGATGCACTCTGTGTCTGTGTAATTTCTCCTCACACACTGCTAGAAAGGTACTTGGGTCCTCGGAGTCATGACCTGAAAAAGTTGGTAATAGCACAGTTCTGTCCGGCCCGGTCAAACCTTGTGGCGTGTATGTTACTACAACAGGTGGTTTGGCGTTTTAATTTTTAGGTGTTGCCGGCGGCGTGTTCCCTACGCAGTCATTATTCTAGCACTCGGTACAGTTTATAATCCTGTCGCGGAAGGTGGCGTATTCCTCCGGCCCTATGCATCTTAAGTGGAAGTCATTTCTACACTGTTGACATGTGAACCATTGTTTTCCCACCCCATGACATCCGGTGCACATGCACCAGCATTGTTCTGATGGGGATATCATGGTGTCGGGCGTGCATTGGCATAATGCTTGTTCCCACAGGTTATAGTTTAGTTGCTTTAATTTCCTGCAATACACACATTGATCGATCAGCATGTCCCAACTTCTCGCGTTCGCGGGTGTTGGCACGGTTGGCTTGATGTCTTCTCACGGTTGATCTGGCATGTCTGCCATTTGATTGCAGTTGACGAGGTTTTCCCGATGCGAATGAACACACTGGCCCCACAGAACGTCAATTGACGATGTTGGGTGGTGAGACACAGAGATGATTACGATTCACATTTATCTTCTTTGATGGGCGCCAGCGGTGGTTCCTACACACCACACTTTGAGACTCAGGATTCTCAGGTATTCTGTGGGATCTGTGTGTTCGTCTCACCCATGCATACTTACAGAAATACTTTTTATATAACAAAATACTACAAACAAAACACTTGGTGGAGCTAGGTAATGATGCTACACACACTTACAAACTTTTACACTGTGAGGTATGTTTATTAAACCAGAAAATGAATTAAGGTGTTTACACTCAGACATGACTAGCCAGTTCCGGTGGGTGGTTCCCCCAGCATGTTACTCAACTTGTACACTCCGCATGAATGATGCTCCACGGTGTCTGATAACACAGCCTCCACCAAGCAAGTGGCCTACAGCCGCTGGGATGAACTATAGGTTTTGCCCAGAGATAGGACTCTGAGTATGAGGTGAACACGTCCAATCATTTATGCTACTGACGTTAATTCGTCAGGACTCATCCCTGAACCACGTGGTGTGTGGTTACGGTCAATACACATAGTGGGTTAGGGTAGAAAAATAATAATGCCTTACAAAATTACACAAATATCACTTGATGAACATGGGGCATGATATGAACAGGCAGAATAAACACACAAATGTGTGAAAGTAATCTTAGATGGTGCACATGCTGCTGGATGAAGTTCGTAGCAGAACACGTGTGCATCTGTTAAAACATCCAGTATTTTATTTTTAGTAGCTTTGCTTTACGTTGACCTCACTGTCCTGCTCGGGAGGCAGACCACTGCTGCTCCGCTTGTACACTAGCCACACACGACTATGCATTAGTGTACATGTCTTTCAAGTCGTTCATGCACGAACGGATCAGTGAACCGCCCCGGGATCTCAATGACCCGCCTCACCAAGAGTAAACTCCTACATATGTGATTATTGTGGTCAAGTGTTTTGCTCCCCAAAAAGCAGAGTCTAATTTAAACACTTGAAAGTGTTATCTCCCATGTGCTTCCCATGAGTAAAGTGTTATTTAATAAAGAGTGCCATACCACGTTGTTTACGTAATGCTACGAACCATTGGCTTGAGACACTCTTTATAATATAATTTTACAGTTTCTGTGTTATACTTGTTTTATTTTAAAAGGGCGTATTTCTATTTTGCCGTTTCTGTTATAATTTAAAGTCCATGATCTTGGCAGTTATGGTATCTGCCATGCCAAGCGCCCAAACATAAATTCTCAGTACATATATATTAAATTGTTTTAATTTAATATTGTTTATTTGAAGGGTTATGTATGTGTAAAGTGTTTTGTATGTTATTATTATGATTTATTATTTGTTCTGCAAGCCTTTTCTGGCTTTTCCAGGTGAACTCACTTTTCACAACATGCATAACAACAGAGACTCTGGAGTTTACTGAATACATAAAAAGTGTCCGAGTTGTTTGTTAAATTCTACAGTCTCTTTGCTTTGTTTAATTGTCTTTTACACGTATGCTGTTCAAGTGTATGTATTTTTTTGTTTTTCCCTCGCGGTACTGGCGGGAGATCTCCGTTAGGTAATGGCATCTCCACGCCACCATCTTTACTCTAGACCAGCAGGCCGAAGAGGGTGAACGTCCATCGCGCGCCGCGGTAGTTTCATAGTTTTGCAACAGTATGTTAGCTGAAATAGTAAGTCTTTTAATAACTGGAACCGTTTAATTGTTTTAGATACTCCTGTGTACTCACCCTCCTCTCCATCAGACTCGCGGCCCCGGAGAGTTTAATGCCTTTAAAAGTTTTCCACGTGCTGTTCAGTACTTTGATCTGTGTCTGCCTATGGCAGGCCTAGTATGCCATGCCCGCTTAATCGAGGAATCCAGTGTATTGTTTTGTATGTGTTATCACTTAATATACGTAGTTCAAATGGACCTCGTCTTATTTTATTTCTTAATATTCAATGTGACCTTGGGATCTGGCCCTCTACAGAACAACTCGCATGCTCAGCTCGTAAACTGTAACAGTGTGCTCAGTGAACTCTTGCATTAACTTAATTCATTCACTTTTCTGCGAGGGGATCGCCACATGTCTGTCGACCTGCTACTGTCCTGAGATACCATCTCTACGTGCTCGTCCGTGCTTTAGATGAGCTGGCACCCTAGGAACTTTAAACATCTTTTCTAGTAATTATTGCCTTGCATCAGGGTTTCTCTCAAATCCAGCATATCCCGCCCCTTGCTAGCAGCCAAGCCATGTTAGGTTCTTATCCAAACTCGTGTGGTAAAGACTTGTAAGCATTAGCTTTAAGCAAATGTTGAACATACAGTAAAATTCTCATAAGAAGTTTCTGAAAGGACTGGAAAATTTTGGCTTGTTAATAAGGAAAAACTTGTTAAGGGTGACCAGTTTTCTGTGTTTATAGACCAGGTGCAGAATTAAGTGATAAGTTATAATAATAGATTTAATTGTTTGTGGAATATGGTCCGTCTTAATTTATCCTTCATAAATCATAAAAGTGTACCCATCATTGCAGCTAGGTTTGCTAATATGATACATTTTTGTGGCCCATTTTAAATATGTCTGCTGGCATGGATATTCTTGTTTTGGTTTTTCTGATTAATTTGAAATTTTTCTCATCATCCTTCCCAGCTTCCTCTGTTTGTCTTTTGCCTTTTGCTAGGTGTGCCCCGTCCTCCATACTGTGTTTTGAAGACTGTACAAAGTTTCTGGTTAATCCTGATGTGACTTACCAGATTTTCTTTTCTTAACCTCAGTCATCTTTGGTGGTGGTATCGTGTTTGTTCTAGTACTGCGATGCTTGTTCCAAGTTTTTGATGTCTCTAATATGACAAGTATAATAAAGTAATGTGCATTCAAAGGCTCACAAAAAAGCCTTGCCTAAGAATAACTCACTTGACAGATGCAGCAGCTGTTTAGCTCAACAAATTAAAATAAACACCTGGAAACTTCCACTTAAAAAAATTAACAATAGTTGTGCTCTTTTGTTTAATGTGAGGTTTTATAGGGAATGGTGCATTATAATATTACATTTATCAGCTTGCCATTGTAACTAGTTTTTCCAGAGTGCAGTCAAAATTTCTGCAAGTTAAGTTCCAAATAATAGTTTCCTACACCTTTTTACATAGTTAAATATTCACTGTCTTTATTTTCAGTTTTTAGTAAACTTGTTTTTCAAACAAGGAAGTAATTTTTCAACAAGGTAGTTGATACAACAGGTATGAATAATACCTATTTAGAATGTAACTTAATGTGGTATTTATTTTAAAATTGTAGCACTTTAATAATATCTGTTCACATTTTTGTATATATTTTATGTTGATATGTGGTGTCTTGCCTTTTATTATATGTACTGTGCATTTGATGTATCACTGAATGGAGATTGAAAGAACACAAATAAATGCATGAGTGAATGAATGAATGAATGAATGAATGAATGATAATGAAGGTAGTGAATATCTAACAATTTACAACTATGTAGAAGATTATTTAGATATTAATGTACACACACTGCAAAACTAGTTACAATGACAATTTGGCCACTATGACATAGGTGCAACATTCCCTTACAGACCCCAAAAATCAGAACTGTAATATTTTACTTTAAGATGAAAACGGCATACAAATGTTAGTAGCAGGATATTTTAATTTTTACTAAAGAAATTTACCAAGGAGTTTTTTTTAAGTGTCGTATTGGTTAATTTATCCAAGCAAAGTGCAGAAGTCCATAATTTTTTTATATTGAAGGTTTCGGGGAAAACTCAGTGATATTTATTTTGTACTGTGTGTGTTGTGTAACAGCAAGGACACCAGAGTATAAAAATAGTTCTTGAAATAGGTCAGTTTGCTGGCAAGCAACTCAGAGATGTTTGATAACACATCACAGCTGTTTCTGACACACACACCAAAGCTGCTTTATTTGATAACATTCTGATCTATGGTCAGTCTATTTAGCATGTAAATAAAATAAGTGATTATGTAGGCCTATTTCATTCCTCAAGAATTAATTTTCATATGTGTATCATGTACTTATGTGTATATCTGTTAGTAAACTTTTTCGTTCATCTTTTAGAATACGTATTGTAGACACCTGTAGGTAGTTATTTTCTGTACATCCAACATCTGCTCATGTTGTCAAGACATGGGTTCTGTGAATGTCTAAAATATATAAAAAAAAAATCATTGAAATTAATTTTTGTAGAAGTAGAGTAATGGTGACAGTCATACCATGAAATAAGACTATAATAATAAAAGTTAAAGAGTAACTGTTGAAGGAAAATTATATGTGCAGCATAATATAAAATAATATTGCCACATTAATAGATAGGATTCAAGACACTGCAAAGAAAAATATGTCTGCCATACACTTTTACTCTTCTTTGGTGTAGCATATGTCGAGGAAACTTGACCAGCTCCAGGTTCTTCCTTATCCTTGTTCGTGTTATGTTGTCATTCTTGCTTTCCCAACCGGATTTGCAATGCCACTCAGCATGCTCTCAGAAATGTTTAACAACTTCCCGGGTCAACACACACTCCAGATCTGTGCTCCTTTGAACATAAATAGGATATAGTGACATGATGACTTAACTCATTCCTGGAGTATAACTCTAGCAGAACAGTAGTGACAGGTGCAAAAGGTGTCACAGTCTTATCACAGGGTAATATTCACTACTGTACCTTAAGATAGTCTACATGCAAAAACCCAACCTTGTTAGTCCAGGAATATTAGTCAAATGAGGGCAAGAATCTCGGAATGAGAGATAGTCAGCTCTAAACTTGTATAAACCTTTATTTTGACACCCTAAAACTTGTCTCAAAACCTACCTATCGTAGGGTGTCCGCGACCACAGATATTTCAAGGTCAAAGGTCAAAAAATCTATATATATATATATATATATATATATATATATATATATATATATATATATATATTTTTACACATTTATTGCAAATATCTCGTTTCCTATGGGTTTTATGCTATTTGTATTTATTATAAATATTGTAGAGGATTAAATTATCTACAACTTTTGTTTAAACATTTTTTTTATATCTTGAACCATTTTCGAGATAGAGGGCAGAGCGCGCGCAGTGTTTTAACTATTTAGAGTATCATTCGAGGTCAACCTGTAGTCCCGATTAAAAACACGCCGTATAAAGTTTATAAATTATTGATAAATATATGATTCTAAATAATTTGCATTTTTTATTAACTATTACGTTATAATTAATAATTTTTTTCAATAATTCAGTATCTATTCATTTAATAATACTTACCTACTCGTGTACTTATAAAGTTATTAAGGGAAATACTTTAATTACATTTTAAGTAGAAAATAATTAAGTACATCTATATTGAAATCCGTAAACTTATAGATTCTTTTAAAACGTTAAAAATTATACCTGGGACAACGGACCTCTATTGTATAGTACGAACCTTTCTATTTATAGCCAGAAAGGACAGATGTTCAATTGCTTACTCACGACCGGTTTCTTTTTCAAGGAACCACTGTTATTCGTTAGTTTTGAATCGTATCTTGGTAACTACGGACGTACAATTTCCACCAGCTCCGGAGGAATTGCTTAACACAATATTCTGCAACTGCAAGAATGGTTGTGGTTCGCGATGTGGATGCAGGAAAGCAGGGTTGCAGTGCTCTTTAGCTTGTGGCCAGTGTAATGGGCAAGCTCGTCTTAATGCTTCACCATATCAGAGTGATATCAATGAAGACGGTACTTTTGACCCCGAAATCCTGGAAGAACTGGAGACAAATGTCGTTGAAGAAGAGAACACGGAGGAATTTTAAATTTTACAGCGACTGGAAGACGATGATGAAGAAGAAGAAAATTGAAATTAGAACTTGTAGTTCTTATTATTATTCAATTTTTTTAATTTCAACGTTCATAAATGTATGAAATGGTATTTTTTAATAAAAACATTAATTAAAAATTTAATTCTTTCCTTTTTATTTAGTTAGGAAGTAATTAGTATAAATAAGATTAGAATTAAAAAATAATTAAAGTATTTCCCTTAATAACTTTATAAGTACACGAGTAGGTAAGTATTATTAAATGAATAGATACTGAATTATTGAAAAAAATTATTAATTATAACGTAATAGTTAATAAAAAATGCAAATTATTTAGAATTATATATTTATCAATAATTTATAAACTTTTACGGCGTGTTTTTAATCGGGACTACAGGTTGACCTCGAATGATACTCTAAATAGTTAAACACTGCGCGCGCTCTGCCCTCTTATCTCGAAAATGGTTCAAGATATAAAAAAAATGTTTAAACAAAAGTTGTAGAGAATTTAATCCTCTATAATATTTATAATAAATACAAATAGCATAAAACCCATAGGAAACGAGATATTTGCAATAAATGTGTTAAAAAAAAAAAAAAAATCAATTTTTTGACCTTTGACCTTGAAATATCTGTGGTCGCGGACACCCTACGATAGGTAGGTTTTGAGACAAGTTTTAGGGTGTCAAAATAAAGGTTTATACACGTTTATAGCTGACTATCTCTCATTCCGAGGTGAAACCCCTAATATTCCTGGACTATGTGTAGACACACCACAAAGGGTACAAAATTTATTTATTGACATGGTGACTGAGTACTGATGGAACAACTTCATGTTCTTTGTATTCTGTGTGTGCCTTTATATATTGTTGTTTTTAGTTTATCTCAATTACCTGTAAGGATAATTTTAAACAACTTTTTTGCCTGTGAATTTTACTGAGAGTCATATAATTGTATGTATAATTTAATCCATTTAAACTAAACTTTGTTGTTATATACATTGAAATTATATTTGTTGAAACCTATCAGTTATTTATTTTACTTCTATAAAGTTTTGGGGAAAAAAAAAAAAAAAAAAAAAAACTAAGGTTATCAACTTGAACTGTTATTGCTGTAGAACGGAAAATACCAGTATTGACTTTATGCTTGCATATCAATAGTACTTATACCCGGCTCAGAACTTCTTCGCCACTCATTATCAGCCTATTTGTGAGCATTACTAAGCGCTTGTTACCACATTTATCAAGTTCCCATCCCGTTATACATGTGCTGTGAAATCTCAATTGTAGTAATATAAACTACATTGCTATACATAAACGGGAATATTTGGACATAGTGGAAAAACAAATTGATTGAGTACGTAGGCAATATATTTGAGATATATTAGGTTGCAAGAGCAGATGAATTACTTATTGTTTATGTTGATGTGAGTCTCGAGGTTTCACAAGCATTTGAAGACAAACAATTTCAGACCACATAACATTTTATTTAACATAAACACCTCTGTTACAGTGGACATATTAAACTTTGTTCATTCATGTACACTCTCTTTTCAAACAAGCATAACTCTTGCACATAATTTGGTGTTAATTCAACAATATCAATTTCTGGCATACACCTTAAATTCAAAATGCTAATTTTAGCTAATACACATGACATGAATACCAGATTATTAAAAATAGTCCGCCAAATGATAGTAACCATAAGGTGTGTTACCTTTTCCCATAATTGCTTGTTTATTTGTACACACAAATTAAAACTTACATTAAAATAATTCGATATCATGGCACAGCCATTTGACGGGCCTCCCAAGGCTTTGGATACTGAATCACGCATTCACGCCTGATAAAATCAATTGCACAGGATGCTTTCCATACAATGGGCCGACCAAAAGGCATCGAGGTGATCTAATTAAAAACGTAAATACATACACAAAACCCTTTGTGTAGCATTCTACAATAAGACATGGATCTGATATGTTAAGACTAAGCCTTCAATACCTTTCATAATTTTGCTGAATAGAAAAATCACTGTCAACCCAACAAGGCCTTCCGCTAACCAAATGTTAATATAAATTTATCCAAACCCAAACAATATAAAATTCCTAAAATCATTACCCAACTTTATATTTAAGAACCAGCGTGGGTTAGACAAGCCGACAGAGGAATGCAAGGCAGGCATCGTCAAATGACTCCAGTTCCATTTCACACCAGAAATGCTAAGCGTGGAACCTCCAACATATTATTACTGCCTTTAGATTATTTACGATAAAGCACAAAATATCTATAATAAAAAAAAAAAAAAAGCTAAATTATGACAGCAAAATACAAAGACTCTAAAATATTATTACTGCTCAATATTAAATCATAATGAAATGTCAGCTGCCGAACCCATCTGTTTGACGACCACCTCTCACAGTACTCAATGCTGAAGGCATTGCTAATGTACCAACGACGTACAATGATGTCACTCTTACCAGAGTCAGAGGAGAATAGGCCATATAAAATTTTAAATTACTTGTACCAGAGAACTAAAGTAGGAAGGCTGAGCAGTGCGCACTTGCAAGAGGGAGTGAAGGCACATGAGGTAGGAAGGAAGGAGTAAAGATGGGGACACCGAGAACAAACCTATGAAGTGGTGGTGACTGGAAAGAAAGAGAACGCTGTCTTTGCGCCGCACTTGGCGCTACGTTTGTAGGAAAAACATACTAACATTTAAATGTACATATTAGCAACTTTTGTTAAGTGTAGATGTAATAATTTTTATTTACACCAATCCTTCCCATTGAAAACTTCTGCTATAATTTAATTTCGTATAGCAAAATTTGACACAATGTAAAAATCTTGCCATGGAACTTTTTAAATCTCTACATCACATTTTCTCACACTCATTATTGCTGTAAATTTTTTAGGTGACCCAATATCTCTTTTCACGTAGATTCAATGCTGCTCTCTCCTTCCTTGCATACCTGTCGCACTTTACATTCACCGACATCACACTGTCTTGTCAAACTGTTAATTTGTTTAAAATTTATTTGTATGCAAAATTATTTATTTATTAAGTTAGTAAAAATTAGAAGGCACAATAAAGATTATAGATTGAGCTTGTGTGTGAACCACATCTCTTCTGCCACTTTTGGTGCTAGCACAAAGTTTACTTAGCACCATAATGTCAATAAAAACTTTACATGCACTGTAATGAAAAACAGTGACAATCGTTCAAAGTCCGTCGCAGTACTGACCACTGGGGCTGTAGGCTAAGGCAGACTCGAAGAATTCATGTGGAATGAGTTTGCTGTTGTCTTATGCATTATCTTGTGTCGACTAAGTACAAGTCAAGAATTCATTATCATCTACTGATAAAGCATAGCTGAAATTTTTAGGATGTGCTTATGAAATATGATTTCCTCTGGGGTGGGGGGGGGGGGGGGGAAGAACAAATAATATTCTCTATTGTGGTTAAGTAGTCATGAGCTAGTGTCAGCTGTCATGCATACTCCATGATGATGTGAAACATAAATGGATAAAAATATAGATGTAGGATTTTCACCTCGTACAGCAAAATGAACTTCTTGCAAAAAAGTAACTTAATTTTAATGAGATCTTTCCAATTTTTTGAGTGCATCTGAGAAAGATTTTATTCGACATTCTGTGGCCACTGTAACACTGGGAACTAGGCAACAGCTGACAGCCATGATAGGCTACTGACACCAACCAGTGAGAGAAGCGCCACTGATCACTGACCTTGAGCAGCCAAATGTGCTGTGCCGGGTGTAATTGAGTATTAGTAGGAGGCGATGTGTTTCAACAGTAAGCCAGATCTCCCTTAAAATGAAAACTACTATATGTAAACACTAAGATAATGTTCTAGTAAACATTGGTGTTGCGTACTTGCTGGTGAAAACATTCTGCGAAACTGGACACTGAGAAGTTTGACTGGCGACAATAGATAGCAGTGCTCTTGTGACAGTTTGTAATGGATGATTTCGTTATCGTCTGCATCCGCTCTTCAACAGAAGTCAATTGCTTTTCTGTTTTTGAGTGCAAATGTTCTGTTAAAATATTCACCAGTTTCAAATTAAAATCACGTTAGATAAAAGCAACAACGACGGAGGTGGAATATATTATGTGGCGTGATGCTTCAGCAGATGACGTGTTTCGTTTCCACATTTGCATTACATGAAGACAAAATATATGTATTACAAATGCTTGCACCTTGAAATTGGTGAAGGGGGAGGGAAGGATATAAATTTTTGATGTGACAATTTACGGCGCGGCATAGGAAATATCTTGAGCAGAATGGATTACTCAGAAGACAATATGTGTTCACACAATATACTAACATTGAGGGGTTTTTAGACAGCATAATGTCAAGCCAACGTAAACACGTGTTACACCACAGTGGTGTTACTTCTAACAAAAATTTAAAAAATCATGCAAATAACAACACATAAATTCGTACAGAGCTGTCATCTATCTAGCAAATGCCAAATGTAGTAACCTAGCATATTAATAGTTGTTGGCACAATCTTTTTGATGGTGTAGAATTCATGAATTGTGCCTCATATTTCTCTCTTGTCAAAATCAATCGCAATACAACCTTTAGTTTTGGGGCTGCAAATAAATGTGTAATAAAGAATAATTAATATAAAACATGTTTTAATATATAAGGGTACATTAAATGATTCACAAATATTTAGAACGAGTGCTATTGAATAACACAAAATAGAACTGACAAAAGATAAAAACTAATTGTTATTTGTATTTATATTCCAACGAATAACGTGATCTATGAAGTTCAAGCTAAACTATACTTTACATGTTTTAAATCAATGTTCAAAACTCTTTCCCCAATAACTGCATTTAATTTAGAAAATATATAGGCAGGCTAATAATCCCAACCTACATGGCAGAAAATCATAAAATGTGGAACAATCATTAAATGTATTAAGTAAATTTTAACTTACAAATGATTTCCAGTGAAATAAATAGTTTGTTCTTCACGTTAAATAAGTTCATATTATCACTGACAGTGTTTTGGTTGACCTATTGGCTGCACTCTCTGACGCAGTCGGTTGAGTGTTGAGCATGAGTGGTTCCAGTTTTGAATCCCGAGTAGAGCATGGATTTGATTTATTCTCGTCCGTATGGGTCACCCTTTCATTGGAAACATCACTTCCAATACGTTAACTGCGAGAACACAGTTGTCACGGAATTAAATAAGTGCATGCTGTACATCTGGAAATATATTTGCATTTTGTCTTGTATACTTTGACAAATACAACCTTGGATACTAGTACCCAACTGAATACTTGCTTTTACGTGTAATAAGTACATTTACCTACTAAGTGGACTTGCAAGAAATAGATATTTAATTTTAGTTATGCTTGTATTTCAATTGCATTGGTAAATAGCTAATGTAAAAATATAATATGCTATCAAAAATATCTTTATTTTTACCATAACTGTAATACAAAGATTATCTTTTATATTATATCTAAATCAAATAGGTTACAATGTAAAATCTAATCTGCACCTTCTTGAGCAAATACGTGTAAACATAACTTTAACCCCAACAAACAAATTTATGTAACGATAGCTTTAGTTTCGAAACTATTTGTCTAGTAATTTGGCAGCCATATAATTTTAATCTGTTAATATTTTATTTTTTAATGCTTTTTGAATACGACTATGGTTCATATTTGCACAGGTTTTGTTTCATAATTGATAACTTATTTTTCCTTAATAAACGTTGCATTTGTAATAACATTTACGGGCATAAATCATATACGAAAGTTTATTACGGACTGTTAAGTTATTACAAACAATGATTTTATCATAAAGGCTACAGACATATTTTTCCAGTGATTACACCTTGCTGCCGAAACCAGCATTATTTGGGGAAACATCTTTACAGGTGGCATTACTTTTGCACATGAATCAGAATTCTAGAAATAATACATGAACCGACATGATAATTAAAACTTTTTTTAGATTAACGTTCAATGATGGACTATGATTTGCGTGGGCTTTATAATTTGAACATCTAGGCATATGCAGACCACAATTTCACATAAACTACCATTACATGGCAAGAATGCATAAACGCAGATTAATTAGGTGGAATTTGTAAAGTCGATGGGCATTACACTGTATAGTGTAATATGTCATAGTGACGGCATTGTTTAGTATTTATTATTTTATTTCATATTTGATAACATCTGTGTGTAGGCTTTCTTTATACCATGGGACAGTCCACTATAAATAAATACCCCCATTATCACTACTTTGAGCACGTATAGCTATACAACGTTTCTATAGTTTCAAATTAAATACATTGGCCTAAAGTTATTGTTTAGTTATACTTTGTTAAAATGTACGCATAAATGAATTTACGCAACATTGTACATAGTGTTAGAAACTACGTAGTATTTCAGATGTATCATTTTTATATGTGGTCGTTCATGGATATTGTGGGCAAGTGCAATTTTGTAACACTGGGGATAACTTTTCCGTGCCTCTGCAAATGTCCTGCATCCTCCATTGCCTTACATACAACCGAGTCCGCCGTAACTGATGTTTGTGGAATAGCCAATAGCACGGCCAGACCTCAGCGTGCATGTCGTACCCCCTTGCTTGGCTTACTCCGCTTCCCCACACTTAGGCATGCCAGGACGTGTCCCGGCTATAGTATCTATATTTTTACGTTTTTAATTAACTTCAAAGCCAATACACAGTCAGGATTGAAGTGCATTGCTAGAAAGATTTTGGGGGTAATCTTAGGGTTGCATCAAGAAATGTCATAGTCATGAGCAGGGTGGCAAAGTTGTAATACACTGGGCTGACATTTGGAAAGACCCAGGTTCAATTCCCAGTCTGGCCGTCCTTTCTTTTGTTTTTCCCACGAGTTTCACTGTAGACAAATGCTGGGATGGTTCCTTATTACATTCCATGGCAGATTCCTTCCGTGTTTCTGAATGTCACAATTTAGGGACACTAAAAAACACCTAAGAAATAAAATAAATATGGTGAAGTGAGCCACTGACTTGTGTATAGGGCCTTAATTTGTGTGACTTCCCATTCTATGGTAAAAAACTGAGATTTCACACAAATGTTACTTTCAATGCTTTTTCTGAAAGCTAAATACATAAGGTCCTGTCATCTTACATTTTTGTGTAAAATATTTTGTATGTTACTCATAGCTCTACTGCTATACCAGGCACAAAACTTCTTGGCCGTTCAAAGTCAGCCGATCAGCGGTGCTCCTTCCACTAGCTGGTGCCATTACCCTATCACGGCCATGCACTGTTGCCTAGTTCACAGAGTTCAGTGGCTGCAGTGAGCAGAGTAAAATGTTTCTCAGATGCACTCAAAAAATTGTGAAATATTAAATTAAAATTCAGTCACTGTTTGCAAGAGGCTTGTTTTTCTTAATAAATAGTAGGTGAAAGTCCTAAATTTGTATTTTTATCTGTTTGTGTTTTACGTTATTAAGGGGAACAGCTGGCATAAACTCGTGACTGTTTTTCAGGAGAGGATAATATTAGATTTTCCCCTTGCAGGAAGCCATATTTCGTAGGTGTATCAAAATGTACTCTTAGTGCTTTCAAACACGCGATAACACATTCGTACTTAGTTAACACAAGGTAATGTATAGCACAACTGCTTATTCCACCCAGTGTTGTTGTCTGCTCTGTTCTGTAGCCCCAGTACAGTGACGGGCTTTGAACATTCCTCATTGTTTTTCAGTTATTTGTATGGTAAAGTTTTCTTATAAATTATGGCACAAAGTCAATCATATGCTAACACCATTATTTGCAAAAAAAAAGTGGTTCACAAGCGATTGAGGGAGTGAAGAGATTTGGGTGACTCTTAACAGCGAGGTCTTGGGAGTTGATGAGGGTGAAGCAAGGTGAGTATGGAGCAGCGCCAGAATGATAAAACCCGCTGATCAGCTGCATTGTCTAGCATTATGCCCACTTGCGAAAATCCGGAGTGAACCGGCCGGGGGTTGAACCCAGTATTCCTTGGTGGGAGGCGAGCAGGCTAACTGCTCAGCCACTGTGGCCTCTTCACAAACAAGGTTGATCTATAATCTTAAGTATGCATTATTTTTCTACTTAATTAGCAAACAAAGAATTTTGCATAAGTATAAATTTTAAACATAATTAAAAATCTGACAGCGATATCAGGTGATATGGTTAAATATACAGTAGGACATATTACGGCAGCTTTGTGTGAGAAAAGAGATTATACAGTTTCAACAAGTTCCAAGACAAAACAATTGAAAAGCATAAGTTTTTTTGTTATAAGAAATTGAATAATGGGAGGAAGTTTATAATGAAAAGCAATTACATAACAACTTGGACAGGAAAGAGGAGCTTCTGATACCATTATAAGCTACAGCAATAAAAATTAAATATTGTTTTCTGCTACATGAAACTGTAAGTAAATTAAAATTATTGTATCTACTTTTAATAGATGTTGTTAAACATTAAGTTGAGTTGTCAGAATATGTTTTGTACAAACATAACAATTTAGCAGTTTGTCTGCTTAAACAGTTTCCTAATGTATATAAACTCTCAAATATATCATATTGGCTACATGGTTTATCAACTTCTCCTGCTACTATAGTCAAACATGCCTTTGTGTATAGAATTATAATTAAAATTACTACAATTCAGATTTCACAACACATGTATTATGATGCGATGGATGCTTGATAGATGTGGCAACAGAGCTTGGTAATGACCACCGATAGATAGGCTGATGCCAAGCTGCCAAAAATTTCTGTGCCGGCTATGGTATACATTATTTTTAAGTCATAGATTCTAATATCGGCGTATATTTGTAACAAAGGGATCAAGAAATTACTCCTAACAAATGAGCATACTGTCCTCTACTTGGGTGCAAATGTATTTTAGTGAAGTTATTAAAAGTATAAATAGGAGGTATGCTTTGACGTCTCATTGACAGCAATATCATTAGAAATGAAACCAGAAACACTTGAATCAGTACCAAAACAATTGAAATAAATGAGTGACTTACCCAGGATTCAAATTCAGAAAAACTCATAAAATTAAGCTAGTTTGCAATCAATTGCATTATGGATGTAGGATTTGTAGCATCAACTATGGCTGTATTCAGTCTACTATTTTGAATGAAAGGGTTCACTAACCTGAAATATTTACACTGTCATCATTTTGAAAATAAATGTCTGAACCAGTAAAAACAAATAAGTTTACATGGTCCACCATAACTCTACTTGTGTAAAAAATTTGGTGGAATTTGGTTGGTTAGTACCTGAGAAAGCATAATAACCTTATTTTCTTAATCGGTGATATCTTACAAAACTGCTTAAAGAAATTTATTTTATACTATATGTCTAATATGACACTGTCAGCATGAAAAGTTGGGTTGAATTCGGTTAAATTGTTAAATAGGTATGCCAAACATATCTAAATATTTATATGGTCGACATTTTGAAAATCAGTGTCTGACCCCGTTTAAATTATCTAACTTTCCATGGCCTTCTGTAGTTTCATAGTACCCACTTTACACTACTTTGTGAAAAATCTACAAAAGAGTATGTCAAATAGTCATAAAATATGCTTTTGATTTATATTGTTTGCATACAAAATTTGTTAGGATTTTTTTACAACATTTCATAGATATAACAAAATTATCTAAATTATGTGTATAAACCCTATTAAAACATGCTTGTCGTACATACATGTGTTAATTTACATACCCTACTGTAGAAATACTTGTGTGAAAGTTTGTTATGAAGTAGTTGATTGATTTTCAAGATATGGCATAAACCCTCCATTGTTCATGTGACGATCTTCATAAATGGAGGACAATATTTTATGAATTAGCACGTTCCGTAATTGTAATACCTAGATACAATATTCAAAGTTAAGTTTAATTCTTTTACATAGTTTCGTACATATAGCACGCAAAGAAAAATGTTTATATAGGCACCATCCTGAAATAAGAGACTTACACACTTAAAACATTTATCATTTGATATGGCCTGCCACAGTATAACTTCTTCACCAGATTTGTAAGAAATTTGCTTAATTGTTTCCTGAGACACTGCATAAAAACTGTATTAGTTTATGTGGGGCTATATTACAAAATGATGGAGAAATTAGGTTTTGCATAGACAATTTTGATGAATATAATTTATAATGTCAACATAAAAAGTTAAGTTGAAATTTGTAGATACAAAATTCTGAGCCTAAATGTTTATATGGCCGCCATTTTGAAAATATTTCTGACCCTCTTAAAGTTTGTAGGTTTACATGGCCTGCTATAGTGCTACCTGATTGCCAAATTTAGTAGAAATGGGTTGTTTTTTTGGAGATATCACATAATTCTAACTAGTCATGAGACACTATTTTACAAAATGGGGTACAAGATATTTTGTGTCAACACATTTGAAGATTGTAATGTATACAGTAGGCATACAAAATTTCATTGGAATTAATTGCATGGTTTTAACGATTTAATGTATAAAACTAAAATAACTATGTGGCTGCCATTTTGAAAAAGTGTGTATCTTAACATGTCAGTTAACAATTCCTTCCACAGTACTCCTTTTTTGTCATACTTGGTAGGAATCTGTCCATTGCTGTCTTACAAAATGGCTAACAAAAGTGATTTTGTTTGCCTTATATGATGCGTGTAATAGATACTGTGAGCATAATGTGGTTGAAATTGGTGAATCGGAATGGTAGTTAAATACCAAATAAACATAAATTATTTAAATGGCTGCCATTTTGAAAATATGTGCCTAATGAAGTTCAATGTGTTATATTTACCTGGTCTATCATAGTATTGCTTGTGTAGGTCTCTCTACCAAATTTGGTAAAAATTGGTTGAGTGCTTTCCAAGATATGTAATGTAACAGCTTTATTTTTCATGTGGTGCTACCTCAGAATGGTGGATCAACAAAAATATTCACCTCTGAATTCAATACTTGCACCTTGCACTGTCAGCATACAAAATTTGGTTTAAATTGGAGGAAGGGTTTCTGAGATATGACGTATCAAGCTAAATTTTAAAATGGCCACCATGTTGAAAGTAAATTTCGAGCATGGTCGAAAACTATAAAAGTCAAGTGTCGTTAGTACTATATGTGTACTGAGTTCGGTAAAATTCGGTTTATGCATTAAAAAACTGAAGGGGAGTACACATGCACACAGTCTTACAAACTCACACAGATACACAGGCAGGAAAGTGATCTCGTAAGCCTTTCATTCCTTCGGAAATATGTAAAGATAAGATAAATCCTTTACCGTAATAATCCAATCAGTAGCAGTTCATATTTTATTTTTTATGCCTGATAACGGATATTAAATGCACTGAGAATGTATTGGGAACAGCGGAATGATGTATTCAATACATCTAGGAGGATCCCTTAATACAAACTCGGGCCTGTTCCTTCTCCATTCCACAATGTTTAGTTTTCCTTTGATTAGACCATGTCATCATTCTGGATCACTCAAAATATAGAATAAATAAATTAAATATAAGACAAAATAGCTTTTGTCTGTATTGTTATGGTAGGTTACTGTTAACTCAAAGGTGCTCTGATCATTACTCATCTCTATCTCACACCCATAGTTACACCTGAGGCAGGTTATGGAAAGTGGTGTTGGGTCATGGAGACACGTACATGTGTGTAGTCAGCAAATATCATTCCACGGTAACCTCTCTTTCAGGGTAAATTGGAGAGAGTAGAAGAATAACAGGCCAAGAGGGAAGGGTTAAATGAAGTTAAAAGGAAAAAATGTATAGCAAATAAGAAACATAACCAACCATTATTCTTGAAACTAAATTCCAGTGTGATGTTTATCATTCTGTGAAGGTTTCTGGAATATCTGGATTGTTTGTCTTATTCGGGTTACTATCTCTGCCATTGACCTCTTTTATCTCGGGCAAAGGTCTCAGTATTCATTCTTTAATATCTGTAGTTCCATGTCATGTGGATTTTTTTAAAATAAATGCTTATTTCTACTTCTTTTGATGCCTAAGAAAACCTACAATTATGCTAGCTTTTTTAATAAGTGACCTCATAAAATATATTCAGGTATCTATATTTTTTAATAGTTTTACGTTTTATACTTAGTGTTGCAGTCATAAAGGTGTTCCAAGTGTACCTACTACACATTGCTTACAGTAAGTAAGTAAGTAAAACTTGTTGTGATACATTTTCTATTCAGGATCAGAGGTAGACTTTCTTTAATTTTTTTTTTATTGGGGGTGGGGGAGGGTTACGTCTACCCTGTACAGGTGCAGGTCTAGACTTAGTCGTGATATGGATTAGAGTGAAGTTCTATTTCATTATAATTTTAGGAAACAATAACAGTTTAATCAAAATCAGTATTCGAAACAATTTCAACATAATTTCAGTTCAGCTAAAACATTCACAAGACAGTTTCATGTCAATATGAGGGTTTTTATGGAGGTGAAGGGAGGGAGGGGGGGTCCATGATCGCTGTGATCCTTCTCACCCTGGATCTGATTCTGTTTCAATTACCTATAGGCTGTTCACAGTTAATTGAGCGCTTTTGAAATCGTTTGAAAAATCTAACTGCCCTTGGCTGCAACTACTTTAACAAGCACTGACTGCCAAGCACACAGTAAAATTGGAAATGATGGACGGAACATGTCTTAATGTAGAAATAAATTTTCAGTTGTACATTTGTAAGCACCTACTGAGATGATTTCTTTTGCTTTTTTGTTTCGTTAATGCATAAAAGTAGAAAATTTGATAAGTGTAGGCTTTTCTAATAGTTTCACTTGGCTGGTGCATGGATAAAGTAATCAGGCCAATGGGAATGTTAATTTTACATTTGGGGAAGGAATGCACAGTTTACATACAAGTAGATCTTAAGCAAGACTTTCAAAAGTTTTCAGATTTCAGTGAACAGCCTATAACACTAGTGGAACTAATGGGCAGTACAGTGAAACGTTTTTGCTGCCGTACATTTATAGTTGGTAATCATTCATACAATTTCCGATCTTCTTGTGTGATGTCTATAAACATATTCTTTATGACTTGATATTCACAGTTTTCCTTCAAATTACGTACAATACTTCCTGAATATGTGATGAATCCTATCTGCAGTATGTAGTATACTTTAGTTATAAGCATGATCATTATTTATTGTTGTATACTCTTCTGCACTCCTACACTGACGTCAAAATTTTATTTTTATTTTCCCTCAAATATTGATGTGCAGTGTGGGTTTTGAACTTTTCATTTCTAATATGCTCTCCTTCCTAAATCAAGTAAGTTACTTATGGATACTAAAGGAAAGACGTTTGGTTTATATTGCCAAGAAAAAGTAAATAGAAATCACAAACATTAAAATTAAAAAGTGTGCAACTGATAAGTACAGTTTCCATTTTAAATGTACTAAAAGTAGATCCTAGCCTACATCCTATACTGCTGTGTCCACAGCCAGTTATTTTATATGTATTTAAATGTTGTTGAGTAACACATACACAGCTTTGTACAAAGTAGCTAAAATCAGTGGGCTCTTGTGATTATAGCTTAATTTATAACCACATTGGTACAGCTCAATGCTCATAAATTATAGGCATAGTGGCCAACCATCATGTCCAATTAAGGAGGAAACACACCTGTAGGTTCCCCTCTTAACACAGTTTTGCTTTTTCTTTTTAAATTTCATTTTAAATACATAAACAATTAACTAAAGTTTGCATAACTTACATATCAATGCATCTTGGTGAACAAAAACAGTTTAGGTGTCCAATTACTCTCATTCTCATGCCGTTTATTAAATTTAGGAAGGAACAGGAGAGAGAGTGTGTGTGTGCGTGTATGTATACATACACACACACACACACTTCATATGTTGTTACATGACTGGTGATCAGCCAATGTTGTAGTTCATTCAGCAGACTTTACCGTGAACATGTGTGTGGTATGTGGTGTTGTTCCAGGGAGTAAGGATATGCTGCAGCGCCTAAGCCTTCTCCAGAGCCTTCCTGTTCACAATGGCTGTGTGAACTCGCTGTGCTGGTCAGAGAGTGGTCAGTACATCTTGTCTGGCTCCGACGATCAGCACCTTGTCATCACAGATGCCTACAGCTACAATGTTGGTCCACTGTTTGTATTATCCCACTTTTTACGGGGTGGGGGTGGTGGTGGGAGAACTATGGCTTTGTGGATAAAACATACAGCATGTTATTTTTAGTAGCTTGGTTCTTATCCAAACTCATGTGGTAATGGCTTTTAAGCATTAGCTTTGAGACAGTGTTGAATATACAGTAAAATGCTCATAACAAGTTTCTGAAAGGACTGAAAAATTTTGGTTTCTTAATATGGAAAAACTTTGAGATATCAATTTCCTTAGGTATAAAATTAAGTGGATTTATTAAGCATGATAACTTTTTAAAAGGCAACTTCTTACAAATGTTTTACTGTAAATTAATTCTAATTACATCACAATTTTTGAATTCAGCATAGAAAAACTGAAAAAGGGCAATAACATATAAGTAATTTTTTTACAAATTTTGTGAGCCTATACTTTGCTACAATGCTTCATTTCTTTTTGAGTTATTTCAGATGCAGTCAGTATGTATGTCTCCTTATGGTGCAAGACATTATGCTCAGCATGAATAATAATATACTGGTGTTCAAAATTAATGTAAAAAACTGACATCCATTCCTCTTGTCATTGTGCCACAAGATAATATTGGGTGATAGTAAATTGGAAATAAATGAAAATAAACCCATATTCTAAACAGTAGATGGCGTTACTGTCTTCATACAGCCATATTAGTCCAACTGCATCATTCATTTAAGACACATTCAGCTATGGCACAGAGAAGATGCCTGGAAGACTGCCTGTGGTGGACGATGATAGGAAGAAAGGAAGCGGGACAGTCTCAAGTTGATGTGGCCAAGTGGCTTAATGCGCATTGTAACTGTACTCGGATGAGTAAGACAGTGCACTGCACTTTCTCCTCTTCTGTTCTTCGTGCCATTCACTGTTATTATTGCCATACTCTATATTCTACTGGTTTTCTCAGTAAAACCTGTCCTCACCAATTGGGAATATTCCGACTTCTTACATTGAAGCCTTTACCCAAATATCCCATCATGGATCCACGGAAAGCTCTTCTCACCATTTGTCATATTCAAGCCTTTTTCAATTTTTGTGGCGAACTCATTCCATATCTTGTGAAGAGTTTGATCTTTTAATATATTTATCAATTCTAAGTGAATGCCCTTTATTTCTGTTATCGCTTGCAGCCATTGTCTTATATCATATGTTTTCAGACATTCCATGATGGCATGTTGCAGCGCATACATCACATAAAGGTGACTCCTTCAACCACAGACTATGAAGTTTGGCCTTGAAGTTTCTATGACTAGTGTACTATAACGAATGAGAGTAATCCATTCCATCTCTAGCCTTGTTTTCACGTTCGGCAGCAACTCATATGTTACTCTTCCTTTCTCGGATATTTCCCATTCTTCTTTCCACTTCAGGAGAACTTCATCCATTACTTAATGTTTTTTCCATCTTCGGTACTCTGCCAGTTCGTGATCTTTCTGCTACAAAACCCCTGTATCTGACCACTTTATCGACTGGTAACACTTCAGTCAATACAGGAAGTGACTCATTGGACACTGTTCTATATGCCTTAGTAACAGTTAGCAGTGCTGCTCTTTGACCACTAATGAGCTTCCTTTTATGTCTCACAAGCTCAGCTCTGTTATGCCATATAATGGCCTCAAACACTGCCTTATGTATTATTCTCAGCATTCTGAAATTTAGGCCCCAGCTTGTGTTGCCAATACTTTTTAATCTCTGAAAGACCACTACAGCCTTTCTGGCAACTTATTTTATGTGCATAAGGAAGCTCATATTTTCATCCATAGTGACTCCCAGGTATATCACTTCATGCACACACTTCACCGGGTCCCGACCAAAGCATACAGTCGCCGGCCTTTGCAGTTCCCTTTAAGCAGCATAGTCTTTGTTTTTGACATGGAGAATTCCAACTTCACATGTTTAGACCATGCCCAGATTTTCTCCATTACGACTTTTGCCTTATCTTCAAGTTGCCATTCCAGATATAAGTATAAGGCCATCATCTCCATAGCCGAAGGCCACACACCCTAGCGGAAGACCCAGCTCCAGAAATCCGTCAAAAAGAACGTTCCATAAGATCGGTCCAAGGATTGATCCCTGGGGACAGCCCTTAGAAAGCCTTTTCTTCACTTTTACATTCTGGGCAGAGTATGTGCTCTCTCTGTCTGTGAAGAAATCCAAAATTACTCTGTAGATGTTCGCTGGATATCTCTTTCTCTTCAGTTGGTACATTACCTCCAGCCACCATGCATTGTCAAAGGCTCCAGTCATATCCAGGAACACCCTAAGTATGTACTTTGCCTGAGTATTCTTCACATACTTTATTGCATCATGCAGAGCAAAGTCTGTACCCATTCCTGTACGGAAACCGTATTGTTTCTCGCTGAGGGTTCCTTCTGCTTCCAGAGCCATTACTAGCCTCCTGTTTATTAGCTTTTCATAGGCTTTGCCAAGTATCGGAAGCAATGCTAGAGGTCGTTAAGATTTTGGATCTTCTGGATCCTTCTTGCCTTCCTTATGCAGGATCCACAGACTTCCCTTCTTCCATGGGATGGGAAACACACCAGAGCTGAGACAGTCATTGTAAATCTTCAAGAGTTCCTGTTTAGTCCCTAAAAAACTTCTTTTAATTATTTCTGCCCCCAGACCATCATAACTTGGGGCTTTTCCATTCTTTAGCTGATACACAACTGAAGTCAACTCTTCCATATCAAAAGCTGGTGCTTCAACTTCCTCAGGAACTTCACCCATTTGTTGTCTCTTCCTGACATGCTCTTCTCCCTCGTTGTCCTGCGAGTCATCAGGCGGGAGTGCATGAGTTAGAGTTTCCATAGACCTATGGAGGTCAGTGTAAGTCTCACCATTCACCCTTATACTACTTCGTCTTTCCAGCAGCAATCTTGTAGATCACACTGAAGGGATCTTCGTTACCCACTTGTGAAACATATTCCGTCCATGACTACACCTTTTTTGACTTAACCCTGTTGAAGTAAGCTTGTTTCTTTCGCTTGTACTCTTGAGCCAATAATTCTCTCTCCTCACCCCTATGTCTGTAAAGTCATCTCCTGTCGCTTCTCACGTGCTTCCTTTCATTCTCCAACTCCATATCCTACCATGATATGTTTGGAAGCCCTTGACTTGTCTTCTGGAGATTTTCCTCACAAGTCTCAGTGATGATTGGAGTTACTGCAGCTATTCTTTCTTCTACATCCATTGCGTCCATCTGCAGTTCAGAGTATCTTCTCAGCTTACCCAACACCCAACAGGGCCTTGTTGTATTGTAGCTAATCTGCTGTCCGGTGTACATATCGTACTTCTCTTCCCTACATATCATACTTCTCTTCCAATTTCAGACACAGTCAGCCTTTCTTCCTCCACGACCAATTTGTAGACTGTAAGTCTATGATCACTCTCACTTTCCTCCAGCACTCTCCAGCTGCTGATATGGTCTTGGCCTTCCCATTTGCCATAGTGATGTCAATATATGTTTCAGTACCATATGCCTGTGAAACAAAAGTTGGCAATTCACCTTCCACATCTGAAATGTCAAAATCGTTTATTAAAATGAATTGGCTGATTATCTCGCCTGATTCATCTGTGAAGATGGCTGAGACAGAGAGGCTTTTATTGTTGAAGACCTGCTGTATATTTAGGCTTACCCCTGACATATGTTCACAGACAAAGATGTCTAGTGTGGAGCCGTAAACATGTACGCATGACAATCTAACAGTACGCCAATGCTCTCGTTACATGAGTCCAGATTCTGTTTTTAGAATGGTTCTTGACAAATTCACCTCTGCAGAGGACCTGGCATTGATTTTGTCCCCAAAACCATGTGGAAAGAGACCAAATATGAAGGTGGATCCATACTGGTGTGACCAGGCATTATGCTAACGACTCCAACACCTCTCCATGACGTATGGGTAAACGAGAAAGATTTAACTGCGTTCTGGTGTTGTGATGAGATCTTGGTATCCCATGTTCAGTTGTTTTGAGGTGTTGGTGGGCCCAAATTTCATATTGATAGATGATAATGCTTGGCATCATAGAACACAGCTGGTTGATGTCTTATGGAAATTTAAGATATTATGCACACGGATTGGCCTTCTCTCTCCCTCCCTCCCTCTCTCCCTCTCCCTCCCTCTCTCCCTCTCCCTCCCTCTCTCCCTCTCTCTCCTCTCTCCTCTCTCCCTCCCTCTCTCCCTCTCCCTCCCTCCCTCTCTCTCTCTCCCTCCCTCCCTCCCGCTCTCTCTCTCTCTCCCTCCCTCCCTCCCGCTCTCTCTCTCCCTCCCTCCCTCCCGCTCTCTCTCCCTCCCTCTCTCCCTCCCTCCCCCTCTCCCCCTCTCTCCCCCTCTCTCTCTCTCTCTCTCTCGACGTAAATTAGAGAGGATATCGTCATCGTTTCAGGCCTGTATTGTTGCTGGAGGTGATTGTACACCATATTGAGCAGACGTAACTGATTTTCTGGATGTTTGCGAAAGTGACCAAATTTTGAAAAGCAGAACATATGTTGAGTTTTCCTGCCAGTTTATCAAGAAATGATATTACACTGTTTACTTTGTATATACTTTATATATACTTTATAATTTTATTTATTATCACCTCTTACTATCTTGTGGCAAAATAATCATGTGAGGGACAAATGTCTGTTTGTTATTTTGATTTTTGACACCAGTGTATTAATCAAGATAGTGTTTTGCTATATCATTAATTACTTCTATAGCTGACTGTTTGCTACACTATAGCATGCCTCACAGTGTCTTACATGCAATAGGTCCTCTGTGTTTGTAATTTAATGTGAGGTGGATCTGTTGTTTCATAATCTACCACTCAGACTGGGTACACCTTAGTTATTGGATGTAAATTTCAATAATAGGAAAATAAGAGTAAAGCATAAAGTCATATTCAATAGGATTTATTTTGCTGCCCAATATAAGATTTGTTCAAAAAAGAAGAAATCTGTTATATGTTGTTTGCCTGTGTGCAGGTCATGAGTGATTACAAGACTAGCCACCGAGCAAACATATTTAGTGCCAAGTTCCTACCAAATAGCAGCAACCATCACATAGTTTCATGTTCTGGTGATGGAATCATCCTCTACACAGGTCAGTGGACCCTTCAAATGTCCACTGTTCGGTACTTTGTTTAGTCACACTATTTTAATTGTATAGTTGTATTTGAAGTCAGTATTTGATAACATGGATGTGAAGCCATTTCTGTGTAATTCCCTGTACAGTTGTATTTAACTGTTTGATGTTTCTGATAATTTTTGTAACAGAATGCAAAATCACATATATTTAATATAAAAGAAATTTACATTCTGTACATGTGTTAAGAGATCTACTGGTCATTGTTTTTACTTGACTACATGCTTTCATGTGTGTGAATTTTAGCTGACTTCCCACCAGTTTGACGATTTTTGTACATTGTAATTGTCATTGTGAGAATTCTTTGGGGGACAGTGCCTGATGTTAGCAGCGAATCAGGACAGTAGCTAGCCTTAAAAATCTGTGTGCATGTGCATTATGTGTGTGCATGTGTGAAAAAGAGAGAGGGGGAGGGAGGGAGAGAAATTTTGCCAACATCTAATTTTTAAATGAGAAGTATGATATTTGAATGAGGCAGGAAGGTGGGAAGTTTCATCTTTCTTTGACCTGAAACCATTTATTGCTCAACAGGGTGGGGTTATAACAGATTGAGAATTAATGAATCTCCTGTTTTGGTTTTAAGCTAAATTAAGGTCATTTAAAAGGAAATGTGTTATAAAGAAGAATTTTGAGTACATGGATAACTAACAGAATTTTTGGAGTACCTACTGTGTGGTTGAAATAAAAAGGACAAGAAGTTTGATAATGCATGTATTTGGATTGACGCTAAATAAATGTTAAGAAAATTCCACGATTGCAATCCTGTACTTAAAAAAAAGTATTTTTGTCATGCATAAAGTTAGTTTGGGGAGTATTTCTTAATTTTGCTCAGGAAGGCTAAAGGTGAAGAGACTTCATGATTAAAATGTGCTTCAACATACTTTGGTATCAATTTTGTACTCAGAAATTCATGACAGTGGCAGGGTTCCAAACATAAGTCCATTTTGTTTGCTGTTCTAGTGTTCTGTTAACAAGAAGTTACTGATAACTAATGAACCTACTTTCCTGTGCATTGATTCCAATATCGTTAGAAATGAAACCAGAAACACATGAAACAGTACCAAAACAATTAAAATACACTAATGACTTACGCGGGATCCAAATTCAGAAAAACTTGTAAAATTAATCTAGCTGGCAATCAACTGCATCGCGGAGGTAGGATTCAGAGCATCAACTTCGGATGTAACCATGTTTTGAATGATAGGGCTCACTAACCTGAAATATTTACACGGCCATCATTTTTAAAATAAGTCTTTTGAGCCACCAAAAGCACTTATGTTTACATGGCCTACCATAACATCACTTGTGTGAAAGATTTGGTGGCTATTGTTTGATTTGTCTCTGAGATATAGTGTAAAAACTTAATTTTTTTAAACAGAGATCTTATAAAAACTGCCAAAAAAAAGTTTACTTATAGGATATTCCTGACAGATACTATCAGCATAAAAAGTTTGATTGAATTTGGTTAAATTGTTATGTAACAATGTCAAAAATATCTAAATATTTATATGGCAGCCATTTCGAAAATTAATGTCTGGCCCTATTTAAATCTTTAGTTCTTCAAAATCTGGTGGAAATTAGTTGAATTGCCCAAAAATGTGGGAAAAAGTTTGAGTTACTCACCTGATGCTATTTTGAAAAAAAAATCAGGCAGAATAAGATCTCTGCATTCATGAATAATGCTTGTAATTAATACTCTCGGCATACACAAGTTGGTTGAGTTTTATTGAAACATTTTATAGATATAAAAATTAATCTTAATTATTTATATAAACCCTATTAAAACATGTCTGCTGCACATAACATGTGTTAATTTACATACACTACTGTATAAATTCTTCCTAAAATTTTTGTATGAATAGGTTGATGGATCCTCGAGATATTACATAAAACTTCCATTGCCCATTTGACAATCCCCATAAATGGAGGACAAAAAATGTTATTATCACTACATTGTACGATTATCATAGATACAATATACAAAGTCAAATGCAAATCTGTTGCATAGTTTTGTAGATATAGTACACTAAGCTAAAGTATTTGTATAGGTACCATTCGGAAAATAAGAACCTTACACACTTAAAACACATAAATTAATATGGTCTACTACAGTACAACTTCTTTGCCAAATTTGAAATAAATTGGTTTGATTGTTTCCCAGTATATGACATGAAAATTGTATTTTTTCATGTGGGGCAATTTTACAAAATGGCAGAGAAATGAGTATTTTTGCAGAGACAATTTTGATTTATATAATTGGTACTGTTAAGTACAAAGTTAAGTTGAAATTTGTTTTGTACATAGTTTCGTAGATACAAAATTCTGAGCTAACAAATTTTATATGGCCGCCATTTTGAAAATATACGTGTCAGAAATTCACAGTCTCTCAGTTTACATGGTTTTCCATAGTGCTACTTATCTGCCAAATTTGGAAGAAATTTGTTGTTTTTGGAGATAACACATACAGTAATTTTAATTTGTTATGTGATAACAGCATTTGTTATGTGATAACAGCATACAAAGTTTCATTAATTATACATGGTTTCATTAAATTAATTATACATGGTTTCAACAATAGAACATACAAAACTAAAGTGTATGATATGCCTAAAACATATCATTTAACATCACCTACTGAAATACTACTTGTTTGCCTTATTTATTAGGAATCTGTCAATTATTTCCCAAGATATTACACAAAACACTTTATTAATTCATTTAGTGCTATATAACAAAATGACTGACAAAAGTGATTGAATTTTGCTTTCTATGATGCGTGTAATATATACTTTCAGTGTAAAAAATTTGATTGAAATTGGTGAAACGATATGGTAGTTATACCAATATAACTAAAATATTTGTATGGCAGACATTTTAAAATAAGTACCTAATTCTATTCAATTACTTACATTCATGTTTTGCCATCTTACAAAATCGCAGACATACAACAATATTCACCTCTGAATTCAATGCTCACTACTTGTGCTGTTGGCATACAAAATTTGATTTAAATTGGTTGAATAGTTTCAAAGATATAACATATTACACTAAATTTTTTAATGGCCACCATTTTGAAAGTAATTCCCCAGCGTGATCGAAAACTACAAAACTCAGGTGTCTGTAGTACTATATGCATATCGAGTTTGGTGAAATTTGGTTCACATGTTGAAAAATTGAAACGGGGGATACACTGACGTAAAGACAGGAAAGTGAGCTCAAATTCCTTCCTTTCCTCTAAAAGTAGACTAAATATTCATTGAATTCTTCCTGGTATGTAACATCTCAGATGTGAAATTCATCTCAAAAATATTCATTGAATGCCAGTAGGAATGGGATATCTTGCAGAGAGTAGCAAGCTGTATATAAAATGTAATTAATAAGATTGACACGTGCCCGGAGGGGCTACAAGGCACGGTGGTAGAGTATTTTGTCCGCTAGACCAAAAGCGGGGTGGTCTACATTAATAGATAGTAAGAGACAAGGGGTGTTGGCTAGTACGTACTTATTATTGCTTCTTGGGTGCCGTGGTTGTGGAGGGTTTTACCTAGGTGTAGTGAGATAGGACTACGGCTAACTGAAGATTCCAAAGGCTAGCTTTGTTCGTCCATAAGTGGACATTATCCAACCGAATCCTGTAGCAGGGCCGGTTAACAATCCTTTTACCATGGGATGGCACGAGGGATTAATTCGTATACACAGAGATACAAATAAGATTGTTACCGGAGCAGTCTATACTGACTCGTGCCTGAGTTGGGTGGCGCGGTCCCATTCCGCCTGTCGCACCGGTGTGGGTTGAGGAAGTGCACTCAACTGTCTGGCGGCAAGGAATGCTGCGTTTCGTTCCTTACATTTACTGCCATGACTATGGTCGTAAGGCATGGAGTGTCTGCTTATAGTATGCTAGGTATACCTTGACTTGAACAAACTTAACACAGTTTATAGTGTCAGTCCAGTTTTGGCTTGCTGACCAGGCTCTGTTAACTCTCCACTGATCTCCCATGCATGTGGGCTGATCAGAGACTGGAAGCTGTTTGGGTCACCAATGCCGCCACTGGATGTGCGTTCACACAGAGATGGACAGCAGGTCTCAAGCTACAGATATTCCAGCACTAACAATGCTGTGGGATAAGGAAATAAAGACTGTCGCTTCTCCCTGGGTGAAGGTGTTGTTAGTGGTTGTGGCTCTTCTGTTACTCTCCGTCGGCACTGGTACAGTGCTGTGGCAGTTGGAAAGCAACGGATGCCCGTCTAATGGGTGTATAGAAAACATGACGGACCTCTGAGGGGCGCCCGCTGTGGAAGTTAATTTGGCAATATCAATTACCCAGTTCTTGTCAATGGTGTACGTAGCAACCTGTGTATAGCAGGTAAACAGACAGATACTCTCAGAAATAAAAGCAATAAGGTAGGAAATAAAAGTATGTTTATTGATGGTTAAATAAACGTGCGATGCCTGCTACCTCCTACCAGATAATTGAGTGCTGAAGGTTACTACTGCTGTAGTGCCTAACCAAGTGTACAACCTATCTATATTCTTGCATAACCACACTGACTCAAGGCCCTCAACACAGTATCAGGATCGACTATATTAACTCTTCTAAATTATTACACCAGTTGCTTCATTAATATCAAACTTTATTACATAAATAAAACTAAACTCAATTACAAATTACACAGATTCAATAAACGCTACACTTCTTGACTCCTTCTACCTTTAGTTATAATTCAAATCTCAACTATCTTACTTTTAATGGCTTTAGTTATTACGTTAAATTCCTATCTCTTAGTCTATAACTACTTATTCTTCTCTGATTCAATAATTATTTAGATGACATTAATCGCTCTACCCGACTCATATCACACCCTACTCACCCTTGCACTCTACTCAAGAGCACCTACAACTGACAGCCTTGAATCGCAGGAACTCCTCCGTCGGCTCGTGTAGTGGAGATGTGGTGAAGAAGGACGTCTTGTCCAAGCCTGGTCTCGACCCAGCTCCTGGATCACCTCGGCACTGGCTCAGCCCAATGCTGCTCCAGCATCGGTAGACTCGCTGATCGGGGATCGCTCCATCCTCGCTGAACGACCAACCTCCGACACATACCAGGTTACCAATCTCTCGAAGGGGTGTGTCAGCCATATTAACGTCTGTGGCCTGCCGGTCAGCTCCTCGTCATTGCCTACCCCGCTGTCCCCTGGTCACTCTCTCTCCTGCGGGGCGTCGCCCTCGATCACGGGAGGCGTCAACCTCGTTTACAGCTCTCCTATCACTTGTGCCCACAACAATACGCTGGCCAGGTGTAAGCGACTTGGTTTTAATGGAAAAGCGGGAAAGAAATGTCTAAATGAGAAAAGATATATACTTCTAAACTGGTCTAAGAACGGTGTCTTGAGGAGACAAAGTGATTTTAATGTGTTAGTGAGCGTGTTCGCTGGTTGACTGATCGTCGACGGTGAAGTAGCCGCATGGGCGTACTCAATGCTTCGAAGTTCTATAGAGGTCCCAGCACTGAGCAGTGCTATGGGAAGTCACAAGAGAAGAACAAGAATGACTCTTGAACTTGGCAGCATCCTGACTTATATAGTGGAAGCTTGTAGGCTGCCGTCTCGGGGTGCGGGGGAGGCGTGACGTCCTTCTGCCCTGGTTGGCATTTGAAAACTCTGGTTAGCGTTTCTGCTTCGTGCCTCGTCGGTTGCGCTCAGCCTTGCCAGAGGTCTGGGCAGCTTGTTGGCTCTCAACAAGGAGGAGGGGAGGAGGCTTGCCAGCCGGGTTACGTATCCTCCAGGTGAAGAGAATACACTCATACATTCCTGCTGCCTGTAGGGTATTCACCGTGTCAGTCACATCTGTAGTGGTGGAAGAAGTACTCTTGACGATTAGTCATAATCGTATTAGATTAAATGTGTAAGCTGCACACATCAAGATAAAGAAAAATGTTTGAGTTTTTTCAGCCTTATTAATATTTGTAAATGAAATTTTGTTTTTGTTTTGATGTAGGCTCCTCACTTTTCCTGTTTCATAATTTTAATGTGGCTTGCTTATAATGGGAAGCAGTGTTGTGTAGACCTAAAAGGGTATTATATCATGCTGCTTGTTAACAAGAAATCATTCTGTTTCTTTCCAGATTTGCTCTGCAAAGATGAGAGCTTGTACAATCAGTTCAACTGTCACTCAGGGACAACGTACGAGGTCATCACTGTCCCCAATGACCCTCACACGTTTCTGAGCTGTGGGGAGGATGGCACGGTGCGATGGTTTGACTTGCGTGTAAAGAACAAGTGCAACAAACCACAGTGCAAGGAGGTCAGTTTAGTAACTCTGTGTTGCTGTGGAACCATTTAATTGCTGTTCTAAGTCCGAAATGTGTCTATAAAAGAGCCTTGTCCTGTTTTAAATAAAAAATTAATTTTTTATGTTATTCAGATTATACTTTCAAATTGAAATTACATTCATTGTATAGTTATTAGTTTATCTTCTTTATAAAATAATTTTTCTACAACGATTAGAGGATTGGTTTTTGTCAAAAGAAATTTTTTAAAAAACATCTTTGGTTGGGAAACTTTAAGTTTGCATATAACTGCTGTCCTTCATTTCCACTCACTCGTGCAGAATGCAATGCAGCAAGCGTGTAACACTACCCCCCTCCTCAAGTCTGTTAGTGTCGAACAGATACTGCAACATCCGGACCATCGTAGTGTGCCAGTCAGTTGACATGGATAGCCTTCGACTCCGCCCAAGAGCCTTGAAGAGAAATCCAAAAGACCACGTCATTGATCGTCTTCAGAATCCTCTAGGGGGCCTTCCCAACATTTCTGCAGATTCGAGTACCCTTTTTGGCTCTGTGGGTTGCACAGCCACACCAGTTGTCCTTCCTAAAGTAGCTCGCCCATTATTCTCCTGTCATACTGGGTCTTCATCCTATCATTCTATGGTTGTTTGTGTCTTACTGAAGTGTACTGTTCACAAGTTTATTACAGTCAACATTTATTTTGGATTAAAATACATATAAAATTGCAAGAACATATAAAAGTATTATCAAAATTAAGCATACCTGGTTTGACAATGTGTGGCTATAAAAAAAACATTTATAATGTGAAAGCATATAATTCAAGAAACGAGGCTCTAAAACCTCAGCATACAAACAATTAATATAAATAGCTACCAAAATAAGTGTGCCTGACATGAAAGTAATTAACACACGTGATAATAGAACAGTTTCACAACGGACAGCTGCGTACATGAGGACACACTCAAAACTTGAGCTGTACAAAGGCATCGGCATCAGCAATCAAAATAAATGTGCATAAAATGTTAATGCAAAATTCATACGATAGGCGCTCATAAGGAGCCAACACAAAAATCCCTTTCTATTCCAATGTATGGAAATGCATTAAAAATTATTATGACTAGAATAACAAGGCGTAAAAAGAGCACCATAATATCACAACACATAATACTCAAATAAAACCTCCAGGTGAGTGTAGAATACACTTCAACTAGAAGCAACCAAGTGAAAACAATGTGGTACATTTGACTTTCACATTATGTTACAATACCTTACCAGCTCAGGGTAACCAACTGCAAATCTTCAAAAATCTTCAACAAAGTAATACCAAAACTTGAACAACACTGTCACTGCACTGTGTAAAGTTAACCGAAATATAGTTTGAAACGGGAGGCCAAAAAAGAATTTAGGATACAAACAGTCAGCAAAATCTCTGTGAAGTTGACTAGCCTTTAAAACAATATCATTAAAATGTTAAACAAACACTCCCAAACATTCAACCCACCTGCATGGTAAAGCAGTACGTCCATTCACACCGGTAATTCACGTAACCGTATCAAGGCTGGAGAAGTGCAAACGAGTCAATATCCAAACGAACAAGGAGTGCCTGAAGGCCTATGCAAAAATTAACACTAACGAAAGGTGGGGAAGGCTTGCCATCACCCATGCATGGAGAGAGGGGTAACCAAGGACGAGGTAGAGAGGGAGCAGGGGAAAGGTACTAAAATCCAAAATACGGTTCAAAACTAGAGGAGCTCACTGTGACCAGCGCAAAATTACTAATTCCTTCATTACTGGTTCCAAAAAATGATGGAAGTACAGAATTTTCCCTTGCATCTGCTATTAGACAATGTTTACCAATATTAAATGTGCTGGCACTTGCATTAGATGCTGCAGGTTGTGGCTGGATCCTCGTCCGACGTACCCTGAAGGGCTGGTAGCCCACCATCAACTGCCCCTCTCCCATTCTCGAGCTCATGTAACTGGTTCTTTGATCCTCGATGCACTCCGTCCAGGGGATAGCTATCCTCTGAGCCACTACTAAATTGATCGGACCATCACATCATTTGCTCCATGCCATGGGCTCCTGTTCACTGTTATGTGGCACAGTGTGCACAGCGCATCTGGACAACATTTGCAAATTATGATGTGCATTTTCCAACTGCTTTGTAAAATAACGCAAGTGCTTGCGTGCACTCTTCAAAACCATTTGTTCATCGTGCTGCTGCTTTGATTTCTGCTGCTGCTGTTATGGGCGATGTAGGCCTGTGCCAATACCACTTTTTGATTTTGAATTGAATTTGAATACCAAAATATTCCTGAATATGAATATCGAATTTGAATAATTAGATCGAAAATAGGCCCAAATATATAAATTAAATTACCATGACAAAAATATATAATTTATATTTAACATTTCAACAAAAAGGATACTTTAGAAAAGTAAACAAACAATTTAAATTTGACAAGCTATAGCACTGAAATACCTCCATCCAGTAATTAATGTATGATATTAAAGCTAGGTTGACACTCCAATATGTTCTATTTTTGTACTGGGGATCTCATTTTATTTTGGTAGAAATATTGGGGGGGGGGGGGGGTGCTGTAGTTTAAAGTCTTTCGTGTAACGTCTTTGGTTTAACATCTTTCACGAGACGACATTGATTTGCAGATCTAAGTAAATAAAATTATACTCGGGACCGGCTTATATACTAACCAAGACCCTCACACTAACATCGGTACAAATAAAAAAAAAATTACCAGGTTCCAAATGCTCCCACTGCTAAGAATTATTCCATCACTTTTAACATGGCAATGCGAGTTCTGCAGCAACACTCTGTAGCTCTAAGCGTTGCTGCGGAACTCGCATTTACTATGTTAAAAGTGACGGAATAATTCTTAGTAGTGGGAGCATTTGGATCATGGTAAATATTAAGATTGAGTGGTGAGTGACTTATCCACTGTTTCGATTGTTTATCTTTAGATACCTGTTAGCATTAAAATATCAGTGAAAACAGATCAAATCCACGAAAACTGTAACCCTGGAAATATCAATATTCACACTTTAAAAAAATTAAATATTCGAGATCTTGAAGTATTTATATTCGACATCGAATCAAATTCAAATATTCAATTATTCGAAATGGTATTCGAAAATCTGAATGTTCGCACAGGCGTAGGCGATAGGCTCTCAGATGCTCCTTCTGTCCACATGACCCACTCTCCCTCCATTTGAGTGGGGGGCTGCGAATTCTGTAGCAAAAACCCTGGAAGCGATGTCCTACAAAGCCAACTGCAACTGCTTCAGTGTCTTCAGTATTCTGTCTTAGTCTTTTATTTACAGAGTTAGTTTTTGTATCTACTAATGACTTACATTAGTTATCTCGCTATTTACATTCTCGTTTACACTATTTACATTTTCATTCATAGTACTAATTTTACTATTTTCATCTTCTTTCTAACTATTTACAGGGTGAGTCCTTTAAAAGAGGCCTCATGTGAAATGTGTGTAATGGAGCGAGGGAATGGGGAAATACAGTCCAGTGTGACAACAAAATACCTAGAGTAGGTGCTGGATGTGGCCGCCATTGATCTTGAGGCAGATGTGCAGACAACACCAAAAGTTTTTAAATACACAATCAAGGACATGCTGTGGGATATCATAGATAGCTGTGATAATGTTGACCTGGAGTTCTTGGAGTGTGTGCGGGTTATTGCTGTTGACCTGTCCCTTTAGAGCGCCCCACAAGGAGGAATCATAGACGCATAAATCTGGAGAACGGGGTGGCATAGGTTGGTTTGTTCCGTGGCTGATGACACGATCATACTCAGTGTGCACGATTGTTGCACATGCAGTAGCGCCGTGGCTCCATCCTGTGTGTTTCGCAAAAACATTGAAAATGTGTTTGATGTAACGAGCAGAGGTCACAGTCTCATGGAAGAACACTGAGATGATGCGACTTGATGACACGGCACACCAGACATAAGTTTCTGAGGATGCAGTGGAGCTTCCATCAACATGTGTGGATTGTCATCTGACCAATGGTGTATGTTCTGGGAATTTACGTACCCTGTCGGATGGAACCATGCTTCATCGAAAAGGAATTCGTATCCATCCTGCAAAACCTCCGGAGCAATATTGGACAAAATCCATTCACAGAACTGCACTCGAGCTGCCTTGTCCACTTCCAGCACCTACTCTAGGTATTTTGTAGTCACACTGGACTGTATTTCCTCATTCCCTCACTCCATTACACACATGTCCTACGGGGCCTCTTTTTAAGGACTCGCCCTGTACAAGTGCGCTCACTCCAACTATCTGGCTACCTAGCCCCTCAATTAATACTCGCAGTGGTTCCAGTTCTGCAGACATTTTTATAGTTAGCATTCACTGCGATGGATGTACAACACAATCTTAATTAATAATTTTATTTTAAATCACTTAATACTAGTCTATTGCCTAACTTGATCAACAATTAAATGCCTGCATCCCACTTCTGACACCAGTGTTACATGGATGCCTGAGGGGCATATCTCAGTTTTTGAGGGATGATGGTCTTAATCAAAATAAAAGAACTAAATTTGATTTCTAATTTATTCACACAGCTATTATTTACAGTTACAAATTATCTGTCTCCACTCGTACGGGCCATAGTTGTGAAGTGGTTAGATTACTCACCTCTAACTAAGGTGAACCAGGGTTCGATTCCCAGCAAGGTAGTCCCCGGATTTTCGCATTTGGGAATCGTGACGGACAATGCTGCTGGTGTACTGGTTTTCTTGGGTATCTTCCATTTTCCCCGCCCTTGCATTCTGGCGCTGCTCCATACTAACCTCACTTTACCCTCATTGACTCTCAAGACCTCGATATTACAAGCCACCCAAATCTCTTCACATCACTTCACTCTTGCTCTTTTTATTTCTTAGTGAGCACAATTTTTAGTGTTGATTTAAACTCTAATTAACATCCTTAACGTTGCTGTTTCGTTATAGTCCATTAACCCATACTTGCCAGTAAACACGTTCAGTCTGTTTGTTGCCATCATTTGTAATGTCTTTCACTCGAGCATCTAATTCAATAGTCCAAACTGCCATCTAACACTTATCACTGCTTGATACTCGCAGTTGCAGATTTACCTTCCGCTGATCACTTCTCCTGCCGCTCGTGGTCCATCGCTGAAACTCATTCACTCATCCATTCAACAACAACAACTCATCTGTCGGCACTGAGGCCTTTGCAATATTTATACGCTGCTGGCCTTGACCTTGACGCATGACGTTGACGCGAGCCACTTATTGAACTATAACTTATCAACTCCGACTCATACTTACGTGCTTTGTCAATCCAAGGAAACGACTCCCAGATGCCTACAAGATGTGCTGCTACTTGGATTCCAGACTGTTCCTGACCTACATTCTCTCTCTACTACGTAGTCTTAAAACCAGAGGAAGGGTCAAACCCAGCACGTCATTTTACGAGTGCACAGAGAATCATTTCAATCCAAGTGGACAATTTCTGCACGTAAACCCAAGAGTATTCCAAGCGGCCGCATGACACGTCAGCCTCCCCAAAACACCTGGTAGACAGTCTCTCACCACACCTGGCGAAGATGGCAGAGCGCTGCAGGGCACCCAAGGCCATATACAGAGCACACGAGGGTAGTTCTCCCATCCCGCTTGCTCCAGGTAGAGTTCACAGAGACACATCACGCCTCCCATCCCGGCCCGATGCACACCTGTCATTAAGCCGTATACAAGGCAGCGTGTGGCGGAGGTCGGGAGTTATTGTCTCCAGTAGCTCGCCTCAACACTTTGTGTGCTGGGGCTCTCTACTGACTTAGGCCCACACGGTCCTCCAAGAACTTCCAGTTCTTCAACAACCACCAGTGGCCACGGCCACCACCTTCCAGAGGCTTCAACACCTTCTGGAATCACCAGCAACCAAAAGCTTTCGTCTACCAGAAGACATTGACCACTATTTAACACTTTTGTTGCTGATTCTCCTGGGTCAGCATCCATCACTACTTGCTGGTAGTGGCCCCCGTAAGCTAGTGTCTCTTCTAGACAACCCAATAGGTTTAGTTGCGTATTATGTAGTTTTGATTATCCCATGTATCTTATGTAGCTTTAGGAGCTGGTCACCTCCACTCGTTAATTTGTGTAGCATTACTTCTGTATACACTTTGCTTGATTTTAGTACAAGTCGCCCAGTATTTATTACCACAATAAATAGTAGTTCTGTTACCTTATCCGTAAGTACTTTTGTTCTAGAGGTAAAACCTTTCTTTCACTGAATTTCAATTTCTGAAGGGGCAAACAAAGGACCGGGCTATTTATTATTGCGAAATCAGAGTAGGACGACAGACCCCCTTCAGGAGCCTACCCATCGCCACACAAACAACCTCATCTTTCAACAGCCACCCATTCTGTATAGCCCGGTATATAGAACAGTAGTGTCTCAACCACTAAGTACACACCCCACCGAGGTGGAATAGCAGCCTCAGGTTGTATCACTGACCGGAGCATCTAGCAGGTACTGGCAGGGATATTTGCCTGGGTCTGGAGGCCCTACCTTTGTTGACTACACTCAGCATTAGTAGGAAGGCGGTTTTACGACCCGAAGCTCCAGGTTCGAGTACTAGTTACCCTTTCTGATTGGAGTTAGGGAGCGCTCCGTCAGCCACTGTTGGCTTACGTTCTAGCCAGGGTATTCATCAACTGCTTGCCGCTACTGAGTGTTGTTCTACTTCTATGCCATTCAACGCCAGACACGGGGCTCAGAGAGAGGTAAAGAAGGCGGAGTTTATCATTGCCAAGCAGGTGTGTGCAACCAACCTTTTCACTCTGAGTATTGAAACTCCACGGGGCTGAGTTCAAGCTACCCGTCAAGCAGGGAGACGGACTTCTCCCGTTGGGACCTTTGTTTATTTCTCTGACCCCACTAGAACAGACAGTGGATACCATACCATGGTTTGGGCTCTGGTTACCGGGTGTGACACCATACTCGGAATCACCAACCCTAACTTCAGCAGTTGTGAAGCCACCCAGTGAAATCGACACCACCTGCCCAAACACTACTGCAGCTACACGACCAACGAGACCATGAAGACGATAGAGGTCAGCCTGCCATCTTAGAGCACCTCTGCTGGTATGCAGAAACAGACCATTCAGAACCCTGGTAAGTCAACCTTGCCCAAGAAGGCTAGTAGTGTTCCTGTTTTGCCCAACCATTGGAACCAGACTAGCAGACAGCCAACGTGGTCGGCATTAGTGTCCAGTAAGAGGTCTAATTAAGTAACGGAGGAACATTGCAGTGCACAACTGATCTAGCGCCTACCAAAAGACACTGGAACTCAGACAGTTAAGCGGAATACGTCAATGTCTTTCTATGTATAATTAAAACAACTTCTACTCATCAGTGCAAACAAACTGGGAGTACTTCAACGGAGTTTGAGTTGTCACCACCAACAACGAGACGTCAGAAATGGTTTTACATACCCAAGGCAAAAGATGGATGTTCCTTGCCAAATATATTATTCACTGGCCAAGCCACTGAAGCCATGCAGCGAGACGCTAGATGTCACTGCCAGTACCTTCGCTGAGGCATGAGCCTGGATTCAGTGCCCGCCACTGATGTTGTTTGCTGAAGATTTATGTCATGCACTTTGCAACTGGTACACCCTCTCCAAGACAACCCCCTATACCAGGCGAGCAAGGGGCATGCTGCCGAGGAGTATAAATACTGGGCCACATTAAGGCTCGCGATGAGTCTTAAAGCAATTGACGTCTCCGGTTCCTTCACTGCACTTCTAGTGCCGCGGGAACCACTAGCTTTCCTACCTTGGTCTTCATCATGCACTAGTGGAGCAAAAACATATCCGCTCCTCAAGACTTCACTGCACCATCGGGGGCCCAAGATCCTTCTCTTCACCAGTCCTGCATCACAGCTTACACTGAGGCACATACTAGTCTCTTCTGGGCAACAGCAGTAGTGTAGCTTAGTCAGAGTTGTTTTGACAGCCACTTTACTGCCTACCCTGTTAGTCTATGAGCAGGTTGCCTTCACCTGTGTTCACGTAGGATGTTTAGCTTCAGTAAACTCATGTCGATAGGAGGTAGTACTTCACCATTTCTTTTTATTTCTGTTAAAAGAAATAAACACTATTTGACCAACGTACGATTATCCTTCCTGTAGTGATCGTACCTCTCCCCGTAAATATCAGACATATACGAGGGACAGCATGTAACCGGGATTTTATTCGCTCCGTTCAGACACTTAGAAGCAAACCACAGCACAATCTTGGAAGATCACCCATTCACTGCACGTAGTGTAGTGAACGGTAGAGCCACAACACTAGGTACACACTCTTAGGGTCGGCTTGTCAACTTGGAGGTTGCTCTTTACATCGCGCACTAGCAGTGCCAAGAGGGGTATTTATCAGGGTCTGGGAAGACTAACTCTATTAGGACCTCACCCCGTATTGGGACGGACACCAGTACTACCCCGCTCAACCAACCCCACACTCCTGGTACTGGAGTTCGAGGGCGAGATACGGCTTACTGCCTCCCAGCCGGGTTCCACAAGAACAGGCAGCCGAACTTTGCAAGCTCTCAGTATCAGTTCCGCCAGCCTACGAACTCGCTACATTTGAACCACTGACCAGAATCGCTGAGGGTTACCATCGAATTGTACAGGCCTACCTCGGTAACCAGGACAACTAACTAGGTCTAGTCACCCTCCAAACGCTGGGGACACCACGAGAACCAAGGACCTCGGTAGCTACCGAACCTGCACCATCAGGCGGACCAGCACACACGTCAGGGGCAGCCCCTAGTGTGCTGCCAGTCAAGCCTCAGCCAGCACAGCTGCAACTGCCAATTGTACGTCGCCCAAGTTTCCCCGAATGAAGCGAAAAGTAGTGCTCGCATAGCCCAACTTTGTTCCGTGCCACAAAACGACTCGTCCAGTATTGTACACTGGCCGAGCTCCTGTCCTGCACAGAAACTAGTAGCATACACCATTAGGGTGCGACTCGCCTAGCACCAAACAAAGTCAATTTGTTCCCATGATGTGAGAACTGCCGAAGACCATCATGTCTCAAATAAGGGATTTTCTTGTGCCCAACGTGGGGCTATACGCCTTAATTTGAGAATTAAGCAGAACCAGGCAAGCTCAACCCCGAGACAGGATAACTAGTCGGGGGACCATTAAAAACCGTAAGAATATACTTTGGGGAGTCTGGAAACACCCAGTGGCCCTCAACAAACAGCAACTATGTCAGATACCAATGTTTATATAACCGAGCTTGCCGAAATTACAATGACCACAACCACAGCGCAGTATGTTGCGCAAAGCCAGCCTGTCCTGGCGAAGGGCTACACCGCATTGAAAGCGCTCACTGCCAGCGGTAGTTTCATTATGTCTGCCAGGGTTGGGCAGACATAGTGTGCCACACTGATGGATTAGAATTCCGATGTTAAGAATGCTGGATCCGACAAATGGCACATTGCAACTGGGTATCTGCCCAGTCCGTGGAACCCATACTGTCTGTTGTACTTTATGCTCCGATACTTTCCATCACAGCTTCTTTGGTTGGCCCGAAGAATGTGTAACCCAATCTGGCATGGTGTACATGTGTGAGGTATGTCAGCAGGCAGGCAATTGTTGACCGCAGAACCTGGGACGTGCCTCCCGAACTTGCATTTTACATACAAAAGGGGAACCTCAAATTCCCGACTTTGCAGGTCATCCCCATGAGGACCCTCTAATATTTCTAGTTGAATGTGAGAAAGAACACATTGAGCAAGAAATCCTGCCATACGCAAAGTAAGCTCAAAGGCAAGATGTTGGATTGGTGTAACCGGTATGGCTAATTTATACTGAATTCAGTTAAACATCCTCTTTACCACCAAATTTATCTGGAGAGGAGGTGTTAGCCAGCCTCACCACTGAGTTGTACAGTAGGACTCAAAACCCCGGTGAAGAAGCCGAGCTGTTTATACGACGAAAAGTTCAGATGTTCCATAAAATTTTCCAAGAGGGAAATGAAGAAAGCTGCATGCGACATGTAACGTGAATGAATGCTCTTACCACCATTAAGGAACCTCCTCATGATACCCAAGCCAATCACAGTGGAGACGGCCAGAGATATCAAGCAAAATTTTCAAGCTTGACACATGCCACTCTGCTGCACAGCGAGCAAGCGCGCTCTACTCCAAGACTTTGCCCCATCATCACGCTATAATAGCAATTCGGGGCAAGTCACACGCCGGCAGGCAATGAATCTCATGGCTACAGGGTTAATCCAAGCAGTACAGACAACTACAGACACGCTGATGATAAATGGAAATTGTATTGCCCACTCATGTGTGGACATGTGGCGTCACCCCCAAAGTTGAAGCTTGTTTTACCCACCAAGCCACCAACACGGCAGAGAGGAAGAAGCTAGTTAGCAGGAATGCTGAAAGAGAGCAGCATCCTGCGGCCGATGTCCTCACTGCTGCCCGAGCCTCGTGGAGAGGCGGTAAATATGTCAACAGCATTCAGACAGGGAAATAAATGCGTGGCTCGGCCTGCTACCCTATATTAACCAACCCCTGCGTTATGAGGCTAGCAACCCCCGCACCCCTGGGGTAGCCATCAAATTATATTTTGCACTACATAAGGAGAAGCGACACCACTCTCGCGAGTCTTCGTCGGTCTGCTGACCTGAATAAGGTCGGAGGGCTCTCCTCAGTGTGCGGAAGACTCTTGTAGCCTGCGAAGACTCTCCACCAGTCTGAGAAGACTCTCCAAACAGTCTGCAGAAGGCTCTCCACTTCAGCTTCAAGAATTCCAACTCCACTCCCGCAGTACGCAGAAGAAACCACCCGAGGTTCAGGGGAATCTCATGGCACTGTAAATACATCCCTACTCCAGGTATCTCGATGTCCCTGCACCTGCATCCTCATTACCCCGAGCCAATCCTCTGCACTCCATGGTAGCTGGTCATATACGTCATCTCTTCTGGACACCTCCCCTCAACACGCACTTTTAGTTGTGATTAGTACTTTTGGAGTTGATTCATTTTATTATCATTGCAGGTTCGCCTTCACTTGCTTTTGATAACCAATTTAAAAATTTTATATTTTTAAAACTTATTTGTAGGAGAGCCAATAGTGCCTGTGTTTTCACCTATAATTTAATAATTATGTTTGTGGCAAAGTTGAATTTGTGTTAGATAATTATTTTATCCCTGTCATTCCACTAACAGAGTATAAATGTATTTTAGTACAATAAAATTTGTGGCTCAATAGAAACCAAGTGACAGCTCAGGATTAAGCATGATTGGGCCAAACCATCTTGGAATTCCTGGCACCTGAATAAGGCTATAGTCTGAACAAGACCGAGAACTCCTGAGAGGTGTCCCTTACACTTGAGCCTGTCCCAAGAAACGTTACATCTATTCAGTCTCTCAAACTCTCTCATTATCTCGGTAGGTCTGAATGAGACTGAACCCAGGAGGGCTTGAGGATCACTGATAGATTGTGAGCATGCCATCATAATTATAAGTGATTACTGCGAGCCAATTAAAAATAATTCTTTCATTTCGTGCTGTGGTATATATATTTAAAATGCCTAAGAAAAGAGGGGGGTGCAACAGCCAGCTGAGTCATTAAGCCTGATGGGCATTTCTACGTGAACTGAGTCAACTCTTAGTGGTTACAGCTCCTAACCAGGACAGAGAGCCTACCCCCCATTACCGAGGACTGTAGCTCCTTCCTAGATTCATTGCTAGGGACTTGTTCGTTGTGGTCAGACTAAGAACACCTGAGCTATTTAAAGCTGCCTAAACTGAAGCCAGAAGTGCAACCCTTGCCATAATCATGCCCTGTTAGTAACACACTCCCAACTATGTGTCGGGTGTGCACCTCTGCTGGGAAGGTATTTACTATCATTATTCCTCCTAATCCTGTTCGCTTACATAAAGCAGTGACAGCCCTAACAAATTTTGTCCCGGTACGGAAACCAACCAGGCCAGCCCCATACAAAAGCCCCTGTAGCGTAAGGGAAACTGAATAGAAGCTACCCAGGACAGTATTGGTTCATCCCCATCTCATTCTTAAACCTCCACATTTTCTTTTCTTTTTTTAATATAATTATATTTTTCTAGTGACAGCTGGCATCAGACTCTTGGCAACCTTTACGGTGACCATGTTCAAGCTCCCTGGGAGGGAGTACTTCACGATCAAGCTCACCTTGGGGTTTGATTACCCTCCACCATCTCTCAACCCTTCCTCTAGCCAGTATCCCACCAGATCTCCCAATGTGGGCAAATTCCCGACCCGCCAGGCAAAACACCACCTTGGAATTATTACACTGCGGAAGGGTAACGTCAGTACCGGAGGGAACCAGCGCTCACGTCCTCCGATATTAGCCCCCATAAACTTGTCTACAACACTGTGCTATTAAGCTAGCGAGAGAGCACGAGTGCATGAGTTGGTACACATTGGGGTGCGCAAGTACTTCATAACCATCTACGGTCATAGAGTGGGCATGAAAGGAGTGTGCGTCAAGGTCAAGCACGCCTAGAACGACTAAAAACCAGCAAACCTGTGGAACCTGAAAAGCCACAAGAAAGGAAAGGAAAAACGTAGCCTCCTGCGCTGCCCGTTCAAAACCTTCCGAAATCCTGGTATTTCCCGGAGTATCACTTCCACAAAGATTGTCTAAATCGTCAATTTTCATGCGACCGCACAGAGAAACGGGGTGCAACTGGTGGGCTGTGCCCCCCCCCCCCCAAGTAAGCAACCAACAGGGATCCTTACAGGTGGGAAACGCCAAGGCCGGCAGATGAAAAGAGCCGACGATGCCGGAGCCCAAGGGCCTGTAATTTATCTCCTCAATGAGGAAGCCAACCCCCAGGAAGCACCACACATAGAAGTCATCATAAACAGCAGAAGCATCCTCGCCTTTAGACTCTGCTGCTACTGGCAACTTTGTGCAAAGCGATTTGCTAACCAACGATCAAAGGACCTCAAACCAGGGTTGTGTGTATGGCCAAGCCAGCGTGCACACTCGCTATTGACGGGTGGACCACTCTATCACTCTTAACCAGATCTCCAGGCATGCAGAATTCATTGTATCGCCCAACCTTCAAGAAGCGCTCATACTGGGCCACCCCTGGCTCCACCAACAACAATGTATGATGGACTATGGGCAGTGAAAAGTGTACCTGGGCAACAAAAACCGAGTTACCGTCAATTGGGAACATAGTCCCAATGCCACCACCTCTTAGGGCAGAGGAAATTAACCACAAATTATGTCCATGCAGAAGCATTCGGGTCTGGAGGAACCCTTCGACAAAGAAAAACTATCCAGCATGAAATATGGCCAACAACCACCACGCCTGTTTACACCAGACCATATAGGTTGTCAGCAAGACATCATCGCCTTATAAGGGAATAATTGAATGAGCCTTCCAATTACCTGTATAACTCACACATGGTTCTAGTACCTAAGAAAGATGGGCAATTACGCTTCTGTGTCAACTATAAGGCATTGAACGATGTCACACATCCAATTGCACCACCAGCTATTAATTTAGCCCATACATTACAAGACGTTGGAGAAGCACAAATTTTCAGTACCCTTGACATTCAGTCAAGGTACTGGCAGATTGCCAGGCACTCTGACAGTAGACAATATATGCCATTTACCAACCTCGAGGGGGAAACCCTCCAGTTTCGGGTAATGCCCTTCAGGTTCAAGAATGCACCAGCCACCTTCCAATGACTTATGTCATCTGAGGTCCTGATGGGGTATATAGGGCAGTTCTGTTTTGGGTACCTCGACAACATAATAGTCTACTCGAAAACTTGGGAGGAGCGGGAGGAGCACCTCTTCACCTTCAAAGGGTGCTAAAGCGACTAGAACTGCATTTTAAATACTGCCAAGCTCTCAAAGAGCCACTTCAGGAAGTCTTCAATCGACTAGCTGGGATACATAGTTTCACCCAATGGCAACTTTCCTCCAGCAATCTCAATATGTGCCATCCAAGAATCAGAGGAACTCGCCATGAAGAAGCAACTCCGCCGCTTCCTCAGCCTTTGCAACTGGCTAAGGGACTTTGTACCCGATATCACCAACATAATGGCGCCATTACATCCATTACTAGAGAAAGAAACCCGGTGGCTATGGGGACCTGAACATCTACCGCCTTCAAATCTCTCAAAGTCAGTTTCCATGACATGAAACGGCTACATCAACCGCAGGAGGAAGGGCCTCTCATTCTGAAAACAGATGCTTGCCAGAACGACCTCGGCACAGTTCTATACCAGGAGGACGCAGACTGTCATCCCACGATGATAGCCTATGTGAGTATGCGGTTCAACACCACAGAGGTATCACATCAATGAACAAGATTGCCTTGCCGTCATTTAGGCCGTCAGAAAGTACCTATACTTCTTGGAAAGTGTGCACTTCAGTCTCAGAACAGATAGCAAAGTCCACTCGGCAGATGGGAAGGGTTCCTCACCTGACTGGTTACCAGTGGTTCTGGGTTCAACACCAGAGGATGGTAAAGAAGACTAACATCTTCAGGAGCCACTGGAGGGGTCCAGTCTCCCAGAAGCTGTGGCTGTGGTGGTGGTTGGCTTCTGGTCGGTGATGTGTTCTGCTGGTAGAGATTCCGGCCCTTGCAAGCGGTGAAATCTGTAAATGTGCCAGTGGTCACGCACCCCAATGGCTACCTCTGGTACTTGCAAGCCGTAGAGGAGCATTACTGAAGAGCCCTAGCCATGCCAGCCCTTTCATACTAATTTAAGATAGGAACTTGGAGGGACAGGGGTGCGGATAGTGATAGCCTCTGCTGCAGAGTTGAGAATTCAGGAGTCAGGAGTGCTGAGGCAGCACTATCATCCCTTATCTAGACCATGGGCGCTGGTAAAATAGGTGCTGCTCTCCAGTGGGATGCTCTGACATTAGATCAGTACAATTCTCTCATGACATTGTGCCATCGTACTGTGTAGGCGTGTGTTAGCCTCTCCAGTACTGTTTGGGTTACATGACCTGTTCCGGTTTGAACCTTGCACTCAAGATTGGGTGAAGCTGTTATGTAGAGTGCACATCATAAATGTGTAAATGCATCACGTGTCAATCCCCCCCCTTTCCCTGGTTTTAATGTAGAACCATCTTGGAGCAGAAAAATTTTTTCTCTTCTTGGGTACTTTGAAATTATCTACCCTGGGCATATAACGTTGGCATCTAGCGCTGCACCTTCTCTGCACTCTAGGGGTGTGAAGGTATGTGTGCCTTCCTTATCTGGGTCGGCTGGGCGGTGACATTTGGAAGTAGTTAGCACGCGTGGGGGTTATCTTCTGTCTCTGTCTGCTTTGTGCATGTCATCTCTCTCCCCCCTCTGCTAGCTAGGAGTGGCAGGTGGTGGCTTCGAACAGCTGTTTTGCGGTGGGACTCTGCTCCCTTGGAAGGATAGGATGGTATGGCTGTGGAATTAAGTCATTCGTATGAAACTAATTTGTGTTTTGACCGCTGTTGAGAAAATGCCACAAGGCCTTCGTTTTTAAGTGCCAGTTCACAAAACATAGCTGAGGGTTTGGTTATGTTAAATACAATTGATTTAACAGTGGTTTCCTGTAAAAATGCAAGTACAAGTGGGCACAAAATGTTTAAGACACGTGTGTGATCAAATGTCCCACACGTAAAGGACTTGGGATAGGTAACTAAATATGATTTGCTGTGGCTGAAGAAGAATGGTAAGAGTTTGGCTTCGCCTGAACCGTTAGTATCGCACAGCAAATAAAAAGGTACGTGTTCAGGGAATAACTTGTCAACCAAAAGCCTTTCGTGAACTTACGGCGGCTCTTAACTAAAATGTGTACCTACCTAACATATATGTAAGTATGAGTATTAAAATATAAAAATAATTTAACTAGTCTAACATTAATATATGGATACCAACTACAAAAAATAAAATAAAAACATGGAAACACTCGAAAAATTCTTAACACTAGTACATGAGACACTTAATTACATTATACAATGAACACTTTTACTATTTACAATTTCTTAACCTAAACATTATTTACATTTCTCATTATTTTTCTTGTTCTAACAGTTTTCGATATTTAGTTGCATTCTACAGCTCACTTAAGTTTGTTAAACACACATTTTACAATGGTTTAGCAATGAAAGCTCATGTTAAAAATGACTTAAACAATAAAAGTACAACTATACACTATAAGATTATTTACAATATCACAGAACAAGTTAGGTATGTTTGACTTTTTAACCTTTGAATTCAACGTGCCATTTACAACAGTTTTTAGTTTGCACTTTACATTTAACAGCAATTTAGCAATGAGAAAGTTTTATGTTAACAAGTTGAACCTTAGGGGAATGTTTCTCACTCAAATATGTATCTTAAGCCTTTAAGTATTTTTACAACTCAAGCTATTATGAAAATTGAGAAACAGGAATAAAAGATTACAATAGTTATTTACAAAAGTATCTTTCATGATGAAAGTTTATACTTAGGCATGGGCCTGAACTTATTTTCTTTCTTGCGAAAGTTTCACTTCACACGTGGATAATTAGTTACATCTTTCATTACATAATCTTCATCTTCTTATTGTTTCGGCACTTTCACAGGTAGCGTCCGAAACTAAGAACGCAAGTTGCGCAAAATAAGGTGCGCTAGTCTTTATTTGTTTTCTCTTTTACACAGTCTGTGGTTGCCCTTGTTTCGAGTACAGAGCTGAGGTGGGTTCAGCATAGACTAGCTGAGGAAAGTCTGTTCGTGTTCACTGTTACACAAGTACTGGTTTATTCACAGTAAAATGGCAGCGGTGGATTGTCTTTCTAAACTTACGTGGTGTTGTTTACTGAGTTTGAGGTCTTTGCATCTCTCTTTTCTTGGTTGGTCCTCTCTTCCGGAGAATCACGTGAGCTGGGTAGAGCCACATGAACCTTGCTGAGGGCCGCCAGGAGGATTCCTTTTAACACCCCGTTCCATGTGGGAGGCAGCAGGCATGTGCCGGCATATATCTCTTCCAGTCGCTGATTCCTCAGTTTGCATCTCAGGTAGGGGCCTGCTCAGGGCCTCTGTACACCTGAGAAGTAATGGGTAGACCTTCCTCGTGGAAAGGCGCTCTGGAGGTGGCCACCTGGTGTCAGGGTTCTTGTGGCTCCTCTACCGGGTGGTGATACATCTTGCTTCCAAGACTGGCTGTATCACAGACCCAGATGCCATCCAACGCCAGAATCAGGGTATTGCCCGGGTCCTCCTGGACCAACAGGACCGACATTGTGATGGCTGGAGTAGTGGTTCTTGTGGGTGCTCTACCTTGACAGCTTTCAGGGAGGGCTCAGCTTTCCGGGCTGGAAGCGGAGACCTGGTTCGTGTCCAGACACATACAGGTGTCAGAACGGGTTTGACCGTCAGGTGGAGTCAACTGGTAATTTCCTCCACACTCGGCATGACAAAGGTGGCCATCTGAGGGAGTGGCTTGGCACGTTCTCCTCCCTCTTTGGTGTGATGAGGTTACATCTTCTTCCGAAACCTTGATGAGCTGAGGTGCATCTTAGCCTGCATGATCGCAGGTGGGTGGGACGTCTCCTCCCGGGCCAATTGGAGAGTCCACTGGCTAGAGGCAGTGGGGTCTGTTGCGAGGTCAGAAGTGGCCTTTAGATGGACAAAGGTCCTGATGTCATCCGACGGCAGATGCTCTGGTGTGAAGAGAAGCGGTGGCGCACTGTATGCACGTCCTCTGTACCCTCAATCGTTTCCATGCCCTTGGAACTTTGTGTGAATGGAACAAAGCCATGTGGCAGCAGAACTGCAACACATCCAACTCTGGTTCCTCTGGGGTTTTCCTCCTCTTGGGCTGGAGGAGAAGCGTATTTAGTCACTGCGCCATCCGGCATCGCTGGTCAGTTTTCCGCCCGATCCTTCTGGACGAAGGCAACTGATGTGGTGCTGGCCGGAGGCAGAAGTTCTTGTGGGTCCTCCACTCGACGGTATGCAGATGTTCGTCAACCTCTGCAATTGTACTGGGTTGTGGAGGTCTTTCACTGGGGGCTATTATCCAGAGGGTTCCGCTAGGAAACTTCTGATTCTAGGGTGGTTCTCATGCCTCGTCAAGTCAACGAGTGTGGCAAGTAGGAACTAGGGTTAGAGGGTAGTGTCGGAGCAGACATTCCACCTTTAAAGGAGGTAGGACAACTGTCCTAGCATAGGTTGTGGGAGAAAACCCCCCAGCCTGCGGCTGTTGGAGGTTCGAATTCCCAGCTGGTCTGGGATTAGATCTCGCAAACCAGCACTGGGGTGGTGTCTTCCTTCTCGTCTATCTCGTTAGTTCGGGTGGGAGGATGCCTGTCATCTCAAACTCCGAGTTGCTTCCAGAGCACATCCATGGATATCCTCGACCTAATTGGTATAAACACGAGCGTATTCTGCTAGATATCTCTGAGGTCAATAGGGGTTACCACGATCGCCTCTGTGCTGTATTCCCAGTGGAGCGTGATCGTATTGTTTTGCCCCTAGATATATGCATTTATTACCATGGTCCATCACACACTGTTGATGGGTAAGCCAAGGTCGGTATAGGAACCTCCTCTGCAATATCAGGCGATACTGTGAATTTGGTTTGTGTGTATGAGGCGATGGATGCCTATGGTAAGGTTGGTCCTCTCATTGACCTTTAAGGTCTGACTAGGTTGAGCCATCTGTATGATTCTGGGGTTATAGGTTAACTTCCTGCTCTGCTGTCAACAGGTCACTTCGGATGAAATTTCCTGTTGCAGCTGAATCGAGCAAAACTATGCAAGGGCATCTTTTAATATCCACCTGAATATGTGGAACCTTGGGTGATATGCTCTCCTTATAGTATAGCTCAGTTTCGTTACGTTGAAGAGCCTTTGGTCACTTGAGGTGGCTGTCCTGCGTGCACACCAGACGCTGTGTTTTCCGCCTGGACAGGTCTTTTCATGTTTGTGGAATGCTGTAACGCATCTGGCGCCTGCTAGTATGTCTATTCCCTTCCTCGCCCTTGCCGGGTGGGGCAATCTCTGTTGAGATGCCGACGTGGGCAATGCCAACACCGGGGGAGTGGGGCGCTAAGAGGAGGAGGTGGAGTGTGACCTTTCGCTCGGGAGGAAGGGGTAGGGTAGTGACCTTGGTGGCGTGTTGCATGTCTAATAAACGCTTGTGCCTTGTTGATTTCTGTATTTCCAATGCTTTTTTCACAAATTCGTCCACTGTTTGGGGTTTCTGAATTAAAAGTGAATTCTTGAATGAGGGAAGTAGCGCACACGTAAAATTTCATTTACAGCTTTCTTCACTCTCATTGAAATATTTATGCCGGTATATCTGGGTTTTCCAACGTGTGTGTGTGTGTGTGTGTGTGTGTGTGTGCGTGCGTGCGTGTGTGTGTGTGTGTGTGTATATTTCGACTTCATCCTCTGGATGTTGGACATGTGTGTGGAATTCAGAAATGAGTGTTGCGATCACTTCCTTGCCCATGAATTGGGACGCGAGGTGAGTGCACAGTTGTTCCCATTCTGTTACAAATCCACCATATTTTGCCCATCTTTCTGGGACTTTTCCTTGGTATTGTCTGTGGGTGCGACTGACCCACTGTTTGGTTGGTATGTGGTGTTCACGAAGTTCCCTTTCACACTCTTGTATGAAAGTTAATGGATCTTCGTGGGGCCCCCCGCTGATTTAAGGTAGCTGAAATTGGGTCAGAGCCTGATAGTAGCCTTGATTCAATGCTCTGTGATCTTGATAGCATCGACACACTTCACAGTAGTACACCAGGCGGGGACGAGTGACTCTCTCATTAGACCAGCCGATACACACGCACGTGATAGACTTCAGATTCACAAACAATGCATCTGACTGTGTAAGTGCCTTGTTCGGTGCTCTCGAGCCAATTGCAGCTAGCTGCTTGGCGTTGGTGGCAGTCAACACAGCAGTACTCTAGACCATCTTGTGTATCTAGCTTCTTCTACCCACCCGAAACATTGGTAGTGATAGTGTCTGGAACAGTGTGCACAATGTATCACGTGAACCCCTGTACCAGGGTATGTGTCCATTGAGCACTTCTTGAGTATATTGAAGAGGTTATTATTGATCATTGCGGTCTCAGATCGTCAGGTCAACTCTGTGCAGAGTCAAACTTGACGAGTGAGCTCGTTGAGCACCTTTGACTCTTGTCTGGTATTGCACTTAGTCGGCTGGAGTCTACTGGGTGGTTTAAGTTACTTAGGCTGCTTCGAAGCACGTAAGTAGCTTAAAATTGGTTACGTAGGGTGCACGAGTACTGACGTAACGGGTATATCATGGACTAGGAGAGATCTAGGGAAGTTAGTGGCTTAGCTGTCTGGTTAATGCACACTTCCGTACTGTGCACCAGGGAGGTCAGTAGGTGTGTACTTATGGCCTCCTGCAAGTATGTTGGCTTGACAAGACGTTGCCGCCAGACCGAAGCACTTACAGAAGGGGATCATGTTATTCAGCAAAGCAGGACGTCGCCATAGGATCAAAGAAATACACAGAGTCAGGACACCCTGAAGTTGAGGAAGGAATTTGGTGAATAGCTGCAGTTAGTGATAAATGTAGTCAATTCTGAATGTCTGTTTATTGCCGGAAAATTTAAACACATTCATCCAGCCTGTACCCTGATTAGGGCCTGATGGGCCAATCCTAGGTTGCCACCAGAAGATTATGTTGCTGGAGGGAGGCGGGGGGATGTAACCTTAGGCAGTCGGTACTTGGACGTGTAGGCAGTATAATTGTTGCTAGAGCAGTGTAATCGTGAGGAGTTGAAGGCTTCTGTAAGAGGTCAGGCAGAGTAACGTTGTGCAACTGGAGCTGTGCTAGGCAGGTAGAGGGCTTCAGTAAGTGGTTGGGCAGAGTGATGTCCTGCAAGCTAGTAGTGGGTGAAATAAGAGGCTTTGGTTCACGATGGGGGAAAGACAGGGACCTTAAGATCTCTGCAGTGCCTGGTCTGTATACAAGGTAGGCCTTGTGGGTTGTCTGGTTGGTACAAATTCAGAAACCACTGGCACAACCGTTCGCCTCGGCTGACACAGTACCTTTGGTTTGGCAGGAAGAGAGGTGCTCCTCGAGGGTGGTTGACTCACACTACTGGTGGCCTTTTGGTCTGGTGTCGGTTCTGGACGGTGTGCAGGGGTGATGTCTTGGTTGTCTGTGGAGACTGGATGAGGGGTTACCTGCAAGGGTACTTTCAAACAAGGTCATTAAAGGCCTAGAGGGATCTCTTCTCCTCTTAATATTGCCTCTATGATAGGGCGTGCTCTATCTGGTAACTTAATCAGAGGCAGGAACAATGGTTTGGTAGAGTTTGCGGAGTGAGATGGATTTGTTTGGCTTAAGGCCATTTCAGAAAGAGGTAGTTTAACTGTCTCACTTTCTAAAGCATATAAGGTCATATTTAATTTCCATTGTACACCTCCTTGACTAGTGTACGGCATTTAGAGACTGAAAGAAACAACCTGCAGAGGATAAGCTGGTGCCTGGCATCCCTAGTGTGTACATCCAGGTACCCAGACTTGTGACGTGAGACAACTCGTGTGCTCCTTTCACCCGGCCCTTGCGAGCGGTGAACAGAGCATTGGGTATCACATGCCACTTCCTTGCTGAGATACCTGGGTTTGATATTCACAGGAGGTCAATCAGGCTGAGGTAGTTCCAGCTCCTTTCCGTCCACGTGAGCAGTGGTCGCGGAGTATGGACTATCCGGTCTAGTAGATTCTCCTAGTGGAGGAGTACCTACTGATTTGGGCACAGCCAAAGTTCTCCCAATTGGCAGAGCTCAGTTTGCCTCTTAAAGCCTACATTACACAATACCTGCAGCCGTACTTTGTTCTTGTACAAAGTTCTACAAGCCCTGGTGCACTAGCCAGTATACCAGCCGTTATGTGAGCTGCCATGGAAGATTCATATTACACGACAGCAGTTCACATACTAGCATTTGTCACTCCCAGTGGCTGCGTAGCTTGTGGTTTGTAGTAAATATGAACCCCATTCGTAGAACTGCTACCAGTTAGTAACTTGCTTAGACCTACGAAAAAACTAACTAGCATATCTTAATATGGCTATATCACCATTCACCTTTTTGCTTACTAGTATAGTTTCATTCACTTTCTTGAAAATGACGTGAAGTCACTAGAGTATGAGTGCATTATTTTTAATTTTGATGAAAAATACTGACCGGTTGCAAAACATAGTTTTTTTTCTTTATGTACCATGATATTATCCGCATGTAACTTTTAATGATACAAAATCTAGGTCCAGCAGAGTTTTGAATTCACGTCCAAAAGTTACAGGTTAATACCAAACGCCGCGACATTACCACTGTACTACCGGTTCACCTACCACATCACAAGTTTATATACTGTAGATCCCATAAAGAGATTGAATTAATTTTTTCATAGAATAGAAAATGTTTTAAGTATTCAGAATTTTTTTAAACAGTAATTAAAAGTTTTCATAGACAATGTTAATCGTCATCTTATTTTAAATCTATTGGAAAGATTTTCAACCTCCGGATGTAAAGTCAAGATGGAGGCATCCTTTTCGGTTTCTTCATCAACTCATTTCAAGTAGTAACCATGGGGAATGCCTTACGCTCTGAAACTGCAGTGTGATTGGCCAGGTACAAGAGCCAGTATGGAACCTGCTACGAAAAATAGGACGTGTTCAATTTAGAAACCTGGTGCAAAATCTGGCTGTACAAGGTGGTGCCATATTAGCCCATATACTGGCCACTATGTCGGACCTTACACAAACTTTTACAGAATCAGGTATAGTGTAATATCGCCTTAAGTTGTGTGTGTCGACCTTTGTGGTTATCGGTCTGCCGGCATTTCCTCAGGGGAGTTATGTTTATAGAAAGTAAACGGGGTTACTTAAATACAAAAAGGAGAAATTAAACTCCCAGAAAGAAGTTAAAATATGTATTATATTAAACATATTTGGAAAACATGGTGGTTCCACACTAACGCCTATACTAATCTCAACATAAGTTCCATCATAAAAATCCAGGTGAAGATGACCTGGGCAAAGCTAAGTGTATATTGCATGGCCAAATTAACTCTGGCAAGAAAAGATTCTAAAATAGTTAACACATTTGACAGCACCTAACTACCTGGGGTGTTTTGAAGGAACAACTAGGGATGGCAGTTACCAGAAGGGTTGTTGCCGTTGTTGTCTCACCCTCCGGTGGGCTGGGGGGAAGGTCCAGAAGGGACCTGCTACAAAGGGGCTCTGGGTGTCAACCAGGAGGGGGGGTGGTAGGTGAGGAACGACGTCTTCAGGAGCCTCTGGTATGGTTGAGCCTCCCAGAAGCTGCGGGATCTGCAGTGGTTGCATAAGGTGGGTAAGTGGATCCTGAAGAGGTGTTGAGCTTCTGTTCGGAGATGTCTTTGCCTGGGTTGAAACTCCTTCCGTTATTTTCTGGATACCATGTTGACAGAACATTGCTGTATGCCCATATTTGTTCCCAAAAGCATAATTATTTGTATGAAAGTTTTGAATGGATTATTAAAAACCTGCTTACTGAAGCATGAAATTGTGATGGTTTACTGTCGTTAAGCATAATTAAGACATTTTGTGATTGAGTGTGTTTTTTTTTTTTTTTTTTTTTTTTTTTTTGTGAAATAATTTTGTTGCATGTAATCGCCAATGTTACACAAAGTATGAGGATGAAAAATTTCTTTTTATTCCAGGATATAATGATAACGTGTCAGCGGGCAGTGACAGCTCTTTCTGTGAACCCCATAGTACCATACCAACTTGCTATTGGCTGCTCCGACAGCACAGTTCGCATGTTTGACCGACGAATGCTCGGCACCAAGGCATCTGGTACGTGGTGATGTTACAAATTTGTACTTGTGTTTTACGTGTTCCAGGTTTCCAAAGTTTAGTAATAAATTTGTCTCCTGTAATGCTTTTGTGCACTACACATTTCATGAACTCAAATTACATGCAGCCTGAGAATTAGTTTCCAAAAAATGTTCCAATTTGTGTAGTATACTCAGATGCAAAAATGTAAGAGCTACACTCAAACCTAGTTTGTATAGCACGTGGTTCACATGAACACCTAATTCATGACAATTTTTCAAAAACAGTATAAAAAATTAGTTTAACACTTATGGTGGCTGGCTGGTGGCATGAGTCTTTCTTACTGGTGGTCCCATCCCTCGGCAAGCCATCGTACTAATATGGCCTTGGAATGCCGTCTTGACGGCTCTGCCGACAGCTCATTTGTATTTCAAGGGCAGGCGTGCGTATTTATGTTCGGGTGAACAGTACAATTTGGTGACATCTGTAATAGCCCCTGCAACAAGGGGCATAGCCTGTAGGCACTTTCGTTCATTGTACTGTTAAACTAACCCTGCCGGGTGCGACAGGAAGGTTTTGCACTGATATGGTGAAGTCCTGTTAGTAGGTTGAAAAAGACATCATGCGTCAACCTGTTCAACTTATATTCCTAAGGAAGCCATTCTTTTACACATAAATACTGTTCTGAACCAGTTGGAGTTTACTACATTTTAATCACAACATGTTTACGAATTAAAATAATTTTACTTTTAATAACTAGATATTGTGATAGAAACTTTCCAACATGTGATAGGCACATGTCTCCTTTCAATCTGGTATTTTTTTTTACTTCCATAAGAAAATCATAAAGTATTAGTAAAAATGCTACCTGTCAGAATGCACAAGACGGGCAATTTTTTCTTGGGTTTATGAAAAGTTTTTAAACCTTCTAAGTTTCTTTCTAATGGTTCACAGTGCAAAAAGGCTATGCCTCGGGGTGACAAACAGGGTGACAATCCATTGGGGGTTCAGCCCAGAGACTATTATTGCACCACCTGTCGACCCCAAGGACATACTTCATGATTTAGACCTTGCCAAATTTTCTTAGTAACAGAAAATATTGAATAGACACGCCAATGTCTTTACCTAACCTGGATCTTTGCATCAAACACGCAGTATCCAATATGAAATATGGCCTACTACTGAGGTACCTATATGTAACCCATCCTATAATGTCAGTCCGTAGACAACAAGAAATGTTATGCCAAGTGCAGTAAACGAGGGAACAAGTTATAGTGGATCCCTCGAACTCTCCATACAATGTACATGTGGTATTCGTCCCCAAAAATGGCGTGGGCGTACAGTTTTGCATGAATTATAAGTATCTTATAATGCAACTCACCTCATCGTCCCCCCCTCCTCCTTCATAGATCTTCAAATCACCCTCCAGGACATCGGAGAGGCCACAATATTCAGTACGCTGGACTTACAATCTGACTGCTGGCAGATCTCCGTCCACCCCGAGAGTCTGAAGTGCATGGCTTTCACCACTCCCGACAGGGAGATGTTGCAATTCAAAGTGATGCATTTCGGGCTAAAGAATGCGTCTGCCACTTTCCAGCGACTGATGTCAGCGAAAGTGTTGACCAGGTATGTAGAAAAATTCTGTTTTGCATATCTGAATGACATCATTATTTACGCTAAGTCATGGAAAGAACACCGCACACACAAGTTCTCAAGCGACTCAGATGCATGGGTTAACATGTAAACTCACGAAAAGTCACTTTGGCAAAACCTCCATAAAGTACCTGGGTCACGTAGTAACATCAGCAGAAAATTTCCTGCAGTTCAAATCTATCCAAGCCATTCAGGAGGCCAATTGGCCATATAATAAGAAACAACTTCACAGATTCCTGGGGTTATGCAGTTGGTTACGGAATTAGATACCAAATATAGCCCCCCAAATTGACTCTCTCAACCAGCTGTTAAACAAGAAAACGTGTTGGACGTGGTTCATTGAGCACCTAAACGCCTTTCTAGTCTTGAGAAAAAGCTTCTCCTAAATAACCCTGCTACACCGACCCCAAGAAGAAAGTCCCTCGTCCTTCAAATGGACACTTCCCAAGACGGCTTAGATGCCATACTATATCAGGATGATGAGGAAGGGCGTTCCCTGTTAATAGTACCCGTTTTAATGAAACTGAAAACAAATATAGTAATGAGCAGGAGTGTTTGATAGTGGTATGGGCTGTACAAAAGGAATGATACCTCCTGGACGGCTGGCACGTTCTTCTACAGACCGATATTTAAGCACTCTAGTGACTCCAGGAGTCCCAGAACCAAAAGGCCAAGCTCAGATGGTGGGAGATGTTCCTAACGGAATTTGACATCTCTGTGCAACACTGTCCGGGCAAACTCGGTGACCTCCCTGGCGCCCTTTCGTGCCTACATAACTTCGAGAATAGTCCGAAGGAGGAGTAGGAGTGGAAAAAACTGACACTCCCCATGCCCAATCCCATTGAAAAACTCCTCCTGTAACAACTACGACTCACCTGCGAGTAGGTCTCGCTACACCAACAAGACCCTAGTATCAGAAAACTTCTTAAAGATTTTCTCCATCGCAACCGTCTAAAGGATATCTTTGTATGGTTGCGTGTCGGACACCCCAAGGCCCAGTGGAAGATCTGGGTACCCCAAAACCCTCTGTGCCGATCTGTGCCATCACTATCGTAATCACCAGCATGCATGGCACCCTAGCACCCATGAAGTGAAGATTGCTGCCGTTGCAAAGTTTACCTCCTTCCCTCTATCAACACCACATCCCGATGGCCGACCCAGGCCTGGACACACCTGGCGGCCGACATTATGGGTCCCTACCAGTGCAGTTCTTGGGGTAACAAGTACCTTTTCGTGGTTACTGACATGTTCTCCCATTCGGTGGAGGCTTTTCCCCTCCAGTGAGGGAACCCGGAACATATTCCATAAAATGAACGTGGAAATATTTCTGCTTTGGGGCTATCCTCACACTATACTAACTGACAACAGCACGCCCTTTGCTAGTCGACATTAGAGACTTGCCTGTGAAAGTTGGGGGTAGACAAATGGACGGCACCCCCTTATCATCCTCAAGCCTACCCCACTGAGAGACAAAATCAGGAACTTAAAATGTGTCTCCATCTCAGTGTGGGTGACAAACACTGAGAGTAGGATAAAGAAATCCCCTGAATTCTCTTTGCCCACCATAGGAGGGAGAAGAAAGCCACCCAAGCTACACCCAACAAGCTTCTCCGAGGGTGTATGCTCCGGCGTCCTGGAGACTGGCAGTGAGGCCATTACCCCGCCGTTAGACCCACCCAGAAGGAATATCCCGGGCCATAGTGGTAAGGGAAAAAAAGGATGAGAGTAACCTAAGAAAGCTATATAGCATAGCCAGAAAATATCCCTCACCCCATAGTGCGTACGCTCCTTCCAGTTAGGAGAGAAAGTCCTTATAAAGAACCATCCCCTCAGCAAGGCTACTGAGCAATTTACAGCTAGCCTGGCTCCTAAATGGTTGAGATCCTATACCATTGTCGGCTCATACAGCAACCTGCACTGGGTAGTAGATAGTGGCGAGTCCGTAAGGTGATTACGGGCAGGTGAAACCTTGCCCCAGTGGGTGACACCTTCCAACGAGGAAGTTGTCCCCAGCAGTTCTCAGCTGCACAACGGCCGTACCCCGGCCTCCGCCAGTGAAAGAAACCACGACTCCAGCCCCCAGAGGAGGGAAATGCCGGCGCGTACCAACCGCATTCCTCGCTTGAAGAGGAGCCGACCACAAAAGAGGTGGTCTCATAAGAAGCACCGCAGCCAATAGACTCTACACTGAGTGAGTACTCACAGACAAAAAAGTACTTTTCTCTTATTTGGTTGTGTGTGTACCACTATGCAATTGTAACCATAAACTAACTTTCACAGCAAATTAATGCTGTCGTGTCAAAAGTGGTTCAGATTGCATAGCCAGTGGATGAGAGAACTGTGTTCAAGTCACAACCCCCTAGTAACCATATGTACTTCTGAACACGATGCTACAGTGACGGAATACAGGCAACTTGTGCGGAATACAAATGCTCAACTTGAAAGTGTCTGAACCCAGCACAAACAATGGCCGAAGCACGAATGACATACATTTGAGATGACCAAGCCAGCCTCCAGAAAGACATTAACTAGGCCCTTATGTACCTATATACAATATTGTATTCCAAGATTTAATAAATAATATATTGACCATGTAGTCAACTTATCGTTCAAAGTAATTTGTATTGTCATATAGTAAAATGGTTGTTTAAAGTAATAGAGTAAAAGGGTAACTATGTTGGTATGTTAGAAAATTAGTTGAACAGTAGAGATAGAGTTAGTTCAAGCTTTTCATATGTTACTGTAATTATCAAATTGTAAATAATAGAAATGTGCCTAGTATTAAGATAGCGTAGGAGCGGTTTCTTAAAATGCGGGAATAGTAATATGCTGAACCTATGGTAAGATTTCCGGGTACGGACTAGAGTTGCATGACACTTGTTGGGACTGGTAAATTTAGTTTTTTTCTTATTAAGTGCCAGTTTTAAATGGTGTGAGATGGACCTTGGCCACTAGTAAATGGACTTCATGTTTGGACTGATTGGCAGGTATACAACTGATCCATAACGTTCGGTTGATGCATCACAGAAACCATGAATTTGGCACACTGCACCATTAACGTGTGTCACTAGATGAGGACTAGCAACTTCGTGTAAACTATCAAGTTGCAATGAGTCAACCACTTATCTTTGATCTCATATGGTGGAGGTTCATCCCAATCAATTTCAAGAAGCCACAGATTCTGCAGAAATAGTTTAGCCTTGAAGACAACTGGGCCAAACCAACCTAATGAGTCATACATCTTAGCAATATCGGACATCATCACACATTTAGTAATACTATTAGAACTGGCACTGTGAGTACGATATGAAAACACATCTCACTTGGACAGCCATTCTAGTCCCAGATATTGTATGACTTCATCCCCATTATCTTCGACTGTCAGAGGGTACTCTCTGTGATTGTCTGGAACGGCATCTAGCACAGCAGGATGATTGCTGGTGCATTTCCTTAACTCAAAACCACCACTCTTGAGTAGTGCTATCATCTCATCCTGGAGTGAGAGAGCAGCTGTCACGGTTGATGCACCTGTAATCACATCATCCACAAACACATCTTCCCTTAGCACCCTTGCTGCATTGGAACAATTAGTTTGCTTGTCAATAGCTGGTTGGTGCAAGGCCCTCATAGGTAAGAACGGGGTTCAAGATACACCATACGTAAGTGTCCAATGCCCAACTTGAATGGGTTGATCATATCACTTGTGCCACAAGATTACCTGGTATGGCCGATCACCTTGATGCATGCGAATCTGCCGATACATTTTGCAATTGAAAATAAAATTGAAAGCATAAATAACTCACTATGTACACAGAAGTGTTCACTGTGGGATACTTTCAATTTTAACTTATTTACTTTACTTTGCCACAATGGGATGTATGCAGAACTGGGCGATGATTTCAATTACATCTATGTGCATTTTAGGTCCCTTGAAAGTGCATCATTTAAAGACTGCCCTGTTTTCAGATGTGCCAAATCACAACAAAGGGTTTTAAACAAATCCACTCACAACCTGTCCTTTTCAACTTCATTAGCTAGAGAAAGAAGTCGCTTTAGCTTGCCTTCTGTTAACTGAAGTCTCCCTTCCAATTTTTTTATCATCATCGCTGCTATGAACGTAAACAATAACACTGACAGCAACAGGTATACCAACACAGCGCAGCAGTACTTTTCATAGTGGTTCAATATCGCAAAGAGCACAATCGTTCAATGTTCATTTGTCGACCGTATGAACAAAGCATCCGACCGGCGACCATTACAAACATAAATGTAAACAAAGGATAGTAACGAATCCTGCCCGGAGGACCAAAATGTTTTGACTCACTTCACTGACGGTGATGTTCACAGGTCGTTACACACCCAATGCATTTAGATGTCTTCTCACAAACACGTTAATTGGGTTTCACAGCACCATTGCACGAAACAGCTGGTGGTGTCTCACCCTTCACATGCATGTGGGCTGCAAGGCTGCTAGCCCTATAGGCTGTCGTGTGACAAGCAATTGGCACACACATTTAAATTACTTTTGTGTCGTCAAGCTGGTAAATATTTCAGGTGTGAAGTGAAGCATTCGGAGTTATTTAGCTATTCTACTTTCACTATATATGAATTTAATTTAAAATTTAACCAAAATAAATGTGGCTAGTTTTTTTTGCATTTGTTGCTGGAGGAGAAAAATTAAAATAAAAACTAATGACTGAATTATTTAATTAGCTGTCATTAAGTAGGCAGCAGACAAATAAAAGAAAATGTAATTTTTAATGTGTATGATAAGCACAAATGGTTGTGAGGATGTGAATAAAAAATGCTCGTATTTTGTTTTAATGTAATTTGTGTGAAAAATGTTTTCTTAACTTACATAATTAATTTGCTTATTTGTAGTATTGCAAATTTCCATCCTTTAAAAATGATAAAATAAAATGGCAGTAATATTTTATTGGTACAGTATAAAATAGGTGAATGAGAAAGGAAATTACCATGTTGAAATAATTTATTAATAACAATTTTTAAACAAAAAATTTTAATTCAGGATTACTCTAAAAGGATGGTGCAAAAGTAAAGCTGATTTATCCATTCACCATCATTTATTAATAATCCTGTATACTGAAATGATAATGAAAAATTAGATCTTTTATTTTCATTTTCAGTACAAAATCAAAGTACTTAATGGAAATCTAAGCGAAATGGAAATTTAAAGTTCACTTAATATTTAGTGCATGTCAAATGTTCATTAAGTGAATAACAATGAGAATTTTTATTTGTCTGCCCATTCATCTACATTTATTACTAAAGTGTTACTGAAATAATTACTAGGAACTTTATTTGAAATGTTGGCATAAGCTATTTTGTTAAGGTCAAGAATTTTTTTACATTGTTTATTTCTTCGTTGTGCAATCCAGTATGTTCTGTAAGGAAGTATTTAGGAGTATATTGTTATACTGTATGGCCATTAATTACTCTAGGTAAGTTTGATTTCACAATATTTTAATTGAATTAAGTAGATTATTAGAGAATATTTAGTTGAGATTATATTAATAAAAACTTACTGAAATTTTCAGATTTTCGCTAAACATTCATTAAAGCTGTGGTCTCATAAAATTGTTTATTTTCTTTTTAGTTGCATGAAATCCAAAATCATATTTTTGTTTTGTTTTGTGAAATAAAAAGTTACTTTCGCCCAAACCTAGAATATCATAAAGCCTATTTTCACACTTAATTATAAAAAATGGTTATGTAGCTCATGAGCTCACTCTTCCTTCCCCGTCTCCAATATTCAGTATTATTAGGCAGCTCTACCTGTGCTGAAACACATGAGCTGCGACTGCTTGATTGAAAACTTTAAAAGTAGCATGTACTTACCAAATACTAGATGTGGACCAAGTTCGGTGAAATTTGGTTGGCAGGTTTAAAAGTTATTAGTAGAGAACGTACATTCTAGACAGACATTCAGGTGATAGCATAAGCCTATCTTCCTTTTGGAAAGTGGGCTAAAATTGTTGCTAAGTAAACGTTTTGAAATTTTAATTGGAAATCATTATTCCTTACAAACAACTGTAACTCCACTTCTTGTATTTTGCTGGATAAATAGCAAAATGTGTAGCAATTTGTATTAATCTCTTGGTTTTTTTTTTGCTTTAATTTGTGTAATACGAGCCTTGTTATTACAAAGCATGAAAACTATCTTCCCTTCAGGTTTGTATTAATGAGGTGACGCGTGCCGCTTTTACATCTAATCTAATACGATTACGACTCATCGCCTAGAACACCTCTTCCATCTCTACAAATGTGAGCAACACATTGCCTACCCTACAGGCAATGGGAACTTACAAGCACTTCCTTCCCACCTGGAAGATACACAACCCGGCAGGCATCCCCCCCCCCCCCCAATCCTGCGCTCAAAGCCTACAAGCTGCCCAGACCTCGGGCAAGGCAGAGCGGCTCCAACAAGGCACAAAGCAGAATCGCTGACGAGAGGATTCTCACTCCACCCAGGGCCAGAGGACGTCACGCCTCCCCTGCACCCCGTGCCGGCATCCTACAAGCTTCCACTATTGAAGTCCGGACACTGCTGGCCACTTGTAACAGGTTACTGTCCTGTTCTCTCGTTGTAGTTCTCAGTAAACACCAATGAACTAGCTCAGCGTGAGTTGGAGACTTTGACTACATAATAGTGAAAGTCTGTTGATACCAGGATTCCCAATAAATAAAAGAAGAAGTTAAATGTTTACTGGAGATTTATTGTCGTCTCTGCAAAACAAACTATTGACACTCGCAGCTGACGAACAAACAAAAAAAAACAAGACAGAATGGCAACCTTCATAAAACAAAACTTCTCACTTTGAGAGTTACGAAGATGAGAGAGAATCGTTACTTTTCTCTCCCAGCGTCCTATTGACTCCTTGCACCGATGGAAAATAAATTTATTAGTTATTTGAATTGTCCGAAATAAAAAAGAAGGTTAAAGTCGCGGGCACTGGTTGGTGGGAGTAACGTGATCACTCGTTGCTGGCTGTCCGACTGATAGCTGACAAACGATCATGCTACGGCGAACTGTTGTGATACCTGAGAATGGTTGTGCTTCCTTATATATTGGTAGAAAGTTTCCTCATTGAAAACATGTTTTCGAGCAGTCGGTCACGTCAGCTAAAGGTGACCTCTGTTATTTTCCTCGTTTCACCATGTTGTGCCTTGTGGTGGCAATGTTTTTAGTTTACTAACCCAGTGAAAAGGAAAAGATGCGCTATCGTCCTATGATATCTGTTGTTGACGTCTGTTACTACTGATGAAATGAGGAAAGAAAATAACAAATTTGGAAAAACGAAAATATATGAAATACAAACAAGTTGTCATTGCCACAACCTTTCAATTATTACATGAATTACTATCCTTGACTGAAATATAAACAATTGAAATACTTCCTGAATATACAAATTATAGATATCTAGCTGCAATGCTACAAGCTATAGACTTGTCTCCTACATTACGAGATTTAGGCAAGGCTAAAATATTCAGTACTCTTGACATGAAGTCTGGACAGTCAAAAGTATACAGCCTTTACGACACCCGAGGGCAAAACCCTACAATTTTGAGTTATGCCTTTCGGCTTGTAAAACGCCCCCACAACATTCCAACGGTTAATGTTGTCTCAAGTACTAACAGGTTACATAGGCGTGTTCTGCTTCCCTTATCTCAACGATGTAATAATATATTCTAATAGCTGGGAGGAACATCGAGGCCACCTGCAACGAGTATTGGAAAGACTTGAATTACATGGGATGACTTGTAAGCTATCGAAAAGCTTCTTCGGTAAGACATAAATAGATTACCTGAGACAAGTCATATTGCCCAAGGGGAACTTCCCACAACACAGTTCAATACAAGCAATTGAAGAGGCGGTACCTGGGTCTGTGTAATTGGCTACGAGACTTTGTCCCAAACATTGCAGAATACATGACACCACTACAACCACTACTCGAGTAAGACACCAGTTGGTGATGGGTCCCGGAACATCAACAAGCATTTTCCAACTTGAAAAACAGCTTCAAGAATATTCATCAACTCCATCGGCCGAAGGGAGACAACCTCTTAATACTGCAAACAGATGCATGTCAGAACATCTTGGGTGCAGTACTATACCAGCAAGACGAAGGAGGACAACCCCATGCGATAGTGTATGCATTAATCCACTTAAATGAAACTGAGCAGCGCTACCACATTAATGAGCAGGAGTGTTTGGCCGTTATCTGGGCCGTGAAAAAATATTAAGATTATCTCGAAGGGCAAAACTTCATTCTGCGAACTGACTCTAAAACCCTCCAATGGCTACACAAGTCACGGAATTCGAAGGCCAAGCTCGGCCGGTGGGACATGTTCCTTCCGAGTTCAACTTTGAGGTTCAACATTGCCCAGGTAAGATGAACGACCTGCCAGATGCCCTGTCTCATTCCCCGACGTTGGAGGAAAAAGCTGAGGAGAAAGAGGAGGAAAAATCACTCCTCCCCCTCAGATCAAAAGAAGTCCGAAGAGCAAATCCGGCTCCTTCAGTTACAAATAACCCGTCAATAAATTACGCTAAGCCAACAGGAGGATCCTGATATCCAACGCGTACTACAGGAACAGCCCCAACGATATGCACTACGGGATGACATCGTATGGACAAGCAGCGGGGAACCTAATACACCATGGAAGATCTGGGTTCCACCGCAACTACGAGCGGATATATGCAGGCACCATCACGATCATACCCAAGCTGGTCACCCAGATACAAGGGAAACCCTATTAGACATTAAAACCCATTACAATTGGGATGAAATAAGCCGCAATGTCCGGCAATACGTTAGTAACTGCGTCACACGTTGCCACGGCAAAGCCTACCTTGTTCCCTCTCCCACTGCAAAACCACAGAGATCCAAGACCGCCTGGACCCACATCGCCGTTGATCTGATGGGCCCCTATCCACATACCACAAAAAAACGAAATTGCTACCTCCTCGTAGTGACTGATAAATTTCCGTGGTGGGTAGAGGCATTTCCTCTACCCAGCCAAGAAACCACCCCTATCCTACGGAAAATGAAAGCTGAGATTTTCACACGATGGGGCTATCCGAAAGCCATACTGACAGACAATGGCACCCAGTTTACAAGCCGTCAATGGCAAACCACTTTTCAAGAGTGGGGAGTAGAAACCTGGACTACCCCTTCCTACCATCCAGAAGCCAACCCCACTGAACGGAGGAACCAGGAGATCAAGAAGTGCCTTCGTATCAGTGTGGGTAATAATCACACAAGCATTTGGATAAGCACATCTCCACTACACTGTTTTCCCTTTGATGCCGTACGAACGAGGCCGTCGACACCAGTCTGAGTGTCTTACTCCTGGGACAACCCTTATGCCGACGAGGCGACTGGCAGTGGGAAAGCAAGCCCACTGATAGGCCTCAACCCGAGGACATCCGTATAGCAGCGCTAGCATGAACCACTCATGCCCAGAGAGCTCAGAATACTTATATTTTGAAGAAATATCCCCAACCAAATACAGGTGTAAGAGAATTCAACTTGGGGGAAGCCGTCCTCCTGCGAAGTCACCCACTCAGCAAAGCCAGCACCCAATTCAGCGCTGGCCTCGCTGGCAAATGGGATGGATCCTACCATATAGTAGGCAAGCAAGACAATGTTTACTGGGCCAAGGATATACGCGGATGGATTTGTAAGGCCACCAGAGGTCAGGTACGACCATACCAAGGAGACATGCCAATACTTGGGGACGACGATGCTGAAGGAGACATACCTGACCAATCGGAGGATGAAAACAAACCTCCGCCCAAAAGGTTAGAACCTGATACAAAGCCAGGACCTTCAACGAGACCCGAACCAACGCCCATCAGGGTTAACAGGGCCCTAGTTATATCGCGCCATGGAAACCAGATGTAGAACCACGTGAAGGTGGATCCTTTGTGAGATCAATACCCTCGATGCCACATAGCTACGCCAATAAGATAGCAGCCAAAACGAGATCTAACTGCTCTGAGTTATCCTGGCGGAGTCCCAACAACAGAAAACCCAGCCAAACACACCGCCGATCAAACTGCATCAGTGAGCGATTAGATGTACCTTCGGTGAGAGGGTTAGGAATCACACAGGCACCTACCTCTCCACCTGGTACAACTACGGAACCATAAGTCTAAGCAATGCCAACTTCAGTAAGGTCATCCCCAGACGCAGAAGTACAGATGTCACTAGACCATCGGAACCCGGGATGTCGAACTCAAACGAGAGTGCTACGCCTCAACCACCTGCCACGCAGCTAGACCCACTTATCAGGACGTCAAGCTGCCACGCCCGAAGTGCTTCGCCTCAGGATCCTGCCAGCTTGGATTTCAAGCTCAGAGTGCTCCATCCCAGCTTCCTGTTACACAGAAAACTCTGCTACCCGGGGCGTTGAGCTGCAACAGACATGCTCCGTCCCCAGGTCCTGCGACACTGGAAAACCTGCAGACCCGGACGTCGAGCTGCCACATTGGAAGTGCTCCACCCCACCATCTTGCTAAGCGAGAGGCTGCTCCCATCGAGAACATCAGTGCCACCCACTACCCTTCAACAGGCACATCACCCGCAGTGTGGAGGTCGATGTGAATCTCCCTTCCAGTGCCTCGTCCCAGGACCTGACCACCGAGACCATCGATGCCGCTCACGATCTGGTACGATGGGCTGTGCTGCCCGCAGTCGGGGTGGAGATTTTTCTCCCCCACTGCCCCGTTGGAGAAACATCCTACCCTACGGGTAGGAACCTGTGCAGTCAGGGTGGAAGGGTTGACCCTCCCCCGCACTGCCTCAACATCCCTTAAACGAGTACCCTCCAACTTTGTTGCAGCAGAAGCAGATGCCACAACGCCCCAGGCTGCTCCACAAAGCCTGATGGCCCCGCGTACCGCCAAGGCCGCCCACACGCCTGGCCGGTACCTGGAATCACCATGGAGTCGCACAACCAGGTATATGTGGCCATACCCCATGCACGCTGCCCTTCATCCAAAGATGCTCTTTGAAACGAAGATCGCCAGTAAGTGCGCAAAGTTTAAAAACAGTGTAGTAGTCGTTAACCACTACTACGTGACAAAAGGACTCATTGTAGACAGGTCACGTGCATCATATTTAATTTAGTCACAAGCCAAAAGATAGTGACTTAAGCAGAACAATCACAATTAGGCTAAATTAGAAGTATCTAGTACAGTTCCAATATAAAGAATCAACGAGGTAACTGAACCAGTAATTATTCACTCGACTATGTGATGATTAACTTTTTATATACAACCGTAAAAAGTTGTACGCCAGTAACTTTTGGATAGACATTTTACACCTCATGGTTCAAGTGTTTCAGTGGCAGACAGCCCACTTAAATAAGTAGCATTACGAATAGATGCTCTCCACAGTGACAGTAATGGCTACTATAGTTAAATCACGTAAAGACGCTCACCACAATGACAGTAATTGAGAATCTTCGACATTACTGAGACATTTAGCTTTTTATATTTTTATAATGATCATCTTTAAGTCTGATTTGATGTGTAGGTAAATCTATATATGTCAGTATACGTTTTGAAAGTGTTTATGTGAAGATCGCTTACACAAAGAATGCCGTCGTGTAAGAGTGTGTTTTCAGCACGGACAAAAGTAACATTCCTTAGGAACTTACCTTACACATTCCAATGATTGATACACAGTGTACATACTAGAGGTTAGACCTACGATATAAGATGAACTCTTGCAAGGGATAGCTAGTCTAATTTTTAAAATGTTTTTAAGCACTAAATCTGAATTGATGTGTAGGCACACTTCTAAATATGAGATTACATTTTCAAATGGTATATTTGAAGATCGCCTACAAGAAAGAATGCCATTTTGTAGGAGAGTATTTTTTATGTATATGCTTTTGGTGTATGTTTATTTGTTTGCAATATCTTGTACACCTACTCAGTAACACTCTGAGCATTAAAGCTCCCTTAATATGGTTAAAGATATTTTAACTTCCATCTAGATACCAATGTGTGCACAATTTGCAGCGTTAATCATGCATTTAGTGTACTCACTGTGTATACGTCTAAGATGGTCAACCCAGGTATTGAAGGGCCTGTGGTTGGCCACTTCGCAATAAGTCACACCTTGCTGACAGACACAAAGGTTCCTTGGAAAGTTTTTCCTTTTTCTTTCTTAACTCACTACAGCATGCTCCAAGATAGTAGTGGCGTTTTCCCACCTTCCGCAAGTAAGGCTTGTACATATGATTATTATTCTTACTTTAATCCCGTTGTTTTGATGTGCCATTCTTTTTAATAATTTTTCTTTCAGGTTTTATGTACGATTCCATTGTAAAATCCACCAGCGCTATGCTGGTTTTTGTGAATGGCATCCATATGGTAAGTAGGCCGGGGAACACCTGACACACGCGGCTTCCTAACCCAGTAATCTTTGCACGTGAGGGGAATACACGCTCTCGCCGCATCAGCAAAGCCCGATAACCAGAGCGAGGAGCAGAGAAGGACGTCCGCCCACCACCTTCAAGAGAGAGAGAAAGAATCAAGGTCGCCAGCAGGCCGACATCGCTCCACGTCTCACACGTTCCACTTCTCCGGCTGGACGCCCTGAGTGCACAGAATGCTTGTTGCTACAGCGGCCAAGCATCCCTACCTTGAGGGTCCCGCGTACCTGTCTACGAAAAAAAAATTTTGTGCTACCTACCTCGGCATGTCTGATGTCTGCCCAGACCTTCTAGACCTTCCAGAGAGGGAGCCTATGCCTTTCTCTGGTACCTTTTTCCACAATGAGTCTTCATCGCAATGGAAGGCGGGCGAATTTATGCGTGCCGCTTCTACATCTAATCTAATACGATTACAACTCATCGCCTAGAACACCATTTCCATCTCTACAGACGTGAGCAACACATTGCCTACCCTACAGGAAACGGGAACTTACAAACAATTCCTTCTCACCTGGAAGATACACAACCCGGCAGACATGACTCCCACCCTCCACTTCTCCGCACTCAAATCCTACAAGCTGCCCAGACCTCAGGCAAGGCCGAGTGGCTCCGACGAGGCACGAAGCAGAATCTCTGAAAGGAGAATTCTCACTCCACCCAGGGCCGGAGGACGTCACGCCTCCCCCGGCAGCCTAAAAGCTTCCACTATATAAGTCCAGATACTTCTGGCCTCGGCAGTCATTCTTTCGTATCTCTAGCAACCTCCCACATCACTATTAGTGCTCAGGATCTTCGGAGAAGTTTGTTACCGTACAAGTATGCCCCCACGGCTACTTACTACATACGTCGACGACCAGTCAACCAGACGACATATGAACACTTAACATTTTCTTTTAACTTCACTTTGTCTCCTCTAGACACCTTATATTAGCAGTTTAACTTTAACTCATTTATATTCATCTAGAAACAACTTTTTCCCTCTTACTTAGAACCAGGTCACCTACACCTGGAACCATGCAGTTACCTTCAGCTATCCTCGACTTGGTAGGAGGTAGCACAGGTCTCGTGCTTATTGATCTTTCAATAAACACACATTGTTCTCTACCTTTCTGCTTTTATTTCCAGCGTATTTATTTGTATTCACAGTTAAAGGTAGACTAAGCTGTGCACTGTCAACAGAAACCGGAAATTTTACTAAACCGAATTAAGACATACAATTAGACGGCTACCTGTTTCTTCCCAGTTACACATCTGCACTTTTAGTGCTCGTGGTGGAGAAAAAGTGATGCCACAACCACTAGCAACACCTTCACACCAGGAGGCACGACAGACTCAGGTTGCTTCTCACGATCAGCACTGAATAGTGCGTGGTGACTGTGGCCTGTAGTTTTGCCGGGCATCCTAGTGCGAACGCACAACCAGTAGAGGCTTCGTGGACCACCCGGCTCCACGTCCCTGATCAGCCTGCCTACGGTGGGGGATCAGTGGGGACTTATCGAGCTCGAGCCGGCAAGTCACTGTTGGGTTACATTGATATTCTTTCTGTCTAAGGCGCACTACGTAAGCTAGAGAACTGTTATCCTATGCCTCACGAGAGGAGGAGTGGTAGAAAATGCAGGGAACAACACCTGGCTCACCCCGCTCTCAGGCCGAGGATAGCATTACCCCATCCTACGCAGGATAGACAGGTGGAACGAGACAGTGCCGCCGAACTGAGACGACAAGCAGTCGCGCCTGCTCTGGTTCTAGTAATTGATTTTCCACCGTGTGTCTGCATCCATACCACATGTCATCCGGTTGTCAATGGACTCCTGACTGGCTGGGCTGGGACGATCTCATCTTCTGGTCTAAAGAAGCTCGTCTGTGGAACATCTCTTCCGGCATCGACCGAATTAGTCCCGCCTAAAGCCATACCTACCTCGACTACAACATCCAGAAACAGGAGTGAGTAAGTTCCAGCCAACACCCTAGTCTCACCCCAGCTATCTAAACCCAGTTAATACACTTTTGGTCTAGCGGTCAAAATCCTCTACTAACGTGCCAAGTCATTCTAATCGTGTATGCATCAGAGGTTACATGGTATGTAGTGCAAGTAGTGTAGTAGTTAATTGCGCTCTTGATTTTGCTGTGTATGACCAGTACACTCTGTTTGTAAGATGCTTACATTATTCTGCGTAACTTAGGGCAGTGTACATTTGTGCAGGATGGAGTGAACAGAGTGGTGCATTACGGCCATTGTGCTCATTCACGGTGCCACAGTTTGAGGACAGGTCGTATCGCATAACATCATTGTGCTTCAGTCCAGATGGAGAGGATATTCTCGTCAGTTATTCTTCTGACCACCTATATTTGTTCAGTGTGAAGGTAAGCACTCTCACTTTGCAAAGCATCTTTCCACTTAAAAGGTCATTTTACACCTTTTACCAGTATAAGATCCAAAGCATACGACAAGAACTCCGTCCTTCCATTCCGTCATTATTGGTATTCCTTACATCAAACCTTTCTCCTGTCTTCCCCAAAATGGCAGAGAATAAACTCAACACAACTATCAGTTGGCAGCATAATTGCAAAAAATATTTTGGTGTGGTTTGTAAAAATATCAATTTTTGATACCTTCTTTACTTTCATACAAAACGCTTTTCCGAAATAGCATACAAAATTTCATACAAAATTTTACATTATACCTTAGATCAACATGGTCATATTTAAACTAATTATCATGAGAAAACATCCCCAAAAGCTATAAATGTTTCCTTTAACATTGCTTGGTAAAAATATAAACAAGCAATGCAGTAATTTTCTAACCCTTTAAAAGTTATAATATTTCTCTCTTTTATCGCTTATCGGACGTATCATTGATAAAAATGTATTTCCGTCCCATCACCTAAGATTTCCCGCTACAATTGTTTTTAAGCTGGTTGTTTATTCAAACGTCTAATTGGATGTGAAATATGTTAAATGCACCGTAGTTTATCACCATTGCAGCATGGCGCTATCCAGTTCAGCTGATGGACTGGCATGCTAACTCCCCTTACACACCTGACGTGAGAGGAAGCGGTTACCTAGCAACAAGTGCAGTGTCCTTGCATCCTACTATATGGTAGGATCCATCCTCCCATTCCAATTAATACTGCTATTCTGCCTTGCCATGCCTAGCTTTAATTCTCCACACACACAGAGAAATTGTACCTAGTGACCACAGAGCAGAGTGCAGACAGCTTACCTAGTAAATGTGCTTTTTTGTGTTGTAAGAATAATTTACTGGCAGTTACTAATTATTTTGGTTTTTGTTTTCATGAAGTATAATTGATTGTAGGTGATGTCTTCTTCAGTTACTGAAATTTAATATCAGCACATATCAGTTGCTTCATAAAATAGCTTGATCTGCCATTTTTAGCAAGTGTCTCGTATAGGAATGCAAATTATTTTCTTTCCCAGGTTTAAATTGGTTTATTTTGGAAAACATGAATGATTTTGCTAATAAATTATTTTGTATCATTGGCAGACAAACTGTGAACTAATTATCGAAGGCTTGTCATAAAACAACATATGTTCGTAAAGTTGTGATTAGGATCACAAACAGTAAGTTTGTGTGTTTTGCAAATATAATATTTGTCAAAACAGTTATTAAAATTTTTTAAATGTTTGTAGCATTAAAATAATTTCTGTAAACGCTTTGTTAGGGTAAGAAAGATTAATTTTATTTAAAATATGAGTGTGATTTTAAATTTGCTAAAAATGTTAACATACAACATGTGTTTATTACTTGCATCTGTATAGACGGCAACTTAGCACATTTTGTTCTTTTGATAAAGCTAAAACTTTCCAAATTATAATAATTTTAATGTTATTTTTGAGCAAACAAACTTTTTCACAGCTCCGTATATAAAAACAATATGCAATTTGATATAACTGTCTCGTAAGAACTGCAGAGTAATGCCATCTCAGGAAAGACGTTGCACTAAAGCGCCCTTCCCCCCCCCCCCCCCCTCCATTTCCCTCCTCCTTTTCTTTTCATTCGAGAGAACATAATAAATAGAGACCCAGCTATAATATCCTTCATTGAGTACTGAACTGAAGTTTGCTAATGACACTCTTTCAGTGCCTGCTGTGAAATAAAACAAAAGGGAAAGGTGAGAGAAGTGTAGGCATTGACTCATAGTATTACTTCACAATCATTTGTTTTCTTCATTGACAGAACAGCTGTGATGGAAAGACACGTGACTGCACTGCTTATTTTCCACTGAAGATAATATTTGGTTTTCACAAAGACAGATCAATAATGGAGGTACAAGTACCCAGGACAACCAGTAAAAATATGAACATCAGTCAACTCAAAACCTAGGACATGACTCAACAATAAACAATACACAATTAAATGGGGTGTCAAGAACATTCCCACAACCCTAAACAATGGGTAAGGCTAAGTGCCAAAAAGGAGCAAACAAACATGTTGGGTCCCTGACCACAATCACGACTCCAAAACAAAGTTCACAAACCAAAAGGACAAAAACCCAGACTGGTGCTGGCACAAAACTAAACAAATGTCCTGACTACCAGGAACTAGGCTAGCAACTAGTGAGTCTCTTGGATTGCCGATGGGTTATCAGTCCACCAACGACCAAGAAAAACAGTACTAGGCAAGTTCTATATTAAAACTGACATAAAACCACCAAAAAAAAACTTAAATATAATGGCAACCTACACAACTGAAAGGTAAATAAAAACAAAAGTGAGGTTAGTTTGCCTCCCAGAACTTCGATGAAACCTCATGGAACAGCACCGTCCCATACCAGCGCTACAACACAAAGCTTACTGAAAGAAAATAAAAAAGTTTAGAAATTACTCAGGAGCAAGGACAAGAACAACGCAAAAAATGTACTTTCGTCAAAGCAAAGCACGAGCAACAAAGTGCTGAAGCAAGACCCAATCCTAATTTAGAACAACAAATATCCAAATATCAATGCAAGATAAATTTAACTGCACAACTTAATAAAAACAAAAGCATACCAGTATACCAAAACGTTAACCGTAAGTGTTTTAAATTTGTCAAAACAGATTTCCAACCAAAAGGTTATGTTAAGTTACAAAGTAAAAAGAAAATTCAATGAGGCCTAACACAGCAACAACGTCCCATACCATCCCACTAAGCTATCCTCATCGAGAATTATAAAAAAAAACCAGAAAAAATTAAAATTTACCTAGAAACTATAAATTTCAACATTGTCCAGTCTCAGGGACATGGTACACAAAAACATGTTTCCAGCAAAAGCCAAACATGAGCATAAAGGCCAAAACGAGACCAAACCCAAAACCCGAACAAAATGTCCTGAAATCACAAAACAAGTTACATGAGGGTAAGTTACAAAATTTCTAAACGAGAGGGAAAAAAAAAAAAATGAACACCACCCCGTTGTGTTCTATAGCGCACCACTACGATACCCTCACTGAAAAATAGAGAGACAAAAATAATCAAAAGCACACTAAAAGGACGAAATTCCAACAGTGTCCAGGCTAAGGGACAAAAGGACCGCAACAACGTGCTTACTACCAAAGCAAAGCGCGAGCCCTAAGGCAGAAGCGGGACTGAAGGCCCCCCAAACCCAAACGACAACACAAAATTAGCCTGAGAAATCGCATAAAACAAAAGTAAACAGAAATAACAAATTTAGTTACTCAACATGCAGTTACCCAAGGCCTACGCAACAGGAGCTACCCCAATTCAACCTAACATGAGCCCAAAAAATGTAGCCATACTGAGGGCTAAAATAAAAGTAAAACAAATGGTGACTACCTTAATTTTGTAGAGAAACACCATTGGTACCGCATGTCCACTCACTCAGCAGAAGACCCACATCATGGACTCCACCAGAAACTTCTGCAGATGGAAGACACTGCAGGTAACCCTCCAAAACTGCATTGTAGAGCATCTACTCTTTTCCACACCGAAGAATCTCCACCAAGAAGAAGGCATGTTGCACCAAAACTAAAACAAAAATTAAAAAGAACAGTACCACCGAAATGGTAAACAAACCTGGAAAGAAAAGAATTAAACAACAATCTAAATTAGGCCACTAAGAAGACCCTATAACCAAAGTACCAGCAAAGAAAACAAGAGGGGTGGAGAGGGAGGAGCGCACGCGACATGCTACGCTTCACTTATTGAACCGGCTATCTTCCGGTTGGAAAAAAACACACTATGTCACTAGAGCTTACGCACTGTAATTTGCGCTGATATTTTTAACTGCCGCGATTAAATGTGTTTCCATCAGTGCTACCTAACAAAACAAATATATCAATTGGCAACATTTAATTTACAAATAGGATACATAAAAACGATGTTAAAAAATTTGACGCATGCCTCTTATACTACTATTAACTACAATTATGACTCATCACTCTTCACGTGAAGTATACCCTTACTTCAACATACGTGAGAGTTGTTACCGCAAACCAATACACGGATGTTGCACGCTGCTTAAATCTACCGGGCAGCCGAACACGTATCATGGTTGCGCAACCAGCGAGCATGCCGCCTCCCCACCTCCCCCCGTGTTGAATGCCTACAAGCTGTCAGCCACTTCGGAGTGCGGCCAACCGCCACCGAAGATCCACGAAGCAGAACGCTGCCGAGAGGGTTCCCACTTCCTACGCCAGCCTCACGGCAGGACGTCACACGCCTTCCCCTCACCCGCTGCAGCAGCCTACACTTCTGACTATATAAGTTTGTGCGTGGCGGGACTCCAGCAATCATTCGTATTTCTTCTCTAGAGAAAACCCAGAGCACTCCTTAGTGCTGGGGCCTCCAGCGAACCTCGAGTCTTCAGTAGCGGCTACTCCCTGCGATGACAACAGTCTTTTACAACCATCAAACATGAATATACCTTGCTACTATAACTTTAACTTCTTTTGTCTCTTCCAGACACCCACAATAAAACAGTTTTAGTTCAGTAGTTAGGTATTCAGTTTTCTAGTTCACTCTCCCTCTAGCCTAGGACCAAGTCGCCTACACCTGGCTATCGTAGGTTACCTTCAGTATTCCGTGTGCTTGGTAGGAGATAGCATGGGTCACTGTTTATTGAGTCCTCAATAAATACAGCTTTGTTCTCTATCTGAACGCTTTTATTTCTAGAGTAACATCTACTTTGCCAGCTAGGAATAATTCGCACTGTGCACTGCAGACAGAAACCGGAACGTTTAAATCCGAACTAGCTTGATTGAGGCCCCCCCCCCCCCTCCCTTCTGGGGACATCCAGTCTGGTAACACACCCATTAGACGGCCGCCTGTTGCTGCCTACTACCCCGAGCACCCAGGTGCTGGAGGGAAGAAACATAGAAGCCACAACCACTAGGAATACTTTCAACCAAGGAGAGACAGCAAGTCTAGGTTATATCACCTACCAGAGCACCTAGGTGTTGGGGGAGGTATTGGCCTAGGTATTGTGGCCTGGTCTTGGCTGAATATCACATCCAGTAGTAGCATTGGTGGCTCACACGGCTCAACGTCTCTGATCTGCCCGCTACAGTAGGGGATCACCAGAGGTACCGAGCTCGGCTGCTGGACAACACTGTTATAGGAAATAGTTTCTCGTCCGGAGTGCACGACAGGTTTTTTTCAATGGCGAACCAAACTCTATTACTTATAAGATCAGGCACGGTTGAAGGCATAGGGAACAAAAGATTGCTTATCTAGCTGCCAAGTAGCAGAATACCTTGTCCCCTCCTACGCAGGAAAGACAGGCGGAATGGGACCGTGCCGCCTCACTAAGGTTACAGGCAGCCTCGACTGCTCCCGTGGTACTATATATATATATATTTTTGTTTTTTTTCCACTTCACATCCGTACCAGTCTCGACTACCATTGTGTGCTGAGGGGTCTAGTATACAGGACTGAAGCTAGGTACGGACTAGCATATCCTAGGTTCTGAAGTCAAGAGTCGGAGGCCTGGAACCTGGAGTACAGTGTGAGACAACCCAGTACAACATAATCTAAACTTAACAACTGTAGCACCAGCTTCGCTCAGCCTCCAAACCCACGTTACCAACCAACCAACCAACCAACCAGAGACATTCAGAGTAAGTCAGGTTAACTAACACCTCCCATCAGCTACCGATAACCGCACGCTTGGTCTAGTGCAATAAACCTCGACGATTGTGCCATGCAGTCAGTAACCAGGCACACCTCAAAATATTGTAACTGAACTATTTCTTACCAGCCGTTGCCAACACGTCACTGCTCTTGCTGTTGTTAATTCGTATTTAATACGAAATTAATATTACAAGTTATAGAAGATACTAAGTAGATTATTAATCTATTCAAGAACACAGTATTTTAACGTTAATCACAGGTTTATATAATTTTGGAATACAAGTGATTGAACACAACAGGTTGACATGTTATGCCTAGGATGATTTTTCAAAGAAAAGGCAGAAAAAAGCGTGAATGGACTATAATTACTTTGCCGTTGGGTGTGTCACCGTGCCAGCTGGCCTCCACCTGCTGAAAAGTGGCAACAATGCAGTATGCTGCCAGACAGAGTGAAGGGTGTCTGTGAGTAGCTGGAGGGGAGAGGACTTTGACGTTGATGCATCCTTTGTCCCCAAAACCCCTCCAACCCCTTTTCACTTCACTTTCACTTATCAGTCCCGCCTTTATATAGCTTCCTATTTGCCATTTTCAATCAGTTACTGGTATTGTTAATGAGAGTTTTGAGATATGCTGTTGTGCTGTAATGTACTTGTATTACTAACATGTGTGTTTAAAGCCAAAAATGAGGACAAAATTGTTACAGGGTGAAGTTCAAGTTAAAAGTTGTGCTGCATGCAGAAGAACATGGTACCCAACTTACCGTGTTTACCTGAGTATGGAATGCGGCCCTTACGCAGATTTTTCGATTTTGCCGAAAAAAGAAATGTTATTTTAACGTGTGATACAATATGCATATAATTAATTATACTGTGTTAGTTTTTCCTAACCAAAACTTACGTAGAACAATAAAACTTATTTGATATGTCAAAATGCCTCAACACGGCATGTGAAATGCGGACCACGTGCGCCGCGTGTAGACTGCCAGCCCGGCTGGCTGTTGCCGGGCAAGCAATGGTGCATGTATGCGTGTGGTGTCATACACACACACACACACAGCTGCTGCTGGCTGTCTCATTCGGCCAGAGAGGAGGAGGAGGTAAGAGAGACAGCGTGAGAGACAAAACAGAAGGGGAAGGGGCAGTCTAATAACAATACTGGTAATCCACCCAGCCATCATAGCACTTCTCCTCCTTCGCATTTCTCCTTCAACCACCGCCAAGCGGCTGTGTGGAGCAACAACGAATGCGGAGAGGAAAAAGAGACCTGGGTGGAGGGGGGAGTGGAAGGAAGGGATGCCAAGCAAGAGGGAGAAAGAAAAGAAGGGGAGCGAGCAAGCTGGGCTGCCGCTGGGCAGCTGAGGAGAAAGAGCAAGGGGGGAGGAGGTGGAAAGGAAGGATGTCGAGTGAGAGGGAGAAAGAAAAAGGAGGAAGGGAATGAGCCAACTGGGCTGGCACTGGGTGGCACACACAAGTTTAAAAACATGAGTGATAAGCTATTCATTTTTTTTTCCCTTAGAAACTAAGATAAAACAATAAATCTACTATATGTTGACCAAATTCTGAACATGTTTGGGGGGGGGGGGGGGGGGGGTAATTGTAATATCTCATAAATAAGCCCCACCCCACATTTTGTAGTTTTTGTAGTCTTTTTTTTTTATGTGCGGCCTATACACGCTGAAATACGGTAGTTTATTTTTTAAAAGATCTTAAAAATATAGTACATTAAGTAACCTATCCATCCATTATTGTAAATGTCTGTTTTCTCCGCCAATGCTACTGAGTTTTGAAAAACTTTTAAGGTGTGTCTCAGTTTAATGAATACTCTTTCAAGAGCAATATTTCACATAACCTGGCGAGATCACTGCTTTACACTCTTTCACGTGCTCGCTGTATGAATTTTAGACAACCATTCTCTCATTACTCTCTAAAGTCGCACAGGCAGCTGTTGCTTAAAAGGCACGGAATTTGTGTTAATCTAAAATCACATCCATTGCTATTGAAAGTAATTTGTGTATGTTCAAAAACTCACAAATAATTATAGCACTACCAGAATAATTGTTAGCACGTAAATACTATTGTTTTTGTTTTATATCTTATAGTCATGTTGCAGCAAAGTGACAAGAAATCTGAGACTTTGTCAGATATCCTTATTTATATTTTTATAAATATGTGTTGCTTAAGTTATTTTGTTAACTAAAACAGTTGAAATTATTCACATGCAGTTAAAATGTGATAGGGTTTTGGTCTATAAAGCTATTGTTACCTTATTCTAACACTGTAACAATGTAAACAAATATGGTGCATGGTCAGAGAGCACGAGAGAGTGCCAGGGAGTATACAACTTCATGCTCTGCCTTGGCTCTCGCTCTTTCCCGCACTCCTCAACAAATCAACAAATTCAGGTGACCAGACAACATTCTCTCTGAAGTCATAATGACATTGCGAGAGAGAAATCATAATGACTTTGCGAGAGAGAGATCATGAGGGAGCACTCTCTGGGCCAATTGAGACACAACATTAGTTGCACTGGACCAATTGTTCTTGTTTACTCGTGATGTGGGTTTTGTTTGTTTAAGGCATGCATACACTCTTTATATGTATTTTATTGTAATACTTGCATACCGCAACGTTAACATTATTTAAATATAAAATTCTCCATTTTATCACATATAATCATACTAATAATTTAATATCAAAGTAAAATCTGCATGTTTTCCAATAATCTAAACAAAATGCCATTTTAAGTTTTAACATCTCATTCGATAGTATTGAGTGGTGATCCAACTAACGATCGGTTGCCCGAACCAACTACGTTTTTGTTACCTTACATATGAATTTGTGTAATTTCTTTTATATAATTTTATATATATATATATATATATATATATATATAGACACACACGCACGCGCATGCGCACACACACACTTCTTTATTTATTTATTTTCTGTTTTCGCCAAGCATTTGTTTATTTTGCAATTTCAAATAACTAAAGGAAATCTCGTGATTACGTGAGTTGTGAAAAACAAGTGTCTCTATGAATAAAGTCTTCATTTTTCTAACAAACTATTTTGTCAAGCGCTCTATTGTAAGCGGATTTGCGGCCCAATTTTCGGCTAGTTTTGCTGTTAATCAGCATTCGTATCTCCATTTCTGAGGAATCTCTCTATTGAAACACATCAACCTTATAAATATTTGTGTTGTTTTCTTTCGGTAACAGTAAAAAATTTTCTTGTCTATTATTGACTGAATGATCTGACATTAATAATAAAAGCTCAAATTTTTTTAGTCTGAAAAATATTTCAAGTCTATCTCAAGCCACAAGCAGGTATTTGACTCGAGTTCAATTTTTGACTATTCACAGACCTCTAGTATTAGTATTAACAATCATATAATATTTTAGAAAATTGAAAAAAACGTCATACTTGTGGTAAAATTTATTAAGGTAAAATGTATTATTTGGTTTTTTTACAAGTAACCATCATGTACACTCAGAGCTGTTATGTGTTGTTATTTCAGTGTACCACAGAAATTATTCAGTGTTTTGTGTTTCCTGCTTCTTCTTGCCCAATCATTTTCATTCTTTCTTTTCTGCTCTTATGAAGGACCAAAATGGCATGAGCCTACAGTCCAAAGTGGAGGATGCAGCATGCATGGACAGAATGAGGAAGACATCACAGAGGACCCCTCCTCCCGTTAGGCGGCTGCGGTTGCGTGGTGATTGGTCAGACACAGGCCCGAATGCCCGGCCTGAGCGGGAGTCTGGTAGACACGGTCAGTGCCCCTTTGTGAACTGTATGTTCCTGCATGTCAGATTCTCTGTTGGTTGAAATTTGTATCGCAGGCACACAGGAGGTAATGGACTTATTTTCATAAGCCATGAAATAAATTTAATTTGCATACAAATGTGAAAATTACTTTAAAACTTAGTTGCTGGCAATCTTATGACTTTGTTGATTCTCAAGTATAGATGCCGAAATAAATTACATGCCTGTATTTTACAACTTTGCTCAGCTGTAGTTGATGTTATGAAGAAGCAATTATAATTCATATTTTCAATCGAACCTATACATTTTGAGTGTATCATTATGATCATTATGGTTATAGCTGAGCCAAATTGTATATAAAGCAGAATCTGAATCTATAATTGAGCCTCCTTGTTTCTCAAACCCAAATCAAAAACCAAGGATCCAATTTCTCCTAACCCAAGCAAGGGATGGATTGCTTCCACTTTTTTTATTGTTTTAGTTCCAGTTCTTAAAAACCAGTTTTTGGTTCTCAGATTTTTTTTCTGCCAAAAGTTGTGACCGCCCTCTTCTTTTGTAAGTATAATATGTAACACTATGCAGGGGTGTCAGTCAGTGAACCTGTGAATCTATTGTATCACCTTGTCTATTATCTGATAGAAGTTACAGTGAACAATAAGTAATGTTACTTTGATGTCTGCCCAGAAACTCGCGAGTTTGTCTGCTACTTATCCATCCGCATAATTATTCCAAGTCAAAGGGCCGTTGCTGCTTGATAATGGTGGCATGCCTCATTATCTGGAAGCTCATCGTTAATGTGTTCACTCACGGGTGGTGGAAACAGCCGACAACCTAAATTGTGATTACTTGGAACTCGCAATGGAAGGCACTCTGCGAGGTGCATCACTCTTGCTCGCTGTCCTTGGAAAACAGCCCTGGCACACAGATTTCTTGGACCTCGACGTCGCTACTTGCTGGAAACCAACTGATCAATAGGGTCCTCCTATGCCTGACAATGGCGGACCTTTCCCCTTGGTTCTGGGTGTCCTTTTTATTTGTGTTTAGCGAAATTTCTACAGGTTTAAATTTGTACAAGCATATGCATAATTTCCTAACAGTTTTGTGATAACATAATATTGTACATTTTAATAATTACCATATTGACAGCATTTTAAGCTGACACCGAATGCAAGCCTATCCCTAATGTTAAAACCCTCGTAAACAGTAAATAATATGATACCGATTGCAAGCCGAATTGTCAATGTTCTGTGCACAATATCATCTAAGAGAGCACGTGGTAATGTCAGTGACATGCCAGTTTTCACATCTGGTGACCGGTTTTTGTCGCCTCTTCCATCCCTAGAAGAGGTGAAAAGATGCGACAGTTAGTGCTGCACGCTGTGTGAAGGTGGAAGAGTACGGCAAAGAAAGGGGGTGGGGGTGTTTGGATCAAGAGCTTGAGAATGCACATGTTAGCCCAGTCATGGAGGGGGGGAAGAAAAAGAGATGAAAAAGAGAATAGGGGTGTGGAAGAGAGCTTGGAATGGTGTAGTAGCAGGGGAGGCATGAAGGGAGCTTGGTGCAGGTATAAGCGTGGCTTGAGAAAGGAGGGAGGCAAGAAAAGTAGGGTTGTGGGTGTGGCTGGAGGGTGGTGGGAGGTAGGGAGCATAGCAGTGTAAGCATGGCTAAGGGAAGGGATGAAGGACATCTGGTGGAGGGGAAGGATGATGAACAGAAGGAGAGGGGGGATGGGTCGGCAGGGAAGGAAAGCGGGGACAAAGAAGAAAGGGAGCTGGCAGGCGGGGAAATAATGAGACACCACTCCGTGACTGCGACATGACCTTTTCAGAGACCAGGCCAGCCAATCGATAAGGAGGTGCTGCGCTTTACATAAAAACAGCATGTTTTTATGAACTGGGGCCACTTTATTATATTAGTAGTAGGACTACTATGGTACTATTTTTATAAATACTTGGTCGGAACTGTATGTAATATTGTCTGTCCCATTTTGAAGCTGAGGCATGATGTTGGGAGATTCAAATTGATAAATAAACTCGTCTTACAATGTGGTAAATGCTGTAATTACCCAGCAGGGTGCCCTATCGTGGACGGAGCAAAGTGGCATGGAGAGATGTGTCCCCTCGCGCGGGCTGCAAGCCTGACCCTTTTGTATAGTCTCACAAAATACGCCTCCTGTTTGGGAAGAAAATTGGTCTGACACTCCATGATGAAATTTATCCTACCTTCTCTCTTGCCATTTTCTACCCTACTTGACAATCTTAACATTAAAACTATAATGGAACAGTCTTCTTATCAGATATATGATATTCTACTAAGTACTATTATGAGAAAGTACAAATTTTCATGATGGTTCTATGTTGATTCTAACTATAATTCAGTTTAATTTACAAATAACCGCTATTTTAACAGTGACCTGTCAAAATTGCTGGTCACAAAGTATAAAAAACTCTGGACCTTTTTATAAATCTGGCTCACCTGTGTGTGACTTATATATTTTGGTAGAGATGAAATTGTATGTCATATTTTCAACTAATGAATAAGTATTTTCTAAGTGATTGAGGTATGACATGTATGTGGCTTTCTTTTTTGCCGACTATGTACCATCACGTGCGCACCACATGCCCCATACGAGATATGAACCGTGACTGGCCAATATCAAGGCCAGTTTACCGCCTCCTCGGAAAATATCACACAGGGAGAGCAGGATTCATCTGTGATACTTAAGCCACGCAAGTCACCCTCATCCATTAAACCCTGTAAGGAGGGATACCAGCTGGCAACGCAAGTGATTTGCCTCTAAGCAAGTGGCGGATATAGCCCGCGTACAAGGAAAACTACACCGACTTCTCGCCTTCCCTGGAAGAGTGCAGCCAATGCAGCGCCGCCCACAAAGAGAGGCCACCTCACCAGAGATGCCCGGTAGCCAAGAGTACCAAGCCACATGCTGGCCATGACTATATAAGGCTGCGCACCCCCAAGAATGCCAGTTAATTCTCAGCGGCTCGCCTTAGGCTCTCTGTTCTCCTTCCTCCACATGAGGAACCCCTAGTAATCACCAGTTAGCAATGCCCAATGTCTTCAAGCATGCACTGCAGCCCTGAAGAGTCAACATCACTCCCTTTACATTTGCAGTCAACACTGTTAACTCAGTCTTTTCCATTCCCTTCAGGACAACCACGCTTCAGTTAGGGTCCAAGTTGTTTTCATAGCTATAGGCTATTCACTGTAAAATTAGAACTTTTGAAAGCCCTGCTTGAAATCTACGTGTATGCAGGTCATATATTCTTCCGCCTTATGTAAGATTAACATTGTTATATGCCTCATCACTTTATTCATGCGTCTGTCAATTGAAACTGAAATTATTAGAAAAGTAAATATTTTACAAATCTGCTCGTTTTTACACTTCGATGCATAAAAAATAAACAGAAGGCGAAACAAATAATTTAAGTTATTAGAAATTGTTTCCTAACCCTTTTTATTCTACGTAAAGATACAGAACTAGTGACTTTTTTCTGAGGTTGATTTCAAAAGTGCTCACTTTATCGTGAACAGCCTTTTTCCAAAGTGTTGCTCTCATTCTTCAATCAGACAGGCTTCTTCACCTCTCTTTTCTGTAGGGGTGGATGAAACTTCGAAAATTCAAATTAGAATCAAATTTATTTAATACATATTCAGCTTTATATTTGAAATAGAATCTTTTACTTCAAACTTTGAAACAAAAAAAGTGCTTCTAGGCAACTTAAATTATTTATTATTATTGATCCAAAAATCTAAAGAAGACATGGGCTTGATCACATCAAAGTTTTTATTCAACGTAGGCCACACACATGGCTAGTGAATCGTGAAAACATAACCTCAACTCAACACAATGCCCACAAATTAGTTCAAACTGCATTTTGGTTTAAAATAATTGTCAGTATCTAATTTTACTCACAAGATAGCAAAACAAAATTATGGGGGAAAAAAAAAAAACTTTTTTTATTGTTATGAAACACTTTATTATCGCCCCAAACTTCATACGGCACCACAAATATGTTAATTTCCTGCATGTTCAGCGTTAACTTAATGCATTTCAGTGTGATAAATAGGAGATTAAACTGCAATTTTTACAAACTTAACTGCTATGAAATTGCACCTAGTGCAATTCAAATCTCAGTAATATAATTAATAAAAAGCAGTAAATATTTAATAACTACTGTTCACTTCACACCATATTAAGTAGTGGCCTCGGAATACCCATACAGCGAACAGTGTTCCATTGACCAAATCATAAAACACGTAATAAAGAAATAGAATAGTTAACATGTGGATTTGAATAAGACAAAGATGGAGATCAAACAAAATTTAAATAAACTTGACACTCCACAACATTAACTCAGATAATTTAATTATGTACACATACGCAACATAATAGAACCATATTACGTATATTGAATCACACTGTTTAGGTACACAATTTCAATAAAAACTACAAAAAATAACTACTGGGGTGTAAAAACACAAACACTGGAATGAATTAATCAGTCCCAGTTTTGTATGTTTCACACTTTCCTGAAATAATTTTTAGTTTCTTATTTAGTATTATTTTGCATTTATGTCTAGAAATACGGGTTACAATAGGTGCAAGTTACTGGAATTGAACGTTACCCTTGGTAATACAAGTTGCTCGATGTTCAAACAATATTTAGCGGGAAGGGAGGGGGAGGATTAATTACATGCTCCTGGGCATATAATTTTCTTCTCCAAGATACTATCCATTGAGTTAAATTAATATTTGTTGGTTTTAAAATCATGTTGATTTTACCCCGGATACAATTAAATGCTAACATTATGGGAAACAACTACCTTTTATTGCAAAAAAAAATGTCTTTCCAAATAATAATTTCTCACTAAAAGGTATTGCATAGCATTTTCAGGTGAAACTATTTGCTTTGAAATGCTAGTGACAATAGGTGCAACAATTTTGATAATTTTTATAATCTTGATAAAATTTCTATGATTGCCAGCAAGTGCACATGGCCAAGAGAGAGGACTCGCTTTTTTTTTTTGCTAGACAACAGCTTCCCCTCTTGATGGCATGAAAGGGGAAGAATAAATATGTGCAGCTGAGACAGAAAGAGGAGAGAGGGTGCAAGGTCGCCACGCTGGTTGCTAGGTAACTGCTACCCCTCTCATCAGGCATGTAAATGGAGGGTGCAAACCAGACTCACACCATACTACAAAGTACTGATAAATGGTGGCGTGCATGACATATTTCACATCCAGTTGCTGTACATTTGCATAAAACGTTTTAAAAAGGTTTTTCGCAGGAAATCTTAGCTAACAGGACCAGAAGATATTTTGATAAACGCAATATCTGGTTAACGATAAAAGCGGGTAGCTTTATCATCTTAATAATATTATAAATGCAAAATTTTGTATGTTTGTTACTAAATCATGTCAACGGCTGGACGGATTTGTATGAATTTTGGTGCAAGGGTAGATTATATTCTGGATTAACACATACAGTACTTTTCATCCCGGAAAAACTAACAGTTTCATAGGAATATATAAAATATGCTACCAACCATTTGCGTAGGTGCTGGTTGGTGGTCTTTTGTTATATTCCGTAAGGAATTTTTTTTTTTTTTTTTTTCGAGACGAAAAGTACCCTATGTGCTAATCCAGAATATAGTCTACCTTTGTACTACATTTCATCTAAATCCGTTGAGCTGTTACGATGTGATAAAAATGTCAACAAACTAAAATAAAATGCAGCTGACATCATAAGACATAGTTTCCTCTCATCTAAATTTGATAGCCTCAAAGTAAAATCTATGCATGATATCGTAGAACTACAAACTTGGCTATTCTAAAATTTGTTGTCTTTTTTGTATATTGGTTTTGTAGATTCTGTAAATTTGTAATGAAAAGTAATAATAATTGATCTTGGCTATTAAAAACGGAATTGATGCTCATAGAAATGGAGAGAATGAATAAAGAATGTAGATTTTATAGAACACTGAAATAGAAAGAAGAAACTGCAGGAATGTGTTGTTCTGGAGGAAAAGTATCCATTCCTCTATTAGAGGAACTAGTAGAACCTATGAAACAGAGGATTCGCAGCAGTTTCTGAATCATATTAGAAAGTATAATTCTTGTTTTTATATAACGTCCTTTGGAGGCCAAGTTCTGGAAGTCCTTATATAGTGATTGTCCCAGCTTGGTAGCACTCGGAAGGGTGAGGGGGAAGCAAGCTCCGCCTTCTTGGGGGTTGGTCTTTGACGTCACGCATGGGTGACTGGATTCTTATCTTTGCAATGCTCACCACGCGGCTATGAGTTGATGATGTGCTCTGGCCAGCCCACACATCTTGGAGGCTGGGAATGCTCCAGCGGGTGGCGCTTTGCTTGCCAGCGGCAGGATTATGAAATACAGCTACCGTCCTGGAGTAGTGGGCGATTCTAACTATAGCAGAGAGGTGACGTTTACAGCTCGTGATTTCTAGCTTCGCTTGGTATGAACACGTGTTCAAGTCTTAACATGGGGGCTGTTCCCAAGGCGCTTGTGTAGATACGTGTTCCGTTTCTGTTTCTTCCTCCATCAGTGGTTTTGGACTAGCCCATAAGGATTACTGCATTCCAAGATTGGATGCAGTCACAAGTAAAGTGCACTACATAAAAGCACAGATAGCATCACGAGTCAGTTTTCTTACCTTTAGATGTTGAAAACTGCAAACTGGTTTTCCTGTTTATTTTTTTCTCTGTCAAAATTTGTTGGGCCGTTGATTTAGGAATTAATAGAAGATTTCTTAAGGCTGGAGTTCTTCAGTTTCTTTCATGTACATATGCCGGTACATTTGCACCTTCTTGCATATAAACAGCTCTGCTTCTTCCTCTCAAGCCTTGGTGCGAGTATGGAATTCGGTAGTGAGGGCTGCCAGTACTTCCTCGCCAGTGAATTGGAAGTCAAGCCTAGAGCAGATTTTTCCCCACTCTAGTCACAAATTCACCATATTTCCCCCACCACTTGAGGGCTTTCCTTCGAAGTTGCTTCTGGGTTCTTGCAACCCATTGTTTTGGATGGATTGCATGGTCTTCATATTCCCTTTCACACTCCGTAGTGAAGGACACAGGGTCCTCATGGAGTCAACTTCCGAGTTCAAGTAGGTAACTGAAATTCGGGTGTGACCAAGGCAGCTATGAGAGGGATTTGGCTAGGACCTGCATTGGATGGGCTGTAGTCTTGTGCACTGCAGCAGACTCCACACTGGTACACCTTACCTGGATATGTGACTTGCTCATCAGGGCACCCGATGCACAAGTGATGAAACTCTTGTGCACAAACTATGCACCACACTATATGAGTGCCCTGTCTGATGCACTCGAGCCAATTTCAGCAAGCTGCTTGGCGTTGGTGGCAGGCTACACAGCAGTGATCCAAGCCGTCTCCAATCCTGGGTTCATCTACCTACCTCAAACATTGATTGATGGGGGTAGTCGGGAGCAATGTGCACAATGGTTTACTTGGACCGCCGTGCCAGGGCATGTGTCCACAGAGCACGTCTTGGATCGTGTTGTTAGGTTGGTTGTCGGCCGTTGCTGTCTTGGGAGTATCAGGTAGACTCTGGCCGGAGTCGGACATGATGAGTTGACTTGTTGAGCGCCATAGGGTGTTTAAACTTGGACTCCCGGCTAGTATTGTGCTAGTCAGCTGAGAAGTTACTTAGACTGCTTTGAGCTCAAAAGTAACTTGGGTGGTTGCATAGGCCGCTTCAAGCACTAATGTAACAGAGATATCACGAGTTAGGCATGATATGGAGGAGTTAGTGAATTAGACATCCAGCTAAGACACAAACTGGAGGTGTGGTTATTTTAGACTAACTGCCTAGTCTGACTATAACAGTTAGAAATCACGAACCAGTTAGGTTCGGGTGGTGACCGAAGTGGTCTTGGATGTGGGTTCCGCTGATGTGGTCAAGCTACCTAGTCGGTACTATAACAGCTTAGGCCCCACGTTGGGTGCCACGAAAATGGATTTGACGCATGCCTGGTGGGGGAATATAATTGAAACAACAATTACTTGGAGGGCTTGTAGCATCAAATAATGATCTAAGACCTTCGCTGTTAAAAGTTATTGTACCTTAGTCACACAATGTTTAAATGTGAAAGTGGAGGCCTTAGTCACCTTAACAGTTTTATTTCATGATGCCAGAATCACGGGGTTGAGCACCTTATGCTGGACAGGCGCATGGCCACTGTAGAGTACAGGTCGGGTGGCCTGTCTCAGAAGGACAAAATCCAAAGCCACTGTCATGGCCCTACAAGTCGGCTGACCTTTGGTTACACATTTACCTGGGAGTTTATGATTCTTGTGAGGTAGTGGTGCTGCTGGCTGGAGACTCGTGGACGGTGAAGTACTCTGGTTCTCTGGTGTACTACTGACTGTTGCGGGTGGTTGACTAGGACCGCACAAACAGGGGTTGTTTATTCCAAGAGGAGGTTCTCCACCCCTTCTGAAGGTGCCTAGTATGGGATGTGAAGGGCTTTCAAGTTTAATCAAAAAAAGGGGGGGGGAGGCTCTGTAGGCGGGCGGTAAGAACTCTGCCCCGCTCAGAGGAAGTGCAAAGTGTAACTTCTGACTGAGGGTTGTGAAGCTGTCTAGCTTCAGGGGCAGCAGTGGCCTTTCTTAACCTTCTCTGTCTACCTCCCTTCTGGGTGTAATGCATGGGAGATTAAAGGTACAACTGAGACTATTGAAAGTAGAGCTGGTGCTTGCAAATCCCTATCATTTACTTCTGAATATACCAGTCTTGTAACGAGAGCAGTACCCTCTGTTCCTTTCATCCAGCCCTATGGTAGAGTTGTGGACAGAAAGTTTGATTTCTTAAGTTACTTCCTGACTGGAATACCCAGGTGTGGTATCCGCAGGAGGTTAGTTGGTCAGAGTTAATTCCTCTCCTTTCTGGCCATATTCTGAGTGGTGGCAAAGTATGGAATAACCTGAGTCACTGATTCACATGGCGGAGGAGTTTCTAGTGCTATGGGCTCCACTGAATTCTACCAGTTTGGCAGAGCTTAGATGGCCTCATTTTAGAGGTCTGAACTATGTAGGAACACTATGATGTTTAACACAAAGAAAATCAGCTCATAGGGAATAGGTAAGATTCATGTGTTTTATTAATGTCATTAAGAAAAACACGGTGGCACGGTACTATCTCCTACGGTAGACAACTTTGACATGGAAGTTAACCTAGGCAATCCAGGTGAAGGCGACCTAGTAATTAATCTAACGGGAAGGTGATAATTGGTGTTAGAGAAGATAAGTATTCAACAACTATTTCTTGACTAACTGGTTGTTGTTGTTCTGAAGGAACAAGCTCGGGTGACTACTACCAGAAGGGTAGCGTCAATGTTGCCAACACCATTCAGTGGGCAAGAGGAAGTCCTGAAGGGACTTCGTCGTGACCGGTTACCAAAAGTATCTCGGTTTAACACCAGGGGGTGGTAAGGAGGCGGAGCGAAATCTTCAGGAGCCTTTGGAGGGTCGAGTCTCCCAGAAGTGGTGGGATCTGTGTTGGCTGCAGCGGTGTTGGTTTCTGGTCAGTGATGTCTTCGGCTGGTAGAGATTCCGGCCCAAGAGTGTGGTGGAATCTGCGGACGTACCAGCAAGTCGTGCACCCTGATGGCTTCCTCCGGCCCTATATGAGAGCGGTGGAGGAGCAGAGACTGAAGTTTTCTGGTTATGCCACACCTTTTATACTTTTGTCGTATAGGCACTTGTGGGTGAGGGGTGCAGGGGTAATAGCCTCTGCCACAGGAGTTGAAAATTCTAAAGTGCTGAGGCGATGCTATCTTCCCTTATGTTTGTGTGCTGCTTGAAATAGTCTATGTGCTGCCCTCCCTCACCAGGCCTTAGAACTAGCTTGGCCTGGTTGAAGGGAGTGGCGACTCAGAAGAGTGAAAACAGTACAATCTTGCATCGGAGGGTGTAGAAGTGATGGCTTCTTGGAGTTTCTTGGTGAACAGTAAAAGCTAAGATCACATGTCTGTAGTCGCTTTTGACATTGTGCCATCATACCATGTAGGCATGTGTCCCACCTCTTCAGTAGTGTGGGGGTTAGTGACTTCCCAAAAGGGTTGAGCATTGCGCTCAGGATGGGGTAAAGTCTTTTTGTAGAGTGCGTATCAAAGTTGCGAAAATGTGTCGTGCGTCAACCTAGAAATTCAACCAAAATTACATAATTCTTCTCTAATAGAATTTTAAAGTCATTAACTGGTGATTGAAAATAATAAATGTATGCAGCATATGGTTGTGTAGCTACGAACTATTCTTGTGATCATGTTGATAGGTAGGAAATTTTTTTTAGCTTGCCACAGTAGTGTACTCATAACCTTAAATATTTTGTGATGCTCGCATCATCGCGAATGCATACCTTAAAATATGTTCAATCATGAAGTAAACATATAGATTAAATGCAGCTGATATTTTAAGAGATTGTCCAAAAGTTACAGTAAACCAATAATTTCAGTATGAGTATGATCGGGGGTTCATGGGGCTCATCATACTGTGTATTGACAGCCAAACGACGAGGGTGCTGGACCGATCCAGTAAGGTTGCGATCTGCTGTGTGACTAATCCCCTCCACGTGACTGCCCGCTGACGCTGGGTTTTGTGCATATTCTTATGTCCCTGGTCTTACTTATACAGTGGCCTCATTATAACACTGTTTTAAATTATGTACAGCATTAAATATGAAAAAATTATCAATAGAGAATACAATTGGAATGTCTTCTTGGTGCTGTGGTGTATTCAGTCATAGCTTTCTTTGATATAATTGTTCCTTTTCTTTTTTTAATATCCTTGGAACTTATATTCAGTGTTTCAAAGTTCAACGTAAAGAGTACACATATTTGCTTCATGGTATTGAAAAAAAATTTAATCTAATTGAAAGTTGTTTTTAAGGGAACAGGTTTTTCCTTTTTATTGTAAGAATTTATTCAACATATTGAGGTATTTTTAAAGTAACTTTGTAGGAATTTGAACGGTATCTACATAGTGCTATTTTTGGAAAAGGAACTTGAACTGAAACTATTTCTTTTTAACACTAGAAAAACTTCAACTGGAATTAGTTCCTTTCTGTGACAAACATTCCAAGCTCTGGTTTTGAGTGGGTCAGGCATTTATTTTCAAAATAGCTGCCGTATAAACATTTTAGGTTAATATGCTATAAACTTATGAAACTAAGAAACAAATTTCAATTTAACTTTGTAGGCTGGCTGTATCTATTGCAATCGTATTAGATGTGTATGTACAGAACCTCATTTTTTCCGTTATTTTGTAAGATAGCTCCACATGAAAAAGTGAAGTTTTAAGTACGTCAGAGAGTGTTAGGAGATGAAGCTCGAGCGAGAGATCCGAGTCCCCCAACACTCAACTACGCGGTACAAGGTGAGGTCCCACCCTGTACCTTGATTGTTGGCGGAGCACCGTACCGGTACTGGTAGGTGAGGTGATGGTTGAAATCTTGGATACCAACTTGTGTAATACACAAAGGATGTACACTAGTTCAATCACTCATCTACGGAGTCATCTGAGGGAGTGCACACAAGTCCCGGGCAAGCTTATGGGAGGGTTCTTCCCATGTCGAGAGGAGAGACAATAAGATGTGTTATCTTGTGGCATGTGAGGTGTAGGTGACTTGGGGATGCTGACCATGATGAATAACTTGAATTTAAGTGTATGCTTGTACACTGCTCATGTACAAGAGGCTTGGGTCGCCTTTGAATTCTTGAATGCGAGTGTCACATATAGCATGCCCGGGAGAAATTAATCCCTCTTAGGCAATGTACCAGCATAAGTGTGGGACGTGTAGGTTTTCATATTGGGACAAAGATGTCAACAGTGGGCAACACTCTTTGCTGATGGGTTACCTGTAGATTGGCAGGCAGTGAAACTCTCCTCTGCTCCATAGGTGGTGCTGCAGCGGCCGGCTGTGGAACAGCGGCCAACTCCATTTCCAGCTGAGTGGAGCTTCAACTGTTAGGTATAATGTGGCAAGGTCTTGGAGGGATAGCAGTATATTCAGGGGAAGTGCTAATGGCTCTATGCCTAATATCTCTGTGCCACTATGTAAGATTATTAAATATTCAAAAGGGACATGTCCCGGTGTTCGGTTAGGTGAAGGAAATAAGGCATCACTTTCTTGTGACTCAATAGAATTACTGTTGATTTCACATTCAATAGATGCCGTTCTGGTCACCAGTTTTGAAATTCTTTGGCATGAGGGCGATTTACTGTTATTAACTCTTATCCAATATTGATTGCCACATAACGAAATGTACATGACGTAAAGCAGGGTAAAAAAGCTGCCCTATAGTGTACGTCTGGACACATGACTAGACCAAACGTGTCTTGCCACTTAACCACATCTGGCGTATTCGCTAGCCCGAAGAGTTATTTAGCAGATTGCGTGAGCAATACCAAGGTGTGTTGAGTTCCTAGTGAAGGTCTCCCCCAAAGATAAGCCAGTGCAATACCCTGAGTATTACCTTCGCCAAACTCGGAATACCGCTTGGTGTTACTTGTATTGTCCGTTTGGCTGATACGCTTGGCCGGCGTTACTTCACGTACACAAAAGAATTTAATAGAATTTAAACTGTGTCTTATACTTTAACTTGAATTCACAAGGGACACAAAGGTCATTACAAGCTAGTAAAGATATGTCTCTAGACTTCAATGGGTTTGTGGCTTTAATACATCCACATAATCAAGTGCAGTAAAGTGAAATACCGTACGATACTTTCTCCGGGGCATGCTATATGCAACACTCACATTCAAGAATTTGAAGGCCACACAAGCGTCTCGTACACAAACAATGTACAAGCGTACACTTAAATTCAAGTTATTTGTTGGGGTCAGCATTCCCAAGTCATCTACACCTCGCACGTCACAAGATAATACATCTTATTGTCTCTCTCCCGTGGACATTGAAAGAACCCTTCCATAAGCTAGCCTGGGACTTGTGTGCACTCTCTCAGGTGACTTCATAGATGAGTAAAGGATCCTGATAACATATAACAATGTTAAAAGTATTATGTTATTTAATGTTCTAAGTAGGCCACTAGGCTACCAAAATTATATGTAAAGATAGGATTTCGAGTACCCATTGTGTAGTACACGAATTCGTATTTTAATTTTAAAATTATTATGGTTTAATGTCACTTCATTATCAATATGTCTCGAAAATACAAAGGTTGGGACATATGTCATGGCAACTATGTTATAGTGTGAGAATACCGGCTCGTGTGGATAATGTGAAATACACACGACAGGACAAGGTAGGCACTACGTGTATGGACAATAAAGAACATGCGCGTTGCTGATCACTGGTTGCTACACGTCCTCGCTGAAACGCTCCTACTCACCTCGCAACTGTCTGGTATGGCAGGGCATTATTCCCAACAGCTTCTACCAATTCCATGTGACATTCTCTGGCAGTTCTCCCACGCAAAACGGCTATTGTGATGTGCGAGCGCTGCTCAACATGGGTTACATCCATCTGGCACGGCGGTCACTGGACAACTGATTTCACATTGCTCTCTGCGCTCATACAGGCCAACCCTGCACCATTTGTCATTGTCAACGTGCACTAGGACCATCTGTTTTCCCCGTGAGGTATACCATTACGTGCACCAATAACAGTTCGTCCCACAATTTAATAGTTGCCTTGACCTCTCTCCCCCCCCCCCCCCCCCCCCCCGTACATTTTCAAACTCTTATTTCACTGACTCAAACCGCCCTTAATATTCAGTTTGAGTATAAAGTGTCCCACATATTTTCTTTTTTACTTTTCATAAGGAATCATGTCGCAAAGTTTTTGGACTAATTGAGAATCATATGTAAATAAATGCTACTAGGATATTTTCTATCTACAATTTAGTATAACATCTACACTCGCTAAATGCATTAAAAAAAGGTAATTGTTATAATTTTATTCAACATTTTACTGTGGTTAATTATAATAGTAAATCTGAGAATTAGACCCCTTGTTTTATTATGTATCTAAATATACAATACATGTTTATATCACTTGGTAAAATGTGATTTATAAAGATGCATTTTGTAACTATGAAAAAATTGACCAATCAAGTAAAAAATACAAATTTAGCATGCTGTTACGATGTGGGCTCTCTCATGCCCCAGTTTGCACACTATGACCCAAAGAGTGATTAATACAGCTCTGTCTGACTTCAGATACAATACTCATTGTCATCACAATCTTGACACACATACTTATCCTATGTTTGCATTGTTACTAGTGACCAGCTTAAAGAATATTTTCTAGTATCTGTGACAGTTGTTACCTTGGCAAATACACTACAGACACCCCGTGTTTGTTGCAGGACGCAGTCAGGATCTGAAATTTGTTCTATCATCTCATGCTTCTTTCTTTGTCTTCTTCTCTTTTTATCATCTTTCTCTATCGACCTCACCAGGTCCCGTCACATCTTCCTTCTCTCCAGCATTATCTCAGGCCAGGGTGATGTCCTTTCTAATAAGATTCTTTCCTCACCAGTGAGTGCTGCCTCCAAATTGTGTGACCATACATGGTACCTTTGTTTTGAGAGTCAAGTTTAAACTACTGTATGTCTAATTTTTTAATGCTTGCAATCTTCGTGTTGCAATCCGGGAAAGTTCTATATGCAGATTTTGTTATTCTGCTAGCCAGTCCTGTGGTTTTACGGTTAGGTAATGTCTGCTTATATCTCTTGTAAGCTAATAACAGTAACTGCATGAACAGTTTTTATATAGTTCCTGGGGCAGGTTTGTGTTATTAGCAACATACCATAGTTGTTGGTTCATATGGGGAACAGTGTGTATGCTATGTGAACTGATCCTAGAAGAATGTAAAATTTCCTTTTTATTAAAAACCAGCACTTATATCATCAACTACGTTTTGTGTTGTTAATATTCTAGTATCGCTTCATTTAGTGAGGTGCTATGCTCAATTTCATCATAAAAAGTGATTTCCTTATAAGGGAAACATTGGTTCATTTTCACTGCTCTGAAAAATGGTATAAATACTATTGAACACAAAATGAATGCTGTAAACTGCACACACAAGTGCAATTTTTCACCATATCTACTTTTCAGTTAAGAAAATTTACATTAGAAATGTCAAAACAGGGTTCTACAAATTCTGTATGATGGTGTATGTTGAATTTATAATGTCTATAAGCATATATGGCAGTAGTTTTTTTGTGTTTTGGCTATAGGGTAATGTAAATACAAATCTAAGTGCAATATGATGGTTTTATTTGAATTGAAACTTGACTAGCTTTTAAACCTAGACGTCTCTTTGTCTATCATAGTATTCTTTAAATTTTAACAATATTTACATTATTATGAAATATCTATAGCTGCAAGGAAGGATGTGCAAATAGAAATTTTATTGGTGCAAACATTGTTAGTTAAATAGTAAAATTCTTGAATTGAGTGTCGATGGTTTCAGATTTGATTACAGAACAAAATTTAATAAGTAGCTCTACTACTGATTAAAAAGAACCCTTGTTGTTTTACATATTTCAAATATGCTGTTCTTCTACAAACTTGGAAAATACTGGTCCTACAACAGACTGAAACACTGATCCTCCTATAGAACAAGAAAACTCTTAATCTTCTTCGGACTCCCAATTTATTGTCCCACGTACAGGCTGCAGATTGGTTGACTCCAAAAACTTTCGACATTTTTTACCGCCTTTGAAAACATTTCATATACCACCAACTTGGAGAACATCCACAAATTGTGGTTGTTGATGGATTTACATTATGTATAAATGACTAATCTGAAAATTAATATTTGCTGCAGGTTCAAATTTTTGAATATTCACACATCTGTAGTGAGAAATTTAGAACCTTTCATTCAGAGTCAATTGTGTCACTATATGTTTTGAAATCTTATAGATTGTTGGGAGGCAATCTATTTCTATTCTTGACTAATCGTCAGGAAGGGATGGGATCACTCATTATTTTTCTGCCACCAACTTTTTCTATACAGGGAACTTGTGGAGTATGTTAATGTTTGAACCCAAAAATTGTAAATTAATAGCAAAAAAATTCCAGTTGGGAAAGAGTATTAGGAGGGGGGGGAGAAGCAGAAATGCACTGCTAACCCTTAGCCCAATAGGGACTGGAGCATTAGAGGTTAGGTTAGCATGTGATTTCCTTGTTACAGAGGTGGCACGCGTGCGACCTACACTCCATGCCACGTTGATGCAGCGCATGACAGATGTCCTTTCACGCATGCTCAACGACCCTGCAACCCGTGCTGCACTGTCGGGCGGTGGGGAAGACTCTGTGGAAGGGGACATAGAGGCACACGCAGCTGAGCAGTCAGGCCAGGAGGTTGAGGAAGACAACATCGTGGAGGATGAGGTGCTTGATGAGGAAGTGGAAAGAGAGGGTGGTGAGGAGGACGAGGAGGGAGTGCCTGCAGCTCCAGTCCCCCAGCTGTCATCCCTCAGCATCGCCGCAGAGGAGCAGGAGCCCTCGCCTCCAGTTGAGGATGGCAACCTGGGACCCTGCCTGGATCCTGAGGGAGCTGATCACGTTTTGTCGTGTTTGGATGAGGGTGCAATGGACGATACTGATACCTCTGTGCCAGCTGCAGTTGCAAGTGAGGCATCTTCCAGCACTATGATTGACCATAACATCACCAACCTGCAGGATCAACTGTCTACCATGAGAGATGAATTCCTCGAAAGGTATGTAATTTCATTTTTTTAAGTATTTATGCTATCCACAAATTGTCTTCATCATGTATCCATATGTTCAGTCACTTAATTCAATCCATCCATCATTTTATCAGATCAATCCAATCAATTCAATCTTCCATCCAATATGTCGATTCACACAAACAAGTTCACTAGGATTGATGTAAGTGCATACTCTCAAAATTGGGTTTTATGTTGAAGCTTTCTGTTGTACTCTGTTTATAGTAGTGCAGATATTATTTTTTACAGCTGTTCTGTTTCTCCTATACATTAAAGTATCCACATACTGTAACCATGATTTCGCAAATTTGCTTATTCCAACAACCTGGTGATGCATCCATAGACCTCAGTTCTCATTGTACTCCAACAGACACCATGCCACTTTCGTTTTCCTCTTGACACCTTAAAAAAATCCCTAACTTGATGCTGACTACTGTACTAACTACAGATGTCTTTGTAAAGACACGCCGTTGAAGGCAGATGCCTACCAACTTGCAGCATGGCGACACCCAGTCAAAAACCAACCAGCTACCAGCTAGAAACAAAAATGAGGCATGAAACCCGGTGCCTAAGCAAGCACTGAACGTAACCTGTGCAGCTGGCAATTCCTCTCTCTGACACCCCTAGCGGCTGGCCTACGTGTATCGCTACGCACAGCCACTGTGTATTGGGAGATGTAAGCCAACAGACCCTGACATCAGCCAGCCAATGCTCATGTAAGTATGTAAGTCTATGCACTGGGCCTCTCTGACAAGTTCACTTCCTGAACTCTACCCCAAACCAGCTCCCTCACTGAGCACTGCAGATGATAGAAGCTCTACAACTGTGCCATCATCTGCCAGTGTACCTTTGAATCCTGTGGTGATCACCAATGTCGGAAGTGCCTTTTGTACCTTCAGAGTACATTACACACCATAGTGAACCGGACAGGTGCGACCTGTGTTGTTCTCCTGCTTGATGTCTTTTTTAATTCATTCCTTTTGGTTAGATTATATTGCTACCCTAACCTGTTGGTGGTTCATGTTAACCTAACTGCCTTAGTAATAATTAACCATCAATCTTGTCTAAAACTTGCATGCCTCAGGGAATATCATCCATAAAGAGAGAATAGGAGTTACGGTGTCTGTGTGAGAATAGAATTTAGTGAGACTGTGAGACCCCTACTTGGTACACCCCACGTCAAATGGGAGTTAATCAGGTTGCTGCTTTCTGCATGCCCAGCTTTGTAGATGTGGACACTATAATGGAAGGGAGTTTCCTGATGAGCATTGCAGGGCCATGCACTAGAATGTTCACTCAAAGTGACGCATTATCAATTGTGCTCATGTTATCTATGGCCGTATACACACATGATAGAGAGTTAAACATTATTTTGTTTATGGTGATAAAATTATTGAAGAAATGTATAGTCTATTCGTGGTTTCCTCACACTTTTTGAATCAAACCTCCGAAAAATCACCCCATGTATGACATGTTTAGTTGTTTCCTTAATATGTCATGTGTCACAAGTGTATGTTAGTTGACATAAAAATACCATATATTTGGTTAAATTAAAATTGTATTTATATTTTACTTATAAACTATAATATTTTAGTTTTAATTTATATTAATAAAACAGTGAAAAAATATGTGTGTTGGTAATACCTAGTAAGAAATAGTTCTAATGCAGAATGCTATTACAGTGAGTGTGTATGAATGCAGTGCGCTGTCCCTTTGGTGTGATTTGCTGTACTTGATTAATCTTTGTTAGTATGAGGCGGAGGAATATTCTCTAAGTAGAACTTTAGGCACGGTTTCAGAAAAGTGTGAGGTAACTTGGAATGGCCTAGACTGGCCTTTTTTGCATCCTTCCGTATTGGAGTATGCAAGAGCACATAAGATCCATCTTAAGAAGCAACTATGTAACATAAAGCAATAGTAATTTGCGAAAATACTACACAATTTTGTACAATTTGTGAATTGTGCCTAGAAATGTCAAAAATCATAATTTTTCATATTTTATGTGAAAATTCATGTTTATTTTTTTGCATTATCATGGTTGCTAAATTGTCAGGTCTCTTAGTCATAAGTAGAGATGGGCCGACACTGATACTGATTAACCTGCTGATACCACGACAATCAGCAACTGCGGCATGTGAACACTATTTGCAGAGTATTATTCACGTATTAGTAGCATCAATTTATTTAACACAATGGTAAATAACCTGGTATGCTACATGTCGTAAAGCATTAATTTACCACATCCATCAATCAAATATTCTGTCCGAAACCCAGAATATACTCGGAACAATTGTTTTTCAATGATTTTTCCCATTTTACCATATTTTTTGTTGGTACAGTCACCAAAGATTGTTTGCATCATTCGTATTTGAACACTTTGTGAATGCAAAACAATGCAGGTGATGGACGACTGGTGCTATTGATAGTATTGTTTACACCCTGCAAGAATTTTTGTTTTATTTTCTTCTTACATTTTACTGTTTTTACTGTGTTTGTATTTTGGCGACAATGAGAAAGCAACCTGTACCTATTCTTATGTGTTTACTGCACTCGTAGGTTGGCTGCAATGAAAACGAAACTCATGACACTATTGTTATTGAAAGTGATGAGTGAAATTAAACACACAATATTTTGACAGGTGTAGTTCTCATTGGAAACTGTCAGCTACGGTTTAGGTTAGAGTGTTAAAGGCTCGGAAAGTAATAACTGGCAAAAATTGTCACAAATATATCAGTTATCATTTTAACCCAGGGGTTCAGTATGGCTCGATAGACGAAGGAATACTACGCAAAAATATTGGTATAATTTATAAAAAAAATTTTGCTCAATTTCAAGTGAATATTTAATATTAAATTGATTTCAAAAAATTATTTTCAATGACATCTTTAGGCTGTTGGTTTAAACAAACATGTATGTTGAGGTTATGTATGGTATTTCTCAGATCTAATATCCAATACTCCATCAGAGTTCCTGCAGTTTTCAAGGTTGACTAATGAACTCAGTTTGAAATTAATGCTGTATTGTCTGGTAACATTTTTTTTCCTTGACTGTTAAGTTACTTATTTTCCCAGCTAAATTGCCTATCTTATCATTTATTATTAAAATTAGTGTTGTATTTCATTTCTATGCTGTAGACACCTAATACAAAGTGCTTAAAGTGTTCATATAACTGAATACTTAAATATAAGTTGATGCGTGCCGCTTACACCAATATATTATAAACGACTACAGTTCATCCTATGTGCTTATACCAACTACAGGAAACCATACCAGAGGTCTAACAGGAAGTGTTCTTGTCAGAGACATGGAAGATACTTGATTTTCTGGACTGTTCCTGAACTGCCGTTCTCTATCTAATAAGAGTGTTAACACACATGGAGCAAACCAAGCACGACGTGTTACGAATGGGCAGAGAGTGATTTCAACTCAAATGCACTTTGGATTCACTGTAAACTAAAGATATTTGAAGCGGCCGCACAAGTGGCAATTTGAGATTTCATGGGAGGTCGCTTAATGGGAGGTACCATCAGAAAAGAGGGGAGTCAAACCCCAGAGTGAGGTGGAACGAGATTGTTTCCCGTCCAGGGAGTTTCAATCATCCTCACTATTAAGGTTGCCAAGTGGCGGGACGGGATGCCAGTTGTCCCGGGTGTATGAGGTGTGAAGAGGTTTAAAAATTTTGTGTGGGTGGGACTAGATGATCTGGTTGGAGAGATCGGAGTTATTCGTATGGGTCGTGTAGGCTGACGTGCTGGAACGTAATTCGTGGGAGACGATACTACGCGAGACTATCTTAGGTGGGAGTCGAACCCGGAACTTCTTCCCTGAAGCCAACTTAATCAAGCACGTATTTTATTCGTCCTTTGGAGGGACTACCTTAGCTGGGGTAAAACTTGCTACCGGTGGTGAAGTCTCCAGCTGAGTAGGGTGTGTCCCCTCCAGATCGTATTCCGGCCAACAGGCACCTAAATACTTGTTTAAAGGCGACCAATGATCGAAAGGGATGAAAGGAGATATTTGCCTAGGTATGAACTCAGGTTCCAGAGGAGGAGACTCGTCCTCGCTCATGGCTTCGGTATTGGGGTTGGACTTTAAGGCTGTCTGTAAAGCACAGTGTTCTCTACGGTGTGTGCGACACTTAGTTCCACCCTTCTTAGGGTGCCTCTGTACTGTCCCATGACCTTTCTGTCGACATGCAGTCCTGGGAGCATGACTTTTCCAGTCACACCCAAGACCCTGACTTGTAGACGTGCAGTCCGGTATTGGGACGTCACTGAAGGTAGATGCAGGAACACCGGAAACCCAGGAGCAGCAGTATGTCTTGTGTAGACTAAATGCTTTCTGCAATTTAAACACGTCGTCCTGAGGCTGGCGGGATGTGACGTCACAGGGCAGCAGAGGTGCTGCTATCTCGTGTTGTCACAGGAACTTCTTCCACACCTAAATGTAAGGTAGCGGTTCATCAAAAATATTTTATTTATTCCCGGGGGTGGCGCTTGCATGCAGGATTCTGGGCGGGCCGTACATTACGTAATTAAATGCGTTAGTCACTTTTACGTACGAAGCTTTCCAATACGTGGAACCTCTTTACTTGGTACGGGAAATTACTTTGCCACTCTTTCTGATTTGCTCCAAGCTTTCATTGATTCAAGATGGGACAAAGTTGCCCGTAGAGAGCGCAAGTGCCCTGCACAGCATTTTGGCATGCATCAACGTCAGGTTGCCACTTACTGACTGTCATAATCTTGCCAAGTTATATGAGACTGGTATCCAGTAAGAAAGTGAACTAAACTTCCCAAGTTCACGACTGATCTAGCGCAGGAAAAGGTCTCTTGTTGATCAGAGTTTAAGCGAAATGCATCAAAGTAATAAAAAGTATTTCCAAATATTGGGAATTGGGAATTATGATTGTGCTCATCAAAACTGGTAGCGGCATCTGTGTAATTTGCGGCATCGGCAGTTGAGAATCGTTAATGTGGGTATCAGCCAAATGTGGTATCGGCCCATCCCTAGCCATAAGTCAAGACCACCTTGTGACCGGAAAAGTATATAAAATGTGATGCATCACTGCACTCACCAGCTCGTCAGCTACTGTTCTGTTGAAAGTTGGTCTTTAGAGAGTAAACTCACCTGTTAGTCAGCAGAAGAAAATTAGAGAGTTGAGTAAATTAAAAAATTGTCAGGCTGGATGGGGGGGATTTCCCATTTTGGAAAAAAAAAAAAGTTAGGCTTTCATTCTCTTAGCCTTAGTGATTAATAATTGAAGAGGGGAGTTAAACCACAGGATAAACTTAATTTGAAAAGTCTCTCTCAACATGAGACCTTAGTTTTGCTTACCGTCAGGGCTGCCAAATATTGTGATACCAGCTTCACCGGGAACATGGGCGAGAAGGAAATTAGATGGGGTCCTTAAGGTCCCGTACTGCCTGGCCTCTGTAGAGGGTTGGCCTTTTTGGCTGACGTGTGGAGACAGTCGGTAGCTATCAAGACAACCTTTCTTCGTCTAATTACCGGTTACTGGAGGCGAACGTGAACAATCTATCCAGCTGCCGTACTTACTGTACATGTGGGCTGGGAGGCAGCTGCTTGCTGGGCAGTGCGAGGAGAGACTTGTCTTACTGCTGTGGTTGTAATGGGAGTAGGAGGTTCAGGCAAATCAAACCTCTGCCATGGCCAATCTATTCGTAGTAAAGTTTCTCCGCCCTGTCATATTGTCTCAATTGCATTGTGGTTGCCAGGGGTTACTCTTATTAATGAGCTGAAAAGTGGTACTTTGTCAGTACTAGTTTGTGAGTATCAGTGATGGTAGTGGGGGGGTTCCACTGGTTCTAGGGTTAATAGCTCTCAAATAGTAGCCAGTAGGGACGTTTTCCGCAATTTACTCAAAACTACCTTTGGTTGCGTAAGGCATTAAGGTTTCAGCTGAAGGCTGTTAAGTTAATAAAAGTACTTCTGCCATTAAAATAAATTCCAGAATACAGGGAAATACCAGTTGTTCCTTAGTCCGGCCTTCGCAAGCTGGGACTTGAATGTTAGGTAGTTGGGAAGCCTGATGTCCTGGGAGTGTAACCCTTTGGAGGTCAGACAACTCGGAATGTTGCGAATTCTCCTCTGGCCTTCACAAGCTGGGAGTAGGTCTGAACACCTGACCTGGTCGTACCCCTTAGCAAGTTTGAGCAAAGGAAAAAACTGGTATTTGAAGCGGCTCTAACCCAGTGTACCTCCAGAGCTCAGTGAATTCACCCTCCATTCACAACGTCTGGCCTTTTTAATCTGGGACTGAACTGAGAGTCGGGTAGGCAACTGTGCCCTGGGTGAGCAACCCTCAATAGGCCAATCAGGCCTGAGAACTTCTAGTTCTCCTCCGGCCTTTGCAAACTGGGAGTTGAACTGAGTACCCGGTCTGATCTCATCTCTTAGGGGGTTCAGAGTTTCTAGTGCTTTGGGTGCAGCCGAAGAACTACCTGTTGGCAGTATTTCAGTATGGTATGTCTCCTACTGTGTGTGTTTTCTACCTTTAGGGTTTTCCTGTGAATTCTAGGTTTACCTTAATGCGTGACATACTGGGAATGTATACTCACTTGTCTTTCACAATAGATAGTGTCCCAGGCTTTTTGGCTAGAAGCTAAGCCAGGCACTTCTATAATGAACGTGATTTTAGTTCTGTCGGGGCATTGGTGTCTTCCTGTTATACAAAACTAGCCGGGTCGCTTTGTGGCAGGGCACAAAGTCACGTGTGGGCAAAACAGTTAGGCGCTTAGGGGTCACTGGAGTTTTGGTGATACCTGGGCACGGGTTGTTGGAGAGTTGTTAGTGCAGGCTGGTGCAGGTGCAGATACAATGTAGCAGGTAGGTATGAACTGAGGCTTTGGTTGAGGAGCAGGGCGCAGTATGGCAGGAATCAAGTATGCAACAACTGGTTTAGATGGCTGTTTGTGTTGGCTCAAGTGTTCAGCTACCCACCAAGGGTACTCCGCTGGGCCGTGATTCTCCGGAGGGGTGAACAGATCTCTTTGTATGGGGACTTCCACTGGGTCTTGAAGATGGTGAACTGCTTACTCTTATGCTCGTGGCTCTAAGCTAGCTATTTGAGATACCAGGGAGGGCTGGTACTCATGCGACCAGCCAGAAGCCAGAGAATCTTCTGCATTTTTTCCTTCAGCTCCCTCTGCTTGGAATAGGGCATTCGGAAGTGGAATTTACCGTACTACTACTGCACCAAGACGGCAGGCTCCTTGTGCAACTTACGTCTGGCACCTCGTGTGGGCAAGAGACTTGCAGACACCTTATTCTAACGCATGGCATAGACTACAGTACACGATGGAAATCAGGCCTCACCTGTTACATGGATAAGTGGCCCTTTCCCAGTCTTCCCAACTCAAAGGACGTCGGTCTCTCTTGGCAGAGCCTGCAGTGAAGAGGCCAACACACCAAGTTGACAAACTTTTCTCAGGACAGTGTACCTGTGTGGCTCCTCCTTTCCTTCAATCACATGGAATTAACAAGATGGGAGGCCTAAGCTAGTGTGCAGGTAAAAATTAGTGTTTTGGCTCATTCGAGTAAGTTTCTCGGGATCATCTGTGGTATTGTTACGTGAGGGGAACTACGGAAAGGTGCTAAGTCTACAGGATAGAACTCAAAGTAAAAGGCAACCCATGTTTTATTCCATTAAAGGAAGAAAACATGTGGTGAGTGTACCCTAGCTCCTGGTCAACGGCGCAAATATCAGCCGGAAAGCTAGAATAGAATACACTGTTAAGTAGACCGGTAGATGTGACCGGTGTAGCAACAGAGGAATGCTGGATGCGATGCTGAATGCCTAAGCAATCAACTCTAGTATTGTTGTACGTAGGTTTCGTGTGCGACATAACATAGTGAATCTGACACGTAGCTAGGTAAACTAAGGAAGGATGTGACTGGACGAGTACTGAGGAGGACTGCAAGGATAGGTTCCCTACAGATATGTCCGTATACCGCAGCATGAACGGGTTTGCAAAGAACGTAGCTGGAAGAGAGTCTAACTAGCGTAGGCCAACCCTATCGCAAGCATAGCTTAGGCGTTGAAAACGGGGTTAAGAGGACAGTGTCTGAGCAACACATGCTAGACAACTGAAGACTGGTCTCAATCTGGTAGGGTCTGAGTAACTAGCGCTAGAAACGAAAACTGGCCAAGAGATGCGGGCTGTCTCTGATTTTATACAAATTCGGACCGCTGCCCAACTCTGATTGGCTGCTCCCACTAAGGCGAGAGGTTGTCGCAAGGGGGTTTTATCAAATGCATGACTTGCGTATGTGACATCAACGGTTGGCTGGATGGGATGCAAAACAAAAGACAAACAATATCCTACTTCTAACGCTATCTAGTAGGGAGTAAAATAACTTGTTGCCTTTCAAGCATTGTTACGGTGGGCCGGTGAATAAAACAATCTGCAAGGCAGACAGTACAATCTCCACTTTACATCGGGACAAATTAAAATTCAAACTTCCGTCTCCTGGTTAAACTGAACTAAGGATGGAGCGGAAGTCATCTAGTCTCCATTGTTGAAAAAGATGTGCGTCAACCTTTGTGGCAGTTGATTTCTAAATCTGAATGAGAGCTTAGATCAATTTAATTATCAAACAAATTTATACAAGGGTGCAAAGGCTAACACAAATTACTTTAGATAAGATAATCAGAAATCGAATTCAAATATCTATTTATTGATACATATAGAAGTAATGCGATGCTTCGCTAACTCCTAATACTTTAATTGTAATATGGAAGCTAGACGTTATTGCAGGTGAAGGCTGCCTGCGAAAAAGCTAGATGTGATTAGGCAATTTATTTTAAGGTAAAGTACTGTGCAGTATAAAGTGCGCCCTTGGACATAATGATTCTACACACTCTACTCCGCCTTCGTGTTGCCTTGTGTTCTTTCCCTCCTCTGTGGTCTCCTTTCCCTTTTACACTTGCGTGGTGAAGTTAATTCTGATTGGCTAATGTATTATTCCGAACTTTGTGCCTTCTGCTAAACGCTTGGCTTTGCCACTTCTACTTCAACCAGCCTGCGATACTTCACATCTCTGATTTTGCTCCTGGCCTATTATGGGACTTCATTTGATAGAGTTAAGCTACGTTTACCAGCATAATATCTGATAGTCTATTTGAATTCTCAGCAATGTTCGAAGGGCAAAGGTACAGGTGGGTTCACCTTTTAATGTGACAGTGTATTTTGAAAGTATAATTCTGGACTAGTTAACAGAGTCATTGGGATGCACATTTTTTGCTATATTATTATAAATTTGGTTTCGTAGTTGTGAGAAATTTATGTTTGACTTTAACGTACTCAGTGTGGGTGTGGATCCCAGTAGCACCTAGTGTGTGTAATTTAAATTGTTTCTTAAACTTAATATTGCCTTTTGGGATTGCAAGCCGCCTGGAAACTTGATGGCGTGTTTGAATAGGACCGCACTGGTTTGCGCATGGCATAACTTTAAATTTGGTAACCCACCTGTGTTAAGTAATATTCATGTTTGAACTAGGAATTTGGTTCGTGGTTTATTAACGTGTTATTTTAATTGTCTTTGTAATGCCAATATTTTATTTCACTAGGCTATTGAGGCAGGCGACTGCCCTGAGCTGGGATTTGGCACCTCCTTATACACTAAAAATTCTAGCTTGTGAGCTGCCAGATGGGTGTGTGGGGTGGCTAGCCACTTATCACAGGGGTCGTTTATGCTGATCTGGAGGCCGTGCCACCCTTTCCTTATCTTCTCTGTTGGGGGCTGTTGACATACATCAATTGCCACGTCACGAGGCTCTGGAGGCTGTGGCGACCTTGTAGATTGGGTACTGCCATCCTGCATTAAACCTTGGAACTTGCTTTTCTGCTGGCAGGGTGTTGACTTTTCGTCGAACAGTACAATCTTGTGATGGGGAGTGGGTGACTGTATGACCGCTTTTGGGTGAAAGCACAATTTTAATTTAACCACATGTATGTAATCTCTTGTTATTGGACCATGTAGGCATGTGATTATTGTAATGCTGCAGTTGAGACTTGCACATATGAGTGTAGTGACTCAATGATGGTGCGAAGTAGAAACATAGAGTGAGCATGCCCAATGCACAGGAATACACCATGCATCATTGTGAAACATTATCTGCCACCCCAATTAGTTTTCCATATTTGTAACTAATAGCAGCATTGACATATATTCCATCACCATGTAAAACTGCATATTTCTCTCACACATGTAGGCCTTAACTATCATTTGGCGCCCTGTCCTAGGGTGGCTGACGATTGGTTAGTAATTGGGTTCAGCCTTGCTGGTCCTCAGGCAAACTGGTTCCTGGCAGTGGTAACAGTCATTGACAGTCTGTGGACGGCATCTGCAATATCCAGGCCCATGGGCAATGCTAGGCATAGTTTTAATAGATTACTGAGGGTGACTATGGGGTGAGGCCCCTGCAGTCGATGGGTGGCTTGTGCCTGTTCCCAAGGGGAGGAGTAGCTGAAAACTTAGATGGATTGCTGGGCATCTGTTTGGCTGTATGTGCTGAAGTTGCCTTCTTATCCACCCACTTTGTCCCACCTCTGTGGGTGAAGGGCATGGGTAGGTGCTACAGTCTAAATGCAACAAAGCAGGGACAGGCGACAGAATTTCCTAACTAAGACTACCCAGAGGCAATCAAGTCAAACTGTGTCAGTCCTGTCACTCCAATCGGCGAATGGCACCCAGTGGATGGAGTGGGTTAGCTGACTTGGGTGGACTAATCACTTCCTTGCGGAGTGTATCTAGTAGAGGGCTATACCGTATGACCAAGTGCCTGTGCGCACATGTGGCCGGCAAATCTGTGGTGTTTTATGACATACGTGCTGCCTAGTTAAGGGAAGCCCTCAGTCCTACTCGAGTATCAAAAATTGGGTATAAAGACTTGGTCACCTACCTCTCCCTTGAAGGATGGCGCTTACCAGGTTGAAAAGAGGCTTACAATTCACCCTATAAATAGAACTCTGTGGTTAGACTGAACATTTATTCGCAAAAGAATAAACACTGCGACCCTTACTATCTCCTAGACTTTGTGGTTCTCGTTCTCAAGCAACCGATGGAATTTACATTAATAACAGGTGAAGGGAGACTGTTGGCAAAGAAAGCTAGAGCAACTAGAGTAGGTAGCCATAAGAACGGCTCCAACCCCAAGTGTCGACTAGTGTTGGTAGACTTCCAAGGCTGCAGGTTCTATAATGGAAGCAGAGATCTCTATCACAGCTGCGGTAGAGTGAGCTGCTGCGCGATCAAGGTGGAGCAATGACAATTGGCATTCTGGGGACATACCTGGCCTTATATACGGTTTGACGGCGCTCTCCTTCAGCTTCCTTCAGTTCAAGCATCTTTGACTGGGTTTGCTCCTCCCTTTGTAGTCTGTACAGCCCTTGCTGCACTCTCTTGGTGAAGGGATAAATCAGGGTAGTTTCCCTCTGTGTGGGTGGTATCTGGTCCTTGCTTAGGAGCAACTGGCTTCACTCTGTTTGCGGGGCAGGGGTGATTGTATCACGTGCACATTTCTGGTATAAGTGGCTCGTCTGTCGTTTCCATGGGTGTCCCAAGTTGGGAGCATGCCTGTCTGTTGTGGAGGTAAGCAGACTTGGAGTTTGTTTCTCCATTAGAGTGACGTGTCACCACACGTGATTAGTTGGAGTCTAAAAAAAAGAAATGCCAGTTCCAGGTCATGCATCACAGTAACAGTACATACAGAAACTCTTTAAGACATTGTATTATATTTTCTTAATGCAATACACTTTGCAGCCTGATACGTTAATGTGGGGATTAAATATCTACTTATTTTTCTTACTCTCTCAGTACCAGTGATATCTAAATTGTCTACAAATAACATGGGAGAATAGTAAAATCTGGTGTTGTAATATGAGCTTAATCTTATTTTTTCCAGGTCTTTGTTTTTGTCATGTACAGTTTTTGTATTGTGTTATGTGTAGTCCATGTCAAAAATATGTTTGGTTTATCATCACAATCTTTAAGTCTTACAAGTTTTCTGTTCTGCCTCTTGTAGTTATAGGCTGTTCATGGTAAAGTGAGCACTTAAGGCCCTGCTAAATTTCTTCTTCCAGTCAATTTCTATCTTGCCATCACTTTTTAATATAAATATTGGTATGTGGCTAATAAAAACATTTCACCACCCTCAAATGTAAACATCTGAGGCAGCAATAAAATATAATTATTAGTGCTCAATGCTTTTTGGGAGGGCTTTAAAAAGTGCTCACTTTACCGTGAATAGCGTGTTACATTTCTGTTGTGTTGTATTGTTTACCAGGCATCAATATCTTGGGTGGTGCTGCACTGCCTGAACTTGATGACAAAGAGTTTCTCATGAGATTACATTATTATGCTTGCTTTTCCATCTCCTTTCTTCCACTCTGTCACCCTCCATGTTGCAACCTCTTCTCGTAATTTTTCTTTCCTCATGTTGTGGCTATGTAACCATCCCTTCTTAATTCCCCCCCCCCCCCCCCCTTTCTCCTGTTCATTCAATAGTAATCTTCTCGTTGTTTCTTTTACTCCTCTTCCTCTCCGACTTGTTGTCAGTGCTGGAGAATGTGAGCTACAACATGAAGTGTGTTGTGTGGTAGGCATGGCAGCGAACCAACAGTCAGCCTAGTGTATTCTGACAAGGGTTCAACAAGTGCCACTATATCCCTTGGAGTCGGGGATGAAGTAAGCAGAGACCTGCATCCCAACTCTTCTGCCACCACAGGTATCGTGAATGAGTGTTTCTAATCTTGAAGGTAACATGTAATTGTCTTCCTCTTTCTTCCCAGACTCTTCTAGTCTTGCATGTACTGCCTCATCTCATCTTGATTGCACTACCATAAGTGTGTTCATTCCACCTCCTTTTTGGTCTTCCTTGTGGCCTCTTTCTTGCACCTAGTAAAGTTGGGCAATGGTAAACCTTTGGACTAGCATCCAAGAAGACCTGCATTCAATTGTCAGTCCAACCATGCTGACTTTGATTTTCCACACTAAAAATCACTTCAAATTAATGCTGGGATGTTCTTATAACAGGCACTAGTTGATTAGCTAATTTTTTAGCCACCCCTCCTTTTCTAAGCAACTGGTACCATCTCTAATGTCCTTGCTGTCAATGAAACACTAAACCCTACACATTTGCCAAAAAATAGAAACGTTGCATGTAAGCAAACACTTTGAATGTCATCTTGTTTTTCAGTGCTCCGTAGATAAACAATGCCACTACAACCATGACACGGCAGTGTGTGCACAGCACTCTAGTTGTTGCTACATGAGCGTGTGCATTTGATTGCCGAGGAAGCACTTCACATTATTAATGGCCATGAATACCTTAATCTTTGAAAGTAACGAGAAGTTGCAGATGACGTAAACAAACATGAATTGTAAAATAGTTAAGATTTGTCTATTTTGGTTTTATATTGTGTGTGCCATGTGTATAAAAGTGATAATAAATGAATAAATAATACATCCAAAGTAAATTGTGCATACAGAAGTTAAAACAATACATCTCACTAAGTCATTTGTAGAGGTGTTGGAAAAAGAATACTATTTTCCATGTAAAATGATTTAAGTGAGAAGTAAAAAATATGGACTATAGTGTGAACATGTTTTTGTCACTTAGTTATTTAAAATGACATTGTTCGAATTTTCAAAGATAAATTAAAATATCTCCTGGAAAAAATCTTTGGTAGACTTCGGTGGTGGTTGCTACTGTTGTTCCACATGTGAATGAGAAATGTTAAGACTGTTGTATGACCCACATGAAATCATTGCCGGAGGTTGTAAATTTAAAGCTTCGAAAGTACAGACATTGAATTGCTTTCTCTGTCTACTTTATCACTGCACCAAATTCTTGAAGAGTATGCCACAACAAAATGAGGTGTTATCAGTGTAAGTGCTGCTGATGTAAATGATCTCACTATTTTTCTTCGACTGAATGATTTTCGTGATCACTCAAGTTGTGCAGTAAAATATTCAGATACCGGTAGTCAGTGCTGATAATTAGAGGGCTTTATCTCAGCACATTTACACCACAAAGGACAAACCCGCAGTATTAAAATCAAACAATATTGAAATATGTCTTGCAATGTGTTTTGCTGCTGTTTAAATCTAACAAAGTATCAAAACAATATTTCACTAATTAATATTGTTGATAATCCAGCATGCTCAAGCTTGATGTATCATGTAATTTTTAGTGTGTGAATTGTGCAAGGTTAGTATCTTAATTCACGTTAGGTTTCTATGCATGTATCTTGTAAGGTTCTGTGTGTGTTCGACTTAAGGTTTAGTGTGTATTGTTTAATGAATTTTTTAATTTTCATCATGTTATACTTTTTTTATGGGTTTTGTGAGTAAAATGTGCATAATTAACAAATTTTTTATACAAACATTAAATCCCAGAAGGTTTCTCTTCACAAAAATATAGCACCGGAAGTTTTTTTGACACCAATGTATATCACCAGAGTGTTTTTTTGTACCAAATTATAACGCAGAAGGGTTTCTTTACACTGAAATTAACACAGAAAGGGTTTTTTGCATCTAAATATAACACAGAAAGGGTTTTTTGCATCTAAATATAACACAGAAAGTTTTTCTCACCGAAATATAACTTCAAATATTGTTTTTATGCCACAATTTGGGATGTCGAAACATTCATTTGTCTCTATTCCGATTCTCAGTTGACGCATGCCCTGAGTGGGGGTTTCTATTAATTAGGGTGGTTCACGTCAAACTTTGTCCAACGACATAAGAGGTTAAGTGCAAGGTAAAATTTATTTATATTATGTTTGATAAATGATGTTTTCACCGTGGCCAATGTTACAGTTTTAGTTTGCGATGCCAGAAACACAATGGACATAGGGGTGCCTTAGTGTTTTACTGGCGTGCTGCCAGTGTACAGTACAGGTCTGGTGACCTGTCAAAAGGGGGACATAGTGCATAGATACTGTCACGGCCCTGGGCCGGCCCTTACTCAAAGGCTTACCTGATGGTAACTTTCTTGGCTGCAGACTGTGTCCCTGTTGTAGTGATGACTGGTGGCCGCTGCTGAAGTTCCCAGGAAGTGAAGCACTCTTGTTGGACTGGTCGCTGGTGGAAGGTGGTTGGCTGCAGATGGTGCGATCACAGAACCACTGGTTAGTGACTTCGTATGAGATGGTCTCTCCTGTTCTCAGTGCTTCGACTAAGGGATCTGGGGTTCCAAGGTCTTTACAAGAATGGGAAAATAAAGGTGTTGGTAGAGCGTACAGGTGAGGCCTGTCAGTATTGCGGGCAGTATGAACTCTGCCCTGCTTAGGTAATGAGCTGTTGAGTGCAGTAGAAAGGATGGGTTTCGAATTCGGGTTACCTTCGGAGGTGTAAGCTGCCTTTCTCAACCTCGTCTGTATGCCTCCCTTCAGAGGGTACTTCATGGGTGAGAGGAATAAAATGACCTCACAAAAGTCGACCTGGTAACTCAAAATCTGTGGCGTGTATGTGTTTTTTAATTAATCGCCGCTACACAAGCAGGAACTATACCTCTTGCTACCTTCGTTCAGCCCTGTAGAGAGCAGTGGACAGAGCGGCAGGTTGGTTCAAGCTGCTTGACAGGATACTTATGTGTATTATCCACAGGGAGTCAATCAATCAAAGTTAGTTCCAGCTCACTTCCGGCCCTATAAAGAGTGGTGACGGAGTATGGAATAACCTGATAGCTTGATTCCTCTAGGAAAGTAGTTTCTAGTGTGAAGCTCTTATCAAACTCTTCCCAGTGGTGAAGCTCGTATGGCTGTCCAAAGTGCATGTGTTCTGGATATATATAGCTTGGAGTCTGCCGGCTTCACTGTGGCGGGTGGAATTTATGTAGGAAACACAACAGTGACACTCGAGGAATTAGCACAAAGAGAATAGTTATAAATCATGTGTTATATTGAGAGATTATATAACAACACTGTGGTCTTGTACTACCGCCTACACTAATGAGAACTGACACAGAAATATAAAGTTACATAAAAAGGGGCCAGGTAAAGGCAACCTGGTATTAATAATGGCAGGAATAAAGGCGATAATAACTGCTAGGAAAGTAACTAACAACATGATCCGTACTATCAACTTGGTGTTCTAAACGAACCGTGTGGTGACTACCAGAATGGTAGTGGTTGCAGTTACCGTCTGGCTAGGCAGGTTCCTGAAGGGACTGTCGATGAGAATTACCAAGGGAGTGGTAAGGAAGGAGAAGACATCTTCAGGAGTCGTTGGATGATCCAGTTTTCCAAATGCAGTGGGGTCTACAACGTGTGCAGAAGTGGCATCTGGAGGGTTGTCTTCAACTGGTAGGCAGATCCAGCTCTGAAAAGAGTGGTGGGATACCAGTGAGCGTGAACTGCCAGTGCCTTCCTCCGGCCCAATCGTGAGCAGTGGAGGAGCAGAGACTTTCTTACTGGTCGCGCCAGCCCTTTTACACTAATTTCTTGTTGGGCCGGAGTAGGCGAGGAGTGGCTTGTAAAGGAGAAAACCTCCAACCCCTAGACTCAGCTGGTGTTGTTTGCTGGGCAGCATTATTGCTGATGCGGAGGGTTTCACTAGAGTTGTTCCGATTCTAGGTTTTCCGATGCCGATACCCTGATACCAATGCCCTTCGCACTGAATTTTATAAAAAGTATTACTGTTAGTAATACATTAAAAAACATTTTTCCTAGACTCGTTTAAGTAAACAAAATAATGTCTTAAGAAATGCACATTTTCTCTTTCCAAAGTAAACACAACTACAGACCCGGGAATAACTACCCTCTCGAAGTTACAACCCTGTTTTGGGAAACCATAACATTTTTGTTTGAAAAAAATGCAAAAATTTGAAGGAAATAGCCAAAAAGTTTGTTGCATTTATCTTGGTCATAAATGATACATGCAGTTTTATATATATATATATATATATATATATATATATATATATATATATATACACAGAGAGAGAGAGAGAGAGAGAGAGAGAGAGAGAGAGAGAGAGAGAGAGAGAGAGAGTAGTTGTAATTGTTGCCTTTAGGCCTAATTGCTATGTCAATATAAAAAAAAACAAGGTAAAGTTTGGTTTAAAACTGCAGCTGTGGTAGCCAGAACCCTCTCGCACCCTGTACCATGAATAAACTTCCGGCAAATGTTGTCTCAATACCACGCTACCTGGTCGGCATTTTTGTGTCTCAAGCAGCCCCTCGCTAAGCTGGTCCTGGCCTCTGAAACGGTCACTCGCTCCCTTCTCCTCCTTGCCCCCCCCCCCCTTCTTTAACAGTCTACAGTCCACCGGCTGTCCGTCATCCCTCTCATTACCCACGCCGCCCACACTGCTTCCATCCTCTAGCCACGCCCACACCACTGCACTCCTTTTCACTTTCCATCATCAAGCCACACCCACACTGCACCTAGCTTCCTTCCTCTCTCCAACTGTCACAACATGCAGCCCAGAATTTTCTTTGTCCTACTCTCCCAAACTTCACGCAGTGCGTGGCACTGTCGCATCTTTTCACCTCTCCAGCAGGCAGTAGAGGCCAGGCCTGCAACTTTGAAGGCACGTGCTGGGGTGTCCAGCAGGAGGGCTGCGCTCTGTTGTTTTGTTCCAATTCCCTTGCCCTTTCCACTCATTCATCAACCGTTTGAGGTCGAGGGATCAGCAGGTGGTTTCTTAGTGAGGGGGGAGGGGGGGAGAGACTGCGTAATGCTTTACACCTGCTGTTGTTCGCTATCTGTGGGATATATCTGCATATGTATTTGTTCTTTCCGGAGGATTGAAATTTCTTTTTCCTCCTCAGAGTGTTGGGTTCAAGTTTGAAATCCATTATTTGGGTTGGAGACCACCTCATTCCGTGTAAAGTGTGTGGAAAGTCTGGATTGTAATTGACCACATTCCACTATAACTACTCCATATTTCTCCCACCACTGCTTAGCCTCACATAACAGTTGGTGGTATTTCCTGCCTACCCACTGTTTGATAGGGACTTGTAGTTCTCTCAACTCCCATTTGCAGTCGTTCAGAAACATGATAGGGTCTTCGTGAGGGCGACCGCTAAATTCTGGGAGTTGTGCTTCGGTCGTGTGGAGGGAGGTTCCGAGGTTCGATGGTTGGTGTGTGAGGTTACGTTGGCAAGCATCACGCTGGTATACGTGACTGGGACGAATGACCCTCTCTTCCAATCAGCCGATACACCGGTGATGATACTCAGTCGCACATATTATACAATGTATAGTGTGTCTCCCCCAGCCTTCACACTCAGGACACTCAGGCCATTTGCAGAGTACTATTTGCCTTTGTCGGCAGGGCTGGCAACGGAATTCCAAGCCGTTGGTATCTTCCCAACCCAGACAGGCATATTGGAACAGTAGTTGGCAGTATATGCATTGGATAGAGTGTATACCTGTGCCAGTACAGTTAACTACTGGACATCTTGTGTCAATTTCAAGGAGGTTATTTGCATGTTCCACTGCCTCATGGGCTTCACGAGGGCTTTGTTCTGACCCAGACAAGATGGGTGAAAGGTTGTTGAGCACCACGGAGTATTTGTAACGAACTCCCCAAAGTCCAGTATGTCTACACGTCAAAAGTGGGGGAGGAGTTACTGGCTCGGTATAATTGCCAAGGCCGAGCTACTTGCAGTTACACCCAACGTTGGGTGCCATTTGACATGGTCAATGGCGACCAACGTGATCGTATGAAAGTTAGGAGAGTGGGTGACTGGTTCGGTCTAAGCCACCAAGTCTAAGATATTTGAGGCTTAAGCCCCATGTAGGGCACCAATAAATTGATGTGCTTATGTTGATGAAGGGGGGGGGGGGGGGGGGAGGAGAGAGAAAGTAAGAAATTTAATCTTCCCCGACTGGAATTATTCCAGTATGCTGATTCCACTCCTGGTGCCTTAAGTTACTGAGTCTCACCCCTGAAATATTGACAGGACGTGTAATGGGTTTACCACAGGCCTGCCATTTTAACAGACTTGATTGGTTTTTACAGATTTTTAACACACTAGGAAAATTTGCTCAAAGTGGCGACACTAGCGCCCACAGCAATGTGTCAGTTTCACTGATGTATTTGTTTGAAAGATTCTAATAATGGAGGTGGATAATTAAGCAAAACAATTTGGACATTCACCATTGCCTCAATTTCGTATGTCCAAAATATTTTGCTTAATTCTTCACTGGCGCCGATACACAGTTATCTACATATTTCTGTTCCTGGCTGTACGATCACATGTAAAGGCCAAGGCCATTATTGAATAGAACCTTTGCCGCGAAAAGCCATTTTACGCATGCAATCTGAATTTGGTGACTGTGTTTTGTGTTCGGCATTGATATCACAATGGTGCGGAAACGAAAATTATCGTTGATACAATTGTATAAACGAAAGTATAAGTGTGAGTGGTGAAACGCATTATGATGGTTTGTACATTCCAAACCAAAACAACTACATTAAATATGTAAATGTATTTCATATCCACCTTTTTTTCTGTAATTTGCAAGTTTTTTAATTCCAAGGATTTTACAGGATTTGACCCAATGATTCTAGGATTTTGCAGGATTTTTATATACAGGAACCAGGATTTCAGCTTCAGGGTTAGTGGCAGCCCTGGTTTACCTGGATGGGTCAAGGATCTTCCCATGCTGGAAGGTTTGGGATTACACCCTTCCGACTGAGAGACTTTGGTAGGGGGAGAAGAATCAAACCCTAGGGTATGTTTGATGAAATAGGTCTCCCTACCATAGAGTTTTATTCTGCTAACCGTGAAGGTTGTCAAAAAAGCGTGATGCCAGTTGTCACGTGTTAAATAAAATTATGGGGGGGGGGGGGGGGGGGGGTGCAACTCTGAATCTAGACTGATTCTGAGAAGTCTGATTTCTATCTCCTTCTATATTGTTCTGGTCTAGTCTGCTTACGAGTTGGGACAAAATCAGGAGATACTGACACTACCTTACGAGGATTTGCTACCTTGGGCGGTAGGTGAATATTGAAGACCTTCCCAACGGCCGTGCGAATCTGGCACAAGGTGAGGGGGTTTTGTACTGGTAGGGTAGGGCTAAATGAAGTGGTTGGTTCAGACGCAGGTAAAGATGGAGCCGGGGTGTCAATGCAGTCGATCGCATGTCAGGGCCAATCTAGGCCAAGTAAAGAATCTCCACCTTGTTTTATAGCCTCAAACTCTGGAGGAATCTCTTTACTTAGTTATACACCTCAACTAAATAACGGTTCATTGATAACACAAGTGGTTGGTCTGTAGCTATTGGTCGGCAGAGTTACTGAACAAATTAAAGCATCTAGTTCTCTTTGTAAGGCCCACCGGGCTGATCCACGTATTTGGCTAGCTTGTCCTTTAGTTGCAAAAGTCATCTCAATAAAATATAACAGTAAAAGGAGTACACTCCCAGTACACCGGGTGGTATCCAAGCTCTCCTGGGTCCGGCCTTATACAAACTGGGACTGAGTTAGTGGATAATTAAATAGCCTGGGGTCCTGGGTTTGAATCCCGCTGGAGGTCAAATGACCTGGACTGTACCTGGATATTCCAGTCGTATTCAGACTGTGGAATGTGACTTATCCCAGCCTTTGCAAGCTGGGGATAATCCAATGATACCCGGTCCGTTTGTACCTGTCAGTAGGAATTTGCTAAATTTAATTGAGCCAATGAAATCTTTACCAAAGTTTATCACTAAGCATGATTCCAGGTTAATAAAGTTACTCAACAAGTACTTTTTCAAACGCTTGTGTTATTTATATGTCTTTTTGAAAAGCAGGGGGATGCGTATATTTGAATGATAGAAGCTAATGTTATGACAGACAAAGGCGACCTGCATAATAAATAAATGATAAATTTATATTTTTGCTTTGACTTTTAGAATTACATGATTCTCAATTGGGGGGGGGGGGGGGGGAGGGTTCAAAAAGGAACTTTGACCCGACCTGCTACCACAGAGGTGATGGGAAAAGGCTTTTCAGGTAGAGAACAGGTAGGGTTTTCGTGATACTTCTGGACGCTGTTGTGGCGGCATCTTCCATGTGCTGCTGAAGGTGTCATGGCAGGTGTATTTGGAGACCATCACCCGTCATGAGTGGTCTGGCGGTTTGAGCTCCTTCAGATTGCCTTCATTCGTTGCAGACTGGGAGAGGTAGGAGTCGAACGGCGTACCCGGAGACTTCACTTCGGTGACCTAGTGGTCATTACCCTATGTCAAATGAGCTTGAGTCTTTGCAGACTGTGAGGTTAGGGTGACAGCCACTTCCCCTTGTAGTGCCCTCAACCTTATTCAGTTGTGGTGACTGTCCTGAGCTGGGATTTGGCACCTCCTTATATACTAAAAATTCTAGCTTGTGGGCTGTCAGAAGGGTGCGGAGGTGACTAGCATTGCTTCACAGGGTAGTTTATGCTGATTCCGCGGCCTAGCTACTCTTTTCTCATCTCCCCGTTGGAGGCTGTTGACATATCTATTGCCTCTCCACGAGACTCTGGCAGCCGTGAAGAGCTTGCAGACTGAGTACTGCCCTCCTGCAGCAACTCTTGGAACATACTTCTCAATGGGCAGTATAGTGATGGCTCGTTGAACAGTACATTCTCTTGGGCTGGAAATAGGCGACGATTGCATGGCGGCTTCGGGTAGAGTGTACAATTTTTATTTCACAGTGTCTGTAATCTCTCACTAGGTTGGGAGGGATCCTGTAGGCACATGATTGATTGAACTGTTGCAATGTGACTTGCCCATATGAGTGTAGTGACTCAATGATGGGGCAAAGTCGTAATGTAGTGTGCACGTGTATGATGCGCAGCAGGAATGCACTATGCATAGGGGTATGCAAAATTTGCACTTGCGATAAAACAAATTTTTATGTTTTAAATCGAATAAACTCTATTTTTAACTTTTCGTGATAATACTACAAAAAAGTTGGGGAAAACACTTTTCAGCTGCAAATAGTGTCGTATCAGTTGATAGCCAGTTTTCCTTCCACAAATTCTCGAGCGTAAGATAATATTAATTAAATAAGGGAATAAAGAAGCTGAGAAATTAGGTTATACCTCGCTTAACTGCTAGGAAATCACCCTATTGACGAATATTCCATAGTATTTCGCTGAGCAGAAAAGATACAGGCTTTCGTTATATTTCAAAACATTTATTCTCTATTGACACAGAAACACTATATAAGTAGCCTTAGTTAACGACAAAATCACTTGTTTAACCTCGGATTACGTACGTAACATAAATACAAAAATCCATAGTGATCATACAGTGCTGCTGTTAGTAACTTTAAAAATTTTCCATGATTTCGAGTATTGATAGTAGCGCTGTGAAAGATCACTGGTGGTCATATTGCAACATTGTGTGCCTGCGACAAACAACAAATCATTCTTTTGGATGTTTCTACAATTGTTGACATATTTGGTTGATGCATCTTTAAATTTTGTATTGCCACCTGTTCCGGTTGGGCTGATATCGCTTCTGGGGTATGGGTGAAGGTAGTTTTTTATATATATATATATAAATTACGTCATACAGTGCCTCTCTCTCTCTCTCTCTCTCTCTATATATATATATATATATTATATATATATATATATATATATATATATATATATATATATATATATATATATATATATATTATAGAGGGGGGGGCACTGTATGGCGTAATTTTTTTTTTTTTTTTTTTTAATGCTGAAACCCACCATAAATGCAAAGCAATGTGCTGCAGAATTTTTAAAACATGGCTTGAATGTAAGTGATTATAAAACTATATTTTGTAAATTTTGCAACGCATCAGTGACTTGGGACCGTAGAGCTTGTGCATAAAAGCATATTAAAAGTGATAAAACAAAAAACAATCAGCTGAAAATTTAAAGTTCAAGTTTATAGTCTTTATGTCTCATTTAACACAGTGTTACTATTATTTTCCTGTGGTTTTGTTTGTATTTACATAGTTAACTGTTAACCAAAAATAGCACCGATTTTTAAGAATAATAACCTTGAATTATGTATAAAAATAAACACCCAAAGTGCATGCCCCTAACTATGCGTCAATTTTTAGGTTATACAAACCTAAAAACATATTTCCACATAATCACTTAATAGTATTTATTCATGTTTCCCACCATAAAAACCATTTTGGTTGAAATAACATACTCATCCTTTTATATTTTGATTTTTTATGCCGATGCTATTGAGGTTAGCAAAACACTTCCATTCAACTCCCGTTTTACAGGGGGTGGTTTAATGTGGTTGTGGTTTAACCATGAAGCCACCAGTTCAAAGTAAAATATTGAACAGTTGCCACCGGTCAAGTAATTTTAATTGTGTGTTTTGTGCTTGTTGTAAAAAGTTAACATATATTTATATTGTATGTGGTTCCTTGATGAAAATCGTAGGCTTTGTTACTGTACATATATGTATTCATTTTGATAGAGACATGTCTTTTGAATACTCTAATATCCTGGAAGGCCTTTTACAAAACCTCTTTGTCACAAAATACAGTATTTACTCGAATCTAAGATGCCATCAATTCTAATCTCCACTTAGCTTTTTGGGAGAAATCCTGGGAAAATATGATTAGTAAGCATATGATGCTACAGATTAAACCACCACTTCATTAGAAAATTTAATTTCTGTAGAAAGTTTAATTTTGCCTTTTAATATAAATAGTTTGCCATCAAAACAAGTATATTTTTCTCTATAAAAAGAGAATATTGTGCTTTTGGAAGCGAGTAAAATAATTACATTATGTTGATGTGTGACAGTCTAGGGAGATGGACGTCACTCCAAGAGAGGGGAAGTTTTTAAATTTTGCACGTGGTCAGTTCTGCAGGTAAGGGGCAGACTCTACTGCGGAGGCATCTGTAAAATGACTGGCCGACCTCACGCTGGTCCCTTATATAAGGTAGGGCATGTCGGGCACCTGTTAGGTACAAAGTCTGTGAGGGCAAGGTGATGCCTCTGGATATTGGACACATGAGAGTGGGCTAGCTTACCACTGGTGTTGCTACCTTGTGGCAGATGCTGGCCCTGGCTGGTAGACTTCAGCTCCAGCTGGAGTGGATGGCTGAATAGGCTGGCTCTGATGTCAGCTGCTGGTGACCTGGGTGCCGGCTGGCTGGCGGGCATGTGGCCAGCTGGTGCTGGTTCCTCGCTGTTGTCATCCGGGTCAAATAGTTCCACTCCCGAGGAGGGAGTGTACCCCTGGTGAAACAATTCGACAGCGGGGTGAGCAGCTCTGGGAATCCGAACTGGGAGGCCAAATAGTTTGGCAGGGAGAGTAGCAGAGTGAGGCTCCACTAGTTGCCGGGCAGCTTGTTCTCTCTCCCTTAGAGATTTACAGCTGAGGGCTTGTGTGTTTTGATTACTTTGGGGGTGCCGAGATGCAAGGATTAAAGCTGTCCTTGGGCTGTTCCTCGTGCTTCCTCATCGGTGAGGGAACATCATGAACAGCAAAGGTGCTAATGTTCATCCTTTAGAGTGCAGCAGGCAACAAACCCCTACCAAAAGTGTACTCCAGAAGTACATGGGTCAAATCTTGTCAGGCCTGGTACCCCCTCTGGCGAGTTTATGCGCTCTGGAGGGAATGGGTTAGCTGACGTAGTTGGCCCAGATGCTTTGTCGTGTGTCTTTCTAGTGGTTAGGACTCCACCGTACTTGCGCACCAGGTACCTTTACATACTGGGTCCATAGTATGGATGGTGGTTGAACTTGTTCTTGTGTGTGACATACGTGCAGTCCTGGTTAGAGGCTTCCCGCAGTCCTAATCTACGTTGGAAACTTATTTACAATTTGCGTTCTCCTGCCGCTCCCTTCAAGGGTAATGTTTACCAATTTGGGGAAAAGGCACATGTTCACCATAGAGCATGGAAAGAAAGAAGGTAGTTATACTACGTGTTTTATTCCTGTGAGAATAGAAACACTGTGACCTGTACTACCTCTTATCTCTACACACACTAGGTGTTCAATGGACTTTGTACAAGAGAAAGACAGGTGAAGGTGCCTGTCGGCTCAAAGAACCTGGCTTGCAGAGTGGATGAAAGCTGACACTTTCGGTAATCTTTAACCACATCCCCTTTAGGTTTGGGTCAGGTGGCGCCGCTGCTGCCATCTCTTGGCAGGGTAGCAGCGGACTGCATCCGCTGCTCACTTAGGGGAGAACTTTTGTGTGCCTGCGGCTGCTTTTCAGCATGTTTACAAGTGGTGGGGAAGATGACGTGACTTCTATCATTGCATCCACGTCGGTGCTGGCCTTGGAGGCGGCCAGTCACAGTTCCATTCCCCTGAGAGCACATGGTGTGCACGTGATGATACGGAGTTGAATATTATTAATGAGAAGGAAGCATCATGCTTTAATTACCCCCTCTCCCTCTCTTTTGTGACGGAGAATAATCTCGGCAATTCTGGGTGAAGTGATGTAGTCAGACAGACCCCTTAATGTAGTTGTTTGGCATCTGGTGCGGCCGCTCTTTTGTGCCTCTTGGCTACGCTGGGCAGCGCCACGGTGCACATCTTGCCGGGTTGCCCTGTCTCTGTATCTTTCTTCCGGGTGATGGTCTGGCTGCTTTTTATCGCTACCCCTCTTTGTGTGTGAGTGTGTGTCACATGGCGGGAAATTGGCTGAATGAACCAACCCTTTCAGGTCGAGAAAGAAAGTGTTGTGCTCACACTGAACAGCTGATGGCCGAGGGTATTTACATATGGCAAATTACAGTTTGTTTCCTGCAATAAAAGATGCAATTTTACGTGCAACACATATTGTAGAGCACTCAGGGAATAAAGGGCATTAGCCCAAACTCACATGGGCTTTTTTTTTATCTGTCTCCTGCCATGGCACTGAGGGTGAAGTTATTAGCAGGCTGCTCTCTAACCTCTCCTATTTGTCGCAGGGCAGGGACACAATAGGTGTGGCACTGGGTTCTAACCTAAGTGGGGTACCTTCCCCTTTTACTAACTATACAAACCTGTTCAACAAAGTAAGTTACACTTCAAATAATCAACTAAATTAAACCTAATAAAAATTACGTTCAGTGACCTACATTAGCCAACACAAAAAAAAAAACATGGCACTTTACAACTACATATTACTGAAATAGAACATATTTATATTTTACAATATACACAATTTTCTCTCTTGGTTGATATTTACAGTCTTTTCCCAACCTAGTAGTTATCCGCCAGTACTTCTTGCATATACGGCAGTTGACCTACTTAGTTTGTTTCCTGGGGCATGCCGCTGTAAACTGTCATTGGAGTTGGCGTGCTTGTTCCAGGGACAGGCTTTATCCTTATAACTTTCTTTATGGTCATACTGTTCTGGTCGGCACGTTGCTTCTACATACACGCTGCTTTATTTTATAATACCGTGATGTCTGTTCCTCTCGGTAAACCCCAGATTAATATTACTTAATCACTTTAGAGTTCTGTCTTTTTTAATCTATATCACTTTTCTCTCCTTATTGATTTTATGGTCACTTATTGGTGTGTCTCCGTGATGGCAAAACTGCGTGTTTAGGTTAAGACCACATGAATTTACGGATCTGCCTCCACTTTTCTCTCGGTACCTGCCACCTTGGATTTGAAAGTTCATGCAGCAAGCGTGTGGAGGTAATTCTCACATCTGAGGCTTGGCACCGTTAACCTGGCATGGAAACTTTGTCCTCATAGAGCAGGGTTGATGGTTCAGTACCCATTTGCACCTCGCCTGTCGGACTGGGTTTCTCTGGTTTGACTACCCGGCTGAGTTCATCTGCTTCAGCTTCTACGTGAGGCGGAGGCAAGGGCTGGAAATCACCCTGGGCCTCGCCTGCGGAGTCATGCACCTCTGTCCTGTCTCAATGAGACAGATCGGCACCGCCGTCTGGCACTGCATCACTGCTGGGTGCATCTTCATTTGGGGAGCAGGAGCATATCTGCGTCAGATGGGGCTCGCGGTCCAGTGGTGATGGCCACGAGAGTTGAGACCAGCTGGGCCAGGAACTCCCCGTGGTGATCTGGGTGGCTGGTATCTAGATGGTGTACAGGGTATTGTCTGGATGGACATCACTCCCTTCAGCGGCCTGTAGATTTCTGTGGTGGCGACTCCCATAACTGTTAGCTCTCCAGCAGTGACTGATAACGATGACCCGTCGTCATCATCTTGGGGTTGATCGTCGCCGGCTGTGGGCATACCTCACTGAACTGGTACTTTTCTTCGTAGGTGGCTGGGTCCTGGTAGGGGCTCAGTGTCGACTGGCTCATCCTCCCAAGGTACGTCTGGAGCCTCGTCCGCAGTGGTTGTTTCTGGGGGGCAGGGTCTCTTCTGACCTCAGGTTGCTTTTTGTACTCTACCATAGTTGTCTTCCATGCAGTAGACATTTTATTGCCTCCCAACGACAGTGTAAGGGTCCTCTCATTTTTGTGCCTGACTGGTACTGAACTGGTCCTTGGCTCGGTTCAGTGGGTGGTTCTGGAGGAGCACCTTTTCTCCTATATCAAACTGTTTTATTCCAGTTTTGGGTTTGGGGTACTTGTGTTCAATATATCTTTCGTGGGCTTCTCTGGCTTTGTGGGTGCGATCTTGTGCTTCCGTTCACACAGTCTCAGGTTGGGGCATAGTGGCATGTTTTGTCTGCGATTGCCAATCCCCAGGTCTGGGTGGAGTTTGGCCGAACAACAACTCGCTGGGTGAAGTGTTAATGGCCTCATTATTTCTCCGCCTCAAGGTGAATAGTATATCTGGCAGATGGGTATCCCAATGTTTGTGGTCGTTTCCCACAATGAGTCGAAGGCTCTTCAACTCTGGTTCCTCCGCTCAGTGGGGTTAGATTGTGGGTGATATGGCAAGGTTGTCCATGTCTCTACTCCCCATTTATTGCAGGCCTTTTTCCAAGCCACGCTGGTAAATTGAGTCCCATTATCTGTCAGGATCACTTGGGAGTATCCCCAGCAGGGAAATATCTCTGTCTCAAATTTTCAAAGGATTCCCTTGGTCTCTAGGCTGGGTAGAGGAAAAGCTCCCACCCATCTAGAGAACTGGTCCATGATTACCCAGGTTCCTGTGGCAGGAACAAACCAACGAGTCGCACAGTTCATACCGGTGGGGTACATTGGGGAGCAGGCATTTTACCTCCCGGTCTTGCTGTTGATGGTAGCTCAGGGTATACCGTATTTACCCAAAGGAAGACGACCCTGAATTTAAGATGGCCCCTTCATAAAAAAATATTTTTGAGGGAAAAATATTTAAACCTGAATTCAAGACTACCCCTGTGAAGTGCTAAAAAAAATTATTTAGGTTGAAAGTATTTTTGCATGAATTTATGACAAACCCTTCAAGAAGAAATGCTATTATATGAATAATTTGATATATTTTACGTACTTTTAAAGAAAAGCTAATCATAATGAAATAGGTGTGTCTAACTTGACTGTATGGTAGCATCATCTTTCTTACACTGTAAAACTTTTGTGGGTGATATATGTTTGTGACTTGAGCCATTTTGCTTCCCTGCAAAGCGCTTCCTCTTTACTGCTGAGTGACATCAGATAAGGGGACCCTTGTCAAAGTTGACAAGTACAATCTCAGCACTACAAAAATACGTACAACCATAGGACACATGGTGTTTAAGCATGAAAAGCCTGTTGTCAAAATCCTCTGTCTCATGGCATGCCAATTACGGAGGACTAACTGCTACCCGAGTAAAAAATCATGATTAGAAGCCCCTAGTAATGTTGTGCATGTAACACAAATTTAAATACTCAACTAGCAATGTCGCACGTTCATGGTATTTGTGCCTAGGTTTTGAATTGTAGACGACCCCTAATTTTTCTTCTATTGCTATTCTGTCAAAAAAAACCTCTTCTTCCTTTCGGGTAAGTACTGTACTTGTTTGTCTGCAGCTGCTGCAGTTGAATCACCACCTTGGGTGTAGGTGGGGGGGGGGTCATCTCCCAAACTTCCTCCTCCTCCTCTGTTTTTTTTTTTTTTCTTCCCCCATCGGGCTGATGGAGAGGACGACAGTGTTGGACTTTGAATATGAATTTAGTGAGGAAAGTGGCTCAGCAACTGAGTTTTGCCTTGGTGTACTTATATTCGTGTAGCCACTTGAGGGCTTTGCTGTCTGTCTGGAGGATAAAGGATTGTCCCTCGAGGTGGTAGCGTTTTTTGTGCATGGCCCAGATGATGGAAAGACACTCAGCTTGTTAATATGGTAGCGCTGTTTGGTGACTTTAAGCCTTGTGCTGGCTTACGCGAATACCTGAGTTATATTGTTATCTTCTGGGTATAGCACCGTGCCGAGTCCAGTTTGACATGCGTCTGTTTGCAAAATCAATGGCCTTCTCTCTTGTGAGTGGTGGAGTACTGGTATCATTTGGAAACTTCCCTTGAACTCCTAGAATGCAGTTTGCTGGTCGGTTCCTCACTTATAGCGGGTTTCTTCTCCAGTATCTGGTTTAGGGGCTGCATCAGCTGGGCAGTGTTGGGTATGAAGTTGCATAATCAGTTGCACGTGAGGAATTTTTGCAGTTGTTTCTTGGTCTGTGGTTGTTCTGCTTCGAGGATAGCCTTGATCGATCCTTGTTGTGGGTGATCCCGTTCTGGGAGACGTGGTGGCTGTGGGGTAGTTTCTTCTGGTATCCGTTAGCTCATGAATTCTTCTGGAGTATGTTAAGCAATTGTTAAAATTCTGGGGTTTTAGTGGTGGTTAATTTCTTTAGGTTTTACCATTGGAGTTTCTGCCTCTTCCCTCATATGGTCCCAGTTTATGGTGGCACATTCTCGATTGCCAATATAGATATCCTTCTGTCCACAAATTTATAATGCAGTGTTGGCTCTGTAGCCACGGTTGTCCCAATATGAATTCCTCCCCAATGTGAGGTGCTACAAGGAATTCTGCTTGGTGGTCATACTTTCCAATCTTAAAATAAAGATTTACAGTGCCTTCTATTTTAAGGAGTTGGTCGGGTTGGGCCATATGCACCCTTCTCTCTTCGGTTCGTAGCATGGCTAGCTGGCCAGCAGTAAGTAGGTCATTTCATATGAAGTTACCAGTGGCCACTGTTTAGCAGTGCTACTGCTGTTTTACCGTTGATGGCCACTTAACATGTGAACGGCAGGGGTGTACTTGTTGCTTCCGGAAGTGGTGGTCCACTTGGCACCCCAGTCCGGTCTTTTTTTTTTTCCTAGTCCTTGGTTCGATCCGGGTTACAATTATTTTTGGCTGTGGGTTTCGTTGGCTTCCCGGTTAGGATTTGGTCCCCCAGTTTCTTTTTGCGAATTTCTCTCAACCTGTTTTACCAGGCAGTCCCGGTTGAAGTGGAAGCCTGGACAGAACCAACAGTTAGGCAGCTTGAGCGTTGGTACTGGGGCTGGGTCGGCTTGTGGTACCGGCATCTTGAGTTCCTCTTTCGGTTTGGACGCGTTCTAAGGCGTCTTGTGCCTTATTAAGTTTGGTTTCTCGAGCCCACTCTATGAGTTTGCCCACTGTTTGTGGGTGCGGGATTTGCAGCAAGTTTTGGACATTAGAAAGCAGCATTCGTGTGAGTGCTCTTATGCATCCCTCCTCGGTACCTTAGGGCATGATACGCCAATACATATGAACTTTACGTCTGATGAAGATCTCAGCTTCATCGTTGACTGTCTGTTATTTGCTATGGAATTTTTAAGTTAACTGGGTGACCACCTCCTCCCCTGAGAACTGAGTCGCGAGTCTGCTGCACAGCTGTTCCCATTTCGCAATGAACTCACCATAGCGATTCCATCATTCAAGAGCTTTCCCCGACAGCTGCTTATGGTTGTAGGTCACCCATTGCTTAGTTGGAATGCAACAGGCTTTAAATTTCCTCTTGCATTCTTCAGTGAACATGGCAGGGTCTTTTTGTGGGTGGCCGGTGAACTCTGGCAACTGCAGCTCATTGGCATGTCTAGCTGTACTGGTAGCGTGGTATCCTGGGTTGCTAGGTCTGTATTCCTGTGCTCAATGACACACTGAGCAGTGGTAAACTAGCCATGGCTGCGTAATTCTCTCGTCAGGCCAGCCTAGGCAGACGTAATGTAAGGGCTAGGTGCATGTTGCGCAACACACCGTATTAATACCCACCCTTCATAGTTGTACAGTCGCATCTGGCAGCTTGCTGTAAGTGGTAGGCTTCGCAGTGGTAGTCAAGGCCAACTGTATATCTTGGCGCGTTGTTTCATCCCATACAATGATAGTGATAACTTGTCTGGCAGTGAGCGCACTGGATGGTGTATTGACCTAGGCCGGTGCACGTGGGCTGTCGCTACCTTTCATTCACATTTTCTCCTGATCCGTTGTAATTTTCCCTCCTTTGGACATAATGGGGGTTAAGTTGAATGCCACAGGGTGTTTCGAGACTTCCTGAAGTCTGGTCTGGTTTCTCAGTCGTTTAGCCTGGCTCGTCCTCTTATCTCAGGTCATGCTGATCTTGTCATGCTAATCAAATGCAGTTAAACTAGATGTGATCCCGCTTAAAAAAACCTTCTTTAACCTTCTTTTGACAAGTAATGGCGTAGGGAGAGGGACGTCATTGCAAGAGTGGGGAAGTTTCTTAATTTTTCGTCAGGTCAGTTGTGCATGTAGGGGGTGGACTCTACTGCGGAGGCATCTATAGAATGACTCGCCAACCTCGCGCTGATCCCTTATATAAGGTAGAGCACGTCGGGCGCCTATTGGGTACAAGGTATGTGAGGGTGAGGTGATGTCTCTGGACATTGGACACATAGTGCGAGCTAGCTTACCACTGGGGTCGCTCCCTTGTGGCAGGCGCTGGCCCTGGTTGGTAGACTTCAGCTTCAGTTGGAGCGGACGGTTAGGCAGGGGGACTCTGCTGTCGCCTGCTTGTGACCAGGGTGCCAATTGGCTGGCGGGCATGTGTTCGGCTGGTGCTGGTGCCTTGTTGATGTTCTCAGGGTCGAATGTTCTATTCCCAAGGGCAAAGTGTACCCTTGGAGAAGTAGTTCGACGGCGAGGTGAGCAGCTCCAGGAACCTGAACTGGAAGGCCAAATAGGTTGGCAGATAGGGTAACAGAATCAGGCTCCACTAATTGCCGGGTGGTTTGTGCTCTCTCCCGAGGGGACTTACAGCTTACTTAGGGGTCAAGAATTGCAGCTGTTTTCCGGACATTCCTCCTGCTCCCTCATTGATGAGCGAACGTCGTAGAGAGGAAAGGTTCTAATGTTTATCCTGTAAAGTGCGGCAGGCAACAAACCTCTAGCTAAAGTGAGCTACAGAAGTACCTGGGTAAAGCCTCGTCAGGCATGGCACCCCCTCTGGCGAGTTTATATGCTGTTGAGTGAATGGGTTAGCTGACTTAGTTGGCCCAAATGCTTCGTTGTGTGCCTTTCTTGTCATACCAGGTGCATAATATAGGTGGCCATCAAAATTGTTCTTGTGTGTGATGTATGTGCAGTCCTAATTAGGGACTGCCCGCAGTTTTACTCTATGTTGGAATCTTATTGCCAATTCGCAGGCCCCTGCCGTTTTCTTCAAGGGGGACACTGACCAGTTTAGGTAAAAGTCCCATGTTCACCATAAAGCAAGGAAAGATAGAAGTTAGCTAGATTATGTGTTTTATTCCCGTGAGAACAAAAACACGGTGACCCTACTACCTCCTACCTCCTCTACACTCACTAGATGTTCAATGGACTTTTGCACAAGAGCAAGATAGGTGAAGTTACCTGTTTATTTGAGGAGCCTGGATTAAAGAGTGGACGAGAGCTGACAATTAAGTAGTTGTGAAAACAACAGACCCTAATTGTGGCTGGTAGTCCTGAAGGGACCCAGGGCACTATGTGTTGTGTACGTGTCTGGTTTGTTGGTGCTTGACGGTAAGTGTCAGGGGGTTAGCGACGACTTTTCCTATTTGGCTGTGGTGTTAGGGGAGGCATCATCGGCTGAAGAACTAGTAGAAGACTGGAAGGTCTAGGAGATTCCTGAGGAGGATTGTGGCTTTGAAGTAGAGACCCTCGACATGACTTGTGCTGAGGTAAGCTATGTGGACAACTGGTGTTTCTGCTGGGTGCACAGAATTATATTCTTGGCAGGAGGGGTCCCGCAAGCTTCATTTACTTTCAGTAATCGGTAATCTTTGACCACTTCCCTTTCAAGTTTGGGCCGGGCACCGCCGCTGCTGCTTTCTCTTAGCGGGGTGGCGGCGGGGGGTTTTGAACATGATTGCGGGCTGTATTCGCTACTTGCTTAGGGACAAACCCTTGCATGCCTGCGGCTTCTTGTCAGCTGGTTTACAAATTGCATGGGCGACAACGTGACTTTGTATCATTATGTTGGTGCTGGCCTTGTAGGTGGCCAGTCTGAGGTTGATTCTCTTTGGGGCACGTGGCACACACATGATGATGTGGAGTCGAATATTAAAAATGAGTAGGAAGTGTCACGCATCAACGTACTTTTCTCCAGTGGCCTAAGTTAATGCATCAATTTTAGATAGCTTTACAGCTACTGTATTTCTATTATGTGCTTTAAAAATAATCACATTTGTTTCAAATAAACAAAATACTACACCATAAATTAAGCATTTCATTTAATCCCATTGTTCAGCAGATGTGGCATGGCCGGTGCACACACAATCATTTCAAACGTTAGTCTCAGCCGTAGTTTTTGTATTGGAAACTGAAACGTAGCATAAACCACCATTATTTATATTACAGTATCATGGTCAGAAAAAAAAAAAAAACAATTGTATGTCTGTATTTATTTTCCTGTGTCTCAAAAAATCACAATTTTTTTAAAATTAAATATCATTAATTCCAAAATATGACATAGGGGTTGACAAGGTCAATTGCCATAAAGTAACGTGATTTAACAGGTGTGTAAGAATTTGGAGGGGAGGGCAGCCGCCAGTTATCAGGAGTCTGCGGGCATGATCTGTAGCCTGCCAGGTTCCTACAGACCACACCCATGAACTGCTTGCCTCCCCTCTTCTAAGTTTGCATGAAATTGGTATTGCTCTCAAAAGTGCGTGGACTGCTTTCATGTTCAGTATTAATTACATATTTTTATGTACATAAATGCATACTCCACAGTGAACATTTGATACATCTGCATGTACTGTCACCATCATAATACTGTGTTAATAAGTGTGATTTTTGTAATACTCTACAGAAATCAGATACGTCTCTTCAAAGCACTTCAACATGCAGAGATATATATATATATATATATATATATATATTTGCTGTTCACGATTACAGTGACTACATGATGTTTTTTTATATATTGTGGAAACACTGTAGACTTGTGTAGTTTATGTGAACATTAACTGAAATTGCTTGGAAATGTTTTATTGTTGTGAGATGGAAGGATAAGCAAATGGAAGAAAGAAGAAGTTACAAAGAAATTTCAAAATTCTCACTTTACCATAAACAGTCAAAGGTCACAATCAATTAACTCACAGATTTTACTGGTCAGTTATTTCAGTAGTGCTAGGTACTGTTCCAATTCTGCTGATGACCACTGATGATCCTTAGCTCTCATTTCTGCGGTCTGCTGGGTGGCACTCTGTGCAAGGCTAGATTAATTTCTGAAAGCACTTATTTTACTGGGGCTAAAGAGGTCGTGAAATGCCAGTGAAACAAATGTTGGCAGGCAATTTGAGCCATACGTTCTCCAAAATATTTACGGATGTGCATATGGTACCATCATTAAATACAAAATATATATTCCTGATTGAAGTTCCACACTAGCAATGCAAAAATTAACTTGAAACAGAATTTATGTTACTGTATAACATTAATTTTCTTTAGTCAAACAAGTGTCAGTAAATTTTTTTATTTTAAATAGTCTCTTAAATTAAAAGGAAAATTAAAATTTCAATGTTATATTGGTAAGATAATACTTTTTCTTAATTTTAATGAATATCACTTCCAAGAGTTCTAAAACTATGACCTTACTAATAAAGGAAATATTTGCTCTTTTCTGTAGGGTGTTCCCTTACTACTGATGAACACTGGTAAACCATCAGTGATATTGGTGCTTTTTAGCAGTGATGTATCACAGCCTAAATATAATGCTAAAATCTGGCTCTCTTTCCACTCAGTTTACCAAAATCACAAGTCCGTATAGATAAATCCTAATCTTAATAACACAAGCAAAGTGAAAAAGCAAGAAAGTGAGAGCTTAATGGCATATAGTAAGACAAACCGGTGATGGCCACCGTAATTTCTCATCATTGGTGCTAGGCTCCTCAATGGGGCTCTTGTCCTCCCAGCTGTAGGTCATTTGAGTATTGTGGGTTGGGAGCGGCTAGCCTCCTCTGCCCACCAGCCCATAACAATTATAATTTGCAAGTGCAGATCATGGTAGTCACATCATGCATGTAAACACCTTAGTGATAGAATGTGGGTAAAGTAAATAGCTATTGGCAAGCACAGCCAGCAAAGCCGAGGGAGTTATATCTATTTTTAAGATATATACTGCTTCCAGTACAGTGAATTTTCGAAAACACTGAATAAATTCACGGAATTCAGTGCATTTTAACATGGGAATGGGTAAGACATAAAATAAGAGTAAAAACAATCCACCCTATAACTTGAAACAATGCATAGGCCAAGTGGTGTTATGAAATTGTTAGAAATACAAATGTGTTGTTATTAAGTTATTTTTATTCTTGTGTACTCAAAGGGAAAAGAAAGTGATGGATTTCAGTTACTATTTAATGTTTAAGATTGTGTCTAGTTGAGATGTTTTAGACCTGAAACTATTACTCCTGATTCACTGCCAATTTTACTATGAGTATTGCAGTTAGTGCTTTCGTTAAAATGTACATATGCAGTTAGTCAGTGAATTTTTTCTAAGGTTGATTTCAAGAATGCTCACTTTATCTGTCTCTATTTGCATCCAATTAAAATGGCAGTATTTTTGATGCAACTTGCCTAAATACCCTTTTATGGAGCTAACCATTATTCATATGCTGTAGGGAAGGACCTCCCAATAGCTTTCTGGTGCTTCTTGGGAACAAAATATTTATTTCAAAATCTGTTGCGTGGACCAATATACATTCAACTTGGTTGCATCAAAACATAGCATGTAGGCCTCAGGCAGACGTATACTTCAAGGAGTGTGTAGCGAGGTGAAGATTGAGCAGCAGCAGAATGCAATGATGGATGAAATGGGAGTGCGCCATGAAAATTAACCGGCCAACAGCAACAGCTGCCACATTTCTCACATACGAGAATGAGTGACCCAGCCAGGAACGGAACCCATTTTGGAGACAAATGGTCTAACCACTTCACCACCACAGACCTGCATGAAATTATTAGGCTGCTATGGAAATCTAGTGATTTTTGGCTACAAATAAGTGTACATCTGCTACACTTCTGGGTTGCTTGAATGAAAAAAAAATTAATTTTTACATTGCTGCAATTTTTTTTTTTGCAGGTGTAGAGAACAGCAGTGCAAACACAACACCAGAAGACGAAGTATTTCCCAGTTCTGCAGAGCCCAATCTGTCGGAGAGGCAGAATCAAGGTACATTTAGAGAAATTGATTGTATGGAATTTATGTATTCACATTTGTTATTCTATTGTGTACTGATTGGACTGAATGGTATTCAGAATTTGCTACCCTGTTTCAGCTAACCAGCCTTATGTATGACTTAGGTGTAGGATATTTAAAATCTTATATTCCGTGTTTAAAGTCTCACTTTAATTTTTTAATTTTTAAAGTGCTGAAATGCTAATGAATAAATAGTAAGTACATAAAAATAAATAATTGCTATCTTTGTTTGGTCTAAACTGTTTTATACGAAGGCTAAAACTTTTAAAACATGAAGTTTACCAATGAAATTTGGATGCAGTTGGCAAACTTATTTAAAATAAAACCGTTAGGGCCTATACTATAAATAAATATTAAAACCACCCATCTCGTAAACATTAAATAATCAATAATTCAGTAATATGTAAAAATCAGTACATAACAAATAATATGCCAAATATACTGCGACCTAGTGTCAGATTCTGAAAGCTCACTTCAGACAACGCATTTATTTGAACTGCATCAATGTGATGTCACTTGACGCCGAGTTTCAGACGTGTGCTTTTCAAAATGCTATTTTCATGTACCTCTAATAAAGTGATGCACGATAGTCTGAAGGGCTAATGCACGTCTGCATTTACTAGGTTTTAATTTTATGCCAGGTCAGGCACACATGCTCGGAGTGCAGCCCGTAGTGAGGCATGGTGTACCTGATCTGGCGCTTGGCCTTACTGTTCAACTTGAATAGGATAGGGTGGATAGAAGCCTACAAGGTACGTAATATAGCTGGGCTAAGTACGACTTGCGGTTGTTTGGCATCGGCGGGGGCACTGGCTTACCTCTGATGTGTCTTACTGGTGGGGGCCAAGTACTTATAGGTGGAGGTCCTGGGTTCGGTCTCCTGACCAGATTGGTTGATGGAGTTGGTGTTCCCTGGGTGCCTCCGGTGGGTTGCCGACTCCTCGTAGCATTTTGAGAAGTAGTTTTTAAATTTTTGTAACTTATTTAATGACAAACAGTAAAAAGTTAAAAATTTTAGCAAACCTTTTTCCACCAATATCAGTTGGTAGATATCATATGTCTACTAAGAAATCTGCAGTTCATATACCTATTTGTTTTGTAGTAATTCATGTTAATGCATTACACAGGATGTTTATTTCATTAGCCAACAAAGCATTTCAGAAACTCTCAAGTTAGAATTAACTGGTAGGTCTTCATAATCAGAAAACATACACAATTGAAGGTGGGGAAAAAGGCTTCCTTCTCTTTTACTGCATCTGTTGTATAGCATACATTACAGGTTTTACTAATTATTTTATCATGAAAGCAGTCCACTGTGAGCAGGTTGATGCATGACATCTTTTCAACTTATTTAAATTTACTTCTGCTCATCTTCACATCCCAACGGAGTTTGATTGGCGCTGTACAATCTTCCAGACATCAAGAACTTGTATTGTTTACCCAACTTTAAAAGATGCATACTCATTTACTGTTCACCGGCCGAGCCACCAAGATAATGCTTCAAGGTCACCTAGTACTATAGCGTGCAGAGGGATGGCACTGCTAGCATGAATCATCGAGACATGCAGCAGCTGGAACTTCAGCCGGCCAGTAGCGTCACATGCCCAGAATATGCAGCCTCCCCCCCCAACCCTCCGCCAGGTCAAGGGTGAGCCTGGACGGCATATGGCCTTTGGAACGCCAGTCTGTCATGTTCCTTCACCGCACTCGTGGTGCCAAAGCACAGGTCCTGAGATCCCCCTCTATGTCTTCGAAGATGTCTCTGCACCTCACAACAATCATCCGGAAGCTCCCTACATTTGAGTCATCGAACACTTAAACACCTTTTGGTCCCTTCAGGACAAACCAAGTAGCGTTAGTTGAAGTTAAGTTATTTTCATAGCCACTTTTCCTACTTATCCCATTAGATTAGAAAACAGGTCTTCTTCACTTGTCTAAGCGTAGCCAGTTTCTGGTAACTCTTGTTGATAAAAGGTATTACAACCCACAGTGTTTATTTCCGCATATAAACAAACACGTTTTACCCACTTAGAATATTATTACCATAGTGTTAGAACCTTATCCAGTAACATCAGGTCCGTCGAGGGACAGGAGACTAGGAATATTTTCTAAATCAGTTTTCCGAACATAGCATAGGACTGCGAGTTTTTCAAACGTACCCCGGGTGTGTCTGCTCTCACACCCACCAAAACACTTGGACCGTGACATGTCTCCTTAGTTAATAGGATGTCACGTGTCAAGAAGTTTTCTGGTGCCCAATGTGGGGCCTTGTGACTTGATTACCATAACTAATTGGGCAGAACCAGGCCAGCACGACCCCGACTTTGGGGAGTCTTGAAACACTCCGTGGGGCTCAAGAAACCTAGCAATCATTTCAGACACAGATGTGAACGATCTTGAGCAAGATGAAGTAAATATATCCTATGCCATACCCAAACGTTGCCGTAAACCCTATTGTCCCAGCAAGAGTGCACATTGCCATTGTAACATTCATTACGTCTGCCTAGGCTGAGCAGATGAAAGGAGATACACAGATGGGCTGGAGTTTAGGTGCGAGGAGTGCCACACCAGACAAACAACTTATTGCAACTGGATAACGTGCCCAGGACAGGGGATCAACATAGTCTGCACATTGGGTGGCCAAAAGAGAGAGTAGTCAGACCCAGTTTAGTATACCGCTGTGAGGTATGTCGGCGAGCCGCCAAAAACCATCCACACAATCCTGGGCCAGCCACTACCACCACCACCGGTGCACAGGGGAAACCCAAATCCCCAAATTTGCGGGACTTCCACATGAGGACCCACTTGTGTTCACAGCTGAATGCGAAAATGAATTTTGCAACAATGAAATTCCGTCAAAACAATGGGTGAGCACAGCACAAGCGAAACTCAAGGCCAAAGACCTTGAATGGTGGAACAAATGTGGCAAGTTCATCACTGAGTGGGAACAACTGAGTAGCTGCCTTGCCCCCCTGTTTACCGGTGAAGAAGTGCTAGCCAACCTCACTACGGGCTTTTACAGCTGTACACAAACCCCATATAAGGAAGCAAAAATATTAGTCCTAAGCAAGGTGTAAATGTTTTGGCAAATATTCCCAGACAAAAGCGAAGAGAGCTGTGTGTGACATGTGTCCCTCATCTTGCTACCCTGCGACATGTGACCGGCATGTTGCTACCCAAGCTCAGGCTCAGAAACCTGCTACTGATACCTAAGCCGCTTATGGTAGACGAGTTAGTAGAGAGAGTAAAGGGAACCAGCTGCAACTTCAAAGCACAGGCTATATTGGACCGACCAAAAAGCAGCAGAGTCGGAAAAATCACCTGAACGAAGAGGGAATCTCCCCTTCCCCTTCCCCTTCCCACCACGCACCCACCCACTCCAAAACTTCCGAAATGCGGGTTCTACTTAGAACATCATTTCGACAAAGACTGCCTGGACCGGCTGACAGGATGGGGATGATTGGGGAAGGGGACACAACCCAAGCAGCAGATGCAATACGGCAACCAGCCGATAAGAAATCCATTCCGCAGGTGGGAAATGCCGCGGCCGGCGGGTGAAGCGGGCCAACTCTACTGGACATCAAGGGCCCACAATACAACTCCTGGATGAAGGAGTGGAACTGCCAGAAGCGCCCCACATTGAAGTCAGAATCAATGGGAGAAAAGTACTTGCCCTACTAGGCTCAGCCACCACAGGAAATTTTGTGCGCAGCGACTTCCTTACGGTCAAACAAAGGGCATCACTCTGCCCACAAACTCATACCGTAAGGATGGCAAAATGAGATTGTACCCTAAAATTCAACGGCCGGACCACTCTCACCATCTATTTATGCAAGCACTCTAAACCAGCGGAATTTGTCATCTCTCCAGATATTCACGAAGCCGTAATACTTGGACACCCCCGGCCCCGCCAACAGCAGTGCATAAAGGACCACGGCCAATGTAAGGTATACCAGGGCGACAAACACCGCATGACCATCAATTGGAAACACTGTATGGACGCCATCACTCTGCCTACTTTCAAAATTGAAGATATCAATCACCAGTTCCCTGAAGCGCAGTTCCAGGAATTGAAGAAAGTCCTTGACAAACACGCCAATGCCTTCGGACATGGAGGAACCCTTCGCCAAACTAGATCAATCCAACACAAAATATAGCTGACCACAAACACGCCTATCTACAACCGACCCTACAGGATATGCACGAAACAACGCCGTCTAATAATACAGCAAATTGAGGAAATGAAGTAACAAGGGATTGTAGAGCCTTCAGATTCCCCATACAATTCATAACGTAGTTTTGGTCCCCAAAAAGAACGGCCAACTGCGATTTTGTGTAAACTACAATGCTCTAAGAGATGTTACCCATCCTGTTGCTCCTCCAGCCATTAACGTAATGCACACCTTGCATGATACTGGGAAAGACAATCTTCAGTTCCCTCGACTTGCAGTCGGGGTACTGGCAGATCGCAGTGCGTCCAGACAGCAGAAAATACACTGACTTCACTATCCCGGAGGGAGAAATCCTCCAGTTTTGAGTTCTGCCCTTCAGCCTTAAACATGCCCCGTCTACCTTCCAGCGGCTCATGTCTCCTGAGGTACTGATGGGATATAGAGGCCAATTCTGCTGTGCCTACCTAGACAATATCATCATATACTCAAAGTAGTGGGAAGAGCACCTCGGTCACATCCAATGGGTCCTAGAAAGTCTAGAGCTACATGGAATGACGTGCAAGCTCTCGAAGAGCCAATTTGGGAAGTCTTTGATTACCGGGGCTATGTAGTCACCCCCGAATGAAATTACCCCCAAGCATAGTCAATAATGGCTATTCAGGAAGCAGATGACCGGCCACCAAGAAACAACTGCACCGCTTCCTCAGCCTATGCAACTGGCTCAAAGATTTTGTGCCTAACATAGCCAGCCACATGGCACCATTGCACCCACTGCTGGAGAAGGAAGCACAGTGGAAATGTGGACCGAAACACTGTGCTGCCTTTCAAGCCTTGAACGCAAGCTATCAAGCAACTACGCCGACCTCAAGGGAAGGGGCCGCTGATCCTGCAGACAGACGCGTACCAGAATAGCTTAGGAGCCATTCTCTATCAAGTGGGCCCCAACGGCCAACCCCATGTAATAGTGTATGCTAGCACAGGGCTAAATTCCACCGAATAATGCTACCACATAAATGAACAAGAATTCCTAGCCATTATTTGGGTTTTTCGCAAATATAGGTATTATGTGGAAAGCAACCACTTCATTTTACGGATGGGCAGCATAGCCCTTCAATGGCTGTGTGAGTCCCGTAATGCCAAAGGCAAGCTCGGGCTGTGGGACATCTCCTTGACTGAAATCTACTTCAAAGGACAGCACTGCCTAGGCAAGACCAATGATCTTCCTTTGCCGTATCTCGCCAACCAGATCTAGATGAAGACGCCAAAGCCGACGAAGAACAAGAGAGGATGTCTCCACCCCAACTTCCAGATTGCAGCCCCAAAGAGCACATAAAGCTATTACAACTGCAACTCAGCCGGAGCCAAATTGCTTTCCATCAGCAGTAAGACCCAGACATTCAGAACCTTCTCTGAAAACAACCTCAGCAGTTCGAACTGACGGACGACTTCATGGGGTTGTAAAGCAGCCAACCTGGGGCTAATTGGGGAATATGGGTACCTACCTAAGAACTTATGGGTTGACGTCTGCAGATGCCACCATGATCACTCCAAGGCAGGTCATCCAGTAACCAGAGAAACCCCAGCCGACGTCAGAGTACACTACATATGGGACGGGATGTACCGCAACCTGCTTCCAAACCCCATCAACCATGCACAGCCTAGACTCACGTAGCAGCCAACCTGATGGGATCATACCCCCAAAGTACCAACCAGTTTTTGAGATGGTGAAGGCATCCCCCCTACCCAGTCAGGAAACCCACCACATTATTCGAAAATTTTAGACAGAAATTTTTCCACACTGGGGCTGCCTGCAATCCAACGTCATGGACAACGGAACCCAGTTCTCCAGTCAGAAATGGTTGACAGCCAGCAATGAATGAGGGGTGAAAACATGGATGACCCCTCCTTACCACCTGCAACCCAACCCCACTGGATCTGAGTATCCAGGAGCTGAAGAAGAGCCTCCATCTCAGTGTGGGGGAAGACCACAAACATTGGGAGAAACACATCTCGAATATCCTCTTCACCCTCCAAAGACGAACCAACAAGGAAATAAATACCAGCCCCAGCCAACTCCTCCTAGCCCATACCCTCTGCCACTCAGGTGATTGGCAATGAGATAGCCCATCCACAGAGATGCCTCATCCCAAAGATGTCCGTGTGGCCGCCCTGACCTGAGTGGACAATGCCCGAGAATCTTGAGAGGTCTGTATAAATAAAAAGTACCAGCCACTCCGCACTGGTATCCAAACCTTTAATATGGACTAAATTGTCTTACACAGCCATCTCCTGAGCAAAGCCAATGGCCAGTTTAGCGCAGGTTTGGCTGAGAAATGAGAGGACTGATATAATATTTTAGGATGCCAGGACAATTTTTACTGGGCTGAGGACCATGGAGGGCGTATTAGGAAAGCTACCAGAGGACAAGTACGACCCTTCCCAGGAGACGCCCTCGACTGAGAGGTCAATATCGCAACTTCAGTAACCTCAAAACCACCAGACGACACAGATGACCCATCACCAACAACCACTCCAGGAGCCTGGCCATCCTCCCCCCAGAGAGCCTGAGGTCAAAGCCGACACCAGCCAAGGAGTCACCTATTCCATCTCAACCAGGGTGAAATTTCCCAAATCAAGAGTAGCAGAATCTGTCCGGACGCTGCCCTCAACTCCAGTGGAGTTCAACCAAAAGATTACTGCCCTACTGGGAAGATGGACACCAAGCGCGAGTAAAATATCCTTGCGAAGCCTGCTCGACTGAGCACTCCACCAGAGAAGACACTAACCCAGCCCAATCAACCAGCAACAGGAAGTCAACCCCGCCATCGAGACAGAGGTTCGTCATGGGCCTCCGACTCAGGTGCCATCAGCCAAGCGCTTAGGTAAAGTTGCCCTACCACTACTGATGGCCACAGAGGTGCCGATGTCACCTGACGCCAAGGCCGACATCCCATCCCGTCTTCTTAGACGAGAGGAGGAGCCCAGCATCGGTGCTGTTGAGACAGAGGTCACCCACAGGCCTCTGACTCAGGTACCACCAGCCTAGGGGGTAGCCGACCCAGTTGAACAACTACTCCTGACAGCCACTGAGGTCCCAACGTCGCCCAATGCCGAGGCCAACACCCAGGCACAGCTTCTCGAACAAGAGGATTCGCCCAGCCACCACACTGTCAAGACAGTGGTCACCCATGAGCCCCTGACTCTGGCACCATCATCCGAGGAGGTAGTCGCATCAGCTGAACCACTACCTCTGACGACCAATAAGGTACCGGTGTCGCCTGATGCCGAGACAGTCACCCAGGCCTGACGCTGAGGCAGACACCCAGGCACAGCTTCCAGAACGAGGATGTGCCCAGCAGCCGAGGAGGTAGTAGCACCAGCAGAATGACTACCTCAGACGGCAACACTCCACTATGAGATGGCAGCTGATTGTTCTCTGGTGCCTGGTGGTCTGCCAACGACCGCTGCTGGGGATGAGTCCCCAGATCCTTTTAATCAACCCTGTGCCTGCCAGGCCGGCCTGGTGCCCGGACGGTACTGAGAGTCACCCTGGAGGTCAACGGCTCACTTCACCTGGCCATACCCGCAACACGTGGCCTTGAGAAAGCGAGACTGACCAGCGAAGAAGAAACAACCACAGGAGGAGTAATTGAAGTGCTTCGTAAAAGACAGACTAATCAAATTTAAATAGCCATCAATATGCTATTTATCAGTATTACAACAGATTTCACATGTATGTGCTAATAGTACATGACAAAATCATTGAAGTTACGTAATTTAAAAACATTCTGGATGCTCACCATAGTACTAGAAACAAGTATAAACTGACATTACGCAGCCGTAAATAACTGTGAGTAAATCTGTAACGAAGTAATCAGAAATTACCTAATATAGTTTCACTATCAATGATGTTAAATGGCGGACTGCCATTTACGAACCTTTTACGTGAACACTTGTGGACACCCCTCAGTGCCGGTGCCATGAAATTTTAATAAGGAAGACATCCAAGTGATAAAAAAGTAATGCGAAGCCAACGAGACTCTTGTCAAAAGAAATTGACTGAAAATCGTCACAAATTTGTAAGCAATTGTTGCATGACACATTCCTACACTTTTATAATGTGCACTGTACCAAGCGACTTTACCCCATCTTGGAGCATAATATTCCTTATGTGGCAAGTCAAGCAATTTAAATAGTACTTGAAGCGGGTCACGTGCCTACAGGGTACTTTTGCGTGCCCAACTGCTACTACAGACACATGCGTCTAGATTGTCTTGTTCACCAAGATTTGCCCAGAAGCTGTCACTTCAATATCCCTCTCCGGAGATTTTATTATCTAGCGAGCCTCTGGCACCCTTCAGGAAGGTTGCACCAGTTCCTCTGCGTGCTGCTGGATGGAAGCACGCATTCTACTGGAGCACCACAGCCTCCACCACTGCAAGGTCGGAGACTATCTGCAGAGGGTAAGCCAGCCACTAGACCCTTCATTGTGCCGGTGGCCATGTTCAGCCAGAGGTCTGAGACTTCTTCAGCAACTCCGGTGGACCACCGCCTTCCAGAGAGTCCCTACATCTTCGGTAGCATCCAGCTCTTCAGCACCAGCAGCTCCCGGACGCTGATGCCAACCAGAGGGTATTGCCGACGACAGTCAGCTCTTCATCCAGGTTGCCTTCACCTGGCAGTTCAAATAGGGTTTCCTTCTGTTAGTCTTTTGATATTATTATTTTCTTAATTACTATTAGGAGAGTGCGGAGCCTCATGTTCTAAATACATTTTCAATAAACATTTTTTTTTTCAAACTTAATTTATCGCAGAGTTCTTACTTCTAGCTTTTGATACACACTTTAGACCCTTAAGGTAAATTTAAGATTGTTTAGTTTTCTCTGAGGAAAAGCCGGTCATCTCATGTATAACCACTAAGTTAATTACCCACAAATAAGAGGCAAACCGAGTTCTGCCAGTTGATAGATCTTCGGAAGGGCCCGAATCACCCTAGGAACTCCTCCGTTTGTGGAATTGAGTTGACTTACACTATTCTAGATCTAGACAGACATTGGAAAGAAACCCCATATCAGGAGACTCGTCCCCCACTAGCACCTAGTCACCACATTGTCCTCAGCACTACTTCGCCGCAGCCAGCATCGGCCGCTGGAGCGAGTCAGCTTACCAGGAGAAGCATGCTGTGTCCTGCCATTAAAAAGGTAACTTTTCGACGAAGGGTAATGTGTTTAACGCCTGACTTTGTGCCAAGTAGAATACCCTCTAAGCCCACCTTATACACTGGGCGAGCACCTAAATACACGTAATATTTTCACTTATTCTAATGCTCCCTGCGATACTGGCATCGCAATGGTTGAAGACAACAAACCTAATAAAGACCAAATCATCCTGTGAATAGATCTATAATATTAAATTTGTCGTAGATATTAACATCCTCGGTTATTGAATCAGGCCAGACCTAATTAAACCCCCAGCATCAAATCTTGTCACAGAGTGGAGAATTCCCACCTTACAGGAGCTTTTTAAATCCAAACTTTTTATGTCAACCTCTTTCTCCAGGACATTAACGTCCTCTGATTTCCAAGGGCTTGTGTTTGACCTCCGACGGTAATTAAAGTGTATTAAGTGTTTACAACGTAACTGCTTCACGGGTGACTTGTTTTGATAGGACACTTGTTACATTCAAATACTTCGTGTTTGTATCAGGCTTGCTTAAAGACACCCACATGAGATGTAGAGGCCTTTCGAGCATCATTCTACAATAAAAGGGTTTGTGACACGCTTCACATTGTTCTAAATAATTTAGTCTTTTTTTAATCAATCATTTTTCTTTGTATAAACTCCCTCAAGAAATCACAAACAAAAGACCATCATTAAGAAAACCAAATGAAAGTTGGTGAATAATTTTCAGCATGATGTAAATATTTCAGGATTCTTGCAATTATTTGGGGGTCACATGTTTCCGTTTGTCAGTGGTGTACCCTTTTGCGTAGTTTAACTCATTTTCTAGTGCATTCGTTTTTCAGAGTTTAGCCAGTTGGCCGAGATGATGGAAGGTCATGGTTGACACCTCCTAGCAACCTGTCACACAATTATTACCTGCTGTGCTACACATAGGACGACCACAGGTAGGGGTCATTTCTATTTTGCTTTAGGCATCGCAGCAGGATAGATAATTACAACCACACACGCCTTTACGAGTGAGGCTTAGTTCATATTTCCCCAAGTATCAATTTATTTAATTGTGCCGACCATGCCTTGCTTTTCTCTCCACTGGTTAAAATATATTAACCACTTATTGTAAGTACACACAGCCATCAGCTGCTAAATGTAAGGTGGCACATGCAAGAAAGAAGGTCGTGAAACACCAACACCGGATTCCCCACGCGCACTGATCTTACACACATGTGAAAGAGAAGACAACGTTATCTGGTTGTAACCCCGCCGCCAGCTGCCGTGCTGAGAGATATAGCGCCCACCCGCCATGAGTCAGAGAGAGACGGCATACGTCTTGTCTACATGTGCACCAAGAGAGATAATGAGCTGCCATCCGGCACCACCTGCCAGTGGCGCATCCATCACGCCGCTCCGAAGCCTAGAGTGCCCAGTGCACAGACCAGAGTGAGACACAGATACTAACCGCTAGAGAAAACATTTTTCTTGAGGGGACAGTTCTACATTCTCTCAGGCAAATTTTTTTTCTTTTCTTGCCTTCCTTCATCCAGATGAGTCTCCATCGCAACAAAGGGGAGGCAATTGACGCGTGACGTCTTTTCAACTTATTTAAATTGACTTCTACTCATCACTTTGAACCACTCAGCTGCACATCCCAACGGAGATTGTTTGTCAATACAAGCTTCCAGACGCCAATAACTTGTATTGTTTACCCAACTGTAAAAGACACACGCTCATTTACTTTTCACCGGCCAAGCCAGCGAGATGAAGCTTCAAGGTCACCTAGTAGTATAGCAAGCCGAGGGGTGGCACTACTAGTATGAATTGCCGAGACATGCAGCAGCTGGAACTTCGGCGGGCCAGTGAAGTCATATGCCCAGAGGATACTAACCACTCTTCCCCTTCTACCTGGTCATGGGCGAGCTAGGAAAGTACCAGGGCACGACCCTTGGAACGCCAGTCTGTCGTTTTCCTTCACCACACTCCTGGTCCTGAAGCACAGGTCCTGAAATCCCCTTCTATGCCTTCAAAGACATCTCTGCACCTCACAGCCATCACCCAGAAGCTCCCTACTTTTGAGCTGTCGAACCCTTAACACCTTTTGGTCCCTTCAGGTTAAACCAAGTATCATTTGTTAGGTTGAGTGATTTTCATAGCCACTTTTCCTACCTACCCCATTAGATTAGAAACAGGTCATCTTCATCAGTCTAATCGTAGCCAGCTTTTATTAACTCTTGTTGATAGAAGGTAGTGCAATCCAACATGTTTATTTCCGCACAGAAATAAACACATTTTACCAACTTAGAATACTATTCCCATAGCGTTATTTACGGACCAGTTGGTGGTTGGTCAATTCTTGTGCTGCATACTACGCATCTAATGTAGTGGTACATGCTTAGCCAAATGACTTGGCGTGGTTTGCCAGTATTTGTAGCAACTGGGGGAATTCCGCTGGTGATTGATCTCTCCAGATGCTATCTGGTGTGGGATCGCTGCATTTCGGCCGTGTTCCCAGTTGACATTCGCCCTATGCTTATACCCAATATACCGTATTTACTCATGTATAGCGTTTTTTTCTGAAAATAAAGAAACAAATTTCTGGGGTGCACACTATACATGGAAAAAAAAAAGAGGAAGCGGGAGTGGTAGCCATAAATTGTCCGGGGAAGTGGCGGGACTGTCTGTTCTCATCTCTCGCTCTTGCATCACTCCTCTCCCTTCTCTCTCTTTCTCTCTCAGGCACCCTTCAGTTATATGTAGGTCGAAACCCCACTCCTCCCCCTACCCCATCATTCAAACTAATGGCATCCTCTCACGCCAAAAAACCAGAGCTGCCAGTCGATAATTTTGCCATCCTTGGTTTTTGGAGCCATGTTTGGTGGGGGAGGGGGGGCCTGAGAAGGGATGAGGAGACCCTTTTTTTTTAGAGAGAGAGAAGGGTAGTGTGACATTATAATATGGCTAAAAAAAGAGCCAGTCATTGTGCTAAAAGGAGAAAGAAGAAAAAAATAAAAACAAAGCTGGAAATGTTGAGTAGTAATAGCCTGAGGTTTCCGGATTTTTTTTCGCAAGTTATTTAATTAAAGTATTTTCCAAACATAGCATAATCACCATATATTAATGTAAAAAAAGGCAATTTGTTCCATACTTGCTAACAGGGCACCACAAATTTTTGGTGTAATTTTATTTTTAAAAATATTTCCCCTGGAACTTGTTGCAAAAATCATTGTGCACACTATACACGAGTAAATTCGTTAAAATGTGTTGTTGGCCATGTTCCATAACGCATTATTGTTGACGCAGCCATAGTTGCCCCAATATTACTTCCTCTGTAGCTTCACTTTGCCCATAGCGGGCGAAGTGACGCTCTTTGGGCAGGGGTGAGAAGGTTGCTTCAAATAAAATATCCCATAGCGGCAGAGTCTAACAGGGCGAATGCCTGACGTCCATTAATTTCAAACACTTACATGTGGGGCTTCCGGTGGATCAGATTCTGCTTCCGCTAATGTTTGGACATAGATAGACTGATATTTTTCCGGTGGTGATGGCCCGGCTTCGCACCCTGGTTCTGGCACTGGCATTTCCTGTCTGTCTGGGTCATTTATTCTCTATCCCTCATTGCAGGGTTCGGGCACACCTGTTGTTCCCCCCTTCCCCCGCTAACCACCTGACTGGGCAGTTCTGGTGGAAGTGCCGCTCTGGGGGGTGTCGTGGAGGCAGAGGAGGGAGAGTTCCCTCTTGGCTCGGGCAGCTTGGCCACTTCCTGGGTTTTAATGCTGCGTGCTCTGTCTAATATTGCCTGCACCTTGAAATTCCACTCTGTCTCCTGAACCCTCTCTACTAACTCATCGACAGTTTGAAGTCAGGGAAGTTGGAGTAGATTACGCAATTCTGGGAGTAGCATGTCCGTAATATTTTGGACTCGGCTCTCCTTGTACCCTTCGGGGAAAATCCGGCAGTACAGCTGCACCTTTCTACTGATAAAGCTCTCTGTCTTTTCCTCGGTTGCCTGGGTTTGACTGTAGAATTCTGTGGTGAGGTGTGCCAATTCTTCTTTTTCTGAAAATCGGATGGCAATGCGTGAGCAAAGTTTTTTCCCATTCTGTAATAAATTCCCTGTATTTATTCCACCAGTCTAATGCTTTACTCGTAAATTGCTTCTAGATTTTGACAACGCATTGTTTGGTTGGAATCCCGTTTTCACATAATTCCCTCTTGCATGCTTGCGTAAATGATACAGAGTACTCTTGGGGTCTTCCTGCGAATTCCAGTAGCTGGGGCCCGTCGTTACCCCGGGTGGACATGCTGTGGTGAGTACCTGGATTACTCGGTCCGTATTATGCCACTCGCTTGCATGCCTCACACCTATACTCTAAGCCAGGTCTGATGATTCTCTCGTCCGGCCACCCAATGCACAGGTGGTGAAATGATTGTGTGCAAATTATATATCCAACTGTGTTTACGCCTTTCCTGCACAGGTAAGCCTAAGTATAGGTAGTGGAATCGTTCTGGCAGTGTGCGCGACTAATGAAATTTACACCTGCTCGGTTGCATGTAGGTATACTACATCTCTCTGGTCATGTTTCAGTGGCCTTGTAAATTGCGGCGGTGGTTTCATCTTGGTTGGTAATGCTTAGGTTTTCATTCGGACATGTATCTGTTATTAAAATTTAGTGTGATGGGGTGTTTACAGATACCCAGAAGTCTGGCTGGGTATTTGTTTTACTCCCGGCTTGATTCTCTTCATTCTCAGGGTCACGCTGGTCTTGTTTCTGCCTTAGTATCTGACTAATGAAACGCTGTGGCTCCACGTTGGGCCACGAAAACACTGCTATTGATGTGTGACGTCTGGTTGCAAATGGCAGTGACGTCACCGTTAGAAAAAGGTTTCTTTGGGCCTGACAAAGACATAGGCTATCTCACTAAGGGGGAGTTTGAATGATCTGTCGCCTGGTGGTAACCCTGCCGTGGTACAGGGTGGGGCATGTAGCCCTTCGACACTGCACGAAGTTGGGTGTGGTGATAACGGCTCTATGCACAGCAGGTTTTGACAAGCAGACACTGTTCCCTACAGTGAGCTTCACCCAGGGTAGATCCTGGCTTGGCAGCTGCTGGCTGGAACTGGAACCCTGTCCTGGGGTGGGGGTGGTGCTGCTGGATGGATTGGTCAGCTTTGGCGGTGGGCTGCTGGACATTGCAGCCCGGAAGTATGGACAGGCAATACCCAAGGGTACTGGAAGTTCCAGTCCTCGGCAGACTATGAGTGAGTGAGGATCTCCGGCAATATTCTGGGGTGGCTGCAAAAGGAGCTAGGAGAACTGGGAGGTGAGGCCTCGTCAGTTGTCAGGCGGCTTGAAGTCAATCCCGTGGGGAGGGGCTGTTGAGGGCAGACGGCAATGGGTTGCAGAGCAACTGACTAGGTTTAGAGGCAGTAGCTGCCCTCATAGCTCTCCACGTTGCACCGCTTCTATGGGTGAAGGACGTAATACGGGAAGGTACTAAGGTCTATTAATGGAGGAACAGGCAATGAGATCCCTGGCTAAAGTTAACCAGAAGGGTTTTGATTTACCAAAATCAGTCCTGTCATTCCGACCGACGAAGTTCAATGTAATGGAAGGAGTGGGTTAGCTGATCTGGATGTCTAGCAGCTTCGTCGCCCGTGTGTTCCTAGCGGTTGTGGCTGTACTCTGCCCGGTGTCGCAACACCAAACACAACCTCCTTCCCATCCCTCTGCCTAAACTTATCCATGAAGGAAGGGAATTCAAAACCTCAATTCTCAAAAACATTATAATAAACAGCAGAGTAAGGTATGATAAGATCTTTGCATTTTCTCTGTCCAGAATGGGGTGTCACAATCTCTATACTTAAAACACACCAACTTTTTTCATAACTCTTTACTTGGATTTTTTTTCTTCAATCAAGTACATATTCTGCGAAAACACACACACTCCACTCCAGTATTTCATGTAGCAAAGCACACACTAATTCATTAAAATATTTTGCTCTATTAAAACATTATCCAATTTTAATAGTGAGGACAAATCTCACTAAAAACACCTCAACCTGAATTTAATATTTTCCCCAAAAGAGAGACAATTCCTTCTCACACCTCATTGAACTCAAAAAAGGTCATGTATCTCAGATCTTTCATTAGGAACACTATAATGCCAACACCTCTATATTACACCATGTTTTAAAATTCACAACTTCCTTTAAAATATCCCAAATCAATTTAAACATTCATAAAATACATGACTCCAAATTACTTTACAATATATGCTCCAAGTCATTTACAATAATTAATCCTAACCACATAATTCATCTAGGACGTCGATCCCATAGATGGTCTCAAGAGCGCAATTGGTATTTAAAATCATGCCCAAATGTCCATACACACTCAATTTCCACAGCACAGCACCCATACAGATTCTGAGCCCAGGGATGCTCTCCCTACCATAACATTAGAAGTGCCGGTATTGCTCTCATCTACCATCCATTCAAAACAACAATGCACATACACTTTTCTTCCCCAATTCTGCATGCACAGTTATCTGGTAATCCCACTACAAATCATCCAGTCCCCAATCCTTCTCTCGTTATTCAACCACATCCACTTCTTCCCAACTTTGATGGCAAAAACACATCCCGATTCACACGACGTCTGCAACTTCCTCCACAGAACCGCTTAAAGTTGAAGAATGTCTGGCCATCCCATTCTCGAGATCCAGGAAGCCCCAAACTACCACTCAACAACTCTACAATCCACTGTTACTCCAGGATCAACACGCAGCTCCTACTCGATCGCTGATATGTTACTCCAAACTTTTAACTGCTATCTGGGCAAGACGTACACCATACTGTGTTCCTGCGAAATATAAGAAGTCCATATTCAGGATGCCGTGCTCAAAATATATTTCCTCTCAGGTAATTACTAAGTCCCCTTATCACGGAAATTATGGCACAGTCCCTCACTTGTCAGTTTGAGAATAATTCTAAATTCCATTCTTCACCAAATTATTTCAAAGTCTCACAAGCACCTGAGTGAAAAATTCTAAGTCCTCCTCTTGCCTTCACAAAAAAATTCTATGTTCCATGAACTGCCAAAATAAACTAAGTCCAACATTTCACTCACAAACGACTAAGTTCCGACACAATTTCAGCTAAGTCAGTAGCACAGATATGTACTTCGCTTATTCTCGCAGTCATGTACGTAGCCTCCTAGTCCGGCAACCTCTCGCTCTAAGCGGAACCACCTCACTTTCGAGCCCGGCCCTCAGCCTTGCTCTTAGCAGAACCACCTCGCTTTCGAGCCCAGCCCTCAGTCGGCGACATACTCAAAACCCAACCCAGCACCCTTATATACACACACCAAGTATCCCCAAATAGCCATGCCACCACTCATGAGACCATTGGTAATGCACTCTTTACAACACCACCACTCTCTACACCAGCAAACACCTTAAATTCACAAAATAATAGGCCAGTAGCCAGAATGCGAAGTCTCGAACCTCCTATGCTTTCTCACTCCCACCCACCATACTCCACCACACAGCAGGTAGTAGCGACACTAGGGGTCGAGCATTTACAATCACGAAAACTGAAAACACAACACTTTTAATAAACATTTTACACTCAATATCAGTGATGGAGACCCTTCCGTCACACCACCTTACAATGTTCCAACTACCAGAGTACTTGGTTCAAAGTACGGGTGGCCATCGACCTATCAAGGTAGCCCGCAGCCCTACACTAGTTGTGGGTTTCAAGATGCAGTCTCGTGCTTCTCCTGTTTGGGTTCGAGATCTGAAGTCACAATCACCTTAGAATTAGCACACAGTGTTAGGTAAGAATACATGTTTATTTCCCAGAGAAATAGACACGGTGGCCCGTACTATTCTCCTAGCTATCAATTGTACTTCAACGGCGGAAGTAGATTACATTAAACCAGATGAAGGGAACCTTGGGCAAAACTATCCACGAGCAGAAAAAATAAGCTGTGACAACATTTGACTGTAACTATTCTACACTGTTGTCTAGACGGGATTTGGGGTTCACCAACAAAGTGGTAGGGAGTGTAAGGGATCAAAGACTTCTTCAGAGGTCGCTGGATGCAGGTGTAGAAGACTTTTGGAAGGCTGGCTGATCTCTCATGAGGGAAGCGGTAGGCAGAGAGCTCCAGCACATAAGGTGGTGGAGCGAGCTGTAGAGTATACAACTGACATTCTGGGGCTGTACACTGGTGTATATCGTCGGCCGGTACGGGTCCTGGGGCTCCCTTCAGCTGGTCGGGTATCTTCGGACATGGTCTCTTCCCTTAGCAGTGCAGGCCACATTCTCTCAGGACAACGCTGGACTCCATTGCCAGCTTTTGTCGCATGCGGGCATAATTACAAGACACTTTACGTCTGACATAATGGCATAGATGGCTTCGGCTGCCATGTCCTTGGATGCCCCTTGCCTAGAGGTGTGCTGGTTGGCTCTGGCAGCAAGTGGTCCAGGATTCAAACCTCGCTTGGGGTGACATGACGTCACATCAAGATTAGGCGGAATTGTAAATAATTATTACGCCAGTACACATCATGTGTCACACTAAACAAATTCAGTATGGGCCTAGCCAATCTCATAACAAGCTCTCCACATTTAATACCCTTCAAAGGAATATTGTGCTTAATGTTTATAAAGTCAAAAAGTGCACCACACAGTAGGCTATTGCAATGTCTCGTTGCTTTGTACTAGTGTGTAGAGTGTATTTTAATGGTGGGTTGTGAGGGTGGGGGGAGAGAGAAAGAACATCAAATTCTGTGCACCATTTTGTGTTGTAGGTAGGTGGGACCCTAGGAATCTTAAATAAACTGAAGTAAATTGTAGCATGTTAAGAAGATAATAAATGAACAAAGACAATGTCATTAAAAAACTAAACCTGATATCTTAAAAATAGTTTAACTATACCACCAGCATTTGTGTTGAGAATTTTGTGGTGTGTATAAATCATATTTTCTTGGAAAAATATGTAATAGGTGATGTGTATTCTTAATATGACAAATGGGATTGTTTGCAGCCAGTAAACAAAATAAATATGATATCTGAGAAGTGTGTAATGTGTTTGAGGAATATTGTAGTTCACAGTATTTCCAGTAACACAAAATATTAGTATGACTTTATGACAGTGTCAGTTAAGTCTTGTGAGGTTACTGTTTTAGTCTGCAGGGATTCAGAAGAAACCACGGGAGAGGAAACAGAGAACAGAAAGCAAGTCAAAGATGGTAAAAGGATGTTGTTTCTTCCAGCCACGGAAGATGATGTGGAGACATATGACAGTGACGACGAAGTCGATTTCGTCAGCCCCAGTGCAGAGAGCTTGCCATCTCAATCACGGTGGGTACAGTTTTTGACAGTGTTTAGCATGTGTCGTGTGGTGTGATTACTACCTGTAAACTGGTTGTATTTCTGTGCAGTTACCCATCTGTGGATGAGTCCCGGCACGACAAGGAGGTGGTCTTCGATGAACAATGTGTTAACCAACCAGCTATAAAGCAGAAGTACACTGGCCACAGGAATGCCAGGTTTGTAGTTTCACTTGCACACTGTTGTTCACTTTGAAGTTGCAGTGAAGAGAGAGGAATTCATGTATCATGTTTTAGTTCTAAGATAATTTAAAGTTTGCATTGGTGTGAGAAGTGGCTAGTCAGAAACTTTCCCTGAGTAGAAACGCATAACCATGAAATGTAAGACAAAGTTTTAAAGAAACTGTATGCGTTTGCATAACTGCAGGAATATGGTGGCTGCTTGGCTAGTTTTCAGTTTTCGAAGAACAGTAGAATCTCCTGTGTTGACCCCTTTTATAGTAACCATCTCTCTTTTGACACATTTTTTGAGGAACTGAAAAAATGTTGAAAATTTGAAGGAAATTATCTAAAAAAAAGTTGGTTTAACTTTTTTTTGGTAGCTGTAAATTTTGTTTGTCGTGGTAAGCAGTGCTCTGCAAGCAATGCATATCTAAAAATGGATACCATCTTGGCAGTACACATTGAGACAATACACACCTTCCCCCTCATTCATGATTATAAAAATTTGAATTGATTTCAATATGAAGGAGGCTTAAACATATATTATCACAAGACCATAAACAACCTCACATTAACGAGAAAAAAACAACATTGAGCACTGCTTAAATTTTAACAAGGGCCACTTAACTTTTGATGAGCGCAAATTCCATGCTCAGCGATATTTTCTGCAAGAATCACAACATTTATTACCGAAATTCAAATTTATTTAAAAAAGCAAAAGTCTTCCAGATAGTAGTATACATCATACAAGGCCATGCACCTCCTCTAAAGCACAAAATCAAAATTTAAAACGATAAGTAAAATCGTATTCCAATAAAAATAGTGTAAGCAGGTTGTCGACAGGCAATGTAGTCAGTTCCAGTTGCAATCCGTATTCGGAACCCAAGAAGAAAAGTCAAACATCGTAGTTAATACAGCACTACTGAAAATTGTATCTTGAAGCTAAACACCGCTCACAAAAATATGGCTGTGTCATGAGATTAAAAGGTGCTCATGGGATGGAACGATAAGATCTGTAAACCATGCTGCTATTGGCTACAACTGTTGCTATGCACAAACAATTGGTGGGTAGCTATGTGCTCAGAGTATTAAATTGATGCAGTGGGGAGGGAGTGATGAATAACATAGGAGCCCTGTAGGATGTTGTGTTGCACGAAGTCTGTCATGGTAGGTGCATGCCTTGTGGCATGCTTAACTCAATGTCACTGCAGCCAGAGCTCCAAACGGATTTTGACAAAAAAAAATGTTCTTATATATTTTTTTATTATTATTAATACTTTGGTGATTGTTTTAAAATACCTACTGAGAAATACATACCTACATAGTGAATATGTATTTCTACTTAATTTTCATTGCAATTTATTCAATATTAAATGATATTTTATTATTTTTATAAATTTTTGTGATATTTTTTTATGGTTCCTAAATACTTTCATATAAGAACACTGTTTTTGTTATTTAAATGTGCATTATATCAGGGGTTCAACACTGCATTGTTGTTAACAAGATGTTAAGTCCTACCTATCACTAAGATTTTAATAAATTAATATGTTGGATTTGCACTTAGCTGGCATTCCACGTCTGTTAAGAGCTAACCGTTCCACATGTTCCAATGTTAACATACGGTAGATACTGGAAGAGAGATGGGATTGTAAAAAAATTATCACAGTAAATGATAACACTGCGAGTATTGAAAGCTCTGCAGAAGTTTCTTTATCACTCATCCCCTAATCCTACATCCTTTTTATCATGTACTTTTATCCTGTCTTTCATTACATACATATCAGTCCTTATAAGAGAGCCTGTTTTGCTATCGCACAGTGACTACAGTTTCATGCCCCACTTATATAATGGTTTAGAAGGCATATATTGTTTAAACCACAAGCGGCCCTTGAAAAAAAAAAAGCATTGTTTTGTCAGCAGAAAAATTACAACCAGGTTCAAATTTTAACGTACGTATATTTTACAATATCTGTAATCAGGCGACTTTTGAACAGGGGTTGATATCGTGGTTGGAATTTTGCATGTTCTTCTTGTCTTCTGAATGGGCTCGAAAAACGAAATAGTGGTCTGTATAATTAAAACAATTTACCTATAACTCAGGTAACGTCTTACCACAATCACGCCATATGAACAACTGCCGGAAAAACAAAATGGCATCAGCTTTGGCGCTACAGTAGCTCCAGCACGGGGGGTGGGAAATTTGAACACTAGACCAGCAACCAGGCCCAGATATCTTCAAAATGCGTTAATGAATGAAGACATTAATATCTGTCATAAGACATGATATTATAATAATTTGGTGTCGAATTTAGTCAAGATGTTTCAGTGAAATACTTGTTAAATTACAGTTTTCTGATACAAGCCCAAGCCTATTTCAATTTATGTCATAACCATTGTGTGTTAAGGTGTACACTCCTTCCAATAGTTACACCGTAACTGTGGAGAAAGGTTTCTGTCCTACCGTCATTGTTGTAGAACTGCTCTGCGTACAAATTTGTTTCACTTGCAGTAATACTGAAAATTGAATTTTGTTAATATTTATTGAAGCAATCTGTATTATCAGAATCTTCTAAGGTTATTGTATTCAGTAAAGAATGTAAAGAGGATTTCTGACACCAGTTAAGAGAAATATTTAGGATCTCGCAGCTTAAATCTAACCAGTCAGCACAATTTAGAGACATAGGTATTTTCTTCCCTTCTGAACAAATGTCTGTCTCCACATCATCTTGAATACACTTGGTGCCAGTATCTAATTCGTTATCATGAATATTTTCAGTTTTTCTGCAAAAGTTTCCATGACAAACAAGTGTCGAGATTGTTTTTCACTTTCAGTATTAATATAATCTTAATTCCGACTTGGAATCATCAGTTAAAAGCTTATAGCACTCTTTTTTTCTGACAAACATTTTTGCTTCCTTGCTAAAGACTTTTCATGATAAACTGAGCACTTTTGAAATCAACCTTGAAAAAAAGTCACTGCTCCTACCTGCATATATTTTGATGGGTGCACCGAGTGACATTCTCCCAGTAAAGTTGGTAATGATGAATGGAAAGTAGTTCCATATCTTAATGTTGAATAAAAAGTGTTAGGTTACCATTTCTGATAACTTAAATTACTTCTTTCGCTTTCTGTTAATTTTTTAATGCATCGAAGTGTAAAAATGAGCATATTTGTTAGATATTTAATTTTAAAAATAATTTAACAGTTTCACTTGACCGATGCATGAATAAAGTGATGAGGCCCACGACAGTGTTAATCTTACATAAGGCAGAAGAATGCATAACATGCATACAATTAGATTTTAAGCAGGGCTTTTCAGAAGTGCTCATTTTACCGTGAACAGCCTATACCATTGTATTCACTTATGTGTCTAAAATAAACGTCATAGATGACTGTCACAACAGGGTAACTTGTATAGGGTAACAAAATAACATCTAGTGACATCTAGCAAGTGAATGTTTTAATAACATGCATATATTCAACAAATATTGCCTACCACAGTTAGGAAAATACACTGTTCGACAGTAGTCGCATGACGTGAGCAATAGATGTTAATAGCATTTGAGAAATGTCGAACATGCAGCGAATGAGGTAAGTATACACCACAAATATTTGTTTTATACTTTATTTGACACATGTAACTTGTACTAAAGCATGGTTGATCATTAAACTTTCTAGTGTTTCTCATAAGTATGTAGTATTTAATGCAAGAAACTGGATAAGAACCCAGAACATGTTACATCATAAGCCAGCATGTAATGGACTAAACCAGAACTATTCAATTAGCGACCCACGATCCATGAGCAGCTTGTAAGACTCATCAGTCTGGCCTGCTGAGAAAATATTTTACCGACTATTTTATACATATATACACACTCTCTCTCTCTCTCTCTCTCTCTCTCTCTGTCTCTCCCTCCCTCCCTCCCTCCCTCCCTCCCTCCCTCCCCCTATACCTATCCCCCTCTCCCTCTCTCTCTGGAATAAAATTACCTCATTTAATGTCGATTGCTAGCTCAAATATTGCATTAAAATTATATATTTCATTTATTATGTCTTTGTGAAAATAAACTGACTCTCTGTAAGTGAGCCATGACTTTATAGTAGGTGAACATAGCCCGTCAAGCATTGTAATTATTTTTAAGTGGCACAATAGGAAATCTAATTAAATAGCCCTGGACTACATTATTGTGGCCAGCAAATTCTGTGGCTGTGTATCGCCATGCCCTGGTTGCAGACAGGTGTAAAAGTTATGTATACTGCAGGACGATGATAAAGGAGGCAACGTTCTGGGGCGAGAACTACGTGCTGTCGGGCTCAGACTGCGGCCATGTGTTCGCCTGGGACCGAGCCAGCGGGGAGCTGGTGATGCTCCTAGAAGCAGATCGCCATGTCGTCAACTGCCTCCAGCCTCACCCCTTCCTGCCTATTCTCGCCACCTCCGGCATCGACTACGACGTCAAGCTGTGGGCTCCTCTTGCAGAGGAGCCTGGCTTTGATGTCCAGGAAGCGGAAGTGGTGAGTGTAGCTTCTCTTATTGCATAGCTCAAGTTTGGTGGTGGATTAATGGGTCTTGGACTCTCAGCATTTAGTTAGTACAGTACTCCAATTGTCTAGAGCTCATCATTATCTCTTGCCTTTAGCCTGTCTATTATTAAACCAAAATTTTTAACTTTATGCCATGTTTGCATGCTTTAGGGTTTGAGGAGTCACCTATCTCATAGAGAAAAGTATATAATTGAAAGTTTATACTTTGTTTTGGCAGTAGGTGGAGACAGTAATCAGCTGTGATGGAAAGACTGTGGTATTTTGTGTAAATGAACCATAGTGAACATACCACCTAGTGACCAAACTATGCTTTCTGAAACAATAGTTACCAATATCTGGATGTGCTGTTTCAAACAGAAGCTAGTCACATTGCTGAATCATTGAAATATAATGGACCTCTGTGCTTAGTGAGCAAGTTTGATCATGCGACAGCATGCTTCTCCGACATTTGGGAGGTTATGGGTTTGATGCAATCCAGCTACACTGAAAATGGATTTTAACATGTGGTTTTACATCACTATTCTTGGTGAATGCTACTGCAGTTGCTCAGTGTGAACCTCCTCCACCTTCTACCTTGTCCAGCCCCCGTTGTCTCACATTATTCAGAGATCCTTATTTTTGTGTGTGCTAAAAATAACAGTAAAGATTATTACAATCTGTTCACACTTAAGCTCTGATTATAATTGATGCGGCATTACCATAAAGCATTAGTCATGAATACATGATAAATGAGTGTTATTACAATGGTTAGATGCCATGGCGATGCTAAATTTTTAACGCATCTCACTAAACGTTAATTAACTTCCTAGTCGTTGGGTTTAAATCAGAATTTTAGATATCACAATTATAAATAAATAGTATGCACATTCGACAATAGATAGACTGACCATCGTCCTACATTTTTTTAGTGTAATTATAAAGTCTTCGGAATCAGTTTTTATGAAAATAATTATCAGTAACAAACACTAATTGGGTAAGTATAAGTTTTGAACATGATTGAAATTTTGTTTTCTAAAAAATTTATGCTGCTTTCATTTTTATACCATTTAATGCCAGTTTTAGACATGGCACATGCGTATAATCCTCCACTTGCAAACTCTGCTGCCTTGTTGAAAACCGTCACAACCATTTTTAAATCACCATGTTTTACAGTAGTGTTAAACATTCAACTCAGACTACACCACATCCTTTTAACACGTCTCTAGCAATGCTGATCAATGCAGATGCACTCATCTTTGATTTATAGGAATTACGTGTTTACCCAAAAGGAATACGAGGTTTTTTGACAGGAAAGGATTAGAAAAAATAAGGGGTCGTATTCAATTCAAAACCTAGGCACAAATATCATAAATGTGCGACACTGCTAGTTCAGTATTTAAATTTGTGTTATATGCACAAAATTACTACGGGCTTCTATTCATAATTTTTACTCAGGTAGCTGTTAGTTCTCCAAAATTTGTGTGCCATGAGACAGAGAATTTTGACAAAGGCTTTTCATGCTTAAATACAGTATGTCCTATGGTTGTACGTAATTTTGTAGTGCTGAGACTACCGGTCAACTTTGACAAGAATCCCCTTATCTGATGTCACCAGCAAAGAGGAAGCGCTTTGCTGGGAAGCAAAATGGCTCAAGTCAATACTACAGTAGAACCTCTCTATTACGACCCCTCGTGGTTCCCAAGAATAAGGTCATAATAAAAAATTTGGTAAATTTTGGGCCGGTTTTGGCCCACCCCTTACCCCTATGCCACCAAACTTGCAATTTTTTGTATGAAGTTCATATTCAATCATCTTTTGCACATAAAAAACAACTTTTTAAATTAAATATAAGTACGTATGTATATTTTAATAGCTGGACGTCTCCTGATTAATTTGATACCCTTGTTGTAAAAAAGAAGGCCTAAACACAGTATAACATGGCTATTGAAAGTGTGTGAGAAGATTAGACTATGTATTATTGAAATATAAAGTTATTAATAAAGATCTATTATGCAGGTCTCGTGGGTCATACATGCTATGAGGCACGTAGCTATCAAAAAGTTTAGGTGGCATTGTGCGATACTTGTGTGCGCGCTGTGCTCTCGCTTTGGTCCGGCCGTTTTATTGCTAGAAAATTGGACGTATTACGCCCGCACAAAGCAGTACCTAAGAATACTGTTGGAGATGCCTTACGTTTGAAGTAAAACACCGCACTTTATTTATTGATAATAGATATGAAGAGACATTATTTAGATTAAATCACTCGTGTGCTGCGGCTAGCAGCGAATACATTGTCGTGTGTACGTAGCTGGGTGAGCGTCTAGTTCCTCTGCAGTGCGGCAGCTTACTGCTGTCGTTCGGGCCTAGATCCTCTGGCTGGGCTGTGAAGTAGGCAGCCCTGGCACGAGCATCACGCACGTCAGGCTGCCGAAATGCCGCTCAGCTGTTGCTCATACCGGGGCCGACTGCCTTGCGCAGCTGTCGATCAATCGTTACAAGAATTACTTGTGGGCAGCGACTAGCCAGCGCCACTGCCATCATTACTGCTGGTGTTGAGCAAACATTCTGATAGACGTTATTCATGTGAATGTGTTGAATTTCTACGAAATTTAGGCGGTGTGTTGGCCTCTGTCCTGGTACAATGAGGGCCAGCAATGCTTACAGGAATACAACAATTTAGTGCGGCCTACTTGAAATATTAACTAACACAAATTTTTCATGAAAAAATTCTGATGAGGCATATACATGCACATGGTCTAACTTGCCAAAATTAATTGCTCACCATAAAAAATTATCACCTTACGTAGGTATAGGCGGAGGAAGGTTGACAGAAATAAAAAATGAGTGGAGGGGTAAGGCATAGGCGGCAGTAAGGTACAGTTCATGACTAGACAAAGAATTCTCAACCCGGCCTGGAGGCCCCCCCCCCCCCCCCCAAAGCCCCCTCCCAATACCAGTATCCCCTTCTGACTTAAAGTAATTTATTGCTTCACGCTGTTTGGAACAGCAATTGTCAAGTTTTGAGAAATGGGTGACTGCTAACATCATTAAAGGCCAGTTTTCCATAGACTGAAAACCCGTGGATAATAAAAACTTGTACTGCAGTTGAAGAATAGGTCTACAAAAACAAATCCGTGCACAACTGAAACCGCGTTGGAAGATACCGCGGTTGGCGAGGGATTACTGTATCTATTTTTAGACGTGCCTCATATTTTCGCCTTTTTCGAACCAAACTTTTCACAGTTCCTCGGGATTGGGTCGTAATAGAGAGGTGGTCATAATAAACGGGTCGCAATGGAGGGGTTTTACTGTGTATAACACAGACAAAAGTTTTACAGTGTAAGAAGATGCTGCTACCATACAGCCAGTTTAGACACACCTATTTCATTGTGATTAGCTTGTCTTTAAAAGTACATAAAATATATCATATTATTCATATAATAGCATTTCTTCTTGAAGGGTTTGTCATAAATTCATGCAAAAATACTTTCAGGTAAATACGGTAATTGAAAGTTTCTAACAATTGAATGTAAATTGACTAAAACTATAAATTTATCGAAATACGGACATTTTGCTACCATTCATGCATGTTTTCCATTTTAATTTGGTGATTTTGCTAAATAATTAATTATTTTACTATTTTAAGTGTTAATATATTTTTCATAAATTTCATGAATTCGCACCTTGCAAAAAATATGTTTGTATATTTATTATGTCTCTTACACTCCAATTTACTTATTTTGTCTGTCATGTTAAAATTATGTTAAGCTATTCAATATAATTTAATATGTAATAGACACATTATTAGTTTTAAAACAAATACGTACTCTTATTCTCCGCACACAGACAATTTGAGTTTTTTTTTATGTGTAATTTAATAGTATATAACTCATTGTAAGAAATGTTTATGGTAATTCAAGAATGAGATCAAGACATGCTAGTCATTTTGTTTTGATGTGAATCGCTTAGACTAGTCAGTGTTACTTTTGGTGGCGCTAGGTCAGGCGGGCTGGGGTACTCAATTACTGTGACTAAGTCAGCTTTCTACTAGCGACTAGCGCTGGTCAAGTAAGCTGGTGGCTTGGTACGAAGTCTGCCGTGGGCAGTACCGCAATATTTCTTACTTCCACCTTAGCCGTTACTAAGGTACTCATTCATCAATCTCCTATGTTCTGGTGTAGAGGTGGGCCGGCTGGGGCCAGCAGTCGCCTGGTTGGTGCTAGTTGATGAGGTGCCGTACGGAGAGGCCAGGTATCTCTGGCTCTAGGTGGGGCTGCAGTGCTTCCACAAAATGAGTTGGCAATACCCAACCTCGTGTCACGTCCAGTGACTAGTGCTTATACTGCAGAATGTGGCTCTATGCCAAGCCTAGTGTGCGAGGCAAAATATACGGGGTGCTGTCTGAAGAGAACTGCCTCTCCAGGTGAAGGGTAGACTGAGCACATTCCTGTGGGGTTTCTCCACCAAGTGTGGAGGTGTTGTTAGTGCACACTCGCTTATCAGTAAAGAACTCATCCCTTTTCTCCTCCCTTCAAGTACTGTGCATTTCCACGAAGGGCATTGAGGCAGTATTGACACTTACGATACTTTGCCGATGCAAGCATACTGACAGAACCCTAACTAAGTGTAGAGCTCAACAGCAGCTGACGGCGTGAACCTTGTGCTCCTACGATTCTGCACCTTGGTGCACAAACGTAGAGTGGTAGGTCGTATGGGCCGTCTTCCTACTACTGTCAGGGTGTGGTCCAGCAACAATTGGACCTCCAGTCCCAGGCAGAATACCCCTACCAGCATCCTTGGCGCTCCGGTCAGCAATACAACCTGAAGTGGATGTCCTGCTCCTGTTGGACAAGTACTTAGTGGTACACTGGGGTGCACAGAATGGGTGGCTGTCAAAGGTTATGTGTGTTTGCTGACATGCAGATTCTTGACGGGGATGTGTAGTCCTACACTACGGTTCGTAATATTATCAACCTTACAATGGGGCCGCTACCAAAAGGGCAGTTGGTGTAGTTGCCACTTACGAGCAAGTAACGCGGCTGTTGAACCAGGAGGATCAACAGCGGAAGTGTGAAGTCAAGTCGAGCAGGTTTCTGGATATGTTGAGCTTCTGGAAGCTGGAGCTTCTAGTAGTAGTGGTAGAAGCCTCTGGAACTCCTGGTCATTTGTGGCGGCAGTCACTGGTGGTCGCTGAAGATCTGGAAGCTCTTGGAGAGGACCGTAAGGGCCTAGAGTCAATAGAGAGCCCCAGCACCGAAGTGTTGAGGTGAGCTTCTGAAGAATACAACTCGTGTCTTCAGCCACGCACTGCCTTATATTGTGTGCTCGGCTGGCCCGTACCTAGGCTGGATTGGGAGGTGTGACGTCGCTCTGTGACGTCTTCCTGGAGCGAGCGGGATGGGAGAATCTACCCTTGTGCTCTGCTATATGGCCTCGGGCGCTCAACGACGCTCGGCCATCTTCGGAAGGCTTGGCGACACTCCGTCTAGCAGGTGCTTCTGGGAGGCTGTATTGTTCTGCGGCCGCTTGGAACAATGCTTGTTTCACATGCTAGGATCGCCCGCTAGGGTTGGAACGATCTTGTGCGCACTTGTGAATAACGTGCTGGGTTTGAACCTTCCTCGGGATACTTAGATACTACACGAGTTGTGAGAGGAAGTTGGGTCTGGTACATCAGGAAATACCACTTGTCTGTTATGGTCTCCAAATGGGAACAATCCTGTACCCATCTATGATTGTGGTTCCTGGTAGATGTAACACACTTAGGATGAATCTTAGTCGTTTTAAATGTAACTCATATAAGCGGCACGCATCAAAGTTGAAGCCTGATTACTCTGGGCAATAACAATATTAACCAAATTATAAGGTTTGGTACCAGTGGGTTGAATACGCCCCACATTGGTATCTCAAGTCACATCTTACTAAGGCCTCAACTGGCTCAGTGGTGTGTGTGGAGTAGATGACGATTGAAACTTCACAACCCTAGATGGTTCTAAGGAAGGGGGTAGTAAAAAGTACAAACCCTAGTTCCGATGGAGGTCAAGCATAAGCCCTTACTTACTAAGCACCAGCCAAGGTGGGGTTTTCCACCTTGGGAATAGTTTACAAGTTAGGAAGCATGTGCATGTTCTTCTGGGTCTGGGAACTGGGGATTTCAACCACTACTACAAATTTACTATCCACTGTTCTACGGTAGAATGATCTAGTTGTATTTGGAGTGAATGTCTTCAACATTCGCGGAGCCAGTGTCGCGAGGAGCATAACCAGGAAATTTAGGAACGCTTACACAAAACTCCGGTATGAAGGTTAGAGCGTGAGGCTTGCACACAGGCACAAAACCCAATGTCAGTTGTAAGCGAGGCAGTTGCACACTCCTTCTCGCCGGCTGGCTCGTTTAGGCGGTTGGCAGTTGAACAGTGGCCGACACTGATTGTGATGAAGTGGTGCTAATGCTGCTAGAAGGTTCCCGAGTTATTATAGGAGGGTATGTTGTGGGAAGGTTAGTTATCCAATGTGGGTCGTAACCAAGGAGAGTGTCTTCAAAATGAACTAATAAAAGATGCCCAAGTTATGAGCTGTTAGACGTTTTTGTGGGTGGTAAAAATAAAGGATTTATGTTCTCTACCTCTGGTTGGTAAGTTGGCTAAATTGCGCTCTTTCAAAATTAGTTTCAGTTTTAGTTTATTTCTGTCTTTCGTAGTGTAATTGAAAAAATTCCCAAAGATACAATAAAGTAGCTTGTAGTTAAATTCAATATTTTCAAGGTTTAAATAATTCAATAATTTCCTTGTATCGAAACCAAAACGATTGAACAGAAAAATTATAATTAATAGAAGGACTGTGGAAAAGAGGGGGGATACATACTCGCTTGGAAGGGTTGTGGGGAGGGGGGGAGAAAGGCACGGGGGGAATGCTTCTTGGTCTTCCTGTGTATTTGATGGCTGTGACAATGGTGAAGCTTTCCTATAAATATAAATAAACGATAGTAACCTCTAAACTCAGTAAGTCAGGAATGAAAGCCAATATTTATAGCGACTATCAAGGAAAAAAGTTATTCACTTCATTTCTGTATCATAAATCATTAAGAAAACTACTGAATGAAGGTAGGTCTTCAAGCATTAAAAAATTATTCTCTATGTTGATTAAGCCTTCAAATTTTTTTTTCTCTTTATAACTCATATGTAAATAACACACAGACTTCAATCTATGTGAACGTTTCTTTTAAGAAATTAAAATTAAGTCACAAAAGTGTTACAACAATTTACAAAAGTTATAAACCACAGAATCTATTGAACAGTAATTTTAAAAAAATGTTGTTTCAAAGAAGTTGTCATGTAACAAGAAAAAAGAATATCAAAATATATTGGTTCAGAAATTATATAGAGTCTTACTTTTATAAAAGAAACGATTCCCATAAAATACCATATTGAAAATTCACACAAGCAAAACAGTGAAGAAACACTTCCCTACAAAAATCCATATACCCAAAAATCGCAAAAAAAAAGACACTACTAAAAGAGAAACTCTACCCCCGGCATAACAACTATGTTCATTGCAATACTTAACTTGAGTAGTACTCATATTACCTGAAAACACGTCTAGCATGGTGAAGCCCTGAAGTACGAAGTGGTGTAAACATGATCTATCGTTGGCCAGCCCGTGCAACTAGAAGAGGAACACTGCACACTTGCTCGAGCTGGGGCCGAACATTTATACGCGAAAACGCAACTCGGGAAGGTTAAGGAGGCGGCGGGAATAGCGGAGAGGTGTATGGAAGGTGCCAGAGTGTGCGAGGCTGAACTCGTTGCCAGTAGTAGCCACCAGACAGCGCTTCGCCACGCCAGGAGTGCCACATGCCTCTTCAGTGTAGATCAGCGCTTGGAAGCGTTCAGATGTGCGCCACCCAGAAGGGGTGTAGGGAGGCACGAAGAAAGACAACGTACCTTTTTCTGCAGCAAAATATTGCCTCTTCAAATAGTAACCCCTCTTCAAACAAAATAACAAATTATTAATCTGGGCCACCAAATACAGATGTGGCAAATAACCAAGCAGACTTGCTAACCAAGTTCATTGTCATGTAGTTCTGTAAAAAACACCAACCCCGTGATAGCAGCATTTAATTGTACTCCAAAAAATTGTAGACATCGCACAATTCCCATCTGGCGGGACGAAAAATAAATTGTCTAGGCAGGACAGGCGTGCTCACATAAAATTGCATGAGTTTGCTAATTGTCACGTATGTCAGACTTGAAGCAGGGCTTCAATCCTCCCACACACTGGAAGAGAGCTGCAGAGGTCTCTTCTCCAAATTTAGAAAAGCTGATGGATGAGGCCCACAGTAGAAAACAGCCTATGACAAATAAAGAGTAGCCAAGTCCTCCCTCGTATCTTCTGCTCTTGAACTCCAGTTACTCTGGCAGGGTTGAAAGAAATACGGAAAACTGGATAAGGACTAGGGAGGAGATGTCCGCCTAAACTAACCTACCGAAACTAATAATAACGCCCCCTTGTGTTTCTTCACCGTAAAAAAATACATGAGGAGGATATCCTTTACCTACTAATTCATAGAAACAACTACTGCTTGTAGCGTTACTACTTTTAGGGCTAATTTAACATAATACATATAATTAGCAAACATCTTATAAAAAGGAAAATAAAAATATTTGCAGTACCTTAGGCTACAAGTGCAGCCTTAATGGTACGATTATACTGCTCTGCCATATTAGCTTGAGGGTGATACGGGGTTGTATGGGCCAAGCAAACTCCCCAAGAAAACGCTAGATTTGATAACTCTGTGGAAGTAAAGTTTCTCGCATTATAAGTAACAACATGGGTGGGTGAACCAAAATAACAAAACACTTGTTCTTACAAGATATTACAAACAGTAATGGCCTTCTGGTCTCTCATGGAGAATAACAAAAAAACTTTGAAAATCCATCAACCAGAACCAATAAATAATTAAAACCCTACTTAGATGTAGGGAGAGGGCCAAACACATCCATATGGACTCTTTCCCAGACAAAACTAGGTGGTTAACTACTAAACTGTCCTTGGGCTCTTCCAATAAGGGCCTTTACCCGCTGGCACATAACACACTGTTTCACCCAATCTCTAATTTCTGATTGCATTTCTGATTTAAAAAAATTATGTTCAATACACTGCAAAGTGTGTTCTTGCCCATGATGAGTGCCCAAATAAGAGTTATGGAAATAATCAAACACCATTGGCCTCACTGCCTTGGGTACATAGTCTTGAAAACACCCTTACATGAAGCTTTGTCAATAATCACCTTTATCACAATAAAACCAGTGAGTTCACCTAGCTGGATTTTATGCTACAACTCCACACATTCATCATCCTTTTTCTGCCAAACCTTAATGTTCAAATAAGCCGCCACTCGCTTCACAACATTTACCTGCTCTTGAATTTCTCCATCACACACAAACTCGCCAGAGTCAAACATTCTAGACAAACTGTCCGCTACGCAATTGTCTTTTCTCTTTGCATAAACTATATACAGTGAAAAATTACAAAGGCGTTTGATCCAACGGCCTAATTTACCCAAAGGTTTCTCGGAATTCTAAAGCCATGTTAAGGCTTGGTTGTCTGTACACAGCTTAAAACGAGTTACACTCCAGATAACTCAGAAAATTTCTCACCCCGAAATCCATAAGCAAGAGCTTCCTTTTCATTGGCCGAGTACTTTTTTTCGGCGGATGTTAATAGCCGACTAGTATAAACAATGGGAAAAACACCATCCTCATATTCTTGTCACAAAATGGTGCCTAATGCCAAGGAGTTTGCATCTACATGCAGTACAAACTTACGGTCAAAATCAGCCAATCTTAACACTGGTGGAGAGGTCAAACAAGTTTTTATTTTCTCCTCACAAAACTTCTTGGCCCTTATGTTTCAAAATATTAAGGGATTCAGCCAATTCTGCAAGAGATGGAATAAATCTGGCATAGTAGCTTATCATGCCCAAAAAAATGCCTTATACCACATAAGTTCTTCGGACGAGGAAAGGAAAACACACAGCTAATACAATCAGAGTCTAAGAGCAATTGTCCTTCACTCAGAATAAATCCCAACAGCCTCACATACAGGTTACACCAGCTGATTTTCTCTGGATTCTCTGTCAATCCCACTTCCAAAAGCTTCTGTAGGATAAACGTTGACATGTTCCCGGTGCAACTTCTTAGTCTCACTGCAGATGACAATATCATCCAGATATTTGAAAACAAATTCAGCTTTCTATGGCAACAAGATAGTCTCTAAAGCACGAAAAAGTGCCTGGGCCCCAAATGAAACACCAAAAGGACTCCGGTCCATTCAAAAACACCCCAAGGAGTAATAAATGCAAGAAGTTTTCATGCATCTTGGTGCAACAGAATTTGGTGAAAGGCCTGATTCAAATCTAACACTGTCAAATATCTAGCCTTCCCTAATAACTGAAAAACATGGTCTACTTTAGGTAAAGGGTAAGGATCTAGTTCAATGGTACCTTTAAACATTTTAAAATCAGCAATTAATTTCCACTCAATAACAAACAACGCGAACAAAGGGCAAAGGAATGCATTCAACTCTGCCTTCAGCAGAGTGGGGCAGTTTTCTGTTATGCCCCTTTCGGGCATAGCATGGCTAAAGGAAGGCAAGGAGAAGGATGCACACCATTTAAAAAAATCAAGAAAGCATGGACACAAAAATTCCAAAATCAATACAAATATATTGAAGTCCATCTATATATTATCGCCAAGAATAACAACTTTGCAACTTGATTTGAACTATATAAATGCATCTGTAAATGTCTGTTGCTTGCTACCAATCAGTGAACTAGGGTAAAGAGAGAACACACATGCACTTGAACAAAGAGAAAAACAACAATATTAATATATCCTGAGAAATCACCCAACCTGAATAAACACTTGTGAAATCCCATTAACAAAGGTGAAATGACTCCCTGAGTAAAGCAAGCAACATTACAATTTTAAAAGTAAAAGTACGCCTGATGATTCACTAAAAAGTGCAACATGGAATACTAATTTCAAGAATACCATTAGGAAGGAGCAAAAACCCTCATTACACGTAACCATGAGCTTAATGCATAAAATATCCTCTAAACTCCTTGGCATTAAAATTATTTTGTCAAATCGTAGGCCAACAGATCATTCCTACAGCACGCCAAAAAAAAATTTAAAAAAAGGAAGAATCCACCTCTTACAAACATTCCCATAAAATACCATATTGAAAATTCACACAAGCAAAATAGTGAAGAAACACTTCCCTACAAAAATCCTTATACATAAAAATTGCTTAAAAAAACACTACTAAAAGAGAAACACTACCCCTGGCATAACAACAACTATGTTCATTGCAATATTTAACTTGAGTAGTACTCATATTTCGCGAAAACGCGTTTAGCATGGTGAAACCCCGAAGTACAAAGTGGTGTAGACATGATCTATCATTGGCCAGCCCGCCCAACTCGAAGAGGAATACTGCACACTTGCTCGAGCTGGGGACGAACATTTATACTCAAAAAACGCAGCTCGGGAAGGTTAAGGAGATGGCAGGAATAGTGGAGAGGCGTATGGAAGGTACCAAAGTATGTGAGGCTGAACTCGTTACCAGTAGTAGCCACCAGATAGTGCTCAGCAACGCCAGGAGTGCCGGGCACCTCTCTTCAGTATAGCTCAGCGCTTGGAAGCGTCGGATATGCACCACCCAAAAGGGGGTGGGGGGGGCGAAGAAAAATAAAGTACCTTATTCTGCAGCAAAGTATTGCCTCTTGAAATAGTAACCCCTCTTCAAACTAAATAACAGTTAATTAATCTGGGCTACCAAATGCAGACTTGCTAACCAAGTTCATTAACGTCATGTAGGTCTGTAAAAACACCAACTCCTATGATGACAGCATTTAATCGTACTCCGAAAAATTGTAGGCATCACACATTTCACCAGCTGGTGGGACAAATAATATATTGTCCAGGCAGGACAGTCTTTGGCAGGACAGGAGTACTCACATAAAATTGCATGAGTTTGCTAATTGACATGCGTGTCAGACTTGAAGCAGGGCTTCATAATAACAGAATTTTAAATTATATTGACGCGTGCCAACATGCTGAGCTGTTCAAATGTGCACTCTAGGACGACTTCGCCCCATCTATAAGCGACCCAAGTTCAGGGGGAAGTCATAACAGTGGCAAAATAAAATAAACGTATCGAGCAAGGAGATTCCACAAGTCTGGACTGCCAAATACGTAATTGTAATTCACTCACATAATTGCATGTAAGAGTCACCCCCGTGAATAAAATTAATATTTGTTATATTCTAATAATCGTCACTTACCCTGGAAGAAGTTCCTACAACCCCCAGAGATGGCAGCACCCCTGTGGCCTTGTAATGTCACAATCCACCAGCCTCAGGAAAAGGTGTTTTAATTTGTCGTCGCCTTCAAGCGGTGCGATAAGAAATGAGCGGCAGTCCAGATAACATACCCCTGTGTGGGAAGACTAAACTACCTCCTGTACCCGAAGAATTGCTGATGATGAAATTTTCAAGTATAAATAGAGGTCCAGCATCCAGCACCGGATGATACACCGGGCTCGCCGGCCGAATAGGATTGCGAGCCCTTCCTAGTCTGCGAAGACTCTCCTCAGTCTGCAAAGACTCACCTCAGTCTATGAAAACTCCTCTCAGTCTGCATAAGGCTCTCCTTCCTCTCTGCAACCTGCTATATGGCGCTACTCCTGGAAGTCTGCAAGATGGCCTTATCCTGCAGACTGTGAAGACTGCAGCGTCGTAGCGGCTTGCAAAAAGGCTCATCCGCTACTGCACCCACTGACAGTGAGGACAGCTACTCCACTTCCAAGGTAATTCTACTCTACATATCCTGTAACCCTTCAACCAAGTGAACTTCTGTGACTCCGTGGTAACAAGCCGTCGTGTCCTAGATTACCTCCCTTGGATAATTCCGGTAACTATTTCATGCTCTGAAATTGCGTCAATTTACCATAGATTTTGCCTGATGTAAATTTGGGGAATTTTTTTATTAGTTAATTTTCTGTAGGCTCGCATTCGCCTATTTTCTATCCATGTAATTATCATTAAATTTGTTTAGCCAGTCAGATAATTAAACTGTAATTTGGTTTTAACCGGGACTTTCCAATTAGCACGTCTTAAAATTTTACGTTAACCTAATTGTCTGTTTACCAGTCATTGTTAGTAAGTCTCCTATTTTCCTAGTGTGTGTTTGTTTATTTGTGCCAGGAAACTTAACATTCGTTGCAGAGTATCTGTGTGTTGAGTTTACCAGGGATTCACTGTATAGCCGGAGAGGCAGGTTATAGAGTTGGCAACGGCATAAGGAACATCGTGCCCTGGCAAAAGCCGAAATAGCCGAAGTCCCTGCAAGTGACCCACAGGAGGTCGAACCCCAGTCGCAGTCTAGCAAAGCTGCCCCACGTCCAATCTCGCCCTTCATTCCCCTCGAACAAGAGTCTCACTTCGACAAGCATTTAGGCGCCTGTTGGCCCGGATACCCAACAGGAGAACATTTTGCCCAAGTAGAGCAGTCATCGCCTATAGCCAGCATTACTCCTGAGAACACAGTGACTAGCCAGGCCCCCAAGACATCCAGTGTAATTAAACTCACTTCCGGTAAACTCATCCTGGTTTAACACCCGGCAGAAGCTGAGCTACCAAACCTTTATGTGATTAAACTGACATAGGGGAAAATTGTATGTGTTCAACTCCTGCCTAAGGAAGTCCCCAAATCACACGCGACATCTCCCTTTTCAGATTTTGTCGCCGCACGTCAACCAACTCGTCCCATCCAAATCACCAGAGCCAGATCATATGCCTCCACCCCCACGATCGCGTAATTGCATCATCACTTCATATTCCCAGGGCAGCTGGCATCCTGCTTATTGGCAACTCTTGTAGTGAGGAGGGTAGAACTCCCTGATCGGGAATCTACCTCCATCCGCCTCACTTTGGGGTTTGACTCCCCTCGTTCCTAATGGTACCCTACCACCATGCAGCCACCCATGACATCTAACCCTGCCATGACCCATCGGGCCCCGGATGTTAGCCATTTACGCCGCGGTAGGCATACTTAAAGTTCCGAAAGGGCAGTCAACAGCCTAACCACTTACCTCACGAGGTAGGGCATGCGTCAATATCTACAACCTGAGTTTGGTTTTAAAATACGTCTTTAATAACTGGCTTTTATAGAAATTAAACTTGCCTTCTGACAGCAAATGATAGTAAACTCAGATTACTGAAATAAAGAAAATACAAAACTCTGTGTAGGAAGTTATTCAAAGACTATTCAGGTTAAAAGTATAATAAGCTAATATAACATAAATTTTACAAATGCAAAATAAATAAATAAAATCTCTTTCCTTCAGTTGAAAATTCTCCACACAGTTTAAGGTTATTTCTCAGGAGAAATTTATTACAATATTTCTTTGCCTTTGTGAAGGGACATCTGTGAATAAAGGTTAGGTATGTACACACTCAACCATACCCAGTAAAACTTTGTAAATAAATATTCGTTAAATAAAAACTTTAGGTTATCTATATTCCTGACAGGTTATACCAGTAATGGTGGAAATTAGACAAGCAACCAGGCACGTGCGCCTAGCACGAAGCGGGACCTCTCTGGTGGCGGCAGACAACTTGGGGCCAGTATCCCGGGCATCACAAACATCTGCTCCATGCTCCAGTGGTGGTGGTACTGCCGGGCTCCTTCGGTCTACCCACAATGATAGTACTGCAGTTGACTTCACGTGTCTGCTGCTCTCCCAAGGTGTTGGTTTGGCTTTGTCTGGTGGCAGCGGCAAGGGTTACAGACACGTTGTACCAATTCACACTAGCCACTTCCGTCAGGGGCTACGTGTTCACTAACTTGTACTGTTTTAGCGAAAACTGAGGTACGACTCTCGCCCGACGTGGTTTTCGTGGAATCTCTCTCGTCCTCTCCAGATCTTTCTGCCGAGTAGGTGGGGACGGTCGCCAAGTTGACTGTGGTCTCCACAGGTGCCAGCGTCGTTGGGGTTAGGCTTTCTTCCTCCTTCTGTTCACTTTCTCCATGCTTGTCTAGGATGGGTTAGGAAGGGTAGGATAACGTGCCGTACACTCCAGGTTCCCTGTCCTGAGTTAACTCCACCATCTCGGGGAAAGATGTAGATGGGACCGAGCCTGAAGAGAGGGGATATGCCACTGTGTCCAGTTCTGTTTCCAGGGAGGGCAGTCTTTCAGCTGTAGTGAAGGATGCCGATGAGGCTCGTGCAACGCTTGCTATCGAGTGCTCATTGGTTTGTTGGCTATTTGCAGCCAATGGGACAAGCAGGGGAACAGTAGAGGTTTGCAACATATCTTTAGTGCTCGTGGAGGGGGTAGAAGGGGAAATTCCCTTCTCTGAAACTCTACTCATATCCGGGCTGTCGCAGACAAGGCGATCCACGGGATCACGCCATGATGTGTTGGTTAGGATGCGAGGAGGCGTGCAGGGAGGTTCAATTTGATAGTTGTGGCTAGCTGAGGGTGAGAAACTACTAGATTCGAAGTAACGTTCCGTGAAGAAACGTGTACTAGGAGGGAGGTGATAAGACGGGAGGGGGAGGTGTCTATTCTCCCTTCGTCCGGTGATGGCGATCTACTGTGTGGTGGGGGAGGGCGATGATTCGTCCGCCTCGTGGGAGTCCGGAATTCTATCTCCACCAGAGGGTCCGATTCTAACGCATTCCCTTTGTCGCTCACTATTTTTTGTTCATGGCCTTGGGTTGGAAATCTCCCTTTTCATTCGCCATACTAGCATTCGATGCAGGTTAAAGGGTTGTGAGTCAGCTGGCCATGTTACATTATTAGGGGGCCCTTGAAATGAACCGCGTGTTTCTCCAGCGCGCAGCTGTACACGAGGAGAGCAGGGGGCAGGGTTGTGGGCCACCTGGGTAAGGGAGAGGAGGGGGGTTGTAATGCCACACCATGCCCTACAGACTGTCTGGGGAAAGGGGCTGGGCTGTTAACCCTAGCACGTGGCAACTGCTCTTGTCCTTTGGAGGGGTGCTCATTCACGCTGAGTTCCCTCTCCTTCTCTACTAACCCTTCGACCGTCTGCGGTCAGGGCGTAATAATTAGGTTACGCTATGAGGGGGGGAGGGTGAGGGTGATGGCCCTCACCCGCAAAGCCTCACTTTCCTCGGGGTTCACTCTCTTGTGTAACCGCTCTTTCCTTCTAATAAATAATTCTGCTTCCTCTTCGGGTTTTTGTATCCATGAGTATAGGTCCATAATTATTTCGCTTAGGAGCTCATCGGAGAAATGGGAGTTTAACTGGGCCTTGAACTGCAACCAGTTCTCTACGAATTCGCCGTAGCGGTGCCACCACCACTTGACGGGGCCGGTTAGCTGATTGTAAGTGCGATTCACCCATTGTCTCTCCGGGGTTAGGTGCTCTCTAAGTTCCTTCTCACACTCAGCGAGGAATTTGGTGGGGTCGGCATAGGTTTTCCTGTTAAACTCAGGTAAACTAATTTCGTTTGGAATTCCCGGAATGCTAGGGTTTTGCGGCCTGTACGTATGTTCCCAGCGGCAGACTTCGCATTGATACACGCGCGCTGAAGTATTAACGCACTCGTCCAACCGTCCGATGCATAAATGATAAAACTCTCAGTTGCACAATATGCAATGAACAAGGAACCGGCCGTGGTCTTCACCCCTCGGCCATTGGCATTGTTGGGACTCATCGTGCCTGCATTCGGTACATCCGTATTCTAATCCATCAATAAAACGTGGTGTCTCGTCCCATCCGATACACAGATAATGGTACGTCCGGTGACAGTAGGTTCACTGGATTGTGTTTTGTCCATTTTTGGGCAGCCTGTCACGGGACAGGAGGCATGGTTGGCTCCTGTGGTAATGTCGTTGGCTCCGAGGCCGTTGCGATTCGCCTCTGAGTCCGACATTATAATTTGATTAATGGGCACCACAGGGTGTTTAGAGAGACTCCCCGAAGTCGCTGAGATGTTCCTCGTCAAGAAGGGAACAGCAGTAACAAATATGAGGAAATGTCTGGCTTAGATTCAACTCCCAAGGCAGCAATCTAGCACGCCTATTATTGAAGTGTAGTTAATGTGACTAACGTGGGTGTTCACATGAGAGGGGGGAGGGGGTGTCTGGCATGGTCCTAACTCCCAAGTCTCAGCTACTTGGAGTTAAGCGCCCCACGTTGGATGCCAAATATTGATGCATTTGCTACTGGAGGTGCTTATCTTAGATGGTAGAGATGTTACGTTGACTTCTTTTCCAAGCCTAGTTGGGCCTGCCTGGGCAGATAATACGTGGTCTACCGTGTCCATGTGTATGGATGGGCTGGTAGACAATATTATGCAGTGTGTGGGGAGGTGTACTACGGACTTCTGGGGAGTCAAACCCCAGAGTAAGGCTGATGGAAGGGGTTGCCTGTCCAGGGAGCTCTATACTCCTCACTGTAAGGGTCCCCAATATGCGGGATGCCAACAACCCCGAATGAATGGAATGAGGTGGTGATTAGTTGGTCATAGAGGTGGGGGTGTGTGTTCTGGCAGAGGAAATTTTAATGGGACGTGTGGGTTGACGCGTGGGAACAAGTTCGAGAGGCAGTGGTGATATGCGGTGTCGGTTGTCTAGTAGGGTCGGTAGTCGAACCCGTACAACTTTCCCAGAAGGCTAGCTTAATGGAACAGAATTTCTGAAGTACGGTGCCTTCCAGATGTGATACTCAAATTAGTGTCCCCGACTGGAGTTAGATATTGCTAGTTGCCTACCTGGGGTGTCACACACAGAGAGTAGGTAGTTCAATTCTCTGAGGTAAGTAATTTGGTCTGGTTTTCATACTCAGTTGTTGGATATTCTGGCCAACGGGAACCAAGAAGGTGATCAAGTGGGGTGGTGATTTCAAGTGGTACAGAAGGGGAAATCGGTCGTGGAACGTGATCATAATACGCTCTGCGAGGTTCGTCCTTGGATGTAGAATTTACTGTAGCTTGAGCTAAAGTGCGACGTTCCTTGCATCGCTGTCTGCTTTGCACACCTCCCTTTTTACTGAACATCTGTCCACTGGGTTCACACACCTTTGTACAATACAAAAATAGAGGAGCTATGGGATGACTAACTACGAAGAATGGAACACAAATAGTTCAATTTGACGTAGTGTTTTTGTGGGGATTTCGCCCTGGAGAGTACCGGCTATTTCACGTAAAATTACAATTGGTAATTGATTAAATCTGCCTGATCTAAACACTTTAATTAATACAGGAATTATGTAAGTAATAATTCAGGCGAAGGTGAGCCTGGAGAGGGAGGAATAAAATCTTCGGGACAAGAAATTATAGAGATGCAATTTTTACAGCGGCTATAAAAATCTCCCAAAGCTATAACCACACAACTTACTGCATGTTAATTATTTTGAAGTTACTCAGGACAGGTACTCAATACCGCGGAGTCACAGGAATTAGACTACGGTAAGAGGATACCGGGGTTTAAGGAGGAGGTTGCCTGACGAAGTGTAGCTATCTCGCACGTGGCTGAAGTCTGCTGATCTTCAATGGAGGTCGTGGAGAGGAGAAAGAGTCACTTGCAGACTTTGTAGGAGCCTTTAAGCGGAGTCTTCGGCCAGACTCAAAGAAGGATAGATAGACTCGAAGAAGGATAGATTAAGGTAGGATTAGAATGTCCTTGGTCGGACTGACAGGAAAGTCTTTATCAGACTGAGGTTTGTGGAGAGTCTCTATCAGACTGAGGTTTGTGGAGAGTCTCTATCAGACTAAGGTAGCGGAAAGTCTTGGACAGACTGAGGATAGGTAGGAGAGAGGAATCTTTAGTAGACTCAAGGTGGTAAGCTGAATTAAGGTAGGTAAGGAGAGTCTTGACCAGACTCAAGGTACTGGGGAGTCTTGGGCAGACTCAGGTCTTCGCAGTCTGGGGGTGGCTCGCGTACCTCTCGGCCGTCGAACCCCGAAGCAACTGCTGGTCCAAGTTGCTGGACCTCCTTTTATACTAATTTTTCTCATCTCTGGAGATCTCCGGGGTGCAGGGGGATAGTGTAGCCTTCAAACATGGGGGTGGGTTGTCGGGGATGCAGGAGCGCCGCTCATTTCTTATCGCCCCGCGTGGAGGCAGCGACAAATTAAACTCCTGTTCCTGAGGCGGCCCGGGCGTGACAAGACAAGGCCATGGGGGTGCTGCCATCTCTCGGGGTAGGAGGAACTTCTTCCAGGGCTAATCTGCTAGTAGTAGAATTCTCATAACATTCATTTATATTATGGGGGTGCCTTTTGCATGCATAAATGTAGACGGGCAATGGGGATTGTAATTACATACGTAATTTACAATGATATAATCGGCTACCCAAGCTTGTGGGCTTTCTTAGCTCGATACATTAAATTTGGTTTACCGCTTATATATTTCACCCCTAAGCGTATGTGGCTCGTAAATGGGGAGAAGTCGTCCGTAGAGTACGCATTTTCACAGCGCAGCATGTTGGCATGCATGAATGGTTGTTATATTTATGAATACATTTGCAACATTTTCGTATATTAAGAATTAATTTTGTGACGGGTGTTAATTTTAAGTCTTCGTGTTCATAAACAAATATTTTTATACCAACCAAAATATGTAGCAAAATACATAAGCACATATTATCAAATAGCCTACATTTTTTTTTTTAATGAGATTTAAGAGATACACATTTTGAAAGTAACATTAATACTGTGTATTGCAAAATCATTGAAGATATAGAAACAATCCCCCATTGTTTCAAGCCTATCAACAGCAACAAAACATTTAAACAACCTTATGCATGGTTACTGTTTTCGGTGTTCACAAGTAAGTACTTTTGTGATCATATACTGACGTATTTGTTTTGTTGTGGTCCTCACTTGAACTCGTGTGGTTTGTTGCATTACGCTATTTACTTTTTGGACACTGTAAACCAAAATAAGTTAAAAATTGCTTTTAATTGTGCTGTACATAACCAATACCATTTTGTCAGTATAATAGTGACCTAAATTCAACTTAAATGTAAGCAGAAAGCTTTTTCACACATCAGCAGCACATCTGTGAATTGGCATTACAGAATAGGCACTTCTGTAATTCTGCGCATCAGTATAATTTTATGAATCGGCACAGCTCTAATATACATATAGATTGAAGCAGTATGATGCAAACCCCTTTATTGGGGAATGATGCCTGAGAGGCCTTTACACCTCAAGTTTGGAGCAGCTAAGGAATGCCTGATACAAACACATGGAAGTATTTGAATTTAACAGACCTACTATCAACACAAGTCACCCGCAAAGCAGTGACATCATAGACACAACACACCTTATTACCGTTGGAGGTAGAACACAATCCCGTGGAAAACAGAGGATGTTACAGTCCTGGAGAAGGTAGTTGACGTAACAAGCTTGAATTCAACATGCACCAGCTAAGGTAGGGGTTCTCTATGTTGGGACAACCTTTGATGCTGAGCACTTAATTACATCTGGCCTGATTCAATAACTGGGGATTTTAAGCTCTACATAGAATTTAATACTATAGCCCTTTTAATAAGATTACTTGGTCTTTATTAAGTTTGTTGTCCTTAACCAACATGATGCCAGTGTCGTGGGGGCATTTGAATAAGGGGGATATCTTATGTATGTTTCGGTGCTTGCCCAGTGTATACAGTTGGCCTAGCGGGTTTTCTAACAGGCACAAAAACTGGGGTCTCACATACTACCCTTCGCTGAGGTGTTGCCTCTTTAATGGTAGGATACAGCATGCTCCTCCTGGCTGGCTGACTCGTTGCGGCGGCTGGCGGCTGAAAAGCGGCCGACGCTAATTGTGGCGTATTGGTGCTGAGGCTGCTGTGGTGACTAGGTGCTGGTAGGGGAGGGGTGTCCTGAAATGGGGTTTCCCTCCAATGTCTCTCTAGTCCTAAAAAAGCATCTGTGGATTGTAGAATTAACTGATGGGTGGGATGCTGGTGGTCAGACAGTTCAATTGGAGGAGAAAATAACTGAGTAGTGCTATCTGACTCTGAGGGAGGAAGTTTCGTTTCCTCTGCAGGGTTCTTAAGTTACTCTTTCAGCCGATGTTCAACTCCACCCTCGCAGGAGTACGGCATGAGGAAAAGTAAAGAATACAAAGGTTTAGAGTGCACAAATTCCGAAGCTAAGCCGGGTATTTATGGGTCCTTTTGTGTACTTCTGGACACTCTGGCTTTACAATGTGATATCACACTCTGCTCTTCCAATTCGGCTGTTGCCAGCGGTGGATGGAATTCCCGGCCATTACAGCAGCGGAAACAGAACTTTGGGTAATGTCACGTCGTTTTATGCAGAAAATGCCGAGGTGTGGTTTCCGTAGCGGGTTGTGTCACTAGTACTCCTCTCTTCACTCCGGCCATTACCAGCGGTGGTGAAGTAGGGAGATACTTACATGGATTCAATTCCACGTACGGAGGAGTTTTAGGGTAATTCTGGTGCTCCTGAAGATCTACCGACAGAACTTGGTGTGCCTCTTAATTTGTGGGTATTTACATTAGTTGTTATATGATAGTTGGCTGGCTTTTCCTCACAGAAAACTAAATGATCTTACATTTACCTTAAGGGTCTAAATTTGGGTATCAAAAGTTAGAAGTGAGAACTCTATGATAAATTAAGTTTGAAATTTTGAAAAACACGTTTATTGAAGAACGTATTAGAAACCGTAGCTCCGCACTCTCCTAACAATAATTAAGAAAAAAACATGTATATAAAAAGACTAACAGAAGTTAACCCTATCTGAAATGCCAGGTGAAGGTTACCTGGATAAAAAACTAATTGTTATGTGGTGTAATCAATCTGGTGAAAAAGGATTAATTAATAAAAGCCAATTTAATTAATTAAGCCCTACTTGAATATTGAGGGAGTGTTGTGAAGGAACCTAAGTTAGGGAGTTCCTCACCAGAAGGGCGATGGAACATTACTTGGCAAGAGCTAGGAGGGGGGTTGTCCAGAGGGGACATCGTCATTGTGACCTGTTACCTCAAGGTGTAGAAACAAGGAGGGAGGGGAGGGTTGATGAAGAACGAAGTCGACAGTACCCTCTGGTTGGCGGCCGGGTCTGCTGGTGCTGAAGAGCTGGAGGCTGCCAAAGATGTTGGGACTATATGGAAGGCAGTGGTCCTCTGGAGCTTGCGCACCTATGGTTGACCACGGATACCAGCGCGACAAATGGTCTAGTGGCTGGCGCACCCTGCAGATAGTCTCCAGCCTTGCAACGGTGGAGAGAGTATTTGCACAGCACTTACCCGTGGCTAACACCTTCGGCCATTACAGCGGTGGAAATGCAGCAGACTGCAATGTGGCCTGCTCCGCTCGTCTTTTTATACTGAATTTTTGAGCTTGCAGGGCATCAGAAGGGTGAGGAGGAAGCTAGCCTCACTTCTTGGGGGTTGGAAATTCCAGCTTCAGAGGGGTGTCTTTTATTTATTATCGCCTGTGATGGAGGCATTGACATATCTTATTGCCTCAGTGGGAGGCTCTGAAGGGTTCTGGCGGCTCAGTAGTTAATACATTCTTCGGAGAGGGGTGTTAAAGTGACCGCTTCTGGGCAAATATCGGTGAACAGTACAATCTAGGTACACATGTCCGTAGTAGCAGTTGAACCATGACAAAGTACCCTGTAGGCACGTGACCCGCTTCAAGTACCGTTTACAGGGCTTGACTTGCCCCATAAGGAATATTGCGCTCCAAGATGTGACGAAGTCACTTGGTATAGTGCGCTTAATAGAAACGCAGGAATGCGTCATGCGTCAATATTATATATATAATACAGTCGACTCTCAATGTATCGTTATTCAGGGGACTGCCAAAAAATGTCCATACATGCGGGATTTCAGTAGATGTTTCTGACATGTACATCAATGAAATATAACTTCTAATGTTATAAGAGTTTATGTTGAATATAGTAAGAGCTGTACATTATCTGTGATTAAAATTTAGAAAATAAATACAATAAAAATGGGAATTTTCAAAAAAGTATTATTGTAAATAATACATTAAAAATCATTTCATCTAAACTCCTTTAAGTAAAGAAAATGTCTCAAAATGCAGTATATAATTTATTGTAATCCAACACCAAATGCAAGTCAAATTTTGAATGTCCCATGCAGACTCAATCAGCTGAGGTAGCGCGGAGAAGTTATCGATCGGGTAGCAGTGTGTTCACGGGTGATCATGGGGAAGGGTGGCAGTGTGAGGATTACCCCTCCAAGCCGCTACATGTTGCTCACACATTGAACCCATGGTAAATGTCTGTCTTTTAAAGAAATTAATTATATTTTACAGCAATTTAAACTTGTAATTTTGAGAGAAAAGTGAATATTTTAAATAAGATGATTATAATAGATTTGTTCACTGTCTTCAATAATTAATCATTCAAAACCATGTCCCCTGATTTCCCCTGTCGCGAGATACACTGCACTCGGCTCGGTGCTTACCTACCCATTATTAGACTGTAAAAGGTGTCGAATAAGACCTTACATTGTATCAGATTATTCAAAAGACGCGTGTATTGAAATTAATTAATATAAATTATCAGATTTTTTCTGCAAGAAGTTACTGAAAATGAACTTTACATTTATAATACAAGTAGCTTGATGTTCAAACAATTTTTGGCAACAAAGGAAGGTCAAGGATGCTGCCCCTTGAGTTAAATAGATATTACATTTTAAAGTCATGTTAATTTTATGCCATATACAATTAAACACCAACCTTATGGGGGGAAAAGACCTTTAATAGCAAAAACAAACATCTTTGCAAATAATAATTCCTTGTTAAAATGTTTTGCGTAACATTTTCAGGCAAAACCATTTGCTTTGAAATACAAGTGATGATAGATGCAACTATTTTGATACACAAAATCTAGGTAAAATTTCTACGTTCGCAAAGCATACATTTGCTCTGTCGCTGGCATGTGAAGGCAAGTGCATCCATTCGAGAGAGACTTTTGACACCAGCTTCCCCTCTCAACATTATGTGAGGGGAGGAAGGAAGGTGCACAGCTGAGAGAGACAGAAAGAAGGGTGAGAGAGGATGCTAGATTGCCATGCTGGTTTTGCTAGGTAACCACTTCCCCTCGTCTGCATATAAGGGAAAGTAGCAAACCAGTCTCCTACGTCACACGTCACACCATCACACCACCACGCTGCAGTGTCAGACAGGTGTGTTGGGAAGGCAGGCAACATGCCGCAGAGCAGTGATAAATTATGGCGCGCGTGACGTATTTCACATCCAGTTATTAAGCGTTTGCATAAACAGCCAGCTTAGAAACTATAGTTGCGGGAAATATTAGGTGAAGAGACCTGAAATATACTTTATTCGACGCACCATGCGATAAACGATACAAGTGGTTTGTGTTAACATTATTTACATAGGAATTTTTCTGGGACCACAAAAAATTGTTGGATGCAGTTTATCGATACATCGAGAGTCGACTGTGTTCTGTACATGAATAGTATTTGTTTGATTGCAAGGCGTGTGTGCATATTTATAAATAAATATTTGTGTTTATCGTTAGAACGTTCTTTGGCAGTTTTTGTCAAATTTATACATGGCATATCGGTTTTATATATATATATATATATATATATATATATATATATATATATATATAATATCATCTATATTTTTACCATACAGTAGTAAATACTTTGTTGTGAAGTTTTGCTTTTTATGTGGATGTCCACAGCTGATGAAACGAAATGAGGTGATGCTTGAGGAAACAAAGGATACCATCACTGTCCCAGCATCATTCATGATCCGTATGCTTGCCTGTCTCAACCAGATACGCAGAGGTAAGTTACTGTTGCACATCACAGTTTTCTATTCTGCATTTGCTTTATATTTTTGGTTGTGCTTGTATGTTTTTAAATAATAATTAATATGGTATTTTCATATATCAAATGTTTAATCAACTAAGAAAAACTAAATGAAATTTCCATTTAACGAAGAACTAAAGTTTTAGAGCACTGCTGCAATTGCAGCATCCCTTGGTCTTCAGTGTCTCTTTGTCCTGTCCTCTCCTATGACACAAAGGCATATGTACAAACAGATTGTCACAATTGCAATGTGTAAAGAAGTCCCAAATTGTACATTACGAAAAGTGTCACTAGAGTGAAGAAAAGGTGCAAATAGTTCAACTTTTCCTTTTGTACTTGTTTAATAACTTTGGCCTTGTATATAAACTATAATGTCAAAAAGGCAGTTTGGAATATGTATGTTTAAATTTACGTACAGCTTCATATGTTAAATTACATACTTGCATCCAGTAGGCCAAATTAAGTTCTGTTAGTTAAGGTTGCAAGCAAGTCGCTATGCTACCAAAAATGTATCAAATGACAAGAATTCAAGTACTGGCAATATAGTACTTGTCAACAGGCACACACACACAGAAGAATGACACACTCTCCATGCGGTTGTGCGATCATGACGTTTCGCTGGCTAAGCCAGCTTCACCACTCTGATATACACACCTAACCCACCAATAACCCCCAGTACTTACATTTTGGTAGCTGCCACCCATATCATGCTAAAAAATTAGAGTTGTTCCAATACTTTGCCTTTTCCCCATGTATCAGTATCGGGTATAATATCGAGCCGATACATTAGTATCGGTTGTAGATAATTAAGCTATGTTATTACTTTCTTTAGGCAAAAATTGCCGAATTACGGCATGTATATAGTAAAACCTCGTTAATTCTAATTATTTTATCCTAAATTATATATAATTCGAAGTGTGTATTTGCCCCCAAACGGAAAAATAGGATTTTATATGATCGTGTCAGAGTTTTCATGTCTATTGACAGGTTTTCGTCGCCTTTACCTCCCGCTGAAGAGGTGAAAAGATGCGACAGTGCCATGCACTGCCTGAAGTTTGGAAGAATATGACAAAGAAATTCTGGGCTGCCTGTTGTGAAAGTTGGAGGGAGGGAGGAAGGAAGCTTGGTGCATTGTGGGTGTGTCTTGATGATGGAAAGAGAAAAAGAGAAATGTAGTGTAGCTTGTGGGTGTGGCTGGACGATGGAAGGAGATAGGAAGCGAAGCTGTGTGTGCAACGTGGCTAATGGGAGGGATAACTGACATCCAGTGGAGTGTAGACTGCTGAAGGAGAGAGGGAAAGGGGAAGGGAAAGAATACAAAGGGAGCTACCTTTTCAGAGGTCATACCCAGATTAGGGAGGAGCTGCTTAACACAAAAACGCCGACCAGGTAGCGTGGGATTGCGACACATTCGTTGGAAGTTCATTCATAGTAGAGGGAGCGAGGGGGTTCTGGCTACCACAACTGCAGTTTTGAACCAAACTTTACCATTTTATATTTTTTGTTTTTTATATTTTAGCATAGCAATTAAGACTAAAGGCAACAATTACAACACCTATATTTTACTGCACGTTAACATATAATTAATGACCAAGATAAATGTAACAAACTTATTTTTTGGGCTATTTCCTTAGTTGTGTTTACTTTGAAAAGTGAAAATGTCAATTTCTTAAGACCTTATTTTCTTTACTTAAACGAATCTAGGGAAAATGTTTTGTTAATGTATTATTAACAGTAATACTTTTTCTAGAATTTTCAGTGCGAAGGCATTGGTATCGGGATATTGGTATAGGAAAACATGGTATTGGAACAACTCTATAAAAAATCTCTACCCTACAGTCTTGCCACAAGAGCCAAACATATCTCCTCCAACAGTAATCTCAGCAAACTGTGAACATATAGCTAGAGCATTCCTCAGCAGGGGCTACCCCAGGCACCTCATCCACAATCAGATTCAGCAAGTCATCTCAAATACTGGAACACAAACCAAGGTCAACAGCTCTGATATATATCCCTGATGATCCCATATCATGAAGGCCTAAGTGAACTCAAAACATTCTCCACTCTGGATACAAAAATTTGGCTTCCTCACTACAAACACAAGACCTGCACTCCAAACCACCCAGATTGGTCTTCGAAAGGCCACCTAACCACCGCAACAAACTTGTTCATCCAAAGCTGCAGCCCACCACAAATGCCAACCATACTATCACCCCCAAAGAATCCCACCGGGTAGAGGGTAGCTACTCCCACCCTGGCCTTGCACAAGAGGGACGTCATGAGGAGACGTCACACTTCCCACCGTGGCCCGGCGGTGCACCTGTCTAGCAGACTATTTAAGACCATGCTTGCCTGGGCTCGAGAGTTATTCCTTTCTCCAGTAGCTTGCTCTAACACTTCATGTGCTGGGGCCTCTTACTTCTCAATAGTCTTTGGCAGCCACCAAGAGGCTGCTACCATTGACATTACCAGAGGCTCCTGCAGCCTTTACCAGAAGCTCCATTGTCGACAACCACCACCAGCTACCAGAAGCTTCAGTGTCAACAACTATCACCATCTATCAGAAGCTCTTCTTCTTCAACACCGGCAGACTTGACACACCTTCTGCTGTTGCTCATCCTGGATCAGCAGCCGCCTCTACTTGCTGGCTGAGGCAACAAAACCCACTGCTCTTAAAGTAGTGGTTCCCTTTTTATAAAGCCTCTTCTAGACACCCGTTGGATATAGTAGCTGCGGCCAGAGTAGTTATTTTCATAGCCATCAATGCCACTAGCTATCCTGATTAGTTTAGGAGTAGGTCGCCTACACCTGTTTAATGTAGGTTACTTTCATATAACACACTGCTTGATTAGGAGGTAGCACATGTCACTGTATTTATTATCGCTAATAAACACAGATTGTTCCTTTCACTGAGGGTATCCATTCTATAGGTATTTCCCTTTGACCACTAGAAATAATATCAACCTTACGTCGTCAACAAAGACCAAATATTGAAATACAAGTACGAACCATAGAATAGGACTTTGGAATCCCTTCAGGAATTTGTACATCTGACACACACACCATTCGACGGCCACCCGTTCTAAACTCCAGGGAATAGAATGGTAGAGCCCTGACAACTAGCAACTCATCCAACAGGGGCAAGACAGTCATCTCAGGTTGGATCCCACCAGAGTGCTTATGGTGCTTGAGAGGATATTTGCTTGGGACTGAAGGCCTAACCCCTGTTGCGACCCTCATGCCTCAACGCTCTAGGTTTGCGCGCCAGTGACGGGGAACTGATTAGAGCACCAAGCTCGTGCCTGCAACCACTATTGTAAGTACTCTTAGATAGGGACATATCTCATGTTCACAATAATCGGGGAGTATCTTTAAGGGTCAACCTAACCTCTATGCCTTTTGGGAAAAGGCATGACTCACAGAGGAAGGAGCAAAAGGTGGCCTATACCACTGCCAAGCGAGCGTGCATATTAGACCCGCCTACTCTTAGTAGACAAGCAGAACGGGACTGAGATCAGGCCGCTCATTATCTGGAGAGATCTTCCTCTCCAGTATTCACATATATTTATTTCCCTGCGCACATTTGCATAGCCCGAGAATACCATCCCGTGGTACGTGCTCTGGTCGAGGGCACTGAGGTGAGGTATGAGGCAAGTAATGCCTGTTTCTGGAGTCAAGAGGCTGTGGTGTGGAATCAACTGTACTGTGTTGGTCAGCACGGTACCAGTACCTACCGCTCTCCTACAAGTCACCTGTTCCAGCCAACAAGTACCAACTCTGTCTTCAGTGACTGAAGTAACCCTGGTAAGACAGATACTACCAAACCTGAGTGTGTCTCACCACCAACACACTCAGGCAAAGAAATAATGGCCACAGAGCAGATACCAAACAAGCCATAGCTGGCAACATCAACAACCTACAGGACAAACCAGTTGCAGCTCAGGCAGCATCACACAACAAAGATTTTGATTCCTGCTACAGTACCAGAGTTGTGAGAGCCTTACCACCTTCAAGCAATAGCTCAGAACTCAGACACTGGGAATTAGCTCACCAATTTATAACTTTATCCAGGCAGCCACCAGGCCTCAATATAAGATAATCACAGCTCCGTACTATACCTTCAATTTTTCAATTTTCCTGCTCCACACTAATTCACCACCCGTCCTCTAGGTTTACTACTAACAGCGCCCTTCCACCATACTGCAGTATCCTACAACTCGCCGCCTGATGAAGCTGGCTTAGCCAGCGAAACGTCGCGATCGCCCAACCGCGTGAAAAAATGGTGTCGTCCTACTTTGTGTGTGCCTATCGACAAGTACTAAACTGTGAGTACTTAGATTCCTGTTCTTTATATATTTTTAATACTCTGAATTGAAAAATTATATGTTATTTGTCTTTACAAAAGTCAACAAATAACATACTGAACAAATCTAAAAATGTGTGATTCAATTCAAAAGGGGTTCAAAGTTCAGGAATAATATTTTTCTTGGCTATTATATTCTATTTCATTTTAGAATGCTATTTTACAGATCTATAGTACAAAATTACCCCAGCAGGGGCAAAGTAACCCTGGTTTAAAGTAAATATTTTGAGTTAGTATCTCACTAAATGTGTTTTTTGTTGTTTACAAAAAAATAACTTGACAAAAATGCTGATTACCACAGGTGGAATATTTTTAGTGTTTAGTCAAAACTAAAAATGTTCCACTACATTTTCTAAAACTGTTTATTGGTTTTAATGTATAGGAGTTGATGAGAATAGTGTATTGCAGGGATAGGATCCTCGATATTGCGGTACATTGATACCATTTATACTTTATAGTATTGAGTATCGCATGAGAATATCCAAACGTAATGAACTTTAACATTGTGCTAATGGTATTTACCATGCACATTATTTTCACGAAGTACAAAATTACAAAATTCCTGTAACATTTGCATACTATGTTTTATTGCATAATTATTGCTGCCATATAACAGTCGCACAATAATTTTTAAATACTGAAAAAAGGAAAACTGTCTACGAGTTGTTTGTAACTCCAGCCTCATCACAACACAAGGAACAGACAGAATGGGAGGAGAAGAACAGAAGCTGGAAGTACCGTGACGAGTTGTAGTTCTCCTTCCACAAGAAGACACAAAAGTGGAGGGGTGCCGAGGTGGTTGCTAGGCAACCATTTCCCCTCTTACCAGGCATGTAAGGGGAGTAAGTAACATTGAGCCTGGCCGTGACAATCTACAGCCGAGGGTAGCCGACATCCGCCGACCGAGAGAGAGAGAGAATGCGAGGATGTCACACCAGGCGTGTAAGGGGAGGAAGTGACATTGTGTCTGACCAGGATAAACTGCAACCAAACGTACACGAGGGTAGCCAACATCCGCCAACTGAGAGAGAGAGAGAGAGAGAGAGAGAGAGAGAGAATACAAGGACGGTACTGTAGTTGCTAGGCAGCCACGTCCCCTCTTGTCAGATATGTAAGGGGAGGGAGCGAAGCAAAGCCACACCTTGCGCAGAGCGCTGGGGCTCTACTTGTAAGGTTTTCGAGATGCAGCTCCCAATTGTGAAATAATAATTTTCGTAATATTTTCTGTTTGGTACAATAAGTTAAAGATGACTTTTCATTTATCTTGAGAAAACAATTGAGAGCATGTGTTATCGAAAGTTGCTTTCCCAATGTGAAACTCAGTTTCAACATGTATTTATTGCAAAAGAGCATAAAATTTACGGTTCTGTCCTTTGTAACTGTAGTAAATAACACACAAAAGGATATCATATACGTGGAACATTATTTAATGCATCTAACTATCACTACATTTTCAGATGTATGGTAATTATCAATTATATTAATTTACCTGAAATACGAATCCCAGGTGTACAAGTAGTCATGTGTTATGTTGTCTGGCTGCTAGTGCATAGAAAAATAAGATTCTGGTTTGGGGTTCGGTCGGCTGCAAATATCTATTACTTTTCATAAAAATATAGAAAACAGTTTTATTCTTACTTGCAACAATCAAATTTATTAAATGGGCTGCTTTTATCATTTTATGAATAAATATATAGGCTACACAGTTTTTCTTGTACAAAGCTTTTACTTCACTAGTGGTAAAGGAAATTAGTGTGTTCCTACAATGAAAAATTAAACCGTTTTTATTATTTAAGATTTGTGGTTTAGATTTAACACAAATTTCTAGGCAAGCTTTATGAAAGTAAGTCACTGTGAAATTTATTTAAATTAACTTTTAGATGGGACTACTACGTAACAAATTATCTCATATTTTAACCATCATTTTTATACATGAAACAGTAATTCGCGGATGGAAACTGTACTAAAATGATAGTACTTGTACTATAATTTTAAAGGAACCATACTATAATATAACTGTTTGTACTATACTTTTTTTAATTTGGTTTGTGCGACAATTATCCTGCACAATGTTAAACACATTAGAATGTAATGAGTTTTTTTTATTAGCAAATGCTCTCTTGTAACACTGTCATTGCCATAGAGGTTTCTTAAACTCTTGCAATGAAATTTACATGTAACTGCTGCATTTATATCTTTTGAAAAGAGGTATTTCTCCTAGTTCGTGTTCTTTGTAGTTAGATGAGTAGTTGGTTGTAAACATAGCTGTAATGAGATCACAGTTTTAATTCTGAACCAACAAAGGAAATGTTTCATGCACGACGGCACCACCATGTTATAACTTTTAAACGTGGCAAGACAAGTAATATTAGTGTCTTACAGCTGCTTGGCAGAAATATTCTAAGTCCATTACCTTGAAAACAAAATTACCCATAAAATCCGAACCACTGAACCGAATTCAGTCAAACAAAGAGCAATGTCATCACAATTACTCCAGCAGGACAATTATGACAAAGAAATGCAAATATGAAGCATGAATAATATTGTTACAGTCATCACAAACTACAACCTTAATACACCGCAAGGGTGTATCCCTCCTAATGAGTTCCCTTCATGAACTGTAATTTCACTGTCAACTGTCAGTCACGTATGTGTGTATTAATTGGTGCAGGTGCAAATTCATTTTTCTGGGTCGTTTGGTGCAAGATTAGTGGCAGATAAGTAAGTCAGGCTTCCTTTATGACACAAACGATATATATTTTATAATACCACCAACATCCTACTACGAATAAATGTTATCTATGGGCGAACAGCAAGGTAGAAAATGTAGGAATTGTTGTGTAATCTTTTGTACGTCATTTCTTATGATGTTCAAAATTTTGGAAAACAAGCAAACTTTATTTTAGAAGCATGTAACCCGAAGACAACCTTATGTGGGATGTACTTTATGATTTAAAAAATCTTTTTTTTTATCTAGAGTAATCCTTTTTATGCATTCTTGTAAACAAACTCACCTTTAATTTACTTGTGTGTCATATTAATTTCATACATTTATTTTAATTATCTGATAATATGCTGATAGTTGACTTGTGGATATTCTACTGTTGTTTCTAAGTTTGCTTTGTAAATACAGTACTTGTTTATAATATTCATGAGTGTACATAATTTTGTACAAAATACTATAATTTTCATCTTCAGGTACTATATTTTTAACTTCCACAGTTTCCGTCCCTGAACAGTATGTTCCTTAAAACAATTAATTTCATTAACTATTTCTCGCCAAGTCAAGAAATTTCACTCTAAATATGCCATGTTACCCATTGATAAGGGGAATATTACTTGTTTTATATAAGACAATGTATAAATAATAAATATAGGTACGGGCAATTGTCTGCATTAACTAACCACTTAAAATGCACAGTTTGTAAAAATAATTTTAATTTCATCACACATTATTTCAGGCACAGCGTGTGTTTGCATTAATCACATTGCCTTCCTGAACACATGGTAGGGAGGGTAAAGAGAGTTGTGGTTAGGCGGTCGGCAAATCCCGGCCATTGCTGGAGGAGTGAGGCCTCCAAACGATAGTGCGCTTAGGATACCTGTTTGGGCATATTTTGCTTCTGATCGTTTCAAACTGCGTCTCCCGATCGGCAGGAGTGCTGATTGTCGAGATCGACATCAAAACCTGCCGAGAGACTAGTCTAGAAACTTAGAATCGAGCTCTGGACTGGACGGACGAAAGTTGCCACACTTGTCATTAGTAAACAAATAATACAGTAATTTCCTTGGTGGCAAAATAAAGTTTTAAAAAAACTGAAGAATCGCATCATTTTTCTCGAATTTTGATTGCAGCTTTCACTGTTTAAACAAGATTTTATAAAATCGAAGCAGATGGTGTTGTTGGTTTATCATTGGTTAAGGACGTTTAAGTTACAGGCCATCCACCATTTGTTTCAAGTGTGATGTGGGTTTTTATATGGTTTAAGTGTGTGTCAACAACACTAGTAAAATGAGAAATTTATTTGCCGAGTTGTTTTGTGTACATGACAATTTTAATTTGGTATCAAGAAAAGTATCAGTATTGAGTATCGTGAGAATGTTTTGGTTTACAAAACTGGTATTGAGTGTCGAGAAACTGTGGTATTGACCCATCCCTAGTGTATTGCATAACCAACATTAACCTATCTAAAGTAAGGAAAAATTTAGTTCTTGTTTAAATATTAGACTCTAAGTTCTTGAAACATAGTTTCAATAGCTTGGTAATATGTAGCATAATTAGCAGAATATAAAATAATGTTTTATTCCATTTTTTCTTCCAAAAAAATGTTGGTGGTTTTTTAATTTCACATTTTCAACATTTTGAGGGAGGTCAGTGTTTTTGCTTGAATGTTGCAAGCAGTGGTCAATGTTTTTTTAATTAAGGCTGTGTTTCATTACATTACAAACCATGTAACAAAATTAACAGATTAATTTTTTTATAATCGGTAAGAAAATACAGAAATGGTTGAAGAAAGTGTGACTTTCTTTTGTTTTAATACATTTGTGGTGTAGTAAATGCTACATATTATAGACTGCAAAGAATGTACTTTTGTTAAACCATAAGTGCTATGATTTAATAGTCATGCTGATATACATAAAAAAAATTCTGGAACAATAATTTTTTCCTGTAGACCCGAAGAGAAAATTTGGAAGTGGTCTTATACTTGGGTAAATACTGTATATTATTAGCATTATAATTGTATTTTGTCCATGTATGTGGAGGCATACAAATTTTGTAAAAAAAAAAAGCTCACTTATTTTCTCATAAGGAACACATGTAGTAAAAGTTTTGTATTTTTAGACACTAAAAACTATGTCTGACTTACTTACAGAGTGTAGCACAAAGATACATATTTTTATAACTTTGGCTGGATTATGCCCAGTTATTTCAGAAATTTTCATTTTATTTCATGATGTAGTTTTTTGAGTATGTGCTATAAGCCCTATACACAGGCATGCGCACACACACACACACACACACACACACAAACACACACACACACACATATATTTTATTATCTTGTTGCTCTTGTCTCACAGTTTTCTGTGTGTTTCTACTTTTTTATAGTGAATGATACGTTTTTATTCGTGAAACTGGTTTAGCTAAGACCCATTATATACATCCACGTATTTCTTTGTTATGGATACTTAATGGTAAAGTAAGCCACCATAGTGATGAATGCAAAAGTTTAGACACAAATAACAAATATTTACTCTTAAATGGTCAAGTGAACAGAAGTTTCACACAATGGACAAATTGTGTAGCAAAAATAAAATTCCCATGATTTTTTTTTGTTTATTTGCAGGTGGCAGGATGAGGGCACGAAGGAGGCAGGCTGGAGGAGAGGGATCTAGTGGAAACTAAATATGCTTGCAGTTTCTGGATCATCAGGTAACAAACTTGTTGCGTCATCTTGTAGAATCAAAGGAACCAGAAGTGTTTGGGCACATTATTATCTGATAACAGTAGCATAACAACTAGAGGAGGCAGAATGTAAATTGCCACTCCTAAGTGTAGTATAAAGGAGCCAGAATAAGAATCAATGAGCACTCATACTGCTTTCATTTACCAAGTTGCAATAATACCTTATTTACCCACGTACGACCTGCAAACAAGGTAAGTGTGCTGTAGGGATACTCGGGAGTCAGTTTAACTTTTATTTCATGTAACGGGAAATAAACAAGTGATGTTTCACTACCTCCTAACACTGGCAAGACCCTATGTTATCCAGTTAGAGGCAACTTGTTTCTAGACTAACAAAGTTGGGGTAGACGAGCACTGTGAAAACAACTTAAACTTATCTAACTCCCTGCACAATAGTTGCCCAGACGGGGCCGCGGTGTCTCAGTGTACAGACAAGTTGGTGGTTTGGTTTCTTTAGCACAAATGCGGTGAAGACTAAGCAAGGTATAGCCAGGATGGTTCCGGCAACGAACGTGGTGGAAACCAAGGGGTAGGTTATTCCTTCTGCACTAAGAGTGTGGCGGTGAAAGAAGGAAGGTAGAGGTAGGAGCGTAGCTGTAGCTGAGCAGACGTATAGTCCTTTCGGCTGCTAGTGCGGTGAAGGAATGAAGCAGCCATCTAGCAGTGTGCAGTTGAACTCAGTTTTTTTTTTCAATGCATAGTCCTGTTGGGCTGGTGATTAATAAAATCTCACAGGCTGGAACATCCATTCTTGCCATTGTAGACAGTACAATTTCTTAATATCGCGTGGCATTCAACAATTCAAACACTGTGTAAATCAGGCACATGGCTCTGCTTACTGATGAGCGGAAGTCTGTATAATACCCTTGTTGCAAAGACATCATGCCTAAGTAGGTATAAAGTGTCGTATATATTACACACTTTATTTTGCATAAGGAATCACTTTACAATGTGTGCCGGTCTAATTCTGCACCATCCTCTGTGTGCGTGCATGCATGCGTGTGTCTATATATATATATATATATAAAAAGTTATAAAGTATTTAAATAGAACTGTAAATTAACTTCCAAGTTTGATTTTTAATATTAGGTGTCGATTTTTCTCTTATACTCGCAACTAATAGCTAAATGGTAACTGTTCCTATATTCGTACTGTTTTTTTTATCTTTACTTGTTGGCTATTTAATTTAAGTTTTATTATTGTTGCTATTTATTATTAATAAACGTCTGTTTTTGTTAAAAATTACAGTGTATTCCTTGTTCTACTATTCCTCTAAAACAGTTGATTTCCTCTGTAACGGATCATCTCTCTCATGCAGGAAGTTGTCGTTGTCGTCGTTGTTGTTGTCTTTTGGGGCTTCATACTAGCCAAGAGATGTGTAGTCTCTCTGTTTTGTACAGGTGGTAGAGGTACCCTCTCACTGGATGAGTGAGTTTATTTTTGTTTCAGGTTTATTGTGAATCCAGGAATACACTTTCGGGCATTTAAATATTTATTTGCTCCAATCTGTTCCCCTTTTTAACAATTTACTCTTATTTAACTTTTCCGACTTAACTATTTGATTTGGGTCACCCAGTATTGGTTTTCATTGTTTTTAAATAAGTTCTTTTTATTCCTCTTTCCCTTGTAACAATACTATTCTTATCAGATGGAACTCAAACAAAAGAATTATATTTCACAGAAATAATCTTTATATAATATATATATATATATTATATATATATATTATATATATATATATATATATATATATATATATAATATATATATATATATATATATATATATATATATATATATATATATATATTGGTGAAATGAGTTTTTCTTTAAGCAGAAATGGTGATGTGTAGTTTTTGTGTGCTGAAAATAAGATTGTCCTTAATGTTCTGAATAACACAGATAAAAATACTATCATACATTATGATAAAAAAAGAACTGTTCACTCATGGCTTTCTGTCTTTTATTGGGGGTTGAACACTTATTTTATAATGTAAGTTTTTAGTGCAGGTTTTGTTGCCAGAATTCAACTTTATATTCATTGTTTTGAAAACAGTGCCAGATAATCATCATTCTGTACTTTCATGCCTGTGGCTGGGTCAGTTTAATTGCTTATATTTTCCAATGTTGCTCCTCCACTCTCCTACTTTAACTACTCCTCACTCTTCAGTCACTCTCTCTTCCCAATGTCCAGAAATGACCAGAAATGAAAGTTTAAAGAAAATTTTAGCAGAAAATGCATGCCTTCCCCCCCCCCCCCCTTCTTACTACTTCTTCTTCTCCTCCTCCCAAATACTAAACAATACATCCTGTCATAAATAATGTTTTGTACAGGCAGGTTTCAAAATACAGTACTGTAGAATCATTTGTTAATTGTAATTTCTCACTTTGTGAAACTGAGTTAGTGAAGGTTTGAGTTAAAGTCCAATGCATCTCAGAACTTGATCGCCACTGTTGGTATCCATATATATATATATTCTGTTGTGTTGGGTCCTGGAAATTAATTGGATACGTTGACGCTTGACGGCTATGCATTTGTGTTGCACAGTCGTACAGAAACGAGGTTTCAGTGGGTGTCAGGTCAGGGGCAGCTGATGTTGAATGAAGCTCTTACTCTTAGTGTGGTAAAATTTGGAGCAACTGGCACTTTGGTTTAACTGGTCCCTTGGGAAGGGTCAGTCTGGTAGGTCGTCAGCATGAGACAAAGCCTGGGTGAGCAAGGTACGGCCTCTTGATGGTTGGGGTTGATGCATGACTGCTGGGAGACTGTGGTTTTATTGGCGTCAAGTCAGGGATACAGGCTCAAGACAGGCTCTAGTGAGGCAGATTCTGTAATGTCTGGCATTTGGCTTTAATGGTTTCCTTCAACAGGGTCGGATGAGTAGGCACGTAATCTGGCTGTGTGAGGTGTAGGCCTCCAGGTGGCTAGAGTAAGTGCAGCTGCTGGCTTACCTTTCTCGAGCCTCGCCCTGGGCTGCCTTGCGATCAGGATCTGCTATAGTGGCGTTTGTCCTTGCACAGGTGCAGCAGGCTGCAGGGACATCTCCTGTGTATCCCTCAGTGGTAACAAGGTCTGGGTAGACCTGCGGATGATGTCCAGATGCTGAAGACTGGCTGTGGTAGGCTGGTTGAAGGTACTGGGATTATCCCCAGTGCCAGGAGCAGGCCCAGCCAGATGCAGACAGCTTTGGGGTGTGCTTCTCCGGGGGTTTTGATGGGAAGGCTAAAGAGGTTAGTGGAGTGGACTGTGAGGTGAAGCCTCAACAGGTCTCTGGTGGTGTGAGCTCACTCTCGGAAGCAGTTAAAGGCGAAGGCTGGTGTGGGTGTGTTACCTAATGGCTAGCCAGCTGCAAGGACATCAACTGTCCTTCGGTTGCTCCACTTTATACCCCCTCTGCAGGTGAACGGCATGAATGGGAAGGTGCTAATGTTCACCTGCACAATGAAGAGGCAGGTGACGGTTCCCTATTTAAGGTATACCCAGAGGAGTTATTTAGGTCATCCCTTGTCAGGCCTATCACTCCATCCAGCAAGTCTATTTATGGTGGTTGGAGTGGGTTGACTGTCTCGGGTGTCCTAACTGCTTCGTCGTGTAGTTTTTATTGTAGGAGGCTCTACTGCACTGTCAGAATATGAGAGCAGAGTGTCTGCACTGATGACATAAAGAAATAAAAGTTCAAAATGGAGGCACACTGAATGTCCTGAAGGGACTTGAGTTGCCACTTAGCTGTGATAAAATTACGTGTGTGTCTGACTAGCGCCAAAGGTTAAGGGTGCTTGAAGACTCTTCAGGGCTGGAGTCTGTGAGTGGAATCGCTGGGTTCTTCGCTGATCGCTGGAAGGCGGCAGTCACTTCTCAAGTGAAGTTCCTCGAGGGGAGGGTAGGCAGAGAGCTTCAGCACAATGTGTGCTGAGGCGAGCTGCCGGGAAAAACTCTCAGACGGTGACTCCTCGGGGAGGAGGAGTTGGCCAGGGGGTACTCTGGCTGGCAGTATTTAACTGGTCCTCCTTCAGTGGGGGACTTCTCAGGAAGGAGGGGCTGGCTGAAGTAATGTTGGGTATCGCTGCTAGTTGACTGGTCGTTCGGATGATGGTTAGTAGTTTTGGCGGTGTCAGGTCGTCCTTTGGTGGCCTCTCAGGGAAGAGGGGCTGGCAGAGAGCCCCAGCACAGGGAGGTTCTGGGGCAAACTGTCCAGGAGCAACTGGCATTTGCTGGAGTGCACTGCCTTATATTCTCCTGGCCGCTTATGTCTGCTAGGGAGGCTTTGGGACATCCCCACTCTTCCTTGCTGGCGCAGCCTAGCTGCATGTATGTCTGGTGATTGCAAAAGGCTGTCCCTGTTTGGTGGGCGAATATCTGGCACTCGTTTAGGGGCAATTTAATTGCCAGGCTGCATTTGGTAGTCCTCTCTGATAATTTGTATGCTTGTGTACTCTGGCTGATTAGTGTAAGGTACTCGTCTCTCCTTCGTATTTTACTTCCCTGAAAGTCCTGTCGGGTTTATACGCATGTGGTATCGCCTCGTGGCAGACTGGCCTCTCTTTAGTATGACGTGACGTCGCACCTTATGATATGAAGTCGGGAAATAAATATCTTAACCCTTATGCATCACACGTCATGTGTCAACCTTAGTGGTGGAAGGCAATGAGCTAACACTCAAGTCATCACTGTCTTATAACTCTGGTCATACCATTATCATATATACTGGTAAGGCAAGTTACTAAAATAGTGATATTTGTCCTTTCCTTTGCTTTTGTAATTTTAAAAATAATGGTGTTGTGTTGGTTTCCTTATATAGAATTCTTTTTGTCCCCAGAATTTCGAGAATGCTGTTTTCTGATGTGATGAGAAAATCCTTTTAATGGCTGAACCAACCTGCAGTGATGAAGTATCACAACTCTGATAGCTTCAAAGTAACTAATTATATTCGGGGGCCAGGAACCCTACCACGTTTTCTGCAAAATTTAGTTTCCTGACTGAATAGTTTGTAGCTTTAGAGTAAGTTGTATAGAAAAGATTACAGTACATATATACTAAAGAATTTTTAACACTTTGCTGTTGATCGTTGAAAATACTAGTTCATTTTTATAAACATGTGTTTTTTTCACTTCTAGTGAAAATGTATATATAACTGTGAAACATAATTGTGTTCATTTTTGCGTGTATTTGTGTTTTATATTTGTTAGTGTCATTTACTTTTGAATTAGTGAATTGGGTGTTTTTTTGCATTTTGCCTGTCATAGATGCCAGTCTGTTTTCAATTAGATATTTATCTTTAAAAAATTTATTTACTTTATTTCATGAAAAGTTAACAAGTTAAATCTACAAATTTACAAGTCATTTTATCCCTTAAGTTGTGTTAGGATTTTTGCTTTTCCTGTGAGATTAAAATTTAGAATGTGGGTTGATAGTGCATGATATTTTTATAGTACACTGCCAAGCACGTGAAGAAATTAGATTGTTTATGTATAATAAGTAACAATATTACAAGAATTTCCAATAAAAATTTGTGTTAAATGATTACAGTTTTCAATCATTCACATACAGTAAATGGTATAATCATAAAACATCCACATGGACAACTAAACTCTGAAAGTACATATGGAAACTTCCATAGATGATACTACTTGCCATGTATTAACTACACTTGACTTTTTTTTAAATTTAGTTTGAGACTTGTGCAGTGTTATGTGTCTCCAGCATAAGCTTTAGATTACCTTTGTCATTACTTTGTGATGCATAGGTAGACATTAGTATCTTTCTGCATATATGTCAGTTTGTAGATTTCAATCATCTTGACATTATATTATGTAAGAATACTAAAAGGGGATGTGTATTAAAGAAGTTTATTTTCTTTTTGTTTTAGATTGTGTGTGTGTGTGTGTGTGTGATGATGATGTTGAAAAGTAACTTTTGTATTGACAGTGTATTATTTTAGACTATAGGTACTCATTATTGTGTAGTTCCACTGTATGTTGGATTTATAGGAAGAAATACTTAAGGATTTGGTAATTATTTTATCTTATGGTAAACTGTAATTGATTAATGTACAAGCCATAAACTTATACGTACACATTTGTGACAGCACTTAAAAAATAGAGATTTCAAATAGTAATCAATCTTACTCTTTCATGACAGCTTTAAGGTAAGCTATAGTAGTGTTTGTTAGCTTCAAGATATTATTTTTAAAATGATTTTAAAGCATTTGAAGAAAATTTTTTTTAAATTGGCTTTTATGTTAGTAGACACACACAATATTTTCACAGTAGTAGATTGAGTTATTCAAATAGTCAAACATTAACCTTTACTTATCGGTTGTTTCAGTGTTATATTTTAATGGGGAATGAAAAATTTAATATTTTAATTACAAATAGTGGTAGGGGCCTGAGAAGTAGTATTTTATTTCAGTATTTTCACTCAACTAATGTTTCATTTCAACATTTTTACATATATGAATATGATACATGATGATTCTTTCCTCCACAATATATAGTAAAATATTCATTTCTTCCTTAGCAGTGCACCCAATATATTCAAGGCTGCTTGTGTACCTGGCTGTAAAATTTTTTTTATTACTTCCTCAAAATCTCTGTCGAACATAGGTTAAATATGATGGGATGTTGCATACTAAAAATCTATAAATCATAAAATTGTTATTTTTTACATCTTTGTGTACATACAAGTTACATTTTTGTTTCATTGTTGAGATAAAACAACAGTTAGTCATTTTTTGGGTAATTCAATTTTTCCTCTGTAGAAATGTGGGGTGATTTTATTTTTGAGTCCTGTAATTGTTTCTTTTTCTCCCCAGATAATCTTGCTTTTGTGATTGTCTTGTTTTTGAATAGTCTTACTCTTGTGAATGTTGTATTTTCAAGTAGTTTATACTTCTGTCGTCATCTTATTTTCAAGTTAGCTTAGTCTTTGCTATTGTGGTATTATTCTTTAATTTAAAGATACCTACTTTCGCGGTTGTCTTATTTTTGAGTAGTTACTTTTGTGGATACCCAATATCCTGGTGATTTATTTATTTATTTTTTTTTTTTCTCGAAATAATATATTGAATGTAAAATCTCATTTGTAATTTTGTAATTTGCAAAAAAAAAAAAAAAAAAAAAATATGTAATGCTATTTGTGAATTTTTTTTAAACTCCACATGCAAAATAATGTTTTATGCAAGGAAATTGTTTTCATTGAAATTCCACAAATAATTTTTTTTGCGCATTTGTGCATATTTTGTACGTTTCTTTGGACGTTGAGTGAATTTACGAATATTTCACAGTCATGAAATTTGCCTTTCTCTTTATATTTTATAATTTTCTTACTGCCCTCAATTTGTAATTTATACAAAATATTCTACAGCCTCAAGTTTATGATGAATTGGGCACTAGAACATATAGCTCTGTGCTCATCTCAAATAAGTTGTTTTTGCATGTAAAGTTTTATCACATAGCTAATTCTAATTCTTCCATCACAGAGCAATCCAATACACTGTACTTAGAACTTCCACTAAAACTGCCAAAAAAAATTTTGCTCACTACACTGGAAATATGAAAGTATAAAATATTTTAGTGTGCTCTATTTGTTTTGTCATTTTATTTTAAATCACATGAAAATTTTCACATTAATATATTATGATAAATACACTGCAGTAGATTGTGATATTATTTACATCTCATATACAGTGCAAGACAATTCTTTCATTGTAATGCTTTCACTTTTGAAAGTGTTGCAGATTAATAATAATTTTTAAGTACCAGTAAAGTCTAGTCTAAATAAAAAAGCAGTAAAACATTGCACATACAGATGATTATCACATTACATAGTTTGTAGTTTACTCTCCAATACTATTATTACAAAACAATACTGTATTTTATTTTTTTTAAGTTGAATGGGAACAAACTGGAAATTAAATTTTCGCAAAACTATTATAGTACTATACGTCATAGATTATCAAAAGTAATGCAAACTTCACATATAAAAACTACATAAATAACAACATAAGTTCTACATATAATAAATAAAGAAAGAACAACATAAGTAAAATATTGTATATAAAATACTGTATTTGTGTGTGTTGTTATTTTTAAACTGACATTTCTTCTTGTAAAGGAATCCCTTATTTTTGAACATTGATTAAAACTTTATTGTATCATTTAGTTATAGTATTTATTTTGCGACTAGTAATGATGATTTTAAAAAAATTTGATTTGCTGATGCACATCACATCCAATTCTATTTATAATATAATTGCATTGTAAATATTTGAGAATGCAGTCATAGACATGCATCATCAAAGTTCCCTTGTCTCCTGGAGAGATTGAACATTTAGAGCCTGGGCAGTTCTCTCATGTTCAGGTGAGTTTTTGCATCTGTGGAATGTTTAATACATATTACTCTCAAAACTTCTATATGATTTCAATTCTTGCAGCATCAGTTGCTGTTAATGTGTTCCAGGTAGCTGATACATACCGTGACAGCTTAATGTCTCTGTCGGATTATGTTGATGGAGCATCCCTGTCTGATCACATTGAATTGAAAATTGAATAGCTAAACCAAAATGAATACTAACTTCTGAAAATTTAGCAGCTAAAACTGATTATGAAAATAACCTTAAACCTTTTGAGTCATCTTCATCCCAGTGAAAACAATTCTATGAGTTGAAATTAGAATTTAAAACTTGTATTTGGGTACAAAATCTTTCTTAAATGATTTTCCGTAGTAGACATTACTTCAAAATATTCAACTGTTTTTTAATTGAGTATTTTGTATCAAACCTCTGCAACACACTTATTGCGCCAGCAAGTCGGAACCCTTGAGTGTTCCTAAGTGTGTGGTCTTTCTTCCACTGTGTTGTCAAGTGGCTTTCTTATTATTATTTGAATAATTGAGCCACAGGTTGAAACTTAGCAGCCTCATAATCCTTTCAGTGTCATTATTTGTGGATTGCCTTGCTTTTTAATTATAAAATAGTTTTGTTTTAAATTTTCAAATACTTCATAAACAAAATAATATTTAGTAAGTGAATTGGACTACAGAATATGACTGACTGACCAGTCAATCAATATCTTCAAATTGTGTAGACTGTCAGCATCAGTAGTTTTTGTTTTACTATAGTTTTGTAGTTAAAAATGTGGTCTTGATACAAACATCACATTGTTTTCAGGTACTTGAGATAAAGATCAAATGGCTTCATTTAAGAAATTGTAGTTTGCAAGATGTTTGTACTTTGCAAAGTACATATATCAATTTGTGTAACATTCTATTGTGCTGTTAATTTTTAAAGTTTGTGCAATCAATGTATTTGAAGAAGTGATTTTACGTTAATATAATGTAATTACTTTAAGTTATCTTATTTTTCAACTGGCAACTATGACCGACATCTTTACTTCATTAATTCTTTTATTATTGATATTCCTGTAATTATTTTATGATTGTTAAACTGATTTATTCATTTGTGTGAAGAATTGGTGTATGCCAAACTAGAAGCAATAGCGATCTTCAAATTCTGCAGTGCAATTTATTGCATATTCACAACATTATAGTTTGTATCAATGATTTTGAACAGTCTTAATCACTGACTGTATGATACATCATGCAAACAGCTTTCATAAAGTTGTTATATTTATTCAATTTTCTTGTATTCTTTTAACTTAACATTGACATTTAAGCTGAAAAAAAGAACCTGCATTGTATATGAATACCTCAGATTTCTTTATATTATAAATAAAAGTGTAAATTAACAGAGAAACAAAAGTAAACATTAAAATATTCTTATTATTGAAGTCAGATTCAGATACAAGACAAACTGTTAAGTGACGTCATGAATTTGATACTCTTTGAAAGTGAGAGCGTAAGCAAAGAGTGTGTGGCAAGTGAGTTTGAACACTAGAGATAGCTGATTATTATTTTAATGTAGTAAACTGTTTCCTGTAAACATTTAGATTATTGTGCATACAAGTGTCCAGTATATTTGGGACAAGCTTACCAGAAGAATCATCATACCAATAATTTTTGTTTTAAAAAAAAAGTCTGTTAGAACTACATAATTATTTTAAAAACACCTAAATCTATTCTATTAAATTTTGCATTTGTCTGCAAAGAAGAAAGCACTGTTTCCACCATCACACCCATAGGCATATCAGTTTTTTTAAGAACACTTCTGACATGCCATTAGCTGTACGCTGAAATGTTTCATGAGCAACAGCACTGTACGTAGTATGCAAAATGAAAGTGCAGTAGCTTACTTTATTTTGTGGCATGTAATTCTTACTGAAAATAAGCATTTGACACCTCAAAAAATACTCGTCTTTCCTCTTTGTTAAACTATGATTCAATTGAGAGAAAGAGAGGCTTAAGTACAGTGCCAGCTCCTATCAATCACTTGCCATTAGCACTTCTAGACTTACTTATATTTATCTACTTTGCCGTTGTACATTTGGCTGCAAACAGAGTATAGTTATAGTATATCGGTATTTTTCTATATTCATATAGGTAAGCAATTCTTCTGCGTGCATGTTATACTAAAGTACATCATTATTTCATTTGTGCCATACTTAAGTTATTTGTAATTCACATTTATTATGAAAAATATTTAGTTCCTCATTTAATTTTTAAAAATATTTATTGCCATGTTTATTATGAAAAAATATTTATTGCCTACGGTTTTTTTAATTGTATTACACAAAATATTCAGTTTATAAAGTCTGTAAGTATCATAAGTTAATTTTTTGTTTTCATGTATATATAATAAAATCATAATGCAAATTTCTTTGTTAGTAATGTAAGGGCGTTTGACTTTTGAAAGTTATAAATTGGGTTCATGAATTATCAACCTAAATGTGTATTATATTTATCATCAGTTTTTGTTCCTACACTATATGTATTCTGAATGCTGCTGTGCCAGTATGAAGCTGTTCATATAAACACTGCCAATATATGCATTACAATGTGGTGCTTTCATTCAGGGTGTGCATGTGAATGTGTGTACATATGCAGTGGTGTGTGTAACTTTACTTGATTCTGTATCTAGTATTAACATGTTCTATATTTGTTTAATTATTGTCATTATTGGGGTATGCAACTCGTTTGTTGGTATTGGAAATTGAAAAATGATGTAGTAAAAATTATAAGCCTTGTGTGTATTTTAATGTAAAACACCTTTCACACGACTTCATTAGATTTTGGCATACAGCAAAATAGCCTTGTAACATTGATATTTCTGTGTCAATTTTCATGAGGAAATACTAATTATAATTGCTATAAGTTACCAAAAAGGAAGAGATATTTGTAAATTTTTTAATCCTTGAAGAATTTGTGACAAAGAAAAACCAAAGTAGAATTTTTATTTGTGAATTGTAAAAGACTGTGAAATTTGGTTGCAGCTCTTGTTCAGCCTTGCAGTTTTACCTTCTCCCCTGCCCATCCTTCCATGAATAATCTGTGGAAATGCAGGAATATAAGTACAAACCTCTGAAACTTTGAATCAAAACATCTACCCCACTTTATCCGACCGCACACCCTTACATCTAGGGATGGTATCCTCGATACCACGATACTTCAATACCCTCGATACTTTATAGTATCGAGTATTGCATGAGAACATCCTAAAGTATGTAATTTTGACACAGATTTCTTGTGCCGTAACTATGATACGAGCATACTATAACTTTCGGAATATGTACAAAACTTTGAAACTCTTGCCATAACTTTTGGAATGTGTACAATAATTTGGACAACCGTACCACAATATAACATAATATACCATGATATATAACATATTTTATTCATAGTATAATATTCACATAGCTGCGAACACCTTGAAGTGTTTTTAGGCAACCCATATATACCACAATTATGATTTTTGACATTTTCTTTTATGATTCATAATTGAGGGACAATAAAAATTAGTTGAGAATTGTGAGCACGCGCCAATAGGCACAAGTGAGCAACTTGAGGAGTTACTGTACATCCAATAGATACCACACCAGTATGCTGCACTGAAATTTTTCATTTAGTTCTTTTTTTTTTTATTCCATGAATCACTTTTATGTTATATATTTCAGATACGATTGAAGCTCTGCTTCAAGTCTGACATGCGTGTCAATTGGCAAACTCGAGCAATTTTATGTGAGTACTCCTGTCCTGCCTGAACAATTTATTTTTCGTTCCACCAGCTGGTAAAATGTGTGATGCCTACAATTTTCAGGAGTACAATTAAAGGTTGCTATTATGGGGTTGGTGTGTTTACAGAACTACATGGCGATAATGAACTAGGATAGCAAGTCTGCTTTGTTATTTGCCACCTCTGTATTTGGTAGCCCAGATTAATCAACTGTTATTTTGTTTGAAGAGGGGTGGCACATGTCTAAATGCTTCCAAGCGCTGAACTATACTGAAGAGAGGCACGTGGCGCTCCTGGCGTGTCCGAGCGCTGTCTGGTGGCTACTACTGGCAACGAGTTCAGCCTTGCACACACTCGCACCTTCCATACGCTTCTCCGCTATTCCCATCGCCTCCTTAACCTTCTCGGACCGCATTTTCTCGTATAAATGTTCGTCCCCAGCTCGAGCAAGTGTGCAGTGTTCCTCTTAGAGTTGCATGGGCTGGCCGACGATAGATCATGCCTACACCACTGTGTACTTTGGGGTTTCAACATGCTAGAGGCGTTTTCGCATAGTATGAGTACACAAGTTAAGTATTGCAAGGAACGTAGTTGTTGTTATGCTGGGGATAGTGTTTCCTTTTTAGTAGCGTTTTTTTTTTTTTTTAGTAATTCCTGTGTATATGGAATTTTGTAGCAAAGTGTTTCTTCACCGTTTTGCTTGTGTGAATTTTCGATATGTTATTATTATGGGAATGTTTGTAAAAGGTGGATTCTTCCTTTTTTGGTGTGCTGTAGAAATGGTCTCGTGGACTACGATTTGCCAAAATAATTTTAATGCCAAGGAGTTTAGTGGATATTTTATGGCGTGCCTCTATGCTCATGGTTATGTGTAATGAGGGTTTTTGCTCCTTCCCAATGGTATTCTTGAAATTAGTATTCCATGTTGTACTTTTTAGTGAATCATCAGGCGTACTTTTACTTTTAAAATTGTTATGGTTCTTGCTTTACTCAGGGAGTCATTTCACCTTTTTTAATGGGATTTCACAAGTGTTTATTCAGGTTGGGTGATTTATCAGGATATATTAATATTGTTGTTTTTCTGTTTGTTCAAGTGCATGTGTGTTTTCTCTTTACCCTAGTTCACTGATTGGTAGCAAGCAACAGACATTTACAGATGCAATTATATAGTTCAAATCAAGTTGCAAAGTTGTTATTCTTGGCGATAATATATAGATGGACTTCAATATATTTGTATTGATTTTGGAATTTTTGTGTCCATGCTTTCTTGATTTTTTTTAATGGTGTGCGTCCTTCTCTTTGCCTTACTTAAGCCGTGCTATGTCCTAAAGGGGTGTAACAGAAAACTGTGCCACTCTGTTTAAGGCAGAGTTGAACGCATTCCGTTGGCCTTTGTTCGTTTAAATTAATTGTTGATTTGAAAATGTTTAAAGGTACTGCCTGGTTGCAGCAACTGTCCAAAGGGACTCTTAACGCAGCTGCTCCAACAATTTCATATTCCAGACTTGCCGCAGGGAGTGACCTTGGACGAGTTGAGGACTTAAGCTCGTGGTTTGGCGTGGATCCTACTTGTGGTGGGAATGAAGTTAGTGGTGAGTCATCTGCATTTTCTCCCAGTGCTGGTATACTTTCCTTGGCAGCCAGCAAACATGTAGGAACAATTTTGGGTGATATTCCTACTCTTAGTAATTGTGCTGCGGTCAAAGTATTAAAGTTTCTACAACAAGTTACTTTTATAGTAAAATCGCAGGCCTTTTCTTTGCAAGATATTTTGGGCGTTCTAGTGGTTCATGTTCCTAGTGAGCTACACCCTATTATCATTAGAACTAGAGAATTGGGCTCACCTTGGGCACTGTAGTTTAAGAAGTATTTAAATTTTTTGGTAGTGAGCGTATTAATGACCATTTACAATGCCTATTTCTCCAACAAAATCAACAGCCAGAAGATATATATAGAATGTCTGGTGGAGATCTTAGGTTTGCCATATAGGGAATCTGAGTTTGTAGAATGCATTATTGATCATGTTCTGTCGCAGTATCTGCCTTATGTATTATCAGCTGATGGTCCGAAAACCTTGAGCTCGCTGAGACAGTTGATCCATCGTGTAGACGTGTGCATGCATGTGAAAGATTGTGAAGGAGGTGAGATGAGTAGGGCTCATGTTCAGGATAAAAGTTTCCTCAAGACCACAAAAAAGATTGTTTGTTTTAAATGTGGTAAACTTAATCACAAAGCGTACCAATGTAAAGTGCGTATGGTTCTGGCAGATAATTCTCAGACTAAGCCAGTGGAAAAGAGTAGATCTCGTGTGACGTGGTTTGGCTGCGGTAAGCCCAGCCATTTTAAAGCCCAATGTCCTGATCAAGATCAACCTAAGATTTTGCATGTTCAAACTGTGAGTAGTAACAAAGTGACTAGGGCAGGGAATAATTCCCATGAGAATGCGAGTACGAAAGGACGGAACTGCCCCAAGCAAAAGAAGAAAATTAAGATAATTCAAAGTCAAAGAAAGATTAACTTACCATTTGTCCTAGTGAAGTTAGGTTCAGTTGAAGAACCTGCCCTGATTGATATGGTTGTTCAGTGTCCTTGATCGATCAGGCTTTTTGTAATAAGTTGTTTAGGGAATAGTGAATTAGTCTAGCAAAAGGAGGTTTGATGGAATCATGTGCTCTTTTGACCATAAGTATGAACATAGGTCATTTATCATGGAAGAGGGAATTCTTCGTTTTGCCACACCTAAGCCACAATATAATTTTGGGTGTAGATTTCCTCCATAGCACTCGTGCCTATTTAAATTTGAATGAAGGCACACTGAGTTTTCCTTTTCGTAAAGAAGGGTTAAATTTGATGGGGCAGGAGGAATGTAAGCAGGTAAATGCCATTGATAGTGATTTAGCGCAAGAAATGCGAGAGAAGTTCCCATCTGTAATAACAGACAAACTGGGAGTATGTAATCAATATGTGCATGATTTCGTAGTGACCGAGAACACCCCGGTTAGGTGCCATCTCTATAGTGTAGGTCCAGCTTAGAGACAAGTTTTTAATAAAAATGATAGACCACTTGCTTGATGAGGATGTTATTAGGCGCACTTTTGGTCGTTATGCGAACCCGGCAATTTTAGTAAACAAAAAAGTTCCTGGTAAATTTTGGTTAGTGATAGACTACCGACGTATCAATAAAAAAATTGAACTAGATCCTTACCCTTTACCTAAAGTGGACCATGTTTGTCAGTTATTAGGGAAGGCTAGATATTTGACAGTGTTAGATTTGAATCAGGCCTTTCGCCAAATTCTGTTGCACCAAGATGCATGAAAATTTCTTGCATTTATTACTCCTTGGGGTATTTTTGAATGTACCTGAGTCCCTTTTGGTGTTTCGTTTGGGGCCCAGGCACTTTCTCGTGCTTTAGAGACTATCTTGTTGCCATTTAAGGCTGAATTTGTTTTCAACTATCTGGATGATATTGTCATCTGCAGTGAGACTAAGAAGTTGCACCGGGAACATGTCACGTTTATCCTACAGAAGCTTTTGGAAGTGGGATTGACAGAGAATCCAGAGAAAATCAGCTGGTGTAACCGGTATGTGAGGCTGTTGGGATTTATTCTGAGTGAAGGACAATTGCTGTTAGACTCTGATCATATTAGCTGTGTGCTTTCCTTTCCTCGTCCGAAGAACTTACGTGGTATAAGGCGTTTTTTGGGCATGATAAGCTACTATGCCAGATTTATTCCATCTCTTGCAGAATTGGCTGAACCCCTTAATATTTTGAAACATAAGGGCCAAGAAGTTTTGTGAGGAGAAAATAAAAACTTGTTTGACCTCTCCACCAGTGTTAAGATTGGCTGATTTTGACCATAAGTTTGTACTGCATGTAGATGCAAACTCCCTGGCTAAGGCACCATTTTGTGACAAGAATATGAGGATGGTGTTTTTCCCATTGTTTATACTACTCGGCTATTAACATCCGCCGAAAAAAAGTACTCGGCCAATGAAAAGGAAGCTCTTGCTTGTGTATTTCGGGTTGAGAAATTTTCTGAGTTATCTGAAGTGTACTTGTTTTAAGCTGTGTACAGACAACCAAGCCTTAATGTGGCTTTGGAATTCCAAGAAACCTTTGGGTAAATTAGGCCGTTGGATCGAAGGCCTTTGTAATTTTTCACTGTATATAGTTTATGTAAAGGGAAAAGACAATTACGTAGCGGACACTTTGTCTAGAATGTTTGACTCTGGCGAGTTTGTGTGTGATGGAGAAATTCAAGAGCAGGTAAATGTTGTGAAGCGAGTGGCGGCTTATTTGAACATTAAGGTTTGGCAGAAAAAGGATGATGAATGTGTGGAGTTGTAGCATAAAATCCAGCTAGGTGAACTCACTGGTTTTATTGTGATAAAGGTGATTATTGACAAAGCTTCATGTAAGGGTGTTTTCAAGACCTATGTACCCAAGGGAGTGAGGCCAATGGTGTTTGATTATTTCCATAACTCTTATTTGGGCACTCATCAGGGGCAAGAACACACTTTGCAGCACATTGAACAACATATTTTTGGCCAGAAATGCAATCAGAAATTAGAGATTGGGTGAAACAGTGTGTTATGTGCCAGCGGGTAAAGGCCCTTATTGGAAGAGCCCAAGGACAGTTTAGTAGTTAACCCCCTAGTTTTGTCTGGGAAAGAGTCTATATGGATGTGTTTGGCCTTCTCCCTACATCTAAGTAAGGTTTTAATTATATATTGGTTCTGGTTGATGGATTTTCAAAGTTTTTTTGTTATTCTCCATGAGAGACTAGAAGGCCACAACAGTTTGCAATATCTTGTAAGAACAAGTGTCTTGTCATTTTGGTTCACCCAACCATGTTGTTACTGATAATGCGAGAAACTTTACTTCCACAGAGTTATCAAATCTAGCTTTTTCTTGGGGAGTTTGTTTGGTTCACACCCTGCCACACATTCGGGCAAGCCATGACTTTTTCTAATGGGCAGGAGGCTTGACGACTAGTGTCAAGGTGTTGTTCAATAAGGATATTGGTTAGGTGAGGAGCGGTGAATATAGTTTGGAATCCCGGTGGAAATAATTACCCAGGGCGCTAGATATTGGCGGAAAAGGCTTGTACCTGTCATATGTCGTGTTTGGATTTGCCAGAAGCGTCCCTTATGGTAAATCTGAAAAAGTTGGCAAACGTAGATGTAAGATAATTTGTAAATAATGCAGGACATATACTGTAATTTTCCTAGTGTACAGTATGTTTTTCAATGTATTACTTGTATTATTAATGGATATAAGTATTAAGTTTTGGTACAGTATGTGGATCTGAATGAAAGCATTGAAAGTACTCTGTTGCTGGAGTAGATGAAACTGTATTGTATGCTATCCAGAAAAAACTTTATGAAAGAGCTAAGGGGTATTGACTGAAGAAACACGTGACAGATTTTATTTTGTATGTAGTTTTACATCAATAATAAACTTATTGTGGGACTAAGTTTTCAATCCTTCTGTAAAGAAATTGCCTAAATTTTTTGTGCAACAAAATCTGTTCGAAAATGTGTAGTTACAACTAACTGATGTAATTTTTTTTGTATGTCGAAGGATGTATCTGTCAGTGTCTGTCACTGCCTCGTCAAATGATTGGGGCTTCAGATGCCCATTTCTAAATGATAAGTATGAAAAGTTCTTTTAGTTATCACAAGATTAAAGAAATATTTTGGCATGTTACCTTTACACTACACATAATTCAAATGTGAATATGATTTGAGTAACTAATAAACAATGGATTTAGAGCGTATTTGCTAATTTTAAAAAATTGCAACACATGAACCAGTACGGTAACAAATAATTAATTAATCTGGGTTAGGCCTAGCATAAATATCTTTTTAAAAATTAAGTTGCAGTTTAACTGTTTCAGAGAAGCCCTGGAAAATGAAATCAGATCAAACCGTCAATCTGACATGACTGATTTTAATTACACAGTTGCATCAAATCATCAAAACTCTTCCAGTTCAGAAGTATTTCCATCAGTAAATTCTACATAGTGTACTTCTGAATGGGCTGTAAATAGGTACTCTGTTGAATTGTAAGACTGGATTTACATTGGCACGATGCGACGGAAGTAATGCTTCACCCAATCACAGGCAAGTATTTTGAGACGTCAACATGACTGAAATATCAGGTGCAACAGATGTTCTGATTACAAATAATTTCAAAATTTGTCGCGTCACGGGCGTGACAATCATCAGAAAACAAGTGTATTTTCTTGCTGCAAGAATGGTGACATTTGTAATAACATGCTAAGATATTATCACGTTTGTGTTGGAGTATTTTATCTGTAGTTAATTAATTTTATTTGCTTTCTGTTAGCATAATTGATTGTAGGTACCATTGTGTTTTTTCTTCAATGAAATATAATATTCATTGGCATGTGTTTACCGCTTCGTAAAACTGCTCGTTCCTACAAATTTCCACTGCCTTCTGCAATGAAGCAACACACATATAATTTTAGCCAAAGGGGTGATGTTAAGTTATTTATACTGGAAAGTAGATTTATTTAGTTAACTTTGGAATTAATTCAAAATAGGTGTCATACAATAATTTTGTATAAAAAATTCAAATTATGCAGTTTAGCTGCATGTATGAGAGTGGGAAGAAAAAATTGGAAAATGATATTTCTCAGCCGCAAGGATAATGCTGACACCATGGTATTTTCTGCCGTCTGAAGAAACCAAAAATAAGTTGAGATATGTATATTTATGTTATTGTGAGACTAGATGTGAATTTCATTTTATGTGAGACTTGCTGTATTTATTCATTCAGAGCACACCACATTTAAATAAATCAAGGATATTCTTTTAACAGTTTTTGTGTTAGTCCTTGGCCATAATGATAGTGATAGATTTGGGAGTCACTTAAGAGCCGAGAATTTCAGTGTTGATGGGGGTGAAGTGACGTGGATATGGAGCAGTAATGAATTGTAATGGTGGGGGAAACTGCAGAACCCTGACAAAACCAATCAGCCAGTGGCAACATTCATGATGTTTCCCACATGTGAACATTGAGGATAACCTCACCAGGAATAAAATATTGTTTATTTTGGCACCAGGTTTACCATTATGCATAACAATTATTCATGTTTTCCTGTGCATTTCAATTGAAATTTACTAGAAAGACTGCATTTTTTGGAGCGTGCACTCATCCAGTGCATTTGTTACATACATTTCATACAATCTATAAAGTATTCTGATTACTTGATCTAATTAAACCCCTTTTCACCAATACCCATATGCAAAGAAGTTAAATTGAGATGGTTCAGAGCATCAGAATCACACAAATTAAAAAAATTCTGGTGTGATGAGCTTTTTACTTACGGTACTACATATAATTACTAATTGCTAGGCTACAAGCTCAGTAATATGCACTCACTCACTGTTTTAATCACTTGTATATACAGCTGACTCTGGCATTACAGCATGTGTCGGTAGAATATTTACTCATAACAATACTAAATTAACCTAGAATTCAAGAGATTTCACAGAAAATTCTTGCTAACATAGCCTTTATGACAAAATGAGAACATTCCTGTGTAGATTTAGGTGCCAAAAGAAAGGGTCCTTTAATTAGCTGTTTTTTTTACCCGTGCCCAGAGGAGTAGTAATGGAAGGAAATTGAAAAGTTGGGAAAGGGATTATGGGCCTGGTGCATAGTTGTTTTTAAGTCGAATATGATCTGTAACGTAATAACTTACTAACTTTTTCTACGGATGTGCTTACATCTGAAAACTGAGTTTGTGTTTTGTATCTCAGTTACAGTGTTACTCAGACTACACTGCCTACAACAATGCATGATTGCCCCATGGCACCCTAACATTTATAGTAGGCCTAAATGTGTGGCCAATCTTGACATTTTATGAAATTTTCTAGGGTGCCAAAAGGCATGCCCCCTCTCCTCCCCCAAGTTGAAGTTCTTGTTTTGCTCCCGACCAATACATAACTAATCAGCATAAAAATAGAGGCATAAAAAAGATGAGACATTTTTAACTAGTCCATTCCCGATTGGAAGCGACTTATGACTGTCTATTTCTTCGTTATTCGAACTGAGGCCATCCTCTTAAAGATATAACCCAACACATATCAATAACAAAATGTTAAATTCTACAGTTCATTACCCCACAGTTGTAACAGTGTCTAACACAGTCGTGGAAAACAAATATGTTAATGTAACGTAACCGTAAGAACTATCGTTAATTCAGGCATTTTTAAAATGTCATAAAGCTGACCTAACTAATGTTATAGGCCTAAACTGTGAATATTCGTACGAATTGGTTTTTGAAATATACCTAAGACAGAATTCTTTGAAAAGCTCAAAACAGTAAACAACACATTTGACGTATAAAAGTAGAAGTCGCATTTCAATTTTTAATTTTAGGTGTAGCGAAAGTATATGAACACAGTACTCACATAATGGCTTGTAAACGTCAATTTTGACAGATGTTACATGGCAATGTTTGTTTACATTTGGTAAAAGGATACGAAATTGGCCTGCAAGTAGATATTTAGCAGGGCTCCTGAGAAAGGTGCTTCGAATGGGGAATGGACTATACACGAGCATTAACAATATACAATGCTGGTTTTTTGTTTTTAACTTTCATTGCGGGGCCCATCTACACTGTACTTGATTGCAGTGTGTTTGATATGCAGATTTATTAACGAAACTATCAAATTGTTTACTGTGCACTGCGAATTTACTAAAATAACAGACATTTCAAATGAGTGTTGGTAGGTAATTTTAAAACATAACACGAGAAGATAGCATTGTGTAAACCTCCAATATCGCTAAAATAGCTTTTCAGTCAACCACATTTTAAAATATACGAATTACACACCTACAAAACTATTATATGGCCCTGAAAACTATCCATCAATAAAGTGACAGGGCCACATCTAAGGTGCCATAGTTACATGTAGCACAAAAAAAATGCTGCATGATTGTTTAGTGTCCTGTGTGTGGCAGCGATTGGGCAGTGTCACTCTTACCATCCCCATGTTTCTGTTCGTCAAAAAAATTAACTCCCGGTAGGTGGTCTATTATGTTATAATTGCACATAGGACTGTTTTTTTTTAAGCCTATTTAATTGATTAAATATTGTAATGTTAGGCACAGCTCTGTTCTTATAAGATTATCAAATAAGTTAGTTTTAAGTTCTTCTCAAATAAAATTGCATAACTTATGTTGTGTGAGATTAAGTTTTATGTTATGTTGAATAGTTTCTGAGAAACATAAGACATCAGCCTACACATGGTTTAGCTTTGGTTATACAAAGTATTGCAGAGACCGAATTTCAAAATTGCTTTATATCTGAATTTTTTGTATTGTTTGTGTAACATTATGCTAATTTCACCAATGAAAACAGGGCAAGAATAAATGCAGTGAATCAAAAATGTTACTGATACATTGGGTTATATCATCAAAACTAATTACAATCCTCTTGGTTACATGACTGGGCGAGATATACTGTCCCTTTACTGATGCAGCTGATGATAGAACAGTTTGATATAACAAAATTATGTTGTACAGAGTTTCTTAAGCTAAATCCATGCCACTGCCGTACTGCAGTTGTTTCAGAATATAAACAGTGACTTTCCTACAACTAGCAGACAGCTATTCATAATATCATCTGTTATGTTCGATTTTAGAACAGGTAGTTTCATCATAACTTTTAAAAGCTTCTATAGTCATCAGAAAATAACTTCATGCCGTATTTTCAAAACAAATATATAGGAAATGGGAAGTAAATCAATATAATGCTGTACACAACACATGTTAAATGTACTTCAACAATTAATAATGTTACACATTTAACAGAAATTTATACTTGGTTAACCGAGAACACACACACCCACACGCATGCGTGCATGTGTGAGTGTGTGTGTGGTCAACAGCCATTTTACATCACTGGGATGCTACTCCCTCAGCGTGGGGGTAGATAGGTCCCTTGTGAGGGACCTTGGCCACCCAGTTGGTTGTCAGTTAGATTGCGGAGGCGAGGAGAAGCTAACCCCCTCCCCCCTCCGCACCCATCAAACATATTTTTTGCTGCAAGGCTAGCATTCTTGTACAGGATTCCCAGGGTAGCGCCTGGGAGCTGTTTCCTGTGTGTGGTCAAAAAGGGTTGTAACTATGTTAATTCATTTCGATTTTAATACACTTCAAAACATATGTGAAAGAATAGCTGGTACAATGTTTTGGGTTACTGATGGTCACAACCGTCTAACTCCACAGTAAAAACTGCCGTCACTTGTTTTCACTTCGTAGTATAGGACATAGCGCCCCACCCCCCTCCTAACAAACTCCCTCATATATATGAGAAATATTTTATATTATTTTCCAAAAAGACATTTGCACACTAGCATTGGTTTACCATTTATATTTGTTTTAGCATTAATATGCTAATTTTCAAAACAAAAAAAATAGAATATTAAGTTTTGGCACGTTAAAAAACACTGACAAAATTTGGAACTTACCATTATTGCTTTGAAAAGCCCATGCATTTGCTGTTAGTTAGGCACCCAGCCAGCAGGTGCGCTGTAAACAGTGCGTGTCAGTCCACCATGGGAGTTTCCGTTCTATACATTACTCATTCTATGGATAAAACCACAACCATAATCCGTAGACTGCTTATTTGTCTTCTGTGCATGTACCTAACTTACCCAATCCTACACAACTGTCAGTCACATGGTCAACAATGATGAAGGTGTGTGTTTACATCTTAAATTTTTAAATTAATCGAACTGCCTTGCAAATGGGTTAGAAAAAGTATATATATCACACCTCAAACTATTTGTTTATAAATTAGTTTTCAGACATAACCTCCAAACCATGCCGTTTTCGCAAGATGTGTTGGCAGAAAATCAGCTCAATGTTGGGACCCGGAGGTTGGTTGTGCGCAGTCAGCAAGTTAGGTCTACCCCATTTTTAGTCTATGCCATAGTCAGACTTTCGTCTGTTGTAAAATGTTGGCATTTTACCAAGATCCCATAGGTAACACAAACAAGGATACAACTTCAAAGTAGTAAAAGGTGTTTTACAGCTAGCGCTACCTATGCGCACGCTAGCTGTAGCGAAATTCAAATGCCATCCATCCCTTCAATGCAGCCATTTAGAAAGTGGTTGAGCCCATTGTCTGTGTATGAGTGGTGCGGTGTTCACTTTGGTTTCGGAGACCCTGTTAGTCTTCTTGTGCATAATCATAAGATTTATCTTTAACTGATTTCAAACCACACTGGCATGCATTAAAAAAAAAAAAAAACTAGGTGTAGGGCATGTAAGAAGCAACACAGAATATTTAAATGTATATTTTCTATGAAATGATGCTAAGACGAGTTATCTTTCCCCCTACACACTGTTCTTGATTGTAAGAACAAAGGTTCGTATCTGCATCGGAGTGAGCGTGACATGTGAGCCACTGATAGTGGGTTTAACATTGGAGCCTCCGCTACTACCATCTGCCGTCTTCCAGGTGAACCTCTTCAAATCTGATAGCCACTGAGTGCCATCCAGAGTCGTTTCCCTCAACTTGCTGACAGCCAAGGATGAAAAAAGTTCCTGTCAAAAGACAGTGTTCCCGACTTATATGTACATTAGTAGGTATTTTAGCCATTATGCATAAAACTTTTGAGAATTTATTAGGAAACATTATTTTAAGACAATTTAATTAATTTCAGAGCAGTTTTCTTATTACTACATAAATTAACACATTTTTCTCCTAAATAAATTGCTAGGTTATGAATTGCATTAGAGGGGGAGTGATCAACCCTCTAAGAACACAGGAGACAGCTCCATACAGAAGTGTATGGCATGTGTCACATATCCACTCCCAGGCTGTTCCCCGCATCATCAGCTACACTGTCGTTCATTTACCTCCATGCCACGTGAGAGTAGCTTTGTGCAGTTAAGCGAGTGTTCCACGTACACGCATGAGAGTGCATTAGTGTAGGTCGTGTGGTAGAAATGTGTGTTATTTTCCCATGGCCTTTTTATATTTTATTTTTGACATGCAGCGCTAATTGCTGTGTTTACAGTATGATGGGTTATGCATGTGCAATGTTTGTTTATGTAATTTGTTATGTTTTCAAATATGCTTTAAAATTAGTGTGTTGTGTTTTTCATTGAAGAGTTTTGTGTTGTATATATTTTGAGTGTGTTTATGTGTTGTTTAGGTATAAGTTAATGTTTTGAAGTGCCATGCGCGCACGTGATATTGAATAGTGCACACCACACATTCGGTTTTACATCAGTGCAGTGTTTATTAGAATATGTTTGATTTACAGTAAAAAGAGATTTATTGCATATTGAGTATTCTTGTGGTTAATTTTTTCCATTTTTACCAGTCGGTAACATCCAGCATTGGGGAGTGTCGCAGCCAGTATTTATTGTCTTCATGTTGAGGTGGTTAGGTGTGATGTGTGTCGCAAGCCGCGGTACTTAACCAGAGACCACATGGCAGACTAACCCAATTTTTCATTAAGTTGTAATAAACTTTTGCCTATGCTAATTTTAAGTTATGTACGAAAAATCACACATTATTTTTAGCCTGTTGAAATAATAGACATAATTAACACTTAGTAAGGAGTGACATAAACTCCCAGTGCACAAGGGGTATGTTTTAGGTTAAGGAGTACTGCAAAGGCAAAAGCTGCCAGTCATATTTTATATTTCTTATGTATATTTTCGATAATAAAGATGAAGAGTTGTTATGCTGTCTCGTCACATCAGCACTGCACAGCCATAAGTTTTTCCATGACCACGCAGAAAGACTCAACCAGTGAATGAGTCTCACGCCAAGCCAGCAGGCAGTAGCGTCCTAGTCTCATAGGGTGGATGTCGCACACGGCTGCTCCGGGCCATCACTCTTTACAACCAGTCATGTAATCTCCATTATTGGCACCTTAAGCATTTGTTTATACCTGGAGCGAGTGCCACCCCACATACCTGGCTGGGGTGTAATTCACCATAATTTTTATCATGTAGGCTTTGCGCCAAATTTGTACTGTATGAGAGAATTCCATGCTACACAGGAGTATGAAATGTCAGTGCCTCAGTAGAGGGTTTCGCGAAATAAAATCAGTGTGATGTGTACCACCACACCGAGCAGCAGCACAGTCAACTCACCACACGAGGGCAGCAGTGTTGAACCAATGTTCTGCATGTGCACCAGAGTAGTGTGTCATTTATTTATTACTTTGTTTACATGGCCTATTTAATTTGTGTTTTACATGCAGTGTTATTAATTTTATGTGCTCCGTGTGCAGTACTAATTTAGGTAAGTGTATTGTTTGTCACATGCTACGTGCCAAGGAAAGGGTTTGTTACGTGAAAGTGTTAGAGTTAATTATGCTTTTATAATTAGTGTGCTGTGTTTTCTTGAAGGGTTTTGTGTATGTTTATTTGTTTAAAGTGTTGTGTATTGTTTTATTAAATAAAGGTTATATTTGGATTGCCATGCACACACTCCAAGGGTGTATTGGAAACATTGTGCAGTCACTGACATTTCAGCATGCAAAGTATTATTTCATGTCATCAGCCGTCCTCCGGCATTGTCCAGTAGCATGGCCAATATTATCATGTTTTTGAGGTTAAAGGTGCCGCGAGCTGTGTCGCTTAACACCACGACCATGTGTAAACCTAACCTTAATTTTATCATTATGTATTTATTTTGTATGTAAGTAAGGTAAGTTATTGTAAACTGACTGTCTTGTATTTTGGAGTATTGTGACATATCAGGCATCATGAATGTTTGATTAAGAGCGACAAAAGCTGCTAGTGAAAAAGTATATTTTTAGGTTAAGGAACACATCAAAGGCAAAGGCCAAAAAGTGATATTTTATTTCTTGTGTGTGTGTGTGTGTTTTTATGTGTCAGCATCATCACAACAATGCCACCATCACACCATTCAATTTTATCATGATAAAATTACGTAAAATTCATGGTAACGTGACATAGGCGGGAAAGTTCAGTCAACCAGCCAACTCTGTGCTAAGGCAGTAAGTAGTAGCATCATTGTCTAGGGTGGAAATTCGTGCATCTCTGCTCCGGATCTTCATCTTTATAACCGGCCATGTAGTCTTAGTTTACCAGAGCATTTTAGTTGTTTTCATCTGGAGCGAGTGCCACCCCACAAACCTGGTATATTTGCTACACAGCCAGGACGTAACTATCGTAATTGTTATTTCTGTACGAGAGCTCTCCGGGCTTCTCATCTACAAAACCCCTCATCCCTGTAATGTATTATGCTTGCTGACTTTCATGCATTTGTTTCCCCACGAGTTCTGGTTTTCAAGGTTATTTAAGGACATGGGGCCAAGGTAAAGGTAGTTTGCATCCAATATGGTGGTCGTCTGCCACGATGGTGGCCTCCAGTAATGTATAAACAAATGACAAACGAAGAAAAACAAACATGGCAGCCTCCAGTAAATTGTAAACAAAGATGATAGAATGAGTATAGGTGAGGATAGTGGGATTGAGGGTATCAGTCATCTGCTGAAGTCGAACAGAGGTGAGTAATTGTTGGTGTGGGGGTAAAAATTGGGAAATATGAGTTTTAAAATTATATTTTCTATAAATTTCGTGGTAAAAAGGGGAAAATGGTCGCCAAGGTTAAAAACTTTTTTAGTTAAGAAATGTTTTAAATAAAATTGTATAAAAATTAATTTTTAATAACAATTTTTTTAATCATTTTAATCGATTTTTTAAGTTGTTTGTGAATGTTTATATTTTTTGGATGTTTGTATTTTTTAGGTCAAAGGTCATATGTACTGATCTTGGTCACCTGGTGCGGAGTCACTGATTCTGTCACCTTTTCTGGAAAATAAATGGGTCATTTCCGTGGATCCTTTTATATAATATTTTAATCATTTTAACAATAAGTTTTTTCTGATTTTTTTTTTTTTATTTATTAAGGTTTTAGAATGTTTTTTAAGGTCACACAGGTCAGGGTTAGGTCAACGACATCCAAGATGGTGGTCGAGTGATGTAACAAGATGGCGGCTCCGGCTCTGATACCCGATCACCTTGTGCCACAGAAATACATCTTTACAAATCTACTCCCCATGTGACCATCCCCTCCTATACGGTTACCTAACGAAAGCAGGCTGTAAACCCTACACCAATAAACGAATAGGCAAAAAAATCAGGAGAAGTGTTTATAAAATGCCTACCCATGACAGTGACTGAAAACGACATCAAGGAGGATTTGCAGGCCATGCAGCTCCCCTTTTCTTGAATTACGAAATTGAGGCCCTCTTCTGGCGAGGCTTCGATCAACACCTTCCTCATCACGACAAATAAATTAGGGAGGAGGCCCCCATACTTCAAACTGAAAGCACCAGGACACTTCATTGTGACAATTGAATGGTACAAGGAGAGTAGTAGTGTACCTCACTGTTACCAGTGTAAGGGCCTCGGGCACCCATCTGACAGATGCCACTGAGACGCTGTGTGTTTCAGGTGTGCCCAACCCCACTGGACACGTAACTGCCCAACAACACATGACACTATGTTCAAAGGGGTGTGCATACTGTGTGGGAGCGAACACTTGCCAGTCCCAATGTCACTGCTTACCTCAAATGTCATCCCATACAACCCCTCAACACACAAACCAACACCTCTGCTTACTGCAACTTTGCTCCCGCTCCAGCCACAAGTCCCTGAGAACCCAAACCTCCCACCCAGCCCCAAGCTCCCACACCATAACGCCACCAACCCAACACTACTACCCAGCGCAAAACCACCACCCCGAAACAACTAAATGCCCAATCCAATGCTACCACCCCCAAAAATCCAGCCCTGTACTCCACCTACGATCCTCTCCTTGAAATAATTACCCCTTATCAAATACCATCTCCCCCTGATCCACATCATCTTGGCGGCCCTCGCCCAAGCCACTAAACCCTTCCAAAGGTTTTAAATCCTCCACAATGCCCTAATGACCACCTTTGATGGATCATCCCCTCCCCTTAATATTACCATTTGGAATCTTAGTTCCATCACGCTCAAACTCCCTGACCTCCAACTTCTCAACTCCCAGTCCCCCGATGCCGTGTTCCTAACCAAGACCTGGCTGACCCCCACCATGTTAACAGAGGTGAGTTAAGTGATATATATTCTTTTTATTAAGAAAATGAATATATATATATATATATATATACACTTTTTATAAAGAAAATGATAATTAAAAATATAATTTTATAAAATATAGAACAAATTCAGTATACAATTGTCTTTGAAAATATTTTCTTTGAGTTCTTATGACATAGTAATATTCTAAATCATCATCAAATAATTAAAAAAAAACAAAAGTTGGATTAAAATATTTATCTTGTGTTTGTTGTACAACAATGACGTTACCCGGTTTTCTCATTAATGCTATTTATTACATCGAAGGCCATATGAACTGATACTTTAAAATTTTCTATACGTTCATCTTTTCGTTAATAAATATTGTGTTTGGATGTAAATTTTTAGATAGCACCATTTTAGTGCTGTCTAAATTCTTATATAGCATGTTGTATTTTTCTCTAAGATCATCAACAGCCTTTCTAGGTCTTTCATACCCTAATATTTCAGCTATTTGATTTCCATAAAACCAAGAATTATTATTCTCAACAATAATAATAATAATAAAAATTCATTTACCATTGTAAGTAAGCTTATTGTTAATTATGTCTATAATTGAGTCAATTTTTATGCGAAACTATGCGCAAGTGAAATCGGCATGTTGTAATAAGTGTTTATGTGTGTGTGTGTATGTATATATTATATATATATATATTCTTTTTATAAAGAAAATGAAAAATTGAAGAATATAATTTTATAAAATATAGACCAAATTCATTGATAAATATGGAAGATTTCTCATTGCCAACCAACCTGTTCACAGTGGATGGGTTCAGAGTTTGTAGTTGACACTTATCTTCATAACTTTTTCTATATTTTTCTGTAATTATATAGCTCTTAAGGAGTTAAATCTTCTTAATCATTAACGATATCCTTCATTTTATTTATAATTTCGTTATAAGATTCACACTTTATACCAAACATGAGAATGCTGAAAATAATTTATTGATTACAAATGAAATTTTATATTTTATTAAATATGTAGTATCAGTCCCTATGAGCGTAGGGGCTGAAATATCCACTAAAAATAAGACAAATGTTGTAAAAATGATTAATAATTACAATCTTGTAAGAATAGTTTAGGGATGCTTTCAAAAAAATTTCAACCGTGCTTAAGGCTCTTAGAGCAGTCTACATTTCCAGCCTCATCTTCAAGCTAAATCAGCCTATCTTAATAAAATTGCAGCACCAAATGTTTTGTTTTCTTAATAATTTTTTTCTTTGTAAATCAAAAATGGAATCTCTGCTCAACAAGTTGAACAATTCGTTTGAATTCACTAAACCACAAGATCTAGAAAAAAAATCAATTGTATACTGCTACAGATTTAGAAATTTATTAATCTAATTTGGGTAAAAAAAAAAAAAATTGTATTCTGTATGGCAAGTTTAAAATTTCATTACCAGAGTGCTATGTGAGATACTTGATAAAAATACTTTGACACTACTAAATGAGAAGGAAGTTTTTATGTCATATAATGGCATAAAAGAAATGGAAAAATGAAACATTTATGCATAATATATAGTTTTCTAAGTGCATTTTAAGAATTAATTATTTTTTAAATTCTTTTTAGTAAATGTGTTTCTTTATAAATAAATATGACCTCGCCTGTCTTCCCCTGCAGTTTGACCAGCATTTAAAAAGGTGGCAGTGGCAGTGGTTTGAGGCCACCGCCACCTTTTAAAATTCAAATTTATAAAGCTTACAATTATCAGTCTTGGATAACATTGACAATAAATATGAACTTCGAGAAATGGGTGAATATATAGAGCAAATAGAAGCAGTTTGTAAAAAAAATTAGTAGAGCATCGAATATAAACATTTTATTTGTGTAAATTTTCTTTGGTAGTGGTGTTTCGCCGCTACTTGAAAATATAAAAAATATTTACAATGTTTATTTATGAATATGGCTTACATAAAATTTTTAGCAGTTTGTTTGTTTTAATTTTCTTTTTCTTAATAAATTTCTTGTCTTATAAATTAAAATGGTATCGTCACCCTCTTAAAAATGGAACATAATAGCATATGTAAGCAATGTAAAAAATGTGGTGAAGTTTTAAACATTGAATGTTTTCCACAACATAAACACACAAAAAATAAGCACACCAACACCTGTAAAAAATGTATCGATGAATATTCTAGAATTCGCTATAGTGTATATAAAGAGAAAGTACTATGTGACTATGGAAAATCTGTTTGTAAGGTAAATCTCGAAAAGCAAAAAAAATACTAAATTGCACAATACATATGAAACTTTACAAGGTGATCATTCAACTAAGACACACTCTGTATGCAAGGAAAATAAGCCTATCGTTTCTTTTGCATCTCATAAAAATTTCAACAGATAAGCATTTTAACACTTGCAAAAACTATTATCCGAATATGCCAAACGACATTATGAGTAAAAAAAGGGAAAGTACTATGCGAATGTGGAAAATATGTATATAATCATTCTCTAAAAAAGCATAAAAAATAGTCAACCACACAATACAGCCATAGATATTCTAAATGAAACTCCACATTCGCAGACTTCATATATTTTATTATCCTATATCTTATATATAAATGACGATGCTCAACTCAATAAGCGATCTGAGAGAAACGAGATTGCATGAGTTGAGAATTACAGGTAAAAAATAAAAAATAACATAAATTATATAAAGATGATCTTATTACAAGTATTATTAAAAGAAAAGGGAATATAAATTCAAAACTCCTATCGAGAATCTAAATGAATTAACAGTTGGGGAATTAAGAACTAAAGCTAAAAGCCTTAACACAAACAATATATATATAATTTAAGAAAATCTGATTTAATTACAGCGCTTACACCAATAATTAATGATGAACAAAGAAAAAGAAACTTTGCAAATTTACCTTTTCCAAAAGGCAGACTAATATATAGAAAAGCCAAAGAGGATTTAAAAGAAATATTCCCCTTTTCCACTAATGTATATGTGAACAACCAAAATAGAAAAACCAATAAAACCTACACAGCAGAAAAAGTTTTTTAATGCAGGTTATCAATGTATAACATTTAAAATAATTTTAATATAGTGTTGCCCGGAATTATTTAGCTCCAGTAAAAATCAAGTATTTAAAATAATACGTGATGAGCTTATAAAACTTAGAGCTGTGAAATCTAACATTAAAATTGTTGCCCGTTTTCGAAGCCGGAAAACTGGTGAGATACGAATATTTTATGACAATCAATCACACACATTTACAATATTGAACAATGGAGACATTAAAAATATTTACAAACAAAAGAAGGAATACTCGCACGAAGAGAAAACATTGAAAGAAGTTCTTCAGATTGGGCTTTAAGTGGCATAGTTGGGTTGCAACTAGCCATAAACAAGTACAATCCATTGAACGGAGCATCTTATATTTAACTACCAGAAGTGATTGAGAATAAAAAAAGCTTGCATCAATGTGAAGAATGAAGATCAAAAATATTTTCTTTGGGAAATAAAGTAGGCACTGTTTCCTGCTGAAAAAGATCCACAAAGAGTATCTAAATGTAAAAATGTCTCTCTTAACATTGACAAAGCATTAGATAAATATGAATATCTGATAAAAAATTGGCGCTATTCCAAAAATGGAAAACCAAATTGATGTGTCTATAAATGTATACTATGTTGATGAGTCTACAGTATATCCATTAAAGCTTACAAAAAATTAAAAGGACAAACATATAAATTTACTTTTTTTTTCAAAGATGATAAAAAATTTGCATTACTGGTGGATAAAAGATTTATTTAAACTGCTTTCAGCACAAAAAAATAAACACAAAAGTAAGATTTATACATGCGAATGTGCCTTCAATTTTATTACTCCCAGGAGAGATTAAATAAACATGCAGAAGACTGCTCACAAAATTAAGCAGAAAAAAGTCAATTACCTTCAGAAGGAGAACAAATAAAATCTAAAAAACTCAAAGAAAGAGATCAACTTTCTGATGAAAAAATAAATAACATTGATTTAAAGATTAATGATGAAACATACAGAACGAAATATCAGCTACACGATGCTTCTGTTTTTTTTTTTTTTTCTAGTAAATTGTATCTAACTATGGTGATCATAATCCACCAGTGGTATATCGAGATCCATTGGCACATCAACATTTTATATAAGCAATAAGAAAAGAAGTAGAAGAAATGGGGGAAATTTATTTGCAAATCAGAGCAATTCATCCACTTACAAAAGAAGTAAAAACAAGTTACAATAAATCCAGAAAATGCACTGTATGAGAGAGTGAATATACGAAGGACAATAAAAATGTGCGCCACCATGATCATATATCTGGAAAATTTATTAACCCAACATGCAACACTTGTAATCTACAATTAAAATTGCCTACAATTAAATTGGAATAAATTTGGGCAATTTTATTTTCATAACTTAGCTGGTTATTATGTTCACTTATTGATATTAAAGAGCTAGGTTATGATGAAAAAAATATAGATTTACTTGTGAATAACATTGAAAAGTGTATAACTTCTGGGGGAAAAAACAGAGAATTTAAAAATGATGTTTATAGACTCATTAAAATTTATGGTCAGTGATTTAGATAAATTACCATCTAAATTAACTAAAGAACAAATTAAGCATATGCAAAAACATTTTCCAGATGATAAAGTACACTTGGTCTTTACCCATACGATCATATTGACAGTTTAAAAAAATTTAACGAAACTCAACTTCCACTAAAGAGTGAATTTTACAATAAATCAAATGAATCTGATGTATCCGAGGATAAATATGAGCATGCAAAAAATATATGGAATAAATTTAATTATAAAAATATTGGTGAATATCATGATTTATATTTAAAAAGTGATGTACTACTGTTGACAGATATATTCTAAAATTTTAGAGATACTTTTATAAATGCATATGGTCTAGACTGTTTGTGGTATTTTACAGCATCAGGTTTATCTTGGGATGCAAAGTTAAAAATGACTAAGCAGCCATTAGAATTATCACACAATTATGTTGTAAGCGATATGTTGGAACCAATAACAAATATTTTGAATATTTTGATTCCAATCAAGAGTCTAATTATTTAGCTTATATCGATGCCAATAATTTATATGGTTGGTCAATGTCGCAACATTTACGATATGGAGGCTTCGAATGGATTGATTATTCAGAAATTAATTTTGATTTTTGGCGAGAATATATATTAAATTTAAAGGATGATTCACAGCATGGCTACATATTAGAAGTTGATTTAGAATATCCACAAGAACTATATAATTTACACAAAGATCTTCCATTTGGTCCAAAAAATAAGGCAGTTCGAGGAACGAACGAATTTAAACTATTAACAACATTACATAAAAAAAGTACTACATTACCGCAGTTTAAAACAGTACTAAAATAATGGATTGAGGCTTACATTAATACATAGAATATTGCAGTTTAATCAGTTTGATTGGTTGAAGAAGTATATAAATGTGAATATATTGATGAGGACTAATGCCAAAAATGAATTTGAAAAATACTTTTACAAACTGATGACTAATTCTGTGTTTGGTAAAACAATGGAAAATATCAGAAACAAAGTAGATATAAGATTGGTTTCAAGTAAAAAAATTTGCGAAAAATTAGTTGCTAAAACCTAATTTGAAAAGAAGTACTATATTAAATGAGAATCTTGCAGCTATTCACATGAGCAAGACAATGCAAAATTTTATAAACCTATTTATGTGGCTATGTCAATCTTAGACATATCGAAATAATGAATGTACGATTTTCATTATAAAGTGATGAAAACCAGGTATGGAGATAAAATTGAATTGTGCTTTGAAGATACCAATAGCTATACATATATAACATTAAAACAGACGATTTTTATGGAGACCTGAAGTCGATATTAGATAAATTTGATACAAGTGATTATCCAAATGACTATATGTATATATATATATATAACATGCCACAAATAAATAAAAAATTTCAGGCAAAATGAAAGACGAATCTAATGATAAAATAATCAAAGAATTTGTTGGTTTAAGAGTAAAGATGTATGCATATAGAGTTTAGGATAAAGAAAACATAAGAGCAAAAGGTTTGAAAAAATGTGTAGTTAACAATAGAATTGCATTTGAACACGATAAGAAATGTGTGTGTGATGAGGAAATTCAATGTAGTACAATGAATTTAATTAGAAGCAGGAAACATAAAATATATACAATCGAAGTTAGCAAAATTGCATTAAATCATTGTGATAACAAGAGAATTATATTAGAAAATAAAATAGATACACTGCCATATGAACAGCAAAATATTTTATTTTATGTACCTCTTAAAGGGGGGCACCAGCAGTCCCCCCCCCCCCCCAATATATTTCCTAGTAAAATAGTATAATATTTTAATATTCTTTGATCTCCAAAACAATGTCAATTTCATAACAATCAAAATTAATCAGTTTATCATTTTCATTTCTAATGTCTAAAACAGTGTGATTAAACTACTCATTATTCATTTTATAAAAAAAATGGATATGCAGGCTTGTAACCTTGAAGCCAAACACAGTTTTTGCCAGAAAACTAGCAATTATATCAGTTTCTAAATGATTACATTCATCATACTTTATGAACATACCATATGCCAAATAAGAGCGAATATTTTTTTTAATGGCTCAAAATTAGGTCATTTAGTACCAGTAACGCTTTTGTCTTTTTCAATTGTCATATTTCTTTTAAAACCAAGAATATCAGGTAAGTGATCATCAAGTTTAATATCAAACTTCGACTTAATTGTTATAATATTTTTCATGCTGTCTGTTGTTATTTCAATTTTATTTGTTGAAAATGTATTGATTAAATTTATAGCTTCTTTTAAAAGACTCAATATCGTATTGGCCTTTAGGAATTGTGAGAACATTTTTTTTTATCAACCACAGCATTCATTTTTTCGATTGTTGTTATAGTATTATTGTCTATATTTGGTGTTAAAAATTTTATGTAAAAACTAATCAATGCTATAGTGAATGAAGCATATTTTAAAAAAAAAAGTGCTTGATTAAGATTACATATTTGGGTCAAATTGGCTTGATTTTGGGTGGGAAATTGAAGAGATGAATCATGTTTTCAGAAGAATTTGAAAAAAAAAATTGCCTGAAAGTGAGAAATTTGCTTGAATTTTAGTCTAATTATTGAGTTGCACTAGGATCTGCAATAGACATCTACTCCAAATTTACCCACTCCCTAATCCCATGGTCTTCCTCCGTCTGATATGTAGGAGTTACATTAGACAGCAAACTCACCTTCATCCGACACCTCCGCCATAGTTACCAAACCCAAGGCTGCCATGGCTCAGCTCGCCACCATCCTCTGGTGCCCCTCTTGCCACAGTTACTACCATCCCCTGCACATACATCTCTCCTCTCCTCATATATTCCTTTCCCACCTGGTAACACTCCTCCAAAATACAACCTGCACCACCTAACCTACGCCTACTTCCTCACCATCCGACTAACCATACACTCCCCAGGGCCACTCTCAGCCCAACTCTCCTCACACAATCCGGACTCCCACACATTCATGATACCATTTCCACCATCACAAACCACTTTACCACAAAACTTCCCAACCTTCCCAATCCTCTCATCCGACGAATTGCCGACCCACAACTGGCGGCACCACATCTCAGACACCTGCTACACAGTACCAACCATCTACGTGACGAGTCGGACAATGACAACACCTAACATTGGGTGCCTGAGACACTGTTACTGGTACCAGAGGGACAGTACGCAATGTAAATACTGTATATATTGTAAATGTCATATTTCTGTAACAAAGATTTTGTAAAACAGACATGCATCAAAAGAATCACTATTGTAGATACAATTAAATGTCAAACTTCTGTAAGAATAAAGATTTCAGACATGCATGAAAGTAATCATCATTGTAAATGCAATGAACCATGTAGATATTGTACAATAATAAAATATATGTAAAAAATGAGGATAAACTCAAGATCAAATGTGTATTAAAGTTATTATGTAAAGTAAATACCCTGTACATTTTACAAAAATATTTTGGAAAGGACTGAGCTTGCCTCGGTCCCAAAAAAAAAATAATAATTTTGAAAAATCACAATCAGAAAGTGTGTACTGAAAGAAATCGCCACAATATAACTTGAGATGAAAATGTTACCACCACATCTTATATATTTACTCTAGTTAATGTAATGGAAAAGTACCAATTCAGTCAAGACACAATATTTTACCATCAAAAATTCTTGTTCCTAAAGGAGGGAAACAGATCGGTACATCATCATTTGAACGAAGGAAGACTGTCGCAATTCTATGTGCATTTAATGCATCAGGTTGTTACATTTATCCTATGTTTATCTACTCCTGTGCTAGGATTTTAGCACAGATTTAAAAATAGACCTTTCGGAGCACTGTATTCATGCATGAAAAATGGATGGATTAAAAAAGATTTATTTCTCATGTGGGTACATCATATTCAAGGAATTGTAATATCTGCAAAAGAAGACCTATTGGTGCTTATCTTGAACAACCACACCAGCCATTTTCACTTAACACATATATTGCAGAGACATTGAAACACCGACTACATTTCAAACAGCAATGAAGGTGGCGACAACTGGATCAAAATAATGTTAAAAAGTATTAGTAAATTTTGCAAGAAACATACATCCCCTGCACACATCCCACCGCTTGTAGCTTGTTTATCTTAAGGTTTTTTGCGCCATTGAAAATGTAATGTAACAGTCAGTGTGATCTTTATTTGAGAATCTATCATCACCAGGATATAAGTAATTATGAGCTAGCTGAATTATTTTACAATGCCGACTAAATACTGCGGGAATGCCGAAACCTATTTCTAGATTCAGGGTTGCTGAATCCAGATAAACCCAGATAAATTCAACAATTCGGAGGAATTCGACATAAGTTTCTCTTAAACCGGAGAGATGGGATCTGAATTGAGAGATGAGAGTGAAGTGGGACTGAAAGTTTCCGAAACATAGCCACACATTGAGCATGACACAAAAATGTGCATGGGCGAGACATCACAGGCGAAGAACATTGGTTTTCCAAGGAAGATCCGAATCGAAGCCAAGAAATTCGAAATCTTCTGGCAAAACTGTAGAAGTTCTTTTAGCCTTTCCCAACCACCAGCGAAAAATCTTGCTCGAAAATAGCAGACTCGCCAAATAAGTCATCTAGAAAACTGAACTCAGAAATATTCACCTCAACTCCAATGAAAGATAAGTTACAGGAAGCTGAAAAGAAAAAACAAAATAGGCCTGAACAAAAACCACAAAACAAAAAAGGAAAGTTAAAGAAGCCAAACAGTAGGCCTACAATGAAATGTAAAACCAGGAATTCTTCAAAAACAAAATGGAAAGTTCAGTTCATGGAAAGCAAAACGGAACCAGAAGGTATCGATGAGAAAGCGCTTTGCGACGACAGTGGTAGAGATGGCATTTGCCTTAGTGAATGGAATAAGGAAGTATGCTTCATAGGTGACGAATTCGGACATGATGGTGAAATTTTATATACATGTGTCTATTGTGCTCTTTGCGTTCATTCGGAATGCTTTGAATGGGATTGAGCATGCAAATTTGTAAATTCAGGGAAAATAGCACAAATGAAAGTTAATAGGCTAATGAACATTATAGGCTAGTTTGTAAGATTGAAAAAGTTTACTGGCAATGTTTAAAATAAAATTTCCGAATTTGCATTAAAACTTTGAACCATATTGTAAACATTTTAAGTATCTACAGTAGTGATGAGAGGGTGTTGGTGTTGCTGTGGCAAAGAGGCCAGGCTCACTGAGGTGCCCTGGCACACTGCCACAGTTGTTGCGACATGCAATAGCTGGGATGTTTCAAGTTGTTCATTAGAAACTTTATGTGACTTAATTTTATGGAGAGTCGTTTTTATATTGTATTTACAATTATAAGTCTAAATACTCCGCAGCGGCTACCAACTTTAAATACTCAAAGTAACCATGTGCATTTAGAAATGTTAAATTTATTATTGTATTAAAATACGTGTTGGAAAACAATAGTTTCTATATTTTGACCCGTTTATGTCTTTCAAAATTTTGAGAGCTTCCATACTCCAACAGTTGAAAGCTTGAAAATGTGGTGACTGGTAGAGGCCCAAGGATCCCATGCAAACAGTGCTCGAGCATACTCTTGATGACCCTGAGTACAGGTAGTAAGAACATGATTGCACTAACGAAAAGGGCTATGAGCTCAGTCAAACACTGTTATGCACAAGTGTCTGTCTTGCACTGAGGAAAAAATGTGGTCGAGGGTACATTGTACCTAAAACACGGGAGCAGCAGTTGACTGGATTCTTGGTAATTTCTGAATATTATTAGGATAGACAGTAACACCTTCAAGACTACGTGGTTCTGTCAATGACTGTATCTGCTCCTACACAAATAGTTCCTTAACATAGTAAATTGTTACTTCTACATATCACACAGTCCCTTCAAGTTAATAACTTCAAGCAATATTTGATTACTCCTGAAATTATATATATATTTTTTTTAACGACAAACATGGACATGATAGCAGTTTTTAATCTGACACCAGAAATCTTCGCAAAGCAGTACTAGCACAATGCACTACTAATAGATAGTAATTTGGCTGCTTTATTCGTCATATGTTCTAGCACTCTAACTAAGATGTTTTTGCAAAACACTTCAGTTTGCATAAAAATAGATTTCAACATGGAACTAGTATATATTATAAATGTATATTGGTAATTATTAAGTAAATAATACACTTACCTAAAATTTACTAAGATTATGTAGGTTGAGTTCAAAATTATTGTCATATTTTTTTCTAGTTTTACATATTTTATATCCTGAATGCTTCTTGTGTTTATCATCATCTTCAAGTTGACATCTTGCTTCTTGTGTTTTATATGATGTTAGACTGCCGACCTGCTGACCGGCAGTTATATGGTGCAGTACATATATCAGGAATGCATAAATTTGATGTCTTTCATTGGGAGTGCATATGAGCATCCTCTTCAGACAAAATCCAATAACAGCCTTGCTGATACTACCCCTTCCCTTTTCCTCTCAAACAATAACAAGTTTTTAATACCTGCTTTAGAATTATTCCCGTAAAAGTGGGTTCTTTAGAACAACTTCAACTTGGAAGGTAGGCCTATAAACTCAATAATATGTGGAAATTGCTCCAAGACACTCCCCCTTTATCAGAAAGTCATAACCTCAGCAACACACTTGCTATTTATCTGTTCAGTTAAAACTCTAACAGATGGCAACAAAGGAGGTGGAAGAAATGTTAATCCCTGAATTGAAATGGGCTGTATGGGAGGAAACACATAGCAGTAAGAATCTCCGATGGAGCCAGTACCCTCACCTGAATGTCGACAGTGACGTTCTGTGACAGATGGTCATCATCGCTCTTCTCCATGATGTGCTCGAGTCTCAGGAGGACTGTGTCATTCACCCACGGCTCCAAGCTCAGCACGTGCACGTTTTCTGGCAGAGCTTTCTGCAACCCTGAGTACTGCCAACACAACACAACAAAATACCTGTGTTAGGTTCATGATATATTTGCATATGTGTTATCAACTGCAATTGGTTTATTGGCAGACAATAGCCTCTTTCTGGGAAGCCCCATACTGCAGGGACCAAATGTCTAGTATCTATAAAACATCTAGAAAGTTTACGCAGGGACATCAATTTGGTGGATTGTTGGTATAATGAAAATATTGTTAACATATGCAGTAATACCAACATAATTGCATGTTGTACTCTCTGTGATTGTATGCACAAGTATATTGAAGTTCCTACAGCAGATCGCTAAGTTTCTAAAGTATATTAGTGCTTGTTTCCAACTTTTCTGAAGGCCTAATAAAGTTCTACTTTCTTGCTGCCCACTGTGTATACTTCTGCCAATGAAAACAGAATGCTAACAAGTCTAGCAGAAAATGCCAAGAAGCAACAAATGTATCAAATGTGTATGATAGGCAAACAATCAGAAATAAGTATGTTTATACGTAGCAATGAAATGTATCCAATGTTGAATTCCTGAAAACATAGATGTGTCCGCAAAATTGTTTACAGATAAATTTAAAGCATTCAACTTTATAATATTTTACGAAAGAGCTTTTTCTTACTAGCCTTTATCAAAGAACTTGCCCCTCATTCATTACTATGTACTAATTGTTATTCAGTTAGTGCAGTTATGGGTGAAGTAAATTATAACACAAAAGTTTACTTTCCTCGTTTATTTGACAAACATGAGACACCGCACCATTCACCATTACGACACTCAATTTTTTTTTATAGCAGGATACAAGATGAAACATGTTGCCAACCAACTAAACATAGACTACAAAATTTCAACACAAAACAATTGTTGCCAACTCTTAACACCTCCCTTTGTTGAATTTTGTTTGCACGATTATGACAGAAGTTAGTCCTATATTCCGAGACATTGCTCGTGTTTTAACACCATTCAACGCCTTAGTGAACTGATGTGAGTCAAGTGTTAGCAGTCCCCAAAAGCAGAGCAAAGCCCTTCCCAAGTTACACAGAGTGTAAACCATGAGTGCATTGTGTTTTCATACATAATTACAAGTTATGTTAACGTGAAGTGTCAACGACTTCTGACTTGGAGCACAGGCTTCAACTGTGACAAACTAAGTTTAGCCCCCATAGCATCACCTGACTGGGGGCATTTCTACTTATATGCGTTTAGTAGTAATAGTGTGTGTAAAATGGTACAAGTTTATTTTTACAGCAATCAACAGGATTACAGACTCGGACAGACACAATTCCAGCACTATGTGTCCCTAAATCTAACAATGTGAAAGTGCATTGTCATGCATAATTAAGTAGCTTGTTCAGTATAGATAACAGGTAAGTTTTTGCTAGGGACACTGTTCAATCGCATATTAGTTAAGGGAATTCGCCCACTTATACAGTATAATCAATTAAGGGCTTAACTGTATTTAGTCTGAAGCTGCCATTTAATGGAGCAGGCCACGCGATTCTGCGGCTCCCGGGCACTTCATCAACATCTTTGTCTTCCACCAGGAACAATAGTTTTTAACATATTTTGCAACGAGAACATTATTTAAAGTAACTTCACCAACCGGCAGTAGTGCCTCTCCTCCTCCGCATCAGCCCCCGACTGACTTAGTGAGTCGGGTCTGCTTAAAGACATGAGCATTAATCGTCAACTGTCTCTAATGTCGAAACATCAATAAATAACTGCAATCCCTAAGTCAGTGTTTTTATTTACAAGCCTTGCCTGTTAAAGGCATTTTGGGAGCTGGACACACCAATCTGAGGGTTTTTAAGTGTTTTCAGTGTAACCTGTGTGTTTAATTGGCATGTAGAGTGGCCCTGAAACTCCGCATTTAGTTAATTTACACCAGCAAACTGTCCACCTCACAATAGGCACCCGTGGTGGTACTGGGCCGAGCGCTCCCACGGCGAGCAGCCTGTCGAACCACATAATAACCCTTCAATTGAGATGTAGAGGATCGGGAGAACAGCCTAGCCACCTGGGTGATTAGGCCACGAACTACAGCAGCCAAGCAGCCAGCAATAAATCTACAAGATGTCTTTGGTGAGTGTTTCCCCTCAGAACACTGTAGAAACAATGGTGCAAAAGTGATGTCACTGCATTTTCCAACCCCGACCTCATGTCAGAACATGTCTGCTAGGTTGAGCTTAGTAGAAACATAATAAAATTTAATCAGATTTTGCATTGCATATTCTCTCACATAGTGGAACTTTACAGCAACATTTTTTACCCTTTCAGACATTACATGATTTAGTGTTTGACTGATGGTCCCTTGGTTTTCACATCGTACAGTACACGGCGTGCCAATGAATCGTGTGAGACCTAGCTCGCACAACAGATCTTTCATCCATGCTATCTACTTCATGGACACGAACTCAACTTCAACAGTGGCTTGTGCAACAGCACCTTGTTTCTTGGAACACCATGATACTGATCCTCCTATTAATGAAATTACATACCCACTGCATGACTTTCGGTGAACTTTGTCATTGGTGAAGTCAGCATCACAAAATACCTTTACTTGGCTGTCCGTTTTGGCACAATTCCAATCACTAGTAAGTACCTACAGATGTGCTGAACATCACACCAGTCACTCGACCTTTATTTAATACACATACGACTGAGTTTTTTTGACGGAAAATACTATATCTGGTCTTGTAACACCTGAAAGATGCAATCAGCAACCAATTGCTCGTCTGTCAATTTTTTCATCAAAATCTACGTCCTTCGCTGGCATGCCCCCAGACTTACTCACTTCTAGAGGTGCTGATAGGCCCTTTTCATTGTTCATACAAAATTGCTCTAATACCTGGTTTATGTAGTGACTTTGGTCCAAAGTGACCATATCACTGTTCGGCTTGGTAATAGTATCAAGTGCAGGCAAATTACCACTCAACATGGCTATATATGGCTTTGATGTAATATTGCCATCAAAGAAAAAAGTCTTAACACATGTATGTGCCACAATTCATACCAAACATCACCTTGGGTACTTCTTGTTATTTGGCAGGAGTAATCCTGTACAGATTGTCTTTGGACCAGTAGCGCAGATTTTGTTTCTTAACTTCTTCGTTTGCATACAAAAAAAAGTTTCGTCGTTGAACAGGACACACTATATGGAAAAAATTGTATTAACATTCAAGCATTCTGAAAAACAGGCGTACATTTCCATACAACGGTCAGGATCATCTTTACTTAGCAGTTTTAGCGGCTGTAGCTTAACGAGTAGAACCTTTGTTCCTTCAATATATTATGTACCATAGACTTAGGTATTCCCAGTGTTCACTTCTGTGTGCTCGTCGTTACCATCACCGTCACAGTTTTCATCACTTCATATGATATGGATCGTCATCCGGGACGAGGTTTTTTATTCACACTGAAAGTTATCTTAAATTTTCTCACAAGCTTGGCCACTGCACTAAATATTGAATGGCTCTGAAAGGAGCCATTATAATCTGCTGCTAGTTGAAACGACCAGCCCTCGCATTCACTCAACAATATGTCTCAGAGGAACCCATAACAGACAAAGACACCTTAGTTTAGGCCCTCGATACAGTCATTAATTAAAATTAATTATATTTTGCTCGAACATAATGTACATATCGTCCAGCATATGTGTCCCGACTTTATGGACATCCTGCCTTGTCTAGTATTGTCGTTTCTTAGTTTTTCAACACTGAGATCCAAGGATATGTAGACTTTAATTAGCAGGTTTCGTATTCATTTATTCTCCGTGCACTCTAAGGGTTTTGACTGTATTACGTAGTGTTTGAAATACACATTTTCCAAAGAAACTAATAAATGTGCATCCACGAAAAGAATTAACACGCACTTCATACTAAAAATGTTTGAGTGCTTTCAAGACGTCGCCGTTCATTAGAAAAAACATTTAAGAGCAAATAGCTATATTTGAAAACGGATTTTCCAAAACAATGTATCGGAAAATATACGGGCTATATATACTCAAGAACTGTGTGTTGAAACTTGCCAAAGACTTTCCACCAATAAAACAATAGGCTCACGACTTAAAGTCACATAGGTACACGTGGCACGACGAGAACACTTGTTGAGAGCCTTGCGTTTAGAGGCGATGGCGCACTTGATGCGCGTGTCAGTGTAGCCCTTATCTCTGCCGTGCTTCTCGGGCTCAGATGCCGACAATATCTCCGGATAGGAAGGACCCTCTTAACGCAGGTTAATAAAGTTTGTGCTCACCTGGCGTGTGTGGCCGGCGGGCCACTTGTTGTACGGGGTGAGGAACAACCAGGGCTGAAGCAGATTCTTCTCGACGAGTAACCTCTGTCTGGCGGCGAGGCTGATACCCCCGTCGTCACTGCTCTTGCCGCAGACCACGATGTGCTTGCCTCGTGCTGGCTGGGTATCGTTCAGCGGCTCGTTCAAGCCCAGCAGGTCGTCTTCGATCGTCCGTCTGTGGACCTGCTCGTGACAAGTATAGCGTACAAGTAGGTACACACTTGTAAGGCATAACTTAGTAACATCGGTAAGCACATACACAACACAAGAACAGTGGCCTTCCTACATTTGATGTTAGGCTGACAATATTCGTTTGCTTATGTTGCTACATTTAGTACCAGAGAGAATAAAGTTGTTGTAGTTGGTAGGGTTTTTGCATCAAAACATCAAATAAGAAATGAAGGAGCCAGTAGATCTATTAAACTTGCTACAATAACACCAGTACATATTTTTGTTTCCGTAAAACATATTTGTGACGCATTCTCAGAAAAGGTACCTTAGAGTGAAAATGTAAGTTTTCCAGGAGCCCCAAAAAAGGTTGTAAATGCATACATGATAATTTTCGAGATATGAACAAAACATGGTGACAGTATAAACGCTACAAGGATGCGACTTGTTTCATTGAATTCCTCATAGAATTGTCTACACAAACTGCCCAAAACTCGAAAATTGTTTTCACTCAAAGGGACCTTTTCTGAGAATGCATTGCATTTGTATATTGTAACAAAATTGTGTACTGTTGAGTTCTAAGGCCTCCTCTGTGGCCCTTCGCCCGCTTTTGGATCTGACCCTGATGGTGCGGACAAATGGAAGAAGTATACTAAATGTCCTTTTTCTCGAGCCATGAAACTAGATGCGAACACTCAAAAAGAATCCTTTTCAGTTTCATTGTTTTTACAGAGTTCTTTATAATCAATACTTCGGTGAAACGTGCATTGGAACTGATCGTACCTTGCCTCCCCTATGTTGTGGAAACTAATACATTAAATTTTATACCCTTGGGAATAAAAACAACAGCCAAAATGAGATATTGTACATGGCTGTCAAAGTATTCTATTCGTATAAAATAAAGGTCGTGTGTTTTGAAAATTCAAATGTCAGCAAACACGTTCATAATATCTGGTCATGTGACTTGACAGTTCTATTTGGGATGGGTAGAGAGAGAGAGAGAGAGCGAGAGAGAGAGCCAGACATGTCACAAATTCATGTTAAGGTAAATCTACACTTAACAATTCTGTGTACACCTCAAGCACTGGCATTGGTTAATTGATGCGTGCCTTCATGATGAACACTTAATCCTGTGTACTAGCTTGTATGTGGTTCGCTCGGTATCTTTCACCACATGTGTTATTAGTCGACAGTCCTATAGAACGCATCAAGAAATAAATGGTCCAATCACAAAACTAACAGTAATGTACAGGCCCTCTTGGCATAGCTTAAACTCGCGAAATTTTATGATCCCTAGCGATGGGCGAGTCAATATTAGAGACATGCTCATCTCTGATCTGTGTACAGGCTCGTCTTACCATCAGCTCGACTTGTCCGTGCTCCAGGCTGGTGCCACCTTGCGACCTGTCCGTCAGCACAGCAAACTCCACTCTGTTGCCCTCGTCCTTGACGACGATCCTGGTTGGCACTGGGAAGTAGTTGGCAGACACTGGCTCGTCCATCTCTACTTTGAACGACCGCCTGTAGTTGAGGATCCTCTCTTGCATCTCCCGCCCATTCGAGTCCGTGTAGAACGTCTTGTTCGACTGGAGACTCGTCAGGAATTTCGAAACTATTTGCCTGCCAAAAAGTTCCCTGGAACAATAACATTACAAGTGAAACTTTATGGTTTTAAGAAATGAGGTTCCTACTACCTTTGAAGTATGGAAAACTTGTTACAAGAATGTTTAGAGTCACCCATTTTCTTAAAAACTGTTGTCTTCAAAACATTTTTAAGTTCTTTCTTTAACTGGAGGGGACAAGAAAATTTTTTCCAGAGAACTATTAGCAGTTGAGAATTCATATACTCGCCTATTTGCTGGAAATTGGCATTAATCAATTTATTTTCCACATTTCAAAAAATACTCATTAGATGAAATTATAATATGATATGAGTCTTGAACAGGCGGAATATTTAATGGTACGGAAAAACTGAAGAAAGTCTGGGCACAGAGAGCAATTAGATTAAAAAATGTGAGGAACACATGTGTGTTATTTACTAGTGGAGACTGTAGAAAAACACAATATCCTAAGAAGATCTGCAGCCTCTAAACTTTAGAAGAAAATTGAATAACTCAAAAGTATGAAAAATGTATCTAGTACAAACTATAAAATAAAACACACTGGAAGGCGGTATGAGAGACAAAGTAGGACGTGGGCTATCTAAGATAAAATCTTCCCTCAACACCCGCAAAAAAAAATGAATTTGATAAAACAAACAGCATACTATCGGTAGTAGACGTTACAATAAACTATGGCACAATCGTCTCACATGAATGCAAGTAGGATATATGGCTCTGCTTGTAAACATGATTTACTTCTAGCTTTGCCAAAATCAAAGATGCAGTTTTAGTTGCACATACAAACGAACAAAGTTAACTGCTCGCCATCTCGTTTCTCATTACCTTCCATTGTCTTCAGTCCCGCAATTCATGGCGCCAAAAAGTTCTGAACGTAGCCTTCGAAGGAAAAGGTTTAACTCTCGTTTTTAGCATCATTCGGGCCTGAACATACTGCCCGCCAGAAAATGTTACATTTGACTACTAACCACACATAAACAAATGCAACCACAAAACTTCAAATTAAGACAAGAGATTGCAACAGTCAATGGAACATGATAATACTGTCTCCGATATTAGCAGATATGCACTTCGATTAGTGGCAATGTCATATCTTCGAAAAAGACCTAACAAGTTCACCATTGGGAGTTTTTAGAGTCGCGACTGTGACAACACAATCTTCAACAGGATGAGTTTTAATGAATCTGGCAGTTCTCCATTTCAATGGTGGCAAGATTGAGTCCTTCGCCAGGATGAGCATGTCTTCTGCTACATTGCGAGTTGGCACATTCCATTTAGTTGGATTGTATGGAGATATTCGGTGCTCCAACGTTTTCAGACGCACTGTTTTTTGTGAGTCATTGCCATCGATCGAGACAAGTCTCCACTATGTGAGAGAGGTCTTTTTCTGGTATCCCAATGAAAGGAGCACCAATCAAAAATTTCTCCGGAGTGAGGACATAAAATTCTGAGGTATAATTCGAGAGAGGACACACCGGTCTGGAGATCAAAACTGCTGAGATTTCACTAAAGAGTGTTGCTTACTCCTAGAATATAAGTATTTGTTCACCCATCACTTTTTTTCTCATATGCAATTTGACCGACTTGACTGCAGCTTCCCACACACCTCCAAACTGGGTTCCTGCTAGTGGACTGAAGTGTCAATTAAGTGATCCAATAGTGTGTGCCATGCTGGCGCAGAGAAAAAATATTGATGTGCTTCCTTCAGGTGTCTGTTAGTACCAACAAAATTTGTGTCGTGATCTGAAAATATGTCGGATGGTTTTTTTCTCACAGATACAAATCTTTTCAGAGCTGCTAAAAATGCATCAGTACACACAGGTGACACTACTTCCAAATGGACTGCATTGCTCAACATACACATAAACTCACAAAGACAGCTTTTCGTGATGGGAGTCTTGCGTGCTTTGATGGGCTTTGAACTAAAAGGCCCACCAAAGTCAACACCAACCATCAGAAAAGGGTGAACTTCTGAGAACCTCATAGCCAGCAGGTTTCCCATGAGTGGGGTAAGGGTTTGGCTGTCAATTTGAAACACTGCATGCAACTGTGAATACAGTGCCGAATTAGTTGTCTAACACTTAATATCCATAACTGTTTTTGGATGAGAGATTTCGTAGCCTGTGGTCTAGCATGAAGGTAAGTGGTATTATAATAGGTAACAATGAGCACTGAAAAGTGACATTTTCCTGGAAGCTATATTGGATGTTTTGTTTGTTCAGGAAGAACGAATATTACAGCAGGACACACACCATGAGGACTCTGAAGGGGTCTAGTAATGGCTGCAGACTCCAAAGACTACTGGGACATGGATTGCACTCCAGAATTTTAATTTCCTCAAAAAAAAAAGTGTTTTAGCACAACTTTGATCCAAAATATCATTGCACATTGCATCTCCTCATTGCTCAATAATATATAATCACAATGAATGCGTGTTCTGGAGGCACTCTTAGCTCTGAGCATCTATGCTATCACATGCTTAAGTTTAGTTAATGATGAAAATGTGTCCAACAAGTCAATTAATTCATTTATATCTTCTTTTGTACCGACTTTCATTAAGGAAGCCCATCCAAATCAAATTTCCTTACCTATTTTATGGGCAAATTTTTATCCGAGCCTGCCATCCAGTCAGGACCATGAAACCACAGAGTTTCGCCAATTAAGTGCGCTGGAAAAACACCTCGAGAAGCTAAATATGCTGGGATGCAGCTAGATGAGACATAATGCCATATGCTCGGAGGTGCAATGGTCTGAATTTGACTAAACCCTATTGAATAGAAATGTTTTAAAGTTATGAGGCGATGATTTTATCCGAACAGCACAGTTGTAGAGTTACACCACATATGTATGGTAAAGTTGTATGATCTGTCTTAATACTGGTTGCTCACATACAGCTACAACCTTGCCAGGAGCACAGCAATACTAACTAAAGCCTAGGGATAGACAGTGATTTCAGCAGAGCAACCTTTGATTTAGCAATCACCAGATGGGTCGAAATCACTCCACCACTGTCAACAAGCCACACATACATCACAGCAGCATATGCTTTTACAAAGGCATCACGAAACCTATGGAACAGAAGGTTGCTTGCATAACATAAACTGAAGTATCTTGGGATTCGCACAGCAACAAGGTAAGACAGCGATGTTCGGAAATGCAGCCATTCATGAGCAATTTCTTCAGTGACTGGTAGATCCCACTCTACTCATAATGTACACAAACTTTAATGCAACATCTTGACCCACACAGACACTGATGAAACCACCCACAAGGGTCAAAGAATCTCACAATTGTTGAGGATACTTCATTTAGTAATAGATAACTGGTGAATTACCAATGAACACCAAGAACTTTCATAGTTGGGCTTTTCTCTTGATCAAAACTTCTCAGAATTTCATATTGCTCTGCAGGCATATCTTCCAACAGAGTGGGGTAGTTGGAGGACCACTTTTGCAGCTCAAGTCCTCCTCGAGCTAACATGGACACAAGTTTAGCCTTCAATTGTATTGCCTCTTCTACAGAGCTGGCCCCAGTAACTATGACATCGACAAACATGCCTCGTAACAATAACTGTGATGCTCGAAAAAACATGTGAGCTTTATTCAGTGCCAACTGCTGCAAAGTCTTCAACACTTGGTAAGGGGACGATGGTAACCCATACGTAAATGTGTTTAATTGATTGACATGAACATCTTTTGGGGTTTGATGCCACAAAATGCACAAAATGTCAGGGTGGTTTTCAATCTGTCTATATATTTTACAAATGTCTGCAGTAAAGACCACTGTCACCATTCGAAAGTTCATGATTATGACACATAAAAACCTTTAAAGTTTTGGCCCAATAACGAACAAGTTATGTAATAAAATACCAGTAGAAGTCATTGCAGATCCATCAAAGACTACACGAACTTTGATGGTGTAAATAGCTTATTTGAGTACAGCATGATGGGGTATCACATAGGCTACTTCACAACTCTCCATTGGGTCAGGCTGTAGTGTGCTGCTATGCCTATAAAGCTACTGACCACTCATCATACATGATGTGTGGCTTAAGTTCTCATACTCCTTATGGAACAATCGGTATTTGTTTGCCAGTTCTTCTGACTTCTTCAATTTGTTCTCAAGGCATTGAAATCTGAATTATGCCACTTGTATGGAATTTCCAGTGGTTTGCAGCTCTTTCTTGTATGATAACCGAAGCACATATCTCTCATCTGCATTACGAGCATATGTAGCATGGAAGAGCTATTCACATTTATTGTCCTCTTCAGATATCATACAAGCTGATGGTACTTCCTGTACCTCCCAAAATTTTTGTAGCTGCACACACAGGGTAGTAGTTCTGATCAAGAATGAAACTGGTGAATTTACACAAGCTTCACATTTTTTCTTGCTGTCACAACTCATCCAAACACTAAGTGAAAGCACTAGGCTCTAATGCTATTTTAGCACTTGTCATTGCTTCTCTGACAATGTCTGCTTACAGGGACTTGTCATTAGGTCCAGGACCATCAAATGATGTATCGTCTAAAGTTCAGCATTTAAGGTGCTAGATTGAACTGGATGAAATTCTTGAACATGGCATGGGATGAGTGATTTCATTTACAATTGTGGCCGTAATGGCAAAATGAGTCTCGTGTGAGCCCACAGGTTTGATGAAGCAATGTGTAGTTCCTCTAGCACCTGGCACAAAAGTTTGGCCAACACCAGCAGTCTAATTAGATTGGAAAGGGCTTATTAACATCCCCCAGTGTTACATCTCAAAGATTATCAGAGGACAGCTTACAAACTAACTTATGACCTAACTTAAACTAACGACCATGTCTTACCTGGGATTCGAACCCAGAACCTCCCGCACCCCACACCAGTGGCGCACCAACCGACTGTGCCACAGGAAGTCGGCTTCTAGAATCTGAGTACCTAGTGTCTGGCTAGGGGGCTTCTCATGTGTGAAGTGAAGAACAGAGCGATGTTTCCTTTGAGACTGCGTGCATGAAAATTTCGACAGGCATTTCACAGTACTGTTCCAAACATATTTACCAAAAACTGTTAACACATATAAAGAAAAATTTTCTGTTTACATAACATACAGCACGATGTATGTTCCAATGCAACTAATGTAGTAGTGTGATCAATATTTTGTCTTGAATTTGATTTCACATTCGACATTGTGGCTTCGCTGTAGGTTATACTTACATTACTCGTCGTGGTTACAATCTGCATGCTAACCAACTGTACATGTTAACGTGCCACAGCAGGACGCTCCAAGAAAATTAGAAGATCCTCACAATATGGCAAGCATCGTTCCACTGATATTTCAAAGTCTTGGTGCAGAGAGTGGTCAAATTTTTCAAGAATAATATTTAATAAAACGAAACTCCACTCAGGCACAGGAAAATGTTCAGCTCTTAAAGTATTTAAATTCTCTTGAACTTCACTAACAAAATGTGACGAGTCTGCTGATTTAGAAGTCGCTGGTGGGAGATGCAATATATTTTGAACACGGATAGTTGCTGTAATGCGTCGGTTCTTGTACCTTTTTTTAAGCAATGCCCAAATAACATAACAATTATCATTGGTAAGTGGCAGGCTACTTACCAGCTCTCTGGGTTTTTTCTTCCACGCAACCTATTAAACAACGCAGCTTCTGCAAATTGCTTAGCGATGTATCCTGATGAACAATATATCTGAACAGTTCCGAAAACGAAGCCCACTAGGCTCTACTGCCTGAAAACACCGGCAGGGGAAGTGGTGGCAATACTGCACATGGAAGAACTGCTGCATGAATTGATGAGTCTGCTGTTCTGACTGTACGTCTATTATGCGCAATTCTAAGGTGCCTTAAATGTTTCTCAAATGTAGTACAATCTCCCTTCGGGTCTTGAGTAGTTCTTTTCTCGGTCTTTGGCGGGGCCGCATAAAACGCAAAATAGTTCGCAATAAATAAATCACTTTTTTCCGACGCTTCATCGAACGCAATTGCGAACTCTTCTCATTTTCCCCAGATCACTGATGGGTTCATCTAGAAGGCACCTTACTTCAGTTACTTTGTCTATAACATAATCGAAGATTATAAGTTGCAAGTCAGTCGTCGATGCTGCCATAATGTCCAAAAAATAACATGGTTGTTCACAATTTTACTATTTCTTTGTTTCACAGAAATAAACACTCATTCCTGGTTGATAAATTCTCTTATACCACCTGGAGGACCAAAAAAATGTTTGTTAACATGATATATATCTTGTTTTTTTTTTTTTTCAAATAAAGAACACAGTTTTAGTTGCACATACAAAGGAACAAAGTTAACCGTCCGCCATATTGTCTCTCACTACCTTCCATTTATTTCAGTTCCACAATTAATGGCTCCAATAGATTCTGAATAAAAACTCCAAGGAAAGGGTTTAACTCCCTTTTTTTAGCATCACTCGGGCATGAACGGGTACTATAAAACATGGAATATGTGCAACTGTTGAAAAGCAAGGGAAAATAATAATAATAATAAAACCGAGAAACACGTGAGATACCCATGGAAGAAGGGGATTTTCTACTAAGGTAACTATGATATTTATGTATGAAGGAGACATCGGATTCCGTCCCCACATACCTGTAAAATGCCACCAATACATATTTTATTGTTCACAGTATATCATTCGGTAGTGCAGGATCCATGACACAGAGAATGTAGGAGCAATTTGATGTTAACTTCAGTGATTTGAGTTTTATTTTGGAGAGTGATCTCGATTTTTGGTGACATTGCATAACTTCCTTGTAACTTAGGGACTCTTGAACGAAAGATTTCTAACATATTATGAAAATATCAAGAAATAAGAAAAATTAAAATGCATGATTTTTTTTTTACTGCGATTTTATTGCAGTCTCACAATCACCTTATTGGAACTTGTGTACGAATTTAAAAGATAAAAAAATTATTCCAACAAATGTTTATTATAGATTTAAAAACATGTTTGAAATAAACTTTAATTAAACGTCTTGATTGTTAAATATGCTCCATTCATGAGACCAAAACCTGACGAGTGCACGTGCCACTTAGCGAGATACGCTGACTTTGATTTTACCATAGCAACAAAGATACTTACATGTCGCCATCAAAGGTCCCATGCATACTATTCCTTCCATTCATGTCCCCCCTATTACCACACGTGCATCGTAGGAAATTATATATATATATATTGGCATGCATGCAGACGCATCAAACAGCTCGGGATCCGTCATACATAAACTCAGTTACATTGACCAACTGATTTAGTCGCATTTCCTCCACCCACCATGTTGGATTCAGGTAAGCCAGCTAAGATATCTATTTATTTCATTTCTTTGAATTTTTTTTTTTACTTGATGATGTAAGCTATTGAGGAATTTTTTGATATTTGATGATTGAATAAAGTATTAAGTTAAAAATTTTCCAAAAATCTTTATTTTATTTTTTGTTACTCACAAGGTAAACATGAAAAAAAGTAATTAAATTGGATTAAAACAATATTAATATTGTGAAGTCTCGTTACAACATATGCAAACATGTACAACCAAGCGAATATTTGTAATCTTATTGTTTCGACACCAGCACACCGATAACACAAAGGTTGTTTATTGTTCTTTGCCCTTTGCGCTATGCACTCTTCAGTTGTTCTTAAGCAATGTCTTTCAAAATACATCACAATGGTGAAAAAAGTTAACGCACGCAATGTCTCATGTTAGTGAATATCGAAGTCGAAAGCAAACTGCTTTCAGCGAAACTGGCTCCTTAAGTCTAGATGAGCAAGTACAAGCTACTGTCGTGTGTGCATGATACACGACTAGGACTAAACTTTGCTCCCATTTATATGCCATTATACGCTGTACGCGAAGGTGAAGGCCTTATAATAATGTCAACTTTTTACTGCTATGTAGCCAGTAATGTAGATAGTACAACCGATAAAAGAAACTTGTGACATAATTACAAGTCTATGAAGGAGGCAGGAAATGGTTTCTAGTAGAAGAATAAAGAACCAGCCTCAGAATGTCTTAGAATATGTTAACTTCGGACACGGAGCTTTCCACAGTTTTTACAGAGAGAGGAATTTTTTTTCTTATAGTGATGGCATTAAGCTAGGCAAGAATTATCAATAATTCACTCCACTGACAGAACCGATAATCTACATATCTAAAGAGTCATTGTTTGCTGCATCCAGCGATCTAACTGTCAGCTGAAAACCCCAATAGCTCAGCCTGAAAATATGTCGAGGTTCCAGTAGAGCTGTAGATGCCTCGGCCAAAAGAGCATATTGCACTGATGGAGATGCTGTAAGTACAGTCGAAAAAGTCGACCCCACTGATGGTTTCATATTTGTCTCATACCTCGATGGCACTGCTGATGAACCTTTCACTAATGTTGCAAAAACCTTAGTGAATCGCTATGCTATAGTAACTCGATGAGATGGTAAGCCTTCACATCTGCCAAAGAATTTAAAAAAATGCACCTGTCTGTGCCTGCAAATATTCTCATATTTACTATATCACACGTAGCATATACAAGTGAGTAGTAGGGTTATGCTGATCCGAGAACAAGGGCTAGGGGCTGTGGCACCATCCTGATTTCAGTCTGCAGTCAGGAGCGCTAGGGTACGGACATGCACTTAATGTCTCTGTATGCTTACTTTGTGTGTATTTACTCTTAATAATTGTGCAATTGTTTAATTAATGTCTCAGTACTTATTGATTATACTTGTTAACTACATTATTGCTAATTATTCTTTACAAGTACTTAGTAATTACTCATTGCACAGTATTTCAAATGTAATGGACATTTCTAAAGCTCATTTGCTAGATTTATAGCGGTTAAAATTAAATTCGTTATTTTTTCCCCTGGATTTTTAACTGTCACTGCACATCCAACCTCAGTCGCTCGGCGACCTTTAACAGGCAAGAACTATGCTGCTGCTCCCCACCTCTAGAGCTAATTCGCATGCCAGACACCGAACAGGGCATAAGTATGCTGGTCCCAAGCCCTATAGCTCATTTGTGTGCCAGACACCTAACAAGTCATACACAATCTAAGTCCATTCTGTAGAAGGAGTGATACAGAGCAGACGTGCAATTGTGTTCCAGGTATTTGTGCAATTGGTAATTGTATTTTGTTATAATTATTATTCTCTCAGTAGTTATTGATTGTTTATTAATTATTGTCTTGATGCTTACTGTTATTAAATTCGCAAATGCTCAGTACTTAGTAATTACTCATTGCTAGATTTGTAATGGTCAGAAATATTAATTCATTACTTTTCAAAGACTAGATTCTTAATGTTTTTTTTTAATTCGTTAAATGTTAGGTTTGTAATGGTAAAAATTAAATTAATTTTTTTCTAAAACTTGATATTTAGCTGTTTTTTAATTCAATAATTTTTAGTTTTGTAATGGTCATTTGCCACAATTGTAATGGTCAATATTAAGTACATTATTTTTCCTAGATTCGTAACTTTTTTAAATATGTTAAATGTAAGATTTGTAACAGTCCTTTCTCTTATTGCACAATTCCAACCTCAGTTGCTCGTCGACCTTCGACCTGTAAACATATCTGCTGCTCCCGAGCTCTGTAACTCTCCAGACACCAAACAGCCAACACCTAAGCTGCTGCTCCCGACACACTATCCCTTTCCCCTCACCCACCATCACAGCTCATTCCCTTGTCAGAGTCCGATGAAGCAACACCTATGTACCACTCCCGACGCCTCTACCCCTCCCCATAACCATCCTCACAGCTCAATCCCTCGTCAGACTCAAAGAAGCAACACCTATGCTGCTCCCGACCCCCTCCCCCTCCCACCACCAGACCTCAGTCCTTCGTCAGACTCCAACCAATAAACACATATACTGTTTCCGAGCTCAGTTGTCTGTCAGACTCTGAACAAGTGGCATCTAAAATGTCCGTTGTGTCTTTATTGTGCCAACAACCAATCACAGCCCACCTCCAGGGGAAGTAGACGTAGCTCAGCCCACCAGGAGGAAGGGTCAACATCCAATCACAGCACACCTCGGGGTGGAGGGAGAGGAGGTGGAGGTGCAGCCAATCACAGCACACCTCAAGGGTGGGTCGGGGGAGGGGAGGAGGAGTACACACAAGAAGGGCAGGGGTGGGGGAGGCAGATACGACATAACCTCAATTTTTTTAATGTCACTTTGGCCACTCTTGCACAACTATGCTAGAACAGACATGCTCTTGCTACTGACGTTTCACATTCTCATTGGTCGGCGTTAAAAACTTGATGAAAGATACTTAGATATGACCATCTTTAATACCAAGCCATGCAAATAAGGCACAAGTAAGATAGCCTAATACTAGTTGTGGACATTGCAATCTCAAATACAATTATTTACTTATTTATGCTATGCATGTTATTTGCACCATGCCGATTGTAGACGGGGCCTTACGGACCTATACCTTAGATATATGTACGTAGTCCTCGCAGATGACCTGCGAGCTGTTTTTACCAGATATATGTTGTGCCGACAGTGAAATTTGGTGGTGCCAAATGAAACGGTGTAGTGCTCTTGTCCTTGATCTGGGCTTGAGTCATTATTTTTAATCGATGGATCACTCTACTCTATTATTCGCCAAGATATTTCGGGAAATAACATACCTTCCACATCGCGAAAATAATTTAGAATAGCCGTTTCCTGTGTTAGCAAGACAATTTTCCTGCCCAGAAAGCAATGTCGATTACATCGTAGTATGAATATAATCAAGTGTAACTGCCTAACTGGCTCGGTCAAGCCTCGACTTGGATTAAATATTTAGGTACACATATATTGGATGAGCTGAAACGTTTCCGTGGCCGGACCTGCTTGACCAACAAGAAAAATGTCAACAATTCATCACACTACAGATAACTGGAACAAATTTCCTCAGCTGAGTACCAGAATATAGTGAGGAGCCTTTAATTAAGGATTAGCGTTGCAATAACAGCGAAAGGAGTTCCAAAATCTTGTTAGCAACACGGTTCGTACCTTTAGAACCAGAATCATATAATGTTCGGAGACTTTTGCCCACATAGTTTTTTATCAGTCTTATCCAGTTTCTGACATCTAGTTACCTCAAAATAACATACTTCGCATGATGTGGGCCATTTTCATACTGCCTCAAACTTGTACTTTGACTCTATGTTCATTTTCCATTATTAAATAATAAATATAACAGTTGAGTAATGCCTTGATATATTGCCATTCTTAATACATAATTTGTCATACTTACAATGGTATCGGCCCAACGAGCCATTCAAATTCTGCATGATAGTCATCTTTGTATATCCTTATGACCTGGCTGACCCAGTCATTAAATATTTGATGTATCTCTTCAACCAGTTCCCCTAAGAAAAATTCACAGTTACTTGATCTACTGTAAAAACGCACGTAGTATAAAAAAAAACACGAATGTAAACACTGTTTAGAACTTAAAAAATTTATATTCATAATTTGTAACATAAGGGAATAATTTTATACTACAGTTGCTACAATTACCTTATTCATAAAATTAATTCTTCATAATCCATTTATTGCAATGCTCTTATTTATTAAATCAAATGTAAATTTAAAGGAATTATAATTCACTGTCCCTAAGGAAGCCTACCTTCTAATCCTTATTTGAAGTTAAGTTTCATAAGAAAAGTTGTCTTTGGTTTAAAAAAAAATCTAATGTTTGTAGTATAAAAATGAGGAAAGTATATACCTACGCGTGCAAAATATAAAAATGTATGTTTTCACCCACATGTTGATGACATCACTATGATTTTGGAGTTCCAGCGTCTATTTTCCGAAGCTTGGTGTATGAGAGAAGTGTCGGCCATCCTACCTTCATTAGTTTTTCGACACAACTGGATGATCTAATGTCATGGCCGCGCTGCGGCTGTGTAATGCCATGGCTGACTGTGATTGGCCGTTGGTCTATTACATCATCAGCGGTGTGTTCCAAGGAAATTACGAGTGGACTGTGTATTGGTGCATGTTCGAAAATATTTGCCACTTGCTCCGCGCAGAGAGTGAGTGAAGAGATTTGGACGGCTCTTAACACCGAGATATTGAGAGCCGATGAGGGTGACTGAGGTGAGTATGGAGCAGCGCCGGAATGAAAGGGCGGAGGAAACGGGAGATCCGCGAGAAAACCCGCCGACCAACGGCATCGTCCGGCACGATTCCCACATGCGAAAACCCGGTGACACGGTCGGTCATTGAACCCGGTTCGCCTTGGTAGGAGGTGAGCGGGTTAACCGCTCGGTTTTCGCGCAGAGAGTTCTGTACTGTTATGGCAGAGGAAAATAAATGTTAGTATACAAGACGGGGTGTGGCTTCGTTCGGGGTGAACAAGACTCCCAATCTTAGAGAATGGAAAATGTCAAAAGATAAGTAAGTGGATATTTAAGGGGCAGTCAGGTCCAATTGTAGCAATGGGGCGGTGATTGATTTTTAAATGTTGTTTTATGTGGTGGCACTTTGGGCACTTGAAGAAAATTGTAATTTGGTAAAACGTAATTTGTGACGAGAGTAATAAACTTGGTAAGTTATCATCGAGTATGCGAGGCAGACGGGTGAAAACTATACATCTGTAAGGGAGGTAGAACGGGTGGCCTGGCACAATAGGCGGTTGGTGGTGGGGGTTGTTGTTGTTGGTTGGTGTTGGTATCGATTGAAGTACAGGTTATGTGAGATGGCACAATAGGTGACTGGCGGTTGGTGTTAATGTTTGTGGTTGGTGTTGGTGTTGCTGTTGGTGGTTGGTGTTGTACCAAGTTGGAATTTATTGAACTTTTACCACCAATCGACCATTCAGTGAGCGTTCTCTAGTTTCTGAATGAGTACCAATGGAAGAGCTTTGAAACGGCAAGAAATAATAATGAAAATAAAAAATATTTATCTTGAGCTCATAATATAATATGTTGTTGATAAGTAACCAGCGATATTTATTATATTAAAACTCTTTTGTGTAAGAACATATAAGTTAAAGCAAAGCATACAAATGTATTTTATTTGTAGGCTTTTGTAAAACAATTGGATGATTACAGACAAATTGGAGGTAGCTATGTGGATATTATGTTTGTATAAGATGCAGTGCACTTAATGTTTTGTATTAAGAAAATAACAATGTATTTAAAACGGCTTATTTAAACTTACTTTAACAAAATCTTAGTAATTAAAGTTTCGTCCGCTTGGTCGTAAAAATTCAGATTCCAGGAATACCCAATTAAAACAACTGGTTTGCCTTTCTTAAGATTTTACTGTATATGTTGGCACAACCGCGAAACAATTTACGCCAACCTCAACAGTGATTATTGTGCCATGGAACGTATCGCACACCAACCGAAAATCACCGACACCAACAACAACAATCACCACCAACCGCCTATTGTGCCAGGGGCCTTAATGTATGTCCATCAAAGATTATTATGATATTTTGGTCGACTGTACACTCACTCAAATTCATTACGAATTTGTAAACTGACGATGTATGGTACGAGTATAATACCATTAATATTATGTTGAGATTTAGTCGCAAAATACAGATATCGGTCATCTTACATCAATTTGATAATTATGCCATAAGTATTAGGCCTCATTGACTGTGTAGCCTATATATATTTTTTGAGACATATATATATATAAAGAGAGAGAGAGATATTGTCTTTTTTCGAAGCGACGCCATTTTTTTTGGCTCATTGGCTGTATGTATATTTTGAGATTGTCTATTATTGAAGAGTCATAATTTTAAGCCTTATATTTTTGAGATGGTTTAGAATGCCAGCATTCCGTGGCCTTATTGGCTGATTGTCAATTTATACACAACCAAATATGTGTTTGGGATAGACTCTTGTGTGTTTGCAGGTGTCTAATTTTTTTGAATTTCAAATTTGCACAGTTTGTGTAAGTTTTCCTTTCTTTGTGTATGATCAATATTCCAGGTCAGTTTGGGAGCTAGTGATGAGGTTAATGGTGATGTGGCCTAGTTACGGAGGCCCTCGGTGTTCGGACTGTGGAGACTGTAATCTGGATATTGCCAGTCTTTACAGCCAGACATCGTGGGTGGCCCGTATCAGATTCTAATCAACTTTATAATTCCATATCTGGGCTAATATGTACTTTTATGAAAAATTTGCCCTGTCCTTAATACCTCTCAACTTATATTCCTTGTCACACCATTTCTCCCAGGTGAGGTATGGGCGGTGAAGCGTCATTTTAACTATGTTTGTTTATGTTGTTATTGCAGTTCCATACTATATCACTATCATTGGCAGATACATAGAAATATTCTGATCACAGGTATAAGATTGCAGTTGCCAAGCAACTTATTTTTCAGTTAACTGGGTACGGAGAAACACTGGAAACAGAATAGTATGTTAATTTACTCCAAGAAATAATGTTATAATTATAAGTGCAGTAAACCATTCATAGCATATATATTATCTTAATTTGGTGTTAACATTCTAGTCAGACAACCCAAAAAAAAATTTGTTGAAATGAAGGCGATTTAAAGTGCATCAGTGGTCATTTATGTTACACAATTGCCGTATTAAATGCAGACAGATAGGTACCGAAGAAATACATTCCTGTGAATATACTGTGCTATATATTTTACTTATAATGTGAAGTATGTCAGTGGAGATGCTCGTATTCGTCGTTTTATGGGCTCATCTAACTGGCATGATCTCGCACACGGTTTGTAATACTACTAACCAATTCTACAATTCTCTTGGTTGAGTTTCGCGATGTTTTAGTACAGAGCTAGCTAAAGCAACAAAATTGGTGTATCTATATTTGTGTGCAGTGCTTCTAAATTATTAAATTTTTCTTTGAATGGCTTGGAATGCATTTTCTTTGCTTAGTTGATGTATCGATATTTGACCAAGATGATGACATGACTAACCTTTGTAAACTGTGAAGGTAGCTTTCCGTTCCAGCCTGATCGGCGCTGGTGTTCGTGGCTTGAAGGCATACGCTCCATCGTCGTACCTGGACTCGTAGTAAAAGAAGTTGTGCTGGACGGATATCTCTGTGCCATTGCTGATGATGTGATCCACAAGACCACTTACAGAGTCGACCTTCACCGTTATGTGCTGCAATGCAAGCCAGTGGTAACGCCTAAGTAAGCTACAGCAAACTGTCCGACGTTTCAGTCACCGTGGCACTGGGGAGTAGTGTGGAGCCAAGGGCACCTATTCTCAGTTTCATGGAACTTCTCTAGATTATGACAGCTCTCAAAATGTAGTGGGGACCACAACGTATCCCACCACAGCAGCTGTTATGTCAGTGAAGAAAACGATGTTTGTAAACAAACTCAACGAATCCAACGGTAGGCACTGGAAGACTGACAAGTACTTGGGCACCATAGCTTGTTTCCCCATTTTATTTTTGTTATGACCACGTACTATTTTATGGTTCTGTTTATTTTATTGGTGGGTCGGGGAACTCTAGTTTATCGTCTTTTGGAGAGACTGTTGTTCTGGGTCTCTTCTAAGAGTAGCAATTTGAACTGCCCATTGTTTTGATGATGCAATGGACAATTTTGCTAGCATAGACATAACTTTCAAATTACTATAACTCGAAAGTTGTAATTTCATTGAAAGAACAAAACGCGATAAGTGTTTTGCTGTTTGTACCGATGTACGAAATACGCACTAAACACTTTCAGTAAAGTTAAACTTACACAAGTTTAACTAAATTAAAGAGGGCGTTTATTTAGGTCACATAAATATCAGCACCTTCCACAAAAACAAAAGGCTATAAATATATCGCTGTTCATACCGATTGGAGAAATGCACAATGTAAACATTTTCAGCAAATTTAACTTCACGCGTAAAAATCGTCGGATAAGGGTTTCTTTTGTAAGGCCACACACATTACAAATATTCTAACAACAGTTTCGAAAAACAATTATTTAAAAAAACACACGAACCTACTTTTCACTTCGTAACTCCCAAACACGTGACAAAAATTGGACAATTACTTCACTAAAATCAATCTTGTCAGCCACTAATACGAGATAATTTATTTACTGAATTATTCAACTAACAAAACACTTGAGCTGTTTCTTGACTTCGACCAATTAAAACTCCTAAACTTAAGCACGTTGTCGCATGCACTTTATGATGGTTGAACAAAATGGTGGGTGAAAGCACGGATACACAAGCAACTGTTTCACGAAGTGGCAGACACGTGTCAATGTTTCATTTCACAGAGGAGACGTCTAAAAATGCATCTACAACGAAGCATATTTAATGAAATATGCAAATACGAAATAATTAACTGCACATATAATATTCCGACACCAACAGCAAGGAATTCACATATATACGTAGATAAATCATAATGAGTCCGGGTGGAGACATGTCACATTACCGTAATGCACGCATAGGCTATATTTTTTTTTTTCAAATTGCTTTTAAAACCCTTGCTCTATAGGTAAAAAAAATTTACACTGTCCTAAGAGCATAATTTGAATCATTTATTTTGTAATTGTCACTATGGTTCTAAATTATAAGTTTTAATGATGTCGAGTACTATTTTCTTCCAAAATCATCCCAAAGATCGCCAATACAATAACACACATCCAGTAACAACCATCAACTGACAAAATACTTTGCTAGTGGGGACGTTTACTGTTTATATGCTGTATGGATTTGCCGCAATGTCTGTCAAAATTGACTGAAGTTATATGAAACGGAGAATAGCGGCAACGAAGCGACCAGCGGCTGAACTACTTACGCAGCGTGTTTGAGACAGCGGGCAACGCCGTACCAGCGCTAACTACTAGAGACGACAGTCCGTCTTCTCTCTTACATCAGTTTCACTCAAAAACATACGTTAACTCGTTGCAAAACAGAAGTAGATTATTTTAATTGAACGTTATTGCTATTCTCGGTCCATGCTTGTGAATTGTGTACGACTTTGAACGTACAGGAATTAAATTGGTTTTGCTATGTTATCATTGACCACCTGTTCCATTGCACTCACCATAGGGCCTAAAACTCAACGCGACTTTTAATCACTGTGCATCAAAGTGGTGCGTAGCTTTGCATCAATGCGACTTAAAACCATATAGTTTCTACGGATCCTATACGTTATACGCCATGATTCGCAAAGCGTTTGTGTTATTATTGAAAACAAAAATACATCGCAACAGTTTACAAAATTGACTTTAAAGAAAAATCAAATGTTTGACATTGAACGAAAAACGCTCTATTAAATAAATAGAGTTATTTATCACGTCGCGAGTTGGAGATAAAACTAGAATATGAACATCGAACCAAGATTCCAACAATAAGCCAAAAGTTTTATGTAAAATGAAGCAGTTTACACGAACTATGAATCTTGTGTGAAACCAAACTAGGAGATGAATATAAAACCGGGAATTTAATATGAGTTCAGGGAATAGACATCAATTCAAGAGTCTGTTGTAATATCTAATAATAATAATAAAAAACAGTACTTTGGTATGAAAAGAGATGTTTGATACGTAACCAGGAGTTGCGTATGGAACCAGAAGTCTGATTCAAGCCATGAGTTTGATACGAAGTAAACTGTTGGGGTGAACACGTAGATAGGATTCGAATGAGAGACGATAGTTTGGATATGAAACCAAGTTTATTATATAAAACTACGATAGCAGCAAGAAATCCAGAATTTCAAAACTATAAATACTGCAGGAAATGTTTCTTTATAGGTTATTCTTCTCTTCTTCTCGGAACTACTGAGTAGTTTTAAGAAAAATTGTTGTGTGAAACAAAGACATTGGTCCCAAGTTTAAGGAGCACTATGCTGATACTTGCGTAGTTCATAACAGAAAATACGCTCGTTTCAACGCCTAAAATAATATATTAGTCTGTGCCTGAGGTGGTTCGTGAGCCCGAACGAGCAGTTGTCAGGATCATAGACTAAATATGAAGTAGACCGATCTCGCTGGCTGCGCATAACCAGTCTCCGTGTCCCAATATTGAACTGCTTTTCCGCCAACACGTCTAGTCAAACCAGCATGATTTGGATTTTAGGTAAGAAAACTGATTCGTAAACAAATGCTTTGAGGTGTATGTATACGTTCTCTAACCAGTTTGTAATGCCGATTGATTAAAGTCAAATTGGTGCAAGTATTTTATTAATATAACAGTGTCTGTCATTAACAATTAAGATATAAACAAACGCTTTCATCAGTGTTGACCACGTGACTTTGACAGTTGTGCATGATTGGGGTAGATGAATACTGGGTGCATGCACAAGAAACGAATAAGTGGTCAATGTCATCTCGAGTATATGGTCTGGATCACTAGAACTCACGCTGTTACTGATGAACGTGTCCTCCACCTGGCGTCTGCGGCGTTGCCTAGCGACGGAGGAGGTCCTGGTCACCCGGTAAGAGCGCATGCCCAGAGGTGGTAGGTCGGCCGCCTTGAAGACGACCTCCTGCAGCGCTGCACTCTGGCGGATCTTCAGGTCCACCACTGGGGACGGGATGGGCATCATCTGCACCAGCTGCGCCGTGCCTGCGAAGTGTAGAGACCACGAGCGTCTGTGTCGCCGCAGCTACTGCGCATGCGTACTTAGGCCCCGCCTTGTCTACAAATTGCGCTAGTCCAACCTGTGTCTTAAGACAGGGATGCGCTGATTGGAGCACGTGACCCTCTGACATCATCACGCTGTCCCGACCTCCAGTCTCCCAAGTCAACCTACGTCCCGAGTCAAATCATTCGTAAAACTTAACTTCTGTCCCAAGTTGTGTTCTAAAATCGATATAAAAAAAAAGAAGATAACTTCTGATACAAAGAGCGTGCAAGGTAGACTTTCTCAAAGCGAACGTGATTAAATGCTAATTCATGTTGTCTGCGTTCGATCTGAACTATTTAATATGAAAGACAAAACTTTTCAAAAACGAAGGTTGAAAAAAATTCTTGGGTTGCCAGTTGGCGAACTTACTTACAAATGAAACAGTTAACGACTATATTACAAAGATTAATAAATATTCAAATCACCCAACTTGCAAACATTAAATAATCCATAATTCTGCAATATTTTAATATTCACTAAGCAAAAACAAATAATCTGGCGTTATTTGCTGCGATCTAGTGTCAGATTCTGAAAGTTCACTTTCGTACAACGCATTTGTACACCATATTCGGTCACATATAACGTCACTTGTCTACGTATATTTACAGAGGCACGGCCGATTGTAGACATACCTTTATTCACCTGCTATCCTAGGTTAGTGTACGTCAGGCATTGTAGCAAACTCGCAGCCCGCGGGCCACATGCTGCTCCTGGCTCGTACGCGTGCGGCCTCAAATTTAACGAATTTTCAAAATTATATTTGTGAAGGGATTTTCTCTCTCCTAAAGTTAAACGAACGTAAACTAGAAAGTCAGCTCACAGACGAACGTTAAAAAAGTATAATGAGAGTTGTTTCAAGCCAAGAAAATATATTCCAGGCATACCGTATAGTAATACTTCATATATCTGTGCATTATCTCCTAATTCCACGATTGTATAATGACTATTTTTGCGTTTGTTTTTCGTGCACATTTAATTGTGTAAGTTAAAAAATAAAGTTATTTTAACCATACACTACTTTTTGTCGTACGCGACACATTATGCTCTTTTGATTACATTTTATGGCCAACACGCAGTTCGCGTTTGACACCCCTGTTTTAGTTTGACCTGCTCGTAAAGGAAAAATAAGGTAGAGCGCGCATGCGTACTGCGCAGTGAACCCTCTCCGCGTTTCAATTTCGGAATGCTTTTCCGCCAATAGCATTATCAAGAACAACTTGGATATGAATCGAGGGTTGGAATACTGTCCATGTAAGTATAGGCTGTTCACGGTAAAATGCGCACTTTTGAAAGCCCTGCTTAAGATCTTCTTGTATGCACGTTGTATCTTCTTCCGCCCCCCTGTAAACTTAAAATTGCTATGGGCTTCACCACTTCATTCATACGTCGGTCAAGTGAAACTGTGAAATTATTATAAAAGAAAATATTTTACACATATGCTCGTTTTTACACCTCGAGGCATTAAAAAAAGAAAGTAAAATAAATAATTGAAGTTATCACAAATGGTTACGTGGCACTTTTTATTCTACGTTAAGATATGGAACTACTTTCCATCGTTCGTTGCCAACTTTATTGGGCTAATGTCACTCAGTGCGCACGTTAAAATATATACAGGTTGATTTCAGATGACACACTTTATCGTGAACAGCCTTTACGAAGTTGTACTTTTGTAGGTCATAGTGATACATCTGTTTTATGTGTACAACTCTATTATTTTCCTAATTGCGCCTAGTACAATTATTTTAGCTTAGCGTACTATGTCTTCGAAACTATGTAACAGATTCAATTTTAACTTTTTATATTGTATCAAAGGCAATCACCGAATGCACTAATACATTAACTTTTTGTCTTCCATTTATGAATAATGTTACATGAACAATGGAGGTTTTATGCCATATCTCGAGGACCAATCAACCGATTCATTAAAAAATTTCACGAAATATTGTTACAGTAGGTTATGTAAATTAGCATGTGTTATGTGCGACAGGCATATTTTAATAGGGTTTATATAAATAATTATGATGAATTTCTTATATCAATAAAACGTCTAAACAAAATTCACCGAAATTTTGCATGTAAACAGTATCATTTGGAAGCATCTTTTATGCATACTGAGTTACTCTTTTGCCTTTTTCGAAATAATGTCAGACGAGTAAATGGAACATTTTGCCATATTTGTGAGACAATTCAACAAATTTATACCAAATTTTGCACAACTACAGACGGCCATGTGTAGTTACATGTTTTAAATATGGCAAGACATTGATTTTCGTAATGGCGGCCATATAAATATTTATCGATGTTTGGTATAGCCTATCTATTTAACGATTTAACTAATTCAATAAAACTTTTTTATGCTAACAGTATCTATTAGAAACGTCGTGTACAGCGACTCTTTTTATGGAATTTTATAAGAAAATAAGGTTTTTATGCCATATCTCTGAGACTATAATCAACCGATTTCCACCGAATGTTTCACACAAGTAGCGTTATGGTAGGCCATGCACGCTTATGTATTTATAGTTGCTCATGCACTTATTTTCAAAATGGTGGCCGGGTAAATATATCAGGTTATTTAACCACATCATCCAAAACATTAGCGTGATTACATCGGAAGTTGATGCTCCGAATCCTACCTCAGTGATGCAGTTGACTGCAAGCTAGCTTAATTTTACAAGTTTCTTTCTAAATTCGGAACCCGGATAAGTCGCTCGTGTATTTTAATTGTATTGGTACTGTTTCTCGTGTTTCTGGTTTCATCTCTAATGATAACGCGGTTACTGAGACGTCAAAGCCTACCTGCCATCTAAGCTATTAAGAATTTCACTAACATTTATTTTTGTTAGCACGCGTGTAGAGGAAACTACGTTCATTAGTTATCTGTAACTTCTTGTTTGTTACGATTTTTTGTGTTTAAGGTTACCTCGAGGCTGAATGCTAAACATGGACACCATCGAGTGACACTATTCAATATGGCGATCGCGTCAATGATGTACTGTAAACGGACATGGCCGCTGTCCCGCATTATCCACAGGACTTGTCTCACATATAAAGGAGTCTGCTTTGTGAACTTTTTGGTTCACACATTAAGAAATCTGGGATCCATCTTTACAAATTTATGGACTTGTGCGGGAAATAAAAATAAGTAAAAGTAATCCAATCAAAAAAGTTCAGTTTCTTAGCAATTTTGTTGGGAACAAAGAGATCTCGGGGTTAAATAATCTATTTTTGATGTGATTTTGCGGTGAAACGGAAATTTTTGTGTGACGTTATCCAAGGTGACGAAGTAATTTGTTCTTGTACTCATATCTACTCAGATATGTAATATTTTACAGATGTTATTTTTTTTTTTTTGGATTTCGTATATTGTGTTTCCTATGCCTGGAAGCATTTTATTGATTTGTGCTAGATATTCAACTTTTTTTTCTTGCGCTTAGTAAAATTATTTTTGTGATTTGTAAACTTTATTTTCGTATTGTTTTACAGGCAAAACACATCGACGGAAGAGAAGCGTTGCTTTATTGTGCAGTCGGTGATAAGGAGTTGTCTCGTGTTGCCAGAGTTGACAGGGCGGCGGAATAAGACCAATGTTAAATAGCCAGGGGAGGGTGTGCTGGAGGAGCTGCGTCATCATATACCACACACTGAAGAATTGGAGAGACGTATTATCAAAATGAACGTTTGTTTAGTCTCTTGAGGAAACCCTCAGCCACGTACTCCCAGTGACGGGATCAGGGCGAACAGAATGGCGCTCCTGCGGCGCCCACTTTTCCACCTCTCCAACAAGTAAACGGGCTGTGATAATTATTTCTTTGTGGTTTGATGTACGGCTTAATTAATAAGGTTTTCGATAGTGTCACTTGAGAAGTTTACTATAGGATATTTGAAGTCAGATCGGTTCATTTCAACGATTGTGAAAGGCTTGATATTAGCAATAATATGCTTGTAATCGGAAGGCACTAGTGGTTTGGCCTTCTTTTTAGCACATTCTATAAGGGCAAAATCCCGATCACAAGACAAGAAACAGTGCTCCCTTATTAAAAACTTTTGCTGTACTTCAATACAGTAGCCTGATATAATGAGGATTCGGTACAGCTTCAGAATTTCCAACTTATTATTTGCCCTGTGCAGAGATCGGATCAGTTCTCTTTCTTGTCCAGGAGATAATGGCTTCAATATCGCGGTTGCGTGAACCTATTTCTTCGGACCCACGCTTGGCGACACTTTCATGCCACAAGAACATGCTAGCTGTATTGTCAGTCACATTTTGAACAGCCAGACTATAACTGGAATATTGGTGTTGATAATACACATCAGACATATTTCACCGTCCATCAACATTCTGCGCTTTTAGTCCTTCCATTCCAGAATGTTTAGCACACGTTTACGATTGTTTAGACTCTCTAAATCACTTGGAGATGCATTCATGTTATGTATGTGGCGAATGAACATGAACAGCGAGTACGACGAACACAAACTATGCTCAAGCCAAGGACATAATGAATAACCTCCTCTGCATTGTAGTCAACATCATTCGACTTACAACATGCAACGGTTTCACACTAAGTAAACACATGTCTTCGCGCCCTTCTATCAAACGTTTAGCTGTCTAGGAGTGCGTTTATGTTCTAACCAAGAACACAGTTGGATCCAGTTAATTACGCAGAACATTTTTCTGCTGAAAACCATTTGGTCAAAAAACTAACACGAGACTTTTTTCTAGCACCCCCCCCCCCTCACACACACACACACACATTTATGACGTAGAGAAATAAACTCCAAGATTAGCTCCCACCTAGGCTAACCGGGTTCGATTCCCGGCTGGGTCTGTCCCGGGTTTTCGCCCTTGGGAATTTTGCCGGACGATGCCGCTGGTCGGCGAGTTTTCTCAGGGATCTCTCTCTTTCCCCCGCCCTTGCATTCCGGTGCCGCTCCATAATCACCTCACATAACCCTCATTGGCTATCAATACCTCAATGTTAATAGTCGCCCAAATCCCCCCCACTCTCCAATATCGGCACAGAACTGGTCTGCTCCAAGTATTCTACATCGTGCGTGTTGTATATATTTAATGGTGTGGTCTTCACAGTTCAACATAACAGAAGCAATGCTCAACTAGTACATTTCTAAATAGATTAAGTTTACCACACATTTAACCAAAAACACGCATTTTCTGTAACACGCAGTTCAGGTGATAAGCTTACATTTTTAGCTATTCTGTTTTGTGTTTAACAATGGGTACACCACCGAAACTGCGAATTACTTTATACTCTTGATGAGTTAAGACTGAGATCATATTGGCACCGACCAGTGAAAATACAGCGATATATTAGATAATTTCTTATAACTGGGCAGGTTTGGTTTTTATGTGCAACATATATAAATAAACGATGGTGCTTCCAAGGAAACGAATATGCCAGGAAAGGAAACGTATTCGTACTTATTGTGTACTCACATATAAAGGCTGTTAACGATAAAGTGAGCACTTTTGAAATCAACCTTAGGAAAAGTCGCTGCTCCTGCCTGCATACATTTTAATGGGCGCACTGAGTGGCATACGCCCCGTAAAGTTGGTAACGATGGAGCGAAAGTAGTTCTATACCATAACGTCGAATAAAAAGTGTTAGGTAACCGTTTGTGATAACTTAAATTATTTCCTTCGGTATTGTTGTTTTTTTTAATGCATTGAAGTGTAAAAATGAGCACATTTGTAAATTATTAACTTTTCTAATAATTTCACAGTTTCACTTGACCGGCGCATGAATAAAGCGGTGAGGCACATGCCAACGTTGATTTTACACAAGACGGAAGAATACACAACGTGCATTCAAGTAGATATTAAGCAGGGCTTTCAAAAGTGCTCATTTTTTACTCTTGTTTTTGCAACATAAAGGTGTTTTAATACAAAACCTGCTTTGGCTCATGTTTGGGCCAGAGGGCCCGGTAGCTTACCATCGAGGCTGCTGACGGAGTAACTACCCTCCTTGACAGGCAACCTCACGTAGTGGGAAACAGCTCTGCTCAGGGGGTTGTACACCGTCACTATGAAGTCGTCGTTCTCCTCGGACACGTCACACTGACTGATGTTCAGCAGCGGACATGATTTTGTCACCACATCGTCACCCGCCTGGCCCGCTCCTAGCAGCGTGCTGAAAAGGAAACAACCGAGTAATTGTTGTTTTATTTATTTGTTTACTTTACTTCTAGTAGACAACGTGGTCTTCGAATACGGGAACAGTAACTCTGAGAATCATCGGAGGGGGGGGGGGGGTGAATTCACTCAAGTAACCATCCCTGCATTCGCCTGGAGTGATTTCGAAAACGAAGAGCCTTTTTGTTAATTTTTTCTCGCGATCTTGAGGTTATATATGGTTTCATGAAACCATACCTACGGCAACTTAATAAAATACAAAATAAATGTTTACTAGCGTAAATATGAGAATTTTAGTTTAAAATCTTGATACAAACAATAATCAAAAAGTTATTTTAACACGAACCTTGGCTTAGGGTAGCATGTTTATTGAAGCCATAGGAGTGGTTTGTAGCAAGTTCTTTAAAATCGGATTCTAACTTCACTTACGGTAATAATTTAACTTCCAACTATTTAGCCTTAAAATTTATCTGAAAGGGGAAAACCGAAACACGGGTGAACCTCAAAATGAATTACCAAAAAATATATTAAATGCCAGTCTAATTACCTGAAAAACTGTTTTGAGCTATATTAAAATCAAATTTTTAAAATCGAATACAAGGTTCTTATTCCAAAAAAAAATGTTCGGCTTAATGTCAAAACATTCTATATTTTGTGGGAAATTCCGTAGAGCAGCTGCGAGAAAGTTTTAGTTCATCATGAGAGCCATGAATTCAAACAGGTCAAAAATAACTGCCCCATTGTCCGCATTGACCAATTCGAAACAGCAGGAAAATTTCGGGATTTTCTCTAACATAGGTTACGGTAGAGCTGTAGTTTCTGTGCTTGAACCCCCTGTTTGCCTACGAAACGTTGGGTATCGGTAAAAAAAAATGCTCAAGATAGTAAGCTTGTGTGTAAGAATTAAGGTAGCGAATGTAGAAAGGCCCCTAATATGCAGGTTGCTCAAAAATTCCCCTTACAAACTCCTAGGACTTGCAGAGGGGACTGGGTGGACGATCTTTTGAACAGGAACCCAGATCCAGAAACGTACCGTTACCGCGCTACGGCCATTTCAAATCAGGTGTACCACTCGTCCACTCCCTCTGAGGGAATGACCGGATTTAACTCCATCGGACTATTTCTTGTGGGCTCGTATGAAGAGTGTGGTGTACGAGACTCCTGTAGAGACAGAGGAAGATCTGTTGGCTCGAGTTACAGTCGCTGCACAACAGATTGACGGGACACCAGGTGTGATGGGGCGAGTGTACCGGAATATGTTTCGTAGGTACAATGTTTGTAACGACGTTGGAGGTCGCCACATCGAGCCTCTGTTGTGGTGGGTCAGTACTGTATGTTACATGTCCTTTGCAGAAGACAGAAACCGATTGCTGCGTTTAACTGTATTGTGATAAATTAATTCATTCATTTATTGTTCCCTTGGAATTGTTACTTAATGAATGTGATTGCTATAAACGTAATGTACTGAGTCAGACCTAATTAAATTACGCACGCAGAAGTAGACGCGTGAAAAACCTGATTTGAAATGGTTGTAGCACGGTAATGATACGTTCCCGGACATGGTTTCCTATTCAAAAGATCGTCTACTCAGTCCCCTCTACAAGTCCTAGGAGTTTGTAAGGGGAATTTCCGAGCAACATGTATAGGGCAAGAAAAATCATGCCAGCTATGCATTAAAAACTTTTCTGGTCACAAGGCTGACAGTTTTTCCACGATTTACATAACCTCTAATAATTGGATGCTATGCTTTTTTACAGTAGTACGATGAATTAATATTAGTTATTGGGAGTATCTACAATAAAAAAAAGTAATCTTATTTTTCTACATTCCACTAATCTTTATAAATCTAAAAAAAAAACAATGAATGTTTGAAATACGTATTATTTAATTTGGATTAGAGTTATGACTTGATTTAACACAACAATACTAATAAATAAAGCCAGCCATTTGTAAATATATCCTTTGCTGGTGTTATAACAGTGCATTCATATTTGTTTAAGTAATACCGTGATTATCGTGTGCTCCCATTTTTACTTGTATAGTTTGAAATTTCTCCTTTGAAAAATTTAACATGGAAATTAAAAATTACAAACATTTACTCTTTGTTTCTTTTATATAAATTTAAGTCTACAATTTTACGTCTTTTATACCGACTACAAATTAAAACCTACAACTATCACTAACAGCTATATTTAACTTAAATTAGAGCACATTACTTTAAAAACTTAAGTTTCCTATTCTCTTATCTGTCCTTCCTTTAACAATATCTATATTTTTTTTTAATAATTTTATTAGTCTGTAAAAATTATACAGACTGTTCGGAAACTCACCCGAAATATTTCGGGAGGTGATTCCATGTGGAAAATGTAGACATATGCAACATATCTTAGATCTGAGCTCATTTCCTAAGGTAAGGCCCAATATCAGTTGTTTACAATGTGTTTATCTCCGCGTGCATGAAGCATTGCCCTCGTGTCAGGCATTGTATCATCGCCGCCAAAATCTTGTGAACATTTGAAAAGAAAAAGATGTGTCCTAGGAACTTTCAACACGAGGGCTTTATTTTCTGTTGAATACAACATACGACATACGCTTAGGAATTGACCTAGACTGTAAGATTTATTGCATATGTCTACAGTCCGTTCACGACTGAACAGACTTACACAGAATCTTTCCTACTCCAATTTTTAAGGAATATATTTAAAAATACGTTCAAACATTCCAACTATATTCTCTCTCCGTGCTGCCAAACTAACTGTAGTAACGATGCATGCAGCTGACGACTAAGATGTTGTTCAAAAGTCTGTTCCAGTCGTGAACCAACTATAGCTCATTTTTCACAAGGAACCACCTCCCCTAACAATTCGAATGAGTTTCCGAATAACTTTTATAACAGTGTGTCAATGAGCGAGAATTATAGCTGTTAAAACCATGTGGCTTGGAAAATGATTTAGTACTCTTAATTTCCATAACAATAACAACTGTACAATTTGTGATGACTGCATCGTCAATAGTTTGTTTTTAGTGGCATGTTTCGAAAGTTGGTAGCCCTGTGTGTGCAAACTGTGGTTCGCACTAAGCTCTTTGCATTTTTTAATTTGTATTTTATATTGATTATTAGTATTATAGATTATATATATATTTAACTAGGCATTAATATTTGGATCACGGTCACATATTTTATATTGCTTTCATTTCTCAGTTGCTCTTTATATTAATGTTTGCACTTGTAATTTTTCGCCATCCAGCTGAGGGTGGCCGTTGAAACTCTTTGCTTTTTAGTATGTAATTCTTATGATCGTCGGTAGTGGCGCGCGGGTGACGGAGTTTTCCTTTGCGATAGGTCAGGGTAGAAGTTCGCTAGCCGTCTAGCCTTGTGGAGGCACCAAGTGTGTGCTCGTGGTGTCAGCTCTTTTTTCTGAGCGCGATTGAAATGATGGCAACGGTACGGTTTGCCTGCCGCGTAATAAGGCTCCGGCTGTTATTGGCTATTCGCGCTAAAGTGAGCACTTTTTAAGGCCCTTCTAAATGTTCTCTTTCGCCCAATTTCTACCTCCATGCTGCTTTTTAATATAAACCTTGCAGTGTTATCAACAAACACAGTGTACATTTCACCACTCTCAGAATTTAACACCTAAGGCTGCAATAATATATATTTATTAGTGGTTAATGCCTGTTGGGAAGGCTTTAAAAAGTGATCACTTTACCGTGAACAGCCTATACAAGTATATGAACGGTGCTAAAGACGATTTTGTTAAGTTTTTGCGCCGAGAGCCTCCGCGAAATTTGCAGTGAATTTGTGTGTTTTTTCTGAAATGTTAGTGGCAGTACATTGTCTTATCCGTCACGCCACGTTCGTAATAATTTTTACGTGTGCGTGAGTATACGTCCCTTAATGAACCTAGCTAAGCCCACTGAGTTTGAGAAGATGTAACAATATGTGCAGCTGGTATCCGCACTCTACTCCGTATTGCTTTTAGGGATGCGCGCAGAAGGCAAACTGACGTGGAGTGTGGGTTTGGAATTACGTACCTGATGGCACGTAGGTAGGGCTTAACATCTCCTTGACAGAGAGGTCATTACAGGTGCAGCAAGTTGCCCAGATAAGCGGGAATGGAGGAGGTATCGACAATGGCCTGTAGTAATGAACCATCCCAGCATTCACCCGGAGTGATTTCGGGAAACCGTGCAAAGCCTAAATTAGGATATCTGGACCGGGATTCGGACCCAGGTCCTTCGAAGTTGTAGCAGCGCGCGCGCGCCTCGCCGGGTAGAGCCCTACGCTAGGTGAGTACGCACTTGATCGCAGCCTGCGCGAGCGGCCTTGTGGCGTCCAAGGCTGCCGACAGCGTCTTGGCGTAGTCCTTGGCGACGTGGAGCCGGCTGGTGCCCGTGATGGCGTCGTGGTGCTGCAGTATGCCCATGGCTCTCCGCAGGCCGTCCAGAGGCTGCAGGGAGCTGCCCTTCATCCGCGCCAGGGCGCTTAGCTGCTTGCACACCTGCCGCACAAACACGAGCAGCGCTGTGTACAAGTCCTTCCTACCATACAAAGTTCTAGCTACTATACAAAGCTGGGAACTCCTTTGCACATTTGACTCCTTCCTAAGCGAATGCAGGAAAAATACACTGGAAGTCAATCATTCTCTCTCCCTCACTATGCGCACAGTCATGGATTTGAGTGGAGTGGAGAGATTTGAGATTTTGGTGGCTCTTAACACCGAGGACTCGACAGCCGATGACGGTGAAGTGAGGTGAGCATCGATCAGTGCTGGAATGAAGGAGCGGGAAAACGGGAGATTCCCGAGAAAACCCACTGACGAGCGGCAGTGTCTGGCACGATTTCTACTTGCGAAAATCCGGAGTGAACTGGCCGGGAATTGAACCCGGTTTGCTTAGGTGGGAGGCGAGTAGTCTAACCACCAAATCACCTTGGCCCCCATGGACTTGTGTGTTCGTGCATTTTAGCTGGGAGAGAAAGAATACAAATTTCTACTGCCAGGAAGATAGTAAGACTTTTTAAGTTTCTACCGATTACAATTTATTTATTAAAGTTTAAATATATGTCAACAAATAAGATAAAATGCTGCACGAACAAATTAATATGTAGGGTCAACATGTGCATTTGGGGCTGGACAAAAGTATTGCAACAAAGTAATACACACATTCCAGAAAAAACACAGTTGTCGTTAATACATAGCGTGAAGTCCTCTCTTGTGTATAGATTTCCTTCAATATTTTTGGCATTTACTTTATTATTACCATCTGAATTTTTCGCCATTCTCGCAAAAGTACCTATTTTAGTCTAGTCTGGTATGGTTATTTCATTATTTCATATTTTCTCATTCTTGTTCCAATTTCATTCTAGAAATGTTCTATTGAGTGTTCAAATTTTTTTTGGGGGGGGGGGGGAAGCGAGAGAGAGACTGGGGTGCGATTTTGAGCATGTGGGGGTGTGATAAAGTAACCAAATTCGGACAACCTCTGCTTTGTGTTTAGGGCTGTTGTTCTGCTGAAAGTTATAATAATTACCAAGACCAAAAAAATCTATATCTTCGGTGCGTACAAATATACACGTTCGTAGTTCCCTCACTAAATTATCGCTATTGACACTCGTGTTATGATTTAACGAAAATTTCGTGTCTCTCATTACACAGACACAACGTGCAGGGCGCGTCATTTAAGTAACTGCATGTTTGAGGACATGTACCTAATTTACAAGATGCCCCTTCTTGCAGCAAACATCGTATTGCAGTATTGAGGAGAAATATACTTCACCTTAACAAGTCTTTGAATGTCTAAGTAGGTTGTCGCTACGGCTGAACTGCTTACCGCACCTGTCACGCAAATATGACATGCGACAGGGATTCTTGACACAATGAAATCTTTCATGGTGCCGTATATTGCGGCCGAAAAACAAATGTCTTGTCACAAAAGTGACACTGATATCGACTTTGTGGTTCAGGCAAAAACTCCGATGGACCTGTTAGAGATGTAGGTGCTGGAGCTAAAGAAGCCAGTAATGCTGGCAATAGCGTTCTAGAAACTGCAACCGAAAAGTTTGATTGCTCCATTGACGATTTCGTAGGCGCCACAGTCGAAGAAGTCTATGGTACTGTACCATCTGTAGATGATCGTGCTGCACTGATGGCAATAGCTCCTAGTAGTGATGTAGGGTCACAGCTGAAGAAGTCTATGGTATTGTACCATCTGTAGATGATCGTGCTGTACTGGAGGCAATAGCTCCTAGTAGTGATGTAGGGTCACAGCTGAAGAAGTCTATGGTACTGTACCATCTGTAGATGATCGTGCCGCACTGGTGGCAATAGCTCCTAGTAGTGATGTAGGCTCACAGCTGAAGAAGTCTATGGTACTGTACCATCTGTAGATGATCGTGCTGCACTGGAGGCAATAGCTCCTAGTAGTGATGTAGGGTCACAGCTGAAGGAGTCTATGGTATTGTACCATCTGTAGATAATCGTGCTGCACTGATGGCAATAGCTCCTAGTAGTGATGTAGGGTCACAGCTGAAGAAGTCTATGGTACTGTACCATCTGTAGATAATCGTGCTGTACTGGTGGCAATAGCTCCTAGTAGTGATGTAGGGTCACAGATGAAGGAGTCTATGGTACTGTACCATCTGTAGATGATCGTGCTGAATTGGTGGCAGTAAATGCTGGTAGTGATGTAGCTGTCACAGCTGAAGAAGTCGATGGTACTGTACCAGCTGTAGATGATCGTGCTGTACTGGTGGCAATAGTTCCTAGTAGTGATGTAGGGTCACAGCTGAAGAAGTCGATGGTACTGTACCATCTGTAGATGATCGTGCTGCACTGGTGGCAGTAAATGCTGGTAGTGATGTAGGTGTCACAGCTGAAGAAGTCGATGACGTCGGTAAAACAGGAAGCATCTTACTCAAAGAAGAAATCTATGGCGGGAACCTATCAGTGGACAATATCTAATCCACTTAACTGACTATTGTTTAGATGGTGTAGAAGCTAGCCGATACGAACCACATTTCACGTCACCTGCTCTCAAATTAAGCCTTTCAGCTGACCCCGAAAACTGTTCATAATATACGTTTACGCAATCCCTATGATATCATGTTGACATTGAACTAATCATATTACACCAATAAGACATTGTGCGGACATCGACCAGCCAATAACCGAGTTGCCACGTGATTGCAGCTAGCCAATCGCATGCAGGCATTCAAACATCACATGCCGGAGTCAGTCTGCAGGAGTCAGTTTTTCCATCAATCTTTCCATCAATCTTTCGCAGTCTTTTCATCATTCCGCAGCGCTACGAGCTCCACAATCGCTCCACAACCGCTCCACATGCTCCACAATCAGAGGTCACTAGGTGCCATCTAGGGGTAATTTAGGGGTCGATCCAGCAGTAGTCAGTTGTGTGCTTTAAGTGTGACTATGAGCTCAAGCTGAGTGAAGATAATACGAGGACGAAATAAATCTTCACACTTAAAGCATTTTTTTATTCCCGAGCTAATCATATTGTACCTTTCTAATGAATAAAAGGTATACATTTTTCCGTGGATTGTTACAAAATTGACAATAGTGTGAGGGGTTAAACACCAAAAAATATATTTTACTGTGTGGTGTTACTTTCAAGCTGCGGCTACAAGCCCGCTGGATGGACAGCGCCCTGTAGTAAGCTGTGGAGATTGATTTTACAAGACACGGGAGAAAAGTCCAACGTGCAGACACTTCACGGGTACCAGACGCTGTGTAGGTGTCTACGTGAGAAAACAGTCTGGAAACACATACACTAACTCAGGTTACTTGACACCATGTAGGCGCGGACGTGCTAACACTGCTATGTGCACATGTGCTGACTTCATGTTTATCTGACACCATGCAGGTGTGGACCTTTTAAAAGTGCTAACGCAGCCTATCCCAAGTTGTGGAGCCGTGTGCATGGTTAAAATATGTACGTGATAAGTTTGAGGGCAAGCATAACAACATGAGCAGCGAGGTATGATTACTTCCTTTTTCATAAATAAATATAGATGTAATTAATTTTTATAAATTTTATTTATTTTTATTTTTTTAAAGAATTTTTGGAATCTTTTTTAATTTTTTAGAATTTTCTGGTATTTCTTTTATTTCTGTAATTTTTCAATTTTAAATTTTTTTTGGTATTATGTTAAGGGACAAACGCCAATGGTATTGGGGTCAAGGGTCTTGGGGTCTTCGGTCAGGTGTCTTTGGGAATTGGGTCTTAGGTCTTGGGTTAAGATTCATGGGGTCAAGTGTCAAAGGTTTTTAAAGAATTTATTTTAGAACTCCTTTGACTTTTTGGAAATTTTTGTATTTTTTTAGAATTTGTATGTATTTTTTAATATTTTAGATTTCTTGGTTTTGTTTTACATGGGTCAAGGGTTAAGGTTCAGTTGGTTAGAGTTTTTGAGTTTTTATATATTTTTTGTTTGTTTTTTTTCGGAATTTTTACAGGTGTTTCTGATTTTTTTGAAATTGTTATTTTTTGGGATTTGAAAAAAAAATGTTATTTTTTAATTTTTGTTTTATTGTCTTGGGTTAAGGATCAAACTTTTTATAATTTTTTTTTTTAATTTTTGTATTCGGGTATTTTTTATTTTTCGGGAATTTTTTGAAATTCTTTATATTTTGTAAGGTTTTTCGTTTTTTTATATTTTTATAATTTTTTATTTTGTGGATTTTTGGGATTTTTGTATTTTTTTACCTTTTTTTATTTATATTTTTTTTTTTAGTTTGTGGTCAAAGGTCAACATCAAAGGTCAAAGTCATCCAGATACAATATGGCGGCCGGATTGACATAGAGGGAAGTTGGCTCTGAGGCACCCAATCTCCATTCTCTTAAGCCAGAACGACGATAATTATTCTACTCATGGACAAAACTTGAACTGGTTTTTAATTTACCTGAAAATGGAAGGATAAGGAATACAGGTGTTCTATATGACAAGTCTAGCTTCATGCATCAAAGATGATACATTTATACCAAGCCAGATATTTCGTATCACAGCCCTGGTTCAAAAAAATTACAAGTCGAAAATCTATCTCGATGCATATTGAGAAGAACCTTATGCAAAAGTCCACAAAACGTCACTAACGAGAAATGCTTCTCCCATACTTTACCAAGAAAGGTGAAATGTGCAACGAGATAGCCGTGAAAGAAACCACACTTCTTTAAACAAGTGTTCCCCATTCGTTTACATCATAGATTTGGTTACTTTTCTATTCCGAACAGATTTCAGAGCGGGGGTTTTTTGTATCACTCCACTTCAACAAGCTGTTCCAATTTTAGAAGTGACTGCTTCGCGACGGGTGACAGATGTCGCTGCTCCGCTACTTTTAGTCACTGGTTTGTGGTTGTAGGTGATACGAAAAGCGGGAAAAAATGTTTCAGGAAACTTGGTGTGAGAACGATCCGAACCATCACGTGTTTCCATTCCAAAGAGAATACGCAGCAGCCATTCTAACTTTATGGCAGTGAACATGAATGAGTGGTTTCATGTTTCAAACGCACCGCACACTGAATATTATTTCCTTCGAGGTTCCGTACGATAAGGATATCCTTGCATTGTGGAAGGCTGTGCAGCGGTCATGATTCCCGACTGTTTCCGGTGACTTGTGGAGTCCTTGCCACGCCGCATCACCGCTGAAATCAGGGCGAAAGGGGATACTACATGCTGGTAGGCAGGGGTCTCTAATTCAAATGCCAATGGGTGTATTTTACGCGTTTTTTTTTGTAGGCTCGATGAGTTCTAAAACAGCGCGGAACACTCACCTGCAGAAAATTATTCCCAAGACGCTCAAAATACTTCAACGTTGGCCGGGAGCTGTAAAACCCGGTCCATATAGTGTATCCTTCAGAAGCGTATGGTAAGAAGTCATCGCTCTTGGTGGTGAAGTTAATTTGCGCTTGGTTAACCGCTTTCAGGTAGCAAGAAGGAGTCGAGTAGATCAGGTTCATGTGGCTGCCATTCTTCTGGCGATCGTTCACCAGCCTGCCAAGAAATAAATTACATTATCTTTGACTTGCGCTCCTGTACTTTAAACACTTTGTACGTACACGTGTACTTTATAGCCATTGTTTGAGGTACATTAATGTTTAATTTCTTTCGGTGAAAGACAGGCTGGACTAAAAGCACGTATACAATAGTGTTTATTTTAGGACTAGAGCACGCAGTTTTTAAACGCCCTGTTAAACTGTTTGGCCAGTAATAAAGAGAAAGAAATAATGTGAAAGTATCACGTGCAACTAACTTGAAATTTAAAAAAAAACTCGCACCGTGGGAATAGCCAATGAATTAACCATTGTAGCGCGAGCTGCAGCTAAACTCACGCACCAGCTGTCATACCTCTGTTATAATTGCAGTGCAGGTAAACTTTTCTCTCTCCTGCAGCAAAGATTTTAAAAAGTTTCAATTGCAATTGCCGAGTGGGGTGGTGCATTACGTAAACAAAATGAACCCAATTTCTAAAGGACCCGGGTTCGATTCCCGGTTTGGCCGGGCTCATTTCAATTTTCTATTGTTTCCTAAAATTAGGCGAATTCCATGATAGTTTCCTAATAAACACTCCACTGCCGATTCCTTGCCCGCTCTTGGTGTTCAGAGCTAGTAAGTCCATCTCAAATGTACCTGTGGGGCCGCGGTGGCGTAGCGGCTGGAGCGGTTACTTCCCTGGTTCAATTACCGGCGGGGTCGCTCCCGGATTATCGCACACATGTAAATCGTGCCGAACGATGCCGCTGATCGGCGGATTTCCTCGGGGATCTCCCCTTTCCCCCGCCCATGTATTCCGGCGTTGCTCTAGTTCCACCTCGTTTCACCTTCATCAACTCTCAAGATCCCGCTGTTAAAGAGGCCGCCCAGACTTCTCCGCTCAAAAAATCCTGCCGCACGTAAAAATTAAAATAAAAATAAATTTTAGTTACGTATTTGTAAATAATGTTCATCATGGAAACAATGCCTCAAAAGTTATTTTATACAGGTTTTAATAACGGTAATACTATATCAAATATAGCATCATAAAACAGGTAGTGAGGAGGTTTACTTACGAACGACGGCGATTGAGTGGCATGAACACTGAAAGACATCTAGCGCCAGAATTATGAATTCGGTACTGTAATAACGTGGGGTTTTAGGTTGCGCATGCAATGTTACATCCAGAAAGACCCAGAGATCACTACCAGTCATCGCTGCATGCACCTCCCAAGACACCAATTTAACTAACATACCAGACATTATGAAAACCACAAGGTCGTGAAAAGACACTGTAAATGACAAATAGTTCAGGAACAAAATTTTGAAGGCCTTGCAATAAATTGTGTACTGAAAAATCCTTTATATTTATTTTTATATTATAATCAGTGATTTGAGAACTATCATAAGTCAGGAAAATTATATTTTCGAGATATGTATAAAACGATTCAGATATAAATACATCTAAACAAATTAAATGGCTTTTTGCGTGTACACTATTCGAAATTAGACATAACTTACACAGTGGTTAAAGTTTTTTTCTCAGTCAGAAATTGCATGAAAACCGTAGGAAATTTTGACTTATGTCACTTCTCAATTAATATTATTAATTTTTTGAAAAATATTGAAGTTTAGCATTATCTGTGCTTAAAGAAGTAAACATAAATTCATACGCGTAAACAAATACACAGTGTCCTTCTAGTTTTATTTTCTCAATCATAAATTACAAATTATATAGGCTGTTCATGGTCAAGTGAGCACTTTTGAGGCCCTAGTTAATTTTTCTTATCGGCTATTTTTCTTCCTTCCGCCACTTTTTTGGGGTAATATTGCCATGTAAGTAATAAAACAGTGTATATATTTCATCGGACTCGGAAGTTAGGCTACGATGATGTATATTTATTGACTATAATTCAAAATAATGGGTTTTCAACTAGTGCTCACTTTACCGTGAACAGTCTATAATTACAAGATTTTTAGACATGTGACATTTCTTAAATCAGCATGAGTTTTAACTTAAAAATAAATTGTAATTATGTAAAAATCTGTGCCTAAAGAACTAAAGATTTATTGTAAATGAACGACCATTTCCATAATGCCCTCCCATCCTTATCTTTTATTTCCACAAATTTCAGTAGGCTTGTCGGAAACAAACTTTCATGTCATTCATTTTCATTAATGGTATCACATTGAAACATGATTTCCGTCACTTTTCCTGAATGTAGGCCAATCCAGAAGAGCCTGATGGAATTTCTGGGGCTGTACTGTTATGTGCGGCAAAGTTTTCTTATATCTACTATTTTTCTGCCAGTATATGTACTTTTGTGCATCCAAAACCGGACCAGGAGGCGATGGAGTATTTACATTAATAAAGAATACTCTATACACCTTTAATGAATAATAACATATAAAATGGTAGCAGGAAAACCAACGGCAGATCCACAGTTATCTGTTTTATTACTCGTCTGATTGAGTGGAGAAGGGACACAAGTTACTGACTTGTGACATTTTCCAACTCACTGAATATTCGCAAACCCATTAACTCTGTACGTAAGGGAGTGCTTTAAGTAATTTCACAGGCGAACAATTGAACTTCCTTTCGAGATACAAATAAAACACAAAACTAATTTTATGACAAATTATTGCATATGACGTTTTTAAAACCAGCGATACATTTGGGCAGTCCAACACTTTTTTATTCCACTACCAGAAAATTTTCCGTTAAATGTTTTTTTTTAGAAATACACATAGGCTATAGAATTAAAACGTTACGAGCTCCCCCGCCTATCGCTGTTTCAATTATATTCTTAAGGCCATATTTATTTGGACCAACACAATATAATTCTATGTTTACAAGAAAACAAGACATGATAATAAGAATTTTTGACGGCAGTACACTACAAAATATAACGTGCCGATATAAACTATACTGCAAAAATTTAACTTTTACAAAACGTTTTACACATTTGTAAAACCCATTACAAAGCCTTGGTTCAAATATGCCCAAGTGCAGTTTCACCAACAGTCTACAACACACACACACACACACACCTCCTCAAGTAAAATCTTTCCCAGGATATCCATTTGTGACACTGAAAACCATCATACCCGTCTCAAATATCAAGGAGGTTTCTGGGAAGGCATAGTGGAATCTTGCCAACCAAAAGTAAAATCACCGGTGAGGTTAAGTGAAGTGATGGAGTGAAGAGATTTGGGTGGCTCTTAACACAGAGTTCTTGAGAGCCGATGACGGTGAGGCGAGGTGAGTATGGAGTAGCGCCGGAATGAAAGGGCGGGAGAAACGGGTGATCCCAGTGAAAGCCCGCCGACCATCGGCATTCTCAGGCAAGATACCCACATGCGAACATCTCCCCGCCGGGAATCGAACCCGGTTCGCATTTGTGGGAGGCGAGTCGTCTAACCATTCCACCACCGCGGCCCCGACAAACCACCAAATACAGTATATGCTAAATGGACTTAAGTCCTCTCTATTAACGTGGAACATGGAGGGGGGCTAAATGTACTCAGACAAACCCGTAACTTCCTGTGCCAAGGTTTAAATATCGTATACTGTAAGTTGGGTCCTACCTTCGACATTCGCAAAATAAGATCAGCAGAGTAAATTTCACACTTTAAATGCATATGTAGAACTTACCCAATGAGTTTGTCAAGATTCTTGTAGTACTGTGTCGCGTTCATGTACGCAAAATCAGTCCCCATAGTGATCAATAGGTTCCTAGTTTTGAAGTGCTTTAGCATGGAGTTCATGTTAGCAATATAAGTTGTTGTCTGCAAAAGAAATAATGTATGATAATATTACGTAAAGCATCTGGAAAAATATACATTAAAATATAATCATAGTATAAGAATTGTATCTATGACAGATTCGCGGTCACTTTAAGCACTTTTGAAAGAAATACTTGCTTTCTTCGCACAGACTGTTGTGCATTTTTCCGTCTCACGTAAAAGCTAGACAACACACAGACTTTATTGTTTTCTAGAATGCACGCTTTGATCGAGTAAGTGCGAAATTGTTACAAAAATGTGTTCTTCACTTTTACAACAATTTATTGTCCTAAGTTAGATATACCAAAGACATAAACAACAGGATTCCATAGTTAACGAACGTAATCACACATTCAATTCGAAGTTAAGATAAAAGACAAAATTTGCAGCCAGCATTGCAATATGTACACCAGTCGTGTAGATACTGCAGGGAATTTTACAAAAGTTGATTTCAAAAGTGCTAAACTAACCATTAACTTGATACAGCATACTTGTCTTGTAGCAAAAATTATCACGATATAGACGTTGGAAGTATAATATAAGTATAATATGGATAACATGGGATTCTGGGCCAGTTATTATATTGTTCCATAATCATCTAAAACAGAAAAAAAATGCAATATAAATTAGTGAATTAATACTACCTACAAGTCATAACTTTCCCCGAACGTCAATAACTTTTGAAAATTTTGACAATCCTAAATATTTGTTTTAACTCTTTACTTTTAGTACACAGTGACCAAATCTAACTAAAAAATGTATTATTTTATAAAAAATATAGCATCATATTATACTTAATGCTTTATTTTAAAAATGTCCTAGTAAAAAAAGATTTTTACTAAATAAAACGAAATTAATTTCAGTTTATTAAAAATCGAGGACTGAACTCTTATTAATGCTAACAATGTAATATAAAGTTACAATTCTGACTATGGAATATACATTACGAAATATAACCACTCAGGCCATTTACAATTACTAAGTAATGAAGAATAGTTATCACAAGTTAATAAACATAAAAAAGTATGTAAATATATAAAAAAATAAAATAATGATTTTTTTAAAGTGTCCCACATGCTATACACAAATACACTGGTGGAAAATGCAAAATGAACACCCGGACACAACGGCCCCACATGAATGAAGGTTTTATTAAAAGCTGTACGCTGTATATGATAATGATCACAGGATCGTACATCTAAGGATAGACTACAGAGTGTCTTGGACAACAATGTCAGTATCTTGTGTAGTCTCCTTTCGCGACGATTCAGTCCTGCAGTCGTGAGTAGAGACGATCATACAGGTATCGGGCGTCGTCTTGGGGAAGTGTTCCACGCTAATTCCACCTGTTGTTGCAATTGGTGGAGGCTTGTTGCCGGCATTGCAGAACGCACCAAACTCCGTCACATAATGTCCCACACATGTTCAATGAAGGACAGGTTGGGTGATCGTAATGGCCAGGGGATTGACGAACACCTTCGAGAGCACGTTGGGTAACACGAGACGTGTGTGCACAGCCATTGTCCTGTTGGAAAATAACATCACCTTGGCCATGTAGGAACGGCAACAAAATGGGCTGAATGATGTTCTGGATGTAGCATGCACTGTTCAGTGTTTCCTCAGCAAACACCAGAGGCCTGCGGTCATTGAAGGCTACAGGTACCCAGACAATGGTGCCAGGAGTTGGTCCTGTATGTCGCTGCTGTATACACTCTGGCTGTTGCTGCTCTCCTGGTCGACAATCCACTCGCGAACGACCGTCATTGGCGCCAAGGCAGAATCTGCTCTCGTCACTTAAGACAGCTCCGTGCCATTCATCCCGCCAGTTGCGTCGCTCGCGCCACCGTCGGAGGAGGCCTGCACGATGATGAGGTATGAGAGGGAGCCTGGCGAACCGTACCCTTGATCGCAGCCCAGCGCCCAGAAAACTGGTGGTGATGCTCCTAGCTGATACCCTGGGTGCAACATTGTCCGGCCCTAGTCTGTGCGGCGGTCGGCGTGCTACTGGAAATGGCTGCCCGTCTGATGCGGCGGTCCAGGCGGGAATCCGTATGCCGCTGGCGTCCGGAACCAGGTTGGCATGCATGTGCACCATCGTTGGACCACCATCACCACCAATGACTCACAGCAGACACTCCACATGCTACGCAGAAGCATCCAGCCTCCCTCAGGCACACAATAAGACCTCGTTCAAAGTCCATCTATGCTGTTGGGGCATGTCGACAATGCTTACCTCACACAGGCCGATGCTTGAAACAGCAGACTATTCTTTCACCGAGTCAGTTACAGTTGCATTGGGATCAACGGCGTTGTCTAGTGCATGGTTCCTACTCTGTCCACAGAACAGCTGTTGATCATTGCATGTACTGTCCTCTATCAGTTCCCCATGCGAATATGGTGTTTCTACGTCGCCGCTTTAGTCGTGTTTATTTTTAATTTTCCACCAGTGTATTTATATATATTTAAGTATCTGTTAACCGCAACTCCACTCGCGTGCAAAATTCGAACCTTTATTATAATGACCAAGTGCTCTATCTTAATTGTTCTTCTTTATTACTGCGATATTCTGGATTGACACGTAGGGTACTTTTCATCCTGGAAAAAAACAACATTTCCTTAAGGAATATAAACAACCGACCATTAACCAGTGACTAGACTACGCAAATGGTTTTTACATATTCCCTAAGAAACCCTTTGTTTTTCCGGGATTAAAAATACCACATGTGCTAATGCAGAATATAATCTACCCCTGTACCAAATTTCATCCAAATCCATCGATCCGTTACGACGTGATTTAGTATCAACAAACATACAAACTTTCGCATTTATAATATTATTAGGCTAATGTTAAAATTTATTTTTAAAAACAGGATAGTAATGAAAAAAATCCACATGAAAGTATTTTGTGTATGTGGAAAACGTTTTACAAAACTAAACTAGTAAAAGCATACACTGCCATAATTACATGGCAAAATTCACAAATAATATTAAACTTGTATGTGTTAATTTAGAAAAGAAACTACAACTGTTGACTTATTTCCAGTGAATAAAACAGCTTATAAAACCATGTATGTTTGTATACTGTACTATAATGAACATACAAATATTTCGATCAATCATACAGATAAGATAATGTGGCATTAAATGTTAAACATTTAATGTAAACTGTTAACAGTCATAGTTTCTGAAAATCGCAATACTCGTTATGTAATGTAAAAAAAATCAAAGGCCACTGCTATTAATATGAATCACAAAGCTCCTAAGAAAATATTTGGTACTGTGTAGTTTGGATGTACTGGTTGACAGCGGGAAGGATATTATTACTAAGTTTACTCCCAAGTTCTCTGTTACTTTTCAGATTTCAAAGTATTTAGAAAACAATACTGTAATCTTATCTCTAGTGGAGACATCGCGTGAGTTCCGTAAAGCTTACGTGAGTCATCACAAGTAGTATTTTTCTAGGATTTAAGTTAGTTTGTAATTCAGATTGTACCTTTTTTTAGTTTTTGTTTATTTGATTCTTGATCTTGTTAGGACATTGTAACCCCACCTGTGTACCCCCTTCCCTTTACCCTACCATGATTTTTTGTTTTGGGTTTCCCTTTCCTCATCGCCCCCTTGTTTGTTGGTTTATTTCCCCGGGGCTCGGCGGCGAGTGCGAGGATGGCGTCTGGCGGCAGTTGGTAATGCTACAGTTCGTCGAGTTGGAGCCTGATGGCCCGCAACCCACTTGACATCTAGCCCTGCTAATTGCTGTGTTTAGGCTCATAGTTGCGCTATCATCGTTTGGAATCTCAGCTTTCGGATTTGACTTATTCGCCCGGGAGAAGAGACTACTTACTGTCCCTAGTGCTCTGGCCTGAAGAGTGCACTTGTGTGGAATGTAGTAATTCACGAACTGACTGACTTCAATTATTCGCCGTGATGTTTCTTCAAGCGTGTTTTGTTTCTTCTGTTTCGTACATGGTACTTTTTCTTCTGTGAAATGTACTTTGTGTGTTACTAATGTATGACATTACTGAAATAAATCTGGGGCGAAGAGTGATTTAGCAAGAGGGATTGCGCAGTTTGGATGTATTGCCTCCGCTACACAGAGTGCGCTTTTGGATTTAAAGTGTGAACTGCTACCTTGCCTCCGGAGCGCTTTGGATTCCTTCCCTCTCATTTCTCCTTCCCTGTTCTTTGATGTCTCCACCCTCCTGCGCATTCGCAGCCTTCTCTACTGGAATTGGTTATGATGCCATATGGAGTGAACTGCCTTTGCATCAGCGCAAGGCTGGGCCACTTCTACTCTGGTCGTTAACTAGTGAATACCCTTCAGCACTGCAAAAAAAATTATGGGGAAAAATTACCTGACAAGTGTAAGGTAATTTCGAAAATTTCGGGGGAATCTTAGTTTTCCTTACAGGTAAGGTAAAATTAACGTATTCTGAAGTAAAATTCACGTACATGGTAGTGGAAAATCCCATACATGGATGGGAAAATTTACCTTACGACACGTGTATCTCTTCGGCTTTCTCAACAGCTAAGTGGGAGGACGTGCGGAAGAAACGATTTTTTAACACGCTAATATTGCTGTCGTTGTGGTGTAATGGATAGCGCATCGGCATATCGCGATAAAGGACCATTGATCGCGCCCGCCCACCATCATGTGTCGAGGATTTTAGAGTTGAGATTTCGGTTACTATTCGTCAGAGGAAATAATAAATTTGCACTACTACTACTACTACGTCATATTTCTAAGTATAATTTTATTATAGAATATAGTTAATTATCCCTTACTTGTACGGGAATTTGCCCCACTTTTGACGGGAACTTTTCCCGTACGATTAGGGAATAGTGCTTTACTCGTTATGTAAATAGCTTCCCTTACGTGTAAGGGCACTATACCTCATTTTTTTACAGTGAGGTATTTATCCTGTTCAAGGACCGTCTCAAGAATCTGTATAATTTCTGTACTGAATGTGAGCTGATGTTTAGAATATTTAGCACAGCAAATACGATATTTTAAGGTGGGTATGCCTTCGGAGATTATACTAACGTAAAACTGCGATTGTTGGTTTGAAATCGTTAGGTACTTTCATAATTCACTGTTCAAAATTTGGTTTCGGCTCTGGTGTGGTGTATTTAAAATTCATTTTGGAATAAATTGCTAGCTGTGGAGCCCTTTAACGTAATTCTTGTTTGTTGGTTCTGTAGAGTTTTTAGTAAATGTTTGAATTAGCTTGTGGTAGGGGTTGAGTTGCCGGGATATTTAATGGCTATTCAAAAGGGCCCGCATAGACTCGAGTTCGTGTACAAATTTTGGTAAGCTACCTTATTCATTTATAGTTATTTTAATTAAATATTCTATCTCGTGCTACTATAAATAATCAATATTGAGTTTTATAAACTTTTTAGTTGTGTTTTCAAGGTGTGTTCTTGTATACGTCGGACTTTGAGAGGCCTTTGGTGCTCCGGCATACAGCTGAGTATTAGTTTCTGCATTGTTAAAGATTTTAATTGAATCATGTACGCTTGTAGACTAATTCTTCCTTTTTGAAGTTATTCAAGATAAATATTTTTTTTAAGAATTAGCTTCCTCAGAAAGTATTTTAGCCATCTGTATCTGGCTCATTTATATCAGAGGTTTTTGCACAATATACATATATGAAAATTTAAACTTATTTTATCTGGCTCTCAGCTTTTTTCGACCCAGAATGAGTGACTGGGTAGCTATTTTAAAGTGTATTTTTAAATCAATCAATTATGCAGAAAAATTGTAGTGAAATCCTACTTTTGTAAACAGTCTTTAGGGTGTTTATAAACTCTTTAAGTTGAATTTGTGTAATAAATCTTGTGGGTACGCCACGGTACTATTACTGTTGTTGACAAATTGGACACAGAGTAGATATATTTTAAAAATTTACACCAAACGAAACTGAGTTAAAATTTATTGCTAATATTTATATTTCAAGATATATGACCTTAGTAAAAGAAATAATCTTCTAAGGGACTTTAAACTGGAATAGTTTATAATATCTAGCAAAGACATTAAAAAATTCCCTGAGAATGAAAGAAATTGAACTAATAAAACAGCTAGAAAGTAGATGACAAAATTGAAATCGATTTCATAAAATAGACAAAGGATTACTGAACCGATTGAAAATATTAAATGCACAATTTTAAATACATTAAGAGTTTCGAACGATATACGTGGAAAAAACGTACTGAAAAAGGCACAGCATATTAAAGGAAGTTTTGATACAACTAATGGTAGTCTGAAAATTGTCTTGGGTTTTCAGAATCACATAGATATGAAACTAAAATAAATAAAAACATTTTAGAAAATAATTATTTCAAATTAAAATTTGACATATTATTGTCTCGTAGGTAAGATTATGCTTCTGTAGTGATGCCTGGTCTATGTTTTACATTTTTGTCTGGCGCTACTATGAGGCTGGGTGTTTTGCAATAGGAGGTAGACTTCGTCGGCTTGTGCTGAACTGTTCATGGAAACGTACCGTCGTCCTGGGGTTCGGCGCCCTTCGTTTGCGAATTGGGATAGTTTTGGTGGGCGAAAGGAGGCCGGTGTTACGAAACAGGCAGACGAGCGGCATTGCCCGCCCCTGGTTGAACAACCGAGTCGCGCTGTGTCAGCTGCCGTTCGAGCCGCCATGTTTCGGGGTGAGTTAAGGTTGAAGTAAAGCAACTGCCTATGGAGCACTGCACATGACTGCACAGGGTGAAGAACTCATAAAAAAATTAGTACACACACCATAAAAATTGTCAGAAAAGTGTGGTTATGCTGTATATGAAATAAGAATGTATACATTTTACAATATTTTAAAATATTTTATGGAATACACTTTTTAAATGTAAAAAAAAAATCGACCGATGGAGTCTGCATTTTAAAGCAAATTTAAGCGCATTTCCCTTTTGGGTGCTTCGGAAAGCAAAATTTACAAGAACATCTTATCACGTGTAATAAAACCATAGTAATAATGTATCACATCAATTTTACAATTAACTTAATTTACGTCAGTTTTAGGCATAATTGTTTGTGATAAAAGGTCGCACATAAGATCAATTCTAAAAATTATTTCCTACATTATTATTACAATATTCTTACAAACAATCATAGTAAACATTATGACGATATTCCATTACACTAATTTTACTTCCTGTAGCATATATAATGGAAATATGCTTAAATTTGGTTAAAATTACAAACTATTGCAATCGATTAATTTTTTTGCATTTAAAGATTATATTTTAGTAAAATATTTCATAACGTTGAAAAATATATAAATTCTTCTTTCATATACATCATATATCGCACTTTTCTGACCATTTTATGGTGTCTGTAGTAATTTATTGTGAACTCTTCACGTTGAATAGTCCGGTGCAGTGCTCCACAGGCAGATGCTTTACTTCAACCTTAATTTCAAGACGTGCTTGCAGTGTGCTCGTAACTCAGGCAGTCTCTTAGTCTTGTCCGAGAACTGTTTTAATCTGTAGAGGGAGTTCACACCCTGATTCTGTTCGGGAAGGACGTGGTTCTGAAGTCGTGGCATAGTGATCCGTCAGGGTTATGCAGGATTTATAACAACTCATCGCGTCCGTCCGCCATTCCGCCCGTCCGTCATACGTTCGTCCGTCTCCCAGCCGAGCGATTCACAACCAAACTTCGTACGTCCGTCGTACGTTCATTGCTGCAAACTAATAAAAACAAAACTGTTTACAAATAGGAAAATATTCTCCGTAAACATTGAAAACGTTTGGAGGCATTGTGTTTCTAAGTACCCAACAACCATACACGTACATAACGGAAATTAATAGCAGTAATTTTTTTTTAACAGCATAAAGCATTATTTTATTTTTTTTACAATTGCACAAAAGGAGCTCGTGTTTCCAAACGTAATTATTAATCAATCTTTAGGAACAAAGCAACATAATTTCATTTTACAGTTACATAAACAAACATATGAAAACAGAATACAATCAAAACAAAGCAATACACACACTACACAGCCTTGTAAAGACCTCGTGATGAACGAGTAACAAAACGTGCAAGTTTAGAAAGCGGTAATGTCATCCGTTCGTCCGTCAAAAGTTAAAGCTTGCCTTAGGTTTTGACGGATGAACAGAATTAATGGCCATCTCTGACTGACTGTTGGTCACTTGATTGACGGATGGAAGCAATGGGTAGTTGCAAATTCTGCCTCAGGCGCGGTGCTGCTCGGGGGCCGGACATCGACCCTGTGACCGGAGAATCTTACCCTCAGGCGTATTTTAGCTCCAGGTAGGAAAGGACGGACACCCTCGCGATCGAGACACGAGACGAACGTACTAAGTACGTTATTATACCATTGGTGAGATGTCGGCACAGTGGGGTGCGTACGGAAAGTAAAGGGGGGTGTTCAGAATAGGGACTTTTCGAAAAAAATAAAATGTTTTCTCGGAAAGTTGTACAATTCCACTCTACTAATTACACAGAATACGAAATTACTACTCTGGAAAATCATTCTTGGGGAAACTCCGAGTTTCGCTGATGCGTGACAGCTTCGCAGTCACCATCTACAAAAAAACAGCTGGCGTGCCTTGAATCACTGTTTTGGGGATTAACTCACCTGCTGGCGCTGAGGACTCTGGCTCGGTGCGTAATTTTTTGGCTACGCTTGAACAGTAAATTTATTTGCGAGGGGGCGTGGGTTGACGTCCGGCGTGACCATTGCGGATGCTGGCCGCAGTTGGATATTGGCAAGCTCCGCAAGGCAGTTTAGCGGCAACTGACGTCAACCACTGGCGCATAAGTACAGTATCGTGTAGTTTTAAGTTACGTTGAGGTTATGTCGAGTTAGTATTATGCTGTCCTTGTTAGGTCAAGATTTCTAATTTAGATTTAAAATTAAATAAGCGTACTCTCCACTCCCGACTGTCGGGCTAGTTAAACTAATTTGGTTTATTTTCAAATGTTACATAATGAATAATCTAGTCAGATCAGAAACCTGTGTTTAAGACTGTTGTTTGTTTTTCTCTCCAGAAAGGTACCTGTTTGTTATCTTAATTTAAATTTTAAATTAACAAGTTTTAATTTTAATTTAAGAATCCCGAGTTTTACTATCCCCCCTCGCCCTCCCCTCATTAAAGAAGTAGAAGAAATCTAGAATCAGAAATGGTGAATGCACAGTAAACTAATGAATGAACGTAAATTGTGAATTGGCAGTGATCCATCTTAAAAGCGCCCTGTAGAAAGTGTACTGGTTTAATCCCAGTCCCAGGATCATATATTGCGATAGGAAATTCCTGCTCGTAGGCACAGGTGTATACTTATGGGCTGTTGGAGTGAGTGGCAAATCTTGTACCTCAGCTGTATTATTTTTTTAGTCCTCTTATCTTTGAGTCGCCTCGCGAAAGTTATTTTGCAGTCGTCTTTAACTGAAAGACGTACTGATTGGTTTATTTATTCATGTTAATAAGTCGCATCGCGTCAATATTCTTAAAGTTGTCGTATGAGTCTTCTACGCGTGCATGTCAATAATATATCATGCCGGGCAAGTATCGTGCATGTCTCATTACCACTGTTCTGAGAACGTTCTAAATATGCCACACGAAGAGCGAAGCCATCATCCCTCGCACCAAGCATTAATAGTTCGCATATCATCAATCAACGTGCCTTTTCACGTTTCCATTATCACTAAACCAATTATTTTAGGGTGCACAAATTATGATGGCAATTAGTATATAAATCGATATAAATACATGACAAAGCCACTGAATTTTATGGTAGTTATGTACTGGAAAGTTGTTGCTGCTTGTGATGCATGATAGTCCTGGGATTTCATAGTTATATGATAAAAATTACTGACATTTTTATGTGGAAAAAGCAGCAGTAGATACACATTTTTGAGTTTTCATTCCGGAAAAATAAATGCCAGTAGGTGCAGTAGGTGGTTACAAGACGGGGTCACGAATAACTGCAATGATAATGCGTGTCACTAACAAAAAAATTAAATTAAACTTTCTGTTCACTGCGACAAAATTTCGTGAAAATATAGGGCAGGACACGTAACACGTTCAAGAAAGTAGACTCTCTGATTCTTCCATACGTTTGTTAAGAACATAAAATGGAAAAACTAATAAATAGACATCTTAATGGTTCCCTTTGTGATAGACATTGCTCTCTTTGCATATAGTATTGGAAATAGTATGGAAAATTGAATTTTGCTATATTATTTATTATTTTATTTCATCAAGATTTCCGACGCTTCACAAATCTAGCTATGCCCAGAAAATTGTCACAGTATGTATCGAAATATGTATAGGCTATTCACGATAAAGTAAGCATTTCTAATGCTTTTTTTTTTTTTCCAGCCAATTTCTATCTTTCCGTCAGTTTTTAATATAAACATTGCCATGCGTTTAATAAACACAGAGTATACATTTCACCACTCTGAAAAGTTAACGTCTGAGGCTGCAATAAAACATATTTATTAACGGTTAATGCCTGTTGGGGATGGGCCTTAAAATGTGCTCACTTTACCGTGGATAGCCTATACCATATGAACTAGTGAAAGTTTGTGAAACAGCTTCGAAGAAGGATGCTGTGTTGGAGCTTGTGGAATCTTTTCACAAGGACTCAATGAAAAAAAATCATTAGAATAAGCCTGCCATTTTGCTCTACAGACGCCGGTGATGGAAGATAAGATGAAAATTGTACAAGCGGCGAAACACAAGTGGAGTAATGTTTATGTATGTTATAAAACAGCCCAATATTTATATATCATATACCACCGAAGAAAGATACGGAATTTATAGATGATATGGTATTTTAAAAACAATATTTTCTTACATCTGGAATCTGAATTTATAGCAATTTGTTATCTGGTGTGCCAGGAAATTTTTCCCTCGCCATAGTGTCGGTAATAAATACTAATAAACTGGAAAACTGATGTTTCATGCGTGCTTCAGAAAAAAAACAGAGGTTATTGATTTTTAAATTCATATGCATATTTAAGAAACAATTTTTGTTGCAGTGAAGCAGCTGCTTTTGGAAGTATCAAATTATGTCCATTAAGTGGTATTATAGGGACACTTAGCAAACGCGAAATTTCCAAGTTTAAGCTGTGTTTAAGTACCCTATTGTACCTGTTATTTGTGTGAAAAACATCTTCCCTGTTCGACTTGGTCACTGCGTGTTCTGTTACTCCAGCATCGAACGTCTGGTCTGTGATCAGCGCGCATTAACCTAGCGTGTTAAAGATTCGGCAATTTAAATACGAAAGTAGAAAAATGATAGTGTTTAGAAATACCTAGAATCTTTTAGCGGAAATTCTGTCTCTTTGCACCAGACTACGCAAACTTTTATCCCAAAATTTTAATGATATAAAGTTTTTAATATTTAGATTCATTTGTTTTATTGTTGGTCTTTAACTCAACTTCTTTTATGCCAGGAGACTAACCTAAACCATGGGACGGCTCAGGTACTTCATTAACTTATACTTATATCAACAAAGGCAATCACGTGAATAGTTTATCTACAATTAAATCACGGAACCTCATTATATGCAGACGTCTAAGTTACTTTGGCCACGGAGTTGGCTCAGTTACATTAAAGAATATATTTTAAAGCAGCACAACGAACCTCCTATAAATTGAACATTAATAACGTGTGTGAAACTTAATTTGAGGTTTTATTCTTACTGTCAATATACGCATGGTGCGGACTGTGAGGGTAGGCTGAAATAAAGACAAACAATATTTCAAGTTGCTCTCGCACCATGAAGACTAGAGACCCGCCAATTCGCGTTATAAGACGGCACCAAGTTAGACAGCATAGTTCTCCACACACTCTGGCAGACGTCACTTTGTCATTGGGTGCCGCCACAGTACAATACAATTCGCAGCTTCATGGACCCTCTTAGCCACAGGCCTTTCCGGTGTTTTTACATTCTCAGATGTTTCTCCATGTTGCGGCTTCCGCGGACAACAGGACCCCTTGGACCGGCGTAACCAGCCCGCTGTGTCCCGCGTCCTGTTATAAATAATGACCGATGGTCATATTCACACAAGAAGGGACTAAGGGCGTAGCTGAATTGATAAGTATAATGGTAGAGCTCTTATTGTAACTGATGGAGTTAATTTTAGTCTGTGAAACATGTATAATAATAAGACACTTACAATTGACATGATATTGAATGACTATACACTCGGGGGAGCACTGTAAACTGATATTAAATTATGTTACAACTATGTTACCACGCCAGTTTAATTAATTATCTATCATGAACAGTCCCTGCATTATTCTTGACGCCGGAGGCAATTTATAGCTGATCGAGTGACGGCGGTCGAACACACCCATGCTGTGATCTTCCCTGGCTACTGGTCGGATGTGGACAGATGCCTTACAGTGGCCCATATCGGTGCGTCTTTTAGTCGCCCGTGTCTCCGATCACTGACTGGTGGAGGGGGTTCTTGCAAGTGGCCTCGCCCAGTGGTTGCTGCAATAAGTTGTCGCAATTCCTGGCGTCCTGATTTACTGAAAGTATTAGGCCGGGTTCGTACGAGCATGTACAGCTAATGTCTGTTCATAACAGTCCGCTTCCACCGCACAGGAACATTCTCGTTTTTACCTGCTGTCACCAGGCTTAGTCCCGCAGGACATTCTCCCTCCATAAGGTAAATATATTTACTACCGTCAGGGATACCTGGGAATATAACCCAGGCACTCCCCAAAGCCAGCTCGAGTCCTACCTCATTCTGACCTTCGGGCATCCCTGAGAAAACCAGTGGAGAAAGCGAGGAAAGCGAGTGCTCCTCCTGCCTTTCCATTTAGGATTTTCCACAAAAAGACTAATCAGAATGTGTTCCCTCTATACTTGAATTTCTTCACATTGAAATCCAGCCTTTGGGCCCCTCTGACCGTAAAGGAGTCGACCGGCCCGCCACCAGACACCACCATCATGATTGTTCATGATTCAAGCTTAGCCTGGGAGGCATACACCCCTTTATAGACAATCCTGGCATAGGGCACGCCCGGGGTTTGCCGCCACAGGCAGAACTCATTCTCCTGTTCAACCCGGCCACAAGGAATGAAGCTACATGACTAGTGATAGCAAGTATTTGCTATTTGTTCCGAGTCCTGCAGGGCGTGACCGAGCAGCGGGCGTCAAACGACACACGTGAAACTAACATATATTATAACCTTCGAAAAATCATACTCTGTATGACTTGTTTGGTTATTATCTAAATATCACATGCATCACAAGCGTTATATCAATACACAGTATAAAAGGAAGTCCCTGGTGTGCATCTGTCTGTATGACTGCGTTAATCTCGAGAACCACTAAACGGATTTGGTTTCTGTTTTTACTGTTATGATCTGCATTTACCGAGGGAGTTTTGTGTGTATCGAAAATTTCCCTAGCGCTCATAGGAGCTGAGCATTAACGGTATTAGTGAATGAAGTCGTGAAAAAAGTTTGCCCCCAGCGCGGTCTTATGGAATACGCTGTCTAAAACTTTAGATATAAGTAATAACAGAATCATGTGGGAAAAAAGTTTTGTGCAAAACTAGATTATCTAAAAAAAAAGTCAGCGGTAGCATATATATATCGTTAATAGATGAGTAATTATAAGCGTATTTACCATTTAAATTACGCAATAAAAACAAATCTAGAATTCACTGTCTTTTCTAACCATAAATAACTTAATCTTTATCATAATGAATTAATTCATAATTACAACTGTTTAATGTAGATAGTAAATGTCCTTTAAATCATACAATTACCGCCAATAATTTGTTATCAAAAGTTTTGCAAAAAAGTAAATTCTAAAACAGAGACACGCGCGCACGGACCTATTGTGGTGTGGGGTGGTAGCCCTGGGTGGGGCGATGTAGGTAAGGCAAGAGTGTTGTAAGGGAGGAAGGTGTACGAGGCGACCGGCAGGCAGTAAAACTAAACTGTTCCCGGGCGAAACCGGGCCGGATCACTAGTACTCATAAATGTAAAATTACCTTATTTTTGGTTAACTAGTATTTTTACTTAAATTTTATTGATAATCTATAATACTTCATTTATAATTATTACGTGTAAAACAGTGAGAAAAAAGGTGTGTTGGTGATGACTAGTAAGATATGGTTCCTACACAAAATATTATCACACTGAGTGCGCACGATTACGGTGCGTTGCCCTTTTGGTGTAATTCCCTAAACTCATTTAAGCTTTGTTTACACGGAGCAAAGAAATAATCTGAAGGTAGAACTCAAGCATGGCTTTAGACAAGTTGGAAGTAACAGTGTATGGATTATATACTCGCATGCCGTCTACCTTGGCACTGAATTATAACAATGGGAGGGTCTCTTAATAATAATAATCAATGCTGTAAGATTATTTTCCAGTCACTACTAAGGTCTACGGCTGTCTGGCATTGCTTACGACGTGAGGGGCATTGTTCCCGATGTCAGCGACGCTACAGCGGAGGTCCCAGCAGCATCCACTAGGCGGGCCGTACCCATTGTACAGAACTCCCGCGAAGATATCGGCTTGCGGACCTGAAAAACAACATCAAGAAGACTTTGACTTAAGGCTCAGTGATCCAGCCTGGGCAGATACCTTGTGTTACAACACCTGACATACTGGTTATTTAGCATGGCGGAGCTTGGAAATTATTTTCGCTAGTACATTCTCGCGTTAGAGGGAATCTAAGTTCTCAATTATCTTTCTCGTGCGTTCTGTTACGATAACACCCCGCTGTGGACGCTGATGTTTAGACAACAGAGTTGGGAAAGCAGGCCACAAGGAAGTTTATAAAAAAAAATAGAGTCAAAACAACGAGCCACTTCTGCAATCAGAAAACTAACCAAGAAATGCGCCAGGTTGATCAGAAAATGCGGGTCCAGCAAACCTCGTGAAATTCCTTTTAAATACTAACAAACTACTGGGAAACATCGCCCTCGGTGCACAGCGGGAACCAATAGGAAGACATGTGGCAAACGAGCACGCATGTTGGGGCGAGAAGTGTGAAGGAAGCCACGGAACCATCCAAAGGTGCAGTCGACGACAGGTCACCGGAGCAGCCAGCTGGGGATCCAGTACCAGACGGTTGGGGCGGCGAGTCTCGGAGAGAGGCAATGGGAACTGCAACTCCCTTTGTACAGGCAACCAGCTGGGGATCCAGTACCAGACGGTCGAGGCGGCGAGTCTCGGAGAGAGGCAATGGTTAGTGCCACTCCTTTTATGCTTCTCTCAGTTTTCTAATCTTACCTAAGAACCTTCTACTCCTATCTCTAGTTGGCCAGTCAATCAATTACTATTATATTGTAATTCTATCTTATTATACAGTAAAGTAACGTCGTACACTTTTACTTAAGTATTATTCTTATTTACTTTAATCCTTCATATCTTCTCTCTTTCTTAAAGTTTACAAGATGATGTTAAGGTCAACTTATATCAATTCGCCTAATAGATTTGTACGTATGTGGCGCTGACACTGTGGACGTTTATGTGTGGTTTTGCTTCGTAAGCAAATGTTCGCAACAGGTTCGCTAATTAAGAGTGTTATCCAGTGTCTACCGAGGTTTCTGCAAAGTATTACACCTCGGTCACTCAGCCCTCAAGAATCCTATGCGACAAAACTAACACGAAGGGGTGGACATGTCCGAATCTGCAGCGCCTCAAATCTTCCGTCTCAGACGTCGCATAGAGGAGCTTAGACGTGAACCGACAAATCTCCAAAGTGGGACAGAATTAATTTGCAACCAAATAATTCTAACACACGTGATATAACTAGTTACTGCAAGAGGAGTAGTAAGTATAAAAATGGTGTTTCGGGTACAGGACACTAGGAAGTGGGGAACTGAGCAAGTAGGTCAGGTATTTATGTTCTCATTTCAACTGGACATCGTCATGTTGAATATGTTGGTTGCCATGTTGAGTATGTTGGAGGCCAACATGTTCTTATGGCGGTCGTAACCTAAAAGATTGTTTCTGCAAGCTAGCAGCTATATTTGTCTTCTAGACCAGATCTAAAAATCTGTAAGTTTCGCCCCATTTCATCCCCCCCCCCCCCCCCCCATTTAAAACTTCTATTAAAATTATATTTCTCAAATGGCTCTTTCTTACAAAATGGTGGACAAAATAGGCCATGTTTTGACGAATTTTACGCTTGTAAGATGTACTTTCGGCGTAACAGTTTTGTTCGAAACTGGTCAACCATTATTGTAGATATTGCAAATGAACTTAAACTATCTATATTGTCGCCATTTTGAAAATAAGTGCCTCGTCCATTTATATTGCATAAATGAACATGACCTACAATAGTATTAATTATATGCCAATTATGACAGAAAACGGTTTTGTAATTACCGAGATATAACATAAAAGATTTATTTAATTGTTGCACTATCGTACAAAATGGCAGGTTAATAACATTGTCTGCTTTCATCATGCACTGCCAAAATATCTAAGTTGGTTTAAATTGGGTAAATGTTTCCCGCGGTATAAAGCAAAAGCTTTACTTTTCGTTTTGTACTATTTTCCAAAATGGTAGACTAACAGCATTATCGGCTTCGAAATCCAATGCTTACATCATGCACTGCCAATGTACCAAATTTGGTTTAAATCTGTTAAACAGTTCTCGAGATACATTGGAAAATCTTTATCATTTAAAGCCGACTTCCCGTGGGGCAGCCTGTTGGTTCGCCACCGTTCTGGGGTGCGGGAGGCTCTGGGTGTGAATCCCAGGTAAGGCATGGGTGTTAATTTAAGTTAGGTTGTAAGTTAGTCTGTAAGCCGGCCCCTGCTAAGCTTTTAAGCATAAAACCGGGGGACGTTAAAAATCCCTTCACAATACAATACAATTTATAATTTTAATTTGAACTATCTTCCAAAATGGGAGACCATTAAGATAACTGATTTCTCATTTCAGTTCTTACATCATGCATTAAAAGCTAACCAAAATGTGTTGAAATCGGTTACATAGTTCCCGATGTATAAAATAGTGCCCTAAATTTTATAATTGGAGCAATTTGGAAAATAAGTTCCCGACGTGATCAAAAACTATAAAAGTCCATTGACATGCATATCTGATGCATATAATAGATAATGTACATACCATCAGTTTTGTTGATATTTGTCAAACTATTTAATAGATAATATTAAGTTATCTAAATAATTTGTATTGCAACATTTTGAGAAAAAATATCCAACCCACTTAAATTATGTAAATTTATATGGTCCAGTATAGTACTACCTGTGTGCAAAATTTGTTGGCAATTCGAGTATTGGATCCCGAGATATGGCATAATTGTTGCATTTTATCACCTGCCGTTATCTAACAAAAAGAAGGCAACATATGATCTCTATAAGCATATTTGATGATGTTTACGTGGCCATCATTTTGAAAATAATAGTCTGACACACTAAAACATGCCATATCACATGGCGTACTGTACTATTATTTCAATGTCTAATTTAGTAGGAATCGGTTGATTGCTTCCCGAGATATGACATTACAACTTTATTTTTCATGTGGCGCTTTCTTACAAAATGGTGGGTAAAATAGGCTATGTTTTGACACGTTTGATGTTTATAAAAGATACTTTCAGCATCGCTATTTGGTCAAAGCTGATCAAAATGTATTGTAGATATTGCAAATGAACCAAAAATAACTATATTGTCACAATTTTGAAAAGAAATTGTATTATCCATTTAAATTGTATATATATGTATATAAACATGGCCGGCAATAGTATCTCTTATATGCCAATAATGGCAGGATTCGGTTGTGTAGTTACCGAGATACAACATAAAAGCTATTTTTTTTATGCTGTAATATCTGTCGAAATGGTGGATTAACAACATTATTACTTTCTGAATTTAATGTACACATCATGCACTGCCAATGTAACCAAATTAGGTTTAAATTGGGTAAATGTTTCCTGAAGTATAATGTAATGGCTTTATTTTTTAATTTACACTATCATCCAAAATGGCGGACTAATAGCATTTTCTGTTTTTTTAATTAAAAGCTTACATCGCACACTATCAAATTACCAAATTTGGTTGAAATCGGCAAAATGGTTCTCGTGATATAACGGAAAAATTTAATTTTTCCAATTTGCACTATGTTACAAAATGGTGGACTAATAGAATTATTACATTCTGAATTCAATTCTTATATCATGCACTGTCCATGTACCAAATTTGGTGTAAATCGGTTGAATTATTCCCGAGATATAATGGAAAAACTTGATTTATTCAATATGCACTATCTTACAAAATGGCGGACCAATAATACTATTGCTTCCTAACTTCAATGCATATTTAGTGCACCATAACATACCAAAGTTGGTTGAAATCGGTTAATTAGTTCGGTGTATGTTACATAGTAACCTAAATTTTACAATTGCAGCCATTTTGAAAATAAGTGCGTAGCGTAATCTAAAATATAAAAGTCAGATTTCATTACTAAATAATATATGTGGACGTAATTTTGTGAAATTAGGTTTTGGGGTTTAAAAGTTATTAGGGCGTGAGCGAGATACATTCCACACAAGACATTCGGGTGACTGCATATGCCTATCTTTCCTTAGGAAAGTAGGGTAAAAATTATACGTATATTACCTTCATCGTTTTCACTGATCTACGCAACCCCGGTCCAGGCCGGATTTTTTAAAGCTCTCAAAATTATTTATCTTCTCCTTTAGTCCGAACACACTTCTTTACGAAGACTTAAATATGCGCTTGACAATTTTCACTTCTACTTGTTGAAGTTATGCTACCAATTTAAAGAACACGATGTAAGGAGCGATACAATTTCAAAATTCCGTTGCCATCATTCATTTTCTATCTAAGAAGTTAAAAAAAAAAAAAAAAATGGGGGAGGGGGCTTTTTTTCTTTCACACAGATAAAAGTCTGATGTGTTCAAGATATTAATGGTACAACTACGCTGTTATTGTTTGTTATCTGTGAGCCGTTGGTATCTAATGTTGCCGTTAAATTAATATACTTTTAAGCTATTAATGTAAATGTAATATTAAGTGTTTTGTTGCAATGTTATCATCCTTAACGTGTTTTCACCATTAAAGTGGTGTTTATGTTGCGGTAAAACAAATTTTGCGTTGAATTGATTAACTCTTGCGTTAAAAAATATTATTGTATTTTCCTTTGCTTTAAAACAACATTCCGATGTAAAATAAATTCAGTACTGTCAATTTGTCACAAAAAGAAATATTTTATCAAGGAAAAAAAAAATTATTGCCAGGATGGTGAGGGGGGGAGGGCGACAAACTTCAATATCCCTACTCTGCAGTTATGTGGAGATACTGCATGCTCTAGAAATAGATGCACATTTGGCACAAGTAAACTGATTTGCAAGGCTTAAGAGCTGCTCCAAGCAACGTTTTAACTCTCATATCTTGCTTTAAAATTTTAATAAAGTGGTTTCATTTTACAAGGTAATCGCTGTTCACTAGTACCCGCCATTTTATGACATCACGTAAGTATAAATTTGTGTTGGCTGGACATTACTTTAATGTTGCGGTAACACAACATATTTCGTTATTCCTGTTATTTTTAGCGTAATACAACATTTGGTTGGGGCAGTATTTCTTACAGGCTTTATTAACAATAGCGCTTCAACAGAATATTTGCATAACTGTAACATAATACTTTGTAAATGGTTGGCATTATTAAAATTGTCACAATATTATTAATTTTACTACAACATAAACATTTTAATTATATATATATATATATATATATATATATATATATATATATATATATATATATATATATATATATATATATAACAGAAATCTGTCAACGTTAAAAATTTAATTTTCTGGTTAAATGTATCTTTCACTGGTATTTTTTCTATAAGTTATAGTTTCATTGTCTAGGACATAATGTTGGTATAGGCTGTTCACGGTAAAATGAGCACTTTTGAAAGCCTCGCTTAAGATCTACTTGTATGGACGTTGCGTATTCTTCCGCCTTACGTAAAATTAACACTGGCAAGGGCATCATCATTTTATCCATGCGTCAGTCCTGTGAAACTCTGAAATTATAGGAAAAGTAAATAACTTTCCATCCGTCGTTGCCAATTTTACTCAATGCGCCCGTGCAGGCAGGGGTAGAGACTTTTTTCTAAGGTTGATTGCAAAAGTGCTCACTTTATCGTGAAAAGCCTTTAATAGTTAGTAATAAATAGTCCATATGTAAAATATGGTTAAATTATATTTTAGTATGTTATTTCTAAAGTGAGCCGTTTCGAATCTACACTCAGCCCATTCGAAGGAAGAGGGGAAAACACATTTCATTTTTACGTACAGAAAAAAATGGCACAAGCAGCTTGCAAATACGGGGGGTTGTTTTCGCCTTGGGTGTTTTTATCTGAGTTTGCATACGTAGCGGGAAAACCAAAAGTAGTAGATTAGCAGAGCTTCAGAAAAGACGGAGGCAATGACGGAGGTATACACGGCCGCCTTGTGTTGAGCCAAGGAAACTCCGAAAGCGAGGAGAAATTATGCAGTAGCTTCGTCCCTTCACAGTATTGTAAATCTCGGTTCACAATTCAAGGCATAACAGTAACCGTAGGACATAGTTCGTGTGCACAATAACTGGCCGTTATAATAATTATTCTGAACCTTTCCAATCAGAACAAAGTAGAACATTTTCGACCAAGTATCGCAAGATATAAATTAAGAAGAAATAATATGTGACAATGTACTAGGAAAAATGGTAAAAGTAATCCACGTCTTCACGATCGAAGAACCAAAGATTTTAGGGACAGCAAATATGCCAACTCTCTCAATTTTCAGCAGAACATCGCACTTACAGTGTTATTATAATACATTTTATGTATGTCAAGACAGCCGAAACAAAAATTATTATTTACTCCCAATTCACAACAGAATAACTGAAAAAATTTCCTTGGCAAAAAATTAAACATAGGTATTCAATCGCACAAGTTTCCTGATCGTGTATAATTATCTACTGTAATTTCCTGTGCTATGAACTCTACACGTATGATTTTAAACCGTGAGGCCACCATAACCAATATGCATTCCGTATAGTGAGTATGGGGCATAGTAGCCACTTTCCGTGCTCCAATATTGGACTGCAAAACAATATAGATAGGGTCAGAGGTAAAAACACCATCACTGCTAGTCATGTCGTTTTGACAGTTCTACTGGCGATAGCTGATTCAGTATCGGGGGCTTGCACACAAGACGAGAATTGTCGTGGAATTTAGTCTACTTCATCTTAGTCTATGGTGTAGCAGTACTCTTGGGATAACATCGAAGAATGACAATTGTCTAAAGGACAAAATGAAACACGGACAGCCAAATGTTGGGATAAAATGCTCCTGTATTGCAACACTGCTTCCAGGATCTAGACTGAGGGATGGGTTCTGGGAGTTCAAACTTTTCCCTTACGGATACAATGACGTATTTAATTTTCACTTCTATTTCAATACCAAACACCAAATAGTGCCGGGAAAAAAAGTGATTATTTGTGTGCGAATAGTACTATTCTTTACACGCACAATAAGTACACACTCGATACTGCAACGTAATTATACTTGCAACTTTCATGCGATTTAGCTGTGAGCCGAGGAAGTTTTAAACACGTGGAGAAATATTCTACTGGCTTTTCACGGTAAACGCAGCATATTTGAATGCCCTACTTAAGACCTACTTGTATGCACATTGTGTAGCCTTTCACCAAATATAAAATTACAACATGCCGTGGACCTGATCGCTTTACATCATGCGTCGGTCAAACCAAACTGTGAAATTATTAGAAAAGTGATATGTTATAAATCCGCTTATTCTTAAATGTAGTCACAAATGTCTACTTAACACTTCATTATTCAATTTTAACTAGGGATGGGACCATTGATATCGCGATACCTCGATACCCTCGATAGGTTATAGTATCGAATATCGCATGAGAATATCCAAAAGTATCAAATTTTAACACCCATTTTCTCGTGCCATAGTTATAGCACAAGCGTACCATAATGTTTGAAATGAGTACGGCAACTTTGAAAAGTGCATCATAACTGTCGTAATATGTACTATAATTTTAAAAAGCGTACCATAATGCAAGTACAAGTGTACCATAGTATACAATATTTTATTCATAGCATAATATTCACAGAGTTGCGAGCACCTTTGAGGTGATTTTAGGGAACCCATACACACGACAATTATTATTTTTGAAAGCATTTACTTTTATGGTGCATAATTGAGGTACAATAAAAACTGGTTGAGAGATGCGAGTAAGTGCCGATAGGCGCGATTGAGCAACTTGAGTAATTACCGTACATCCAATAAATACCACAATTACATGCTGTACCAAAATTTTTCATTTCATTCATTTTTACCCCATGAAACACTTTTATGGTGTGTGTCTATATATATATATATATATCGAGTAGTTATTGTACATCCCACACATACCATAATTATCTGATGGAATTGCATTATTAAATATTCACAAAAATAGATACCATAATTATCTGATACACCTGTCGTGGCCTAGCCCATGCATTCCGTGGGAGCTAGCCCATTACGGATATCATATATTTACCATATTTATTTAATGTTACACTAATTTCCTTGAAGTCAGAAACTAAAATTAAAAAACGGCAAAATCGCAAAATAAGTGTGTACTGAGCTCAAAGTTTAATTACATTTTTTGCTGTGGAAACGTGAGTCTATAGAATCGAAGGAGACTGTGTTGGTTTTTCATTGGTTAAGGACGTTTGGGTTACAGGGCGTCCACCATTTGTTTCCAGTGTGTGTCAATGACAACAGTAAAATTAGCCAATTTTCTTAGCCAAGTGGTTTTATATTCATGACAATTTAAATTTGGTATCGAGAAAAGTATCAGTATCGAGTGTCGTGAGAATGTTTTCATATCGAAACAGGTATCAAGTATCGAGAAAATGTAGTATTAACCCATCCCTAGTCAAGACATCGAACTACTTTCCCTATGTCGTTACCAACTTAACTGGGCGCACGTTAGTAAGTGTGCCGGTTAAAATAAATATGCAGGTAAAGGCTGTTCACGATAAAGTGAGTACTTCTGAAATTAACCGTTGGAAATTGCCACTACCTGCAAATATTTTAACAAGCACACTGACAGATATACACCCAGGGAAGTTGATAACGACATAGGGAAGAAAGTTCCTTTTATTAACTTTGAATTAAAAGTTTCTCATTAACATTTCTTAGTACCAAAATGATTTCTTTACTTTAAGTTTTCTTTAATGTATATAAGAGTGAAAATTAACACATTTGGAAAACCCATATTCTTATAATAGTATCACAGCTTCACTTTACCGACGTATGAATAAAGTGATAAGGCCCATGCCGATGCAAATTTTACATACTGCTGTGGCTGTCTCCTGTGAGGGTTGCTCAGCAGCGTGCTGAGTCAATGCGCAGAGCGACCTCAGCCAGCCGAGCCTTTGTTTTAAATAACACATACCGGGGGATTGAGTACGAGGTCAGGAAAGGAGTATAAAATCTCAGAGCGATGGCAGTTCTGGGCGCCATCTTGCCTGCCGCTGCCGGAGGCTCTACCCGAGGACAACGAGACGAGAGGACCGCAGCCGTGGTCCGCCTTCGACTCCCGGCGATACCGCCGTCGAGAGAGCTGCTACGAAACTTCGATGGCGAAAGATAAATTATCCATTCCCTGATAGGGCGACTAAAGGCACACTAGGATGCGGGACTTGTGACGGCTTTTAAGCTCCCTCTGAGCACAGATTCGCCTAAATAACATAAAGCTACCTTGTGCTTGAATTCGGGCATCAGCACCCCTTTGGAGACATTAACTGTCGAGGATTTCTGATAATTGTAGCTGAATTGCTGTAGAATCTGATTGGTGCTTGAGACGCCTTCTTGAGGCATGTTTGTAAAGTTAATGTTTAATAAAAGTACTCCTTTTGTATTTGAGTGTTTTTCCTTTGAGCTACCCTGGTTCCCCCTTGTTAATGTGTGGCCTGCTCCCTCAGGAGAGGTGACACCAAATGGTGGAGGCGCTCGACTCTCCCACCCTTCCTTAAAATTAAAATTAAATTAAATTGCATGAATAAAATAGAGAAACTCGTAAAAACGTGTAGCACCGTCCACCTGACTTCGGGGTTTAAATTCCCTTGAGTAGACCGGGTCAATGTATCCGCCGTAGTAAATGCTTCGAAAAGAGTAAGCATTCATTCGCTGCAGTGTGTGTTGTGTCAGTCAGCAGAATATCGCGGCTGCAAGAGAGTAATTGGGCAGAAACTGCCTCATTGCGAAAAGCTGCTAGGCCAGACAGTCGCCTAGTGTATTCAGTAGAATAGCGCGTGTGCTTTGCTTAAAAATCTTAATGCATGCTTGAGTCACGGTTCCGCTCTTCGGCCAAATTTTAACTATTGTTTATCGCAAATTTCCACAAAAGAGTGGCAATTGTGGGAAAGTAAATATTACAAAGCCTTGTTTGTGTGTGTGTATGTTAAATATTAAGGCTACGTTACACTATACTACACTTACATGCAGCCATGAGCAAACCAGGAAAATCAACTTCTAAGAAATTAACAAAATTTATGAAAACCGTAACACTAAACACCAGTGAAGTTGAGCGCACATTAGAAGAACAACAAAAGAAATTAACCAGATAACTTACAACGCTACCTGAAAATTTACACTCAGCATCCACACAAGAGTCGACACTTGATTATTTCTTCTCAGACACCAGTGAATTCGCCTTATACTAAACCAGCACGAGCAGGTATCTTCGACCGCGTCCATTAAAATCACTCCAGGCAACGCAGCCATTTTTAATTTCAATCCCACCCACCGAACACGACTACACTAAGATAAACAAAAACTCTGAACACCACTATTAAAATTCCGCTGATTAAATGACACAATTACCTTCACACCCTAACCCACAACAGATGCCTTAAATAAATATAAAGTTTGCAGAATCCATTCCCACAGATACAGGGGACAATAAGGAAGACATTCACAATTTTTTTTGGAAACCTACAACTCAGCAAGTGAAATAAATGGGTTATCAGAAATCGAAAAAATGCAGGCGTATAATATTTTACTTGCGAGGCACGGCTAAACGGGCATACAAAAACCTGTATTACACTCACACAGGAGTTAACATGGCTGCAAGTACAGACCAAACTAAAATAAGTCTTCACACCTATCAATGAAATTGAATAATACACCAAATTACTTTACAACACATCAAACAAAAACCAGGCCAAAGCTCCCAGGCCCATGTGGAGAATATCACATTTTACAAAAATTAATGCAAGCCTAACTTGCCGGAGGACGAGTTCATAAAAATAATTTGGAGATCTTCACTACCCAACATTGCACATAAACTAACACCACTACAGAACGACACACTTGAACAGGTGCTCCAGAACCTGAAAAATGTTAAGTTAGGGATACACGATTATAATCAACTCATGGAGAGTCGGAACAAAGACACTGCCAACACCGCACTTCAGGCAGAGAGAAACACATTGAAAAGTCAATTAGCCACCCTACAACAAGAATTGACCAAAAAGAACACTGACGCGTCATTACAAAAGGACTCTCACACACACGTAAACGTTTTTCAAAAACAACACAAATACCCCACCCAAGGCATTATGCCAATTCTCGTCAGAAATGAGTCTCACACACAATTATACAGGCCTCAGAGAAGCGATAATTACAGAATACAGGCATACCGCAACCACTCCCCGAACATCCACAACAGGCAGACAGGCCCCTTAAGGGCAAAATGGAAAAAAACACAACACCCGCGGAAACATTACAAGCAACAACATTCCCAGGTACGTAAGTCAGGCAGGGTCCTTAAGAGATGCACGGAAAATTCAGGACCGCCTGCGGGGCGAAACACGCCTGGAAAGCCACATAGAAAGACTTGTCCCTCCCGATGAGAAGGTTACATGGATTATCAACGCTTGTGAGGCGCTTTTTAGCAAGCGAATACCGATGCGCTCTTATGCGGATATCGCTAGATTCAATTCACGACTAGTAAATTTTCAACACATTCAGTAACAGAAAATTCAAATTACAGAAAAGTTTCCTAAACGTGACAACAATGAAACCAGAACGTCAGGCATCACCTTTAATGAACCTCATTGCAGGTCAAGGAACAGAGAGGTGAATCCCGACACCATACACAAGGACACAGCATTACGTCACCATAACATGGCGCCCGTGAAAGCCGAGACGGTAGACAGCACGGAAGCGGCAGGGCAAGCCGAGATCTGACCCGCAGAATGCACGAGTCAGCGCGATAGTGACGTAATGCTTACACACACGCGGCCTTCATCGGACTGCGGTCGCTGGCAGCCATGACGTTCACCTTGTGTTTTATCGGGGTCATCGAGCCCTGAAATGCCCGCTATTTCCGAATCAAACACAGATGTAACGGAGAGGTTTAAGAATTACAAAAGACGTTTTGGCTAAGCGGAAGTTAAAATACTCACCCCTATAACAGACACTAACAACACATCATATAACAGTACAGACACAAACATGTAAAACAGTGGCGATGATGAAAAGGAGAGACTGAGCCACAGATCTGTTTTCCAAAACACAAACATACAAGCCCCGCGGACTGGCAAGGACGAATGTCAAGTAAGCTACGTCCAAATGTCAACGCCCCGCGTCCTTGTCCAGCTTGCAGGCTGATCATATAACGCGTTGCTTGACACGGGATGCTCGCATTCATGTATAGCAACAACTCTGGTAAACAAGAGTAAGTGGCAAGCAGTTACTGAACAGTTCACACTAGTGAGAGCCACTACATATATTGATTTGCCCAAATACAAAACCAACTAGAATATCAATATAGCAGGATAAAATTTCAATCGAGACTTCCTTTTAATCGATAATTTAAAATTAGACATTATATTGGGAGTCGATTTTATTAAAAGGTATGACATAGTACCAGTGCTCACCAAAAATGTTATGTACACGCACTCTTACCACAACAAAGATGTCATTGAAATGCCAATAAATACTAATCATTTGTATTGTGAAACAAATAATTGTATCGAATACTACATATATAAAATTGAATCTCTAGACAACCCGGAGGACACTACTGCCCTAGGCAGCATAAACGAAAACCTACCCTTAAACATGAAAATCCAACTCAGAGAATTATTACGAAATTAAGCTGCAACTATCTACAAACAAACCTATTCATAGCAGACCATATAGAATAAACCCACAACTATGCGAAAAAGTAATCGAACAGATGCTTGATGCACAAATAATCACGCCTTATGAATCCCCTTACGCCGCGCCAAGCTTAGTTATAAAGAAACGCCAAGCGGGTATAAAACTCTTAACTGAGTTTAGATTACTTAACCAACATTTAAAAAAGGTTCATCCCCAGAACTGAAGATATAATTAACACACTTCAAAATTCCAAGTATATTTCATCTATAGATACGTTTAGCAGATTTTATGCTAGCCCAGTAAGGGAACAAGATAGGTAAAAACTCGCTTTTAGCATGGTCTGTGGAGGCTTATACGTGTACGCTCTTATGCCTATGGGGTAAGAGCCAAAATTATTTTCAAAATTTTGTGGACATCATGCTCGGGCCCCTGCGCTGGAACACAGCAGTAGCATATATTAATGACATTTTTATCCTAGGAGACACCTTCCAGGAACTAATGGAAAACATTAGCAAAGTAATGAATAGATTACTTAAATACAACATAAAAATTAATTCCAAAAAAGTCACTTCGCGCAACGACAAATCAAAATATTAGGGCACTATATAACACCAGAAGGAATACACACGGACCCAGATAAATTCAAGGCAATCAAACAGATGGCACCTCCAAAGAATCTTAAACAGTTACGAATATTTTTGGGAATAGTGTCTTACTTAAGAAGGTATATAATCAACTATGTCAAACTAGCCAAACCCCTTACATACCTCATTAAAGAGCCAACACCATTCCAATAGAAACAAGAACACCAGATAACATTCGAAAATCTTAAAACAGCCCTACTAAACCCGCCCATTCTAGCAAAATTTCAGGAGGACCGACACACAATACTAGCCTGCGACACATCTCAGACAGCCATAGGAGCCGTCGCATCGAAAAAACTCTCATTGAATGAAAAAAAAATGGTCGGCGATGGAACGCGAGCTGTATGCCATTAAATATTTTGTTGTATACTTCAGACAATACTTGTACGGGCGAAAATTCACAATCGAGACAGATCATGCCAGCCTTCAGTATTTAAAGATAATGGCCGAACACAACGTACGAATTCAAAAATTAGCAATAGCCTTTACCGAGTACGAATTCGAAACGAAGATAGTTAAAGAAAAATTAAACACACTAGCATACACTATGAGCCGAATCCCTACAGCAGTAAAGCTGAGTTAACACATATTCAAATAGAGAATCAATATTACCGCATAAAAAAGGAATACACTAACTGCACTTCCTTTTACAAATCTCTCGTGCAGACATTGTTACAAACTCCGAACAACGATGATGAAGTCAAACAGAGTATCGCTAAATACGTCACCAATAATTGGCACAAGATAAAAAACCTTATCAAACCAGATATCCGCACAAACGACAAAGCCCGCATAGCGAAAATAAAAATAAACAAGAAATACTTACCCCCAGAAGCAATTGCAAAAATTACAACTGCCTTATACCAAGCAAACATTGAAATTAACATAAAAGGCCACGCCAATAAAATGAAATTAACTTCTATCGACCCCCATTTAAATTGCAAAATTGTCATTTCTGTAAACATCTCCAAACCACAGTACCACCCCATTTATATTCACGAACAGGAATATATCAAAGTCGAAGATGGCACATACCTATTGCTGGCACCCATTACAAAAATACAATCATTGCCATTCTTAGTAGAATATGCAAATGACCCCCACATCACACGACTTAAAACCACCTGCACAGGCCCACAAAACGCCAATTCAAAATACGTACGACTAGCAAGGCAATATGGCATCACAGGAAATGGCGAAATATATTATAAAGTTCACATCCCAATGGGGAAAAAACACTTAACCCTAGTGCCACAGTACTACATAGCAGAAATTATAACGGCCCACCATGACGGTTTATTAGGCAGAGGGCATTTCGGCCAATTAAAAATGTTACCCAAAATTAAAAATCAACACTATTGGGACACAATGGCCAAGGACATTAAAAACTATATCAAAACTGCCCTACTTGCCAGAAGGTCAAACATAATAACCAGAAACCCATAGGCCTCATGACCCCTATCGAATCCCCTCCCTTATTTCATTCTTGGGGTCTCAATGCCAAAGGTCCACTACAAACAGCGGCATCTGGAAATAAATACATCCTATTGATGACAGAGTTTTTCACACGGTATGTGGTAGCAAAACCTGTCAAAACAATAGGTGCTAAAAATTGTCCAAATTTTATCAAGGACGTCATTCTTCATCACAGGTGTCCCAAATCCATTTTAACCGATCGGGGCACATCATTTAATAATGAGGTCTTTGCTGAGCTACTACAAAGGTTACAAATAAAGAGATTGCCAACAACAGCATACAACCAGCTTATAACGAGATGATTGAACAGGTTAATAAGATCCTGTCTCAACAACTCGCAGCATGTGCCAATGAAGACCATCCACAGTAGGATGAATATGTCCAATGCGTAGTATTCAACTACAATTCCACCATAAATAGGAGTACAAAATTCTCCCCATTCTTCATATTACACTGCGTCGAAGTCGTCCAGCCATGTCACATCGCAGCCCACACGTTTTTGCAGCGTACAGCTGACTGGACTTAGCAACTCTTACAAGCCCGTGAACAGGCGCATGTGAACTTACTCGAATCGCAAAAACAAAAACAAAAAAAAAAAAACATTTTCACAAAAATTTCGTCCCAACGAGTTAAAAATCTGACAACCACTATGGGTAAAAACCCATGCGAGACAGAAGGCTCTCAACTTCAAATAGCATGGCCCGTACATGATCCATGATATATTGGGACCATCACAATTGCGATTGAAATATTGAAACGAGGGCAAACAAAGATTGATATGGTCAACACTAGAAACATTAAACTTGCTTATATAAGGACTTAATATATACTCATGTGTGTTACAGGTTGCGCGACATCGATATGGGAAAGACGAGAGAGGGGCTGCTGCTGATCACATTCCACATGGTGTCAGCATCTGCAGGATCCCACTTATCCACGACGCACAGTGGCATCTATTTCCAAGAACTGTTTCCAGATATTCATCATGAAGAGACCAACCCCCTGGCTTACACTCTACCGCTGCACCAACCTGTTGCTCCCAGCAACGTTGACGTGTGGTAACACTAGGCCTGTACAACTAAGAACAGTACTGTCTGCAACAACGCTGATCATTTCCACCAATTTTTCAGCGAAACAACAGAAAACATTGTACACGAATTTATGTCTGAGAAAATAAAACATGGCATTACCTTCCTTGGAGATGTCGCAACGTGGTGTTTACAACATGGTGATTCTTACAACCCATTACCTAAAGTCCCTCCTCGCCAATAAAGAATCGCTAGCCTTGCAATTAAATGAGTTGGAAAATAATGTTATCACATCTAATAACAACCTTAATATAGCGATACATAGCATTTCACAAATAAGGGATCAAGTCGAAAACTAAGTAAATGATGTTAGTAGAAACATAGGGGCGATGTCACTACAAATGAATATTCAAAATAGAAAACTAGAGTCCTCACTAATTCAACCTCAATTACTCACTAGTATGATGCTGGAAATGGTAAATAATGTTGCTAACGAAATGAGGACTAGTAAGTATATTCAGCAATGTCAACATAAATTTTTACCTCTTGAGGCAGTATCAAAAGAGATATTAAAGTCAGATCTTCTTAAGATACAGGAACAAGTCTATGCTCTAGGCTTAGAATTAAGTCTCCCTACCAAAGATGTGCTAAAATACTATACCTCCCCATTAACAGAATGGATGCTATCACCTACTTAAATGATAATAAAAATACAGTTTCCATTGAAAGGCATTAAAAGCACGTGGAAATTCTTTCGATCTACGGAAGTCCCTTACGAATACAATAATGAAACATGCATTGTAGGAACCCCTTCCAACATAATAGCTATTGACATTACTACGAAAGAAACACGTGATTTTTGCGATATGCCTGAACAAGCCAAAGGCATTTATTTCCTCTCTAAGCAGATATGCGGCTAACTACAAACAAACTGTTTGAAGACCGCAATTTACCTCAATGACATACATATTTTTGTTCCAACACTGTAAATTTCAATGCGAGCCAGGAAATTCACTATCTGTCCATGCGATCGAACCTCACCAAGTACGTGATAACAAATGCACCTGGCGAATTGGTACTTAGATGTAAAGACAAGATGCTAAGTAACGTAATCCACAACCCTAAGAGGTAGGGAAAATAGAAGTTCAAGTACCCTGTGTCTGTGAAATCACCTCCGACAAAGTAACTATTATTAAAGCCACCCACGTTTGCGATCTTAAGAGCCTAAAATTAGGAATTTCACACACAGTCTTGCCAGTACCATGGATACATAACAATTAATTTGAAGCTCAACAGTTGAAAGCAAGCAAAGACATTTTTTTTATTCAGTAAATGATACTCTTAACGATAAGTAGAAAATTACTCATCCAGAACTTCCCATTATAACATACGCCATGACTAGATCTGCATTTCATCAAACACACGTGTTCTCTGTATTATAGCAGGATCACTATAATTATATCAGTTTTTCAATTATTATCATTCTAACGATAGCATTAGCAGGGATATACTATAAACTGATTAGGATATCTATATTGATGAATAACATGGCACAGGTGGTTCAGCCGTATGTTCAGACAGTTATACACAGAGGCAGGCAGCTTAGTGATAGCAGTGGGCTCTTCTACATTGTAACTAAGAAAGACTGGAAAATTTAATGTCATTTTAAAGGAGACTACTTAACTGTGTAACAGAAATATATTGGACGTATAAAGCGCGTGTACAAACGTTATTCAAGTCACCTAGGCGGGTAATCTAGACAAAAGGAGCTCGTATCAAAAGCTGATACTAATCTTTCACAATCTATCTCAGTCGTGGCACGACACAGCTGTTAACGCATTAGTAACTTAACGGCCACAGCGCTACCTCGGTGTCAGTATTAAAAGCGTCGAGGACAAGGTTGCAACAGTAGGCGAAGTAGGACAGCAAAGAAACTTTAGAGTGCAGCAGCTTACGCACTCAGACTACTAAAGTAAAGCCATCATCCACTAGAATGCGCTCGTCGGCAATTTTCACACCGTGCAGCGAGGTACACCATAAAACTAAGTTTTGGGGTCCCAATAAAAGTTATTACTTTTGTTTTATAAATGTTACGCAAGGATAAACTTCGCAAGTGTAAAAATCAAGAATTTCAATTGTCTGTTAGTAACAATAACTGTTCCTTTAGACAAGCATATTAGCATCGTATGTAGAAAATATAACACCATGTTGTAAGATGCAAAGTAGTATATATGAATTATATATGTTATAGTTAATTAAATATAGCAGAAATACCAGGATTATTGAATTAATTCCTAAGATTGAGGTAAAAACATGCCGCTATTGTAGAATGTTGTGTTCTTTAAGAGCACACTCGCCTGTCATTCCCTACCTAACGTGTTCGACGCCGGGTTTTTATTAAATATTTTCTCATTTTAAGGGTGTTATAATTTCATCGCGGAGTCGAGCCCTACCATCCTATTGAATCAACATGACAACAATAGCGGCCGTCAGCTAAGTTAGGTGCCAGCACAACCCATTTTAGAATTATTCTATTATTGAATTCCGTTGTATATCAGGATTAGATTGTTATTGTAAATTTTTGGTCAATTTTGATATGTCCTGTAATTAGCAACAACTTTTACAATGGTTGTAAATAAACGAATCACAGAACATGTATATGTACAGAACTGTACAAGGCTATTATGAATACCTGTATTATAATAGGGGTAAACACAATAGTATAACATGTGACGAATGTTACCATACTCTGGCAATCCAAAAACACATATCACCATATGTAAATATAATAATTTAATCTAGATAAATATTGCAAACATATTGCATTATTAATATTCAATGCAAACAGTACATAGTCTGAGTACTGACAAAGCGAAACAGTCTTCAGACTAAAAACTTGTAGTTTGCTTAGTTTTATTGAAATGTAGAAAATTCTTGTGAAATAATATCATGTAATACAAATTAACTTATGTATAAAGGATTAGTTCTACCATATTGTTCTTAAAGAGAAACACAAATGGTCTAGCATTGCCATTCCTAAAACTGCCAACTATGTAATGCAAGCCCGACCCTGTGTGCCTGGCACCGCCTTAGGGAGTCTACGAATTAAGAGGGCATGGGGAGAATCAATCAGTCAGTAACACTTCCATCATTGCCACTACGTCTATAAAAGGCTCTTTCCTGGGGGCTCCACGACTACAACAGGGCCTGGCCGCCCTATGTACTGCAACTTCGCCTCCTAGACCGATCGCCTGACCTGACCCATCCGATCCCCTGCACCGTTCAATGCCATGCTCCAGACGAGGGCACCTGGATGCTCGTGAGAGAGGGGGCCTTGCTGTGGCTGGCTCCTGCGGGGGTTGCTCAGTGGCGCGCTGAGGCAAGGCGCAGAGCGACCTCGGCCAGCCGAGCCTTCGTTTTCAATAACACATACCGGGGGATTGAGTGCGAGGTCAGGAATGGAGTATAAAAGCTCAGAGCAATGGCGACTCTGGGCGCCATCTTGCCTGCCGCTGCCGGAGGCTCTGCCCGAGGACAACGAGACGAGAGGACCACAACCGTGGTCTGGCTTCGACGCCCACCGAGCCGGCTGTCGAGAGAGCTACTACGAGACTTCGACGGCGAAAGGGTAACTATCCATTCCATGGTAGGGCGACTAAAGGCACGCTAGGGCGCGGGACTTGTAACGGTTTTAAGCTTCCTCAGAGCACATATTCACCTAAATAACATAAAGTTACCTTGAGCTTGAATTCGGGCATCAGCGCCCCTTTGGAGACGTTAACTGTCGAGACTTTCTGATAATTGCAGCTGAATTGCTGTAGAATCTGATTGGTGCTTGAGACGCCTACTTGAGTGTTTGTAAAGTTAGTGTTCAATCAAAGTAGTCATTTTGTATTTGAGTACTTTTCTTTTTAGTTGAACTACCATTACTCCCATTTGTTAATGCGTGGCCTGCTCCCTCAGTAGAGGTCATAGCAATACGATAGAATAATAGACAAGATGCATATAAACAGACCTTAAGTAGGGCTTTATAAAGAGCCCTTTTTACCGCGAACAGCATATAATAACTTCGCCACTTGACAGTATTGTACAAGTGAATGCCCGTACCCAGGTTGTCGCTGCTGTGCCACACGATCTCCATAGTGGAGTCGCCCTTCCTCATAGCGAACTCCTGGTAGTCGAGGCGCCCCAGGAAGACGCCCTGGAAGCCCATCGCCGCCATGAGGGAGGCCGCCTCGCGGGAGTGCCCGTACGGATCGATCTGCCAGCCGACGTTCGGTATCCCGCATGCTCCGAACTCCTCGTACAGGAACCTTCAAAAGAAATCACCACGAGTGTATTAACATTCCTTACTCAAACATCTAGGTATGTTAGAAGAGACCAAACCCGATCTTTTTCACGGCGAACCGGGTTCGATCCCCGGCCGGGTCACTCCAAGATTTTTGCATGTGGGAATCGTGCCGGATGATACCGGTGGTCAGCGGGTTTTCTCGGGGATCTCCCGCTGCTCCATATTCACTTCAGTCATTCTCATAGGCTCTCAAGACCTCGCTGTGAAGAGCCACCCAAATATCTCTTCCGATATTTTTCTTTAAATAACAATAAAACGGAAGTTGATCATGGAGGTACTTTTTGACTTTATTGAGAATGAATCCAATACATTTCTATTTAATTGTAATCCTTTGCAAAAACTGTTCAAAAGTGCGGGCTCCTGCTTTAAATATTCGAGTTGGGTGACGTTGGGGGAACGAGCAGGCCATGTAATGGATCCACAGTGACCAATACATTTCTCGCCGAATATCCGGTTCAAGTGCTCTTGGATGTCACGAGAGAAATATGGAGTTGCACTGTCACGTTCTTCCCACCTCACCTTGCCTCGCCCCACTTGAATATTTTGTGTGGAGACACTTGAATAGGATGGTGTGTGAGACAGTTCTTCACAATGTGTGTGATGTAATGGAGTAATGAACTAACGGACATGCATATCACGTATGTTGGAACTATGTGTAATGCATTAACTGCGCGTCGTCGATACGTCGAGAAGTTTCCAGTTCGACAATTACCAGTTGTATGTGCATTCACTATGGTTCATTGGCTTTTGAACGATAGCCTACTACAACTACTTGAAGACGGTCTTTTGACTTTACGAGAAGACATGTGGTAGATGCACGGTGGTGCACCAGCACACTTTAGTCCCACAGCAAGGTAGTGCCTATACGGATTCGCGGTATCAGCGAAATGGATTCGCCGGGATAGGGTAGTGGGTTTAGCCACCCAAATTACCAGACCTAGATCCAGTCAACTCCTACTTGTGGGGTCTCTTGAAGGCACTTGACGTGGACAATGTGGAGGATCTCTGGCAACGTATTCAAGATGCATGCCGTACCGTACAGGCTAATCTCAGTACGTTGCAGCGTGTGTGACAGTCATATGAGCGTCACATTCGTGAGTGTATGGAGATGGGTGGCTCACCCTTCGACAATGTGTTGCAACCAGGTTAACGCTTCGCATTCCAAATAAATAACTGATACTGAAAATCGGGGTTAGTTTTTTTTTCAACTACCCCACAGTAAAGGTTGTTCACGATAAAGTGACCACATTTAAAATCAACCTCAAAAAATAGTCACTGCCCCTGCCTGCATTTATTTTAACGGGTACACTGAGTGACATGCGCCCAGTAAAGTTGGTAATGATGGATGGAAAATAGTTCCATATCTTAACGTCGAATGAGAAGTGTCACGTGACCAAGTATTTATTTCACTTTTTTTTTAATTTTTATGCATTTGAAGTGTAAAAATGAGCAAATTTGCAAAATATTTACGTTTGTAATAATTTCACGGTTTCACTTGACCGACGCATGCATGAAGTGATGAGGTCCATTGCAATGTTAATTTGATATAAGGTGGAGGAATACACAACGTGCATACAAATAGATCTCAAACAGGGCTTTCAGAAGTGCTCATTTCACCGTGAATAGTCTATACCACCATTTACCTGCGTTAGGACAAAAACATGAACCAGATTGTCAGTTTATGTCTTGATTAACTGTGAGTTTGCCTACCTCCCAGGCAACCCTTAATCTGCCGTCCAACTAAAAATGTGATTTCTACTTTAATGGTCGGAATTAGAGGATACTACCAAGGCAAACTTTATTTTTTGTTTTTGCCTGCTGATTACTAACATGTCATGTCAAATTGCTTCAAATGCAGGGTTATAAAGTTCTAAACAATTGGAGGGTAACCTGCCTTGTAGATACATTTGTCCGTATGCCAATTCTCGTTGTTTAATCGCAAGTAGTTTCTATACTATCGTTGCATAACAAATTTCCAATCGCAAAGTCCCAGGGCCACTACCACACTCAGAAATCACTTTAGGTCACATACATATCACATACATATTTCCCTATTTATTCATCCTTAGGATTCCGCTCACGCCGAGTTAGCATATGTTAACCACTCATTAGTTTAAGAAGCTAAATTCACTGTGGAACCTTATATTATGAGAGTTGTGTGACATGTACAATATCTATGTACAATAATGTATGTAAGATAGATACTTTGGATGCAATAAAACAAACAAACTATAGAATACCTGCTACGGGGTGAATGCGCCTATCCTATAAGACGTTGAGACATAGAATTTCTTTTCCGAGTTAGCGGCCAATATTATAGTAAAAACTCCATTCGATGCAAATGTTACGGACAGGAAGTTTCTCTCAAAATTTGGTGTCCAGTGTATTTATTTAACTTTGAACAAGATAGTTTTATTCCTATATTTAGGGTGCTCAGTGATAATTTTGTAGCACTTTAATTCTGACCAATTTTCGCATTGTCTTTTTGAATGCTACGAAAAGAAAAAAATCAGCTTCGCTCTGGCTATTATTTCCCCGTTCCTTGTCCGTCTTCAAGTCTCGGTTTGCGAGCGCCAGGGGATATGGCAAACCCAAGAGAAGGCGATAAAGAACCGGCGACCGGCGTCTCAGCCAAATGTGCCATTACTTGAAAGCCGAGCTGTAGTTGTCGATGAGGGACTGGTAGTTGGTGGTCGCCTCGTCGGGCATGCTCCACCCCCCACCAGTAATTTGGACTCGCCCCGTCTGCACCAGTTGGCGGTACTGTTTCTTCACTTCGTCGCTCTGGTGCTGCCACCACATCCACAGGTAAATTGTCTCCACCTGGGTGAACCTGCAGAACACAAATTCACTGAATAATACTGTGTGTACTAATAAAACCTGTCCTATGAATCTGTTTATAAAAAAAAACATTTGAAATATATTTGTAATGTTTACGGGAAATATATTTTCTAAACGCCATAAAATATGGTAACTTATAACAATCAATACTTAACAGAAAATGGAAATGAACATGCAAATTTTACACCTAAAAATAAAAAACTACATATTATCGTTCAGATTACTGCAGTCAATTCAGTCCAAAATTCAGTTCTACAACATCCATTTCTGTTTGTACATTAATTTTTATAGGTTTTTTATTGGAGGAAATATTATACTGTAGTTACTGTTCTGTTGACTATAGGCTATTCACGATAAAGTGAGCACTTTCGAGGCCCTAGTTACTTTTTTATTTAAACCATTTTATGTCCCTCATATACATTTTTAAATAAATATTGCCATGCATGTAATAAACATAGTGTGTATATTCCACCGCACTCGGAAGTTAACGTCTAAGGCTACAATAGAATACATTTATTGACTATTATTCCAAATGAGAGGGCTTTCAAGAGTTCTCAGTTTACCGCGAATAGCGTATATAAAGCCAGGTTTACGATCAATTCACGTTCCACGTATCACTTTACAAGTAACACGTTCACATAGGCTGGGCATACATTGACTTGTATTTTTCTAATTAGTCCTATTACGATCGTTTCACGTCACGTAATAAAGTACGTTCCCGTAAAGACATGCTTATCAATCTCAAGACGTAACTCTGTATCGCGTGATCTCGCAGGCAAATCACAATAGGGACGTGTGTTATCTTTGCTTGATTATTTTTTTCGGAACGTCATCTGTTCACATATTCATCTTACCACACTGACAATTTTATCCGGGAAATAAGGACGAAAGTATTATATATTTTAGGGTAGGCTTGTTTTGTTCGTAAATTCGGTGGACTTTTATTGTTGCAGTTCATCAATTATGTTTCTCAGAAGTAGGGAAATACTGTCATGAAATGCAGAATACTTACCATTAATATTGCAGTTTCAGTACTTCAAGAAACAATTTAATTATCTTGAGCAGATCAATGTTTATTACATGGGATTTATTCGAAAACAGGTTGTTTAAGACCATATGGTACACTTGTGCGTCGTGAGGTGATTCTTGATAAAAAAATGGGACCAAAAACAGCATAAAGTGTTTATTATGTGAAGAGTTATGGAAATACTTTTATCGACATGAATAATAAACTACTCAATATTAAACGCATGTTGGTTAGCTTTTGTGTGAACTAAGTTGTTAAATGTGTACATTTTTTGTTTGGTAATATTATCCCTCTAAAATTAGTAAACTTGGGCGTAGGATCATTGTAATGCTACAAAATTGTGACCATAAATTTAATAGATAATTTACGACAGATTACTAAATAACTTGTCAAGATTAACAAAAATTGCAGCCTAGATGTGACGTTCTCACGCCATTGGTTCTCCTTGAAATTCACCTTTTTGTCAACTGATAAGTTATAACGCCTGAAATATATGCAACGTAATATTTTAAAACTAAGCAGTTTGCCTACCAAGCAGGCGCTGTACAAAATTAACTAATTCGATACATAGTTGTTTAGTCGGCTCGATGCATGAGTGGTTTAAACGGCATACAAGGATTAAATGTAGACTCGAAAACAGTGCACTGGCTTAGTAATTTCGTATTTCACCCACTCGGCAGACAAACCGCCAAGTTTAAGTAACAGGTTTCATAGCTGCAAAGCGTTATGACTCAACATTAACCACAAGAAGTTGCTGATATAACTAATAAGCCTGCAATTTTTTAATGAAGATCTTGAAAGCTCGGATGGTAGATAGGCCTTGCCGTCTCGTTTACAATAATGTAATTAGAGATGAAACCAGAAACATAATATGCAACATTAGTAAGACAACTACAAATACACACGTGCCTTACCCGGGACTCGAACCCAGAGAACTTCGTACCATAAGCTATCGTGAAATCAAATGCGTTATGGTGGTCAGATTCGGAGCATCAACTTGGGATGTAATTAGCACAATGTTTAGAATAATATGGTACACTAATATTAATTGGCCGTTTTTTATTTTTAAGAAAATAAGTGCCTGAGTCACTCAAACATTCTTAAGATTGCATGGCCTACTGTAGTGCCAGTTGTGTGAAGAATTTGGTGAAAGTGGTTTATTGGTTCCTGGGATTTCTTATTTGGCTCTATCTTAGGAAACTGCCAAAAAATGTCCGGTGTACGAAGCTTCTAACATATACTGCCAGCATTAAAAGTTTTTATTTGGTTAAACTTTTTAACAGATGTGACAAATTTATCAAAATATTTATATGGAAACAATTTTTAAAACAACATGTAACTCCGCCTAAGTCATGTATGTTTACATGACCTTCTCTAGCATTAATGGTGTGCAAAATTTGAGGGGATTTAGTTAAAGTGTTCTGGAGATATGGCAAAATGGTCCATTTACTCATGTGACACTATTTTGAAAAAATGCCTGCCAAGAGGATATTTGAATGCATAATTTATGCATCTAATGAATACTGTTATTTTACGCTATGTTATTAATAATTCATTGTAAATAAAATAACATAAACTAAAATTAATTATATAAACGTCATTAGAAAATCTTTTGCCACACCTAAGACATGTTAGTTCACGTATCCTACTGTAGCATTACTTGGGTTTTGCCACACCTAAGACATGTTAGTTCACGTATCCTACTGTAGCATTACTTGGGTTTTGCCACACCTAAGACATGTTAGTTCACGCACCCTACTGTAGCACTACTTCGGTTTTGCCACACCTAAGACATGTTAGTTCACGTATCCTACTGTAGCACTACTTGGGTTTTGCCACACCTAAGACATGTTAGTTCACGTATCCTACTGTAGCATTACTTGGGTTTTGCCACACCTAAGACATGTTAGTTCACGTATCCTACTGTAGCACTACTTGGGTTTTGCCACACCTAAGACATGTTAGTTCACGTACCCTACTGTAGCACTACTTGGGTTTTGCCACACCTAAGACATGTTAGTTCACGTACCCTACTGTAGCACTACTTGGGTTTTGCCACACCTAAGACATGTTAGTTCACGCACCCTACTGTAGCACTACTTCGGTTTTGCCACACCTAAGACATGTTAGTTCACGTATACTACTGTAGCACTACTTCGGTTTTGCCACACCTAAGACATGTTAGTTCACGCACCCTACTGTAGCACTACTTGGGTTTTGCCACACCTAAGACATGTTAGTTCACGCACCCTACTGTAGCACTACTTGGGTTTTGCCACACCTAAGACATGTTAGTTCACGTACCCTACTGTAGCACTACTTCGGTTTTGCCACACCTAAAACATGTTAGTTCACGTATCCTACTGTAGCACTACTTCGGTTTTGCCACACCTAAGACATGTTAGTTCACGCACCCTACTGTAGCACTACTTGGGTTTTGCCACACCTAAGACATGTTAGTTCACGTACCCTACTTTAGCATTATTTGGGTTTTCAATTTTGTGTACATCGGTTGATTGGTCCTCGAGATATAAGATAAAAAATTTAATTTTGTCATGTGACGCTCTTCATAATTGAAATGCAAAAAAGGTTATGTATTAGAACATTCGATGCATTTCTTTCATTCAGACAGCGGAATAAAAAGCAGTGGTGTTTCAATATACAGGTTATTATAAGAACTTTTGATATACTGCGGTTGCTATATTTTCAAAACACAATATCACAACAGCTCATGTGCAACGGTTGGGTCTACCTAACATTTCCGCGATTGTGATTCGATAATCAAGGTGACTGATACATAGACGAGAGGCTCGGGTTAGAGATAAGCCACTGGTAGAGAGAATTTTCGAATTTCTTGTAGGGGTGGGGGAGAGGAGATATTTTCATAGAGCCTTATTTTGTACCACTAATACAGAGATGCTTCAGTAAGAATTTTACTTTGCTTTCACCTTAGAGATAACGTTGCGTATTCCGTGAGCGAATCTAAACCCACAGTGATTTTCTTTATACGTTAAAATTTTCTGCACTTCGAAGTGGTGCTAAAAGAAGGTTTTCTTCAACCCTTTTTAACGTACTTTCTGAAGGAAGGAAAGAAAGGCTTCTGAGATCTATTTCCTGTCTGTGTGTCTGTAGTTGTCTGTGCGTGTGTGTTTCCCCCCTTTTCAGTGTTTTAATGCGTAAACCGAATTTCACCGAACTCTGTACGCATATATTACTAAGCAAGGGCACCTGACTTTTATATTTTGTGACCAATCCAGGAACCGACTTTCAAAATGGCGGCAATTTTAACATTTAGGGTGACATATGATATTTCGGAAACTATATAACTGATTTAAACCAAATTTCGTATGCTGAAAGCGCATGGCATAAACACCGAATTCAAAAGTGAATATTGTTGTTGGCCCAACATTTTGGAAGCTAGCATCACATTAAAAATGAAGCTTTTACATTATATCTCGAAAACCATTCAACCAATTTTCGCCAAATTTGGCACGTTAATAATACTTTTGTAAACCTGATAAATGTAACTAACTGAATTTAACGATAAACGTATTTACAAAAGGGTGGTCATGCAAATATTTAAGGTATATTTGGTATAGTTACCATACTGTTTAACCAATTTCAACCAAATTCTGTACGCTGACAGATTCTATTACAAGCATCATATAATCAGAAAACAGCCACTTTTGTCCGCCATTTGTAAGATAGCACTACATGAATTAAGGAAATTTTTATTTCATATCACGGGAAACAATTGACCGATTCCTATCCAATACGGCAAATAAGTAGTACTGCAGTAGATGATGTTAATTGATATGATGCAAGGAGTTCCCTTACAGTTGTTCCTCACTAATCATCTCACTCATTATTCATTTTATCTTATTCGTTTTATCATAAATTAACGTATCCTTAAAATGTCCATTCATGTATGTTTTCTATTTAAAACTTGATTTTATTAAGGCTATGTCACAAATTGAACTTCGTTGTAAGATGTTTATGTGAAACTGCAGAGGTTATCCACACTCTAACGTGTGTTTTTTAACTAACTGTTTGATTCGTTTTCAACGCACATACAAACTGACCAATTACTATTAAATTTCTGATACACTACGTTATGACATGGAGAACAAATTTTATGATCATATAAAATGATGATCTCAGGAATTTTTACTAAGTAGAAGCTTTTTTCATTGAGTTTGTTTGGAACATTTTGAGTAGAACGTTTTGGCTGGAGAAGTAAAAAAGTTATGACGTTCTGGAGATGAGGGCTGCACGACTGGACGAGGTAGTTTCCACGACGGAGGAGAGCCAAAAACTGATTAAAATGATGATGTCTCATCGGCCTGGAGTTCCGTCCCACTGCTGAGAACGGCTTCTACTTAGATGGCGACGAGATGGACCGTGGAGTCCGCCTGAATCCTATTCAAAACAGCTCTTGTTCCCTGCGCTTCGAAAGCATCGAGAACTTCTAGTCTACTAGTTGTTGCAAAATTAATGTAAGATTGCATTATCCAATTTTGCATGCAGTATCAGCTTAAAGCCAAGAATTTGTTTCAAAGTATAGTAGCAAGCTAATCAGATAGATACCGAGAGGTTAAATACATTAGACAAGGTATCGTGAACCTAAAAAGGACTGAGCTATGTCTGGTCGGACACTTACATATTTAATTTATTAGCAATTTCCAAGAAACAGTTCAAGGTTATTAAAGTACGGGTGCACATGATTTTACAATCATGTATATCGATGAATATGATTGGGTAAAATAGCAATTTTTTTTCAAGTCATTAAAACTAAACTCATTTAATTTATTTTACACGAATGGCAGCAGATATAATCATCGTTTTGCTCGTTCCATCATTGTATATTGTTTTAAGGGAGAATCTGTCTTTTTCAATGTGTAGAAATAGTTTGTTTAGTCTCATTTAAAATGGTAGAATGTTTTAATTGCCTGATGTTCTTTGTATGTAGAATGCATAGTTGAGATGCATCAGGTCTTCAGAATAATACAATTGAATGACTGCTAGTTATAAAGAGGTTGTTTAATATGAGAACTTATCATTACTTCTTTTGGCTTGAAAACATTACTGATTTTAATATCCTCCATCTATTCATCTGTAAAGACGCCCGTGGCATATTTAAACTGCTATAATTTAATTTAGTTGTACATTAACCATTGTGTTGTTTTCACACTACCTTCAGCTTACATCACAATATTTTTTTATTTCATCGCCCCTTACTCTCCACTACAGTGATTTATGTATGTTAGACACTTATTTTCATGATGGCCGCCATATCGCTATTTTATTTCTGTATGTTATATATTTTAAACCATGCAATTATTTCCAATGAGACTTTGTACAGTGTCTGTATATATTAAACCATCAAATGTCTTAACACAAAATCTCTTTTATTCGCCATTTTCAAAACAGTATCATATGAGAAATCAAAATTACTAGATATCCCCGGAAAAAAAAACAACTGATTTATGCCAAATTTTGCAAATAAATAGCACTATGTCAGGCCATGTAAACTGACAAACTGTGAGATGGTCAGACACATATATTTTCAACATGGTGACCATATAAACATTTTAGCTTACAATTTTATATCTACGAAATTGCAAAACATATTTCAACTTTACTTTGTATGCTGAAAGTATCGATTATATCCTTAAAAATTGTCTATGCAAAGCCTCATTTCTCCGCCACTTTGTAAAATAGCCCCACTGGAATTAATACATTCTTTATGTCGTACCTCGGGAAAAAATCAACCAATGTCTTGTAAATTTGGAGAATAAGTTGTACTGTGGTAAGCCATATTAATTTATATGTTTAAAATGTGTAAATCTCTATTTTCCGAATGGCGCCTTTAAAAAAATTTTAGTATAGTGCGCTATATCTACGAAACTATGTAACATATTTAAATTGAACTATTTATGTGATACGACATTAATCGAATGTGCTAATACATTATCATTTTGTCCTCTATTTAGGAAGATCGCCATATGAACAATGGGCGTTTAATGCCGTATCTCGATGACCAATTAAACCGAGTCATATCAAACTTTTTATGCAATTATTACTACAGTAGGGTATGTAAAAAAAACGTGTGTTATGTGCTGCAAGCGTGATTTAATGGGTATATAAAAATAATTTACAATAATTGGTTATATCCATGAAACTTTCAACAAAATTTAACCAAATGTTGTACACCAACAGTATTAATTAGAAGAATAATTTGTGCATGCAGAGATTCTCCTTTGCCATATTCATTCCGAAATATTGCCAGGTGAGTATATTTAACCATTTTTTTCCATATTTCCTGAACAATTCAACTACTTTCCACCAAATGTTATTCACGCGCATAGCATTATGGTAGACCATGAGAATTTACGCGTTGTTAATGACTCAGGCGCTTATTTATAAAATGATGGCTGCGTAAATATTTCCGGTTAGCGAACCCAATCATTCAAACCATTAGACTGATTACATCCGAAGTAGATGCTCCGAGTCCTATCTTCTTGATGCAGTTGTTACCCGCCAACATAATTTTACGAGTTTTCCTCAATTAGAATCCCGGGTAAGTCACTCGTGTATTTTAATTGTCTCGGTACGGTTACACATTTTTCTGGTTTCATCGCTAATGATATTGCTGTCAATGAAACGTCAACGCCTACCTACCATCTAAGCTGTTGAGAACTTCGCTATAATTTATTTACAACCATGTAGAGGAACGTAGGCTCATAAGTTGTAAGTAACTTTTTGTTTAGTCAGCTAATGACAAAACTGACCATTTCACACATTTGTGTCTTTTTTTTTTCTGCTAGCATTTAAGATGCGACTGTGGTAATGTTTTTACTTTTTAAAATGTTAATTGATTCCTTGACTCTCGCCATCTCCAAGGACAATTTATAGTTGGAAAATAACAATGTTTTTACATTTATAAGCACTAATTAATGAGTAAATGTCCTTAGAAACACAAAAAAAAATTAACCACGTACCAATTGATAGGTTTGACTAAAGGATTTTTAATTAACAGATTCATTATAGTGATTATTCTCACATTGAGTTGGCTATGAATGCAGGTAATCTTCTAAATCAGTGATTTCAAATAAGTGAAATATTTCTGACTTAATATGTGGTTATTTGACTGCTACTGGCCTGTGAATCTGCGTAACTCACTTTGATAAGAAATATGATGCAGTGTATATCATTGGTAATTTTGTGGACTCAAATCACTGACATAATCAGTCGTCTTTGCGTGATTTCGCTTCAAAATTTTCCACTGTTTTGCAGCCGCATTCCCTTGGTTTGAAGCAGTTTTCAGATTTTATATTTTAGAGCATATACACATCTCGAAATGAAAAGGTGAAATTTATCACCTGATCGTAGTGAGTTAATCTGTAGAGTGGTTTAAAGTTACGGGGTGGGATACGGGAGCTAACTTTGGTCCGATTGACATTCATAGCGAATTGCAGATCATTACGATAATTTAACGTTGCTCTCAAAGTTTATGCATCAAGAATAAAATATACGCAAAGTTATGTAGTATTTATTATTAATTAAATAAATAGAGGTTTGTTGATTGAATATTAACTATTTTAATATCAACTACAGTTTTTTCACAGCGGGTATTAGGAATCAACGTACCCCTTTTGGGGAATTTAAGCTCAGTGGGCGATATGAGCTTTGTAACATAGCCAATTCCTTATATCACACAAAGTCTGTTTCAAGGACCAGCAGTCGATACACAACTAACAATTCCATTTCTTTAATACAACATTCGTCCAGTATTATAGAATGACACTGTTTCTTAAAGTTTGTTGAACCATTTAGTTAGTATAAATTGATATAGCCAAGATTGTATTGGGACTAATAACGTCCACATTCCTAAAGGAAAATCTTGTTTTAGCTACAGTATGTAAATTGGAATAAATGCAAAAATATTTATGTGTTAAGTTAATAATTTTAGTATTCTGGTGCAATAACTTTCACATTGGTGGTGTTTTATTCCCACTTTTAAGTTATATTAAAAATAGCTATTACTGGCATCTGTAAAATGTGTTTACAAATTAAACATGTCATTAGTTTTAGAATAGTTATTGTAAACATATAAATTTAAAATCCTCAGATTTTTTTTTTTTTTTTTTTTTTTTTTTTTATTATTAGAAAACAATTTACTATTGAATTTGCACAGCGCCCAACGGCTGCACAAAGTTTATTCTTTATCTTACTCCGTGTTTGCGACGAACGCGAGGATCGCGAACTAAACTTCTTGCAAATCTCGAATCAGACTCGATGCTAAGTAGTTTGCATATGAAGCTTGCTGAGTGTGTATTGCAAATTCGTGGGACTGCGCCCATACATCCCTTGTACCAGCCAGTCCAGCAGTAGGCGGCCGTAACCAAGCGAGCATGCCACAATGGTAAAACAACTTGCTTTTTCAACTCTTTTTTTTTTTTTTTGTGGACGACCAAGGGACAGTATGTGGGTCAAAGACCACCACCCATTGAGCGACTGGATATCATTCTAGTTTTCTTCCGAAAGATTGCCTGCAAGTATGTTATCTGCAACTTGCCATACACAAAGGTTACAGGGGGCATGGTGGCTGAGCAGCTAGCCTGCTCGCCTCCCACCAAGGCGATCCAGGTTCAATCCCCGGCCGGGTCACTCAGAATCTTTGCATGTGGGAATCGTGCCGGATGATGCCGCTGTTCGGTGAGTTTTCTTGGGGATCTGCCATTTCCCCCGCTCCTTCATCTCAGCGCCGCTCCGTACTCACCTCACTTCACCCTCGTCGGCTCTCAAACCCTCGCTGTTAAGAGCGGCCCAAATTTCTTCACTCACTCACTCAGCTGTTACCTCTACTTGACATGAGAGTTTCATTATAACCGGGCACAATTTATTGAACACAATTTCAAATTTGAAGATATTTATGAGTTTCCTAACTTGAATCATGGCATGGTCTTCGCTGTTTTTGCTGTATGTGATTTCTGTTTCATTTTGCTAACGTTTTCTAATCACCAAGATTTTACAGTAATTTAGGAGAAAGGGGCAATGCTTAAGTCTCATGGATTTAATCCCTGATAGTTATATATATAATATTTCATTATATTAGGATTAACTATTGACTTAGACATTACTACCGTACTAAGTCACCTAATTTAGAAATACTTATGCCAAAATATTACCTTCTCTTGGGATCTTTTATCAGTTCTTTGAACACTGAATCAAATATCATGGAGACGTTCGCCCAGTCTAGAGACATATTCACTGAAACAAAAGAAATATAGGATTTAGGCTATCATTAGTAATTTGCATGCTCTAACGTACTGTTACGCCGGCGTGAAGGCGCCTATAATTTACGTCGTCACCTGAACACGCCCGCTCACATTCCGTGGAAACTAGGACAGCGATTGCGACAAGCGGGGCGTGCATTGCCAAATTACTGTAAGCCGGAACCCCCACTATGAACCAGAAATCAGGGTAGGTTGCACCACTGCGACGCCAACATCTAGCTATGTGGAGTGACGGCCATTGTCTTTCTCCTCGTGATCGCCGGCCATGAAAGACAACTACAGAGGCCAGCTGTGCCGGCGTCGTATCGTCATTTCCAACAGCCTCGGAACAACTCTACTTAGGGTGGGACAAACCCAACAGTGTAACATGAATCTAATCAAGTAACAGTTGTATTTCACTATCTCATATCGCTCCCCGGTACATTTAAACTGCATTTATGTATTTGTTATGTCATTAACTCAATAATAACCAGACTCTCAACCTAGGTAGTGTTACAGTTAATCAACCCTTGTCAACCACTAGCTACAGCCCCTATCATTAAACACAGCCATAAAGCCCCTAGTTCATTTCACGTATAAATATGTCCACAGGGCATATTTATAACAGTACATATTATATAATATCTAAAGTAGTAAATGAATACCAAAAATTTTATACGATATTAAGATAATTTATTGTTCATTATTTTGGTAATCAGTAATACCAGAGGGTGAACGAAATTAGAACTAACCAAACAAAACAATTGAAGAGTGACAATAATTATAAGAATAGTGTTAATATAAACTTCAATCCAGTTACATTTTTATTATGTCAGTAGTAGTCTGGATCGGCCTTCTTTCAATGGCATGAGAATTGTGAACAGATTCAGAATGAAATTCCTTATAAAAAGTAAAGAGTATTTCAAAAGTGACTTGATTCACCACAAAAACATTTTTTCAGGTACATGTCATACAGTGTCTGTAGAAGGATCAGTATAAACCAACGCTGACCTGTTGGAAGACCTTCTTGCTGAAGATTCAAGAGAGTGAAAACTGTGTGTGTATGGAATGGAAAAGTGGAGCAGTATCGAAAGACACTGTGGAAAATGTATAATCCGCCTTGAAAATTTTCTACATTCCTCTCCCAATTACAGTCACAACAGAAAGTATTCATACAAACACATGTTTCCTTTTTAAAATGTCTATTTCACCTCATTTCCTACATGAATTTAAGTCCAAAAACGATATTAGTTTTTCTGAGGATATTATTTACCTAGTCACTGTGCCATTTAATTTCAATCGCTTAGCTTGTCTGTGTTATGTAATGATCTCTGTTACAGGCCGTATGACGATAGCCCAGGAAGTATTCATACACCACGCGAGTTAAGTAAACAAAATTACTCTGTTCTCATCGGGGACTGCGTTGGTATGGTGATTAGACTACTCGCCGCTCACCTATTCGAACCGGGCTTGATTCCCGGCGAAGTAACTCCCGTATTTCCATGTGGGCATTGTGCTGGACGATGCCGCTGGTCGGGGGGTTTCCTCAGGGATTTCCCTTCTCTCCCGCCCATGCATTCCGGCGTTGATCCATACTTACCTCTCGTTTCACCCTCATAGGCTCTCAAAACCTCGATGCTAAGAGCCACCCAAATCTCTCCACTCCATTCTATTCCCCGCCGCCGTTAGCCAGTGAAACCAGTAATGTGTTCTATTGTCAGTATAGCACGTCTGTTTGCCGAAGCAGTAGCAAGTCAAGCAGATTTATCTAAGGTAAATATTAAAATGGGGGAGAAAATCAGAGAGACTATACCAGATGGAAGGAAATTTATAATTAAGCTGAACAATAAAACCAAATCACTTTCATAAATTTCACATGCCATTGGTAGGCCTCGTGTGATTATTCAGTCCATAATAGATAGAGTTCGAAAATATAAGTCAGTACACAACAGGACCAGATGTAGCATACCTGAAATCCTCATTCCTCAAGACAAGCGCTATATCATTAGTGCTATCAAAGCAGAATCCAGAATAAGTGCCTTTAAGATAACACTTGACCTAAAGGAAAATTATGTTCAAGTTTCACCTTGCGTGCCGAAATAAATAGTGCAAGTACCATGGTAGGAAGTTCTGGGTGAGTGACATAAACAGGAAAAAGCGCCTGGAATTCGCCTGACAGTATCAGGATAAACGTGAGAACTTCTGGAAGAAGGTTGTATCGTCTGATAAAAGCCAATTTCAAATGTTCGGATCAAATAGGGAGCCGAAGGTAGGAAGGGAAATAAATGAATTGTAACCACAAGCCACAAAATTTCATACCGATTGTGAAGCTTGGAGGGGGGATCTGTGTTTGTTTGAGGCTGTGTAAGTGAGCCAGGTGTAGGGGAACTTCACATCATATATGGGATAATGTACCATAAGAAATAAATGTCCATATTGAAAGAATATTTGCTTACTAGTGTGGAAAGGTTGAGATTGCCGGACGACTGGATCTTCATGCACGACGATACCATACATACTACATACAACACAAAAATATGGCCCCTCTATAGCAGACCCAGACAGCTTCATACCCCGCCCCAGTCTCCTTATATTAACCAAATCGAGCACATTTAGTACATACTGAGGCAAAACATCAGGGAAAGAAGTATCAAGAACAAGAAAGATCTAGAAGATCTGTTGGCCGAGTGGGATTTCATTCCAGCCTCTGTAACAGCAAAACTAGTGGAATCCGTGCAAAGAAGGATCCAGCAAATAATCAAGTAGGACATCCAACTAAGTACTAAACGTGTGTTTTTACATTTGTACTTTCACATGGAGTGTTTAAATACTTGTCATTTTGTACTTTCACATGGAGTTTATGAGTACTTTTTGTCTCCAAGAAAAACAGTATGTTTTAAATTCCTTAAATTTACTCTGATTTTTCTGTGATATTGCTGTGAAGATAAAACGTAATGATAGCATATTTTGTGACGGTAATTATTTAAGATTATACCGTCACATTACCACTAAAAGACATACAAACTGGTGTATGAATACTTTCTGTTCCGACCAGTAGCAACAATTTAGGAACGCTATTAATTATTCAGAGTTCTCAGTGGAGAAATGTTCCTTAGCATAGTTTTCAGTGATAATAATCGCTTCACTACTTCATTAGAATCATCACAAGTCTACGTGATTCGTTGACAAAAAGTCAGCTTTTACACAGTAAAAAATTCGGACGGACAAACTCTACTTTCTGTAGGATTTTAAAGCTAATCTTCAAGGCCATTGTTATCGACCATTAAAGTGCGTGTCACAAGTGTATTTCAACTGGCATTGTACAAATCAAATAATATAGCGATTATGACTCCATATAGTGAAGAAATTGACTTTAGTCTGAAAATTCTCTGGCTTACTTAAATAAAGACATGTTCTGAGTAAGAACCTTAATGAAATGAAGCTGTGTTATGTAATGATCCTCGCCATTTTTTCCTCAAATACTGACTTAGGTGACACAAGGAAAGGAAATATTAACGAGAATGGCCGCTTAGTGTGAAGTAAAATTCGAGGCTTAGGAGAAAATTCTACGCATTTCTCCTTTTTCTATTAAAAAAACGGTGGGTTTAATGAATTTTCGTGGTTGTGCATTGTGCATATTATTTTCCGGTAGAATTAATCTCTCCACCACAATTCAACCCACAAAGTTGAGTTGAACATTAGTATAGCAATGTATGTCCGGGCACATTGGCTGCTGGCCGAGGAGGGAGAAAGACTCTCCTGCTCTGTTATTATGATCGATCGGCGACAATCTCTAATGACACCATATTGGGTGCAGGTGGCCTAGACCTGCAACTTTGACCCCGTGCCCGTAACCTTGGGTGACCTTAAGAGGACTATGTAGCTGCGTTTTCGAGGTCAAAAAGCGAGGGAGCAATAAAGGCGACACTAACTCGCACCCCTAGCTACTTTTCGCTCCTGTGCCCAACGCGTGCAGTGTTCCCGTCAAAATACTTTTCTGTGCGTATTATATCTGCAAAAGTGGGAATTTGTTGCACGCGATGGAAGCAGTGCATACAATCGTACTTTTCTCTTTCTGCTTAAGTAAACTGCATGTGCAAGCTTTAAAAATCATTTTTGCGAATTTCTTTCTCCACGAACAAACTCGACGTAACAAAAGTAAAAATATGCGGACATATTTAACTTATGACGTATAGCTTATAATTTAATACGGGAACACGTCCGTTCAACTGGGAAGTCGGTGGAGCGTTAGCGACAAACGATAGCCTGGGCGTGGTGTCGTGAGCAACCATACGTTCTCCTTCGGCCGCCGTCTGATTGTAGACTGAGGTTGTGGCGGAGTATTTCGTTGAAAATGAATAACAGTGTGAAATCCACAAAGACAGTTTACTAGCCCATCCTGTATGCTAGGAATATAATTTATGACAAACGACAGAGACTCCTACATGACTCCTCGACAAACACAAAAGGAACGAGTTATAAAAAAAAAAAAAGTATTGAAAAACTTGATAAATCAATAAAAATTATCCATCCCTGCTTACGAATTCAGCGGGTTTATGTTTCCAATGCAAGCTAATTACAATACCGCACCCTCATCAGCTCTACAACGTGCAAAGAAATATTAGCTATAAAATCAATCACGTAATCGAACATAAAAACTTACCCCTTTTCCAAGCTTTAAAATAATTCACTTTCAACAAGCAATACAACTCCCGTCGAAGCCTAGCGCGATGTTCCGCTCGCGTGGAAGCTGACAACACCTCGCTATAATTATCCAGACGTGGGTTAGCCTAAAAACGGAATTCATACACCGGTTTCCCGAAAAATAGCATAAAATTAGTCATAAAATTAAAAAAATTTACAAATTCTAGCCGAATGAAAAATCGCACGAGTTATTTCAAAAATAATAGCCGCACGTATACGTTAATGTCTTTACAGAATCGCACGTCTTAACACAAACGACGTATTTACAAACGCGGTTTATCGATCCGAATAAGTTTCCCTATCGGGTTAAAAATATTTAAATTAATTTTAACACAACTTTCATCGAAAACCTATCGCAGGGAAAACTTAGTTCCCATAAGAACACTCGTTTTGTTCCAATCCTGAATAGGATTAACCTTATCTAAGGTCTCAAATGTCCCGCCGCCTTTAGCCTTCCGGCATACCCGTATAACGTATTAGTAGGGGCAGTGATATTTCGCGAAAATATTTCCATATAAGGTACAGTTCAAAGCGCTGTGGGGTCGTCTAGCTTTCTTGATTGGCTGGAGAACGTTCTGGCGCTTGTTAAATGTTTGCGCACGAATCATGTATGTACAGTGTAGGAGTTGCGGGATCCTAAGTGGCTCGGTCAAATGCGGAAACGACACCAGCAGTCAATGGAGGTATGACAATAGCCAAGGTGTATGTATACTATTGAAGTCTAATGTGTGCTCAGACTTATTCCCGAAAAATCAGTGTCCCTACGTATAACACGAACAGCATAAACTTTTCATTCGAACCAATGGATAACCACTAATTCGCAAGTGAAATTCAACTACTCTTTCCAGTGAAAATGGCTTCGCTTAGAATCAGAGGGAAACTACTGACAGTTTTATTTATTGAATAATTGTCGTGAAACTATTTCACTGATCGAACAATGATGGCCAAACTGCGTGCGGTGAAGTAAATATTGTTTTTACGGAATTTAGCTTAATCATTACGAGAAATAAAGATATATTTCCGATAGTTACTGTTCATTGTGAGCATCTAACCGTAGTATAAAGAAGTAAAATGTTAACTGAACGTATACAGCATCCCCATCCCGCTTTTAGACCATCACCTTACCAACTAAGCTAACAAGCCAACGGTGAGAACGTAGGGATATATATATATATATATATATATATATATATATATATATATATATATATATATATGTGTGTGTGTGTGTGTGTGTGTGTGTGTGTGTGTGTGTGTGTGTGTGCGCGCGCGCGTGTATGTGTGTGTTTGATCGAATGTATGTAGTTTTAAATTGTATGTACTTTCTTTTCGTTTTTAGTTTGGTTGGTAAATATAGGATTGCTAAAACAAATGGTACGTATGAGTACACACACACATCGCCACATCCACCTTCTCGGCCGAGATTCTCAGACGGAACCCCTCGCACGGCCCAACCTACTACACTACGCAAGACGACAAAAGGTCATGCAGAGTGAACAGTGATCGGAACTGCCTCCTGTCCGCAATTTAGCATTTTAACTTTTACAATTCGGAAAATACGTTGAGGCCACGTAGGTTTTTCGACGAGTAATCCCGCATGGACGAAAACGTGTGCTTTGTTGAGCAAATAATTACTCGGCTGTGACGTCGCACCGAATCATTAATATTTCTCTTGTTACTCACCCCAAGACTAAATTCCCGCTGGAGACTAGTGTAACGTTGGATTCTGGAATAAATTTTAGGCCTGCTGCTGCAACATGAGATATCGGTGTGCCTTGATTGGTTGTGTATGCGTAATGTTATGAAATCGTCAGCTCCATTCATGATATGGTTAGGGGCGTAGCTGCGTTAAAGATGAGATGGTGGAGCTTTACTGAGACCAGGGAGTTTTATTTAGACATGAGGCACTGACAATAACATGATACGGTAATATTAAACACTCAGGGGCAGCACTATTGACTGATATTAATTTAGTTCTACATTATTATGTTAACTCACGTCGCTACTCGGTTAAGCTAAATAGGACAGTCCCCACACCTTAATCATGTTTCCCGGAGGCTGTATCTGGTAGAGCGGTTAGAGACGCCCGGACACACCCATTCTTGATCCTCCCTGGAGGCTGGTCGGACGTGGCAAGTAAACGCGCCCCGCCTCGAGCTTGCCTATATCGGCGCGCTGTTTGCACATACATGTCCTCGATCCTTGGCTGGTGGAGGGAGTTTCTGCTGCTGTCCCTTTTTGCAATACCTTGTTGTAATTCCTCGCGCCCTGGTTTGACCTGAATGTGAGAGGCCGTGTTCAGGTGGAGGTATTAAGTAATGGCTGTCCCGCACAATCATGACAGTAATGCATGCCAGATACGGGAGTATTGTTAGTGAGATGAGAGGCAAGTGCTTCGGAAGATAAGATAATAATGGATATTTCGTTGGCAATTCTAATAACAACATTTATTCTTTTTACTATACATGTAAAAGCTTAAGACTAGTTTAGTTGTAAATGAAAGTATACATTGTGGCGTTAAAATAACGCCGCTGTTATCCAGAATGCCTCCACCTGTTCCCTGTCCACGCACTTACTGTAATAACACGAAGGAGATCTTTTACTGCTCATCATAAAATTCAACCATTTATTTCAGCTTACTTTGAGTTTCATTATCGTTCATAGATTTTGGGTGTAATTCGAAATACCATACTGTTACATTTGCATTCGCTGAACCTATATTTTCGTACAAAGTCTGGTATTATTTTTGCGGCGCTCTAATTCCAGCTAAGATGTTCGAATATCATCAGCAGTTCGGCAGGTTTTTTTCAGCTTGTCATTTTTTTACTGCCACTCAACTTCAGTTTTAATTTGGAATTTTTTATTTTAATGCGCCAATAATATTTATAATTTTTTTTTCTAACTGTAGCAGACAGGAAAGTAATGAAAGTAAAACACCTATATCAACGGTAAGCATCGAGAAAAACCACCAATATTTGCTGTTAATTGAACTATCTTGAAATCAGCCTTCGTAAAACAATTACCAAACCACGAAAATTTGTATCTGAATTCATACATCACGAAGAGGATCACTTACAGCATAACTGTCAGCGAATTATGAGAAGTAGTTTATATTTTTCCCTTTGTTCTCGACGAAATGTTACCACAATAGATTAGGAATAAGCCTCATAAAAACAGCAAATCATCCAAACAAAAAAAAAAGATTTTTTTGTGTACTCACACTTTCTAATTTTTAAACGAATATTTGGAGTATTCTGATCAGTAAATAGTGCTTCTCTTTTGACCTAACGTATTTTAATGTATGCGTGTTCGTAATGAGCACTCTATGTGTAACAAGAAACTTTCACGTGTTTCATATTCCTAAAGACCTGTGAACAGAGATATATATACTACATTTTGTGTGTAGTAAAATATTTTACCAACATATGCACCTACGCAATTGCATTTACAATCGCCCTTAATGCTTTTTACACATTTTTCTCAATTTTCTCAGTTCCATTTATATGTATGGCTTACATGTGTCTTTTACTGTACCTGTATTGTGTTTGATGTGTTTAGGTATCCACCGAATGAACGTGAATAAATGAAAAAGTTTAAATTACTGGCCAGTGTAGTTGGTTTATTTTTTATTTTACGCACATCGCCTGGCTTAAGAGTAATATACTGATGTTTCTGATAACTTTTCAATGCCACTTCCTGGATGAACCAGTAGGAAGGCTATTAATCATTATGTTGTTGGTGAAGTTATGGGGCGGAAGGATGAATAATGAGCATAAAAATTTAACGTGAACCAAGCATTATATAATAACATGGCTCCCCTTGTGTCATTCGTGGCAGCGGATGCAAACATTAACCCCAGCGCCTTAACGGCCGCCACGTCATACGCCTGCACTTCTACGGGATGTTAGCGGTTGTTCAAGTTTCTAATTCCTGTTTGAAATAATCAGTATTTCCATTGACCCAATAACTTTATTCATGCTTTGACAAAGTGAAAGAGAGAACCGTAATTTTATCTGTACGCGAATTTTTGTATTTTCGTGGGCAAAACAAACAAAAATTAAGTAAAATATGCCCAGTATCCACACATTTAAATATTACACTTATAGTAAAATGTAAAGAACTCAACTACTTTTCGTTCATTGCTGCCAACTTTGTTGAATGCGAGTCAGTCAGTTTTTCCATTAAAATATGTACGGTTAGGCGTAGAAACTCTTTTAAAAGGTTGATTTGAAAACTGTTTAATAAACAGTAAACATGTTATAAAGTTTTTTTTTTTTTTTTAATTTCTCGAATAACAGTTTGGGAACTACTTGCCAAAATATTTAAATGATGTACATCACTCCACGGAAAAGATTGATTATTTCTAATATCTTTCACATTCTTCTTAATGTTGTTTACAGTCATTGCAGTAATAATAATAATAATAATAAAACAACAATAACTTTATCTTCTGAGTATTTTATATTATACACAAGCAACTTTGGCATCCCAAATGAACGCATGTCTCTTCTGATAGCAGCAGATACCAAAATTCTTTTTAAACATATTTTGCAAAATTAATGCCATACTTTTTCAGTTTGCGAATAGCAGATATGCCTTCAGTAATTCTCGTAATTATTCTAAGACCAAAAAAGTAGTTAATATAATTTTGTTCCCAGCGATTCACTGTAGTACTGTAAGAACACAAAGGTTATGTCATCGTTTACACAAACGGTGTACTTGTGAGTAAACAAATGCAGTTGTTTAAAAAAAATATCAGTTTGTGAATATACTAATGTTTATGAACGTGTATGATATTCACGATAAAATGAGCACGTTTGAAAACCCTGCTTATGATCTACTTGTATGAACATTGTGTATTCTTCCGCCTTATGTAAGACTAACATTGTCATGGATGTCATCATTTTATTCACGTGTCGGTCAAGTGAAACGGTGAAATTATTAGAAAAGTGAATATTTTACAAATCTGCTTATTTTTATACTTCGATGCATCGAAGAAAAAAAAAGAGCATGAGAAAGAAATAATTTAAATTAACGGAATTGGTTACCTATCACTTTTTATTCGACGTTGAGTTTCGGAACTACTTTCCCATCTATCGTTACCAACTTAACTGGGCGCATCTCACTCAGGAAGCCCGTTAAAATAATATGCAGGCGGGAGCAGCGACTTTTTTCTGGGTTTGATTTCGAAAGTGGTCACTTTATCGTGAACAACTGCGTCCAGTGTTATTTTCCAGTGACTGCTGCCACAGCAAGGTGAGACTTACGGCCGTAATAGTACTGGTCTACTGTCTTGAGCCAGCCCACGTCGTCATGAGAGTGAGGCACGATGTGTATGTTCACCATCCCAGCCTTCAGGTTGCACGCCTGGAAACAAACAACCGACAATCACTCAAGCAACCCAATACTCTGGAAAATCCACTCAAAATAGCACACAGTTCAAATAATATATAAAGAATAAAACAATGGACAGACAGTTATGAATCGTGTCAAAGATGAACCCAGGGAAATTTATAACCGAATAGAGAAGAATAAATCGTTTCCTCCTTCCAAAAATTAAAAATAATACCGTTTTTTTTCTAACGAACTAAGGTTATTCAATACATTCTCAGTCTGATTTCTCAGTGAAAATAGTAAACATTAACTGTAAATATATTATATAATCAATTTTAATAAAACTTTATTAGGTAGACTTTATTATTGTTTTACATATTAAGTTTACCACGGCAAAAGTCCTGCTACTGAATGTTATGCAGAAAGAGGGTAAATATTTATGGAAAACCTAGAAATACAGTGACCAACAGTTGAGTAAGAATCAATTACAAAAACTTTAATAAATAAAAAGTATTCAAATATCTTAAAACATTTATTAGTTTTAATTATCCTCAAATATTTGAAAAAAAATTTATTTATATAAGATTTAAATTTTCTAATTTTTAAAATTAATATAAATTCAATTATTACTCCACGTATGACAGACTTCGTAATTGATGTTTTTAAACAAAGTCAAGATAACGTTAGCTGATACGTTCATGCTTTAATATTTTATTACTGTAAGGTTAAAAAAATTTGTGTAAAAATAGAATAAATGAAATTTCCCCCAAAAAAATTGTAATGCGGATTTTGATGCGAGGTTTTATTATAAATTATATTTAGCTCGTTAATATATTAGAACTTCAATGTCGAAATTACGTAAACGTTACAGCACTTCATTATAATACTGTTCATTCTTTGCGAAAAGACCTTCGCGTGTTACTGATTGTAAGATGAATATAATTACTAGTGACGATTTTTGTAAAACTGTTGAAGGAAATATTTTCAATGTTGTTTTAATAAGTAAAACACATATAACTTTCCAGTAGCAACATACGTTGGGCCAACGGTCGGAAATTGTTTGGTAAAGGTTGGAAATACGTTGTGATGGAATATATACCTTGGGCCAACAGTTATCATTTGGTTAGCAAGGATGGAAATAGGTTGTGTAGGAATACTAACATAGAATTGACATGGGGCCAAAATTATTTTCCTACCGAAATCCAACTTTATAAATTTTATGAGAATAATATTAAAACATGCAATTAGATACAAATATTAACACACAAATTAAAATAAATAGTTAAAGTATAGATTATTGTGATTTTTTATTCGTTGGTGGAGTGATGGACAAATGTCAGAAAGACAACGGTTGGTTACTAGCAAATATGAATTTAATGGGCCAACGTTATTTAACAACCGAACTTCCACTTAATAAATTTAATAAGAATAATGCTCAACATACAATAACATACACGTAGTAACATATTACCTAAAAGAAAACTGTTAAAAATATATTGTGATTTTTTATTCTTTAATAGAGTGATGGACAAATGTTTGAAAGACAAAAGTTGGTCATTTTGCAAGTACCCCAGCCTCAAAATACGTTGGAGTTGGAGCAATGGTTGGACTTTGGTTGGGATGGGTAACTGAACGTTAGGTTTGAACACGAATATTAAAACAATAAAACAACTTTGGCCCAACGTAATATGTCAACGAAAAATTTCTACCGTGGACATTTTGTGAGATTACTTAGCACTCTCTAGAAAATGATGTCATTAAATCAGAAAAAGCCAGAACATGCTGCAAGTATAACTATTTTATACCTGAAAATGGTTGGTAAATGGTTAGTAACAAGCTGGGATACATACTGTTGGTAAATTGTATGTTTTCTTCTGTTGGACTTTTGTTGTTCAACCAACATATAATGTCAAATTATGAAAAAAATATTTCTTAATAAAAACAGTGCCCCATTCCTTTACGTTAAATTATATAAGGGTTTTTCAGGATGCGAGATATTTTTCTAAGATATATGTTTAGTTGGTTATATGCAGTTTCAATGTTGGAAACTCAATGGTTGTTTTTGGTATGGTATTTAATGTTGGGCCAACATTCTGTAATGAACATTATGCCAAAACGTTACCGCCATGCATATTTTGTGAGGTAGCTCAAGAAAATGTTATCACTAAATAAATAAAAAAGCAAATACATACTGCAAGTCCTCGGTAGCAACATATGTAGGGCCAACGTTGGGAAATGTTGAAAAATGTCGTGTAGGAATCCAACATATATTAGATTTTGGGCCAACGTTGTTTGCCCACAAATCGAACCTAATACATTTAATGTAAATTATGTTAAAACATACAATGAAATACATATATAAGAAATAATTTATAAAACTGTTAAAATAGAAAATGTGTTATTTTTAATGTGTTGGTGGAACATCGGATAAACTTGTAAAAAACAATGATTGGTGTTTTGTAAATGTGTGTGCGTTGGGTCAACATTGTTTTCCAACCAAAAACCAACCTAATCTTCCCAGTACCAACCTACGTTGGCACTTCGTTGGAAAGGTTGGATATATGTTGGATTGGAGCACACGCATTAATTCAACGTTGGCTCAACGGAAAATGCCAATAAAAGTATCCTACCACGAAAATGTTACGAGATTACTTAGCACAATCCAGTTAATGATGTAACTACCTAAATCAGAAAATGGCATAATCTATTGCAACTGTAATTTTAAATCGTTGATTTTTTGTTGGTAACATGTGTGTAATTTTCTGTTTTACGAATGTTGGGCAACAAACTTTTATTGCAAAGCTACAGAACAACCTCTTTGAATTAAAACAGTGCCACTTTCTTGTATTTGTAGAATATGAAGGTTTTTCATCCCCTGAGATATTTCGCTTTAAAATATGATTGATTGCTATTATTTCATGTCAATGTTGGGAACACAACATTTAGTAATTGAGACTAATTGTTACGTTGTGCCAACATTGTGTAACAAACATTATGCCAACAATGATCATTACCATATTTCGAATGAAACAATACTAATTTTGAAAGATATTTTAAAAGCAACATATTTAGCTCACAAACAACGTCTTATTTAAAAGTGGCTTCGTTGGTGATATGGTGGTTACTTGTCGGAAAACATACCATCGGCATTTGGTATGTAAATTTCTGTTGGGCCAACATTGTATAACCAACGTTATGACAACAAAGGACATTGCCATGTATATGATGAAATAACACTATATTTTCGTACGATTGTTTAAAGACCATCTTTTTAACACACAAACCATGTCTTATGTAATATTTGCCTCATTGTTTATGTCTTGTTTACTTGTCGGAAAACATACTATCGGCATTTTGTACGTGTTTTATACCTTTTTTTGGCCAACATTGTACAACTAACATAAATACACTAATATAAAATAATTGTTTAAATATCAAAAATATTATTTTTCACAAATTACAACGAATTACCAAATGAAAATTTGCATTCATTGTTCCTCATGTATTTAGACAATGTTGTGAACATAACAGTTGGTGACTGGTTATTTTTGATATTTTGAGACATTATTGCATTGCAGACATTATGCCATCATAAAATATTATTTTATCTAAAAAAAAAAACTATATATAATTACTTTTATTTACTTAATAGTTCAAGTTATTTTAGCACAGAACCCCTTTAAAATAAACTCGCTGTCTTTGGTTGCATATTCGTCATTAGTTGGAATAAAGACACACACACACGCATATATATATATATATATATATATATATATATATATATATATATATATATATATATATATATATATATATATATATATATATATATATATATATATACATAAGAATATATGGTAGGTATTAAATTTAATTTCAGAATAGTAAAACCTGATTTAAATACATACAACGATAAGAAGTTATAGCAGTTTAGTGGATAACATGGCGGATTCCTAATCCAAAAGGTGCGCTTTCGGATCCGATATCTACCAATGGAATTTTTCGATCGTAATGTGAAGTGGGACGTTATTAAAAGTAATAGGGATTACATATTTTTAAAATTATTTTGTTAATCGGTAAAATTTATTTAAAACACTGGTGACCACCGTTGACAGAACGTTGTTTCTCGGTTTGGTATTATGTATGCAATAACACGTTTGTAGCCCAAACATTGCCAACTGTGGGCAAATGACTACGTGAATGCCTTTCTGAAATAGAAAGACACTACTCTTAGCAGTTTGCACACAATCATAACATTATGTTGGCCAACTTGGTGTTTCAGTTGGCAACCAACATAAAAGTCATGTTGGGCCAAAGTAAACCCGAGGGACATTTCGGCATTGGGACAATGTAATATGCCAACACTGGCTCAACAGTATATCCAAATGATGGTGCATTTTTGGCCCAACCAAATTTTGCTACTGGTGGGCCAAAATAAGATTATCAGTCGGCATCGTTTATGTAACACAATAATTCCCAAGTTATATCCAATTGTGAAAAGCGGTAAAAAATAAATATAATGTTGGTGTTCTGTTGGAAATGCGTTCTATTTTGGTTGGCAGCCATCTGAAATCATAATGTTGGATCAGTCTAGAAAATAAAATGTTGGTGTTTAGTTGGAAACATGTTCTATTTTGGCTGGCGTCCAACTGAAAACATAACGTTGGGCCAACGTAGGCCCGAGTGTCATTTTGATGTCAGACCAACGTAATTTTTCCAATGTTGGCCCAACCTTGGATCAAATATTTGGCTTACGTTGGCCCAACCAAAAGTTGTTCCTGGGGTTTAGATGTTTTGAGAGAAATTGTAACAAATAAGCTAATTAAATGTTCCATTTTTATATTTAGACAAAATTAGAAATATATATATTCCAAATTAAATGTATTATACTTTAATATACTTTTTGTTATTAGGTAGCTATTGATAACTGTCTTATATTTATTGACAATAATATAAAATTATTGGATTTGTGTGAAAATTATTAGAGTAAACGTATTATTCTGAATTATATGTGTATTGTTAAAATTCAGTCATATTTTAAATAAACTTTACAACACTAGCAAATAAGTTTTTTTCATTATATCATTGAGTATGTAAAAATTTTAAGTAACAGCTATTGATTTTATCTATAATATTCATTACAATGAATTATTTGTTTCACTTAAAAATGTTTTAAATACAATATATTATTAATTAATTATAAACAACGATAGAATTACATAATAATATTTCTTTCGTAATATCTTATATGAAATGCAAAATTTGTAATGCATTTGAACATTTTTTACAACACGAGTTTTCTTATCTTTATTTTTTTTTCTGCTTAAAAATGTCGTCTAAATTGTATCTTTTAACACAGGTCCTATATCTATTTGTTGAATTCTTACATATTAATAAAATGAATTATTTTTAAATAGTACAATTTAAGCCACACATTAGGGTATTTTTATATGTGTTCATCCCTCTTTCACGATGTTAAATTTCTTGCTTATTAGTATTTGGTAATGTAGGGTAGCGGCCCGCGCGGGGCAAGAGTCCTGCGACAACGTAGTTCTCGCAGTCGTCGTTACATAGCATCAACGTTCATATTGGGAATTTTCGAAATGCTTGCCACACACTGGGCACGCCATGAATGGAAGTGCCGTCTCAACTATCTGTTTGGAGTGAAGTTTGACGTAATTTCTTTGTATTAAGAAGTGCTTACTGAGCTGCAACGAATCAATGTTGTCGAAGAATATGTACATTTACGTAAAATGTATATTTTTTGCTTGTATTCATGTGAGGGTGTAATTCTAATCAAGCATCTGTGAAATGTGGTTGACGAATGACATTTTTCTGGTTTGTTGGGGCATGTTTCCTGGGGCAACAGTCCACACAAACGATTGTGCGGACTCTTGCGCACAATACCAAACATTATTAAAACCGTTTAAACCTTTCTTAGTATGCACAGAACTTATATAATTTAATTGTTTTACAGAAATAAAAGTTAGATACGTGTCATATTATAAGTAAAATCAAATACCGTGGTTTGCAGAAGGAAACAAAGATGATCGTTAAATCAAAATTATCAACCTAGAAGTAGTCTTTTGGCAACAGTTTTCTACGACAAAAGTAAGGAATCAGTAATATGATTATGTCACATTTTGTGAAACAGTACACCAACCTGAAAGCTTATTATGAAAATGATTGTAGTAAATGGATGTCAGCACATCCTGGTAGATACAAAACGCAATTTAAAATTGCTAATTTTTACCACTGGCTTATGAAAGGCAGCTACGATTGGACTTGCAGCCAAAGGCTTTCAAGTATGTGGCAATCTGCCAATGTATCCTGTTATTTTCTCTGAATTTGACTGCCTTCCATCTGGAATTACTGGAAAGCCTCTCCCAAATAATAATAACATTCAACCGTGTCCTGTTGGTGACAGTACTAATAATATGTGTGCATAAGTACAGCTTACTTCTATTTCACAGCACATTTCAAAATTTGAGGAAACCAGTGTCACAAATGTTCCGGTTAGGCCTACTGAAAGTAGCCATGAGAATGTTTGCAAAGAGTTTGCTACAGGTAGCTCTACTGACGTCATCTCTGATGCTTGTCTTAGGAATGTGCCCACGCCTGTGCTCGGCGGAAAAACATTTGTGAATGGCAAATGGGGAGGTTATTAGGAGTAACTTGGTCTTACCCTTAAACTTCAAGATTGTTAGTTTTTCATGGATGTTCCCATTTTGAGTGTTTGCAGGCCTTAGTCGTGGTATGGTTTTTATGGCAAGCTAGGGCGTCAGTTAATCTAGACGACTATTATCTATATATTGGCTTTGCACCAAATATCTGGATCACCCTTCAGGTTGAAGTCTTTCCTGAGATTTTTTTCATCTATGCACGACACAAAAAAATAATTTCCCCCAGGACCTTAATATTCGGTTGGATCAGTTGAATAAAGAGTTTAGTGGTGTCATCAGTCCCGAAATAGGGAAATGCGATGTTCTCCCATACAAATTGTTCCTTTCGGACGATGTTCCGGTACGTGATCGCCATTTTAAATGTCCTCCGCCTAAGTCGCAGGCTTAGAGGAATAATTTATATATTGTTAGAAGCAAGTGTTATAGTTCCTTCAAATTCCGACTATTGTTCAGCAGGCTTTCTAGTGCGCAAGAATGGCAGTGACAAATATCCTTTGGTTGTCAATCACTATTTAATAAATTAAAAAATTCGTAAGGATCCATTTCCGTTGCCCACAATTGATTTTGCTCGTCAGCATTTAGGTAAAACCTGTGTGTTTTCTATTTTGGATTTAAATAATAGTTTTCATCAATGATTGTTAGACCCTTCTTGCAGAAAGTACACCACCTTTAGCACACCTTGGAGTCAGTTTGAGTTTATTTGCGTTTACGTGCATTCCCATGGGCTCAAACTTAAGGAGTCAAGCCTTGTCCAGTGTCTTGTATTTTGTGTTATCTGAATTTAAATGCAAGTTTTTATTTAATTATATGGACGATTTCAAGTTTCATCTTTCAGTTCTGCGCCAAGTTTTTGTAAAAATTTGCGAGGTTGGATTGACGGTTAATGCCTTGGGTTCTAGTAAGGTCAGATTTTTAGGCTATTTACTCTGTGAATGCCGACTAATGATTTATCCAGATCATGTCGCTCCTATTTTGAATTTCCTTCGCCCGAAAACTTAAAAGGCAGTACAGAAACTTTTAGGAATTTTAGGTTACTATTCCAGGTTCATTGAGCATTTTTCAGGATTGGAAGCGCCCTTAAATTTATTAAAGAAGAAGGTAGTATAGTTTGTTTGTTGCCAGAAGCAAAAGTTGGCATTCTCTGTTTTAAAGCTGAAGCTGTCCCCCACCCCCCCCCCCCTTCTGGTGTTGCATTTACTGGATTTTTCCCGTCGGTTCATCGTGTAGGTCGACGCATCGTCAGTCAGCTTAGACGCTGTACTGAGTCAAAAGACGGATTTAGGTCTGGTTCCTATTGCTTTTGCCAGTCACAGTCTTACCGAATTGGAACATAAACTTGAAATCTACAAGAACCAGACATTGGCCTGTATTTATGGTTTAGAAATGTTCGTTTCGTGCATTTGACACAATGAGTGTGATTTATATACAATCAGGCTCTTAGCTGGGTTGTGAACCATCCACAGCAGTTAGGAAAACTAGCTCGATGGGTTTTGCACTAATCACGTTTTTAGTTTCAAAGTATTTCACATTCATGGCTCCGACAACATTCAGGGATGCATGATCCCATAGACTTTGAGAAGGTAAATAATCGTGATTCTGGGGCATCTTTGAACATTATACAGAGTTTTCCCCGAACTTTTTTTACTCTCTGTCAGGCTTGGGATATCGATGCTCTGTGTGCTGAAGCGAGAAACGTCGTCTTGCGGAGCAGCAACCAACAATCGGACCCGTCTGGGTCAATAGTCAAAGGCGCGGAGGCGAAGCGGCTGAACAATATACACTGCCGTACAATAAAAATAGCAACCACAGAAGTATCGAACGGATATTACTGAAAATTTATAGAGTAAGTGAAACATATGAGTAATACACATGATCACGAAAATGGAGCAGCAAGCCAAATTCCGCCGAGTCATTGCGCCGTCTGCTTCGACGTCGTTATAATTGTGAGTGCCCTGTTTGTCAGTGGTCAGTGGCTCGTGCTCGGACCCCCTCCCTTGTTCACCTTCTACACCATTTTCCCTCCTTTCCCTCCCCCCACGCGTGCGCCTTAGTTGTGCTTAGTGGCAATAGTTTATTTAGGGCCTTGCGCGGCCGAGGTTCGGGCATATTCTATTCTGCTGCCATCTTTACTGCTGATACTTCTGCTCATTTTGTCTGCCCAGATTCAGCCTGCCTGCACTTCAATTCAATGGGAATTATGACAACTTGATTTAGTCATTAACACTGAGCAATGAGTTGAATTTGCGGTGAGTCGTGGAAAACATAACGTTTCTGTGTTTGCGGTAAGATTTTAACTGTTTTGTTAGTTTTGTGTGGCATATGTGTGTAGTTGCTTGGGTATGCAGTAGTTGCTATCCATTTAAAAATTTGGTTTCGGTTGCAGTTCTAAATTATGTTTGGCTGTAACTATGTTGTCGCGTCTCTTGTGCCTCTTGTTTTTAATGTGTCGTGATTGTCTTTGTTTGCCGCCCAAATGTAATTGAAGTTTCTGGTAATTTTCCGTTTCCACGACTCATTCGTAAGGGCATCTTTGTATGGTTCGAAGTGTTGCATTTTAAAGGTAGGAGCGCTCTAATGGGACACATAGACTGCCTCCCACCATAATTTTATTTGTAAGTTTTAATATATTTTTATAGGATTGGAGACTTTACTGGACCGTGGGTGGCAGCCCTCCTTCCTTAGCTACGTATATTAATTATAGAAGCTCAGAAAGAATTGCTTTGAAAGAAGAATGAATAATTGTATTTTAAATAATTTTACATTATTACATATATTTTATATATCCACGGGAGCCAGTATTAAATAAATTTTGTGTTGGTGCTCCAAGGGTAACATTTTATATTGTCACGTGATTGAAAGTTTGGTATTTTAAATACTATCGGTATCTTTTAAATGTATCTTTATGCCTTTTGCTAATGTGTTCTTTTCTTCAGTATTATTGTACACAAATATCATTAAAGGGCGTTAAATTTTTACCTGTCTTAAGTGAATCATTTGTGATATGTCACATCAATTCAATAGTGAGTCGGACCCCCTCACACTGCGACACATATCCTGCAACACATACTGGCATGAAGTCCAGCAGATGCTAGATGTCCTAAGGCAGATGGGCCCACAATTGTTGACTGCCTGTTCCAAATCCCGGATACTGTGGCACGATAGCAGCTGCCGTTTCAACTGGTCCCAAGCTTGCTGGATTGGAAACTTGTCAGGGGAACTGGAAGACTATGGTAGTGTTTGGACATGAAGGAATCAGTCCTGGGCGACCCGTCCCATGCTAGATCGTATGTTTTCCTGCTGGAATTTACCACCGTGAACCCCGCCCAGAAATAGGAGCAGATGGGGGCGTTATATCTCATCAACATACCGCTAGGCCTGCAATGTTCCACATAACACGATGAGAGTGGAGCAGCTTCCGTAGGCTATGGCTCCCCAGGTCATAATGCCTGCCATGGGGGAAGTGTGCTGCTCGATAGTGAGATTTAGACGGTAGCATTCATTAGGGACCTCCACGCCCGGGCCGACCTCCCGTGGCGCAGTCGGTTGGTGCGCCATCGATCTAGGGTGCGGGAGCCTCTGGGTTCGAATCCCGGGTAAGGCATGGGTGGTAACCTAAGTTAGGTTATAAGTTAGTCTTTAAGTCGTCCCCTGATAAGCTTTCAAGCACAAAACCAGGGGAAGTAAAATAATAAAAAAAACTTTACAATACAAAAATCCACACCCGGTCAAGATTATCATCAGTCCCCACAACGAAGCGGCACTTGTCATATACATTGCTCTGGCCTAGCACCACTGCAAACCGAGACGATACTCGATACTGTTGCAGCGTTAACGACAGCATACATAATTGGTACTGGGATCACAGATTCGCTTCCGCGACACTGTACAGTATCTTGGCCATGGGATCCTTTCCCCGCACCTGGAGCACAATCCGTCAAGCCTCTCGTCTGGTAGTCGTTCATCGTGACACAACTCTCAACATGGTGAGCTATACTGCGTGTGACCACCCTGCAGCCTGATTACTAGTCCTCTCTCCAAGTCCATCATTTGCGTCTTGCTGGCATTCTTCTTCATTCTGCGAGTTTCGTTTGGTTTCTCTCGCCATAATGCGGCTTCGGCTATAAGCCATTCTCTACTACCGCTGGCCGTTGCTTGCAGTGCCACTCTGTGATCTGCAGTCAAATACAAATGCACCAACATGTGCACGCCAGCCCCTACTCCTTCTATTTAAATTATTTCGTGTTCGTCGTATGGTTTCTTCGTGAAGGGTTATTTTCATTGTCTAGTGGTGTATTTTCACATTTTTACGATTTGTATCACTAGTTATTCTTAGGAATATATATTTCATATCATATGACTATTCATTTTTAAAAAAAATTATATATTAGCGATATGTTTTATCATATCACATGTTTCTCATATTTTAATTATTATTTTATTTACATCTCTGTGTCTGCACGATATAAAGTTCCTATAATTATATATTAGTTGTATATCACTATTTTATCTTAATTTTGAAATTTTAGTTCTATTTATATATTAACTTGTTTTAACAACTTTTATTTATAACGAACCTTTAAAATGTAATACCTATTAAATGAAACCAAAAAGTTTCCACTTAAGAAGTTTTCCTGCTTAACAAGTTGAATAATTTTGCACCTTGTCTATACGCACATGTGTGATTTGATACTTTTCATAAGTGTTCCTGCTTAATAAGCATAATTTTTTCAGTCCCTTCAAACACGTCTTGATAGAGTTTTACTGTATTTGTTTCAGTAATATTAAATAATTTGAATACCAATCCCTGCTTTTTATTTCAAATGCCTCAATTTCAATAAATCACTTATCATAACCGATATCCATATAACAATACCACTAGCTTACTTGTTTTTTTTTTTTTTTTTTTTTACTACGGTATTATACCTTTCATTATTTATTTAACTATTTACATTAGTACTTATTGTTTTTCTCAGACTTTAATGGGTTTCGTTTGCTGCAATTGAAAATAAACAATTTCACTTCGTTTCTGTAATTGATGACTTCAAAAAAATTTCAGAACCGGATAGTTGCTTGTAACTCCACTTGGAGTTCGTTGCAACGATAGGAAGTTAGTCTCACCTCAAAGCCGCACGTCTGCTGGTTGGTGTTTTCCGCCGCTTGGAGCGCTGTTGCATGCAGGACGGTCATTGCTGCCACCACGAGCCACACGAGTCGTCCCAGCTCAGGACTCATCTTCGTTAACTACACTGTCTCGCAGTTAACCAGACTTGCGACGGACTGTCTAAATGGAACAAAACCCGATAAGTCTGGCATATCATCTAATAAATGGCTTTTGAGATAAAAATCTACAAGAGGCAGGCATATCGTAATGGTATCATTATTATCAATTGTAGTTGCACAGTTTTTTAATTTGTTTACTTTCGTGCGAGATACAGAACGCTGTAAAATTTTGTTTTATCTTTGGGCTTCTTGCCTGCGCAACACACACTATATTATTGTCCATTTCATGTAAGTGGGGTGAATTTTGACAGTTCTAGAAAAGTCGCACCGGTCACAATGTATCATTCCGCCGCAGCTGTTTTGTCACTGAAGGAAAAGACGTTTGTAAACAAATGTTTTGAGTCCAATGCACACTTGCATTTTCCTGCTTCCTCGTGTTCCATGTAATGGCAGGCACTGAAAATCTGTCGGTAGCTAACTTCCGTCCAGTAATTAATGTAGGATATTATAGCTAGGTTGACATTCCAACTTGTTTTATTTTTTTAATTACCGAGTTAAGTTAGTTGGAGTTGTTTATTTATTTCGAGGGAAAAAGGAAACAGTGTTTAGCACGGAAGTGTGAGTGTGTGGGGGGGGGGGGGGCTTTAGTTTAACGTCTTTTCGTGAGACGACATTGTTTTCATGTTCTCACTAGTATGTAGCATTTTGAGTTGCATATTGTTTTGATGGAGCAATGGAAAATTTTGCTCGTATGGAAATAGCATTGAAATTTTTTAACTTTAACGAAAAATCAAAACGCGATACATACTTTGCTGTTCGTATTCGTGCAGATGAGGGAATTCACACACGCATGCACTTCGACCGAAGTTAACCTTACACTCGTTGAATTTACGATATAGACAAGTGAACAAATATTACTAACTCACTACCAAAGTGTGGAAAGTACGGATTTTTCAGGCCACGTGCATTTAAATAATTGTATTAAAAATTTACAAATACATTTTAAAACACGCAAAACTTACTGTTTGTAAAATTTGTAGTCTCTTGAACACGTGTTTTTTATGGCAATACTTGCCACGTTTACGTCACTAAAATCACGTTTGTTCGTCACTAGCATAAAATAATTTATTTGCAGAATAATTCAGAAAAATCAACACTGCGCACTTTTCCTGATACAAGCACACTTAAACTTATATGCGTAAATTATATTCATGTGAGCGTGTCACTTCATTGTGGGAGGCGGTAAGGAAAATGGCGGAAGGGAGGCGGTGAACACGTGCCGATAATGTTACATTTCACTCAAGAAAACGCACAACGGTACCTATTTGAAAAAAGCAACTAAAAGAAATAATTAACTACCGATTAAATATTCCGACACTACCAAAAAGATAGGTATTCGTATAATAAACACGATGAGAAAAATCACCCGCACAACGACCTTTCATCGGTCTGGAAACTGGAAACATAAACATGGCTAGCCATTGGCTGGAAACGTTTGCTGTTCGTACGTGTCGACATACGACATAAATTCTAAACATGTTTTTTTAAAGTCCACTCAGTAATAGCCAAGAAAATGTAATTTTGATTTTAAAACATTATTTAAACCATAAATGTTGTAAGTATAATTAAAATTTTAAATTACAACTTTTAGTTCTGAGTACTATTTTCTTCCAAAGCCATCATAAAAATAGCCAACTTAATAACACGGATCCCGCAGCAGTTCATCAGCTGATACAATACTGTACGAACGAGAGCATTTACGCTTTACATTGTATGTAGGTTGGTCATATTGTCTGTCAGATTTTACCCCACTTATATGAAATGGACAATACCACCTATCTGATACATTTTTTAAAATAAGAATTACCGTTAAGATATGTGACATTCAAGATATAAGCACTTATACTTCCTTTAAATGCAAATATATATTCAATGATGGTTATTTATACTGGCATTGCATGTTTGAAAATTGCATATTATAATAATCTTCGCAGTAAGCAAAAAATTCCGAGAGAGCGTTTGAACGCGACACATAAACCGCCAAAGCCGAAACTCGCGTCTGGCTACTTTTACGAGTTACTTGGACGTCAGTGATTTATATACAGTGTTTCCTGGCTAGGCGTTCAAGGCTGTTCACGGTAAAGTGAGCACTTTTAAACTCAACCTTAGAAAAAAAAAATTACTATCCCTACCTGCATATATTTTAACAGGCGAACAGAGTGGCATGCGCCCAGTAAGGTTGGAAACGGTGAATGGGAAGTATTTACATAGCTTGACGTTGAAAAAAAAAAACGTGTCAGATAACCATTTGTGATAACTTGAATTATTTATTTCACTTTCTGGTTTTTTAATTCATCGAAGTGTAAAAATGAGCAGGTTTGCACATTACTTTCATTTGTAATAATTTCACAGTTACACTTGACCGAAGCGTGAATAAAGTGACGAGGTCCATGGCAATGTTAATTTTGCATAGAGTGGAAGTAAAAATAAGGTGCATGCAAGTAGATCTTAGGCAGGGCTTCCAAAAGTGCTCATTTTACCGTGAACAGCCTATAACATTTTATATCAAGCGCATGTAACAAATGGCATGAAGAAGGAATTTTGTAAATCACAAGAAAATACTTACATGCATATGATAGAATAATTGTGCGAGTCAGATTATATTATATAATTTGTATTCAAAAGGTTTATGTTGGCTGAAAAAAATAAGTTACAAGCTTATTTGCTTTTTGTTACATGAAAGTTGTGTTTTTATGTAGGTCAGAAGGCAACTGGTGTCTGCTGCTGAACCACTGGAATCGAAAAAGTTAATTAAGCAAGATAAATTATTTAAATATTTTAAATGTATTAAATATGATTAAGCACTAAAATAACGTAAACCCAATTCTTGATAAACGTTGGTATAATTAAATTTCTCGGTTTTTTATACTTTACAAAGAACATAATTTTATAACCTTAGAAAAACTCGGGGACTTGGTGTAATTTTTTTTTAAATTTTAAGTTGGATGTTGGGACACAAATTTCTATTATTTTTAATACTGTGACCCTGCTGTCCATGCAAACAAAGGTAAATGTTAATTTCGCTAATACCTATATTTTTTATTGAAAATTTACTCAGCAACTGAGACAAAAAAATGTGTATAAGTTTGCAGCATATATAAAACACGGGTACATTAACTGAATTTCTGAAAAAAATTAATATAAAAAAACATTTCAAAGACTTTCTTAGGGGAAAAATCTGTTATGTTTAGTATTGTTTGACTTCTATTTTTATATATGCCACAAACGTTTCGCTATTCCAGATTCATAGATATATTTTTAAAAATAAGGTAATTTATGGGTTGCAATGGCTCAAAATAGTCCGTGGAAATAAATATGACCATATTTCGTATTTGTTTCACATTCGCATTTTGTTGATTTTTTTATTTTCCTCTCTGCATATAAAAAAAAACCGTTCTGAGAATCCAAACTTAACTCCGGAATATTATGTAAGAGGGAAACATTTTTAATTGTTGTGTGGGTTGTATTTGTAATTTTTGTGAGGGTCAGAAATGTGGTGAAACACTTAATTGTGACTAAGCTAGTACAGGGTGCTGGGACACACTGGCGAGAAAGTGACCCACCAGGGATTTAACCTGCAGAGAGGCAGAGAGGGTTGGACCATAGACTAAAGATGAGGTAGACCGATCTCGCTGGCTGCGCGCAACCAGTCAACTCCGTGTCCCAGCATTGAACTGCTTTTCTGCCAGCACGACTAGTGAAAACGGCGAGGATTGGATTTGAGGTTAGAACACTGAGTAGTAAGCAAGTGCTTTGAGGAGTATGTATATTTCCTCTGACCATTATGTAATGTAGTTTGATATGTTCAGATTGATGAGTAGAAAATAGAGAAGTTGGGCAAATTGGCCTTCGGCATCGAAACTCGGAGCTGTTAATACTCTGTCATTCCGGTCCCCCGGCGGCAATTTTTCCCTCGAAATTTCTCTTTTTCTCTCAAAATCTACTAAATTTGCCACAAAATTTTTACTTTTCTCTCCAAATTTCCATTTTTTCTTCATAAAAATGATCGATCTCCCCAAGCTGCAAAAATCAACCGCAGAAACGCAAGTTTTAGCTGATTTGGGGGGGGGGGGGTTGGTAGGCTTGCTTCTAGAGGAAAGATCAGCGGCGACCATATTGGTTTTATAGGCATAGGGTATGCGAAATCGATACAAGGGATCCAAGATCGGAGTCAGACCTAAACATCAGACATCTTGGTTCTGTCAACCATTTTAACCGCAGCGTTGAATATCGGTGACCTTGATCTCGACATTTTACCTTGACCCCGGTGACCTTTGACATTGACTTCAGTGACATTTAACCTCGAACAGAAAAAATTCCCAAAAATTCCAAAAAAAAAAAAAAAATGGCAAAAAAAGTTTCAAATAATCCCCAAATATTAAAAATATATATATATTTTAAAATATATTTTAAAAATTATAAAATTAAAGTCACAATTGTTTCGGTTTGGGAGTACGAGGGACTCGAACCAACCAGTCGCCATGTTATAGCATCACCCAGTCACCATGTTGGACCCAGGTAACCATGACCTTGACTTTCGAAGACCTTCAAAACAAAAACTAAAGAAAAAATAAAAAATAAAATTAATACAACTATAACAAAATATTTAAAGAATGTATAAAATAAACTTACATTTCCGTCCATAATAGTTACACTTACAATCAGGGAACACCTATATGTAGCTATTTTATTCATAGTTCGCATCTAATGAATTTTGGAACTATTTTATTTAAAAAGTTTCAGCTATCGTATACTTCATCAAAGTAACCAAAATATTTTTAGAACTAGTTATATACAATTTCAATGAACTAATATTAATGTTAATAATATCTGATAATTCTTTTTTTCAATTATAATAACGTTATATTAATAACATTTTATTTAAATATTTATTACCAATAAATTAGATACCTTCATTAATTGATAACAGCGAAAATTAATCACTTCTTAAAATTCAACAATATTTCGATTACTTAATCAAATTCTTAAAAAAATCATACACTTACAAATGGCGGATTTGAAATTACCATCATATAACTTAAAAATTTAATAAAAATGAGATGTAAATTTACTATACAATATTTCGGCAGTAAATCATAGGGATATTTCAGACTTTGAAAATAATTATACTACTGAAAAAATTAAACATGTATGACATCAAAATTGCAAATACTAATGTTATTTCAAATTGCAAATATTAATTGCACTTCAGCATATGCAATATTAATGAAGTATGAAGAATTTACAATTCTGGAATCCTGTATTACTACAAATTTTTAACAAAAACACATTTCAGGTTTCAAAATTCGATTGTTTGTTACATTTTTGTAAAGTAGCTTCTAACACCATATTTAATAACATGTATCTTTAAATAAGACATGGTATGGGATATTCAGTATCTTTTAATAAAACTGATATCGAAATATGGGGGTACTGGAGCTGAATAAAATTCTATATACACTGTAAATTGTCTGCGCATTGCAAAATTATTATTTCTATATATAGGAAAATATTTATTCAGAGAATTTTATATTTGTTCTCTCTAGTAAGCTATAATTCGCTATTAGTCTTAACAAAAATTATAATTTTCCAGCCAAATTTGGTACATTGTCATAACATTAATGTAAAAATGCTTGTTTTATTCATTATTGCAATAAGTGAACAAAAATGGATATTAGGGAATGTAAAATATGTTGGTAATAAAAATATTCACAAACAATTTAAATGATTTCCCCTTCAAGTATTTACCATAGAAAAAATCTGAAGAATGCAAATAATCTTTTGAAGAATATTCAAAAATAATTATGCTACTAAAAGGAAAGTAAAAAAAAAAAAATTGTGTACGTTAGAAATATATTTGTAAAATTTATTAAAATAAATAATATAATGTTGAATCCCACAAAACAATAAAAATGTAGGTTTTTATTTACTTTCTATACATTACAACAAAATTAATTATTTCAATCTAACTAATTCCTCCAAAAAAAGAGAAGCAAATATTCTCATATTCGCACAAATATTTGTGGAAAGGAATACATAAAAAAATATATATCATGCTAACAAAAGTCACCATTGAATGAACAAGAATAGTATTTTAAAATAAAATTGATTCAATTCTTGTACAGTATTTAGCTTGCCAATTTATAAAAATACGTTAGCCATATATATTTTTGCATATGTGTACCTAACTTAATTTAATCAATATATATTTCTTCATATTAACACATGAATTTTTATTATTAAACTGTTTAGTTGCACATATCAGCTAATTTACATTATCTTTGAGAATTGTATTTTAAACCCACTTTTAGATTTATAACACTATAATTTTTATATTATATGTAATTATTTTTAATTTAATTTCACAAATATTAACAATCATAAAATTATCAATTTGATTTTTCCCAATTTTATTAGAGTAGAAATATTTTTTATAAGTGTAGGTATTTTTTGTATAAAGTAAGAACCCTTTTTAATTGTGTATTTTTACTAACTTGTATTTATGTTATGAATTTTAAATTTTTTAAGAATTGCATTCGTTTATGTCAAATTTCTTAGTATTTCAATGAATTAAATTTTTGTTTTTAAATAAGGATGAATTTCATAACTGGGGAAAGTGAAACAAATACGGATGAAAACCATTATAAAGTGTAAGAACATAAATTTTTTAATAAAGGTGACATTTGCTGAAAAATAGGACAAACATATGCCAAGGAGTTGATTTATATCAAATTAAATTCATAATATTAAACATAAATTTATTACTATGTTTATAAATTTTATTTTAAATTATTATTAACATATTACATTATAACCTTGCCTTCAAAGTAATATCGAAAACTTGTCGATAAATGGCAAACAATGTTAAAAATACCTCTTGTAATTGTTGGAATCTAGAAAATTTTATGTTTCTATGTAACTGATTATACAATGAAATGTGATAATAATTGCAAGGTTAGTAATTGCTCTTTAAAAATACTTTTTAAACACAATATTTAACAATTACATAAATTATCATTTTATAGAAATCTCTTAAGTCTGTTAGCATGCATGAATGTAGCTGAAGGATTTCAGACAGAAGAAAGTTTGTTTAGTTTATTGAAATTTTAATAATACTCTATCATTCGTGATTCAATAAAATCTGTTATGAGATTCGTCATATATCAAAGGGTCAAACGAAATTTGAATTAATGTTACAAATGAATACCATTTGAATTTTTTATTCTATTGAAGCCATATTATGTCTCATAGAACAAGATTCAAAGCAGTAACCAAAAACCAACACAGAGATGAAGAAAGCAATAAAATTAAACAAAAAATATTTCAGGCTAATGATGATAATAAATAGTTTTCTTTTGATAAAAAAACCAAATATACTCACAAAGTGGAAAAAATTTAAATGGAACATCATGAATGTTTTTATTTTAATAATAATAAATATTATTGATATATGACAATCGCCTGTTCACAATAATAAATAAATGGAACTATTATGAGTCAAAATATCCATTAGTTGTTCAGGACAAGTTTAGTGTGTTTATTAAATTACTAATAGTTCCAACTGGGACATAAATATCGGGAGCATGTATTTAAAAATTTTCATATTGAAGATATTTTCCTAAATGTTGTGGATTTATTTTTAACATTGCCCATGGCACATAAAATGTTTTTCTTATGTCTAAAGGCATAAATGAATCAGTCTACATCATTGATAACAGTAGTGGCATGTGTTTAATGAAAACTTGGAAACAGCTATTAGTTTCCAATGGAAGGAAAATCTCTGATAAGAAAGACAATATTTTGTCATTTCCGTCGGATTGCGGCCAAGATGGATTCCGTTGATGTTATTGCTCTGTAGTACTACTGGGTTAGTGGCCACTACCTTGTTAATTTCTGGTGCCATATTCTTTATGAGCCTGTGATTAATAGTGCATCTAATTTAATTGACTACTTCTTTTGACCCCGAGTTAGATATAAAAAAAATTCCAAAATATATCCTTGCCAAAATAAAATAAGAGTTGTGAAATATAATACATAAATAATAACATTTCTTACAGATACAGAACTTAAATCCTTGTATATCATTGGCAAAAATGCATCACTACAGACGTACGCAATTTGGAAAGATGCAGCTGTATTTATTCCATTCCGCAATTAATTTTCTGTATGAGATAAGAAAATGACCATTTATTTCCTAGCAGCATTATATTTTCTATGTCGAACATGCCCTTTGCAGATAGATCGCAATGTTTCTTAGATATAGTACTTTTTCAAAGGGAAAATTGGCTGGTCCCTTATCCCAAATATTTTTGCATCTTTGGATATCGATAGCCACGAAAACCAAGAAATATACTACAATTACTATGGCATTTGTTTCTTTATGTTCTAGAACATGAAAATAACCACAGTTTGCAACAAATATGTTTGAAAAACCACGCAACTCATTAGGTTTTGTGGTGAATGTGTTAAGCATATAAGCGGTTCTGTTTTCACGCACAAACTACGTTCTATTAACTAAGTGAGGTGTGTTAAAATCCTGCGAATAAATGTTCTGATAGCAACTACGCAAAGCTACAAACATAAAGAGTTGCAACTGCGCAGCGATTGAGTTAGGCATAATATCGGGAGTGAAAAGGCACAAGCGTGAATGAAAGCAGGTGTGTATACGCCACAGAAGCAAGTATACAAAAAAGCAAATGGCCTGCATTTCAAAACCAACTCTTTAGCTCTAATATTTCTCAGAAGATAGATCGCCATTCTAAACACTGCCTAAGTGTATTTTTCGAAGACAATTCCTTTCCGAATCACATATGATGTTCCTATTTTATATACATCTTTAAACACTCCTAATAGCGAGACATAAGGTTATTTCAAATTTAAATAATATAAAATATTCAAATATTTAAATAATTAAAATATGCATAAGTAATTGTTGTGCATATGCGATGGATTATAAAAATCAAGAGGTTTCTTCTACATCCATGAGTGATTTTACAATTTCTCTGAATTAACTGAGAAAGTTGGGAGGAGTGAATCAATGCTGTGTGTGGTAATAGACGAATTATCGAAGTATAGTGAAATCAGTTAAGCTCGACAGATGCACCTGAATAAGGTGAAACTTGTTGACATTACAGATAAATATTAGTTGGCTATAGATACTTCTAGTAGCCACATGGTTTTAGTTAGTTTTTACAAAATATATTCGCCCCTGGAATGAGAACTAATTAGAATTACATACTTGTATTCAATAACTTCTGTTGGTAAATTTAAATATTATTTTACTTGGTATGTTCCAAACTTGTCGATGATTTTCTGTGAAAATGTCTGGATTTCGAAATCTGTGTGAAGGTTGACGGAAATCTAAATTGGCTACAGTCCAAGTATAATGACATAGTAACAATTAAATACTGTTTATAGTGGTGGTAGTTTAAGTTGAATAACAGAGCAGTAAACACAGACCTGAACGTCATAAAAGTTAAATGACAAAAGTAATATCAAAGAAAGCTGAGAAATTATTCATAAATTACATCCTCAATCTTAATTTCTAAGCCGTTATACTGTTTGTCCTATTGTAATATTGCTTGCATAACGATTCTATGTAATGCTTGTCCTCTTTATTTCAGGTGCTTGTTTGAGTTTCATCATGCCACGTCCGAGGTCATGTGCTGCCGACATTGACACAGTATTACAAACGATAAGGAGATTCAAAGAACAAATAGTGAATGAAGATGGTAGCATTGCTAAGAAAAATAGTGGTGTGTGGACTAATATATCAGAATCGCTGAATTACGATATATCCAGCAATTATGCTTACACTATCGTTAAAATGAATAGATACAATGTTCATGATATTTTTAATTTACCATCAAAAGTGACTGAACCACATTTAGACCAGGAAGGTGGATATTTTCGTGCAGAATCAGACCAAGATGGGGATTTTTTTGTCTGAAAATTCCACTAGAGTAGATATGAATGACCAGCAATTTGTTGTAACTCTTTCTCCAGAAGAGTGGTCAAGGATGAAGCCAGAAGAACTCATGTACAAATGTGTGGATAAAGATAAACCCAACAGGAGGAACAGGGCCTACCACATTATCCCTCCCAACAGTGACTGGACTGACACACTAAATGAGCATTTTTGGGATCATACATCATTTTCCTGTGCACTGTCATTCAAAAGGGCAAAGGTTTATAAGAGTGGAACACCATTTCTGACCATTTTTGGCAGATGCAAGAGTTGCAGCTCCAGTATTTCTGGCTTCCTACATCAGAAACCTAATGAAAATAGGCATGTTCACATAAACTTTAAGTACAGGGGTCCTTTTGTTGACTGCAGTGCTGGAAGCAAGCGTATTCTGAAGGGAAGAAGAAGAAGATCAGCACTAAAGGAACATGTCGAAAAGAATGTTTCTGCCTGCACTGTTAGAAGAGAAGAAACACGAAGAAGTATGCACTTGGGAGATAATGAACCCAGTCATATGCCAACACTGAACGCTTTGAGACTTGCCAAGTCCAGAGAATTGAAATCAAGATATGTAGACGATGACCCCATTTTGGCAGTAGGCAAGCTGAAGTATTCAGCCGAATACTACAGTACTATACGAGAAATTGGACTGGATCCATTTCACGTGTATTATTGAACACCCGCACAGTTGTGTGTGTATCAAGAATATTGTAAGAACCATTCTTTTCCAACAGTTGCCTCAGATGCGACTGGTGGAATAATTGCAAAACTTAAGCGTCCTTTTGGAAACGTTTCTGGAGTCGTTTACCTTTATTCGGTCGCTGTTCATCACATGCTCTCGGAATCTCACAATAACCTGAGAATACACCATTTCCTGGAATCATGGTTACGGAGAGGTGCACCGGTCCCGAAAGAGGCAGTTAGTGATCATTCAGTGGTCCTTCTCTCTGGATTAATAGAAAGTTTCACTTAATTCGCCTCCCTTTCAGAGTACTTAGAAAACCTATTTTATTGTAGTTCTCTCATTTCTAACTGTTTTCTGCGGTGTGGTGTTGCACACACATTGAAACTAATAACCAGTTTACCCCAATTACATGGAAAACCACAAAGAGTTAGAAACTTTTATGTCCGAAGTTTAGCATTAGTTGTTCAGTACCAGAATACAGCAGAAGTAAAACATATACTGGAGTGCATTTCCCTTGTAGCATTGAATTAAACTGAAGGAACTAGCTCAAGTACAGAAGAAATCACACAATGTGAAAAGGCAAAAACCACATTGAAAAATTTATTTGCAACAGAGTTGAACCCATCTCTTCAGTCAGCAATCAACACGATTTTAGACTAGGATAACTGCCCAAAGGAGAACAGTTTTCCTGAGGGAGTGGAAAATGAAGATGAAACACCTACCGATTTCATGACGTGGGCACATCAAATAATATCAGAGGTAAAAGGTAACCTCGCAGAAGAAGAAGGAGATCATGACAATCTTCATTTTCTACCTGAAATTGTGGTTTGTATAGCCAAACTGATGAAGTTCCTGCCTCTCTGGTCTGCGATAATTGTGCCTAAGTTTGGTTATGGTTCCCTGACGTCTTCAAGAGGGTCAGTAGAAAGCATTTTCAAAGACATCAAACACCGCAATTTCCAGAATGTGCATCTGCCAACCACTATGAATAGAAACCCACTTAAGATCACTAAATGGGGAAATGAAATTGGTTGCAGCAAAAATAACCAAGGAAAAAAGGTTTTAATGCAAAGAGAGACAGATGCCTCTCAAGTTATCAAAAATGCTGTATCACTGGATATCTCACAAAACACCACAAGAGAAGATGGAATTGAAGTAATCGGCAACGACAAATTGAACAATTCTAAGTATAAAACTGGAATTATTTCTGCCCACACCCCAAAGTGCTTTGCATGTTTCAGAGGTGATTTTCCTACTGGTGCACACATCTGCTCTGTCTGTGGCACTCCAGTTCGTGCAGCTTTCAGTGAGTGCTCAATCCTGTATGGCAGGTCGGAAGAAGGCTATGGTGAGAAATGCTTATGCGTAAAATGTGCTGATAAAGTGAGAACTGCTGGGAACAGTAGTTCTGCAAAGGATATTCAAGAAGATAGTGCTAAAGAAAACTGGAGAGGGCTCACTTCACTTCCACCAAAGAAAAGACAGCGCCACTCTTATCTGGAGCCGAGCAGCGAATTTGAAGAAACTGGTATGCCGACACCCTTAAGTGCTGTGACAGTAGGCTTGTTTAAGAATGGTAACAGAGTCAGTAGCCTGCAAGCGATTTCTCTATGTGGACAAAAGTTTATCCTCACCAATACCTGCTCATTTGTTTCACTTGACCATATCTTAGCTGCATCGTATACCGATAGTGTACATTACAAGGATTTCGTACAAAACAATAACAATATTACCATTTTCAAAGTTGTTGAGGGCTTAGCACGGAACAACACTACATCTGGAACATACAGACAGAGAGCTGAGGTTCTGCGTCCCATATGCGAATCTTCCATTCTGTCAACTAATTTGACTCAAGTAATCTCAACATCAGCGGCAAAAGCAATGGCAAACAGACTATTAGCATACTTTCCTTCAGTAACTGAAACTTCTAAGTGCACAAACATCAAATGTGTGACAAAAAATAGCATATTGAGACCTGTTATTTCTATTGCTATAGAAATTCAGTCCCTTAACAACCTGGAAGCATATATAAATCAGTTCCTCGCTGAAGAAAAAATGCAGTGTTCGGAAAATTGTGATGGCCTAAAGGCCATTGTGAGCACTTCTTCCAACCAACACTTGCTGATAGAAGTTGTGAATTCTTCTATCGTGTCTAATCCCTCTGACATAGCCTATCCCTTTGAAGTCCCACTCAAAGAAGTCCCAAGAAAAATAACACTGAAGAAATCTCGTGACACATATTTCCTCCGGGGCGTAGTAGCAACAACTTCATCTTCTCACTCTGGGAGATACAAGAAGACCTTGGGTATAAATGTTGTGGGCCATTATGTTGCATGTTGTCTGAGACCAGCTCTGAAATGGGAAATTTATAATGATTTATGCAATTCCTCCAGCATGGCTAAACAAAACATTACAGTCAACTGTGAATTTTTGCTCTACACTATTAAATTTATTCGATTCTTAGGGGTGTTTTTCCCGAAACAGGCTACTTGAGTTACTTGCTGTTCGAAAATTAAGTCAGCTAGTTTGAAAATCAATATTATGTCTAATAGTTTTTATATGTGTTCCATTATCTGCATGTCTTAGCAGAGCTGGAATACTGGTGGTTAATACTTTTAATGACAACTGAAATTACTAGCACTTGATGATTCCTGTTCCTGTAATGCCACTTCACGAGTTATGTGCGTCTCGTATAGCATAATATCTTAATAGTATAACTATATTTTTACCATCATTGCCACGCATACAGTTGTAATCTGTTTGATCTAACACCAGTTTGACTGGCATACAACAGTACACCATTCTGTAAATAATCATAACAGTTTATCTAATCTATAATAGTCAATAACACGTCGAATAAACCGTGTATAGTTCTATATTTTACAATAAATTCACTCCCGAGTAGTTGCTGTTACCTGAATAACAATTGGCATTACCCAACTACAACTGCTTCAAACAGTCACATTATCTTAGGTTCCCTGTTGGCTGAAATCACTAATCACTGAGGCATGTCATGTGTATGGCGAAAGGACTGGACCAGTCACATTACGAGGCCAAACTCCAGTATTTTTCATATTAATTTATTTTAGCTGAAGTAGAAAACAATAGAAAGCACGATAACACGGGGATGGGGAAGAGGAGCTGGGGCGCCAACCACATGCTTTGAATGACATCACCAAGCCGCCATATTGTATTGGGGTGACCTTTACATAACTTGACCTTGACCCTCTGCCATGACCTTGGATGACCTTCAATCCAAAGAGTTCTAAATTTTTTCTTAAGATATTCTAAGAAATAGCAAAAAAAAAAAAAAAATTCTAAAAATCGAGATACAAAAATAGTATTACCCACATTCCCCATGCCATGCTCACCTCACCTTCTCCCTGCCACCATTCCCTTCAAAATCATAAACATTCAAGAAAGTCATAAAAAATCGAAAGAAAAAAAATAATTTTAAAATTTCAGGGCAAAATACATCGTGTTTGTTGTTGTAAGCTTTCACATTTATATCAGTGACTATGAACTCGAAAACCGAAAAACACAAAGAATTTTCAAAAAATAAATAAATAAATAAAAATAAAAATTTAAAAATATAGTTATAAGAAATCCAACATTTATAAAAAATGTATTTTAAAACTTTTATTCATGGAGGTATCCGCAGCACCATGCCCAGTAGACGAATGACCCAAATCACATTTTTTTTAAATTTATTAATAGTCATTCCCCTCCCCAACCAGATCATAGCTTGACTGGTTAGTCAGGACCTCCATACCAATTACTCGTACAGCTCGATCCCTTCCATCCCCTCCACAGATTTGTATTGGCTCCTCTATAAATTTCATTGGAGTTACACTATACCACCTACCGACCCCCTGAACATTTTTATTAATTAAGCTTGCAATATTTCCATCAATCTCCCATTATTCCCAACACTCTCACAATCTTTCTGTTAATCTCGCAATACTTCCATCAATCCTGCAGTTTTTCCATAAATCTTGAAAACTTTTCATCAATATTCACATTTTTCCGTTCATCTCGCAATCTGTCCATCAATCTCATAATATTTACATAAGTCTTCCAATCTTTTCATCAGTCTCACAATCTTTCCATCAAACTTTCCACCATAATCAGCACCACACGCACCATATTCAGCACAACACACAACACAATCGCTCCACAATCGCTCTGCATGCTCCCCATTCACTCAACAATCATTCAACATGTTATGCAATCTATCCATATGCTTCACATTCGCTTCACATACCCCACATTCACTTCGCATACCCCACATTCGCTTCACATACCCCACAATCGCTCCACATGATCCACAATTATCTCCGCATGCTCCGCAAACAGCACCACATGCTCCACAGCCAGCTACACATGCTTTGCAATCAGCTCTGCATGCTCTGCAATCACTCCAAAATCCTCATCAATCCACAGCAATACTTCACCACAATCTGAATCCTGCTGACTGTTTCCGACCGACTGTCTCCGACAGACTGTCTCCTGCCGACAGTCTCCTGCAAACTGACTCCTGCAGACTGACTCCTGCAGATGGACTCCTACAGACAGACTCCTGCAAACTGTCTCCTGCCGAGATTTTTATTTATACTTTTATATCCATGTCTGCCAGACTCGCGTTCCTTTGTAAATAATCATATCTTCTACCATACATGTTTCATATAGAAATATGAGAGTGTACCGTGGCAACCCACATACACCATTCGAGTGGGTACTGCTAATGATGATTGAAAAACACGCAGATGCCGAAAAAATTGCATGTATTTTAAAAACAAACATACTACATTGAAAGGGGAAGTAGAAAAAATACATATTTTGTAAATATGAAACATGGGAACACCCGGAGAAAATACATTTTACCAGCTCGCAATAGCAAGAACCGCAAAACCATAATCGGTGTCTTGGATGACGTCATGTTATATTTACCTTGACCTATGGCCATCATCTCGAAAGTCATATAATGCTTAAAACCAAAAAATTAATCCCAAAATAGTTGTTTGGGTCAGTAATCTGCCGGGCGTGGTGCTGGAGGTATCTCTAGTAATATAGGTTTTTTTAAATACATTTTCGAATAATTTGTTATATAATTTTATAATGTTTTAAAAATATTTCTAATTTTTTTCTATTATGATTTTATTTTTATTTTTCCGGTTTTTATTAGAATTGTTATTTTTTATTTTCGAGTTCAAAGTTATTGGTGTCAATGTAAAGGCGACAAGAACCAACATGATGGTCGTAGTCGCCAATGTGATATTTTCCTTCATTTTTAGAATATTTTTTTAAATTTTTGTGTTCTAATTTTATTTTTATTGTTATAGGTTGGGGGTGGGGGAGGGGGGTGTTGAGGTGAGCTAAACGTGGGGTGGGTTAACGCTATAACTTCGACTTCTTTTAGAATTTTTGTCTATTTTTTTGCGATTTTTTTATGATTGGGTACGGGTGGGTTTGGGGGGGAGCTGGTTTGTGGGGAGTCCGGGAGGGTGGTGCAATGATATGTGTTCCATGAATATTTCATCTTTATTTCAATTTTTTGCGATTTCCCAACCTTTTCTATAATTTGTATCATTGTTTGAGTTCAAGGTCATCCAAGGTTATGGTCATGGGGTCACGGTCAAGGTCAAGGTCATTGGTCATGATAACCCAGGTCTAATATGGTGGCCGAGGGATATCATAGCGGGTGGCCGGCACCTCAGCTCTCCTTCCCTATCCCCTTGCCATTAAGTTCACAGTTTTATTTTACTCGCTCTTTTTAATCGCTGATATCGTGTCGCAAGTCTTGCTATACAAAACTATGTGTCATTTCATCCTACCTTTTCTTTTACCTCATACTATGGTAATATATAAATTGCTAACAGGTAGGTTCACCTTATGTATGTATTGCAATTTAGAATTTATCAAAACTTAATCCAAAGATAACAATTTCATGTTCATAGGCTAGGTCTAACAACTATTTGCGAGTTGACTACTGCGGCTGAGTACAGTAGCCGTCAGGCCACGTCATCACCTAACTAATCATATTTGTATAGCTGGATTCTCAATAAGACTATTGCATTAACATTACCGAAATTTGATCAACTGTATTGAAGAAATGCATGCTTCCGATATGATTGTAATTTATGAGAAAATATTCGATGGACGTTGTGCATGTTAGCTGAAACATTTCATTCAAAGAAACACGAAACGTGTGTCTAATGGCATGAACGTTTTTATTTGGTTAGTAGAAACATTACTGGGATGAGAAACGATAAAATTCCGGACACTAAATAAAATAGTTTCTTTTAATAACCAACCTTCTGAAACGAAATTATAATAACCTCAGCGTTATCTGTTGTCACACGACCGGTCCAAGTGCATTGGGTTATCGAGATGACAAGACAACTTGATGACACCACTTCGTCCCACTGTAGTAACAGTAGAACTTAACAAAGTTAATGAAACTGCAATTTTGTTTTTTTTTACATAACCTTTTTATGATGCAAAACAAATACGAAACAGAAAAATTGCAGTAAAACTCACAACTGAGTACAATAGTAGGGGGCATAGTTATCTAGCGGCAGCAACCATTTAAACATGAATATCGCCGACTTTCAAATGAAATGAATAAACACAAGAAGTAATTGCGATCATTAATTAGTGCAATTGATTCTTTAATGAAAGCTGGCGAAACTACACTTTATGCAGGAAAATTACGAGATATTCCCTATGCTTAATTTTAATACAACAGGCGGGTTTTGGCCACTTTCGTGACAAAATATCCTTACGAAGACAAACTCATGAACATCACAACCAGAGGAGAATGTTGTGGTGAGGTAGGCATTAGGAAACTCTTTTATATCTATGGGTAGACTAACAGTGAACAATCATAAATAAGACAGAATGTAAAGTGTTTAACAATATGTATATAATATTTAAGTTAGTTTAGTGAAATTACTCTATTTCCTAAAGCAAAATTATAGTGCAAAAGAACAAATATAATGGATGATTTTACTATGAGAATTTTTGAAACTTTGATTCCATGCTTTACATGCTTGGTAGTGTACACTATATTTCTGGTTTTGTTAGAGCTCAGTGGATATAACAGAATTGTGTTAATGTTGGGTTAATCAAAAGATAAAAAACTGTGTTAGCGATATGTTTGCAACCGCAGTAACGAGTAATATTGCTAGATTTCTGTCCACAGCGAGTTAACTAAGAGACTGAATTAAGTTTCAAATATAAAACAAAGTGTGAAAAAGTGTTAACTATTGAAACAAGTTGCAAACAGAATATGTCCAATGGGGCTATGTAAATATTTTAATCTATATCTTCAGGTTTTTTTTTGTAAATAATGCTTTAGAAGGTGCGAGGGATTGTTCAGCGCAAATAGTGCCATGTGTAATTCACAGAGACAAAATGGAAAATTCTTTTCTTTTCTACGAATTCCAAACATACATATTTTTGATCATAGTTTTCATGGCTATTCTACGCTGGTTTTATAATTATGCCAGTTAAGTGAGAAAACTAGTTGAGCAGTATCTGATATACTATATTTACACATTTATTTTTCACTGACGTAATTTTTTCTGGCAAAAAAGCCCTGAGACATAATTTTCCCTTTGCTTTACCAATGCAATAATCTGTCAATTTCCAATGTGAACTTAATCAATTCAGTTTATAAAAATTTTTAACAAGCCAAGTTAGTGCTGGCAACTAGCAGATAAATTCAAAGTATTCCTATGAAATATTGATATCCGTAACTTAACTGCTTATTAATGAATAACTAAAAGTTTCAGTCATATAACGCTCAAATGTTATTCTTCGTACGGTTGAATATTACTCAAATACTCTCTACTCTTCTAACTATTTATGATCTGGTAGTCTCAGCAATAATTTATTCTGTGAGTTGTCTTGGTTCAGCGTTTACCAGTTGTGAGCTGCGTAATCAAACAGCTGAGTTTGGCTGCTATCAGTATCTCTCGTTAGAACAATATATCTTAATGTGTGTCTTTGTGTGATTTTAGGTATTATGAAGACGGGCAATAAATACATTTGTATACAAGCGTGTCACAATATTACAAGGGCTTTAATTTATTCATACTAAAATGGAATGTTTTTTAGAACAAAAAGATTTCAAAGAACCCGAAATCTTTAAATAAATGAATATTTACCGTGTTTGGCATATTTTAATCGAGTTTCCGCTATTGCATAGGTACGCACAACGACTTTTAATTAAGTCACGCTTCCCTCGTCTGATTTTCTTTCATATTCACGACAAACAGTCAAAACGTCAAGACGTAATATTTTCGGGACAAAATCGCACAAACTAGAAAGAAACAAATTACAGAACGTCTATTAAAATCACAACTGGAGTGCATGGTAACATAACCCCAAATACCCAGCACGATATGCCAATATACCTCTATAGCTAGAATAGCATAATCTCCAATATTTGCTTCTCAAATTAGCACAAACTTAGCACAAATAAACTAAATAATGCACAAAATTGTATTGTGGTCGGTTGGTGAAAAAATGGGGGGGGGGGACTATCACATCCCCCCATTCCTTGATATGCAAATATATGATTTACTAAATTAGCACAAACTTCAATATTTGCGGCACACAAAAGTACAAACTGAGAACAAATAAACTACAATGTTTTATTTGATCGATGTCTAAGGAGTGGAGGGGGATAATGTCCCCAGGCTCCACCATGGTATGCTAATGTCTCAGTAACTATATTAGCACAAACTTCAATATTTGCGGCACACAAAAGCACAAACTGAGAACAAATAAACTACAATGTTTTATTTGATCGATGTGTAAGGAGTGGAGGGGGATAATGTCCCCAGGCTCCACCATGGTATGCTAATGTCTCAGTAACTATATTAGCACAAACTTCAATATTTGCGGCACACAAAAGCACAAACTGAGAACAAATAAACTACAATGTTCTATTTGATCGATGTGTAAGGAGTGGAGGGGGATAATGTCCCCAGGCTCCACCATGGTATGCTAATGTCTCAGTAACTATATTAGCACAAACTTCAATATTTGCGGCACACAAAAGCACAAACTGAGAACAAATAAACTACAATGTTCTATTTGATCGATGTCTAAGGAGTGGAGGGGGATAATGTCCCCAGGCTCCACCATGGTATGCTAATGTCTCAGTAACTATATTAGCACAAACTTCAATATTTGCGGCACACAAAAGCACAAACTGAGAACAAATAAACTACAATGTTCTATTTGATCGATGTCTAAGGAGTGGAGGGGGATAATGTCCCCAGGCTCCACCATGGTATGCTAATGTCTCAGTAACTATATTAGCACAAACTTCAATATTTGCGGCACACAAAAGCACAAACTGAGAACAAATAAACTACAATGTTTTATTTGATCGATGTGTAAGGAGTGGAGGGGGATAATGTCCCCAGGCTCCACCATGGTATGCTAATGTCTCAGTAACTATATTAGCACAAACTTCAATATTTGCGGCACACAAAAGCACAAACTGAGAACAAATAAACTACAATGTTCTATTTGATCGATGTGTAAGGAGTGGAGGGGGATAATGTCCCCAGGCTCCACCATGGTATGCTAATGTCTCAGTAACTATATTAGCACAAACTTCAATATTTGCGGCACACAAAAGCACAAACTGAGAACAAATAAACTACAATGTTCTATTTGATCGATGTCTAAGGAGTGGAGGGGGATAATGTCCCCAGGCTCCACCATGGTATGCTAATGTCTCAGTAACTATATTAGCACAAACTCCAATATTTACGGCACAAATTAAAACTTTGCACAAATAAATTAAACATTTTTATTGTGATCGGTGGTGGTAGGAGGGGGGCTAGCATGTCTCCAGCCCCCCCCCCCCTTTTTCCAAACTTTGATATTTTAATATCTCAGTAACTAGATTAGCAGAATTTTCAATATTTGCGGCACAAATTAGCTCAAACTGAGCGCAAATAAATAACAATAATTAATTCAGATCGGAAGTGGTGGAGGGCTAGCATGTCTCCATCCCCCCCCCCCCACTTTGATATGCTAATATCTTAGAAACTAAATTAGCACAAACTCCAATATTTGCGGCACAAATTAGCACAAACTGAGCACAAATAAACTACAAAATTGTATTTTGATTGGAGGAGGTGGGGGGGGGGGCTGGTGACATGCACCTCTATGTTTCACTTGAGGCAGTGTAGTTGTAGCATAACTGCTCTACAAAACTGATTTATATGTGTAAAGGCGGACTCGGAACCATCCGTCGCACCCGTCAGACTGTCACATGATCTTCGACCAATCGCAGGGCGTTTTTTTATCGGTCAAACTTTAACTTCCGACGAATGGGCCACCACCTTCTTACGGGATTCTGTAGACACGAATACGCACTTTGAAATAAAATGCAACGCGCTGAATATGTGTTTATTTAACTTAGTGGTATCTTGAATATATATATATATATATATATATATATATATATATATATATATATATATATATATATATATATAGATATATATATATATATAGATAGATAGATATATATATATATATATATATATATATATATATATATGTGTGTTTCTCTCTTGAAAATGTATTTCCAACCAAAATATACTTTCTACGAAAGAAGAAAGCAGAATAAAAACCATATCTGTTAGCAATAGCAATTTGTGAACTATTTATTTTGTTGCAAATTTAATGATAAAAACTTCGAAAAGCAGTAAGTTAATATTTAGGCAACTTATTTTGTCGCTAGGTTAATCATAAATATCTAAAAGATATTGCTGCTTATAGAGCTAATAAAAGCCACAGTGTTAAATCACTAATTGTAGTAGAGCTATTTTAATTAATCTTTCGTTAACAACACACAGATAAGTTGTGGAGATTTTTCTGTCCAAAAAAAAAATTTTGGTTATGTTCATTCCCGATTTTTTTGCAGAAAAATAAGCTTAGTGACAGCTCTATTCTCAAAAATTTATTGAATAAATGCAGTTGGTTATGTACCTGACAAATGAAATACCGTTTAGCATTCCATTCTCTTACTTATAATGAATTAACATTTGTCCTTTGTAACTTGTAACATCTTAATCTGTGCCCAGTAACATGATTCTGTTACAACTGATTGTCTTGGTTTCAAGTGACAATATTTATACTTTAAGTGCATTTCTAAATACGGCATGGTAATATGAATAAGCAACTATTATATTACATTCGGCAAAAAAAAAACGTTTTAATACTATGAGACGACAACTGCACTTAAATCGCACATGCCGAGCTATGTAATTTTGAATTTCCCAAGTATTCGTCAGCACAGGCCGCTAGGAGCGCTGTTGTAGCGTGTCTCGCAAGTTGACAATGTTAAAACGCCTCAGTTTCCCATATTGTCCTTCTACCATATTTGCTTATAGTCTTTGCTTTTAATGTTAATGTGTTTATAAGCATGCCATCATGGAGAGAGTGAAGAGTTATAGTTTAGACCAGTGGGTAAAAAAAAACAACAGAAGTAACACGAATTAGTCACCGAAAGTGAGACAACAAGTAAAAATGATCGCGATGGCGAGATTATATTTTGTGAAACAGCAGGTATGGAACATGGAAGCGGTTAAAATGTTTGTGTACTCAGGCTTGTGTTTAAGTCCGTACTTTAGGCGAGTATTCTACCTCCAAGGTTTTGTACACGTACTTTTTATATTAGTGGTTAGTGGTTATTGTGAAGATGGCAATTTTATAGAGACATGTGATTTTACAAAAAACAGATGATATCTTAACTTATTGGTTCATTACATTGTTGTACTTATATGGCAAGAAAAAGAAACAGGAGTTTAGTACTATGATAGAAATACTAAAAAAAAAAAGTTAGTGGAGTTAATAACACGACACTGGATGTATAAATTCATCCTAGTATATAAATAAATATAATATTTTAATTACATATGGTATATAATGTTACAAATGTGTGTAGCTAGTATTTTATTGTCTTCGTAAAGTATGTTATGTGTGCCCCCCCCCCCGGATTGTGTTCTAGTTGCGTCTCGCAATCGTGCGTGGGGGGGGGGGGGGGGAGTTCGCACGCCATAAACATTCTCTCTCAATTTTATCGCCTGACGCTTTCAATCCCCCCGCCGTCTTAACAATCGCGGGTTTATTACTGAGAAGGAGAAGTGTCAACAAACTCTGAAAAGAAAAAAAACATCGTTGGCATTTCATGCTCTATCAAATTTTATTGCTGGCAAATAAAAATGTAGACATAACATTCAACGTCGTCTGCCGAAATGAAGTGTGCCACCACGAGGAACTTCCTTGAGAACAACTGTAAAACATTTCGGTGGTGAAAACTTGCTGCTCCACAAATGTACTCACTCGAGCATTCTGGTTTTCATACTGCCCACGTTTCTTATGTCTATGTGCCAGTTTTAACTATACACAAGTTTGCTGAAAACGGTCATTTACACTATTTTATCTCAAAAGGAATTTTCAATATACTTCCGAAACTAGGCTACACCAATTTTGTACAGACTTTTTACCAATTAAATGACATTGTCAGCAAAAGGGTTTGGGAAAGTCTGGCGCATTAGCATCTGGCGTATGATTGAAGGATTCGGCTGTCGCCATGTTGTTACGTCGTCGTCCGCCATCTTGGAACCATATGACGTTGACATTGACCTTTGACCATACCTTGAACCATGTGACATCTGACCTCAAATTATTAAAAAAAATTTTTTAGAAATATTCCAAAATTTTTAATTAAAAAATCTTTAAAAACTATAAAACATATAAACTAAAAATTATTCTAACAATTATTAAAATTAATCATAAAAAATTATTAAAAAATTGTAGGGCCTATTTACCAAGAAATTAATTTAAAAATCTTACATTTCTGGAGGTCCACCCAGCACCACTCCCAGCTCACGTCTGATTCCCTCACCCCACTCCCCTCACTTCCACCATTTGATTTTTTCATTCGTCGTTTGTTTATATAGTACTGGAGGCCACCATATTGGTAGACGCATTCAACACTATATTAGTAAGCATCATTTGTTTCGAAGGCCACCATCTTGGTAGGCGACCGCCATCTTGATAGACGACCATCACCTTGGTAGGCAGCCGCCATCTTGGTAGAGTCACCCGTCTGCCATTTTGGAAGCCAGTGACCTCAACCCCATAACCTTGAAAACAAAAGTACGTGAAAAAATACATAAAAGTCAATAATCATATTACATTACAGATTACTACCCCCATATTGGGTGCAGATTGACGCGACCTTGACCCCATGACCTTGAATGACCTTAAAAACAAAATCACGAGAAAAAATACATAAACGTCAGCATCATATTGTGTTAAAGACTGCTATCGCCATTTTTTTTTTTTTTTCGTTCGTCATTTGTTTATATCTTGTTGGAATTTGTATCTCGCCTTCAGAAGACTACCATATTAGATTTCATGTTTCAAAACCTAGGTAGCGGTAGTGTATTAATTCATCCGCCAGGCAGCAGTCATATTTGTTTATGTTTTTAAAGTATAGGCTGCACTTTCGTCACCCTTCATATTGGATTACATTTTCAACTCGTAGGTAGTATCGACTATGCCTGCTGGCCAGTACCGAATAGTAGCACTGACCATTCCTGAAACGTACATAAAAAGACGCATTTAATTATTATTATTTTATTCTGAAATGCGAGAATTAAATAAATTCTAAATAAACATAAGGTAACATTTTCTTAACAAAAAATGTATTTATTAATGTGCGACATGAGAAAACATACATATACACATTGAACATATATTCTTTATGCTTTATTTTGTGTATTGCAAGGCACTGTTCCCCAGTGAGTCCTGATTTCCAAGGGTAATCAGCCATGGGCGTCGACACGCCAGGGGAGGGGGCAGGGGGGAATTGTCCTCCCCAAATGTCCGGCAAGGGGGCAAATGGTGGTAAATCTCACCACTTGTTAAAGATCATTTTTTAGAAACTCATAGCTGCATTTTGATCAGTTTAACCAAATAATTTTCATTTATCTGTAAGGATTCTTCTCTCGTTTCTTCACATTCTATTACCCTACAAGTAGTCAGTAAGGGAGCGGGGGTCAATAATGATCACTTAAGCAAAAATAAAATTTTTAGTCATAAAACCACATATTTTAAAAGTGAAGAAAAAAGTACTTATTTGTCATACATTAAACTAATTTATTTTACGGTCACCCATTGTTTCTGAATTGTATTGCATTGATCGCTGTTACCCACAGCGTGGGGCAATTGCGACCAAAAGATGGGGCAGTTACGATCACAATATGTCATGTAATCTAGTTTTAAAACTACGATAGAATAAGCATTTACAGCAATTTTAATAGCAATTATGACTATTCTAATACATAATTAATTAATAGTGAACAGGACAACAGCATTTAAATGGTACAGTAATAGAAAAAGTTGTTTGTTGGGAGTAGCTAATACCTACAAATGGTACATTCAAAAACAGGAAGTTTTCAATTACGAATAGTTTACTGATTCTTCACAGTCCTTTTTAATTCTACGAAGATATAGGTCACAAGTATATCCTTCAGGACTCTCCCATCCAGTGCAGAGAGAATGAGCCCAAAGCCCACAAACTGTGCACCTATACTACATTAAATATATATTCCATACTAAATTCACCACTCCCTAATCATTTTTCTTCGTCGCACAGACAAACGTCATCACTTACAGCATCGTCACAAATATATTTTACATCAATATTGTCGCATTCTGAAGATGTACCACTTGAAGTAAACTCCTTTCTCAAGTTTCTTCTGAATATTCTTGCTTGTGTTGTTCTTGGCATGGTGTCCACATTTGCTTTAATTCGTTGTGCCGATTAATAATTGTATTTTTCTTATTTTTTCCAATTTGTTCTGCATCTTCATTTACAAATTATTCTTCTGTGGCGTAGCAGTCTAAACTAATTAATGCTGTTTTCTTCTACCTTTACAACATTGTTCACTGATTTTGCTTTTGCAGGCAGAGACGAAATGCTCTCGGAAGAAACTGCGGAATATTATGAATAGAAGTGCATGTATTGGCCATAGAATCTGCTGTTTCATTTGTAAGAGTGGACACAGTAGCTTTTTCAATGTTAGTTTCTGCCTGTTGTAAGGAAGAAGCCTGAGGCACTATGTTTAGGTTTCTAGTTTCTATCACAAAAGAAAGTTCCTCATTTGTGAATAAATTTACATCTAGAGGTATAAACCCAGTGGCTTTAAATCCTGACACGCCCTTGGCAATTGTGGCCACGTGTGAATAAGCACGATTAAACAGAGCTGCAAAGTCGTCAGGCCTAATCATTCTCTGTGCATCCACCTTCATGAAAATGTCACATTCCCTATGGTACGCCTTCTTCAGTGGTCCAAGAAATGTGACGTCCAGTGGTCGTAAGCGGTGAGAAGAATGGGGTGGAATTGAAACCATGACAATGTAATGGAGTTTGGAAACGGCATATGCCTCAAGCATCGCATGATTGTAACGATTGTCAAGGATTAAAAGAACAGGTTACTCTGGAGATTATTTCACAAGGTCTTGAAAGAGTCGAAGCCAGTCCATGAATATTGTTTCCTTTGACCAACCATTACTAGAGCATGTATACATTGCTCCAGGAGGTCCGCCTTTTTCCAGGGTAGGTCTCATTCTCTTTCGAGGGAACACAAACAACGGTGGGACAAAACTACTAGCAGCATTTAGTGAACATATGACAGTAATAGTTTTCCCTCTTTCCCAGCTTGTAACTGAACCAATTCTTATTTTGTCCCTTCGGTGCTATTATATTGCCAGGTTATTGGACAGTTCACATCCCTGTTTCATCCATGTTATATACTTGTGAAGGGGAGAACTTATGATTGGACATAACCTCTTCAATGTTAATGAAAATCTTTTACACTTCTCTGTTGAAACCCTTTATTCGCCCCATACTAGTTGTTTCAGGCTTTCGAACGGAAAGTGAGGAGTTCCTTCGCAGGAATCTGTCAAGCCAGTCCCGCTCTGCTATTCTGCTTGCTTTATTACAATTGTGAGGAGGTCCTTTATTCTCTGCAAACTCGAACGTCGCTCTTCCTAAATCGACAGGTGTCAAGCAAAAAATGCATATTAGCTAACTTCTTGACATAGTCAGCTATTCACTTTCATCCTCGGGTGTAAATGTAGCATTTCTGCCCAAAGACGGTGGTGTGGCAATATCAGTTTTAGCACAACCTTGTAGTGTTGTATACGGGATACCTTTTCTCTTGGAAACGCTTCGAATTTCTCTCTCCATTTCAATAATTTCAGTGCATTCTCCAAATCATTCTGAGTCCACTTTGCCTTATGAGTTTTACAATCATACGTACGAAACCTCTGAAAAAAAAATTCAAAATAAATATAATGGGGCAATCGCAGTTACTTGCTGGGAATGGCGATCTCCCTGATCTGCATTGCCCCAACATTCGCGCCATCATATTGGTCTCTACAGAAACGTTATTATTAACTTTGTTTAAATCACAGTGACGTTAGAATACAGTCTATATATCTAGCAGTTCATAAATAACAATATTTAGTGACAATCTGTTAAATGTAAGTACTTACAGTTCAAAAACCAAATGTGGCTATAACAAGAAAACTGTTCAGAATATTACATTCAACTTTACACAGCGGAGAACAAAGCGACATTGGCATAGAAGAGGACGTAATCCCAATACGATACTAGAGATGGCACCACACATCGGTGCGCTCCCATCCTTGATAGTAACAGAGAAGAGAGGGTGATCGCCATTCCCCAATTATCTTCATAACCCCCCGCTCCCCTAATATTCAACTGACTTCATGTTTCAAGTATTCAAGTGTGTGATATTAACAAAGGCACTAGTACCACACCTAACTTTATTCCTGAAAGTTATTTTTAAGATAGTATTTCTACCTGCTCGTGTCCCCTGCTCCTCTCCATCACATTCTTTCTTGGATCTCAGCAGCCATCAATTACCCCCCCCCCCCCCAATCTAAAAACCTGACCAAGCTAAGTACGCCCTAATCTCGTAATACTTTGTTTGCTTCGTGCTCGGCCCAGCAAGAAACTCTGTGAGATAGTATTCCAGGACCCATACTGGAGTGAAGTCGTACGAACTGAATGGTGTATCTTAGCAGTCGGTTCGCAAAGAGGCATACAGATTAATTTAAGAGTGCAGCAAGAAGGTGCCAGAATATAACACCATTCTTTCAGGAATGTGACTATATATATAGTAAGTACGCCAATTATATTGATGATATTATAAATGCGAAAGTTTGTATGTTTGTTCGTTTGTTACTCAATAACGTCATAACGGATCGATGGATTTGGATGAAATTTGGTACAGGGGTAGATCATATTCTGTATTAGCACATAGAGTACTATGCATACTGTAAAAACGAACAGTTTATTGGGGAATATATAGAATATGCCACCAACCATTTGAGTAGGCGCTGGTTGGTGGTCTGTTTTTTTATTCCGGGATGAAAGTACCCTATGTGATAATCCAAAATATTACAGTAATAAAGAAGAGCAATTAATATAGTGCACTTGGTCATTATAATGAAGGTTTTAATTTTGCACGCGAATGGAGCCACGGGCAACAGCTGGTATGTTTATATATTATCACATTTTATTAACAGAACTGGAAAATGCAAATGTGTCATTGAATTATGAATGTATAAGATTTTGGTTGCTTGCTCTAAATATTACGAAAAAATAATTGAAATAAACATTATGGCATTACATTATGGTTTTATGTGCTTATATTGACTATGGCTATCTTAATGAAAATTCACATTAAGTGAAAACAGTAGAACTCGATTATGTTTTCTGTACAGTATTATGCTAAGATTTTCTCTTAAAACGTGGGGTCAACTAGTGCTTTCAATGCTGTACATTGCAATGTATATTACAGTTTACACCATCTTTCATAAAAGTGTGCAATTTTTAGACATAGCTATCAGCAATCATGTCGTGTTAATAAGCTTGCTTATTGGTGTTGCACTATTAATTTAACGAACTATATTATAAATAATGTAAATTCATATGTTGGCGCCCAGGCAGATATTTTTACTTACAACACAGCTTGTATTAAAATTTGTTGAAGCCCTTTTTTGTACAGTTATTAATACGAAATAAAACATGCGCCTTAATTAAGTTACTGGATTGGCGCCGGGAAACATATTCAATGAAGCATTAATTTAAGGACGTCATGGCCACGCTGAAACAAAGCATCATTACCTCTTTTCCATTAGGAACTGAAAATGTTTTTCATACCACAGACAGCCAGACAGGCGAAATGCTTTAAGCTATGAGACTGTGGTGTTGGTGATAAAAAGTACGAGGCTAAATTCGATGTATATCGCAGTACTGCATTACACATAGTGTGTGTAGTTGCCAGACTCTCTACCCTATTACGACGTTTAGAAGATCGCTTGGTTGAAATTCTGTGTGTGTAAATAAAACATTTTAAGATATTTAAAACCTTTTACTATCGCAAATTTAAGAATTTAAATGTACTCAATTAAATTTGTATTCATCTCTTATAAATCATTGTCACACACGCATTATATATGTATGTATAAATGTACTTATGTATATAATGACCTCGCAGTCGACGAGACACTAATTTCTACATACATCCTACATTGACCTAGCGTTGCCCCCCCCCCCCCCAATCAGCCCTGAAGTTGGCACAGGTCGACACCCATTTAATCAGTATAATGCTTAAAACACTGTTTGCAGGCATGAGTTTTGTAACCTTGCTAAGTAATCTGCGATCGCACCAATCATGAAAAGTTTTTATGTAGCAATAATGTGAAATATACTTAGTTTTGCTCTTCACCATGAAAAGATCTATATGGTCAGGTTTCTCGTTCTTAGTCACACATGTTGGCACCACATGTTGGTGAGTATGAGTTAGTTGACAATAACCAGACGGAGGCATAGGGAAGGGCCTTAATTAGAGTTGAAATATACATTAAATACTGCGCTCACTTTCAAATGAAAAGAGTAATATGGGAGACAGATAATTTAATACTGTAAATAATAACTTTGTGGATAAATTAAAAACCAAATCAAGTTATCTTATTTTTATTAAGACCTCCATCACTCACGAACTCAGACACGCCCCGCAGGTGTCACCGTAATAGCTATATAAGCTAACTCACAGAAGCTTGAACGCCATACAAGTATTTTCTAGTATGAGTCACTTGGAGAGAGATTTGTGGGTTCGTTATGTGTACGATTGCAGAGGCTCATAAATCCAAGCGTTCTATCAGAGAGGTCTAAACGATTTCTCAGACGGTCCCGTTGTCATAGTAAAGTAAATACGTCATGGAAGTACAGACCCCAAGAATCTCTCTGGTATGCCCAAAAAAAAAAAAAAACTAACTGATAGGGAACGGTGAACTCTAAAGCATTTGGTGCGAACTATAGGTTAGACAGCCGTGTCAACAACTATGCAGAACTTCCATCGCAGCTCAGAGAGAGAGGCCAGAAAAAAAGTTGTCATTATTAAGTAGTTCGATAAGTTATTCAGGTTATATGATTCATAACCGTAGTTGTTTAGTTGCCGTTGCCTTCCGAAATGGTGGACAATTGAAACTATCACATAGAGGACTTAAAGCACAAATAAGTACTCAATCACTCTCAAGTTTGGTTTAAATTCAGTGGTTCCAGAAGTGCGGAATATTACACTCGAGTAACACTCGAACTATAATATCGTCATTTTGAAAATAATTAATTATTTATAAGATTTACCTCATAGGTATTTTTATTGTATGTCAAATTTGGTGGGACTCAGATGAGTGAATGAAGAGATTTGGGCGGCTCTTAACAACGAGGTATTCAGAGCCAATGAGGGCATTTGAGTTTTTTGCTGCGGGGTGGGGGGGATCCATCACCGCGGCACGATTCCCACAGCGAAAATCTGAGAGTTACCCGCCAGGGGATTAAACCCGGTTCGCCTTGGTGGCAGGCGAGCAGGCTAACCGCTCTGCCATCGCGGCCCAGGGACTCAGTTGAGTTTTTAAACATATATTTTATTCAAATAATTTATTTTCATATGCTATCTTGTAAAATGTCAGATTAAAGAAACCTCCCTTTTGTGTATTTGGTGCATTGAATAAATGTAAATATTTCCAAATCAATCTAATTATTCCAGAATGATTGCATTATATAAAATACTTTAATAATGAAGATTATATTTCGAAAGTAAGTGTATCCTTTAACAAATATTGTTGTCCACTTCTATAATCATAGGTTATAAACAACCTGTGCTTCCTTTGTTCTTAGGCAACCTCGCAACACACAACTCGCAGTATGTAGTCATTATACTGCGTTAGAACTACACTGCGCCAGGAACCATTTCTCTTAATTTGGAGTCGCGTTCGTATTACACTTTCCTCAAGAGACAAAGCAGGAAAACCGGGCATTTGCTGGCTGAGCCAACTCGTGCGAGAAGCCATGGACTATGTGCGTGTCTAACATATTAGTTGAGCAGGATGGTTGTCAAAAACAAAACAAAAAAAAATGAACACCCTGGGGCGAGGTTAAAGTTTTCGTCTCACGAATAATCATAGAAATGCTTAATACGACAGGACCTCCTGTGTGTAGTGGGCACCACTGAACCACTTGGTATTCGTTGCTCATAAAATGAGTTATATCACAGAGTACTGAGAAATACAGAGATAAAACAACCACTCCTTCCTCGAACTACAACGACACACGCCAACAAAATGACGTCGCTACCCAGCACCATGTCAGGACGACGTTCGCCAATCAGCGCCTGGTAACTTACTTACCAGCCGGCAGCCCTGCCAGGGAAACTTCCGCAGCACATAGGAGCCAATTAGACACAAGGCCCTTCCTCGGAGCCTCGCAAAGTCAATCAGAGAATGGGTACGCCCACGTGATATGAAAACATCACGCCACTTCGCCTATGTGCATTTATCTCCTCCGAGGTCATGCAGTATAGTTTAGGCCAACTGCCATACCGCCCTGGTAACCTGGCGATATTCTGATCGCCGCGGTTCAATAGGGTTGGGGGTGATCAGTGCCAGGATGGCTGACCGTCCGGGAAACACCACGCCGCATTATGGGTCAGTCAGGTCGACCAGGTACTCCATTCTACCAATCCCAGACTGGGATATCAGGTAATTCCTGCCCGTTTTCGCCATATAGTTTGGACTTTATGTCCAGCTCCCTTGCTGTGTAAACACGATACCAAAGCACACACAGCCACCCATGACTCAGCAATTAAGAAGTAAAAGCAAGTGAAATAGTTGTACTCTTGTAAACCTTTACACAAGAAATGAACGTAATTAGAATAAATAATAAAATATATTTTTCGCACGAGGCGCAAAGTATTTCTTTTTTTCTGTTTTAGTAAAGGACATACATTTTATTATACAGCCGAACTCTAGTCTGAAGGAAAACCGACAAAGGGATTGACATTTACCTCGATAACGTGGATTTTATTACTGTACCTGTAGATGCGTTTATTAATATTTAATAAACTACGCACACGAAACATTTTAATTTTTTTCAAAGAATGTAACAATGTAATAAATAATACAACCACATTTACGTAAACGAAACGTATGAATGTTCCAAATACATTAAACAATACAGTAGAAGACATATATTTCCACGTATAAATGCAAAGTTTAAAATTAATTTATGTTTTATTTTAATTGTTGGTATTTTCTAAAACTAACTAACTAGGCCTACTCCATTTTACACACTACTTTTTCGATTTACAAGCCTCTGGGGAAATAAATAAACACATTTTTAAAAACATTTGTGTGATGAATTAACAGCAGAGTGAAAATCACAATGGAAGAAAACAGAATTATCAAAAAAAATATATATATATGATAAAAATTTTTAACATGAAATTTAAGAGTACTGTAGAAACAACAAGTTGGATTCGGGCCTGGTCTATCTATACTCCCTTGCCAGCCCCCGTCACAAACCATACCACCAGGAACCGATCCCTGTAGAGTATCCGAAGAAAACTGCTTCCAGACTCAGGCTTTATTATTTTGTATTTGTGAATACACGAGATCCCGCATTAATATCGGCACAGCATCCCCAGGGAAATATCGTCCTGTTCAGAGGCAATGCATCTTCCTCCATTAGGAACATCGAACTCATATACACTCATACCATCTTTCAGAAAGTTCCTTTCCCTCTAGGTTACTCATATCAACCTCCCAGTGAACCATACCATGGCAAATCACCACATCGAACCTCCACATTACACTTCAGGGATAACTATTATCAAACTTTATCATTTAGGCTACCAAATATTTTTTTAACTCCCATAGACCTATAAAACCTTTCAATATTATTTAAATACAAATAACACATTAAATAAAAATGTTCTGGAACCTGATGGAAGGTCCATAATAATAACGGCTATTAGCTCTTAGGCATTCCAGTAACAAAAAAAATTTATTTCTCCCGTAGTACACGGATAAAATAAAATAAAATACAATTCAGAACTAAATTTTTTATTATTTCTACTGGAAGTAACGGTAAGACTCTCACCACGATAAATGCAATTAAATACCTACGTTGGAATGTGTACTGTTAAAATTTCTCCGTCTAGAAATTAGGTGGCCTAAACCAAGTTCGTTAAGGGATGGAGGTCTTAATCAAATGAAAGAATTAATTATAATTTTATATACATTACCTACAAACAAAATTCTCCCGACTCAACATCTCACAATAAATTGATATCACTTACTGTTATAATTAATGACTCAAATTAATACAATTTATAATTACCACAAAGAAATAAATGAAATTAAATAATTAGAGATCAGTCCTAACAGACAGTGTATCAACCTATTCAATTATATTCTAAATTGTACGTCCATGTTTTACATATTTACAATAAAATTCGTATTACATGTCCATTCAGTCCCACCTCAGTTTAGTCCATGTCCCGCCAATCCACAATGTTCCAGAGTCCTCCGAGCGCCTTCACGTACAGTAGGCTTCATTCGCCGGATTTCGCGCCCTCTCATCCATTCACACCACGAACACCTCGCCCGTCGTCGTCCCGCAATCTCCTGTTGTCATCCACACTTGACTTCGCTCGCTAGCACTCGGCCAGATGGCCTTCGCCAAAGACTGCTGGTCGCTGGACCACGGCAGTATATGTAGGCGTCACCCAGAATTTTCTGTAACTCGCGCGTTGCGCCGAACGTCCTAATTCCCAGAACATTCGTATTCACGCACCTCCCATAGGTGTCAGTTTATTCAGCGGGGGAAGGAGGAGGGCTATGGCGCCATCCAGTCTCGCCAGAATATTCTTGCGCCTTCGCTACATCCGTCGGCATCTGTCTCGCCAGAATTCTCTCGTGTGTTCGCTACATCCGTCGGCATATCCAGAAGGGAAAGGAGGCGGTTGTGACGCCAGCCAGGCGCCGAGCGGCGCCACAGCTTCACCGCCGTTTTTCATCATTCACGGGCTTCACAGAAATGGAGAGTGTGGCAGCGAGCGTGTCAGCCCGAGGGAGGAGAGGAATTTGGTAAGTCACCCCGAGCCACATAACAGCCTGTAACAGTACTTTTAATATGAACTTCAAGGTAGCTGTGTAAGGCTTACGTGTGCTGGTCACAGAAAAGTACAATATTTTGTATTTCTGCGAAATAATTTTTAGATTGTAGGCATTGCTTATAACTGCTATTTCCTTGCATAAAATAAATTTATAACGCATATTTTTTACACGATGGCCTGTCAAAGTTCACAATTTTAGTGTTTTTGGGACCTACAAACAATAATAGCTAACTTACTTACCGAAATGAAATAATTCACATTGAAGTATGATAGCATGCGTTAATTCAAGGAATCTTTAAAATCACGCTACAAATTTTTTATTAAGTTTTAAAAAATTACTTATAGTAATGAAACTTCTACAAACTTTTATTTGTAGCAGTGTATGGTTTATTTTTAAATAAGTTTTGTTGAGCATATCTGGTATTTGAGCCCAGACTTAGTCACCTTTGTTAAAATTTTATGTAAATTATGTCGTATATTTTATTTGCGCCTCGTAACGAGGTCGTTAGAAGCGGAGCACTAAGTTGCTAAGAAAGGCAGGAGCGAGGAAGGAACCGACTCAGCATTGGCCTGGAGTGATATCGGGAAACTATGGAAAACCGAAATCAGGATGGCCGGATCTGGATTCGAACCGAGATCCTCCTGGATACGAGTCCAGTTGTTGACCACTGCGCCATCTCCCTCGACTGATCAGAGTGAGTGAAGGGATTTGGGCGGCTCTTAACAGCGAGGTATTGAGAGCCGATGGGGGTGATCGAGGTGAGTATGGAGCAGCACCGGAATAAAAGGGCGCTGGTAAACGGGAGATCCCTGAGAAAACCGACCGACCAGTGGGATCGTCTGGAACGATTCCTACATGCGAACATCCGGGAAGGACTCGGCCGGGGATTGAACCCGGTTCGCCTTGGTGTGAGGCGAGCAGGCTAACCGCTCAGCCACCGCGCCTCGGAAAAAGTTAGGAGCTGAGAAGCAGCGGCGATAGGATGACGGGAACCAGTGAGCCTCACGACAGCGGAGTCTCAAGCTGGATTTACAATAACCTCACAGTCCGACAAAACAGCCGCGACACAGACGAAAATTTTTCATCGGCCAATTAGGAACAATTTCACCCCGACAAACGCAGCCCCGACAAAAGTAGATTCTATTTCTATTTTCGTCGGGCGTCGGACCAGTCGGCCTCGCTTGGCAGTAGAAAAAGACAGAAACATAACCTTACAAAACAAAATGTCATGCGGATTTCACTACTATAGAAAAATTTCACGTTAAACATAATTTTTTTTACGTGTACATCCTGGTTTTCTTCTAACAGAAATGTAATGAATTGACGAAAATAAATATTCGTTGAATAAATAACTACTCCAAAATCCAAAAATACTTTGTTTACAAGGTTATCAAAACAAAATGGTGTACAAATATCTGTGATTTCTGCGCACTCAACAGAAAGTTACTGGTATTTATAGAATTTTGCTGAAAGCCACGCAAACACTTGTCGGAAGGAAACTGTCGGGGTATTGTAAACATTGAACTAATTTTGGTGGCGGAAATGGCCGGGCTGTAACGTCGTGTCCGAATGTCGGGAGGACTTCGTCGTTGCTAACCCCTAGACACTGGATAGGAGTAAACAGAACGCTTAATTTCTTTCCGATTAAATTTTGTTTATTTGCCCATACAATATAGGCAATATAAAAGCAGAAAATAATTTTAATTTATCTATATAATGTAAACAAACTGCTTATCGTTTTATGAATATTTTTCAACGGAATTGAAAATAAAAATATATTTATATTAATTCAATTGTAGAGACTGAACTACAATGATTTATATAAATCCACATTTCTTTTTACGATTTTGGTGGTAATGTGAGCGTTATATATCGTATGGCCATGCATTGTCGATTATGTGAGCTAGTCAAGTGTTTTAGCAACGATTTGGCGTTGTGTACTAACACTTGACATTTCACAGTGGCTGTTAATTTTTGCATGTAAGTCTACATATGGCAAATGAGAATAATGAACACATGTTTATTAAAATGGACGGAATTAGACTATTAAAATGTTATACAGAAAACTGGCTACGTGTAATGGTGCCAACCCGTGAACATAACTTTTATTTTGTTTTGACATTGGCGCATTTGCACTGGGCAAAAAAAAAATTAACGTTCCACTGCTTTGCCTTGAGTGACGTCTCTAGTACTTTATGCTCGTTGGTCGTGGAATTGTAAATCCAGCATCAGACGCGCCACTTCTCCAGAAGGACGCTGGCATTGTCGGGCGGCCGGCCGCAGGTCAAGTAGGCACGACCTCATCGCCGCGTATCTGCGTGCTCGCGGAAGGTTGGCAGGCGTGGACAGTGGTTCAAGATCGCTGCCGCCGGGGTTCAACTGGACGCAATGAATTACGGCTTGCGCACGAGCCGCGCTCCCGCCAATCTCCGAGCTCTTCGCCACTCGAAAATGCTGCGCGCGTTCTCGCCAGTCCCTGATTTAGACGCGTCGTTGGGAGGAGGGTTTTTTACGAGGAGGGGGGAGGGGAGCTGTGAATTAACTTCGCCGTCCAAGGAGCAGCTGCCCCATCGCCGGGCTTCGCTGCGATAACCGCCCATGTTCATCGCGCTACTTCGCGCGCCAAAGTGTACCGGCGATTCTCAGGTAGAGGCTGTTCACGGTAAATTGAACACTTTTAAAGGCCCTGCTTGCACGCTCATTGCGTATTCTTCCACCATATGTAAAGGCTGTCCACGATAAAGTGAGGACTTTTGAAAACAACCTTGGAAAAAGTCAAGTAGTGCCATATCTTAACGTAGAATAAAAAGTGTTAGGTAACCATTTGTGATATGTTTAATTATTTCTTTCCTTTTCTGTTTCTTATTTTATGAGTCGAGGTATAAAAGTGACCAGTTTGTACTTTTCTAACTATTCCGTAGTTTCACCTGACCGACGCATAAATAAAGTGATGAGGTCCGGGACAAAGCTAATTTTACATAATGAGGAAGAATACACAACGTGCATACAAGTAGATCTTAAGCAGGGCTTTCAGAAGTGATCATTTTACCGTGAACAGCCTATAAAATGATCTCTGCCGTGGGCCAGACCACTTTATTCGACCGCCGGTCAAGTGGAACAGTGAAATTATTTAAAAAGTAAAATTTTACCAATTTCCTAATTCTTTCACATATCTGTATTAAATAATTACAAAGTAAAAGAAATTGACCCAGAATTCACAAATTTCTACCTAATACTTTAAACTCATAAATACGTTAAGACATGGAACTATGTTAGTAGTAGGGCAATGCGAGCTGGCGCAGGGTCCAGCCTCCGGCTCTCTGGCTCTGTCCGCCATGTTGGATTCCGTACTTCCCACTCTGTCATTCCGGTCACGTGTTCGCCATCTTGTATTCCGCAGTTTTGCTTGCCAGTACGCCGCCATCTTGTACCGCCATATTTGTAGCCAGTATGCCACCATATTGGGCCGCCATCTTTGTAGCCAGTACACCTCCATCTTGGATCACCATATTGGTAAACAGTATGTCACTTTTCATGCTCTTGCATTCCGACTGTTTTCTCCGAGTGCTCACATTTTTTCTATTTTGCATTCTTTCTTTTTCTCATTCATTTAATTATCTCTTCTTATTTCATTTCTGTATCCTTGCCTCTTATTCTTTCCTTTTTCTCCCATTTGTTCATAATTTATTTACATCAGCTGTTACTGGAGGTCGCCATCTTAGTTTACATTTATATGGAGACCGCTATCTTGGTTTTTCATTTTGTCATTTGTTTCCCATATTAGTTCTGACATTGGCCACTAGGAGCACCACCATATTGGATATGGCTTTAGCCACTTGGAGCTCTGGTGTCGATCTCGTTCGATTAGTCAATCGGCCGCCATATTGGTTCTGGACTTGTCAGGATCGAACTGCCGGACCTTGGGTCGCCAGACTTACGCCTTAGACCACTCGGCTATCGCAACATGCGCTGGGTCAAGAGTTTATAAGTAGTATATAGCTTGTACACGAATAAATAATATCTTGCCTCGCATTAAAGATATTACATTTTTTATTTCTTATGTAATTTTGAAAGTTTTTTTTTTCATATCAATAATTTTTAAAATTTTACTCTTTAGTACATAATTTTTAAGTATTGAATTTTTATTTTAAGTATTTTTAAGTATTCATTTTTTATTATATTATTTTTAATTTTATTTTTATTATTCTGGTTGAACTTTCATATATATACTTTAAAATTTTACTTATATACTGTTTTAAGTAATTAATTTTTATTTTAAGTATTTTTAAGTATTTATTTTTTATTGTATTATTTTTATTTTTTTAAATTTTTGGTTTAACTTAAATATATATATTATTTAAGATTTAACTTATTACTTTTAAAGTATTATTGTTTTATATTTTAAGTATTTTTAAGTATTTTTTAATAAACTATAAAGTGTATCGATTAAAGTGTACAGATGCATATTTGTCAGGCAGATAATAATATGTCATTAGAATATGATTATGTGACTATGACAGTGCCATATTGGATTTTTATAAGCATATATAAAAACTGTTTTAGTAAATATATGTCAAGTGTTTTATATTGTGAACGTTGATTATTCACACTTTTTCGATTTTTACTTACATATTATAATTTTTTTTCTAATATCTATGTTGAACTTAGAAAAAAATGTTTCTTACTCCTATGCAATGTAATCCAAAATTGTTCTGTATCTACTCAACCTAACCTAATTTCACCTAACCTTACACCTAATCTAACTTCACCTAACCTTACACCTAATCTAACTTCACCTAACCTATCTTCACTTAACCTAACTTCACCTAACCTAACCTAAGATAATTTAACCTAAAATTATTTAACTCAATTTCGTCTAACCTAAGATAACCTAACCTAACGTCACCTAACCTAACTTCGTCTAACCTAAGATAACCAAACACAATCATCTTGTAAGAACTCTGAATATATTTTTTATTTCTTTCGACAGTCACTTAACCTCACCGTCATACTCTAGTCATCGCCAGACCCCTCCTCACCTCTCCTGCTTCCAGTCTTGCTTGAAAACCATATCGAATTGGACTGAATACCAAAACAGATATAATACCTTTCACCATGACATTAGCTTGCCTCATTCATGCTAGTAACAATACAGTCAATATCCACTATCACACCTCAGACTTACTGATCAAGAATAACAGTGAACTATATAGACTACCCTTTCAGCCCCATCTAACTTTGTCAGTTACACACATAAACAAACCATACCAGCTGCCGAACCAATCAAATATTCCAACCATGCTATCATAAGATCAATACTATTAATTTAGCCATCTACGACACCCATATCGTCTTAATTCTCGTCAGGCCATCCCGCTCATACTAACCGACCATACCAGCTAAGCATTCTGCTCTTCCAATTTAACTAACTAAACACCCCATCAAACCATTCCGCTCTTACAAAAAAAATAACACAATTAAACCATTCTCCTCACACCATCTAACCTATGCTTTTTTCATACTGCCAGAATAACCGAACATGTGATCAGGTCATACCAATCAACATAATAGATATACTAACCATACAAGCAAATTAACTATACAACCAAGTCATACTTGTATGCACTCCACACACTTGTGTAGGACTTAGAATGTATTTTCATATTGTGTAGGACATAGAATATTTTTAACTTAGTCACACCCATTCCACCCCATGTCAGGACTTTTGAAAGACATGTTAACCTAACCTAACTCCACTTCATTATCAATTACCCTTATTTCACCCAACCTAACATATCAAAGGCACCACACTTAGCAATGCAGGCACTGCATTTATGGGTCACTTAGGGGTAATTTGGAGTCATTTGGTGTCATTTGGAGTCATTTAGGAGTTATTTTTGAGTCAAGGGTCAAGGGTCAAAAAATCAGGTCTGACAGTAGTCAACTTTCAGTGTAACCATGAGCTCAAGCTGAGCAAAGATAACACGAATATGAAATATATTTTCACATCAAAAAAGAACTTATTCACTGGCAATGATGATTAGTTAGCAGCTATTGTAGACCATTTCAGAACGAGTACTATTATAGCCCTCCTACGGCATGCACTCGCATTAATTTGATTTAAACTGAATTAATAAGTGTTTCAGAGAAGCTGATACACATATTACTATGAATATATACATTTTATTTTTGGTTTTATTCACATACATATTGTGCCATTCAATAGATAGATCACCACATTTTTTGCAGAATATCTGCTCTACCAACCAACACCAGATTAAATATACTCATATCTCATACTATAAGTCAAGTACACCTCAGCTCAGAGTTCAGACATCTTGAAAAACCATTGCTATATTTAGACTCAACATGCCCTCTTCATTTTATCCAGGGGCCAGCTGACCTTGTAAATGTCAAGACCAAGTCTGTATCTGCACAGTAACTGGAGTCTATACGTGCTTCCTGACCGTTTTCGCACCTGAACTGTGTCAGATAGCCCTAGTCGGCACATAGCATTTCTGCTCCCACTTGGTGTCTAGTAACTGGAGTCCGTACGTGCTTACAAGTCGTTTGCACACCTGCATGGTATCGGATGACCATGTGCATGGGAATAGCTGTGTTAGCAGGTCTGCACCTGCGCGGTGTCTTGTAAATAAAGAGAATGAGTCAGCAGACTTACCTCCACCCCTTCCAGTCATGCTTATTTTCCCATTGGTTAGTTTGTCAGAGCCGATCAAGCACCTTCCCCTCCCACTTCCATTACATTCATACACCAGCATATAAAAAACATCGGGACCCACTCTGCCACCTCTTGTTACCATTAGCAATTTCACCCGCTTAAATTACAGTATACCGTTTTTGTCTTGTCTGGAGTTTTAGAGGATGCACGCTATTTTTGCCCGAGCGGACATAAAATCCTTTCCGCCATTTTAGCATTTGGAAAGGTGCATTCACTTAGTGCCTTGGACAAACGGGATGAGTTGCCGTATCTGCCGAAAGAGTTCCTATTGACGTACGCACCGTACGAAATTTCGGCCATATTCTAGTATTTACCTATCTACCTACAGTTTGACTAAGACATACGGGACTGCCTGCCCTGCAAGGAGTGCTTCAAAGGCAGCACCACGTACATTCCGGACACTCCTCATCCCGGAGCTGGTGCAAGTCGCGACGTCGTGCAGCAGCAGCCTCAACAGAGTCCACTTCCATCGACGAAGGGTCTGCACATGAATGGCTCTGCAGACCAAGCGACCACCGACCTCACATGGCTGATCACTTCAGGTCTCCGACGCAGCACCTCCTTCACCTCGACTGCATGCGACGAATGCCTTCCAGCACATGAGGGGTCCACGCAGACTACTATTGCCACCAGCAGCAGTTGGTTGTCGCCTGTTAAAGCTACTACCATCACACCACCACCACGATCTTTGATAGTGATGTACACCAGCTCCTTCGAGTCAGCTGTAGTGAAATGTTATCTTAACGCCATCCCAGAGTTCCGACGAGTGTAATAATGGCTAGGTGACACGCAGTATGAGGATGCTGTGAAATCATAGAAGCATATGATGGTGTGAAACATTCCCACCTCTACTATGCCCTGGTACCTGCATACAACCCAAGCATCGTTAAAGCTGAAGGAAAGTCAAAAGTGCATTTTATGGACAGAAACCACTGCGATGGTGATACATGTGCAGTGTACAACATGAGGCAGGACGTATCCTTACCATGCAGCACTAACGAACTGTTGGAGCTGAACAATGGTGAAACTATCATCGTTAAATAAGGCATCCAGCGCAGGGACTACGAAATATGGCGATGGGGCGGGAAACAGTGCTTCGATTAAGTGAAGAATGCGATGGCAATACGCATAGACTCCTACCGGACGAAGAAGCTGGCACGATTCTGTTCGTCGAGCGGACAACGGCTTGTCGCAGCCTGCCATGCGAGATAAAGACAGGCTCACCGGATGAGGACGGGGAAGGATAGAGGTAAATAATAAAGTTATAAAGAAACAGTGTTTCGACAGAACAACATAGTGTGAATAAACATATAGTTGTCTTAGGCACATGGTGCATGTCGGTGCGTGTAAAACACAAAAACAACTGGGAATTTATCATTGTGTTTATAAATTTATCTATGTAAGAGTAATGCAAAAAAAATGTCACAACTAAATGCAGAAAAAAATTATGTTCGAAAACTTTTTGGCTGTCAATATAAACTAATATTGCTTAACATGTATGTGAAAATATAATAAAAGGGTTTAAAGAATGAAACATGTGTTTAATTTTGAAACATTTTACCTCTTATTTTATTGTTTGTCACGTACCCATGAGGCCCTGACGTAGCCCTTCAGGTAAGAGCCAAGCAAGGACATGCATCCAGCAAAACAAACCAATTACCAAGTCGTAACAGCAGAAATATATGTCCCGAAGGGCTAATGGCTTTAAAAGGTTGACCAGACTAACTACCAGGTAAGACACATGAGTTGTGAAAAATAGCTATATTCAAAATTCTTAACACCCAAATTACAATTTTTACAATCAATAAAATACTGATACAAAATAACTATATTCAAAGCTCTCAATGCCCATATTTCAAATATCAAAATTCAATATAACACTGATACAAAAATCTACCACATCTACAAGATGACGATTGGATTTCCGTTGCACACAATGGTTGAAATATTTTACATTTGAAAATTTGCTTGAAATACAAAATATCAGATAACAGGCATTTATCATTTTCTGAAGACTGAAAATTACATGGAGAGTATCCAGGTAACATTCCCACTATATTTAATATTTTTGGTCTTTTGGCTAGTTAAAACAACTGCTATAACCGATCAAAGCCTCCTCTATCTGTAACATACAACAGGATAAAATTCAAACAAAAGCCTAATGTGATAAGATCTGGATACAATCTCTTGCATTAAAACATTATACATAAAAGTTTTAAAATCTTGGTTTGCAAAAAGTATTTTATTCTATTAAAAACTGGGAATTCTTTTAATTCCATAACAGTGGAATTTATTGTACTTAATATCTGGTGTTAGCATGACGTATTCGTCTCACAGACAAATATTTAATTTAATGCATTAATATTTTACAATGCGTAAAAATAATTTTCTTTTGGAATTTCTACAATCAATTATATTGTGTATTAAAATTTTATACTACCAGGAAAATTCCAATACCCTACAAAATTCCTGGGTAACAACACCCATTTCTACAGCAAACTGGCCTTATGGCCCTAATGTTGTGTACTTATCTCATATTATGCAGCTGTACTGGTCAACCCCCAACGGCCAGGTCTCTCTCCCGACCAGACCGCTGGAGGGACTATTTATAGTCAAAAGATTGACAGGGGAAAATTTCCCCACCAAATTTCTTATTGGCTTAAACTGTCCTCCAATCAATAATAATTTCCGGCGAAACTAGGTCCATCTTTATCAAAAATACACTATGAGATTAATCATTTCAAGTATAGATTGTTCTAGAGATCCCAATATTTCCGGCAGTGTAGCGTCATCTTTACGGCTGTTGCCCACAACTGTCCGCCATACCGTGCTTCCAGCGCCCCAAACGGGTAGGTCAGTAAACACACAGGCAAAGATGCGCCGGCCATGTTCAGTCCTGCATGGGTGCGTGAGCCAGATGGTCGCACATGTCTATGGTTCAGGAAATGTCACTGCAGCGTTTTTTTTCTCGTTCGGTGTCAACACGCATCATTTATTCAAAAAGTAGAGTGTACTCAGGTAGTATTAAATAATAAACATGTCATTTTAGGGAGTATTAAGTTTAGCAAAAATGGGTAATGTGGCTGGGATGGCGATTGGCCGACAAAACAGGCAAACTTGTAGCAGACAGGGAAGTTGACAGTAAAATTTAAGTGGCGAAAATTTGTAGTCATGAGGCTCCTTGTGTCGCCCCATCAATTCAGAGAAAATGACGCGTAAAGTGTAGTAGTGAAAAAAACTTGTTAAACTTTTTTTTTCAAACAAGAGATGATATACTAATACAATATGGTGACAAATTATGGGGAAGAATTACTTTCTGTATATATATATATACACACACACGCACACACACACACACTTGCTTTGGAAGAGCAATGTGATGGAGAATGTCACACCACCATTTTGAACCATGGTAGATCAACTTGGGAGACTATGTGTGCCATATCAACCTGAAACTATGGTACTTTACTGGTGGTAGTAGATGCTGGGGTAGCGGGGATTTTTAGATAACCCATAAGTATATTCAAAACTGGTATACCCTCAAAAGTGTTAAAGTTTAACTAGTGAGCAATATTGAAAGTATTCATACTAATATAAAAGATTTTTAGGGGCTGATTAACACAGTCATTACCACACTTCTAATAATCAATTAAAACAGACTCTCACTGCATCATCAAATTAATCAGTCTTTCAGAGCTACCAATAACATTTATAAGAACAGGCAAGAATAAAATTAATGCAAATTAAAGTAAAAAGACACTTTTACTTTTAAAAAAATTGTATATACATATTATCACTTATAAAAGAAAATTGCTAAGTCCTACTTCACAATGTCTTTCTCGTCGACCCAGGAGTTGTCACATTTCGAGTGTCCGAGCCACCTCATGTGCACACGTCCATTACGTCGTTTCAGAACCTTTTTCACCAAATACACGTCTGGAAACTTCGTAGGCTGGATCTCCTGTGTGTAAAAGCCTCCGGCGATGGGTTCGTCTGGTAGGTCCTCCAGGTAATACATGCGCGGATACCAATGTCGTATACGAATAACCTTGTGCAATTCTGCTGACCAATTGTCACGGAAGCCTTTGTGGAAAACGCGATGCTGTTTGGAGATGCACCCCACTTGTAGTTTCCGTTGGCCGAGTAATGTCTCCACAATTTGACTTTTAGAGTCCGGTGAAAACGCTCGACGACGCTAGCCTTGAGTCCAGAGTGCGTGGAGTAGTCATTTACGGCGTACCTTTTCGTCATCGCACGACCTAGCCAGCTTCCAAGAGTTCTTCGATGAAGGATATAATCTCGTTTGTGTGCTACCAATTACCAGCTGACTGCGAAGCGACCAGTAGCCATAGTCTATCGACGAGTTAGTTCGGATCGTCCCAATACACGTAATCTATCTTGCGTTTGGTGTTGATCTTCTGCAGCAGCAGACCCGATCCAGTAGCTTCGGCCAATCGTGGAAACAGTCCTGCGATAATGCCGAATTTCGCATGGGTCGTGTCCTTAAATCGTCACATTGAGGGGTTATCGTTCGCATAATGAGCACGACTGGATTGTAGCAGGCGATGGTACTTCTGCAAATCTGATTCGGTTTAGTGTCCGGGAAGCCTACAAAACAAAAGTTCGCACAGACCATGTGTAATTTTCGCCTTTGCGCTTACTTATCTGCATTTCATCTGCTGGAATAAAACATCACTTCCTTGTTCCAAGAAACCATTTTTCGTCGCGGTGTCGTAGGCCATACGTTTTGTCGCTGTTACGATTGGAGCAGGAAGCGATGTAGTGTCCAACCAGCGTGCCCACCTCGGGTCCGCGCTCTCGTGCTCGTTTCCATTCTCGGGCACGCGGGAAATTGATCAGGGGCAAATCATCTTCATCGCTAGTGATGCCACCTTCCGATTCGAGCAAGTCCGGGCTTCTTTTCCGTTCACGTGTCGGAGTCGATCCTTCCACCTTGATTTCATGTTTGATATCAGGCCGAGTCAAAGCTTCATATTGGCGTTTTCGACCGAGTTCGTCGAAATGGCTGGTTATCGGCTTGTAAGAATCTTCCCCTCGATTCTCGAGAGCCAGTTTGTAACTATTCCCGAGTAGATATTTCGAGCGAACATCTTCGATGGCTTGCTGTAGCTCAGTCATCAGTTCGGTTTGGTCCATCATCATTCATAGACTGGAGTAAACACACGACTCCACAGGTATATATACATAGTCACTCAAGTAACATCTTGCTTGATGATACCTCTGAAAATCTTCTGCTCGGTTTATATCATACATTGGAGCAGGTGGAGGTGGAGAGCCAGTGCTACAAATTTTAGCATGTCTCTTTAAAGCATCACTCCATGTAAACAGCTTCTAACAGAATTGGCATTCAAAAGTTCATATTCGAACTTTTCAATCCACATGTCGTTATTTCATGTCGTCGTAAATTCTAAGAATATATGCATGCTTTACCACAGAAGCGACAAAGCAAATGTATTATTATCACTTTACTTTCGTACTGTTCCAAGTCTATAATGATACTGAAACGAAGAATGTATGAAAGGAGTGTATTTATACTTTGTTTAAAAGTATATATTCAAGTTCTTCGGCATACTTTAATCGCTTTCTGGGTAAACTGTATTTTACACTTTGCAATAAAAGTGCCTAGAACTACAACAGGCTCACATCATGCTTCGATATTGGTCGATGCAGGACTTGGACTTTGTACTGAACAATGCAGAACAACTTTTAAAGTAGTGAGGGATAAAAGGATACGGAACATACAAAAAAAAACAGTTATTTTTTAATAATAATTTCTTATTAATTTGTATTTACATTTTCAGAAGAAAGCAGTTCATCAAATCATCTGATATAACCGCGATCCTTAAGTTCTTTTATGATCGAAACCACCTTTTTCATGTTCGAGAAATCCCCGCGTTTATGAAAGTCAAGCAAAAATCTAACTCTATCTACAAGTTCATTCGTGTCTTCAGTATACACGTGGCCAGTATTCACAGCGTCTTCTACCTTCTTCGCAGCACTTGTCGAAGGACACTCGTTTGGAAGATGTGTGGGAACGCCGAGAGAATCATCTTCAACACTATCACTGTCGCCATGATCGTCTTCACTTCCTGTTCATTTACTATATTAAATTTTCTTTTATTTGTAGGGGTTGTATGCTCATCACTAGTTATAGCCTACGTCCGTTTATTTTGAAGTTCGTCAACTTCATGCGAAAGTCTTGCTAGTGTACATTCTGCGCAAACCGAGTCTACTGCACTCATTCCATCGTTAGCATGAACTGTATTTTCGTTGTAGTCTGCGGAAACAGTACATATCGATGCAGCAAGAGGTATTGCCGACAACACTTACTGGCTCCCAGTAGACACGAACCCTTGCAGATCTGTCTATCTTCCTTCATTGTATGAACCGTGCATAAACTGCATGTGGTCATTGTCGTAATGCTTCATCATGCGAAAAGGACTCTTTGCACAGGCTGTTCTCTCATCTCGACGAGCATTGCAACTTTTACTGAAGGACCAGTCACAGTAGCAACAGCGAAGCATTGGCGAAGTCTTTGATGGCAGCACTGCTGTAGGTGATCCATCCGAAGAAATCGATGCTGCTGCCCCCAGGTGCCCAATCCGAATAAGTCGCTGGCACTGCTGGGACCATGCCCATAACAGTCGTCAATGGTGCTACTGAATGTGCCACATCCGAAAAAGTCGATAGTACTGTGCCAACCTCGGGAGTTGATGGTACTGCAACCTTTGGTTCCATAATATATCCCAGTTGCTTACACGAGTTGAGAAGAAGTGTCTCTCACGACTGCCGCTGTCAAACTAAACTTCCTAACTGGGACACCCTGTTGCTTATATTCCTGCACACAGGTGCGAATAGCAAAAGATTTAAACATTCTTTTTCTCGTTATAATAACAACGCCAAGACGTTTAGAACGTTCACCTTTAAAGTGTTGCAACTGAAACGTTCGCCCGTTAAAGAAAGGCTCGCAGAAGACAACGTGCCTTAAACTGTCGTTAAAAGACCTGAGAATGATGTTTAACAGCATTTATTAGTAATATTGCATTAATACCTCACAGATCAATATTTTCATAACAGACTTCGCGTATGCAAATGGCGGGCGTTGCTGTTACATTAAGAATACCCTATCGAAAACAATTGTCATGAAACTCAATGGCTGAGCAGAATTGGTCGAAATTTTTACATCAGACTTCCGTAGCAATGTGACTCGATGCAAGTTTCGCGAGAATTCGTCCAGCCACGCAGTTTTTAAAGCACATAACAGCGACATTTGCTAAGTCTGGAACTTCGCCACAATAGTGAACACACAATACCTAACCAAGGGCATTTATGGAAACTGAATCCACGTATTTAATACAGGATCCTATTTTGTCTCAGATTACTTACACTTTAGAGATAGTCGTGGAAATTAGTACTTACTGTTAGATATATCCGCTCATGAAACTAAAACCGTTCAGACAGACGTTATAATACTGTTTTAACGTATTCCTATCACTCAAAGTAAAATTTCACGCGCAGTATAAAATATTTTCATGTCGTTATTGTTTCAGAAAGAGTGCCATCTTACCGAGTTGGGTATCGCCCAAATACTAAATAACACGCACACATTTATCTAAGCTGACATAGTTACAACACATTTCGCAAGTATAACAAAACACGCTCATTGGAAATTCCTTCAAGTTTATTCGAGGTTTAAAACTTATATCGATTTGAAGTAGCACTCTTTCGAGGTCGACATATTGCGTGAAATTCCAAGAATTTCTGGGCCAATAAACAACATGGAAATAGAGCATAAATGAATAACAAACACCACCACACACGTTTACGAATACTTTTCAGAAGATACAAACAAACGTTGGTAGTAAAACCGCAATTTTGTTGACACACGAGCGCGGACCGGGGAAAAAAATACAAAAACAAATCAATGAACCAGCTAACTTGAACGTTGCATTAGCCAGGTGAGGATGTGAAAGAGTTAGGAACATTGTGTGTCACGCCACATTTTATTCTTATTTGGATACAGCGAAAATAAACTGAAATTCAATTGACTACAATTTTTATCTTTACGACTAGTAAGACGTTAAAACATAGAACTACTTCTCGTCGTACACTGCCAACTTAACTGTGAGTACTGTGTTCATTGCTTACGTTAAAATATATGCAGTAACGGGGAGTGATTTTTTTCATAGGTTGATTTGACGAGTGTACACTTCTATCGCGAGCTGCCTATACCATATATAACCATTGTTCATCAAATGTACAGTATGACGCTTTAAAATTGCATTACATTTTTCGAAAAAATTAGGGACATTCAACAAAATAAGTAAATATGATAAAATAATTATCTGAAAATCCAGAAAGTACTATTACAGACAAATATGTAGTGTTGAAATTTATACTTTCCTAGCTGATTCCGGCGAACGTTGATCCGCCTCTTTCACGTTCTATTTTGCCTTCTCAATGCGTCCTTCTCTATTACGTCTGGTACGTCGACAGATATTTGACCGTAGTATCGCTGGAATTTTTCTTTTTTAGATCAACAAACATTTCCTGCAAGTATGAGCAAAATCGGCCCATAAATATAGAAGTTAAACTCCAGCGCCACCTATAGGAATGAAACATGACTAAAAACCTTACTCGTCACCTCAGTAACGTATGGTGTTAATATGGTCTCAATAGGTCTACAAACATTTCCTTCAAGTATGAGCAAAGTCGGTCCATAAATATAGAAGTTAGACTCCAGCGGCACCTATCGGAATGAAACATTACTAAAAACCTTACTCGCCACCTCAATAACATGCGGTGTGAATATGGTCTCAATTGGTCCAGTGGTTTGTCAGTGATGATGCGGTTTAGTCACGCACAAAGGATTTTATTTATTAAGATTAAAGAAGAAAGAAATTCCTTTAATAAAAATTTTTAACAAGAGTTTTGTCTTGCTCGGTTAAAATTTAAAAGGGTTTCGGTGTTTTAAAATTTAATCATTATACATTTATATATGGTAACATTGTATATATTTTAAAACAATATTTTTCATGTGAACTGCTTTTGCGGTGAAAAGAAAAATCTTGTAAAACTTTAGCCACTATTTCTGTGTGCAATTTTTTTTTTTTTTTTTTCTAAAATGTATAACCAAGACAAGAAAAAGAAAACCCATCGAGATACATTAAATAATTAGAATCTTTTTTAGATTTAACATTTCGGGAATTCACAAACCAAGAGATACTTTCCATAGCTCTTAACCGCATAGACAAACCCTCTTGAATTCCGAATGCACTCTCTGTGCCATCAGTTTGTTTGTGTGAGCACACGCGACACTTGACTCGCTATTGCACTAAGCCGGCGATAATTTAACGTTCGCGGAAATCTGAGCAGTGAGAGACGCACTTGCGAATGACGGGGTGAAGCATTCTGTGACTGCTGTATTCACATCCCTGACTTTATAGACTTTAATAGAACAACTTTCAGTGTAGTTTGGAAGAGAGCTCATGTGGTGTTCTTATGTATGGCCTTCTGTCAAAAAATTTGAACTTTTGAGTCGCAGAACTAAATACGTATCTCGTGACATATTTTTAACTCGTTCATTTATTTCATTTTCGACTGAAGACGTTGCTAGACGGCATAGGTAATAGAATAAGGGTTTTGCACTTTGAAGTATAGAGGTTTGGGCGGATCTCAGCAATGAGGTGTTAAGGGCAGAGATGATGAGGTGAGATGGATATGGAGCAGGGCCGAAATGCAAGGGCGGGGGAAACAGGAGAACCCCGAGAAGACCCACCGACCAGCAGCATAGTTCCCTCGTGCGAAAACCAGGAGCCTGGAACAGAACCTTGTTCTCCTTGGCGGGAATCGAGCGCTCTACCCACTACGTCACCGCGGCCTTCTTTTTACCTCGTCAAAATTCAATTGCGATGTTAAAGCGATGTAATAATTACTCGAATACTCGTTCTTAGCATAGCAAATTATCGATAATCATACCATCGACGAGTCTTGAGCGGTCACTATTTTACACCTCTGCCACTGGAGTGCGGCCAGCGCTGCTTGCGTTAGATGTTAAGTGGACTGACATCTTACTTATTTGCAGATGGTATTGCCAACAACAATTGCCCTATGATGTAGGTACGCCGAATTTTCCTTTTCTGTCTTAATCTGAAGTAATGGTTGACAGTACACACTAGCACATAACGAAAATCAATAGCATCTATAAAGAGTGGTCTGACTGAAGTAAGACGGCACTTATCAGTATTGCAGAGTTTGCAGTATCATATAATCTGGATAGTAGAGCTGGTAGTACAGGCATACTGTTGGTCCCGTGTCAGTAGGGCGTAGTACCACTCGCCTGGATGCACGCCCCGATTCAGTTCGGAAGGGAGTCTTACAAGCGTTGTCATCGCCTGAGGCTTTTCGGCCCACGGCTATTGCAAATGGATCTTAATGTTATGCAGATAGGTTCCGGGTCGGGGTTCACGTCCGAGCTGATCTCATAGACAAATCGGCGTAATTTACTGGCCACGAGAGTACCTCAGCATAATGCAAGCATTTCACAGATACAAGCGTCGTAGGTGGATAGGTGTTGCCTTGTGGACAGAATGTACCAGGGTGCTGACATGTAGGGTATCACATGAGGACACTGGATGTCACTTATGCACAACTGCACCATTATGGTCCCCCTATTCACGACCAGCGGCGGTGACTTTGGTTCGTACCTTATTGCTCATCACACCATGGCGCCACGAGGAATTCTGACGTGTCTCTCCGCAACATTGACACGATTTGTACTCTACCCTCAACGTCGCTATTCGCACGACGGTCACCAATGAGGATGCAGAAGCAAGATGATGCTACGCCACTCGTCGTTACTCTGTGCTTTCTGGTAACTGCGCCACGCTGCTGTCTCTGCTGTGGTGTTAACGGCGATCTACACATGGGAGGGTGAGCATGTAGTTTGGCCTATATCCGTCGCCTAGACATGTTGCGGGATCACAAAGGATGTTGTGTAATACCTAGCAACTGTGTCAGGATGGCAGGCACTAATTTCATTGGTTGCGTAGTACTTTGTGCTCAATATGGCGAGTCTCCCTTGGTGTGTCCTGTCTTGGTCGACCGGAACCTTCATTACGTGTTTGTGTGTCCTCTCGTAGCCATTGGCTCCGATATCGGTACACTGTGACATCGGAATGTCCCACATACCTAGTAATAGCACTATACTTCCACCTGGCCTCATACATACTCGCAACGTGGCTTCTATTAGATTCCATTAAGTGTAGGTAGATATATCTAATGCGTCTACGAGGCATGTTCTGAGTTCGGTGGCCTTCTCTAACTGAGATAAATGACTCGAGCTCCGTACGTGCCTATTAATACTTTCGCTACGATCGTGATGGAACTGCTAATATTCTCTGGTGGTCCTTCTAGTCATTAAAGACTATCACAGCTCCAACTATTTACACAACTAGCGATGGTATGCGCATGTTCCATATTACATCCAATTTTAACCACTTCTTCTGCGTGCATTTATAGCATATATTTATTTAGTTCAGTCATTGTATAACACGATATCTTGTAAGAGCTTGCAGCCACCTTTCTTTCATAATAAATGTAGGCACATACCCTACAATCTCTGTTCTACAATACAACATCTCCATGTTTACTCAAATGGTGTTAATTAGCTTAGATACTGGAGCAATGTTAACTGAACAATTATTTTTATATGGGGTGCCAGTTCGCATGCTAAACTTGTGTTAAGTAAGGCAGTTAAAAGTCTTAAAATTCAGCACATCAAAACGAACAAGTCATATTGAAAGTGTGCATTTTACTTGAGTAGTTTACATGTAGGCCTGCAAAAAGACACATTATTCTGATGTAGTATTCGTCGTGGTTGATTAAAGTCAGAATATTAGAAGTTTTGATATGAAATAAATTTTCGGCTTACGTGTTTATGTCCTTTCCCAGCAAACTTAACCTGTCGGAAAAGCGTCAGCAACATGTCGGCCCGATATCGGCACTGTAAACAACAGTCGCGTATATGTCAGCAGATTATAAGCTGTCAACGTCATGTCTCTTTTGAGACATATTTTTAGTATTTAAGTTAAATACAATGGCGCAGTATATTAGATATGATTATAGATAGATATCACACTGATTAAATCGCCCTGAAAACTCAGTCAACCTATCACCGACCTCTTGAAGAAGGTTCTGGGCCAATTCCGGTACATTATCTTTGTCTAGTCAGTAACCTAGTAAGCCCCTAACCGATTCTGGCCCAGTATCGTTTTAAATATAAGGCTCTTTAATACTATAACGATGTATGTGAGATGTCTTTTAGCCGCTTCAACTATCGGCAAGTTAGAGAAATATGCAAGAAGATTAAGATAGGTAGCTGCTAATGACATCATATCTGTTTCGAGACATAGTATTAGCGGTTAGGGTAATGAGAATGGTCCAGTGTGTATAGATTGATACCACCAAAATTACACTCACAACACAATGAATTATATATGTACTTACAATATTTATATGTAATGATCTCACATCCATTGTTTGTATATTTTATGTATATCATGGACGAGAAACAAATACACAATTAAAGGCTACGAAACACTGTATATTATATGCCGATCAAATATTCGTACATAATTTCAGTTTTGGTAAATCGTATATTACTATGTTTTGTATAAGTAAATGTTAAAATAATATGTTTACTGGATCTATAAAACCAAATAACACACAATTTTTAATATACGTAAATACAAAGGCTACACTTTGATTTACAACAATCTCGAGTTTTTCACATAAAAAATCTCCGTATTTCGTGTGTTTCAATGAGAATGTAATCCTGATAAAGGTTATGAAGTGCTGTATAACATGTATACATCAATCGTCTACGCAATTTTCTATATTGTGTTCTATCGTTGAATTATAGTTATATAAAACATTAATATACTTTTAATATAGACCCACTTACATTTTGTGTGTCATGTAAATTCGTACAGCAATTTGGTTGCTTGTTATTATATATATATAGATACCTCTATGACATCCCATCTCTTAAGTAGCTGCTAAATTTGTACAATATATAAAGTGCAGAGACCAAATTATAAAATTGATAGTTTACACGTCTAAATGTACATCTAACGGTATAAATGTTTATGCAGAATACCATGAATACTACATTTGCTGTAACTTCATGTTGGGTAGTAAAGAACAAGTTACTCTTCATGAAATTGGTTTTGGTTCAATTACACCATTTCCAATATTAAGTCTACATTGGTTGTGCATGTGTTAAATATTAAATATGTGGAATAACTAAGTGATTTATATTATATTAATAGTTCAAATAGATCACCAACCAACTAATGGATTAAAATTTAACAAATCTGATTTGTTTGAAAGCCACAGAACAAAATAATATTAAGTAACCTGTATTTTTTAACTATTTGTTATGTCTTCATGGAATTTGTAAACTACTGTTAATTATTATCTGTGTCGTGATATATTCACAGTTACTTGACATAATCAGAAACTTACATATTGCAGTAGAGGTTAGTCTGCTGACCTTTCGACACAAGCTTCTTAGGTTCGCATGCTGCACTTTGCAAAAAAAAAAGAGCTCATCTTTTAATGAGTCGAAAAGTAGACAAAATGATTATATGTAAAGAGAAAATAACATTCCTGAAAACCGTTAATCGAAAAAAAAAAATTATTTTGGCATGGTCATATTGCTTATCTGACACCATGGCGACATCAAGCTTCCACAGACCCAGCATCTTGGCGACATCCAGCTATCGCAGACCAGATCTGGTATTGTGTCGACATCCAGTGGTTGCAGACTCGGTATCATTGCAAACCTGGCATCTAGATGACATCCAGCTAGCGCAGACTAAGCATCTTGACGACATCCAACTACCACAGACATAGTAACAGTTAGGTATGATGGTTCAAATCCAGTGTGTTTTAGACGCTGTCGGGAAACAGCCGACAGTCCATATTTATATCAGTACGATCCCGGCTTAACGTATGTATGGTTGAAATTAGTATATTTAAAGCCATAATTACCTTTAGTAAAATTGTAAAATAAAATTGAATGATTGCCTATTAATGATTACTTATCGAATGTACATCCAGCCATTGCATATTCAGCATCGTGATGACACCAAGCCACCACAGACCTGGCACCTTACCGACATCAAATCGCCGCCACAAACCCAGCACCATGGCAACATCAACCTGCCTCAAACCCGTACCATATAAATATCAAAACACCACATATCTGCAAATCTTGGTGACACCCAGTCATCAAAGTTCCAGCAACTTGACAACAGCCAGCTGTTGCAGACTCTGCATTTTGGCGACATCCAGCAATCGCAAACCCAGTATGTGGTGACATTCAGCCGTCGAAGATACAGCATGTGGTGATATCCATCCAGAATAGTCCCGGAAACTTGGCAACATCCAGCTGTAGCATACCCGGCATCATTGACACACACAGCCACAGCATACCTGGCGTTTTGACAACATCCAACAATCGCAGACCCGGCATTGTGGTGATATCCAGCTATCACAGTCCCGGCAACTTGAAGACAGCCAGCTGTTGCAGACTCTGCATTTTGGTGACATCCAGAAATTGCAAACCCAGTATGTGGTGATATTCAGCCGTCGAAGACACAGTATGTGGCGACATCATATGTCGAAGACCCATCATCGTGGCGACATCCAGCCATCAGACCTGGCATCGTGGCGATATCGAACCATCGTAGACCCAGCATTGTAGCGACATCCAGCTATCACAGACCCGGCATTTCGGCGACATCCAGCGATCGCAGACCCGTAATTTTAGCGACACTCAGCCGTCACAGACACGACATTTTGGTGACATCCAGACATCGAAGATCTGGCATCATGGCGACAACCAACTGCCACTTACTGGTTCCAATAGGGTGTGTTCTTGACACTGTTGGCTAACAGTTAGCAGATAGTCCATATTTATATTGCCCTCATTTCGGCATATTACACGGGCCAGAATCGGCTGGTCGAAGTTATTTGACTTGATTTTACCGGTTCGATTGCTGTCCATACCTTTCGTGTTTGCTGGGTGATTATTAAACATTAAATCATATAAGTTTAGCTGTTTACTGTGTAAACATATATTTCTTATTATTTGAGTGTAAAATAACTGCTTTAATTTTATACAATTAGTTTCATGAAATCAAATAATTTTAAAACATATTAAAATTACATTAAAATTCACAAATGCGTACAGCCAAACTCTACCACTACTCCTAATAATCTCATACTCAGCACTAAGGATATGGTTTGGCCGGGGTACTATCCAAACCCTCTGGTGTCTCTCCAGGACATTACCGGAGCGATAATTCAACTCAACACCTGACCATTCTCAGGTAAAGGGATCCCTTCTGAAGTACTCTAGCACCCAGAGTTAACCACTAGCGCCACGAATCCGACACCATAGATCGGGTCACCAAAAAAAAACCTATAATGGAACCAAACCGAACGCCCATAGTACTACTTATTTCACATGGCACTTGTGGGGTTTGTCGTGAATCAACCAATCGATCGCAAATTATGAGAGACTACTGGGCAAACAGAGGCAGCCCTTCCCATCTCAGAGAACGATACTCCCCTTCTCTATTAGTGCCATTCTAAAATGGACCGAGAGGAATGTGTGCTGTTACCGAAGTTGAGGCTAGTCCCACGGGGCAGAACATATACATTACAAGCCGGTTGTGCTCCGAATATGGTCAAGGTTATTTAAATACTCACTGGGCAATAAGCCTTACACTCATTACAGGTTGGTCATTTGCCCAGCCAACTCACCTCCAACTATCCATGCCAGCAGAGAATACTTGCCCCAGGTCTGCAGCCAGGGAGGAACGATATTTCTCCAGATCCCCAGAAATATTAAAACTCATGGTTACTGAGGAGTCACGGTAGGTCCTACTGGGTATAGTTAATAGTTAATAGTCTTACACCCATTACAGGTCGGGCCACTGATCAATAGGCCTCTTCATGCCATGATGAGGTTAGCAGCAGAACGGCCCAACCACTGGCGGATCTCAGTGTGAGGACTCCAGTGACGAGAAGGAAGGGCATTGAAGATTCACGACAGCATCAGCTTTGAGTTTTGTGTCTCGTCAACTCTGCACCTTAGTGGCAACACGTCATAACTCCTTCAGCTCAGTTTATTAGAGTTACGACACCTTACCTCTGAAGCACAGAACTGTCGTCTTAGCTGGAGGTGGTTGCGCTGATTGAGTGCATCTCAATTCTATGCAACAGATCCGTTCACGAATGTTATATCCCATCAGGAGGTCAGGGACTGTTGTGAATGAGTGAGTGAAGATATTTGGGCGGCTCTTAACAGCAAGGTCTTGAGAGCCAATGAGGGTGAGTGAGGTGAGTTTGGAGAGCGCTGGATTGAAAAGGGCGGAGTAAATGGGAGATCCCCGAGAAGTCCCGCCAACCAGCGGCATCGTCCGGCACGATTCCCAAATGCGAAAATCCGGGAGTGGCCCGGCCGGGGATTGAACCCGGTTCGCCTTGGTGGTAGGCGAGTAATGAGTCCCTGTGGGAAGGAAAGCGCGACGTCTCGTCATGTTTCGTTCCATGACGTGTATTAAACGATGCACACTGGTCGGAAACACGAGAGCATGGGAAAAAATGTGGCGGAGGCTACTGAAAATAAGTGTGTGAAAACTACTTGCTTTGTCACCAACTATCTTATATTAGTTTTAACTGCAAAATCATTCATTCGACTAGTATAATAGAATAGTAAAGGTTAGGATATTAATGACATGCACATAGATTGTAGCTCCCCCCCCTCCCCCTCCCCCCACCAAAGAAGCGAAAACAGCAGCAAAAAGCTTCGGCGCTACACAGACACTCTTGACAAAAGCGAGCCTTCCAGAAGTGCTCGGCAAACCGCGAAGGAACTTCTGCTGCAGGTGTCTGTGAAGAAACTGGTGTGCGGTTCCTTTGGCGGGCGACGCCCGTCCTGCCGCAGGGACCCGCGCAAGAGAACGACTTTTCACTTCACCTGCCGCCTGTTTATTTTTCCTCGGAGGTACTGCCCCTCGACTGTCAGCGTCGGTGTGTTCGCGTCTCCTCGTCTGGAGGCCCGCGCAACGTCGCAGCTCGCCGGACCTTCCCCAACAGACCCGGTCATTGTGCGCGGTCAAGGAACCTGCATCGCTCGCCGTGCGTCCATTAGCCTTGGTTCACGTGGTTCAGGATCTCGCCTTCTTGGCGCTTGCAGAGTGTTCAAAATACGCCTTTATCCACGGAACTATGGAACGTGCGTCCAATGTGCTGTTCTACAGAAAGGACACACTTCCAGACGAAGCCCGCCAAGTACTTCTAAGGCATCACGCACTTTACAGTCACAATTTCAGAGCACTCTAACAACGCTTACAACGGCTTTTTGAAAGTGTTTTATCTCAAGATATACGTTTCAGATGCATTGAACCTTGCCACACACTATCCATCAATAAAAGTATACGGCCAAAGCCTGAATTCCCACAGGTACACACAACACGACGAAAATACTGCACGTCAGTTCATGTCCTTGCGATTAGTGGCGATGGCGCCTTTGGAACGCGTGACATTGTAGTCCTTATCACTTCCGCACTTCTCGGCCTGAAATTATGTAGGCGGACCCCTTAAGGTGTATTCTATCCAGGTTTGGAAGCTTAACGTTAACAGTTTGGCAAATAATAATAATAATCACCGCCTGGTAGTGCTGATGTTGCATGTTTTTCAAATAAACAAATAGGATACTGCTGTTTTCATAAAATATATAGTATAAATTCTAAAATCTTCCCATTTGCATTGTGTTAGAACCTACATAAATAATAAACCAGTTCTTGACGTAAAAGAAGGGAAAAATAATTGTAAAATGCGTACATCATGTTACATCCTCCTCTGCCCAAAATAAGTCAGTCACTGCTGACGCCGAAGTCTCCTCCTAGGTGGCCAGTCCGAACGAGACACATTTCAGCAGAATTATTCGAAAACAAGGAGCTGAGTAACAATGCAGAAAGTCCAAGGTGTACACAGACGTATAGCTCGTTCCGTTCTTCCATACCGCCGACCTCCTGTGGCGCAGTCGATTGGTGGGTCAACGATCTGGGATCCGGGAGACTCTGGGTTCAAATCCCGGGTACGGCATGGGTGTTAATTTAAGTTATGTTATAAGTTAGTCTGTAAGCCGTCCCCTACTAATCTTTCAAGTATACAACTGGGGGACGTTAAAAATCCCTTTACAATACAATTCTTCCATAACGACGACTCATCAACTCTTCACAGTAAATCCTCTACGAGGGGCTATAAGAAGGAGGGGCGGAGACGATGTGCATAGAGGGAACCTCCCACAGGCCGGACCAAAACAAAGCGATACTAAGAATTTTATATTTAGCGAGGAGCACACAAAAAAGAATAGATAAAAACACAATGTGGCACATTTAAACTATATTAAAAGTGGTACCGACGTACCAGCATCATTATAGCTATCTTCAAGAAATGGCGTCGTATTTGCTACATGCACTTTAAGCATAGAATTATTATTATTGCCACAGACTAGTAATGTAGCAGGGGCGAGAGTTCACCATATCAAATGGACCTTTGTATTTGATAGCCAGCTTAGCTGAAAATTTGTCGGCAGCTCTAGCAACAATGGTTGGTTACATATGCTTCAGAATGTATATCCCACGAATTCATTAAGGGATAGAAAAATCTCTAGCGAAAACTCACGACAGGGTGTATTGTTGACAGATATATAATGGGAAGAATTAATTGCTAATACAAAATAGTGGATAGCTTGGCCCCAATATTGATGTACATCATGGTGGAAATCACTCAAAACAACTTTAATAACTTGGTTGTATCCCTCTACCATGTTGCTTTCAGAGTGGTACGAACTAGTTTGTACTAAATGAATGCCCCGCCTGAAAGTTAAGTTACACTTCTCACTAGAAGTGAAATTTTTAGCATTGTCCAAAACTATATAAGCAGGAGAACCAAAGTAGGGAAAGACTAACTCCAACAAAATACCCACAATAGTCGAGGACTTTTGATGGTGCATGGGATTCAGCAATAAAAACTTTTAAAAAGCATCCACCATGACCACCAAATTGGTATTTACCCTTTCTGTCCGGGGAAGGAGCACAAAAGGATCTACATATAATCTTTACCATATAACACTAGGTGGAGTACTAGAAAACAGACCAAGATACTTCTCATTCTTTTATTTTCTTGCATTGTTGACACACCAAACACCCACGAACACGATCTCTGGTGTCCACATCCATTCTGAGCCAGTAAATAGACTCAGAAATGCTTCGCAAAGTTTTCTAGTGTCCAAAATGGTCACCAATAGAATTGCAATGGTAGTACTCGAAAATCATATTTCTCCATTTGGGCAGCACATATGCCAAAACTTTCCCTTTATGCGAGCACTTCCCCAAAAAGTTACCTGAATTGCCCTTTTGAATATTAGCAAAGTGATGTTGGCACTTGCTATCTAATGATTGCCTGTGTTGCAAATTCACAAATGTCTCCAAGATGGCTTGCAAATAACTAACACATTATACTCGTATAGGTTACCGGAAGATGGGCGCCATCGAATTCCTGAGACAACACAGCCCTTAAAGCATGGCCACTAGTATCCACATGTAAAGCATATTTCTTCTCAAATTCGGGTATTCGTCATACAGGAAGAGTAGTTAAACACTGTTTTACTTTGTAGAAAGCAGAAACTTGTTCGAGACCCCACACAAAGAAACTATAAACCTTAACATCTTGGTATTATCTGCAACCCAGACTATTTTATCAGGATTAACAGTGAATCCAGTGTACCCGAAGGAGGTTAACACTTGTCTGACATGAATAAATTGTTCTTCAATTGTCTTGCTAGATACTATAACATCTTCCAGATAATTAACCACAAATTGACCTTGAAAAGGGCGTAGCACTTTCTGAAATACACGACTCAAGACATGAGCACTGAAATAAACCCCAAAAGGTATATGATTGCATTCAAATAGAACCCAAGGCGTCACAAAAGCCGACACAGGTTTTAAACTACGATGAAACACACGCTGATCAAAAGCATGGTTAATATCTTATATGGTGAAAATCTTTGCACCACCTAAACTGTTGAAAGATGTGATCCTCTGTAGATAGAATTAATGGGTCCAAAGCAGTTATAGAATTATCCTGACGATAATCAACGACAAGGCGAAATTCACCGGGTTGTTTTTTCTGAAGCAGAAAAGCAGGGCTAGCATAAACACTTTTAGATGGTGCCACAAATACCCTCCTCGTCTGGCTGTTCATGTTAAAGTGAGCACTTAATTACTTTGGACTTCTCTACATTAATAACATGGGGAACAAGCTCGGCTGAAAAGGCGAATTTCAAAACACTTGCCTCTATATCAACTTTCGCCCCTGTATGAGAAAGAAAGTCAGTACCAAATATTATCCGAAAAGATAGGTTCTGAATTACCAAGAAAAATTATTTCTACAAGAAATTTGCTATTTTTAAAGTAGTGGTAAGACCAGCACTCGAACTAACAGTGCCGCAATTAGCTAGACTGAATTTCACAGCGCTCACTTTAAACATCTGCAATGAGCCAGCGGCGGTGCCGGTATCAGCAAGATGTCTCCAAGTATTCTTCCACAGAAGGTAAAGAGGAACAGAGAAGGCCTACATTCGCAACTACATTATTATTTCTCTTAGGACACTTACAAATTAATGTGGTCCTTCTCTCCACTTTATATCCTGACGATCAAGCTTCGCCTCTGGCAACTAATTATCAACGATTAATTCAACAAACTCTTGCTCTGAATAGAGCATTCCTAAGACTGAACAGTACCGAGCAATATCAGAAAAGAAACTGATCAACGGTTCACGTGGTAGTTGCTTGAGGCAAAGGTATTTACGGCTCAAAGATTATCTAATGTGAGAATTACTTATCCGCGCCCAAAATTGCTCCCGAACTGCTGCCTATTCACCATTATTTTCCCTAGCATGAATGAGGACATTACGGAATTTCAACGGTACATGAATCAGCAGAACTCAATACACATCAGTTCTAGAAAGCACTTTAACATCTAGAAATTCTTGTAGCGAGACCAAAAACTACGAAACATTTTCGGACTTGTGTCCTTCAAGGTCGGCACTTTACTCAAAAGTGGTGAAGCAAGGAATTTACAGACCACATATTTATCAACCCCGACATTGCTGACTAAAGGCCCTATTGTAGTGTTTTCTCTGCTAGCAGGCGTGACTAACTTACGAAATATTTGACACAGCTGATCCAAAGTAACTGTGGCAGCATCTATGTCTGTAATTTTCAGGTCTGGCAGCAACTGTAGCAGGGTAGCTTTAGGGAGCTCCCGCGCCCAAGTGGTACCCGTTAGTGATATGGCTGACCATTATCACAGAGTCTACCTCTTCAACAAAACCATTGCAAAATTGTATTTAAAAAGGAGGGGAAATACATTTAAAGTACTGGGCACCACTCTCCGTAATCAGCAGAGTGGCGTGCTCTCTGTGTTTTACCAAAATAGGTCTGGTCAAACGGGAGAAAATGGAGACATGAAATTATACCTAATGCAATTGACTAAGAAATATCGGAGTACAACTGGAACTGCGCAAATAAGGCCCAGACATATACAGTTAATAATACGAAAATAAGTATGATTAGAAAATTACATAATGAAAAAAAACATGCATAGAAGGAGCAATTATTAAATGAAAATACCACAAGTACAAGAAGAAACCGCGCAAAGGAAACCCCAAAATAACATTTAAAGAGGGTTGCAATAAATACAAATTTAAAAGGCATTCAATTAACTGTGAATATATAGATACAACAATTACTTGTGAGTACTTCCTTAGCTTACACGAAAACCATGGTGTGCTCCTAGTCGAAATTGATATTTTCCCCAAAATATTATGTATGTAACATGAACATGGGGACGGAATCCTTGTACTGCCACACAACATGACCCTACGCCGCACGAGTCCCGGTAGCAGACAAAAAATGAGCGAACCAATAAATATCCAACAAACCTCATCAAAAATTTAACTATCCAGTTCGCAAATGCTGACGGTCAGAAAACATACGTGTCTCGTTGTGAGGTGGCGCAAATGACCAAGCAACACATGGGTAAATTACTAAGTATCAATCGTAAACGCCCGTAAAATAATCACAAGGACTCTGAATACCTTGGCTCTTTCCGCGCAGCGTGACGACGAACAAGCATCAGTTCAGTAGAGGTTTAACTTGTAGGCGACACTGCGGAGAAGCTCACCTCAAAACGCCATGCGCCAGTATATATACACACCCCCAAACCGCCCTGCTAGCACAAAACAGCATGTCGGAGACACAGTAGAAATAAAAATGGCACAGGCAATCAGTGTTAAGAGCCAGCAGGGGCTCGTTCGCTCAGCGGAACACACGAAATGCCGGCCTCGCGAACAAGTCGCGCTGGCCGCATGGCACTGACTATTCCACAAACAAGTTCACCTATGCTCCCGCACAGAGTCCCAGTTCTCGATGCAAATGAAGACGGGAGTAATTGTACCGTGCGTACGCCACATTACACCTCTACTCGTCAGGTGTCACGCCCACTTGTCTGTCCACACCACGAACACACTCGTCCCTTTATCCCGCACCCTCCGCCGTCGTCCATCCCCTCAGCTCGTGGCCCTCGCTACACTAGACTTTGTCCGATTGCCGAACTTCAGCTGTATGGCTACTAAAAAAACTGCCGGTCCTCTGGCCGCGGCGATACTTATAGGTGGCTCCGGCCCTGCTGCGTTGCGACGAGGAAAATTATTATAATCCATTCACGGTTACTTCAGCCTTTTCTGAAGCCCTGCTAAAGTTCCACTTCCAGGATATTCCTCCGCCTCGTACAAACTAAGCTTAACTAGGTCTGAAAAATTACATCAAAAGACAGCGCACCGAATTCGGGTGCACTCAGTGTAATAGTATTTTTTATAAAGACTATTTCTCACTATGGCACATGTTGGAAATAACTAAACACGTCATACGTGGGGAGATTTTTCAAAGGTTTGATTCAAAAAGGGCGAAGAAACCGCGAATAGACTATACCAGAAATTCTATGCTTGTCCTTTCAAGTCGTCGACTCCTCCGAAAGGGGGGTGGGGGGGCTGTGATGCCAGCCAGATCAGCTGTCAACCATTCTCCCGACCCTCGGGCGACGTAGCGGAGAGAGGTTCTGCCTGGAGGGAGGGAAGAGTCGAAGTGGGTGGCTATCCACAGCGCCAGGGCCACACATAGCCAGGTAACCTGGAGCCCGGGAGTAGTGCGGGAGTCTGTGAGTAACGATATATTCTGAAGACAGACTGGACGATGTTCATCATCTATAGCGCATTTTTTTTAATTAACTGGCATCTGAAATCTTCCTTTTCTAGCTATACTTTTTAGGGTAAGAATCGTCGAATTGTTTTGTGTTTATTTATAACAATTACGTGTTTTTACCTGATCGACGCACGATCATTAAGACTTGGCCTCGCACCCCGTTCTGACTGATGAATTGCTGGTTTCTAGTTTATTTTAGATGTTTAGGGGCACTTATGTTAAGGGACTCTACTAAGTATACCTCTCTGTACGCTGCAGAACAAACATAAATTTTCACCTTCTGTCGAGTAATTGTAATGCAATAAGCATAGCATCCTTTTTGAAATATCAATAGATTCATATCGTTTCACAGTTAGCATAGCTAACGGGTTGATAATATTTTGCGACTGAATCCGAAGGCATTTACGTTAAGAAAACGTGCTATAATAAAAATATAGGGTAATTTTATTACTTATGTCACATACACTAAACGGTAAATTCAATATGGTAGGCGATACTGAGCATTAAATACTTCCACAGTTTATTTTTACACGTGACTATGGAAGTATGGACAAAGAGTACAAAAATAATCCAGTGATTCCGAAAAATTCAGCAGGCACATGATGCTTAATAATCTGACCTAATGCCTGATTGGAGACCACGCTGCTTCTGGAAATTTCATTTCCGGTGATCGTCTGTATGTAGACTACTGTCCTCTTTCTCCTTGAGGTTCTGTGGGTTTTTTCTTCTTCACAATCAGCTGTTCCGTTCCGTCGCTCTTAACACGCAGCACAATGCCCGTCGTTGCACCAGCACTCTGCTACTTCTTTCACCCCTTATTTTACAACCCCCCCCCCCCCCAAACATTCTTTCGCCCCTTTGTGTTGCAAGGTGTGTGTGTGTGTATGTGTGTGTGTGTGTGTGTGCGGATGGGCCACAAGTGGTATGGCTCCTCCTCAAGGAGGCGGCCAACGTTTTGCAACAGGAAACACGCCCGCAAAGCAGCCGTCAGGTTTGCGGTAGATGGCTGTGGTGCAAGGGTCCGAGAGCCCAGCCTACCCACCATAGTTGCTACAATTCCTACCAGACCAGTACCAGTACGTAGAAAGGGATACATATTGGAAGTACAGACACATGAAACTCGAGGAGGACTTCATGTCAAGGAATATTTTAAGTCTTTATTAACTGATGGTATACTGTGTACACATTACTACAATTTGTTCTGTTGCGGAGTCAACGGAAGAGAAGGGTTATAGGTTATCCATGGTAACGTGAGCAACTTTTAAGATCATCTCAGAGGATGTAATAACCCAAAAGTTACGTTTTCGTGTGTCTCAGACGTTAAATTCTGAGAGCCATAAAATGGTTACAATATGTTTATTAGTCGCAGGGCGATTTCTGTATTAACATTTGGCGGTAAGATACAAAGGAGCTGAAAATAGTTTTTAAGCATGGCCTTAAAAGTGTTTACTTCAAAGTGAACAGTCTATAAAAGGAAGGTTATATTAAGTAATAAGGAGCATGTCAAAGTAGCAAGTTACGATTGCAAGGCGGTCAGAGGCAGCCTACTAAGGAGATTGGGTCAGCACGAACAGCACTGCGAATGCATAATCTATAGTCAAAAAACTTGCAAGTTGGGTCGTATTACTTATATCTGGCCGACACCGAACGCTGGATATCGGCTGGCAAATATAACTCCGCCCACGCCAAGCTATAGGCGAATAGAAATGAGTTGCAGCATACTAAAAGGAGGGGGCGAGAAGAGTGATCTGGGGATTCCGAACCAGAAGAGAGGGTCTTCGGGGGGCGTCAGCGACGCGGGGTGGACACAGGACGGCAGGGCTCCGATCTATGGCTCTTCAGGGGCGAGTTGTTCAGGGGGAAGACAGCAATTCCTACCCAGTCCTTCCCAAACCTGTTCCCAAGGACTTGTAATAGTTTTACTTAGCGATTAAAAATTGTTGGTAGCCCTTATAATTCTTTTAATCACCCTTTACCTCCTGTCTACAGCGAGGTCATTAGAGACGATGTAAGTTGCACAGGGAAGAGGGACTGGGAAAGTATTGGGAAGTTATCAGCCATAGCCTTTGTTAGGGAGACCCATCCCAGCATTCGCCTGGAGTGATTTCTGAAAAATTATAGAAAACCGGAATCAGGATGGTCGGACTGGAAATGGAACCTGGGTCCTCCCGAATGTGAGTCCAGTGAGTTACCACTGCGCCACCTCGCTCGGTGTGTCTCTCTTTAAGTTGGGGCGTCTTCTTAACTGGCGTCCACAACAACCTGGTCTCGCACTCTGGACTCGCCACCCAGAAGAAGGAATGCCACCGGCCCCTGGTCTAGTCGCCACACATGCCTCTTGACACTCTCTGACTGCCCACATTCTCAGCTTCCCAGCGCCGTCCACTATTCGCGACCCTCCAAGTGTGTGCTGTCGTCATTATTTCTGATGACACCCGTTGTGCACTGGAGGCGGTGTCTTCTAGACCCACATTTTCTGGCGTCACATGCAATTTACCCTTGACGTTTATGCAATGCATTGTGATTCAATGTCATCGTTGCTTCTTTTTATATAACCTATGCTGTGGCCTCTTTCACAGGTATCGTTGTGAAAGGATTCACACGACGGGGCCACGTGTAACAATGCAACACGGTGCTCTAGCATAGATCAAAACAGCCCTGCACACACTGTGAAGGGCAAAACATTACGCTTGTCACTGATCCTATGTGTGCAATACTAAAATATCAACCATCTTTGATTTCTATCAAGTGAGGCCCATTAAATGACTAGGGAGTGGGATAGTTTAATATCAAATAATCACGCTGGTATTTGTTGAAACGCGTAACAAAATCACTGTATAAACTGTCCCCAGGGACAGGTCAGACGGGACCGAAACTGCAACTTCCCGAATGCGAGTAATGAAAGTCCGAAATGAGCAGTCACCGTCGCTACAAGAAGTTTTATTAATGTTCCTTTCCCCATGTCATTACTTTCTAGAAACTTCGTTTCACATATTCCGGCGGCCCACTCAATGTGATGGTATACTTGAAAAACAGTAAGAGGATCTCGAATTCTGATGGTATGCTTATTAAATTGATTCTCTTGTTGATAAAATGTGGAATAATTATTTATATATAATATGAAATTTAAATTAATCATTCACTACATGTACCATTTTTTAACAGTCTGGATTGTTTTATACTATCAATCATACAACCCACTTGTATCTGCCATTCCTGCGATGACGTTGCAGAAGAGAGAATATTGGAACGATCGGGAGGAATAATGGTGGAGAGATAGCAGGAGCTGAAAGCATTTTACTGTTTTGTCTCAGTTTAAAGCTGGAAAAAGCACTTGATGATGACGATGATGATGATGATAACTGCATATATTGTATGCTGCGAAAAAATGTAACGAACCGGCTGGTATATATTTAATACAGGAATAAAGCTTTCACTTTCTTAAAAGAGTAAGGTTATGTTCACATAACAAACTTGCGTGTTCAGGGCCTAGAAAGTTTTTTACCCAGGGCAGTAGTTTTTTACCAGAATTCAGAATAGTTTGCCATACTATCGTAAACGATCTTTTTAATTCGTTTCTCTTTTGTTTTAACACCGATATAGTATTTGGTGAGCGCAAGCAGCAAGTTATGTTGCTATCAATTCAGAAATTCTCCGGTGTGCCAACATGCATCTTAGTTACGCCATGAAATTTTTTATGATATTTTTTCAAAGTATCTATAGAACAATTGAAATAAACTTCCCTATCTAAGGGCAACCTGAAGGCATCGTTCTGCTAACTACCTTTGCCATGATTCTGGAAGGAAGATGAAGTCAATAACAGCAGCGCGTAATAAAATTATCACGTACTACTTAGTGATAACAAATAATAATGTCCGAAAGGGATCGAGATATTGACAGAAAAATCAAACACGCTAAGTTTGTTTGGCGTAGCCAAATTAATTGCTTGCCTAGGGGCAATTAAATATTTTGGGTGTGAAACCAAATTATTTTGTTTCTTTATTTCGTTTCTCCGAACTAAGATTTTGTTGGTGCAACATAATATTTGTTTGGATCTACGTACATTAAATAGTTTCGGTTAATATAAAGAAAAGCCCAACCTAAATTTGAAACGAGATCACGTGCGTTCGAGCTCTATGCCCTAAGTAACCACAGCTAAGTTGACTACTGATAACATGGGAATGTTTTTAAATATATACGGTTGAATTACTGAACAATGAGATTAAATAAATATTTCAAGTTTTACAGCTTTCATTTTTAGGTTTGCTGTAGAAACAGGTTTTATTAAGATCTTATGCCATTATTAAGAATCGGTAAATTCACTAACAAACACTGTTATTGTTCCAATTTTCGCAAAAATTACAGACGAATTCTCGAGCTGTATTTTAAAACGAATGGCTAAACAATTATATACAGCTGATTCAACTGAATATTTTGTTGGCAAGAAAATTTTATTTTGGCCTAGCAAAATATTTTGTATATTCAAGCGTACATTTCGAGGGGAGTCTGTAAGTTAAAATGTGAATTTTTGGGTATTTTCAAAACATGCCTTATTAAATTATTTAGTTTTTGTCTGATTAAAATGGTATATTATTAATCCATTCCTGATACTTAGAAGTTTTTTTTTTTTTTTTTCAATTTTATAATAAAATCTGCGCATGGAGAAAACAAGTTCATTTTGCACAAGCATTTATTTACATTTTTGGCGGTTTCATAGAGTCGATTGTTGTTTTCGATAGTCAATTATCGATATCCCAGTGGTACTTTTGTGTTTAATAAACATTTATCTGGCTGGACGGGAAATTCCCAAGGCTTTGTTTTTAGATTCTTTCTTGTGAATATGTGTGTTTTGAAGTTCTCCGTGCAGTTAGTTATTATTTTTATATTGAAATACACTTCAAAACACGCCTAGACGAAGTAGTGTGCTTAGAAATCGGAGATTTTGTGGTAACAAGCACACTAGAAACATAAAGGCAAGTGATTATTGTGTAGTAGAAGAATCCTTGGACAGTGTAGAAACTAATGATAAAAATTTTACACCAGACAGCAAGAAAGACACACGCCCTACCAGTGCCTCAAAGACTAAACTTGATAAACATTTTGAAGACATGTGTGAGTTAGAAGAAAATGTTGTTCGCAGTTCTAATTTAGGTTACGTTTTAGTTAATATCAACATTTCAGTAAAGTGTTAGCTGATTTTGTATGTTGCAATGTGTGTGGTGGACAAGTAATTGTAGAAGAAGATACTTCAGGAAGAAATGGACTTTCAACAACAATTGTTATTATTTGTACAAATTGCGAAAGCAGAAAGAAATTTGCTACTTCAAAACAGTGCAAAAACAATATCTATTAGGCTAATTTTAGACTGTTCTATGCTATGAGAGCTATTGGTAAAAGTCTCAGTGCCACTCAAACATTCTGTGCATTAATGAATCTTCCACCACCACCTACAAGAATTCAGAAATACTATGAAATTATAGGGTGAGGCTGTTGAATCTGTTGCTTCCTCTTCAATGAAAACTACTGCAAAGGAGGCTGTATAAGTGAAAGAAGGTTGTAGTGACATACCAATCGCATTTGATGGGACATGGCAAAAACGAAGACACGCCTCTAAAAACCCAGTTGCCACACTTACCAGCATAGACACCGTTAAAGTTATTGATGTTGGGGCATTGACAAAACACTGCTATTGTTTCGATGGAAATACAAGTGGTGAGCACAAAAACTGCCAGAAAAACTATGAAGGGACTAGTGAAGGAATGGAAGCTGATGCTGCTGTGAAAATTTTTAGACGCTCTGTGCTCAAAAGGGGTGTACGCTATGTACAATTCCTTGGGGATGGGAATTTTAAAGCATATAAGAGTGTATGGTTGAATCAAAACCATATCAGGATGTGGAGATAAAGAAGGTGGAGTATGTTGGACATGCACAAAACAAGGTGGGCACACACCTCAAAAAATAAACAAACCTTGCGTACTACAGTACTGTCAGATGGGAAACTTCTGAGGAGTCGACTGACAGATACAACAATCAATGAACTTCGGCAGTATTATGGTATGGCAATCAGAAATAACACACACGACTTAGCGAGTATGAGGAAAGCTGTTTGGGCCACATACTTCCACAAACTCTCAAATAACTGGAAACCCATACATTCACTTTGCCCATCTGGACCTAACACATAGTGTAATTTCCGAAAATATGAAGCTTTGGGAAAGAGTTTCAAAACCAACATTTCTCTTCCTGGAGCTGTTATGGAAGCCATCAAGCCAGCATACAGAGACCTGGCTCATCCAGACCTCCTCAGAAAGTGCTTACATCAGCATCCGCACTCAGAATCCTAACGAGTCGTTCAACAACATTATCTGGAGTCGGGTGCCCAAGAATGTATTTGAGGGGTTGAAAACTTTTAAATGGGGAGTCAGCGATGCTGTGTTGACAATCAACTATGGGAACATCGGAAGAATAAGAGTGTTGAAGCAACTCTACATCATCCCTGGCATTCACACAGTAAAGGGCCTGCAAATATTGGACAAGACAAGAATTGCCAAGGCACAACGTGTAGCCGAGTTCATCACCATAGAGGCAAGGTCAGCTTGAAAAAAAATGCTTACATGGGAAAATAGGGTCGAGGAAGGGGATCCTGACTATGCTGCTGAGTGCTACTGACTCCAAATGAGTGGTTTGAACTTTGACCTTGAAAATCTCGATTTGTTTTTTTTTTTTTTTGCAGCTTATGTTCCTTTACCTGGAAAACTATCAAAGATAGGAGTTTGAAATTTGGCCAGTAATTTTATTGTACATTGGTACACCTACTGAAGTAGAATTATAGTACAGTGTCGTATAGAATTAAAATAAGAAGGTTTCGTGTAAAAATGATATATTTTGAAAAAATTAAAAAAAATTTGTTTCCTTTTTATATTATAATTCTACTTCAGTGTACAGAAATGATGTTACTAGATCAGCTGTATGAATCTCACAACCTCTGCCTTTATCGGTTGCAAAGTTATAGGAACTTAAACTTAGCCTATTTAACATTGACAGCATAGGTCTTACAGAATACCCTTAAGTGAAAAAAATTAATCAATTTCGTTGCTTTCCAAGTTTTCTTCACTAGGAAAAAAATATTTTGTTGAGGCGACTAAATGTATGTATATTTGGCTGTAATGGAAAAAGAGTGAACAGGAGCAGGATTCTAGGAGCAGGATTCGAATTTGCCTGCCAACTCAGCGGCTTCACAGGCAAATGTCGCGGCCGGCTGCCAGGATCGACCATTTTGTCAACAAAATTACTTGTTTAGCCCCAAAAATCACTTCAGAAATCAATTATATTTTCCAAAAATTACTCTTTTCACAAAAAAAAAGAACAAAAAGGGAAAATGTTTTGTTTGAGTCCTTAACTGAGCAAAGCGAATTCGAAATTCCTTGATACGGGAGACAAGAAGTCCTCAGATGAGCAAGCAGGTTCGAGGCTCTTGGCAGAATGAGCTACTTAATCCTCAGAGCAGGTTCGAGGCTTTGAGCCAGATCCAGCGAATCGGGAAGATCAGCGGTCATGGCCGCTTCCCTGATCACATTCCTGCACCCACTTCCTCACCTACAACTCCCATCTCCGCACCCCTCCCCCCTCTCCATAACGTTCCACCATCTCTCCGCCGTCCCCACTCACCCCACCACCACACCCCATCACCCTTATACACCCTTAAATCCCCTAATCTTAAAAATAACATAGACAAATCGAAAAAAAAAAAAAAATTCTAAACATCGAGGAACATATGACATGACCTCACTCTTCCCCACTCTTCCACCCCATCGTAACGAACATCCTCATCACTCACCATCACCACCCTCCCAATCATTAAAAAATCGAGAAAAAAGTTTATTGATGGCTCCGACCTCCATGTTGTATGCTAGTGACCTCAACCTTAACCCTAATGATGCTGAACTTAAAAAATCGGAAGATATTGTAAAAATCGAAAGCTACTCATAAAAATTGAGGAACATAATATGTTACTGACTCTTTACCGCATGGGTGAAGTTGGACCTCAGCTTTGTCTCCGACGAAGCTGAGGTCTCATTATTTTTTTATGGAGGAGAATTTATTCACCCATCGGCCAACCTAACCTTGTCACATATTGCTTCATAGTATGCCTAGCGGCATGTTTTGCGGAATATTTCGTAGCTCACATCATAGTTCGCAGCACTGTTCGCGAAATATTTTCAGGAATGTTATGTAGATCACATATAGGTTTGCAGCATGATTAGAGAAGCGCTTCTCATCATTTATGATATTATATCCTCGATTCGCTGCATAGTCGCGGAGGGTGAGATGTTTTACTTTTTTTTGCGAAGTTTTTGTGAAGTTTTGCTTGAAGAGATTAGGAATGAGAATAGGTATTTCGCGACTTTTTTCGAGATTGGGCATTATCATGTGTTAGCATGGACGATTGGTAGAGTCGGTTGGTATTGCTAGTTGGTCTTGTTCATTGTTTCTAGGCTGTTTGGCTTGAGTTGGTCTCAGCAGGAGCTTGTCTTGGATTGTGTCATTCTCGGGTTGAGTTAGTCTCACATGGAGTCCATCTAGGTTGGAATCAGTCTCGGGTGGAGCCAGTCTTGGGTGGAGTCAATCTTGGACAGAGTCAGTCTTGGGTAGAGTCGATCTTGGGTGGAGTCGATCTTGGGTGGAGTCAGTCTTGGGTAGAGTAAGTATTGGGTGGAGTCAGTCATTGGCCAATATGGTTATTCGGTGTGGTTGGTTGATATGGCCTATTGTGTGGTCAGTTATGAATGAGATCATTTTAAAATGTTATCCCAATCAATATTTGCAAAGTTTTTGCAAAGAATTCCGAAGATTGGTCGAGGTTTTGAGAAGTGTTCTAGTCAGTTTGGCAGGAGATTGTCTCAGCAGAAGTCAGTTTTGAATGGAGCCAGCCTTTGGTGGAGTCATTCTTGGGAGGTGTCAGTCTTGGGTGGAGTCAGTTGTTAGCCAGTATGGTCAGTGGGCGTGGTTAGCTGGTCTAGTTGGTTTGTTAGCCTTTATGGCCTTTATTGCTTGGTCTTTATGGCTGGTGTGGTTGGCTGGTCTAGTTAGTTGGTTGGCCTTTATGGCTTGTATGGTCGTCTAGTATAACCAGTTAGTATTAGTCAGTCTGTATGGTTCATCGATCTGGGCAGCTGTTATATCCCTTTGGTATGGTCAACTGTAGGTGACTTTTGCGATGGTATGTCTGTATGACTGATCGGCTGGTCGGCATTAGCAGTTGTTATACATTGTTGGCTAATATTCATGGTCGTTAGTCTGTCGGCTGGAATGGCCATTTTTATGGGCAATTCGTGTGGTTTGGGGGTGTGGTTTGTCTAGCATGGCAGGTTCGTATTTTAAGCTGGTATTGTTGGTTCGTATAGTGGGTTTGTATGGTTGGTTCGTCGGGTTGCCTTTTATGGTTAGTTCGTATGGCTGGCTAGTATGAGCAGTTCACATGGTTATTTGATGTGACTGTTTCAAGTGGTCTTCTGGTATGGGTAACTCGTATGATTGGTCTGCATGGATGGTTAATATGGTCTGTTCGCATAGCTGAGTGGCGTGGTCGGATTGTATGGTGGTTGGTATGGTCGGTTCGTATGGTTCTTTGGTATGTTCGAATTGTATGTTTGACTGATTCACATGGTCTTGGTTGGAATGGGTGATTGGTATGGATGATTTGTATGGCCAGCTTGTATAGTTTGTATGAATGGTTGGCTGATATAGATTGTTCGTATGGTCATTTAGTATTGTTGGTTCGTATGGTAGCCTGGTATGGATGGTTTGTATGGTCAGTCTGTATGGTTGGTCTGTCTGGTCAGATGGTTAGCCTGTCTGATCGGGTGGTTGATCTGGTCGACTTGTATGGTCTTTTGGTATCGTTAGGTGTAGGTGAGATGTTTTGAGGAGATTTGCAAAGCTTTTGTTATGATTTGTGAAAATTGTGTGAAGGCCAGGAATATTTTGCGATGATATTAAAAGCTTTCACAAAGAATAGCCAATATTTTGCTAAGGTTCACAGAGATTTTGGGAAGATTTTTGGAATTTTTGTGCGAAGAGGGAAGCAACGAGATTAGTATCAGCCGACTGTTTTCGAGATAAGTCTTCATCTTCTGTTTTGGGGGTGAGGGTATGGTCCGTCTGTCTTTCTGGTTGGTCTTGTCCATTGTTCTAGAAAGTTTTGTAGGAACTGGTTTCGGCAGGAACCAATCTTGGTCGAAGTCAATCTCTGCAGGAACCAGTCTCGAGTTGAGTTAGTCTTGAGTGGAGTCAGTCTTGGGTGGAGTCACATCTTGAGTGACGCCATTCTTGGGTGGTTTCAGTCTTGGGTGCAGTTAGTCATTGGCTAGTATGGTTGGTAGGCAATGTCCTTTGTTATGGTCAGCTAGTAATAATCAGTTGTGTGCTCAGTCAGTCACGAGGTGTGTTGAAGTGGTTTTGAGAGCCGATGAAATAGTCCATGAACTATAGATGTGTTGTGAAAGTGGTCGAACTAAAGTGAGTTAATAGGACTGACTAAATTGAATGTAGTGTGGGTAAAGGGGGTGCATGGTTTGTTAGTAGTTGGGGGGGGGGTTTCGAACTTTAGCGAGTAATCAGATGAGGTATGGCAACTGATTGGCGAGAGTGAAGTGAAACTGACTGAATGCTCGTACTATAGTGAGTAAATTGAGTGGTGGAAACTAGCTAGAGTGAAAGGAAGGGGTTGTGTGTCGGTGGGTAGAGGGAAGAAGTTGGGGTTCGGACACTGAGGGGGTTGGAGAGTCTTGTGGTTGGTTGATGGTGCGGATGAATGATTGGGAGGAGAGATGTGGTGAGTAAATGGTGAGAATATTGAGCTATGGCGAGTTGATTGTGTGGGGGCGTAAAGACAGGTGGTGGGTTGGTTGTATGCTTGGATATAGATTGAGGTCGAACTATGATGAGTAAATTGCGAGGGAAGTTGAGCGATGAGAGGTGTGATGGAAGTTTGGGTGGGGAAGAGGAGGGTGTGTGAGTTACATAAAGTCAGTAATTCGTTTGGGGGGTCGGCATATTGATCGGCTATAAAGTCAATCAAATATATAGGTGGGGGTCCAGTCGCCTGCTGATCATCGTATCGGGGAGTGGCTTTGCCCTGCCATCTTTTCAATAATCGACCCTTAGGGTCACATACACCCAACTTAGTTATTCGGTATGTAATTTTTTCCTCGATTTTTTAATGCTTTTCTTAGATTATTGCGATTTTTTAAGTTTAAAGTCATTGTGGTTAAGGTCCAGGTCACTCACCTCCAACTTGGCGCCCGTGGCGCCAAGTTGACGAGTTTCTTTTGAATTTTTACGATTTTTTCTCGATTTAATAAGTTCATTGGGGTGTCATTGTGTCGTTGGGGTGAAGGTCAAGGTTACCAACATCCAACATGGGGATTGGAATCAGTAACACAATATGTTTCTTGATTGTTACGAGTTTCTTGGGATTTTTCCACTTATTTTTATTTTTCATGTTTAATACTATTGGGGGTCAAAGTCAATGACACCAACATCCAATATGAGGGTAGTAGTCAGTAACATAATATGTTCCTCGGTTTTTACGAGTTTCTTTCGAATATATAAAATCTTTTTGTCCATTTTTTAGGTTCAGCATTTTTGGAGTCAAGGTCACCAGCATTCAACATGGAGGGTCTGAGTCTGTAATGTAATATATTCTCAATTTTTCGAGTTGGGGAATCAATGGGGTCAGGGTCAATGTCACCAGCATTCAACATAATGGTCGTAGTGATGAATGAAATTTTTTCTTCGATTATAGTGTTTCGTTTTCGATTTTTTTGCGAGCGTTCTCAATTTTTGTCATTGGGAGAGTGTTGGTAAGGAGCAGGTGTGTTGGTTGGCGTTGGAGCAGAAGAACAAGCGGAGGGTGGGGTAACAGTACATGTTCCTCGATTTTTATATTTTTATTCGATTTGCTGAGACTTTTATATATTTTTATGACTGTGGGGGTTTGGGGTATGGGTGGCGAGCGGAGAGGGGTAGGGGAGTGGAGTGTGGTGTGGGGAGCTGGTGGGAAGGCGAGGAAAGGGGCACCGTATGGTACTTGGGAGAGGGGGCTGTGACCGCAGATCAGTCCTGATCCGCTGGATCCGGCTCGGAGCCTCGAATCCGCTTTTACTGCTAAGAGTCTGGAATCGGCTTGATACTCTGAGGAATTTCTGGCTCTCGCACCGAGAAGCCTCGAAGCCGCTTTGCTCATTTGAGGATTCAATCACGACATTTTTATATTTATTTTTTTATTTTTGGTGGAAAAAAAAATTAATTTTTGGCAAAATGATTTTTGGGGTGACAATCATTTTGTCGATAACATGATCGTCACATGCCACCCATGACCTCCGCCTGTAGCGTCAGCCGAGTTGGCAGGCGAATCCGAATTTTACTCCTACAATCCTGCACCAGCCCTCTTTCTACCTCTGCTTTCGGCTATATACAATGAAATATCGTGTTGGCTGTAACAAACCTTTCTCTAATTGGCTGCAGATAAACAACTTCCTGCATAAAAATATCGCACATTTTGAAGAAATAAGAAAAGAACAATAGTTGGCATAGGTTTACTACACAATATGGTATGGCACACATGCAGTTTTGTGGCACTGAGCAGGAGGCGAACCTCCTGCATCTGACATTGACATTGCTCCGTCGCAGGTGGAATGGGAGGATTGGAGATGGGGTTTACGGCTGCGTGTGATTCGCCAGTGCGGTTGCCAACATGGCTTGAACTAGTGGGCACCACGAGTTTATTGTTGAATCGTTTACCCATCACGGGTCTGTGATCACCACGCAGATGGCTTTCTGATTACACTTAAACGGCGCGAGGTTGTACCAGACAGGAAAGCCCATACATCTGTAGGTTAACGATTTTTTTGGGCAACGGATTCAGCCTTAAAACGAAAACATACGAGAAGACCACGGAATGTACGCTGCTGTAATACAATCCAGATGCAATCGTTTAAACGTGCTGAAATTAAACATGCATCTTCTTTAGGGTTATCGGATCGAAGTATCAAGGAAATTTTGCGCAAAGATATGAAATTCCATTCATACGAAATGGTGACAGAACTAAGAGAACCAAACCGTATGTTGTGAGCTCGTGTCTGCAAATGTGCCTGCACACGCTGTTCTGGTTTCAAGCTACGAAACTCACACTTGAATGGCACTGTTAACAAGCAAAACTTCCGCTATTGGGATGATATCAATCCTCGCCAATTTCATGGAAGACCTCTACACAATTGGCATGTTGCAGTATGGTGCGTCGTTGGCATTTTCGTTATTTTAAGGTCTTTTTTTTTCAGCAAGAAATGCTTGCTTTTACTGTAACGTCCTCTCGACACATGTAAATGCTACTCACAACCTGCCATACCGGATGTGTGGTTTCAACAGGAAGGAACTACTGCCCACACAGCGCGGGTCTAAATAATGGTTTTGAAATAGTTGTTCCCCGGCCACATGGTCTCATTAAACGTGACGTCAGCTGGTCCGCACGGTCGGCAGATCTGAGTCCTTACGATTTATTTTTCTGGGAATACCTCAATGGTGGCCATCATTTACACGAAATCATTTGCAATAACTAGTGAATGAAACTGCATTCTGTGTTATACAGCATTTTGTAATAAATGTTAGCCAACAATTTATCTCGCTTGTCGTATTACCCTTCAAAATGTGGGAGGTGTTTTATGCTGAAACCCGTACTATTTGGTATTTTTTAACCTTGTCGCCACAAAACAACGTGAGCTTAGAAGTGTGGAACTACTGACAATTATAAACACGGGCAGTTTTAAACCACTTGAACTGGAGCTGATAGAAAGAAATTAAATGAATGTGAACTAAGAAATGTCATGTTCTCTAAATCTACTAACTTTTACTTGGAATTTAAATAACTTGTAATTATTTATCATATATAAAGTTAATTCTATGGTACTCGCACGAGAACTCTACCGAAGAGAAAAAAAGGCACTGGATTACGGTATAATGCTATTCAATTAGTTTTCCCAATGAGCCACGTAAGTAAAAATAATTATAATGGTTGATAGACTACACTTATTTATTACAAAGTCGTGGCTCACCTAATCATAGCCAGTTTATTTACATGAAGATGTAATAAATGAATTAACACAAGTTTTATCCTAGTGTTACTTATGGCAAAAAAATTAGTTGATTGTTATTTCAAAGAATAATCAAGGTGTTTTTGAATAACATGTTCGAAATTCAAACCGCCCAGCATAAATTGACTAACACAAACAAAAAAATCCTAGTAACGATTTTTTTTGGAAAAGTCATCTAGTATTTTTTAATAATGCAAGTTAGTAAAAAGAACGCAAGAAGTCCACAGCTATACATACTTGCGTGCACAACAAGTTGCATATAATGAAGGCGAAAGGAACTGACGCGCCATACGGATAGCGCCTGCACATGAAACACTATGAACTAGAGGTATGTGGGCGCCTCTAGTGGTTGCTTGTTAGTACAACAATGTGTCAAACTACATGAACAATGGGAGGTTAGCAATTGAGTAGTAAAGGCTGTCAGGAGTGTGTGCATTGTATTTCGAGAATGGCGCGCCAAATCTGCTCGCCCTCGTGGTATGCAACTTGTTGCGCAAGCGGGTACGTATGGCTGCGGACTCGCTGCGTTCTTTTGCTTAGATTCTACTTGAATTTAAAATACTAGATGACTCTTCCTGAAATGTGGTTATTAGGATTTTTTGTTTTCATTAGTCCGTAGATGCTGAGGATTGAATTTCAACACGTAATTCAAAAACACCTCGCATTTAAAAATAATTTCTGACAGAATACTTTGTCCGTAGCCAATCTGAGAGTCTGGCGAGCCAGTGGCCTGCAAGCTGCTCAAATATAATAAGCCTGCTGGTGAATTTTATTACTGAGAGAAGTGTGTGCACATTGATAAGTTTCACTCGTGTTTGCGAAGTAGGAATTTTTGCAATATATATATTATTAAAACTTTTGAAACGATAAAAGTATGAATACAAAAGAAACCTTTTCTTTTTAATGGAAAAAATTTCCCTTACAGTTGCAGATAAAGTTGTCAGAACAAAGCAGGATCAATAACAAAATATCTCATTTATATAAATCACTAATACCATGCGCTATGTTCTTTTCTTTCCTTACGCATTGTATATTGCGGTTAATAATTTCCTACGTTATTTTGGATAATGTGTGATTTTGGATAGTACTGTATTTCCATCCCATCTGTGCAGTAACCAGTCTGCGCGTTGCAACATTTAGTTGATTTCTTGCATACAGAACTACCATAACGAAAAACTGCCGAACCATCTAAATTACTGACAAAATCACGTGTTGTAACAATGGTGAGGACGTTTGTTTATAGTTCGGTTTCAAACAAATCAGAGCTGTTGTTCACGAAAATAATATTTAATGTATCTTCGATATATTCCAGTAGCATAATTACTACAAATGCTCAGAAGACAAAACTCAGTTCTTCAATTCTTTAGTATACACAGTCAAAGTGAATCAACGAACAGTTGAAAATAAATCGCCTTACAAGAAGATGTTACAAGCATTGAGCAACGTTAACAATATAATAAACTATTGACATAATCTTCTTAGGATGTTCTAAGTAGTAAAACGGAGTATTTTGGACACAGTCCTAGAAATGGATGATGCAATTCATTACTCTGTGCAGTGCGTTTACTCTCCTGGCTTATCACCATATAAGCTTCTCCTCAAGGTTGGGACTCCAGTTAGGCAGGATTTACAATAGCCCGTCAAGTCCGTCCGTCATCCGCCCGTCCGTCATACGTTCGTCCGGCTCCCAGCCGAGCGATTTACAACCAAACTTGTACCAAGTTTGGTTGTAAATGTACGTCCGTCGTAGTTCATTGCTGCAAACTAATAAAAACAAAAATGTTTACAAATAGAGAAAAATTTTCCATTATAAGTGAAAATTTTTGGCGTTATTGTGTTTTAAATATCCAAAACGAACATACACGTACGTAACGGAAATTAATCGCTGTAAAAAGTTAAATTATCATATAAAGCAGGATTTTATTACTTTTACTATTGCACAAAAGGAGCTCGTTTTTTCCAAACGTGATTATCAGTTAATATTCAGGAAAAATGTAACAATTTCTTTTTACAGTTAGATAAACAAACATATGAGAACAAAAGACAGCCAAAACAAAATACTGCATACACTACACAGCCTTGTAAAGGACTTGGGATGAACGAGTAACAAAACGTGCAAGTTCTAGAAGGCTGTAATTTCATCCGTTCATCCGTCAAAAGTTAATGCTTGCCAAGGTTTTGACGGACAGACGGATAGAGTTTAATGGCCACCTCTGATTGGCTGTTGGTCACGTGATTGATGAACGGATGACGGACGGACGGTCGCGACGGGTCTTTGTAAATCCTGCCTTATGTTATTGCGAAACCTCAACCTGTCAAAACGCTTTAATAACACCAGGTTCCAAGTGAAGGCTAGGCAAAACATGATATCGAGGCCACAGTCTTAATTGGATGTGCATGAGGGGAATAAGTGTTCATACTACTCGTACCATTCATCCCATCCGAATACCGTTTGGAGATTAAGAGACTCGGTGTCTACTTTGCTATGGCTAAAACAAGGACAGTCGCTTAAGTTTTCACATGTAGACTTGATGGAAGAATGCTTCTCATATATCCAGCTCATATTTTACCATTTTTCCTGTTCTTCGGGGTTTGGATTTCTAAATATTCGGAAATTCAATTTTAAGTGTTTATGTAGCCAACCTTTTGAAGCAAACGAAATGGTGATATTTAATTAGTTACTGTAGGATTCCTTAAAAAAGCTTTTAAACTCTTCTCACCTAATCAGGAGTTGAATTCTGGAAAATACTTAAATTTATTGGTAAGTGTTGTAGCCAACCTTTATTAGCAAATAACATAACTTTTTATCTTATGGGTTTAATGAGATATTGAGGAGTCCTCAAAAACCAATTTCACCCCTTTTTCAACACCTTAGCGGCGTAATTTTAAAAAAATCCTAAAAACTGTTTTTAGGTGTGTATGTATGCAATATATTTAAGAAAAGAGCATGACAATATCTCATAGGGTGAATGAGCTATCGAGAAGGTTTCTAAAATATATTTTAACACTTTTCGCTCCTTTATCGGTTGAATTTCAATAAATCTTAAAATCAATTTTCGAACATTCCAATACGCTAAGTTTCGAAACCCCGAGTTTGAAGATATCTCATCGGGTTGATGAGCTATTGACAAGTCATCGAAAATACATTTTACTACTTTCACTCCTTTAGGGAATGAATTAAAAGATTTTTTGAAATTTTTTCAGGCACTTGTATAGGTTACTTTTTCAAGCTAAGAGCGCGACTATACATCATGGTGTTAATAAGCTACTGAGGCGTTTTTGGAAACACATTTTGCCCTTTTTCATCCTCTTAGGGGCCAAATTTCAGGGGGAAAAAACGCTTTCTTAGTGGGTACCTGCACACTAAGAAGACGTCACCTCGTGATTTTCATGCTTTTTCACCCAGAGGTTTACGCTGTGCATTGACGAGTGAATGAGTCAGTAAGTCTGTTGAAAACTTAATTTTAGAGAGATTGAATAATGTACTCAAAGTCGTTGGCATTTATGAATGTCCAAAAAATTTCGCAAAGCGCAAAGGATCCTTTCTTTTAAAAATAACAATATTGTTACTCACTTTATTAATATGCTGCATTGTTTAACACATTGTCCGTAAAAGTATTGTATAATAATCAGCAAAGAAAATTACTGTTTGCTGGAATGTGTTTATGTAAAGTGCTGAATTTATTCCCAACATTCTTAGAAGTGCCTGGGCGTGGTCAGGTTCTTGAGCAGCTGAAGGTTTTAATTAAATAAGAGCTCAATTTCATCACCTAATGTATTTATAATATTTAAAAATATGTGCAGTCATGTTCTGTACTGTTCGTATTAACTTACCATTTTGCAGTATTGAGTACTGCTCCCTCAATCAACACCTACTCAATATTATACTACAGTAATGAAATAATTGATTTGTAGTTGTTTAAAAAATATGTAGAGTACAGCACTCTTTAAAGTCAGTTAGAATGCGCCAATTGTGAGATATTCCCACCTACGCTTCATCACCTTGGTGGATCACAGATACATCACCATTTGTCTGGGGACAGCAGTAATGGGAGGCGCTGAGTCCCAGATATAAAAGCGAAGGGCTATTTCCTGCACAATCTTACAACGATATAAAAAGGAACACCTACGACTTGCACATTCAAAACGAATTTATAACATATATCATGATTGAACAATCGATTATTTAAAATGTAATTTTATAAAAAAAGTTAGGTATTTAAGTAATGTTTATGTATTGAACACTTTACAATTTTCAATCATAAATTTATGAAACGACATGTATACAAACTCGTGTTTAAAGGAGATTTCGTACATGGCTACACAACAACCAAATATTCAAAATGTACTTTTTCAAAGAAATGTTATGTCTTTAAATTAAAATATTTATTGATTAAACTTTTTGTAAATAACTGTATCGAGTAACGTATCCAAAAATTCGTATGTTTTAGGCAGTTAAGAATATGTTATCAGAAAAGATGATAATGTAAATATAACAATCGTCATTTTGAATTTTAGTAGGCATAACACAATCTTTATTTTCTTTTTTTAATTAATTATGTAACCATTCCTAAGATCAATTAAAACACATCGATTACCTTACAACCGGTCATTTTTGCCTTATGCCCTTACTGGCAAGGTCAATTTTGAGTTAAGCCATTTTATATATGTAGTCAAAATATCCGAACCATTGATGCTATGATTATCAAATTCATAACATAGACACCATACTCGACATGTACCATAATGCTAAGGTTATTTAGACCCTAAAACCATTCTGCGAAAGGACCAATTAGGCATTTATGCCCTTTTATAAATGTTATTATAATTTTCGAACCGATGAAGCTATAGGATCAAATTAATATCAAAGGAATCATACCTCATATCCAACATGATGGTAAGGTAATTTAATAACTAAACCTTTACTTTCTCGGTTATACATGAGTTATATCCTTTTATAAACATAGGTACTCATAATTTCCGAACAGTTGATGCTACAGTCATCAAATTCATAAAACACATCAACCCCAACAACAAATAAGACAGCAAGTTCAAACACAACTTAAAATCTTTTGTAAGTATATTAAGCATAAACTTATCAAGTGCATTCTTACCAAGGACATATTTACCCACGTAATAATATTACATTTCGGATTTTAAGCAAATTTTATTTGTGACTTGGGTAGGTGTTAGGCTTATTTAATGTAATGCTAATATTCAATTTGGGTTTGATCCTTGCTCAGTACACGTATTATTATTTCATTTCCGACTTTAACAAGATGTTATTTGTAACTTGGGTAGCTGCTAGGGGTAATTAATGTAATATTAATATTGTTTTTGGGTTCGATTCCTGCTCAAGAGACATAATATTATTTCATTTACGATTTTAATCAAATTTTATTTGTGACTTAGGCAGCTGCTAGGGGTTTTTAATGTAATGTTTATATTGGATTTGGGTTCGATTCTCGCTCAGGACATGTAATATTGTTTCAGTTCCAATTTTAACCTAATTTTATTTGTGAGCTTGCTAGGTACTAGGATTACGTAATATAATGTTAATATTGGATTTGGGTTCCTTTCTTGGTCAGGACATGTAATATTATTTTATTTCCGAATTTAACTAGATTTTATTTATGAGTTTCATAGGTGCTAGTCTTTCTTAATGTAATGTTGATTTATCATTATGGAGTTCGAGTCTCGGTCAGAAAACTTATTATTATAATAATATTTTGAAGTTAACAAGAATTTTTTGATTTCATGGCTTCGATTCCCAGACAAGACACGTACCTTACAACGTATAGCTTATAATTTAATGTGGGGAACACATCCGTTCACTTGGGATGTCAGTGCAGGACTAGCGACGAATGAAAGGCTGAGCGAGGTGTCAGAAGCAATCATGCATCTGCTTCAGCCGCCGATGATTGTATACTGAGGTTATGGCGAAGTATTTTATTGAGTAATGGTGTAAAATCCACAAAGACAGTTAACTAACCCATCCTGTATACTAGGAATATAATTTATGGCAAACAAAAAAGAATCGTACGTAACTCCTGACAAACACAAAAGGAAGGAATAAAAAATTATGTATTGAATTACTTCAAAAATCAATAAATATAGTTTATCTCTGCTTACGAATTCACAAGTTTATATTTCCAATGCAAGCTAATCACAATAGCGTCCTGGACATGTACCTCACCCGCACCCTCATAAGCTTTCAGCTCTAGAACAGAACATTTCAACTACAAACAAAGTTATTTACGTAAAACATATAACTTGTAAAAAAGAAATCTCAAAAAGTAAAAAATATTTGGAACCTTTTAAATGAAATTCTAACCACAGGCAAAGATTTGCCACGGAATCGCACACAAAATGAACAACTTAAACCATTTCCATTCATTCCCTAGAAAAATTAAGTAATTTTTAAAAGCAATGTTATGTTTAAGCATAATAGACTCCAGATGCAAGCAACGTTTCAACAACGTAGAAAGAAATTAAATAAAGATATACAATTTACACAATTCCAGTTAAAACACAAAACATTTCTAGTAAAATTGTTTACCAAGGGAAAAAAATATTATTTATGAAATTAATCATGCAGACAAGCACAAAAAACAAACTTACCCCATTTCCAAGCTTTAGATGAATTAACTATGTATTCACAAACATAGCTTATAGGTCCTAATAAGGTTTCCCTAAAGTGATAAAAGTACTAAAAATAATTTTAACTTCCATTGAAAATCTATTGCAGCAAAAGCTTAGCGAGTCTCACATAGCATGGAGGATGAAAAACTACAACACTTTATCCAGATGTAGGTTAGCTTAAAAACAGAATTCATACACAGGTTTACCGAAAAATCGAATATAATTTGTCACAAAATTAATAAATGTACAAATACTAGTTGAATGAAAAATCGCACAGATTATCTAAAAAATAATAGGCGGACAGATACGTTAAATCTCTTTAGGCTTTCGGATTAAATAAATAGCATACAATTGCACTTCTTAAAACAAAATGTCACGATGGCACCTCGGTACAAGTATCCAGACGTAGGTCGACATCAGAAACGTAGCTGACACATGCTTTATGATAATCCACAATTTATAAAAAACGAAAATATTATATTAATACATGCAAAACTTATTAACTAACGCATTTATTGTTACGAAAAGGGGTTTATGAAAGAACAACTATGATCCATCTCTGGAGCTCTACCCTCCATCGTTGTCAAAGATTCTCCAAAAACTAATATGGCGCAGGTCGAGAAGAAACGCGTTACCCTGTCTGTCTGCATCTGTGCCATGTCTCATTAAACTCCCACGCCCAACCCTGCCTGCTGCCCCCTAACCCCCAACAAGCCGGCACAGTGCCAGGGTGAAACACCTCCAAGCCATTGTCATGAAAACCATTGAAAAACTTCACCAGGCCCAAATGTTTCAACCATTTGCTGCCAGCGAATATAAATTTAAAAATCTCCACAGAAAAATTATTTCCTCAACACTAATCAATTATGTCCCAAATGACATTAATCCGCAAACTTACAAGAAAATATTTCAATAAATTACGAATAATTTCCCACAACACCAAACACAAGAGATATTTTCACTAGAAAATTTTACATGATTCCAAGATTTTTTTTATGTAATTTGTGTTGCAAATATTCCGCGAACACAGTTTTCAAACACGTATCATTGTGTTTAATTAAAATACATGCTCACAACACATAAGTCAAACAGTTTAACTACTATGATGGCAAACATACATTGAAGAAAAGCGTACAAATTCCAACTGTAAAATATTTTTGTATACTATTTTCATTAAGGCGGAATTCTAGTTACACCATCGTATTTGTCATAAAATGTGTATACTTGGACAAATATAAAGCAATTTTCTTTAAAAACACTAAATTTGGCCACAATATTAATGAAGTTTTGAGTCTGAAATGAGTTCTATCTGAGCTATAATATTGCAAATTTAACAATATTGCAACAAACATTCGAAAATACCCTATTTTAAACAAAATTCAAGGAAAATGGTGACTATTTTGGAATTGATTACTATATCAGTAGGAAAATAAATTCCAATTGCTACCAAATTGATTACATCATAAAGAGATACCCTATACAAAATAAAATTTTCCCACATAACTTATGCAGCCAAAATAACGAATTATCAAAGAAAATTTACTGGGAAAAACGAAATTCGTATTGCGTACATACGTTAAAAACAGAACTTATTTCAAACACGGTTAAAACAATACCAGATCCAAAAAAATCACTCAATAGTCTAGCCTTCGACTAACATGATCGTTACAGAAAACAAAGTCTTATAAACATTCGCTAGAGAATACTTCCATACCCATGTCTCCCTTTCACATTCCAAATAGTAAACTATTCTTTATCTTCATTTTTAATCGAATATCAAGTAAAGTCATACCAATTATCCAAATTTCAGATACTATGTAATGCATTCCATATAATATATGTAAATTTAACCACATGGTGAATTAATATGAAAATGCTTCGATGAACATGCAAATATTAGAGTGGAAGACATGTTATCATTACTAATTACACTTGCTACTGTTTAAAACATTACATTTATACAGAAACCAGTTAGTTGACATATTGTCACAAAAGAGTAAATCCACAGTCAACCTTGATGCAAATGGAGGTGGGTGTACCACTGCATCTCCTACACGGCAACTACTGCAGATAATATACATGTTCATAGACATGATAAGAGTTGATGTTTGAAGAAGGCATCTAAGGACATTTTTAACTACAGAAATATTTTATATATATTTTTAGACAATTTACATGTGTAGATAACTTGAATCGGCATGTTAAAATAAGTAAAAATAATGTTCCTACCAAGAAAAAATTCCACGAAATAGTATCCAATTTCTAAAAAATATAATATATCATGTTTCAAAGACATTACAATAACATTAAAAGCAATCAATAACACCACACATAAAAGGGATCAAATGCAACGAATTGAATTAAAAATCAAACGAAATACCAACTAAACTAATATATCACATTTACCAATTTAATTACAAATCAATTGCAATGAATTACAACACAATTAATTGGAAATAAATGTAATGGAATACCGCTCTAATGATAATCCAATGAAACAAGTGGAATGAATGCTCAATTAGTGTAATAAACAATATTCACAATAATTGTACATTCAAACCCCATCGATATCGGTAAGTTGATTAAATGGAAAAACACATCAATTATGTTTCAATGTTTTACTGATTAACATAAATTTTCAAAACAGTGAATTACAATCTTTTAAGATCCTGATTCTTCACTTGCGAATCATGGGCTTTTGAGTAACCTCTCCATCAAACCAAGGACCTATATTTTTTACTTTTAATGATTTTATCAACTAATATTCATTTGGAGAAGTAACTTTCTGCAATTTGTGTCCTTAAAAAGAGCCTTTAATGGGTTCTCCATCATAGGTTTCGAGGTAATATACCCTAGGAAACAAATGTCTAACCAACATTATTTTAAATATTTTGTAAGACCAATTCACAGTATTTTTTTCTCAAATGCCCCTTTCAGCTTAGAGATATGTACATACTGACCAACTTTGAAATTTTGCTTTTTCTCAAATTATTTAACGTTATTATATACTATTTTCATCAATCTACTTTCCGTAACCTATTCGGGTGCCATCTTGAAAGTTCGATGATATCTTGAATTATAAAATTTAAGTATTTCAAGCAAAACATCTACCCAATTGTAAGTCCTCTTCTATGTGAAATGTTTTTTATATTCGCTGTTATAATAGATTTCTTCAATCTTTCCATCACACCCACTTTAAGTTCGGAATACGTTACACAATTATTGTTTCCATATTCAGCTATTAGTTTCTAGAATGTTCGAGAAAAAACTTGGTTCCTTTATTGGTTTGGAGCAATTTTGGCATTATTTAGTGCATTGTTTACCTGTTTCCCAATCTTATTCTTCACAGATATACCACAACCATATTTTGAATAAACATCTTTAATTATTAGAATTTACTTGTATCCCTTATTGTATTTCGAACTTTACTGAACTTCATTAGTAATATACCCTTCTTCCATCACCTGTTCAATAATAGAAGCAATTTTGTGCATATGTGAATTATTCCCAGACTCTCTCGATGCAATGAGAAGTTTTAATGTGTTCACTAGTTCAATAGGATTGTTCCAATATACTGGAGAAAATTGATCGCCAACTTCATCTTTATATATTCTACTTACAACAATATTACTTAATAAATGTAGTTTCGAATGGTTTTTATCTCCTAAATGATTATATACATTCATATGACGAACAAGCTCTTTATATTTCTCCTAATCGGTGCCAGAATATTCATTTGGAACATTTTATGTAGTAATTCAAACAATCATTCACTCACATCAGTTAGATAATCACCAACTTGAATTCTGTTCTCAGGCAAAAACCTGATTATGGAATCCCCCAGGAACCATATGTTCCCATGTCGATAGACACCAAAATGTTGTATTGTGAGTAGGTGAAGTATGTTTTAAAACTATTAATGATGTGTCAAGTGGGAAAGGTTTTGCTTTTTCTTTTTTAAAGTTCCTTCCAATTTAATTTCCAATGGTGTTTCATTAGGTGTATTCAACACAGAAAGTAATGTATCCATTCTACTTGTAAGAGGTTTAAATAATTCCTTGTTTAAAATATCCCTTACCATTTGGGCTTGTTTAGCTTGTAAATATTTCTACTTCACAGCAGATATAATGTTATAAAATTTCGAAGCAGAGTCAGACATATATTGATTATGTTACATTAACTTTCAACTATTTATATAAATTAAGTCATTAGTTTTGCTAACTTATGCAGTAGCTCGACTAATTGCTACACTAGATCAAGTAATTTGTGCCTTTTCAAATTTATTGATTTTTAACTATAACCATATTTACTTTATTTTCAATATACTTTTGCAAATTATTAATTACAATCCTTGCATTATTTTGAAATTCTGTAACTTGTGTTGAGAAAATTTGTTTAACACACCATTGAAGTGTATATGTAACCAAATTAAATGATCTTGTATTCTAAATACATTACTCTGCAGATGATTCCGAATATTGGTTAAAATGCTTAAAATTACAATAATTTTTTTGTAAACATTATCATTCCTATCAACTAACTTTATTAATTTCTCTTGTATATTGGTCGACTCCAATTGAAATACATTTAGTGTAATTGTGTATCTTTTACAGCCATGCCCAGATCATGTAATATATGTCCATTCAAATCACACTTCCTATCATGATTTTTTGGTTAAACAGGTATTGTTATGATTATGTTTTATACTGCTATGTCCAAACTTTGAAATACTCATTATGCTTCGCTTGGAAGTATGAAACTACCAAATCCAGACCTATATCTGCCTTTATATAGGAGAAGCATTGGAACAATGACCAGAAAACCATACTTGTTTTTCCAACATTAAATCACATACCTTTAAACTTTGTAAATGTCATATCGCCCAAAATATGATAATTGTAAATATGTGATGGATTCATATTTTCTATTTTAAACACAATTATCATATTTGCATTATTATGCAAATTATTATTTTTTGAATATGTGCATAACTTTGTTTCAGAGAAAAACAATCATTATTTGAATGTTTACCAAAAGTAAAATACTGTTGCATTTCACCTTGCAGTTTGCACCAAACATCATCAAATATAAATTTGGAATTGGGTGATGCTTCATTTGTAAAAGGGACATATCGCATTCCTTCAATTAAAGACAAAATGGTCGCTATTCATTGATATTTCTCTTGTATTGTTGTAGAAAACATGTGTGTGTTTTCAAACTTAAATCCATTTGGAAGTTCCAACATTTCCATAATAACACATATTTTTCCACATGAAGAAGTACCACTTATTATACAATGTATATTTGAAGGTAAAGGAATTCCATGTTTTCGTTCAGTTACATTTTCTTATGTAGATACAATTACCAGAAGATATACATTTTGTTTTATAACCTTCATTTTTACACAGTATAATATAGGGTACTAATATTATAACTATAAATCTATATCTATATATAAGTTCATGTTCACTTGAAAGTAATCGTTAGTACTAATCATATCAAAAAGGACACAGCATATTGAATCCCTTTATTAATAAATTATCATTTGAATTGCAATTACCAAAATATAATTATTGCAGACCTGGAACTAAGATTGCAAAACATTTGGCATGGAACAATAGAGGAATAAACTCTTTAGTAATGCTTGTAAAGAATGCAACATAGATTACGATCGAACATATGATTTAAAACAAAGGCACATAGCAAATACGATTCTAGCCAATAAAACAGCAAATATAAGGAGAATCCATCCATATCGACAGTTGAAAAGCTCGGAGCTTAGGTTATGAAAGAAGTGATGTGAGCAAAAGTGAAAAGAGGCACGGGTGTGAAACACAAGACAAAACGAAAAACCAAGAAAGGAGGGATATTGCATTTCTTTTTTCCAGGGTTAATAGCTCTTGAATCATTATTTGGAGGCGCTTTGGCAATCAGTAGAGCAGTTATATAAAGTGTTAAAGGAATGTATCTTAAACCATATAAAGTTGGACAAGGATGAAAAAAACTTCAAATGTGGAAAAGAATTCATGAAGTCCTAAAGATTCTTCCAAAATGTGCACTTACAAACAAAGGTGTTCTTGTATTTGTCAAGAAACTGGATATTTCCTATTTCTGAAGAGTGTATAAGAGAGACGATTTACCAAAGAAACCAAACCATCGTGAATGTAAGATTGTTAATTTGAAATTCTAAACAAAATGTAGGAGCGAATTCGGTTGTATTAATTACAAATAGAAAGCAATCATTGTCATTGTAGTATGACAGTTTCGGGTGAATTGTGTCCTCCGAATGAAATATGTAGTTATTAAAAAAAATGCACAATTAAGATACAATTACAGAATGTAACAATTGCCGAATACAATCAATTGTGTACATGTATGTTAAATTTTTTTGACTGTAAATAGGATATATAATAAGTGTGATAGTAAACATATTAGTAATATGTCAATAACGTTGATATTGATTGGTAGTTCGTCGCAATTGCATGCTGTATACTTTCCACCATTGAAGTTAGATGGAAAATTGCAAATAAGTCTAATCTAATTTGTTACTTACAGCAGCATAACAAACGATGATATGCACAACCAAAAATTTATGGTTAACATTGGTGAAAAAAACCTACAAGATTTAATACTGATAGGATCTTATCAGTAGTATGACTTAGAAATGTTTATTAAATAGGCATTACCTAAAGATGTGCATTTTCAGTTACATGGAAATCCAAAAAATTAACTAGTGCAATGTACAGTAATGTTGATATTAATTTCTCAGAAGACAATTCAATTGTAAATATGTTGGGTTACTAACTGAGAGTGTATCACACTAATGAATTCCACGAATCAACCAAACAGGTTAATATATTATCGGTAAATGTATGTTGTATAAATGATAATATTGTAGGTGGTTCATATTTGAATAGGGAACCAAAAAATTCGCTACATGAATTTGTGTGTGCAGTGTCTCCAGGATATTAAATAATTGACAAACTGAATACATTGATATATCTTACAGTAATAGTGAATAGTGTTGATGAAATAGTTGTTACAATTGTTAATCAACATGGTAAAATTATTAATTTTAGAAACAAAGAAATTACCATCTATTTACATTTTTAAAAAGCTATATAAACAGGTGCATTCCGTGCGCATTACAATAAAAATGGGTATTGTATAGAAAACCCCAATACGGACGAAAGTAGGCAGATCTTTTAAGAAATATCTCACTAAGGAACTTATTTCGAAGAAAGGAACTATAAAAAGATGTAAAAGCAAGCATAAAATGCTCTCTTCAAATAAGTTACCTGTGAAGTTAACATGAGGCAATGGAATATTTTTAAAAGAATTGGGATATACAGTTAATCGAAATGGTAGATGTGTTTAATGTTGAAGAACTGATCAGTTATGAAGATGTAATAACGAATACAGAATTAGATGTGTATGAACCATTCCAAGTTGGTCCATATAAATTTCCATCGGAAAGAAGTATTTCAATTAAAAATCACAATATTTACACATTATCATCTAAATCAGGTTTAGGTTTAGAGGAACAATTAAAAAGGCTGCCGATACAAGTAATCCAGTAACTACTAAAATAGTAAGAAATGGAATGCTTCATTTAATCGACAGATTTGCATATCTGCTCAATGGTGTTGAAATTGATCAAACACAAGATGTTAGAATTACTTCCATGATAAAGAACTGTCTCTCACAAACTGTAACTTATCTTTGTACAGGATGTATGGCTGGGTGGAGCAATGCTAGCGATTGTTAACTATAAATAAACCCACACAGAAATTTTGAAGTTGTTATAACATTAAGTATGGTACTTGGCTTCACTGAAGATTATAAACACTTTATATTAGATGCTAAACAAGAATTAATTATTCTATTTGGTAATACACATTTGAATGCCATATATGATACAGCTAATAACAAGGAAGGTGCTACAATTGAATTAAGCTGTGTCGAATGGTTGATGCCACATATTGAAATTAACACTTGAAAAGTGTAAGGTTTTTAAAATAAATCTAAAAAGGAAGGAATTTATATGTTGCTTTCAGATTATGAGGTCTGAAGACTTCTCCAACACTACCAACATCACAAAAATCATGTGGGGTATGAAATCAAGTTTTTTGTATGAGAAACCAGAATTTTATGTAATTTATTTTCAAACAAACTGACAAAACAATTTAAACACAGATAGATCACTGTTCGGTAATTGTGAAAAGAAAAGTATTCAACTGTATCTAAACAATCAAGCTTACCTCTATGTTGATTATAATACAAACTTTGGTAATGGGGAATTTGTTATTTGTTACAATATGTTCTCAATGTTTCAGGAAACTTACATTATAACAAAATCAGTTCATGATACTAGAACCCAAAGCATTTCAAACTAGAGGAGTCTTATTTGTATTTGATCTAAGAAAATAAAACAACACCATTAGCAATGATGTAATTGTTTCATAAATTGAAATAATTGCATATATACCCATTCCAGAAAATACACAAGCTTACACATTGATAATTCACATTAGATTGGATAGCTATAATGTAATAGATAAGTTGGTGAAGATAATGTCTTGAGTCAGTATAAGATCAACCACGATTCTGACAAGATGTTTTGCAATGTGCAAGGATTTCAATCCCCTCAAAAATGTATCATTAAAGAATTCTCTATTACCAATATGGAAGAACACACAACAGTTTCTGCTTCAAATCATAGTTCGGCTGGAAACATCTAAATCCTAAATATAAGAGAACAAAAAGATTGGTTACCAAACACCACCATAGACATAGACCACAACTTGGAATAGTGGCTGTATGGAGTATGTGAATATTGAAGATATTTACAATAAATACTTAAATAATTGTGAAATATATGTAGGTGGAGTTGAACAAAATCACATTTTAGAAAGTGTGTGGAATAGGAATGTAACAGATATTCAAAAGAGTACAATTGTCCATCGTTGAAACAATTATATAAAACAAATGGATATAAATCAACATTCTTCTCTGCAGAAGTAAACTTTAAATTAATGCTAACATAGTCATTGATGACTGACTGGGGTCAGGTCGATTATTCTCCTCCTGAATCGCCAGTGGATATTTACAGGTAATATGGCACTATTTGTAAAGAGAGATACTATACTTAATTATGTTGTATATTTCATTATACATATACTTATACTATACTTAATTATACCCATACTTAATTATGTTGTAAGATTTGAAACATCCTGTATAACATTTGGTATATATTCTTGTGTTTGCTTCATTAAAATGTTGTATATATATTTTTAAACACTTTGTCAATAAAATATGTTGTAAAATAAATTTATCTGTATGTTTATTAACTTCTCACGTTAAAACTGTGAAATACATTTGTTTGTATAGCTGAATATTAAATTATTTCTGGAGATATTTGCAATGGACTGTTACATTTCAAAAATGTCCCATTTCTATTAAAGGGTGTAAAATATAATGATTTAATATATTGTCTAGAAATGAAAAAATGTTATGTATACCATATGTGTCCGAATACTTCTACCAGCAATCATCGAAGAAGTGTGTTCGCACATTAATGAAACTTTTCCTAATTTACCAAGATGTATTATATTACTCACACACACACCACACAAATACATGAAAAATGTTAAAAATCAAACCGATGTGAAGACTACAAGTATTTGTATTGCCAATGGGAGAACGTAAAATATATGATGTAAAAAGTGTTGACAAAATGTAACTAAATAAATGATTTGGAAATAATATTGTGTTTTAATGACTTTACAAATGCATGAATGTTAATACTCACATATAATTAATTCTGACAATGAAATATTATGTAAACTTTGGTTACATACATTTAACAATATAATCTAAATGTGTTTGAACATAAAGATTTGTGTATAGGATTTTAATTTAATAAAACATTAGTAATTTGAAAGTGATTAAATACACAAAACTTCTCCATTCAGTTGTATTGTGTTTAAAAATGAATCATGTAATCGAATTTACAATTCCTAGAATTTACCTATTGTTTGGGTTTTACATATCCTAGAATTTCCTATAACTATCTATAAAAGATGTGCACCTTTCAGTTTCATTCTATACTTGGAACACTACAGAAGCAATAATGTATCTGCTGTGTTGCTTCTGCAATAAAGAACTTACAGATATGTGGAAATTATAATACCATGCAAGAACAACCTATGGAATAATAAATTCAAGAAAACAATTTCAGTGCAATTTCTGCCAGAAACAGTTTTCTTGGATTGATGTTTTAAAGAGTCGTTGTAAAACTTGCAACACTGGTTCCCACCTCCACATCCACATCCAACTCCACGACCAGAGACAGCACAACAACAGCACCACATCCTTAAGCAACACCACAAATGGTACTGCAATCAGCACCAAAATCAGCACTGCAATTAGCAATGCAACCAGCAATGCAGTTATCTCCATGTGTTCAATAGGCTGCATCTACTGCACAGCATGTAGCATTTCCTTCTCTGCCTACTACTTTTGCTCCATCTGTTCCAAAACTTCAATATGTTTATTCAGAATTGGAAAGTAATTTGCTTTCCAATTCGTCTTCATCAGGGAGGAGTTTATCATTCAGCCTCAGATACGAGATTCTGGAAAGCGCATTCGCTGATAGATTAACTGATGTGCAAATAGTTAATAACAGGGTTAATACTTATGTAGGTTTTGAAATATTTTTCATGATGTGCAGTGGTCCTCTCTTACACTTAACTACAGCATCACCCTGGCCTATTATGATTAGCATAACAGCCACATGCAAGTTCATGAAATCTGTCATGGCAGAGGCAGGCACTACAGAGACTTTATACTTTCAAAGTAAATCACTTGAGGTCCTGCATTTGCCCGATATTGGCGAAATTTACTATGAGATGATTTTGCCCCCCTAACCAGCAGATGTGGAGAATTTAGTGTGTGTTGTTCTGCTTGGAGTTTGCAGCTAATATCATATATAGCTCTCAATATCACACAATACATATAGACCATTTATTGTCGGTGCATCGAACACTTAAGTTGCTCAGGTTTATTGCTGATAGGAAGGCTTGCAGTCCAGGCAAGGCAAATAATCGATGAAAATCTAGCCCTGATCGAGCTTTCCAACAAATCTTGTATGAATTTTATTGCCACTACATGTGTAACAAATTTCCTCCACCATCCAACTAAATGAAGTGCTGCAATACAAGAGGTGCAAGGTTTACGTATCAAATTTTACCCTGTGGGGCATTATAGGATCCCTGTCTACATTTTTCCCACAATACTACACTCAATACCATAATAGATTCAGCCCTACCACCTGTAACACTCTCTAGAGAGCTAGTTAACTGTCACAATATCATCTATGAGTCAATTAAACTTACAGCCATATCGAGAGTGAGCCAATCAGCTGACAGATAGTAGTTTACAATAACTAACATATAATCTGAAAGTCTAACAGCCAGCGAACTAACACCTCATCTAGAATCCGCTGTGAATAAAAACTTCTCACATATTTGAGAGTAACAAATCAGTTTCCGTGCAGCATCAAGTAAATGTTATCAACATTGTCCCCAGATGTGGGAGCAATGTCTTACTACACCCTAACCAAACATGTTATAAACATGCAAAGTGTAATGTTTGAATCTCTATTTAAATGAGCAAAGAACTTTTGTGAAACTTTGGTATGCAAACATGACTGTTTTTTTATATGTAAATAAATATTGTGGTTGTTGTAAAAATTGGGATATATTAAAATATATTTCAAACTGATTGTTTGTTTCTTTTTTAATATTATTTACCTCCAAACAATTTATATATCTGGAATTTAATAAACATATATCTTAGAGAACGAGTAAGTCAATGTTTACACAAAAATAAAATATAATGTGTTACTTCATCAACTAGGGATCATAACTTTTTACATTGTTTGTGTGAAGAACACATATTAATTTGTGGGTGTGACCTTTTTTTAAAGACATATCTTGTAAAAAATGCATATCAAAATAACAATACAAAAATACCTGGTTAACTGATATGATTTCAGAGAACATAAACATTTGGGTGTGAACAAAATACATAAATATTCATTCACTCAGTTTAACAAGTGTGTTCACAACAACTGGCGAATCATTTTGTGAGACTTAATTCCATATCAGCGAGCAATACTGTCTTGCTGTGAAGTCAGTTTGTGAGAATATCACCTACAACAGCGAAATTGTTCACATTTAATGCAGTTAAGATTTTTGTTTGTGAAAATTCGCAACAAGGCAAACAAATTTTTTTTGCCTTAACTGCACCGCACAGCAAACAAGTCGAAATATGAAATTTTACTGATACTACACGGGGTTTAAAGAATGTAAAATGTAATTAATGGGTTTTAACAAGCACACAGATGGTTTTCACAGGATATTTAAAACACCTAGAAATGCCATTGGATCTATATCCACACTTATTGTGTAAATCATCTAATTTAGTATTTATTCAGAATGCAAATGTGTTTGACAATGGTTTCCTCAACAAAGGAGTGTATTTGTTTAGGGAGTCCTCAGGAGCACTGAGTATAATGCCCTGCCAGTGATATCAAGTCCTTGTCTGGAGCGAGACAGTTCCGCTGTAGGCTGGCTGTTTGAAGACAGCTCTGCAGCCTAACAGGGTGGCCATTCCCCCATGACAAAAAGCGAGGTCATCGCCACTAGCATCCTGCTTCAGGGCTGAAAATACAGACAAATAATGGGTGGAGAGGGGAGTAGTAATGGGGCCTTACAACACCACCACCACCACCCCTACACAGCTCGACAGTTGTTCAGAGCCGGTAGCTTGGTATCACATTGACTCTCACTCCGAGACCTGTCGGTCGCTCACTCCACATACCACCACCCTCTACTGTTAGGGGCTAGCACCTCACCGCCTGCTGGAATCCGGCAGCATCTCGCCCTGCAGTATGCAGTTAGCGGTCACCAGGTTCGTACCCAACTGCACATCCAGCTGCCTGGCCGGGGTTTAGATCTCGTTCGTATCCTTTGTAACATTAAATGGGTTCATTAATCAGTTTTTCACCAATTTAATATAATACATTAGTTTTTTTTATCAAATGGTATTATCAAAAAGCATGTGTGAACTACCTTTCTGAGGGTGGATATTTATACCGTGGTGCCACTGTAAGAGTTTGAGTTAAGAAGTGTGATTGTACATTATTTATTTAAGCCGAAAACCTAAAGACATTTGCCGTATCCATACGTCTATTTTTTTTAAATAATCCGTGCGATTTTTCATTTGGCTAAGATTTGCACTTTTATTAATTTTGTGACTAATTATATGCGATTTTTCGGGAAACCTGTGTGTGAATTCTATTTTTAGGCTAACCTACGACTGGATAAAATGTTTTGGTTTTTCATCCACCATGTGATGCCAAACTCGCTAAACTTTCACTGTGATAAGTTTTTGGCAGAAGTTAAAATTATATTTAATACTTTTATCACTCTAGGGAAACCTTTTTCGAACCGATAAACTGTGTTTTTGAATATGTCGTTAATTAATTTAAAGCTTGGAAATGGGGTCCTTGGTTAAAAATTTCATTTGAAACCTTTCTTGTGTTAACTGGAAGTGTTTAAGGGGTAGATCTTTGTTTAATTTCCTTCTACATACTTGAAACATTGCGTGCATCTGGAGTCTATATTCTTAAACATAACATTGCTTTTAAAAATTACTTAATTTTTCTAGGGAATGTATGGAAATGGGGTAACTTGTTCATTTTGTGTGCGACTCCGTAGTAAATCTTTGTCTATGGTTAAAATGTCATTTAATAGGTTCCATTTTTTTTATATATACTTTTTCTGGGAATTTTTTTTTTTTTCAAATGATATGGTTTATGTAAATAACTTTGTATGTAGTTCAAATGTTACATAGTAGAGATGAGATCTGATGAAGGTTCAGGTGAGGTAAGTGTCGGGTATGCTATTGTGATTAGCTTGCATTAAAAATATAAACTATTGAATTTGTAAGCAGAGATAGATATTTTTTATAAATTTGTGAAGTGTCTCAATACATAATTTTTAACTCTTTCCTTTTGCGTTTGTCAAACAGTCACGTATGAGTCTCTCTTGTTTGTCATAAATTATATTACTAGCATACAGGATGGGTTAGTAAAATGTCTTTGTTGATTTTACAGTATTATTCATTAAAATACTCCACCACAACCTCAGTCAACTATCAAACGGCGGCTAAATCAGGTGTATGGTTGCTCCCGACACCTCGCCCAGCCTATCATTCGTCGCTGGTCCTGCACTGACTTCCCAACTGAATGGATGTGTTCCCTATATTAAATTAAGAGCTATATGTTGTAAGGTACGTGTCTAGTATTGTGATTAGATTCTATTGGAAATACAAACTGGTGAATTCATAAGCAGAGATAAATTACTTTAATATCTCATCTTTGTTAATTAGTTAATAATACAACGTTCTTGTGTTAAGGAATAGTCGTAAAATATATTGCTAGGGAAATAGTTTTTGGCTTCGTTGTAGGTATAATTCTATTAACTCATTGCCTGCTTTATAACACCAGGATAGCTGGACCAGTCATTCGCGTGGAAATAGGCCCTGTATTTCGTTTGTGATTTCTCTTTGTGATTTCTTAGTATTTCATTCGACGAGTCTGTCTTAAATTATATATTGGTAGGGAAATAGTTAGTCATATTTTTTTATATCCATGTGGCACATTCGTTTGTTTCATTCATCTACTACGTGAGTTGCAAACTTAATTTTTATCGAATTGTAAAGTGTTTCATTATGTAATTTTTTAACTTGTTTCCTTTTCTACTAGTCGAGGAGTCACGTAGTTGTGTTTGTTTTAATTGGATTGGTAAACTGTCATTGTGTATTTAGACGTTAATCGTATTCAGGTCTCTTTTCGTTTAATTTATTTTCAATAAAATGCTCTGCCATAACCTCAGTGTATAATCAGATGGTTGCCTTAGCAGACATGTCTAGTGATGCTCTCTTTCCGTCAATTGCATGCCAGGCAGCAGAAGGGGAGGGACTCCTATGACATCTCCTCAATACAATTAAAATTTAATATTACACAATACATAACCCATCCCTAACACATCACACATCAGTAAAATGCAAGACATCCAAGGATGAGAACCTATCATGCCGCTCCCCCAAATATAAAAAGAAACAAAGAAAGAAACTTAGCACACTCTTGCACCAAACTATACACAAATCAATTTACACAAAAACAAAGATTTTTTTATTTATTAATTCAATTTAATTAATTGGATCAATAAATATAATTTTATCAGGTTAAGATTTTCAGATTAATGATAAAAAAAATTATCGAATTAGGGTCGGATTAATACTTAATCTGATCAATTAATTTGATATCAAATTGATAATCCGATTAATCAAAAATGAAATAGGACCAGCGCACCTCTACTACTGGCTATGATAAGAAATGCATCGACTTGCATTATGTAAAGTTGATGTGTGTTGTTTAATGAGTTCTTAGCGTGTGTGTTATTACACTATATTAAATTTGCATGTCGTTAATATAACCATAAATAAAAATGACACTTATTTTAATGATTTATTTAATATTTAATGTTTAAGATGCGTGGGTTTAAACAAATATCTCACATAGTAATTCATATACGCATATTTACATTGTTGTGAATTGAAACAAAGAATTGTTAGTATAACTGTCCATGCCTGCGTTTAGGGTGATGTAATGACTAAATTGGCATGTATGCTTTAATTTTGATGCTTTTCGGCGTAGATAAATATAGGTACATTTAATCAACAATTAGGATTCTTGTTTGATGAAAGAAGGTTTAATTGTGTAAATACTTGCTATACAGATAACACCAAGTATCCTAAAAGGATTGAATCAACTGTTAAAAAAAGACCAGATCTTAACAAACCTTTTTTGATTAAGGTGTTTATATGTAAAAAATGTTTTGTTTGTTATGTGTAGTTATTTGGATCATTATTTGTTTTTAAATGAGGTTATATAGTAAATTTGAAAGACAGAATCTTGGTAAGGCTTTTTTATTTTTGTATAACACTATACTTTAGATTGAATATGTGTGATAATGTGTATTGGATAACAGATGAAGGAGATTTGTTCATTTGTGTTGTATGATATGTTGATATTTTTGTAAAGTATTAAGTTTTGCTTGTAAAGTTTGATTTTAGGGGTTTTGCAAACTGGGTGTTATGTTGTTGGTATTATAGTTTGAAGTTGTTCATAATATGATTGTGTCTTTTTTTTGTATTCATAGTTCATTTGAGTTGTATTATATGTTGCTATAGTTTATGAGTATTTAATATTGCGTCTAAAGTTTGATGGTATGTGGTTTTGCAGTTGCCTGGTATGGTATGTGCAAATGAGTTGTATGAGTGTGTTCACATTGTGTGTGTGTTTTTGTGTGTTGCACTGCATGTTTATGTGTGTGCACATGTGTGTGTTTGTGTGCATGTGTGTGCATTGCCATTAGAAGATGATAAGCTTTATCAGATTAATTCCTTGAAATATTCTGTCTCAAGTGGTAGTATCTGTTGAAGCCACATACACAATTGTTTTTGTGTTAGGGTTCATTGACTTGACAGGGATAAAGAATGAAGTGTTCTCACTTGAAAATATCCTATGGACAACATATTTATGGTAAGGCTTTAGTCTTGAGCTGATGTTCCTCGTGGGTATGTGTATGTTTCCCTACATATAATGTGCATACTTGATAAGTGTGTATACTGACTGCTAGCACCCCAAATAATAATAATAATGATAATAGTAATTACAAATTCTGAAATAAATGAAAAGGTATATGAAAGTTTAAGTTTGGCTGTTTTGCTGAGAGGACATATTATTTTGGTGAATGTTCAGTTGTTACTTATTAATGTGTATGTGCAATTGTAGTAAATATTCATTGCATGTTTATGCAAGAATGGATAATCAAGATTATGTTAATTACAGGATAACATCATATAACTGTATTCCCCTCCACCATTTTCGATCTTTGGCAGTTGACATCGAATATGTACCACAGTAGACACTGATCAGGTAATATGATAGCCAGCAAGCATAAGTGAATGTGTTAGAATGCATTTCCCTGATTTTTTATTTTTAATATCAAATGTCTTGTCTGGGAATCGAAGCCAGTATACCAAAAAATAATAATATATTAATTACTATAAGCAGAAATTCAGAGTAAAGATCGATTTTTGCTAACTTCAATATTAAAATATTAATAAGTGTAATGCCCGAGACTCGAACCCCATAATCCGAAATTAATATTACAGTAAGTCTAGCACCTGCGCAACTCATAAAAAATATGGTTAAATTTGAAATAAAAAATATTACATGTCCTGACAGAGAATCTAGCCCAAATCCAATATTGACATCACATTAATTACCTCTAGCAGCTTCCCAAGTCACAAATAAAATTTGTTTAAATTCGGAAATTAAATTATAGTATGTGGACTGAGCAAGAATCGAACCCAAATCAAATATTAACATAATAACTATTACCCCTTGTACCTACCCGAGTCACAAATAAAATATTGTTAAAATCGGAAATGAAGTAATAATAATGCCCTGAGCAAGAATCGAACCAAAATCCAATATTAATACTTTATTAATTACTTCTACAACCCACCCAATTCACAAATAGCATTTGGTTAAAATTGGAAATGAAGTAATATTACGTGCCCTGAGCAAAACTCGAACCCAAATACAAAGTATTGCACGTACCCAAATCACAAATAAAATTTGGTTAAATTCAGAAAGAAAATAATTTTACATGGTATGACTGAGAATCGAACCCAAATCCAATATTAACATTATATTAAGTAAGCCTAGGACCTACCCATATCACAAGTAAAATTTTGTTAAAATTATAAATGAAATAATACATGGGTAAATACATCCTTGATGAGTGTGCAATTGATAAGCTTTTAAGTAGTGACCATGCAGTCTGGTTTGTTGTTTGGGTTGATGTGTGTTATGAATTTGATGAGTATAGTATCAACTGTTCGAAAATTATGAGTACCTATACTTTTAAAGGACATAACTTATTATTGACCTTGCAAGAAAGAGTTGAAGGTTAATATGACCTTGCCATTGTGTTGGATATTTGGTATGATGCCTTTGTTATGAATTTGATCGCTAAAGTTACAACGTTTCGGATATTATGATTATATTTATAAAAGGTCATAAATTCATAACTGATCTTGGCAGAAAGGTTTAAGGGTCTGAATGACCTTAGCATTGTGGCGTATGTCAGGTATGGTGTCTATGTTATGAATATGATGATCATAGCATCAATGGTTTGGAAATTATGACTACATATATAAAAGGGCTTAACTCAAAATTGTCCTTCCCAGAAAGGGTATAAGGCAAAACTGACATGTTGTAAGGTAATCGATTAATAAAAACACAGTTTTATAAAAAAAAATTACATATTTAAGTAATATTTATGTATTTAACACTTTAAAATTTTCAAACATAAATGTTTGAAGCGATATGTATTCGAATTCGTATTTAAAGGAGATTTCGATCATGGCTTCACAACAGCCAAATATTAAAAATGTACTATTTTAAAGAAATTTCATGTCTTTAAATCAAAAACATATTTATAAAACTTTTTATAAAACTGTGTACCAACTAACATATCTACAGATGTATATTTTTTAGACAGTTGAGAATATGTCATCAGAAAAAATTATTATGTAAATATAACAATCGCCATTTTCAATTTTAGTAAGCATAGATCAATCTTCATTTTTATTTTTTAATTATCTATGTAACCATTCCTAACAGCAATTAAAACACATCGATTAACTTACAACATGTCATTTTTGCTTTATACCCTTTCTGGCAAGGTCAGTTTTGAGATAAGTTCTTTTATATATGTAGTCATAATTTCCGAACAATTTATGCTATGATCATCAAACTCATTTCACTGAGACCGTGCCTGACATACACCATAATGCTAAGGTCATTTAGGACCTAAAACCTTTCTGATAAGGTCATTTATGTATTTAAGCCCATGCTGACCTTTTCACATGTTGTGTGGATGGATTCTTCTTTATATTTGCTGCTCTATGGACTAGAATAGTATCTGATATATGCTTTTGTTTCGAATTGTATGTTCGATCGTATACTATGTCGTGCTCTTTACAAGAGTTATCCAAAGAGTTTATTCCTTGATCGATTCAAGCCAAAAATTTTGCAAGCATAATTCCAGGTCCGTGCTAATTATATTTTGGTAAATGAAATTCAAATGGTTATTTATTAATCAAGGTATTAAATCACTGTGTCCTTTTTTGATATGTTTAGTACAAGTCATTATTTTCAACTGAACACAAGCCTATATATAGACACATATTTATAGTTTTTTAATCAGTGCCTTATATGATAATGTGTAGAAATTAAGGTTATAAAACAAAATGTACATCTTCCGGTAAATGTATTTATAAAAGAAAACATAATTGAACAAAAACATGGAATTCGTTTACCTCCAAATATATGTTGTATAATAAGCAGTACTTCTTAGTGTGGAAAAACGTGTGTTGTTATATCAATGTTGGAACATCCAAATGGATTTAAGTTTGAAAACGTATAAGTGTTTTCTACAATACAACAAGAGAAATATCAATGAATTGCGACCATTTTGTCGTCAATTGAAGGAATGCGATATTTCCCTTTTGCAAATAAAGAAGATATTGTGCCTCCAAATAAAGCATTACCCAATTCCATATTTGATTTGACTATGTTTGTTGAGAACTGCAGGGTAAAATACAACAGTATTTTAGTTTTGATAGTTATTCAAACATTGATTGTTTTTATCTATCACAATATGATAATTGTGTTTAGAATGGACAGTATAAATCTTCTCCATATTTACAGTGATCATGTTTTGGGCAGTATGATGTTTATAAATTTTTATGATATGTGTTTTTACTATTGGAAAATTGTGTATGGCTTATGGTGATTATAGAAACACTTATCCTATATAAATGGAGATATAGGTCTGGATTTGGCAGTTTTTTTTTACTTCCCGACCAATAATAATGAGTATTTCAAAGTTTGGACATAGCGGTATATAACATAATTATAAAAATACCTGTTTAAACAAAAATTGTGATGGGAGTTGTGATTTGAACGGACATATATTATGTAATGTGGATATGGCTGTGAAATATACTGATGTGGTAAATAAGCGTTATGTGGAAGACTTAAACGCCATTATGCTAAAGGTATTTCAATCACAATCGACTGATATGCAAGAGAAAATAATCAAGTTAATTGATGGGGATGATAATGTTTATAAAAACACTCGTGTAATTGCCAACATTTTAACCAATATTTGAAATGAGTTGCAGAGTAATGAACTTAGAATAGAATAATGTTTAAATGGGTTAGTTAAGAACGTCAATGTTATGATAAGCACAGTTCTTACAACACAACTTACAGAAATGCAAGATAATCTATGAGTTGTAATTAATGAAATTGTATCCGCTATTATTACAAAACTACTTGAAATACAGATGGAAGAGATGACACAATATGTAAGTGTTGAATTGATTAATAAAACATGTGCTTTGGTTACACAAACAGATCTGAGAAAACAAAATAATGATTTAGAAACACGAATAAATAATTTTATTTATAATTTGGGAGCTAAAACTGTAAATAAATTAGAAGGTGTTTTAAGTAAAATCGATAAGATTGAAAAAGCACAAACTATTCGATCTAGAGTAGCAGTTAGTCGACCTAGTGCAGCAGTTAGACAACCAAGAAATTCGTTTATATATAAATAGTTGAAAGTTAATGTAACATAATCAAATGATGTCTGGCTCTGCTTCGAAATTACATAACGTTTTGTCTGCTGTGAAGGATAAATATTTTCAAGATAAACGAGCCCAAATGTAACAGGATGTTTTAAACGAAGAAATATTTGAACATGTTACGATTAGATTGGATACATTACATTCTCTGTTGAATATGAATAATTAAACACCATTGGAAATCAAATCAGAAGAACCTTTAAAGAAGAAAAAGCAAAACATTTCCAATTTAACACAATGTTATTTTGCTTTAAAACATACTTCACCTATATGCGATACGACATTTGGTGTCTATTCATATAATAGCAGTGTGTTGCTGGGAGATTCGGTAATTAGGTTTTTGCCTGAGAATAGAATTCAAGTCAGTGATTATGTAACTGATGTGAGTGAAGGATTGTTTGAATTATTATTTTAAAACATTCCGTAATGGGTATTCTGACACCATTTTTGGAGCGAAATAAAGAACTGGTTCATCATACGAATACAAATAATCGTTTAGCAAATAAAAACCACTCAAAACTACTTTTATTAAGCGATATTGTTGGAAGTGGAATATATGTAGATGAAGTTGGCGATCAGTTTTCCCCTTTTGATTGGGATGATTCACATACAAACAAAATTGTTTCTATTATTGAAAAGCTTGGCAGAAGAAGGTTATATTACTAATGAAGTTCAGTAAGGTTTCTCAAGAACTACATGCACCTGCAAGGATAAAGTCTCCCAGAAAAAGAGTTATTACACATGGTTTAAAATGATATTTTTCAAGCCGATTTGTGTGAAATGAGATGGCTTTCGAAATACAATAAGCATTGCAAGTATATTTTAACCATAATAGATGTTTATGCAAAATATGGTTGTGGTATACCTGTGAAGAGCAAGACTGGGAAACAGGTTATCGATGCAATAAATAATGCCAAAATCTCTCCAAACCAATAAAGGAACCTAGTTTTTTTCTGGAACATTCTAGAAACTAATGGCTGAATATGGAATCAATAATTGTGTAACATATTCCGAACTTAAAGCGGGTGTGGTGGAAAGATTCAACAAATCTATTAAACAGTGAATATAAAAAACATTTCGCATAGAAGGGGACTTACAATTGGGTAGATGATTTGCCTGAAATACTTAAATTTTATAATTCAAGATATAATTGAACTATCAAGATGGCACCCGAAAAGGTTATGGACAATAGATTGATGAAAACAGTATATAATAATGTTAAATTATTTGACAAGAGAAAGCAAAATGTCAAAGTTGGTCAGTGTGTACATACCTCTAAGCTGAAAGGGATATTTGAGAAAAATACTGTGAATTAGTCTTACAAAATATTTAAAATAGTTTCAGTTAGACATTTGTTTCCCAGGGTATATTACCTCGAAACCTACGATGGAGAATCCATTAAAGGCTGATTTTATGGACACAAATTGCAGAAAGTTACTTCTCCAAATGAATATTTAGTTTATAACATCATTAAAAGGAAAAAAATATAGGTCCTTTGTTCAATGGAGAGGTTTCTCAAAAGCCCATGATTCATGAGTGAAGAATCAGGATCTTAAAAGATTGCAATACAATGTTTTGTAAAAAATATATTGATTATCAATAAAATATTGAAACATAATTGATGTGTTTTCCATTTAATTAACTTACCGATATCAATGGGGTTTGAATATACACTTATTGTGGATATAGTTTATTACACTTATTGAGCATTCATTCTGCTTATTTCATTGGATTATCGTTAGAGTGGTATTCCGTTACTTTTATTTCCTTTCAATTGTGTTGTAATTCATTGCGATTAATTTTTTATTCAACTGGAAAATATAATAGACGTGTTTATTTGGTAAATCATATATGTGTTATTTGGGTTGTGTTTGATATGTATTTCTATTGTAATTCATTGTGTTTTGGGTGGTAATCTGTTACGTTTGATAAGTATTTGCATTTCTAATGTGTAATTTGTGTTTTTAATTCATTAATATTAGTTTCTTGAAATACATTTCTGGGTTTGGTGATATGTTAAATTTTTTAGCTTGGAATGATACTATTCCTGGAGTTGAGAATTGTTTCCATTTTCTCATATAGTAATCAAATCCAAAATGGCCACTATTTTATATTAGAATTTTGCTTAAAATGGCCACAATTTCCCTTTAATTTCCTGTATCATAGGGTATTTTCGAAAAATTGTTGAAATATCGTTATATTTGTCATATTATAGGCCCACTAGAACTCATTTCAGACTCGAAACATGGTATTTCATAAATATTATGTCAAAATGTAGTGTTTTTAAAGAAAATTGCTTTATATTTGTCCAAGTATACACATTTTGTGATAAATACAATGGTGTAATAGAAAGTCTTGGATAGAAACTTTATAAAATCATACTTTATCTTCACATGCATGAAACTTTGGTTATTGCAAATATAGCTAAAATTTAGCCTTGTAGAGAAATATGCACAAAATATTTGACAGTTGGAATATGTTTACACATTTGTTTAAAGTATGTTTGCCATTGAATTAGTTAAAACCTTTGACTTATGTGTCATGACCATGTATTTTTATTAAATCCAATTAAACTTGTTTAAAAACCGTGTTCTTAGAGTATTTACAATGCATATAAATATTAAAAAGTCTTGGAATCGTGTAAATTTTATTAAAGAAAGTATATCTTGTTTTTGGTTTTGTGCGAGATTATTCCTAATTCATTGAAATATTTTCTTGTAAGTTTGTGGATTAATGACATTTCAAACTTAACTGTTAGTGTTGAGGAAATAATTTTATCATTGGGAATTTATATTTGCTCGCAGCAAACATTTAAACAGTTGGGTCTTGCGAAGTACTAACTTTTTTTATGATTTTGTGACAAAGGATTAGAGTTGCCTCATCCCGGCAGCGTGCAGGCTTGGTGATGGAGGGTATGTAGAACCCAAGCTGGTCAAAGACGCACTTTGGTGAATGGAAGAGGGAGGGAGGGGGTGTCTAACGGTATCGTCTCACCCTCCACTTGAACGGATAGCAGAACTCCAGAGATAGAATGTAGTTGTACTTTCATATCCTATCCTTCATAAAGTTAGCAGTCACCAGGTTTCGGACCCACCTGCGCCCACCGTATGCCTGGCTGCTGCGACTCCCTGCAATGGTCGCTAGGCATTTTTTTCAGCTCGGGCTTTCTGCTACCTGACCGGAGTTCAGGCTTCACTCCTATCCTTCATAACATTAGATGTGTTAATCAATACATTTTTCGCATGTTAAAAATAATTCCTTTTTACTGTTAATAATTATATTGTAAAAAGTTAGTGTCAAGTACGTTTCTGAAGATAGTCTACAAGTGTTCACTATGGGATTCGCTAATATTTCACTGCAATAGGTTTTCGATAGAAGTTGTGTTAAAATTATTTTTAAATACTTTTATCGCAATAGAGAAACATATTCGAATCGACAAACTGTGTTTGTAGATACATCATTTGTGTTAAGACATGAGATTCTGTAAAGACATTAACATGCATCATTTTTTTTTTATCCGTGCGATTATTCATTTGGCTAGGATTTGCACATTTATTAATTTTGTGACAAATTATATGCGATTTTTCAGGAAACCTGCATGTGAATTCCATTTTTAAGCTAACCAACATCTGGATAAAGTGTTACAGTTTTTCGTCCGCCATGCAATGCGAGCCTCACTAGGCTTCAACAGAAGTTGTGTTAAAAATAATTTATTTTAAAGCTTTAAGTTTTTTCGTGGTAAATCTTTATTTCACTTCTTTGAACGTGGATTAATTTTCATTTGAAACATTTTGTGTGTTAAGTTAAATAGTTTTTGGGATTTCTTCATATTTTGTTTGTATGATCTTTGACATAACTTAAATTAGCAGTAGGAAATAGTGTTTGGCTTTGTTGTAGGATGCATCATTCTTGTGTTGTAGGAATAGTCGTTTATTATATCATAAATTGCTAAGGAAATAGTTTTTTGGCTTTATTGCTTGCTTTCTTTATAACACCAGGATAGCTGGGCCGGTCATTGACGTGGAAATAGGTTCTGTAATTAGTTTGTGATTCCTTAGTATTTGATTTGTGTAATTTTTTGTAGGGAAGTTGTTGTTCAAATTTTTTTTAACATTCGTTGTTTAATTCATTCCTCTAGTATGTGCATCGTTAACATAATTTTTATCGATTTGTAAAGTGTTTTAATAAGTAATTTTTTAACTCGTTTCCTTTTGTATTAGTCGAGGAGTAATGTAGTTGCATTAGTTTTAATTACATTAGTAAAATACTGTTGTCTATTTGGGCATTATTCGTATTCAGGTCTCTTTTCGTGTAAATGATTTTCACTAGAATAAGTATTCTTTCAATAGCTATTTCCTAATCATTTTCATTCTAATACGTTGCTTTTTACGAACTCCGACAAAACCTCAGTCAACAATCAAGCAGCTGGAGCAGACGTGTCTCGTGATGCCTCTTCCCCTCCCTCAGTCGCCTGCCAGATGGGAAGGAACTCCTACACCCCGCTCTCGTCCTCAGTACATCTCCTAACGTACAAGGGTGAGGATCTACCATGCCACTCCCCCCCCCACCCCCAAATAAAGACACTTAGCACACTCTTGCCTCAAACTATACACTTATCAATTCACACAAATTCGAAAATTTAATAAAAATTGATTGATTAATTCGATTGAGTGAATTGGATTAATCAATCAAATTCTATAGGATGATCAATTATCGAACTAAAAATTCGATTGGATTAAGATCGTATTAAGGATTAATGCGATCAATCAATTTGATATCAAATTGATAATCCCATTAATCAAAAGTGGACTGAAACGCCCACGTCCCTACTACTACTTACGTCACAATAGATACCTTTAATATTCTGAAGTTTACCCTCTTCTTGGGAGAGTCTGCCAAGAATATATTTCGCATGAACTGACTATATAGCATGCTCTATATTATAAGCCTTTGCTGTATCCCCATTATTAGTAATAACTGTGTGTCCGTCATCAGGTACTAACTCAGTACACAGTAGAGACATGGATAATGCCTTTTTCATGGATGGGTGAGTAGAATTCAATTATATTGAGTATGCAGCAGGTAGATGAGAGACAGTCATATCTTGAGGTATTGGTACGCGAAGGAACTATCTCCTTACAGATCTTAATGTGTCTATCCGAGTTATCACTTCCAGGGAACCAACTAGATCACGTTTTTGTGATTAATGATCGCTTTATACAAGTTCCTTCGCACATGCACGCTTCTCGTGTCACCGAGTATTGTTGTCGAGGACATCCAGCATGGCCAAAAACCGATGTCCTTGCAAAAAAATCCCCAATCCACAGCCAGAACCCTGGCACCGGAGGAACTTACGTATCTATTTGAGAATAAATCAAAAATTTGTAAGTTTCTATGTAACTATAACTTTGCTGTACATGTCTGAAAGTGAATAGCATCGGTATCAATTTATAATAGCTTGCAAATGTATCCTACTATTTGGTCCAAGTCGTCATGAAGATTTTTGTCAGCGCACAGTTTATTTTCATTCCGTTATTAATTGTTTTCTTAGTTTCAGTATTTCACAGTATCATGCAAGGGTAATCATCACGTGATAAGTTGGGATGTAACTTTTCACATAAAGAAACTAAATACATCATTCAGAAGCGATAACTCAATCACCAATATTGAGTAACACAAAAATGTAATACAAAAACTTAACTGAAGAGTAACTTCACGCCTGTGTTAATAACAGGTGAAATATATATTCGTCAGTGGCAAGCTACTCGTAGAGCGAAGTGGCGCAGTGGTAACACAGTGGACCGTGCATTCGTAGGATTCGGGTTTGATTCCCGGTCTGGTCGCCCTGATTTCAGCTATCCCCGAAAAAGTTGCGGGATAGTGCGGGGGTGTGGTCCCAGGGCGCGGAAGGCAGGCAGGACACGTGCGGGAGGGTTGTAGGGGGGGCGGACAAGGACGAGGGGGAGTCCTGCACCGGCATTCCTGACTATTTATAACCGCGGCCTGGTCAGAGGGACCAGCTCCTAATAAGGCAGGGGTCCTTGCCTCCCACGCAGGGTGACCTGGGGCCCGTCCTCCGACGATAAACAATCCTCCTCCTCCTCCTCCTCCTCCTCCTCCTATTCCTCAAACTCGTCCACGAGCTACCTCTCGCTCGTCCTCCCGTACCCCGGGGACCATGTTCCGTTACCTCCACACCGCGCACTATGAGATATGAAACAGACGCAGCGCTGTACGTCCTACCTTCTGGTTCGGGACAGTATTGCGTTCAACCTTCACGATATCCACAGCACCAAAGACTCATCGAGCGCGGTGGCGCAGTGGTTAACTTTCGGACGTGCGTTCAGGAGGACCTGGGATAGAACCCCGGCTCGGACATCCTGATTTCGATTCGCCATGGTTTCCCGAAATCACTATAGGTGAACGCTAGGATAATCACTTAATACAGGCCATGGTTGACTCGTTCCCCATTCCCACTTATCTGAAAAACTTGCTCCGTCTATAATGACGTCAGTGTCGATGACACGGTACGCCCTACTAGCCGATCAGCACAAAAATTTAATACGCTGACGTCACATTGCGTGATCTCATGCGGGAATGTACATGATTTTTAGTTAAATCGGCTGAAATATCTTCTGAGTTTGGTATATACAACACTATATATATATATATATATATATATAACAAAGTCGCCCAGTCGCGTGTGGCTGTGTATGAGACTAAGGCTTCTAAAACTACTTGATGGATTTTGATGTGCAGTTTTCACCATCATTTAGAGAATTTCTTGAAAAAGGGTTAAGTATATAACATATTAATATTTAATGTAAGCATAGTAGAGAAATATCGACGTTTTATAATAAAGTCGGAGAAAGCCGCCTTTCGGGAGCTTGCATGGCTTACGCTGACTAAACCATAAGTGATACGCCAAATTAATGTACTACAGAACTGTAGACCTCAAAAATGTCTACGAAAACATCTTTTTCCTTTTAAAATTTGATTAGAAATAGGTGTTCACTTGCGATATATATATATATATATATATATATATATAGAGAGAGAGAGAGAGAGAGAGAGCGAGAGAGAGCGCTTGTACATCTTTCAAGCTTGGTGAAGTCATCAAACAGCATCGTTAAATTACGCGGGTGTCATGGTTCGTTAATATGTTGTGTTTTCCCTTACTTTGTTATCTTCATCTAGTAAGCCGAAGTCAACACACGGTAACTTTGTATTGTATCGTAAAGGCCTTTTCTCTTAACGTCCCTCGGTTTTATGCTTGAAAGCTTAGCTGGGGACAGCTCACAGACTAACTTATAACATAACTTAAATTAACATCCATGCTATTATTCCAAATGAGAGGGCTCTCAAAAGTGCTCACTTTACCGTGAATAGCCTGTATCCGGTTGCACCGTACGGGCCCTCGCCGACCAGCAGTTGTTGAGTTTCGAAGGCGGAGAGGCGTCAATTGAGACAATAACGTGTATCATCAAATGCTATACCTCCCTTATAGGCAAGGCACTAAGCAGACGTTCAGCCATGCAGCAGTGCAAACATCGCAAAATTTTAAAATCCTTACTACTACTACATAAATGCGAAAGTGTGTTTGTTTGTTTGACCTTCTTTCGCGTCAAAATGGAGCAATGGACCAACGTAATTTTTGTACAGAGATAGTTGGAGGTCCAGAGAGTGACATAGGCTACTTTTTATCCCGAGAAAATATCTCAAACAATTCCAAGAAAATGATGATCAGGGATGTACATAGGTACTGGATTAAACGTTTCTTAGGATTACTGCATAAAAAAGCATTTTTAAAGAAAAATCCGTCATTTCTCCTTTCTTTTTTGTCTATGGGCTGTCTTACATTCCTTCCCAAGAGCCGCAGTAACTCAGTGGGTAGAGAATTCAATAGTAGGGCCGCAGTAGCTCAGTGGGTAGAGAACCCTATAGTAGGGGCCGCAGTAGCTCAGTGAGTAGAAAACCCTATAGTTGGGCCGCAGTAGCTCAGTGGGTATAGAACCAATTACTGGGACTGCAGAAGCTCAGTGGGTAGAGAATCAAATAGTGAAGCCGCAGTAGCTCAGTGGATATAGAACCAAATAGTGGAGCCACAGTAGCTCAGGGGATAGAGAACCCAATAGTGGTGCCGCAGTAGCTCAGTGGTTAGAGAACTCAATAGTAGGGCCGCAGTAGCTCAGTGGGTAGAGAACCTAATAGTGAGGTTGCGCAGTAACCCAGCGGTTAGAGCACCAAATAGTGGAGCCGCAATAGATCAGTGGGTAGAGAATACAATAGTGGGGCCGCAGTAGCCAAGTGGTTAGAGCACCCAATAGTGGGACCGCACGCGAAGCAGCGGGTAAAAGCAAGTACGTTTATAAATCAAGCAGCAGATGTCAACTTCCTGCTATGAAAAAAAATTTTGAGAGTATTTTTGCAGTCGGAAAAAATTAAACTTAAAGGAAGGAACGTGTTGATCCTAGGCAAGTTTTCCTTTTAAGTGTACTCTACCAAAATAATGTTTATAGGGAACCATATTTAATATAACATTACTGCGCACGCGAACTCTCTCGTAGGGCACGGGCTTGTGTAATGCGCGGTCCGAAGTCCGGGGACGGGGGACCCACCTTGCTCCTCCTCCTCCTCCCCTAACAGTGCCACCCTTCCCCCCTCCACCGTTTCCGGGCAGCAGGAGGAATGACTGGCAGGCGACCTGGCCAGCGTCACAGCCCCTCTACCCCTTCCGGAGGAGCCGACAGCTTCACAGGTAAGCAAGAATATTCCGGGCACTAGGATAATTAAGCGCAATGCGACATTTGAAGAGATTTCTCTTCTATGGCCCGCGACACTATAAATACTGCCGCGGCAAAAGGATAGGCAGTCTTGTGGAAGCATTCTGGCTGAAATGCGGTCAATAAGCTAAGTCTGGTGCGGTGATGGACATCAGTGGAGAGTACGAACGACGATGAAGGTTGCGAGACGGCGGCCTGCGAGTGTTTGCTGCGGTGTGGACAGATGAGAGCGCGCGGTACCCGACGAGTTGAGCGCTACCGTGCGTGAGAGCACTCGGAGATTCCTCGAACATCGCGTTCTCGTGATATCTGGACTAAACTGAGGTGGGACTGTATGAACATGTGATACAAACTTTATTGTAAATATTGGAATCGTTAAATATGGACACGTCATTTATAAAATTATTCATTAGGCTTGGGTACACTCTTCAATGGGACTGATTTTCGTTTGGTATTTAACTACATTAATTTCTTTGAGGTGATTGTAAATTGTATTGACTGTATGTATTAATTGTAAATAACAAGTGAAAGCAATTTATTGTGAAATATTTAGTCGTGAGCATTTGCTATGTAGTTATTGTAAATAAATTAAAAAATTACAATGAACTCGTATTTAATTAAGACCGCCATATTACTTAACGAACATGGCTAAGTCTGCTGACTTCGAGGAGTTGTGACAGTATATTCTATAATGCATTCACGGTTACTTCAGACTTTTCTGAAGCCCTACTAAAGTTCTACTTCCAAGATATTCCTCCGCCTAGTACAAAATAAGCTTAACTAAGCCTGGAAGGTTACACCAGAGGGACAACGCACCGAATTTGTGCGTACTAAGTGTAACAGTATTTTCTATAAGCACTATTTCTTACTAGGCGCTACAGTACCTACATACGTATTTTCTCCCTGTTTTTATTCCAATTATTTATAAATGAAGCACTATAATTTATTGATAAAATATAAATAACTTTTCAATTTAACAAGGAATAAAGTAGTTCTTATGAACACAAGTATTAAACGCTTGTGATACATGAAATTTTTTGGAAATATTTAAACACGTCATACGTGGGGAGATTTTTCAAAGGTTTGATTTTAAAAAAAAGCCGAATAAACCGTGGATGGACTATAGTACTCGGTTTCAGAGCCGCAGATACTTTAATAATAAATTATAAATACAAGTTGTTGAAATATGTTTTCATTTCAATTGTTTTAAGGAAACCCCACTTTTACTACACGGCATTATTAATAAAATAATTGAACGTCGTTTGTACGACTAAAATAAGGGAAAATGAAAAATGTGGTATGCATACTATGTTCACTTTGAAATCCCCAGCAGACGGCAAAACTTTTCCGCTCCTAACCACCCGTGCTTTCGCGATTAAAGCTTCCTACACAATAGAAAACTTCAGCATTTGACTTTGCATTGCCTTCCCTCTTACGAAACCACCAATACACAATAGAATATTGTAAAGTCGGAGTTCAGACGATTGAAAATTGGTTCTGCGACCTTCGTAAAAATTTGTATCTTGTTATGTAAATAACTCTATTATCTAGGAATGCATTTTACGTACCTTTTTAAAATTTAGCTTAAAATTTACATTAAAAGTTAATTTCAAAACAAAAAACTCATTTGTTTACTTTATTAAAATATGCCAATTCATATATTTCCTCTTCACATTGTATTTGTTTGCCATTTATTTAATCTAAGACAAACTTTGATTAATATGCCGAGATTAAAATTGCCTTACAATAAAATAACGCACTTTCCACATAACCTCTGGTAGATTCTCGGCAAAATAGCTGCTTGACTTTAAATTTCAACTTTTTGAAATCGTAAAATCAAGAGAGCTTGACTTTACCTTTGACAGTTCCATTTGTGTCAAGCTCCATAAGAAACAACATGTCGGAAAGCAAACGTATAAGTCAAATGGTGAAGTCAAATGTTAAAGTTAGGGCCTTTACACCTGTGTCTAGACAGCACTGGGGTTTTCCTTCGCTAAGGCGATAACGGCATTCCAGATCCAGATGCTCCGCGCCTTATCCTCCCTCCTCCCACACAAGGTTGGTACACTCTGCATGCGCGCGTGCGTGTGTGTGTGTGTGTGGATTCAACAGCCACCTCGCGGCCGGGGCACAAAGAGGTTAGTTACAGTGGCAGGGCATGCTACTACATCTAATCCACGTGGTGACGGAGAATCCAGGCCAACAATCGCGTTGAGCGCAGCCCCGGCGTGACACTAACATTAACGACTGGATGGAAGTTAGATAACGTTAGTCTTTCAGTGCCTGTCACAACAGAAAACAACGAGGAAAGAGGAAAATGCAAGTGTGCATTGGACTCACATTTCTTTGCAAACGTATTTTTCTTCACTGACAAAACAGCTGTGGCGGAAGAATAGATTGTGGCCGTGCTAATTTTCTATGACTATCCAAATTTACCCCACTTACACGAAATGGACTATTCAGAGCCAGCCCCAAAACATTCCAAACTGTAGGCTATTAGGGGCCAAAATACAAATTTCCACAGCTTATAAGCTTACTATATTAAAAAATGTCACTATCGCATTTCATCACATAACTGTATTTAACAAATAAAGCAAAAATTAAGCGGGAAGGGAGTTTCGACCTCAAGCAGTAGAGGCGCTTGTTTTAAAAAAAAAAATCTTAACTTAACCACTAGAGCACCGAACACATGCTGTTCTAGGGATGAATAAATGTTTTTTTTACAGTAAGATAGTAGTAGTTTTATTAAATAAATATTTACAATTGAGTATTTCTATATTTACGTGCTTGTAATAATATCCCATACGTAAAATAGCCTGTATCGTGTTGTGCACAATATTTAATAAGAACAGACGTGCGTGATGCACGTTTGTATTAGTTATAACCAATCTTTTCATGCTTATTTGTATCGTAAATGTACGTGATTATATATATTTTGTATATTTGTACGTGATTATATATGTACGTGATTATATATCCATACAACACAAGCACGTGCTGCACTGACATTATACTACACATGATTTCTTTCCGTAACAGTGAAATACACGGCCACATTTAATACCGACGCCCACCATATTGGTTTACCTACGAAATGCTAGCCTATCAACTGCCCGTGAGCAGTTGAGACGTTCCGGCTCCATTCGTGAAGTCACTCGACCTTTGTTTCAATCTTAGAATACCTAGCGCTGGTCTGACCCGACAAATTGTCAAGAATCTATTGTCTTCCGTCGGAAGGAGAGACTTAGAATAAAACCCCCTTGGTGCACATGGCGAGTACAGACCACGTAGCCACATTAGACACCCTAGCTCAGGTGTACAGGCATGTGGCAGATCAAGTTGTGTTCCCACACTCGGTTCGTCGCCGTCTGCAGCAACAGGAAATCTTGTCGAACTGCATGTTACTGTGGCTACAATAGTGTGTGGAACGTCGGGCCTGGAGGGACGAATGCCATGCTGACGTCTTTTCAGACAGATCCTGCTTCTACTTGCAGCATCACAACGTCGCATCGTGCCTACCCGAGGCGTACATTATGAACCGTCATACTGTCTCCCCTCCCCCCATCCAAACGCCAAGAGTTATGGAATGGGGTGCCAGCGGATTCCAGTCCCGCTCGCGCCTAGTCCAGCACCCACTACATCGTGGAGATGTTGGAGTCTGTTCTTGTACCCCATCTTCAGGGTCAGCCTGGGACCCTGCACCAACAAGAGAATGCACGATCGCACGTGACACACATCGACAAATAGTTCCTGGATGACCACCATGTCACGCTGCTTCCTTGGCTGCATGTTCGCCGCATCTCTCTTCAATCGAAAATGTGTTGTCCATGGCCGGACGACGACTGACTTGCCACAGGACACCCGTGATCACAACGGATGAACTTCAAGCACACATCGAAGCAGCATGGGTGGAGATACCCAAGACGGACAGCCAAAGTCTCTTCCTCTCAATCACGCGCCATGTAGATGCTGTTTACAGTAAAGTGAACATTTTCGAAATCAACCTTTGGAAAAATTCACCTGCCCGTGAATTACATATTATTCTACCATACGTACCGGTACGTAGGCTCTTAGTAAAGTTGACAACGAGTTTACTACAATAAGCTGCTCAAAAAAGTTTTGCGTCAAACGAAAATCATGAATGTTCCATTGATATTACTCGAAATTATTTCTATAAAAATTATGTCTTATTTTTCTGGCGTTCTTGTCGGAATGTATGTGTTTCTTTGACTGTCGGTCACTACTGGTGCGCTGTCTATATGACAGACGAATATCAGTTTGTTTTCATTCGCGATGTGGAGACTATAGGGCTTGACTGCGGAAGTAAACGGATTATGCCACAGAATACAATAACAAAATTTCAACGTGCTAGTATCATTTCTCTCGCAGAAAGTGGTGTTGTACAATTTAAGTAGTAGGGGCGTGTTCGTTCTACTGCACTTTTCAAAAATCGGATTATCGATTTGATAGCAAATTGATTGACCCAATTAATACGATAATTAATCCGTGGTTAATTCGATCAAAAAATTTGGATGATCGTTGATCTGCTAAACTTAATCCGATAGAATTACTTGGATAAAATTTGATTGATAAATTGATAAACAATATAATTGTTTTAAATTTATATAAATAATTCTGTGTAATTGTATATAATTGCTATGTGTGATAAGGGTCCTTCTTTATTTTTGTTGGAGAGTGGCAGCATCGATGTTCACCCTTGGACATCTGGTATTGTACTGAGGTATGATGTGTTGGGGAAGGGGTATGTATTGTTCAATATTTAATAATAGTATTGAGGCGAGGGTAAACGAGTTCCTCCTTTTTTGCCATCTGGCAGGCGAATGAAGGGGGGGGGGAGAGCAGCACCAAGCCAGGTGCAGTGCAGGCGGCGTCTGAATGTCGACTGAGGTTATGTCGGAAATATGTGTTTTGAAATAACAAAGAATAATATTTTATCGAAAATGAATAAGATGCAAAGAAATGCTGAAATCCACAATGGCAGTTTACTAAACGCCCCTGTATGCTAGCTATATAATTCACGACAAACAACAGAGGCTAGTATGCAATGAATCACCTATGTGACACATTCACTCCTCGACAAACAGAAGATATTTTATTAATTAAATGCAAGAGAATATAAAGGAATTATGCAAGTCCAGATGAATTGCAGCCAACAGACCATATTTCGGTGTGAAAATGATAACTCAATAACCGCTCCAGCAATCCTGGTGTTATAGAGAAAGCAAACAAGGAGCGACTTAATAGAATTATATCTACAATGAAGCCAAACATGTATTGTACTTCCCTACCAATCTAGGTGTTATAAAACAATGAGTTATTTAAAGCACACATTTCAAAATAGCTAAACTTACTAACGGACTGATCGAATACATAAAGTACTACAACACAAGGACGACATATCCTACAATGAAGTAATTAACAAAGGTGAGTTATGAAAAGTGCACAAGTCCAAATTGAAAGTCACAATGAAATGAAAATTATTTATCCCTGCTTACAAATGGAGCACAAATTCAAAATATCAGTTTATATTCCCAATGGAAGGTAATCACAATATAATTCTAGAGAATTACCTTACAACATAACATTTTAACTATGCACAAAGTTATTTTACTATTGCATATAAATTAATACAGAATGATATACCACTTAAACACAATTACACGGAACATTTGAAATGAAATGTTAACCACAGACAAAGAAATATTAGCTATATAATCGATCATGCAAGCAAGCACAGAAAACGAACAACTTACCCCATTTCCACGCATTCCCTAGAAAAATTAAGAAATTTCTTAAAGCTTACGTTTAAGCATAATAGACTCCAGACACACAAAATGTTTGAATAGCACACAAGGTTATTTTACTATCGCAAATAATTTCATATGGAACAATCTAACACTTAAACACAATTACATGGAATGTTTGAAATGAAATTTCTAAACATGGACAAAGAAATTAAATAAAGATTTACCACACAAACAAGCCGATTCACTGAATCACACACAAAACGAACAACTTACCCCACTTCCAAGCATTCTCTAGAGAAAATAAATTTTTAAAAATTTTTGACTCACTCGTATCACAAACGAAATATCTACAAACATAGTATACCGCTCCATATATTCTTCCCTAGTGTGATAAATTGTATTTTAATAATTCACTTTTAACACAACTTCCATCGAAAGTATAATGCACTGGAAGCTTACATAGTTTCGCAGGGTGTATTCAACACTATATCCAGACATATGTTGGTCTCAGAAGGTTACTTCACACACAAGTTTTCCAAACAATCCAATTTTTATAAAAAAATAATGTATAAAGTTATTTAAATATTGCATATAATTTATCACTAAATTAATGAATGTACAAATACAACCTAATCACGATATAGCTGAGCAACTTGAATGGAACATCTCACACATTATTTAAAAAAATAATAGGTGCAGATATATGATAAATTTTTTGGGTTTACAGAATCGCACTTATTAACACAGACACAGTTGAATGCCTACCAAATTTCGTAGTGAATACTTTATCCAAACTTAGATCAACTTCAGAAACGTATTTCACACTCACACTTTCCGATATCAGACGTTTTATAAAAACCAAAATTATTAAATTAACATGCCTAAATATTATTGTGGGTACTATCGCATTGTATGTTACGAATGGTATGAGTGAAGCGGATCGTGGGTAGCTGTCCCAGCCAGGCGAAGCACGGGGTTTGTGCAGAACCACAATGAAGATGTGTGACCGCTATGGGCGCTAACCCCATGCCAGGGTGCGAGATGCCGCTGGGTCATTGACAGTGGGGTGCCACCCCCTAACAGTGCCAGGTGGTGGTGGGTGGAGCGAGCGACGGACAGGTGTCCGAGTGAGAGTCAACATGATATTAAGATAGCGTCGCTTGTTAGTATGCGGGCAAGTAACCGTTGATCACCCCATCCTACCTCCTTCCTTCTGTCGCCAAAGCCAGTTTCTTTGTCAGTGTCTTTGTATACAGCCATGGAGGCCCGAGGGCCTGAGCCTGGCAGGACTGTCCACAACACTGTGAAAGACTGTTTTCAAGCGGCCAGTGGGAATGGATTGCACTGGCCAAAGGCTTAGTACAACTGGCTGGTGGTTAAACTTTATCCTCAATGCTCCTGAGTATGCCGTAGACCAATACACTCCTATGTGTACGAAACCTGCAAGCATCATGCAAACCAACATCAAACATATTTGCTTTCTGAATAAATACTAAATTATCTCATTTACTCAATATGTGTGAATATGGAAAATATGACATTTCTAGGTGATTTAAATATCCCATTAAAACCATCTGTGTTTGCTAAAACCCACTAATTACATTCAACATATGTCTTTAAACCACATATAAGAACAGCAATGTATTAATTTATTCTGTGTTGTTTTCTGTGGGCCACAGTTAAGGCAAAAATCATTTGCTCTGATGCGATTCTCCATAAGCACAAGTCTTTACTGCATTGTATATTAACGATTTCGCTGTTATAGGAAATATTTACGCAAACTGACTTCACAGGGAGATGGTATTGCTCACTGATATAGAATTCGGTCAGACAAAATGATTCGCCAGTTGTCGTGAACACACTTGTTAAACCAAGTTAAAGTAATTTATTATGTATTTTGTTCACACCCAAATGTTTATGCTCACTGAAAAATTTTAATTAACCAAGTATTTCTGTTTTGTTATGATAATACACATTTTTCCAGACAAAGCTCTAAAAATGGTTACAGCAATGAATAATTATGTATTCTTTACACAAACAATGTGTTAAAGTTATGACCATTTGTTGATAAAGTAATACGTTATAATTTATTTTTGTGCATAAACATTGACTCAATCACTCACTCACTTTTTTTCTAAGATATATGTGTTTTTTGAAATTCCAGATCTTAACTCTGTTTGGAGGTAAATGAAATTAACATTCAGATTTAAATACATTTTTATATGTCCCATTTTACAACAACCACAATATTTATTTGCATAGGCCTATACAAAAATAATCATTCTTCTTTATATACCACAGTTTCAAAAATTCTTTATTCAATTAAATTGGCATTCAAGTACTTTGGGTGCAGTAATACATTGTGTTTAAAGGAATTAGGATATATGGTAAATAGAAATAGAAGACATACTTTATGTTAAAGAACCAATAAGTTATGAAGACACAATCAACAATGCATAAATACATGTGTATGAAACATTCCGAGCAGGCCTTTACATGTTTCTATCGGAAATATGGATTTCTATAGAAAATAACAATACCTACATGTTACTGCCAAAATCCAGTGTAAGGTTTAGATGAACAATTAAAAATACAGCCAATGCAACTAATCTAGTAACCACAGGAATAGTGAGAAATGGAATACTTAATTTAATCAATGGAATTGAATATCTGTTCAATGGTGTTCAAATGGCCAAACACACAATGTTGTAATTACTTCTATGATAAATAACTATCTCTCACAAACTGGAAATGATCTTTATACAGGGATTATAGCTGCATGGAGCAATGTTAGTGATTATACACTACAAATAAACCCACATAGGAAATATGAAATCGTTATACATTTATGTATGGCACTTGGCTTCACTGAAGACTATAAACATGTCATATTAAATGCTAAACAAGTATTAATTATTCTATTTGCTAACATACATTCGAACGCCTTATATGATACAGCTAATAACGAGGAAGATATAACATTTGAATTTAACAGTGTTGAATTGTTGATGCCACATATTGAAATTAACACTCATGAATATGTAAAGTTTTTAAAGTATTTCGAGAAAGGGAAGAATTAGGACATTGCATCCAGATGATGGGGGTTGCAGACTTTTCAACACTTCCAACATCACAAAAAGTCATGTGGAATGTGAAATCAGGTTTTTTGTTATTTGCTTTCAAACAAATGAACAAAACAATTAAAAATCATTACTATTCGCTCATTGTGATATGAAAAATATTAAATTGTATCTGACTGTCAAGCTTATCTCTCGGTAGATTTTAATATAAACTTTGACAATGCTGAATTCCCTACTTGCTACAATGTGTATAGGATGTTCCAGGAAACATATTATAACAAAATCAGATCACCAATCGTAGCACCTGATGCATTTAAAACTAGAGGATGAAATTTGTATTTGATGTAAGCAAACAAAACATCACTATTAACAATAATGTTATTGATTCACAAATTGTAATAATTTCAAATACACTCATTCCAGCAAATACACAAGCTTATGCTTCGATCATTCGTGATAGATTTAGCAAGCTATAATGTAAGAGATAGGCTGGTGAAGATAATGACTTGAGTATGGAGTGTGAGAATATAGGAGATATTTGCAAGAAGTACTCAAATAAGTGTGAGATATACATATGTGGCATTGAGCAGAAACACATTTTAGTAAGTGTGTGGAATGGGAAAATTAGAGATATTTGGCCATTGGTCAAACAACTACGTAAAACATATGGATATAAATCAACATACTTCTGTGCACAGGAAAACTCTAAATTATTGCTAACTTGGGCATTGATGACTGATTGGGGTAATGAGGAGCAGGAAGAGGAGCAGGAAGAGGAGCCTCCGATTAATAATATACAGTTAATACTACAGTGGTTGTCACTACCTATGATGAGAGAATGTATACATAAAGGAGGCAATTTCCAAGATAAGTATAATTCCAATATAATAATCGCCTACCAGCTCACCAGACCTCAAGTTGTAACCACTATTCATTGGAAATAAACTTTAATATTGAAGAGGGAAATGTTGCTGTCTGCATGTTATGACTGAAATTGTTATGTTAGTAGGACATATTTTAAGGTTGTGTACTATCGAGTCAAATTTAGTATATAAAGTATTTGGTTTTAAATAAACCAATATTTTGTAGACATAAATCAAGATGAGAACGAAATCACATGCTCGTGCACACACAAATCAAAGTGTAAATTTAATATTAGCAAGTTATTTGAATGCTGGAGTAAACATTTTAGAACTTAATTAGGAAAGAAATAGTTTTAGTATCTTTGTGACATTCCTACTGAAAACATTTCTTTCTGCCACCCAACTGGTATTTACGTCTCTGTCATCCCTGGAAACTCAAGTGTGAATTACTCTTGTTTGTCTAGCAGAATATTACAACATTTTAGAGAGACTTGCGATGGATAGTTTCATTTCAAAAGTGTTCAATATCCATTAGAGGGTGAAAATGTAATTATTTAATATCTTGTCCAGAAATGAAAAAATTTCCTGTATACCATATGTGTCCGAATACAGGACTACCAGCGAGCATCGAAGAAGTGTGTATGCACTTTTATGAAACTTTTCCTGATTTACCAGAATGTGTAATACTACATGCACCCAAATACACAAAAAAAAGGTTAGCAATCAAACAGATGAGAAGACTACAAGTATTTGTATTGCCAAGGAGAGAATGAAAATTATATGATGTAAAAATGATTTTGCAAACACCTAATGTTGATAAAAACTACTCAGTAATAAAAATGTAATGAAACTAATGGTTTGAAAATACTTGTATGTTTTTCTGGCTTTACAAATTCGTGGATTGTAATATTTATGTATAAATAATTCTGACCTCGAAATGTTATGTAAACTGTGGTTACTTGCATTTAACAATCAAATCTAAATGTGTTTGCACTTAAGTGTTAATGGTTTGAGTGCAGGATATTTATAAAATAAAACATTAGTAATTTGAAAGTAATTTAATACATAAAACTCTCTAAATGTACATTCTAGGATTTAGATATATTGTGTTTTCTATGAATAATGTACTCGAATTGGTTCCTTTTGTTCGCGTTTACAATTCCTAGAATTTACCTGCCAATGCCTATAATGGATGTGCAAATTTAAGTTTCCTTATAGACTTGGAATAATATGGAAGCAATAATGCATCTTCTGTGTTGCTTCTGCAGTAAAGCATTTACAGCTCCATGCAGCATGCATCGACATGAAATAACGACCTGTGGAATGAAAAAGTCAAGAAAGCAGTTTCCGTGTGATTTCTGTCAGAAGCAGTTTTCTTGGAAAATGCTTTAAAGAGATATTGTAAAACGTGAAACATTTGCCCCACAATCAGCACCAAATCCCAAGGCAGCACCACAAACAGCATCACAGTTGGCACCACATCCTAAAGCAGCACTACAAACAGCACCACATCCTAAGGCAGCAGCACAAACAGCAGCACAAACAGCACCACATCCTAAGGCAGAACCATAAACAGCATCACAGTTAGATCCGCAATTAGCTCCAATTAGCTCACCCTATCCAATAATGATTAGCATAATCATAGCATGCAAATACTTGAAACCCATTGCGTTGGAGGAAGGCGCTACAGAGACATTTTATTTTGAAAGTTAATATCTTCCTGTCCTGCATTTGTCCGGTGTTGACATAATTTATAATGAAACAATTAAGCCTTACCTGACTAATAGACTTGAGGAGTTAAGTGCATGTGGGAGCAGGTGGACTTTGTTACTAATATTGTATATGGACATTTATATTTCGCAATATGGGGCATATACCATTGGTGTCGTGTAAAATTTAGTTGCCCAAGTTTATGGCCATAGGAAGGCCTGTTTTCCTGGCATGGCAAATAATATATGAATATCTACTCATGATCGAGATGTTAAATAGCTCTGTTAGATTTAAGAAGTCTTTGTATATTCGTGAGCAATTCTCGTGCTTTCCAAACAAATTCTGTATGAATTTCATAACCACTACATGCATACAAAATTTCCTCTGCCAGCCTTGCACCTATTGTATTGCGGCATTTCATTCAGTCGGATGGCATATCAACTTTACTCTGGGGGCATTACAGAATCCCTAACTAAATTTTTTCCATAACTCTACATTCAATGCCATAATAAATTCAGCCCTGCTACCTGCAAACCAACCAGTGAGCTAGTTAAATGATACAATATCATCTACGAATCAATCATACTTCCAGTCGTATCACAAGTGAGCCAATCAACTGACAGCTAGTGGCTTACAACTAACATATATAATCTGACAGTCTAACAGCCAATGAACCTACGCTTTATTTAGCATTGGGTGTGAATAAAAACTTCTCACAGATTTGAGAGTAAGGAGTTCGTCTCCCTGCCACATCAACTAAATGTTATCAACATCGTTCCCAGATGTGGGACCAATGTATTACTGCACCCAAAGTACTTGAATGCCAATTTAATTGAATAAAGAATTTTTGAAACTGTGGTATATAAAGAAGAATGATTATTTTTGTATAGGCCTATGCAAATAAATATTGTGGTTGTTGTAAAATGGGACATATAAAAATGTATTTAAATCTGAATGTTAATTTCATTTACCTCCAAACAGAGTTAAGATCTGGAATTTCAAAAAACACATATATCTTAGAAAAAAAGTGAGTGAGTGATTGAGTCAATGTTTATGCACAAAAATAAATTATAACGTATTACTTTATCAACAAATGGTCATAACTTTAACACATTGTTTGTGTAAAGAATACATAATTATTCATTGCTGTAACCATTTTTAGAGCTTTGTCTGGAAAAATGTGTATTATCATAACAAAACAGAAATACTTGGTTAATTAAAATTTTTCAGTGAGCATAAACATTTGGGTGTGAACAAAATACATAATAAATTACTTTAACTTGGTTTAACAAGTGTGTTCACGACAACTGGCGAATCATTTTGTCTGACCGAATTCTATATCAGTGAGCAATACCATCTCCCTGTGAAGTCAGTTTGCGTAAATATTTCCTATAACAGCGAAATCGTTAATATACAATGCAGTAAAGACTTGTGCTTATGGAGAATCGCATCAGAGCAAATGATTTTTGCCTTAACTGTGGCCCACAGAAAACAACACAGAATAAATTAATACATTGCTGTTCTTATATGTGGTTTAAAGACATATGTTGAATGTAATTAGTGGGTTTTAGCAAACACAGATGGTTTTAATGGGATATTTAAATCACCTAGAAATGTCATATTTTCCATATTCACACATATTGAGTAAATGAGATAATTTAGTATTTATTCAGAAAGCAAATATGTTTGATGTTGGTTTGCATGATGCTTGCAGGTTTCGTACACATAGGAGTGTATTGGTCTACGGCATACTCAGGAGCATTGAGGATAAAGTTTAACCACCAGCCAGTTGTACTAAGCCTTTGGCCAGTGCAATCCATTCCCACTGGCCGCTTGAAAACAGTCTTTCACAGTGTTGTGGACAGTCCTGCCAGGCTCAGGCCCTCGGGCCTCCATGGCTGTATACAAAGACACTGACAAAGAAACTGGCTTTGGCGACAGAAGGAAGGAGGTAGGATGGGGTGATCAACGGTTACTTGCCCGCATACTAACAAGCGACGCTATCTTAATATCATGTTGACTCTCACTCGGACACCTGTCCGTCGCTCGCTCCACCCACCACCACCTGGCACTGTTAGGGGGTGGCACCCCACTGTCAATGACCCAGCGGCATCTCGCACCCTGGCATGGGGTTAGCGCCCATAGCGGTCACACATCTTCATTGTGGTTCTGCACAAACCCCGTGCTTCGCCTGGCTGGGACAGCTACCCACGATCCGCTTCACTCATACCATTCGTAACATACAATGCGATAGTACCCACAATAATATTTAGGCATGTTAATTTAATAATTTTGGTTTTTATAAAACGTCTGATATCGGAAAGTGTGAGTGTGAAATACGTTTCTGAAGTTGATCTAAGTTTGGATAAAGTATTCACTACGAAATTTGGTAGGCATTCAACTGTGTCTGTGTTAATAAGTGCGATTCTGTAAACCCAAAAAATTTATCATATATCTGCACCTATTATTTTTTTAAATAATGTGTGAGATGTTCCATTCAAGTTGCTCAGCTATATCGTGATTAGGTTGTATTTGTACATTCATTAATTTAGTGATAAATTATATGCAATATTTAAATAACTTTATACATTATTTTTTTATAAAAATTGGATTGTTTGGAAAACTTGTGTGTGAAGTAACCTTCTGAGACCAACATATGTCTGGATATAGTGTTGAATACACCCTGCGAAACTATGTAAGCTTCCAGTGCATTATACTTTCGATGGAAGTTGTGTTAAAAGTGAATTATTAAAATACAATTTATCACACTAGGGAAGAATATATGGAGCGGTATACTATGTTTGTAGATATTTCGTTTGTGATACGAGTGAGTCAAAAATTTTTAAAAATTTATTTTCTCTAGAGAATGCTTGGAAGTGGGGTAAGTTGTTCGTTTTGTGTGTGATTCAGTGAATCGGCTTGTTTGTGTGGTAAATCTTTATTTAATTTCTTTGTCCATGTTTAGAAATTTCATTTCAAACATTCCATGTAATTGTGTTTAAGTGTTAGATTGTTCCATATGAAATTATTTGCGATAGTAAAATAACCTTGTGTGCTATTCAAACATTTTGTGTGTCTGGAGTCTATTATGCTTAAACGTAAGCTTTAAGAAATTTCTTAATTTTTCTAGGGAATGCGTGGAAATGGGGTAAGTTGTTCGTTTTCTGTGCTTGCTTGCATGATCGATTATATAGCTAATATTTCTTTGTCTGTGGTTAACATTTCATTTCAAATGTTCCGTGTAATTGTGTTTAAGTGGTATATCATTCTGTATTAATTTATATGCAATAGTAAAATAACTTTGTGCATAGTTAAAATGTTATGTTGTAAGGTAATTCTCTAGAATTATATTGTGATTACCTTCCATTGGGAATATAAACTGATATTTTGAATTTGTGCTCCATTTGTAAGCAGGGATAAATAATTTTCATTTCATTGTGACTTTCAATTTGGACTTGTGCACTTTTCATAACTCACCTTTGTTAATTACTTCATTGTAGGATATGTCGTCCTTGTGTTGTAGTACTTTATGTATTCGATCAGTCCGTTAGTAAGTTTAGCTATTTTGAAATGTGTGCTTTAAATAACTCATTGTTTTATAACACCTAGATTGGTAGGGAAGTACAATACATGTTTGGCTTCATTGTAGATATAATTCTATTAAGTCGCTCCTTGTTTGCTTTCTCTATAACACCAGGATTGCTGGAGCGGTTATTGAGTTATCATTTTCACACCGAAATATGGTCTGTTGGCTGCAATTCATCTGGACTTGCATAATTCCTTTATATTCTCTTGCATTTAATTAATAAAATATCTTCTGTTTGTCGAGGAGTGAATGTGTCACATAGGTGATTCATTGCATACTAGCCTCTGTTGTTTGTCGTGAATTATATAGCTAGCATACAGGGGCGTTTAGTAAACTGCCATTGTGGATTTCAGCATTTCTTTGCATCTTATTCATTTTCGATAAAATATTATTCTTTGTTATTTCAAAACACATATTTCCGACATAACCTCAGTCGACATTCAGACGCCGCCTGCACTGCACCTGGCTTGGTGCTGCTCTCCCCCCCCCCCCTTCATTCGCCTGCCAGATGGCAAAAAAGGAGGAACTCGTTTACCCTCGCCTCAATACTATTATTAAATATTGAACAATACATACCCCTTCCCCAACACATCATACCTCAGTACAATACCAGATGTCCAAGGGTGAACATCAATGCTGCTGCTCTCCAACAAAAATTAAAATAAAGGACCCTTATCACACATACCATATATATATATGCAATCACACCAAAATATTTTTGATGATTTTTTTTAAATAATTAAAAACATTTTTTTATAATCCCTCAATCACATTTCATCCAATTAATTTTATCAGATTAAGATTAGCGGATTAACGATTATCCAGATGTTAATGTATTAATCATGGATTAATTACCGGATTAATTGGGTATATCAATTTGATATGGTCTCGATATTCCAATTAATCAAAAGTGCAGTAGAACGAACGCACCCCTACAACTAACGTACGAATGCTGAAACTGTGGGTTTGTCATAAAGTGATGTGTCTAGGACTTGGAGGTGATGCATGGAGACTGGTAGTGTTATTGATCAACCATGATCTGTTCGCCCGAGGGTCACAACACCTACTCGGGACCGCTATGTGAGAATTAATAAATCCCGGAACAATCCCTTAACAGCAAGGGAGATACGAGATCATCTCCGATCAGCCTCGGGAGGTACAACTCACTGACCAGACCGTGCGCAAACGCCTTCGAGGCACCCTTATTACAACATACAGCATCGGTAGAACTGCTTGCAATGGACACGGGATCATCACGAGTGAACCGCTGAATAATTGTCCCATGTTATGTTCACTGATGAGACGAGGATTTGTTTTAGGCCAGATTTCAGAAGGTTGAGGATGTGGAAATAAATGAGGAGCACAGGCAAGGTGTCGTGCTTTGCAAGAAGTCCATGTATACCGAGGTGGAAGACCTTGTCTGGGCAGGAATGATGCTTTGGATGTTGAACGCCTTTAATTCGTATTGAGGACACAAAGACAGCTCTGCGGTACATCACATATGCCCTGCAGACTGTAGTGCATCCATAGCGATAGGAATCCAGTTAAATGTTTCTGCTGGCGGGTGATAGTGCCCGCGTAGGCCGTGCTACTGTCGGCAAGCCAGTATTCAAAGAATGAATTGGTTAGCAGTATGTCCAGCCATGAACTGCATAGAGCATAAATGGGCCCTTCTGAAAACTGCCATTCATGCACCCCATCAACAACCCAACAGTGTACACGAGCTGATATTGTCCGCACAGACAGAATGGGACAGCTTGTCACAAGAGAGACTGGATAACGTCATTCTCAGTTTGCCTCGGTGCGTCAGGGCTCTTGTGAGTGCTCTAGGAAGTGACGCACGGTATTGATCCATGTAGAGAGTGACAATATAGGAGAAGGGAATGGTGTTCCCCAAATAGACAGCTAGCGTATTTTGTTTATTGTCATGATAAAAAAATTAAACTTTTGTCAATATTTGTCTTGTTTTATAACACATGTGTTTGCAACATGCTAGCAAGGGGAAATATTATTGTATTTTTGTTACAGTAAATCTCTGATGCAAAACTTTTTGAGCAGTTTAGTATTGAGTATTTTATGTTGTATTGTACATGTAGTGTTTAAATAGGCTAATTATAGCACTTGTGTATGTTGGGTATTCTGTTCAAGCAATCTGGTTGTAATAGGTCCCGTTCTTTTTGGAATTGTGATTGTAAAGGCCAGCTGTGTATATCTTTGACGTTTCGGCTGCTTTCCAAGGTACCATTTCAAAATGGCTTTTTAACTGGCTGAGAGAACTATCGCACATTGTTCACAGCAAGATACAGTTCAGGATTCTTATAGAGGCCGGTTATATAACATTAAAATATACATGCCCCTTATCTCTTGATAGGGTACATTTTATTCCGCGGCTGTCCTTGGAATTTATCACATGTTTTTGAACAAAATGGTCAAATTCCGGCAGCTTCCTTACGAAAAAATAACACGAATACATCCCTTACCCCCTAAAGCCATAACCAAGGGAGATATTCAACCCCAAAAATCAAATTTTAAAATGCTTTTTCTTCAAAACATTAGAAACTACTTGCAATTAAGCAAAATATCAGTGAATGGTATTCTGTAGAACGGAGAGCTTACACCTGTGCAAACGCGGTTGGCAATATCACCTACCACCTCCCTCCCCTTCGTGGTAAAAATGAGGGTTGGCATTTTTATTCTTGGAAGAAAAAAAAAAGGTAACGTTTTATGTACGCTATTTCAATCAGCACAGGTGAATTAACAAAAAAAAAAAACTCGTCTTTTCAGGACAGAGTTAGGCGAATAGTTTTAGAGAAATCCGTGCGTTCCTCTCAAAATCGCGTGTGCTTATGTATGTGCCTGGCAGGTAAGCAACTCACAACACACAAGAAGGCATTTTAAATTAGAATTTTGTGGAAGTACACAGCTCCATTAAAAATCATTTTAGCGGAAAAATGTATATATGTACGCTCTACATTCGAATCCGTGGAAATCCACTTATTCGCAGTGAAATTCAACTACTCGGATCGGTGATAATGGCACTACTTAGAATCAGTGGAAAAACCAATCATTGTTTCAGTGACAAAATTTCGCTGGTTGAATTAGTGACGTGGAGCAATTTCACTGATGAATAAGTGACGGCCGACTGCAGCGGCGAATGAAATATTGTTTTTATTGAATTTAGTCAAATAATTGCGAGAAATTAACATATTTACGATAGTATACTATTTATGTTGGACAATTTACTGTAATATAAAAAGTACAAAACTTATCAGAAGTGTCCAGGATTGAACTCACACACCCTTGCCACCCTATATTTAGGTCGTTACCTCACTCACTGTCTGAGCTACGATATCTAGTTAAAAAGAAAGAGGAAAATATATGTGTTATAATTCTTGTCTAAATCTTGAAGATTTTTAATCCTCTGCCTTTTACTTTTCGTTTTTGGTTTAATTGATAGCGGTATGATTGTTAAAACGAATAGTATATATGGGTGAACTCTCTTCACCACTTTATATGCAGTTCGATCCTTCAAACAGAGAACTGTTAGGATAACATGAAAACGAAATGAAAGAGACAGAAACGGAATGAAAAACTGAATGTTAATATTACGTCGTAAAATGGTGTTTTGAAAGACGAAACACATTCGAGAAAGTATTTTATATTGTTTTTATTAGTTTATTCGTTGTAATTCCACTTGATAAACGTTGATTAACGGACATTTATAAACGTTATTCGGCGGCCATTTTAAATTATGTTTAACTGATCCATCAGTCAAAAAACAAACCACTGAAAAACAGTGAAAATAGTGACTGATGAATCAGTGGAAAACGTCACTGAATCAATAAGAAGGAAATCTGACATTTTTCACTGATTCATCATTTAAATTCACTGAAGTGGTTGTTGAATCAGTCAGATGCCGTTGACTGATTGAAACAGTGAAATTTTCACTGATTTGAATTAAGAGTGTACTTTCTCGTCTTGTCTTTCGTTAAAAATAAGCTGCCGGTGTTTGTTAGTGTTTTTCAAAGAAATTCTGTGTATTTCATCAACAGTTTTTGTAGTAAAATAATTTAATTAATTAATATTTTTTATTCTTTTACCAATCTCTTTACACTTAATCCTAAAAAAAAAGATTCTTTCCTTTCATAAATATTTGACGAGAAATTCTAAATTAATATATTTTTATCTTACACTTTTAGTTGAATGTATTTTAATAAATAATAAATTCGTTAACAAAATAAAAATTAGTTATTATCACAGATTAACCACTGACCTTAAAATAAATGCAAGGTTTGTATTCTGGTTTATCCTTCCCAGCTAGATTTTATCAGAGCAACTGCAGTTTTTTTCTTTCCAAACGTTTGACTACACTTTAGCTGGCTACTTTGTAAGATAATGCTACCTGAATTAATAAAGATTTATTTCGCCGTGTTTTCTCGTAAAGAAAACGCGATACACATAAAAAAAACTATAATATACCGTTTTCTTTGAACATAGGGGGCCCGCTTGGTTCTCAATTGCTCCGACGTAGGAAGGTACGTTTTTGAGCAAATATGCGGTTGTGACTAAGATTCTGCGTGACGCCAGTTCAATTACAGTCAAGCGTCACAAGATCACCTCCATGGCTGAGGTCGCTTCGATGGTTTCTGCCAAAACATTCCGGAATGAAATCCCGGTCATGAGAGTGCGAACCTCTGCAGATGAATGTTCAACATATTTTAGTATGTGATCCGCTACCGGTTGGCATTAGCCCCTGCCGTAAAGCGGAACGATAAAAATATAAAATTTTAAAAATGCGTGTGTGTATATATCGCTCCGACTATAGCTACAATTAGAGACTGATTCTTGAAATAAAAAGCGACCATCACATCACCACAGTATTCCCCTTCCAGTATCTATTAGCATACAATAGGTTCTCTAGACATTATCACGTGTCATTATTTCCTCTCATAATGGGAAGGTGCATGAAGCAAAACGAGTATTTCAACAAAGTATATTAAAGTCCTGAACAATATTACAATGTGTCTAGTAGAGAGATTCTTAAATAGTAAGGTCAGTTTCATGTACGCACCTTTCCCATATCGTAGAGGTTTTATTCTGCGACCAAATAAACACAATTAGGTATATTGTTTAATGAACTTGAAGAACATGAATAGTTAAATAGTCAAATAGACTCAGCTCTTCGTAGAATAAGTAGAATAAGTTTATATATATCTGCATTAACCTAAGACATCTTCGCAATTATTCAGTTGCACTTTTTCCAAGAAAATCTGAAACCGAATCCCGTCAATATATGCCAGAAAGACTTTAAGTTTTTAGCCACCGGTTGCAAAGAAGTCTTTATTTTTGGAATGCACAAAAGAAATCAGTTCGCCTAATTAGAGTACTGATAAAATCAGGGGGAGGGGAGGGGTAGATCAACTTTACGAACATGTCGAGTGGTCTGTATAAGTGTGGGAGGAAAATGGTAATTAAATAAAAAAGGGAGAAAAAAAAATTTGTTCTGTTTGTCAAAGAACTCGGGACACATTGTGGTACTTCATGCTGAAAAATGACGGCGTCTTTCACAATTGCGAACATGCTGATGGGCAGGTACCAAAAGTACTGAAGAGACATCGTAATTCACCAGCATGTGCACATTCTGTACGTAGGTACTACATAGAGCCACCATAAAATTCTACTAGTATCATTAAAAAGACGACCATGGTAATTTATGCCGAATGTGCTATACATGTATGGCCAGGAGGTTCTAGATGAAGAAGTCACCAATAGATGCTCAACCTTGGCTCACCTATTGAGTTGTACTAGCAGTGAATGTTCTTGGTCTTTTTGCCTGCTGCAGAAAGAGAAATCGATTTCCTCTCAGTATCTTCAGGCTATTTCGTGAAATAGCATAAAGTCATTTCAAATCCCGGACCAGGTTTTTATTATCGTTTGGAATGTCGAAGCCATGTTATTCCAAGAGGTGTCAAAAACGTTTGCAATGAGTAAGACTAGAACCATAACAGTGAGTACATCAGTGCACTGAATGAGACAAAAATTTAATGGTATTTGTCGATCTCCGTGGCCAACAACCAAAGTGTTTCCATCTACACGTTAATCAGTCTGCGATTCACTACGCAAAATGAGTAACATCCTAGATAATGTTTTCTTAAAAACCGTCCCTTCTCCTAGTTAGCTGCTTGCTAGCAGGACGACCACATTAAGACAAACATTCTTATGAGCAACGTCGAGAGTTAGTGGATATAAAAATCACTGGCACCTTAAAAGTGACAGTACAGAATGAAAGCCTGTTATGACTTCGCGTCTTCGATGCATGACCAGTCACGGGTTTTTATACTACTCATGCATCTCCTGATGGTGCCATGTGGAATTTTTTGGAAGATGCCTAGCAGTTCCCTGACGTGCGTAGCTGCTGACATGGTTGGTACAAAACAGTTTGACTATGCAGTCGACTACACTTCGTGAAACCCCAGATAAGAAGTCCAGCGGCCTCCGCTAAGAACAACATCCGGTCATATTTATGACGAACAAATATCACTTTAGATCACTGATCCCACTTCCGATGTGCGTAACGTCATCTCATTTACGTTCTTGATGTTGAAACCTACTACAGCAGTTGAAAAGAGAGAATGAGAGTGGAGGGTGGCGTTTAACGCCTGGGGTTTTTGATGCCAATGGAGGTGATGCGAGGTGATAAATGAGATACAAAGGAATCCAATGATGTGGAAATGAAGTACCACGAGAGAAACCTACCAGCTTAAGGCAATGTCTGTAAAATTTCCCATATGCGAAATTCGGGTTTGACCCTCTCACCCTGGGAACTGAACCCGGTTTACCATGATGGGAGGTGAGTGATATGAAGGCTCTGCAGTTTTTCGTAGTAACTTGCTGACGGCAACTTTACCAGCAATCTATGTCTACTAAGTGTTCTAAATCTAGACGTTCTACTCTTTCTTGCATTCGGTACGATGAGGTGACCCCCCCGAGTCCGATGTCTCTACGGAGCACTCAGATCACGAAATTCCATATTTCAGTTCCGTATGTCATATGACAATCAGCTTATCTGAACTACTAATACTCCTTTCCGACTGAACCATGGGAATTTTTAAGTTTTATCTGATGGAAGAATGAAATTACAGTCGCAAAGACTCAACATCGGTGTTTTAGTGAAATTTCTATAGTATAGATGAGATGGCATGTAGGGTTTGTTTTAGGCAGTTTACAAAAATTATTTGGTAACAAATTATGTACCTAAAAGCGTACTCAAGCAAAAAATAGCAATCTAAACAGTAGGCCTACTGAACTGAATTTTTGAAGTTGGTACGGTTTCAGTTATATCCATATTTTTCCACGTGGGACAGAAATGATTACACAATGAGGGAACCTTTGATTGCGGTTACAGGCATGAAACGAATCGCATGAGAAAATTAAGTTGAATTTCGAAATAACTGTTAAGATGTTCCCTGTGCCTTGACAATGTTATGCATGCTAAATGTTATGCATGCTAAATGTTATGGTTTAATACAATTTAAAAAGTTGTGATGGCGTGTGGTTCAGATCCAACCATCCTTGGGTTGGAAAACACACGCTATAGGCGACTGACTCACCAAAATATGTCAATGTGAATTTTAATTATGTATATAAAGAAATACTGAATATAGGAATTAAGTTATGGAGGAATACACGTTAGCTAAAGACGGCGGGGATGCCTCCTCCTTAAAAGAACAAAGCCCAGGAACAAGACACTGATACTATCACAACCAATGCAAAGCAAGCAAAAGAACCAAGAACTACACTTAAGCGAGTTCCCCGCTTAATGCCAGCTGCCTTGAGGATTACAAATGCTATAGGCTGTTCGCGCTAAAATGAGACCTTTTGAAAGCCCTGCCTAAAATCCACTTTTATACACGCTGTGTATTCTTCCGCCTATGTAAAATTAACATTGCCATGGGCCTCGTCACTTTATTCATGCGTAGGTCGAATGAAACTGTGAAATTGTTAAGTAAATACTTTACAAATCTACTCATTTTTACACTTCGATGCATTAAAAAAAAAAACAGAAAGCGAAATAAACCATTTTAAGTTATCACAAATGGTTACCTAAAACTTTTTATTCGACGTTAAGATATGGAACTACTTTCCCATCCATCGTTACCGTCTTTACTGGGTGAATGTCACTCAGTACGCCCATTATAATATATGCATTCAGGGGCAGTGACTTCTTCTAATGTTCATTTCTAAAGTGCTCTCTTTATCGTGAGCAGTCTTTAGTAAATAAAATTACCTTCCCCACCCCCATCACAAACCCTCTCAGAGCCAGAAGTCGCGGACTATTCGGTGACTAATTTGCTTTTCCCTGAGTTTTTTTTCCCGGCTGTGGTGGGACGCGCTGGGTTGGCTGACATGAGATGAGATGCCTGCGTGCGTGAGCTCCGCAAATACAGGTCATTATGGGTGATCCACGATAAAGTGAGCACTCGTAAAATCAACCTATGAAAAAAAAAAATCACTGCCCGTAACTGAGCATATTTTAAGGGAAGAAAATACCGCAATACTCGTAGTAAAGTTGGCAGCGAACTACGAGTAGTAGTTCCATGTTTCGACGTCTCGTGCGTTACTCATGCAATTTAAGTCGGTATAAATTATAAACCTCGAATAAACTTGAATAAACTTCGAAAGTGCGTTTTGTTATATCTGTGATCTGTGTTGCAACTCTGAATGCTTGAAATAATAGTGCGTGTATTCAGTATTTACGCGACTCCCAGTTTACGTGTTAATGCATTGGCACATACGTCATTAGTTTTGGAACAATAACAACGTCAAAGTATTTTATACTGCACATGAAACACTATTTGAGTGTTAGGAATACGTTAAAACAGTACTAAAACGTCTGTGCGAACGGATTTAATTTGTATGAGCCGATATATGAAACATTAGGTACTGGCTTCCACTATTAAATTACAATGTTTAAGTAATTTGGGGAAAAATTCGGTTCTGCATTAAATGTGTAAATGCAGTTCAATGAAATGCATCTTTCATCAGTTAGGTATTATGTTTTTCGAAGTATGGTGAAGTTAAAGTTCATATCAGCGCAGGCATTAGAATTTCATAAGCAAAAAGTGAGTCTTTGTAAGCAAATCACGAAAACAAACATTAGTATTGTGTGCTTTTAAAAACTGTAACGCTGGTTGAATTTTCACTAAGCTTGCATCGAGTGACAGATATTACTTTCAGAAGTATGCTGTAAAAATTAGGATCGATTCTGTTTGGCTATTTTGTTTCACGACATGGCAATTGTGTTCGTAGCAACGTCCGCCATTTGCTTGAGCGTAGATGTATGTTGAATTATTGATCTGTGAGGTATACTTCATTCACGATTTCTTCCAAACTTTTATCAAGCCCAGCTAAAGTTCTTCTTCCAGGATATTTATCCGCGTCATGTAACCAAAGCTTAGAAAATTACACCAGAGGACCAGCTCACCGCATTCATGCGCACTCGGTGTAATAATATTTTGCTTAGGAACTATTTACTATAGGTTTTTCACAGTAAAGTGAACACTTTTTCAAGCTCTCTCATTTGGAGTAATAGTTAATAATTATATTTTATTGTAGCCTTAGACGTTAACTTTCAATTCTGGTGAAATATATACACTCTGTTTATTACTTATATTGCTATATATATTTTAAAAAGTGGTGGGATGAAAAAAAATGGCTGTTAGGAAAAAAGTACCTAGGGCTTCAGAAGTACTCATTTAACCGTGAACAGCCTACTAGGCATTACCAACACATCTATTCTGTCACTGTCTTTGCTTATATTAGTTATTAATGAAAAATATATATAATTCTGAGAAGATATATGTTAAAGTTCTATTTAACAAAAAAAAAAAGTACTTTTATGTAAACATAAGTATAAAACGCTTACGATATTTGATATATTTATGAAAAAACCATCACGTCATTCAAAGCATGTTTTTTCAAAGGATTGATTTTAAAAATGTGAAGAAGCCGCGAATAGGCTATATTTGTGCATTGTAATTCTACTCGTACATGTTGTTGAACACCAGTCGTAGATCATTGAACGATTGTTCAAAGCACGTTGTCTTCTGTACGAAGGAGTACTGAACACACGCCGTATTATCTGAACACGTGCCTTATGAGTATGACACGTATAAGCTATTCACGGTAAAATGAGCACTTTTGAAACGCTTCCCATTTGGAACACTAGTCTACAAATATATTTTGTTTTAGCCTTGGGCGTTAACTTCCGAGTGCGGTGAATATACACACAATGTTTATTACTTACATGACAATATTTATTTTAAAAGGTGGTTGAAAGAAAAAACGGCTGAAAGGAAAGGTAACTAGGGTCTCAAAAGCGCTCACTTTACCGTGAACAGCCTATAGCGCATACAACGGGCGAACGTTTTAGCCTTTTTAAAGGTGAACGTTCGAAACATCTTGGCATTGCTGTCAAAACTGGGAAAAGAATAATGTTAAACTCTTCTGCTATTCTGTAGACAATCTAGACCAAACAGCATTTCTTACAACCTTGAAAGTATTGTAACAGCTAAATGCTTTAATCTATAACTATGTTAACAGCAAAATAATGGTTAACATTGATCGATATTCACAAATCAAAATTTACTGAAACTACCGTGTACGTGCTTATTATACAATATTTATTACTTTACGTTGTTTGTTTAATTGGTTTGCAGGGGGGCATGTGTGTCAGCTGATGTAAACGCCAGCCGAAAGTTACATGGGAAGGTTTAATTTGCTAGGTATGCGTAAAGATGCGCAACCAACGGGCTGGAAGTAGAAATTTAGCAAGGCTTTCAAAAGGACTCACTTTATCTTCAGCAACCTTTACAAAATTTAAATAAATTTCAGAATTAATTCCATCTCATCCCACGAGTGAAATTCAGCATATTTCTAATATCCGTGATCAATAACGTGAATACGCCCGAGGTTCTATGAGCGTAAGCGTATGAGACATGCCTACGTTGCGAGATGACGTTGATCAAACGGCATGTGCCAAACAGTTCCCCGTACGCGATAAAGGAGCTGACCAACGCAGTGTAATCGCAGGGCGGCGTCTCGGAGACAAGGCACGTGTGGGCCGGCTGCTGACTGAACTCCCTTCAACTGGAGAGTGGTCGACGAAGACAGCGTGGAGGTAAACAAACCACGAAAGCCTGCAGGAGGGAGGGAAACACACACAAACTCGCGTCTTTCACAGGAAAGGCTGCTGTCATTGTCGACCACCCCTCCCCCCTCCAACAACACACACACAAACTTGCAACATCCTTCCGACGTCATTTTTCTTCGTTCTTCCTAGGCTTGTGTATGTGGAGGTCGCAAGGGCCAGTGGACTCAGAACCCACTTGGCTCATTGGCTCCCAGCGCTCAGGCTGCAAGATCGAATCCCTATTTAATGACAAGTTTGTTTCTTCTTTATGCCGAAGAGAAACAGCCAGAGAAATCAGATAAACGTGTACCAGATTGCCAATTTTCAACTGATATTTAAAGTGGGATTTTCCGCGGTGACTCTTGTAGATTGAAATGCCGGTAGAGGAACGCGCATTGAAAATTATATACACGTGATTCTTTTTATCTGTAACGCTGGCTTTAAGAGGTTCGCCTAGTTAAGCCGCAGAACCGTGTTCAAACATTCAGGGGTGAAGGGGAAAAACATAATTTAAATATTGATTCGCATGCTTAAATATTTACATGGCCGACAAGTTTAATATTATTTCCGTTTCTAATGCGTATTTTTGCAAGTGAAAATTGCCGATACGGACACCATTGTTTTCAGGTACAAAAACACCTATGTACAAGATATTTAAAGTTGTCGAGGGAATTGCAACAGATTTTATCCTAGATACAGCCTGTTGAAAAATTGCATGAAAATGCTTCGGGGAAATATTCCTCACATCTGGAGGATGGGAAAATGTTATATGAACATAGGCCCGCAAACGCTCCGTTTCTTCACTACATCCAGTAATACATAACGTACAGCGTATGACCCGCGGGCTGGATCAGGTTACTGTGGAATGCCATCGAAGAGTTCGTTTGCATAACACACGGCACCTCACACTACAACACTGCACCTGGAACAGTATAGGAACTGCACAGAAATTCGTTACACACGTGTGAAGGTTTATCGTCGGCACTGAAGGAAATGTTCAAAATGCCCTCCATCAGCATTAACACCCGCCCTTGCATTCACATCCGGATGTGTTGATGAATCACTGGAAAATCCCTGATTGTTTCGCGACCCGTCGCATTACGGTTACGATTGGGCTTAACGTCTCTTCGACAGCGAGGTCATTAGAGACGGTGCAAGTTGGACAGGGAAGAGGGATTGGGTAAGGATTGGGAAGGAATCGGCCATGGTCTTTGTTAGGGAGGGACCCATCCCAGCATTCGCCTGGGGTGAATTCGGGAAACCATGGAAAACCGAACTCAGGACGGCTGGGCCGGGAATCGAACCCGGGTCCTCCCGAATGCGAGTCCAGTGTGTTATCTCTGCCCCATCTCGCTCAGTTACGGTTAAGGAGGGTGCCCACATCGTTCACTGGGGTTGCATGCACAAGTGCCTTTAAATCTATCCACAAATAAAAGTTTAGTGGATTCAAATCAGGGCACCTCGGGGCATTCCACACTGCCATGATGAAGCTCGTGGGCCATACACTGTACGTTATGTATTACGGCTGTAGTAAGTAAACTAAGCGTTTGCGGACCTATGTTCATATTACATATTTTCATCGTTCAGATGTAAGGAATGTTTCCCCGAAGTATTGATATGCAATTTTTCATCATCCTGTAACTATACCATTCACTTATAGCATCTCAAAAGCTAAGTAGGCATTATAAAGTCTGCGCGCCAGTTCAGAACGTTGCGCATAGAGGCAATAAGACATGCGTGGGCCTCAAGGCTGTTCGCCGTAAAGGGAACACTTTCGAAAGCCTTGTGTAAGATCACAATGTTTGTGTGTTGTGTATTCTTCCTCCATACGTGAAATTAACATTGCCGTGGTCCGCGGTTCTTTATCCGTGCATCAGTCAAGTAAAACTATAAAATTATTGGGAAAGGAAAACATTTTAAAGTTTGCTAACTCTTACAATTTACATGCGTTAAAAAACAGAAAAAATATATATATTTCAGTATTCACAAAAAAATTACATGCCGCTTGAAATTCATTGTTAAGACATGTGACTGCTTTCCCCACGTCGTTACCCACTTTACTGGGACATATATATATATATATATATATATATATATATATATATATATATATATATATATATATATATATATATATATATAGGTCGTTCATGGTAAAGTGAGCACTTTTTTTAAGCAGTTTCATCATATGTAATAACCAATAAATACATTTCACTGTGGCCTCGTATTTATGGTTTTGGGTATGGTGAAAATGTATACATTATGTTTATTAATCTCACATGGCAGGGTTTACATAAACGAGTGATGGAAGAATATAAATTGGTTGAAAGAATAACTAGGGCTTCAGAAGTGCTCACTTTACCGTGAAAGGCATATATATATATATATATATATATATATATATATATATATATATATATATATATATATATATATATATATATAAACACACATACACATACACATGCACACATGCATGTACAGCCATTTTGCATTCAACATTTCAGCAGGATAAAATAATTGTTTTTTAATGAAAGTCGACAATATTAATGTAGGGTAGCAGCCTTGCTATTCATTCCTTACAATACGACTTGCCACTATTGTTGTTCGCACAGCACAGGATTTCCTGTCATCGTAATCGCTTGTTTCTACCGGCTATGTTGGATGACATAGCTTCAAAATATGCTGCACATGAAGGTGCGAGTGGTAATAGGCCCACTGCATACATTGTGATACAAGCAACGAGTTTTAGGTGATAAAAATAAGGAAAAATAGAATGTAGAATTCTTGTCAAATGTTTGCTCCAGTAGGGCCAATTTTTCACCATTTTCAGTAATTGCACGCATAAACTTTCCACCACATAAATTACTAAGTATTTATTTTGGAATTTATTATTTGTTTGATGCGACAGAATTAATTCTCCCTCGCCATACGCTCTCATTTGGTAAAGGCTGTTTGCGCTCAGTAGACCACTTTTGAAAGTCCTACTGAGGACGTTGTGTAATGCACAGTTTGTATCCATCCGCCATAAGTTAAATTTGCACTGCGATGAACTGGACGATTTTATTCGTACGTCGATCAAGTAAAACTGTGACATTTTCAGGCATGTAAATATGTTACCAACATTTCAATTCTTGTTCTTAAATGCAAGGAAAATAACCACAATATAAATGGAATCTCTTAGCTTTCAACGAAAATTCAAATACGACGTACAGACGTCGAATAAAATTTACTTACATCGCTGTCAAATTTACCAAGAGAAAATGTATGTAGTTACGGGTAAGGTTTTTCTAAAGTTTGATTTCAAATTAATCAGTTAAATGCGAGTTAAAAGTATACCCAAGGGAGAGGTACTGCAGTGAATGTCTCGCCGTGCGTTTTTTCCTCTGCGACCAAAGGAAGACTCGAGAGAAGGTTAGGCTCAGATAAAATTTTTGTCATATCTCGAAAAACCATTGACTAATTCCTACCAAATTTCGCAAACTTTTAGTACTGCGGCAGGTTATCTAAACTGACATTTTAGAAGTGGGTCAGACGCTTATTTTCAAAATTGCGGTAATGTAGTTATTTTATTTTAGTATGCTAAATGGTCGAAACAATGTAATCAATTCCAAAATAAATTTGTATGCTGGCAATATAAATTACAACAATTATGCGTGTCTACACAAAGTCTCTTTTGCCCCATTCTGTAAGGTAGCGTCAAATTAAAACTGACAAATTTTCCATATCTTTGGATAAAAAACCGATAGATCCCTGCCAAATTTGGCAGACATGTAGCACCCCGGCAGGCCATGTAAACTGATATGATTCGCGTTCGTCAGACATCAATTTTTAAAATGCCGGTTATATAAACATTTTAGTTTTGTATGGTATATCTACCAAACTACGAAACAATTTTCAACATAACTGTGTACGTTGGCTGTCTCTATTCAAAACATTAAAAGTGTGTATACAGAACCTCATTAACAAGCCATTTTAAAGATAGCCCTACTTTAAAAAACCAAGTTTTTACATCATATCTCGGGAAACAATCAATATATTCCTACGAAATTTGGCGAAGAAATTGTACTGTTGTAAGCTAGACGTTTATTTTCAGAATGACCGCCATATAAACTTTTTAGCTTAGTATTCTATATCTGCGAAACTGTGTAACCAATTATAACGTACCCTTGTAGACTGGCAGTTTCTATGCAAACATAAAACGTGCAAATATATTAATTTTTTTTCTCCGCCATTTTGCAAGAAAACGCCACATGTAAAATTAAGCTTTTTTGTGCTATGTCGAGAACAATTATATAATTCCCTTCACATTTATGCTACAAGACATACTTTTCTATTCCATCTAAATATATATCACTAGAAGGGGTAGTCACACATTTTCAAAATAGCAACCATTAAAATATGTTTGCTTAGTATGTCATACCTGCACCGAACCTTATATGCTGGTAGTGTCTGTGACAATCATTGAATATGCTAATACATAACCTTTATGTATGCTATTTTTGAATATCATCTCATAGAAAATGAAGGTTTTATGCCGTATCTCTGGGACCAACCAATCGATTCCCACCAAGTTTTTCACTCAAGTAGTGCTACGGTTGAGCATGTTAACTTACACGTTTAAGGTGAGGCAGGCCTTTTTGTTTTATGGCGTTAGTATAAATAATTTTTATTAGTATTCTTTTGATGGCGTTAGTATAAATTATTTAGATTATTATGCTGTACCTGTTAAACAATTCAACAAAATTGAACAAAAGTTTGTACGCTAACAGTTTTCATTAGAAACATCAATAATGCATACAGTGATGCTGTTTTGCCGGCCGTTTGATAAAATAGCGCGAGGTGAGATAACGGAAAATTCAGCCATATTTCCGGAACTATTATACTAACACGACATTTCGCCCAGCATCAGTAGTGCTGCAGGGTGCCAATTTTAAATAAGTAAATTATACAAAATAATTATTAGTGTTACAAAATATTTGCATTCTTCTTTTATATGCAACCGAAATCACACCTTCGTAATAATGTTGGTAGCGCACGTACGTATTACAGTCCAAGGAGTTCTGCAAATTGTTCATAGGGCGCAGTGCTCCATTGAAAGCCACTTTATTTCTACTTTACGAAAATGAATTGATCCACGTATGTAGTAATATAGTCCATTCACGGGTAATTTGGATATTTTGAAGCGAACCTTTGTAAAATCACGCTAGGAGCGACATGTAGACACGTTTTCTAAATAACTTTTATACCACGATTATATGACACTGTGATTAACTTTTAAGTATTATATTTTTGAATAAATGAAACTGTAACTCAGTTTTTCTATAATTTAATACGAATTAACACAAGTTCAGTTTGTCTGTTGCAATCATTTGTAATGTTTTACACTCACGTGTCCAGTATAGTAGTCCAGCCTGTCATTCGCACTCCCTTCACCGCGTCGGTGCTCGCAGTCGCAGATTTTCCACCCTCTGGTCACTTCCCTCGTATATCGCTTAACTTTGCACAGTCGCAGACACACCCAACTCTCATAAACTCCCGTCTCGCATGCCCGTTGCGCTTTAATACTATCGCTGGCCATGATCTCTAAGGTTCAACGCATCCCGAGTCACACTGAGAGAAACTAGGGCAGTAAACCAGAAAGTTCTTCATATAAACGCATAAATTCTCTTTGGTGATGGTCAGAAGTGTGCGAGCCGTCAAAGACTTACAAAGTTGTCATGCGGAAGAATGCGCGGCGGCAAGGCTTCTCTTTGTTCTCGCCGCCCGCAATGCGCGGCGGCAAGCCTGTGTAGGCTTCTCTTTGTTCTCGCCGCCCGCTCTCAATTTACATGCGCTACTTTTCTACTCTCGGAAGCGAGTATGTAACAGTATTTTCTCTTCGTGGATGTGTATCTACCTACAATGCATGTAAACAGGCGTATTTCAAATGCTCTGCAACAAGATCCAAGCCATGGGTACACAACCCTCTTAATTGGCACTGTAAGTTAGTGCAGTGGCTACTTGGATTGAGTTTCCTGACACGTATGCATGCATAGCATTTTTGTAAGGTATAAGTGTTAGTTCAAAAAGCAAAACAAGTAAAATCAAACTAAATTAAAATTTACAGAGTCGACTTCAGTTAACAAAGTTGCTAAGGTGTTAACTCAGAAGGCGAAGTTCTGGGTCTGGACCCCCAGGTGAACCATGGACGTGTGTGTGGTTGTAAGACGTTTGTAGCTCAAAGTTTAGTTGGTTTAAGCACCCCACTTCCGTAACAATTAGTCAGCCAGTGTAAACTATACAGAACTGCATGCATTTCCATGTTACGCTGTGCTAGTACTCCGGTTCAAAGTCCCATATTTCCACACTGTCCGAAAGTATTGTGGTTATCTTGTTTGTGCATGTAGGCGAGGGTGTATTTCACCAAAGAAAGGGTCGAAAATGACATACGCGTTCACTGAGTCGTTACTCTCGTGTAACCTACAGCATGGCTGGAACTCGGGTTAAGCATTCACTGCAGTCGCAGATTACAAGATGACGCCTGTTTGATTAGCATTTATGTGGGTTAGTCAGCATGAAAAGGTTACTAGAGAGCTCTGAAATAATGTCCGTGAAGCAAATTACTGTTTCCGATTTATAATCCAGAACAGGAGGAGATTAAATTTTAATACTTGTTGCAAAGAGAAGTCTGTAGAATGAGAGACCGATATGGCTGCTAGCCGTTACTCGTATTGTCAATTTCATATAAGCGGTCTCAAATTTGAAAGACAATGTGACCAACCTACACACTATGTAAGCAGTTAATGCTCTCGCTCCTACAGTATTGTATCAGCTGATGAACTGCTGCGGGATCCGTGTTGTTAGGTTGGCTACTTTGATGAAAATAGTACTGGGAACTAAACGTAGTAATTTAAAATCTTAATTATATTTACAACATTTATGGTTTATATTATGTTTCTAAAACAATAGTATATTTTCTTGTCTATTAGTGACGGGACTTTAAAAACATGCTCAGCGGTTATGACAGGGTATGTCGACACATGCGAACAGTAAACGTTTCCAGCCAATGGCTAGCCACGTTTATGTTTCCAGTTTCCAGCCCAGTGAAGGCAGTTGTGCGTGCGCGTTTTTTCTCGTCGTGTTTATTATACGAATATCGTATTGGTGTTGTCGGAATATTTAATCGGTAGTTAAGTATTTTTATTAGCTTTTTCCAAACATAGTTGGTTGTAGGTACCATTGAAGTGCGTTTTGTTGAATGTATTGTAATATTAATCGACACGTCGTTAAAACTGCTCGTTCCGCCATTTTTCTAGTCGTCTTCCACAATGAAGTGACACGAATATAATTTCCGAATACAAGTTTAAGTTTGTTTGTATCAGGAAACGTGCGCAGTGTTGATTTTACTGAATGATTTTGCAAATAAATTATTTTGCCAGTGACGATCAAACGTGATATTAGTGAAGTAAACTCGCAAGGATTGCCGTAGATAAACACGTGTTCAAGAGATTACAACAGTAAGTTTGCGCGTTTTGTAAATGTATTTATAAACAGTTAATATAATTATTTAAATGCGCGTGGCCTGAAAAATGCCGCACTTTTTACACTTTTGTAGTGAGTGAATACTATTTGTTAGTCTACATCGTAAATTCGAGTGTAAGGTTAACTTTGCTCAAAGTGTGTGCGTGTATATATTGCTGCATCTGTACGAATACGAACAGCGACGTATGTATGGCGTTTTGTATTTTCATTAACGTTATATTTTTCGAAGTTAAATAATTTAAATGTTATTTCCATATGACCAAATTCTCCACTGAGCTCCATCAAAACAATATGCAACTCAAAATGCCACACACTCATGCCGGAATCACATAGCCCCGACCAGCACAGCACGACACGACACGACCAAAAGTGCAACCACGATACATTTCAATGTGACTACTAGTATTTACAGCACAACCGACACCACGCGCTCTGCATTTAACTTGACTATTTAGAAGGCACTGATAGTCTAAGTTCATCTCAAAGGTGGTGAACAAGAGGGAAATTTGTAATACATAATGGTGACAAATTGGTATATCTAATGCATACAAAAGTAAAATGATTATTTTTAAGACTTAGATATAGTAGTTCTCAATTTATTTTTCTTTTAAGCTGCGTCTTTACCATTATAAGGAAAGCTTGCAATACAATATCATTTTGCAATGTTGTACATTCTGTGCATCGTGCCGCACGACACGGCGAAGATAAGAATTCATTTCTAATCCAAAATTGCTGGTCGGACGACAGAATTTGTCGGGATTACGACAATCTTTCTTCTATTTCATTGGCTGTTGGCCGTCGTGTCGTGCGCGTTGGGGCTATGTGATTCCGGCATCATAAGAACATCGAAATAATCCCGTCTCACGAAAGACGATAAACGAACCCCATCAGCTCACTTTTTTCTTTTTCCCGTGAAATAAAATAAATATTATACCCTAGTTGGGCCCACGTTTCATTGCTTTGAACATTTCTCTGTGTTATTATTGATTGAAACTCTAACACACTGGTTCTAAGGGGTTTCAAAATGAAAAGCTCACTGGACATACAAACTTGTAAGTTGTATCACTTGTATTTTTTTAGAACGTATATAAAATTTGTCAAGCTTGTTACGCAGGAATACTTGTTAGCACACAAATTTAAAGGTTATTCCTGTTTTTAAATGCTGTATTTGAAAGCTACATAATGGATGTAGGTTTCAACGATGGAGTCTTTCATAAACGTTTTGAGCATTCTTGTTTTGCAAATTAAAAGCGCTTGTATGTTTTTAAAATACGTTGTTAAGAATATTGTAAGAGTAACAGAAGAATAATTCACATAAACAGGATTTACATTGGAAAGACAACTTTTGACATCAAGTAAATTACAACATGCTTATCAAACAAAATTACAACATGCTTGTCGAACAAAACTACACCATTCTTATCAAACAAAATTCTTTCAATTTAACATCCAACAAAGGTGCTTCAACATCATAAAGAAGTGTATCATGCATCAGCAGGAACTGCGACATTCCAAAATTTATCGCTAAGGAAAATGAAATTTATGATGTCTTCAATCTTCGGTAGGTGTAGCATCATTTTAGTGTGTAAGTAACATGTTCGTTTGATATATTGTTGCTGTAGGTCACATCTGCTTCTCTAAAGCGCTTTGTAACATCTCTGAACTGAAATACAGTTTTTCATTAGGTACCCGAGAACAAGCCTAGGGCTGTATTCACAATTTTGAGGAGGAAGGTTTTGCGACTGAACTTCAGTGTAAATATCAACACTGAGTTAGTCAGAAATAAGTTTTTATTCACAGCATGACAATCTGAACACGTAGGTATTTGAGAAAAGTTATTAATACTATTTTGTATGTAGACCTGCAATACTTAACATTAGAGTTACTAAATGAGAGTTATTAAAATTACTGGAATTAAGTAACATTTGTTTAAATATTATTTTGGCTACCTACATACTTAAACATCCTGAGAATTATAACCACCATAAAAGTATCAGGCTGTACAGAGTTTGATGTCATATCATACCACAAAGCTGAATTATGTACTTTTAATGCAATAGTTGGCATGTCCTGTATATAAGAATGTATACTGTCTTTGAAAAGGTGTGGGAGGGGGAAGCGCTATTTCGGTATTTGTACATTCCTGGGGGGGGGGGTCATTGGTATTTGGTGTTCGTGGAAACCATTCTAAATTTTTATGTTCACAAGAACTTACTTCAGGTAAGTGTGACAAGGTCAGTTGTCATTAATTTATTTAGAGTGTATTCAAAAACAGTAAAATATTTTCTATTCATTTGTCAAGTCAAAATACAATTTCATTTTCGTGCATCCTGGTTACAAATTTTTTCCAAGGTAAAAAAAAAATTATCAATTTATAGACTTATTACATAAAATATTTATAAACTAAAAAAAAATGGGATGAGGCACATGCAGTTTGTTTACAAAAACAGGCAATCGTATGTTGTTTGTTTACAAATACTGGCAGTCACACTGTGTTTGTTTGCAAACAGAGTCACCTTCAATGACAGTTCAGCTGTGGCGGAAGCATACATAGCCATCCAGATGCCATTGGCACTACTTTCCTAGAACCGTTAATATTTTAGACCACTTATATGAAATGGACAATCGGACGAAACGTTGTCGCGCCCACACTGGAGGAAAATCTGAATACCTCAGTGATAGAAATGGGAGCACTAGGAAAAAACTCCTGTGACGGTGGGGAAACCTCCGCAATGTTTCCCAAATTGCAAAATTCGCTCGCGACGGGACCCAGCCGCGTTCTGTTACCTCCACAATGTCGTCCCGATCCCACAATGCGTAGGCGCGTCAGCGATACTCCTCACCTACGCCATTCTACTTCCAGTAGCTATTGCACTTCTAACTGCGTAAAGCCCCTGTCACACTATCAAAATTTTTCGCCTTCGAATATATTTGACAGTAAAATTTGTAGACAAAATAAGGTCATCAAATTTTTCTTTCCAACAAATGTTGTCAAATAATCTTGAATGTGTTTCAAAAAGTGTCACACTGTCATATTATTTACTGGGAAAATCTAATTCGAATTACCATTTTTAAATTATTTCCATAGTGAGATATTGCTTTCGTTTTTTTCGTGCAATCCATTACAGGAAGAAATGTAAGGATTGGTGTAATTTATTTTTGCTTCTTTGTCTAAATTCAAATTTTACTTTTTAGAAATGTTTCCTGCACTATTGCATTTAATGCCTCTGAGTTCTTAATATTATGTGCCATATTCACTTGTCGTAGCATTCATTCTCAGACAGCTTCTACATGAACAAGTATCTCCATTACATGTTTCGTTTTCATAAATTGTTCGTTATTTTAAAGTTTCTTAACGTCCATTTTTGCCATTCGCGATTGTGATAGGCTGAGACCGTCAAACATCTAATAAATTTTAGAACTTGTCCAATCTTCAAATGTTTGATGGAAACTGAATTCATCCAACTTTCTCAGAAGACAAATATGACGGGTTTTGTGACGTTTCAATGACGTCATAAATGTCCAACTTTATTTGATCAAACTTATTGGAAGCAGTTTGACAGAAAAATTTGACAGTGTGACAAGGGCTTAATGTCTGGAGCTCGAACGTTTAGGGTTCTGAAGTCGCATTGGCACTAATTTCTGGCGAGAATGGGCCGCACGTTAGCTTACCGAGCTAAACAATTTTCAAAAGTGGCCTTGTTTAGTGTAGGCTTGTATCCAGAAGACATGTGTGTTTGTGTAGTTTGTAGTGTAGTTAAGCTAAGTGCACATTGTACATTAAGGATCATGGATATCATGCACTATATATTTTGTGTATATGATTTAAGTTTTTGTGAAGTAAAATTTGGAAAAATGCTAGTACAGAATTTAGGTATATTCTATCCGTGGTTTCGTCACACTTTTTGAATCAAACATTTGAAAAATCACCTCATGTAGACGTGTTTAGTTATTTTCTAAATATGCAATTATCACAAGCGTTTTATACCCCTGTGAACATGAAAGTGCGTTATCTTTCATTAAATTGAAGTTTTATCTGAATTTTATTTAATAATTATGACCTTTAATTTATATATATATGAATAGAAACAGTGAGAAATACGTGTGTTGGTATCACTTAGTAAGAAATAGTTCTCATGCAAAATATCATTACTATTGAATGTGCACAAATTTGGTGCGTTTTCTTTTGGTGTAATAATCTAGACTTAGTTAAGCTTAGTTTTCCCAAGGCGAGAAAATATCCTGGAAGTAGATCTTTAGCAAGGCTTCAGAAACGTGTAAAATAAACGAGACTAGATTATATTCATCTTAGTGTGCAGAACAGACTTGAAATCCAAACTATCAAAGTAGAATTTTGTTACAATTATATAATAAATTTTAAAATGTGTATGTTTCTCCTTTTACAACTTCTAAATCACACACAGTTAAATCAAGCAATAAAATATGTAACACCTCGAATATGTAAATTCTGTGTAGTCACATATTTTTAGTAATTACTAATACTGAAATAGGGCATTGAAACGAATAATTTCTGTTTAAGAGGTGAAGTCGAACCTTAACACTAAATTATCGGAAGTAAGTTTGAGATGTGTCCGGTCTGTTTACGTGAGTAGTGGTAGCGGACCGATCCTGCACTAAATCGAGGCCCTGCTGCGAGGCTACAGGCCCTTTAAAATGACGTAGGGAAGGGTGTAACTGTGTAGCACGTGAGAGTGTGTCGGGGAAGAGAGGTGGAAAGCTCTCTGCTCTCTCTTCTCCAACTACCTACTCCGTATGTCTGACTCAACACCACCCCACACAATAGGGAGATTATTGGATTGATTAATTAATTAGATTATCGGATTAATTTATTGTATTATCCCACGTGAATTAATTGGCGCTTAATCCGATGATTCAATGTATCAAGGGATAATCCCTTAATTCATCCACATCCAATGTCATTCTACTAGTGGGCCAGGATGCCCTCGCTCCCACTACTTACTTTGGCGCTTTCCATTTTTTTTCAACCAACTTAGTGAAATAACACCGCGGCATGTGTTCTGTTACTTGGCGCGACAAAGTATGTACTTGGTAACGGAAGAACACTGCAGCTGTGTTCTAGTGAACTCATTCATCGAGCATGGAGTGGAACACGACCCTGCGCCACTGCGTTAGGATGGCAAGGCAGTAGTATGCAGGAGGTGTTCACTCTGTTTCCCAACCAGCGATACCGCGAATACTTTCGGCGACTTTAAAAGGCGCGTGTCTGACTCATCCTGTAACACATTTCACGCACTAGGGTAAGCGGCGGCAGCATCACAAACAGAATCGAGTCACGAGATTCCCTGAAGAATCGTTCCCTCTTCCGTGGGGAGTCGAATGTTTCTCGGAACAGCCTTGTGTAACAAATGACCGCGCGATAGCCGAGTGCACGCGACGCTCCCAAAAACACTCCCCACCCCCTACCCCTCCCCCAATCAACATGCACGCACGTGTGCGTGGCGAGTGTGTGTACACGCAGCAGACACACGTCTGGAGAAGCTTTCAGCTGGAAAGGAGTGGGGAGAAGAGATTCGTTACGAAGGTCTGGAAGGCAGCCTCCCCGCGGGGACCATAAATCGTCGTTTCACGTCTCATTTGTTTCTTTCGCGCGCCCTGCGGGTTATCCCCCCCCCCCCCCCCCCAGCCACTCCATGGCTTTTTTCGTTGTCATACTTTTCAACATCCACCTCCTCTGACCTAACAATGATCCTACATCGCCCCTACTCGGACCACGACAATCGCTTGTCGCATTCTGACACTGACTGGCGCCAGATTCTCACACCTCCCCCTACTATTTTTTTTTTTTTTTTTTTTCTTTTCGGAGCCTGCCATTCTAACTTTTCCGGCAGAAGAAGTTACGGGCGTTGAGCAAAGTGTCGTGCCCGTGGGAAAAAGTGCAGATAAAAACTCCGTGATTTTGGGGAGTTGCTTTCGAACGTCCGGTCAACGGCGGAGTGAGCTCTCATTCCGAAACTTCCGAGTGTTGTTGCATGCCGTACGTATATAAATCGTACAAAATAATTACGATTATCTTTAGTCTTTCCTGTTCAGGGGAATCGTCGCTGGATTTGAATTGTCGTCAATGAATTCGTACTTCGAATCGAAATTTCGGTTGACGACCGCGGTTGGAATAAATATTTAAACGTAGGAGCAACCAGTCCAACGAAATAGACAGTGAATTCAAGCCCGCAACACGTGTGCCACATATTTTACGTATCAGCGACAAACTTAAAAAAATCACGGTAAACATGCACACAAATATACCTAGCGTAACTTTTATTCCGCTTACATTTCTTTGCACAGGTAGGCCTACTTAGTTTTTACTACATTTATTTATTTAAAACATTCTGGCTGGGCTTAATAATTTGTTGGGATTGTGGCAAACATTCAAATCACAGAAACGTAAGCACGTTACACAATTGCGTTTCAAACACATAGGATGAAGTTGCATGGTTGTGTAAAATAAACGGACGCCATTTCCAAATAAATAATTTCGTTATAAAAACCGTTTACGGTTCAAACGTATATATTTCGCACGGTCCGATATCTCCAGTCGCACACACTGAACCAACAATACCCTTTCACATGCAGCGATCAAGACACGCGTAATTCCTGCCGTAGAAAAAAAAACAGATTAATCACAACATCCAAACATCCCTAGGTAGGTTTTAAAAAAAAAACACAACGTGTACAAACTTGAAGTGGTGATATGAAGTATATTTCGCAGGAAGAAAAATTAACACTTCGTTCAGCCAAGTCACCGTTATGTCGCCGCGGTACTGCCTACTTGGGATTTCTAACGGTACCGCCATCACATCTAAACATATTACGTATTATAATAAGTATTCAAACATTAAAATTTCATTTCAGTTGTAAATTACAAATTCAAAATCACATTTGCTGTAATCGGTATTAAATATGCCCAAATTGAAATTGTATCATTTATCCGCTACTATTGGAGGTGCGAAACTTCCCGAGAGAGAGACTAAACAGAAAGAGAGCGACAAGCTCCGGCCTACGCACCGTAATCTTCGCTGAAATTGTTAACTCTGAAAAATTAAATATTTTCCATGAGTGCTACTTACAAAACAATTTCAATATTTCATTAAATAACGTTTAATTTGCAAATAGCATTCCAAAAAAAATGGCGAAAACAATATTTTAACTGTGAACTATTCCTTACTCGCCGTTGCCAACACATCACTGGTTTCACTGTTTTTAATTCGTGTTAAAAGCGATTAAATATTACAAATTATAGACAAACTGAGTTACCGTTTCATTTATTCAAAAGTAAAATACTTAAAAATTAATCACAGTGTCATATATATTCGTGGTATAAAAGTTATTTAGAAAACGTGTCTACATGCGCCTAGCGTAATTTTACAAAGGTTCGCTTCAAAATATCCGAAATACCCGTGAATGGACTATATTACTACATACGTGGATCAATTCATTTTCGTAAGGTAGAAATAAAGTGGCTTTCAATGGACCACTGCGCCCTATGAACAATTTGCAGGACTCCTTGGAATGTAATACGTACGTGCGCTACCAACATTATTACTAAGGTGTGATTTCGGTTGCATATAAAAGAAGAATTCAAATATTTTGTAACACTTATAATTATTTTGTATAATTTACTTATTTAAAATTGGCACCCTGCAGCACTACTGATGCTGGGCGAAATGTCGTGTTAGTATAATAGTTCCGGAAATATGGCTGAATTTTCCGTTATCTCACCTCGCGCTATTTTATCAAACGGCCGACAAAACAGCATCACTGTATGCAATATTGATGTTTCTAATGAAAACTGTTAGCGTACAAACTTTTGTTCAATTTTGTTGAATTGTTTAACAGGTACAGCATAATAATCTAAATTATTTATACTAACGCCATCAAAAGAATACTAATAAAAATTATTTATACTAACGCCATAAAACAAAAAGGCCTGCCTCACCTTAAACGTGTAAGTTAACATGCTCTATCGTAGCACTACTTGAGTGAAAAACTTGGTGGGAATCGATTGGTTGGTCCCAGAGATACGGCATAAAACCTTCATTTTCTATGAGATGATATTCACAAATAGCATACATAAAGGTTATGTATTAGCATATTCAATGATTTTCACAGACACTGCCAGCATATAAAGTTCGGTGCAGGTATGACATACTAAGCAAACATATTTTAATGGTTGCTATTTTGAAAATGTGTGACTACCCTTTTAGTGATATATATTTAGATGGAATAGAAAAGTATGTCTTGTAGCATAAATGTGAAGGGAATTGTATAATTGTTCTCGACATATCACAAAAAAACCTAATTTTACATGTGGCGTTTTCTTGCAAAATGGCGGAGAAAAAATTAATATATTTGCACGTTTTATATTTGCATAGATACAGCCAGTCTACAAGGGTACGTTATAATTGGTTACACAGTTTCGCAGATATAGAATACTAAGCTAAAAAGTTTATATGGCGGTCATTCTGAAAATAAACGTCTGGCTTACAACAGTACAATTTCTTCGCCAAATTTCGTAGGAATATATTGATTGTTTCCCGAGATATGATGTAAAAACTTGGTTTTTTAATGTAGGGCTGTCTTTAAAATGGCTTGTTAATGAGGTTCTGTATAGACACGTTTAATGTTTTGAATAGAGACAGCCAACGTACACAGTTATGTTGAAAATTGTTTCGTAGTTTCGTAGATATACCATACAAAACTAAAATGTTTATATAACCGGCATTTTAAAAATTGATGTCTGACGAACGCGAATCATATCAGTTTACATGGCCTGCCGTGGTGCTAAATGTCTGCCAAATTTGGCAGGGATCTATCGGTTTTTTATCCAGAGATATGGCAAAAATTGTCAGTTTTAATTTGACGCTACCTTACAGAATGGGGCAAAAGAGACTTTGTGTAGACACACATAATTGTTGTAATTTATATTGCCAGCATACAAATTTATTTTGGAATTGATTACATTGTTTCGGCCATTTAGCATACTAAAATAAAATAACTACATTACCGCAATTTTGAAAATAAGCGTCTGACCCACTTCTAAAATGTCAGTTTAGATAACCTGGCGCAGTACTAAAAGTTTGCGAAATTTGGTAGGAATTAGTCAATGGTTTTTCGAGATATGACAAAAATTTTATCTGAGCCTAACCTTCTCTCGAGTCTTCCTCTGGTCGCAGAGGAAAAAAATGCACGACGAGACATTCACTGCAGTACCTCTCCCTTGGGTATACTTTTAACTCGCATTTAACTGATTAATTTGAAATCAAACTTTAGAAAAACCTTACCCGTAACTACATACATTTTCTCTTGGTAAATTTGACAGCGATGTAAGTAAATTTTATTCGACGTCTGTACGTCGTATTTGAACTTTCGTGGATAGCTAAGATATTCCATTTATATTGTGGTTATTTTCCTTGCATTTAAGAACAAGAATTGGAATGTTGGTAACATATTTACATGCCCGAAAATGTGACAGTTTTACTTGATCGACGTACGAATAAAATCGTCGTGTTCATCGCAGTGCAAATTTAACTTATGGCGGATGGATACAAACTGTGCATTACACAACGTCCTCAGTAGGACTTTCAAAAGTGGCAAACAGCCTTTACCAGTAGGAGAGGGTATGGCGAGAGAGAATTAATTCTGTCGCATCAAACAAATAATAAATTCCAAAATAAATACTTAGTAATTTATGTGGTGGAAAGTTTATGCGTGCAATTACTGAAAATGGTGACAAATTGGCCCTACTGGAGCAAACATTTGACAAGAATTCTACATTCTATTTTTCCTTATTTTTATCACCTAAAACTGGTTGCTTGTATCACAATGTATGCAGTGGCCCTATTACCACTCGCACCTTCGTGTGCAGCATATTTTGAAGCTATGTCATCCAACATAGCCGGTAGAAACAAGCGATTACGATGACAGGAAATCCTGTGTTGTACGAACAACAATAGTGGCAAGTCGTATTGTAAGGAATGAATAGCAAGGCTGCTACCCTACATGAATAACATGAATATTGTGGACTTTCATTAAAAAACAATTATTTTCTCCTGCTGAAATGTTGAATGCAAAATGGCTCTCTCTCTCTCTCTCTCTCTCTCTCTCTCTCTCTCTCTATATATATATATATATATATATATATATATATATATATATATATATATATATATATATATATATATATATATATATATATATATATATGTGTGTGTGTGTGTGTGTGTGATGTATGTGTGTGTGTATGTATGTGTGTGTGTGTGCGCGCGCGTGCGTGCGTGCGTGTGCGCGTGCGTGCGTGTGCGCGTGCGTGCGTGCGTGCGTGTGTGTGTTCACGGTAAATTGGGCACTTTTGAAGCCCTAATTCCTCTATTCTTTCAACCAATTGATATTCTTCCCCCTCTCGTTCATGTAAACCCTGTCATGTGAGTAATAAACATAATGTATACATACCCATACCCAAAACCAAAAGTACGATTCCACAGTGAAATGTATTTATTGGTTATTATATCTGATGAAACTGCTTAAAAAGTGCTCACTTTACCATGAACGGCATATATATGTATATACACATACAACGTGCTAAGACGTAGGAACGGTGCCTCTTATCCTACCCCCATTTATCTTTTGTGTGTTATTTCGGGAACCGAAATGTTAGACTGATATCGCGCAAAAGTGCCGATACTTTTCAACGCCCGGAAATCGGTATTTTTTTTTTAAGAACCGAAAGTTCGTGTCTGTGTTCAGATCTCCACACTGAGAGAAAATCTAACAAAGTATTTGTTTGTATAGGACCAAAAATATATTTAGTTGCCGAAACAAAATATATTGTTGAGCAAACAAAATTTGAAAAGCAACAAAATTACTTTTGTTCGTCTAACAAAATATATGTTTGACTAAACAAATTCTCTGTGTTAGGCCAAAAAAAAAAAAAAAGAATTAGACATTCAACTAAATATTTGTTTGAATCAACTGTATATATTTGTTTGGCCACTTATTTGACCGCCTTAGTTCGAGAATACAGCTCGAGTGTTTGTTTGTATTTGTTGTGATAATTTGGATACTAATCGTGTTTGTCAGTGCATCGATTGATTCTTAACAATCGTATTAACACATTAATAAAACAATTGAACAATAAACTAACAAGACGAAATATTTGTTATGCACACGCTGCCCAATATATTTGTAGTATATCTATTGAAAAGCTTTCCGGCGTCATTTTGTTGTCACGTTAGCTGAGGGTAGTAAGGGATGGCGCTCGGACGCAGGTGATCAAGGTTGGACACTAGGTCGAACTTGCAGCAACATTTTTTTTTTTACATCTGCCCAAACTGTTTAACGTGCGTGTAGTCAAACGAATCTTTAGTTGCACCAACCAAATCTTAGAGTTCGGGGCAACCAAATACGAACAACAAAATATTTCATTGCCACTGTACAATTAAATTAATTTTGTTGCGCTGCACCAAACATATATTGGTTTTTTTTTTTTCTCCTCAGTGTTGGTACATGCAAGGCAGCGCGTGCTCGCAGGCGTGATCGCGGCGTCGCGTTGTTGGTCTCCCCGCTTCCCCAGGTCGCGAGATAAATGACGCTCTCCTTAGAACGCGGGCTTGGGTGTCGACTACGCTCCACTGTCGTGACGATAAGCAATCAGTCGCCTCGAAGTGACCTCGTTCTTCATGACGTCTATCAGGAAAGTCGTCCATGGACCCGCGAATGAAACATGTCGAACGCCTGTTCACGACAAAGTGAGCAATTTTGAAATCAACCTCAGGGGTAAAAAGTCACTACACCTGCCAGCATATATTTTAACGGGCTCCCTGAGTGAGATGCGCCCAGTAAAAGTTGGCAACGATGGGTGGGAAGTAGTTTCGTATCTTAGCATAGTATAAATCGTGTTAGGTAACCGTCTCTAATCAATTAAATTATTTCTTTCGCTTTCTGTTCTTTTTACGCATCGAAGTCTAAAAATGAGCAGATTTGTTAAATATATACTTTTCTAAAAATTTCACAGTTTCACTTGACTGACGCATAAATAAAGTGACGAGACACCATGTCAACGTCAATCTTGCATAAGGTGGAAGAATACACAATGTGCATACAAGTAGATCTTAAGCAGGGCTTTCAAAAGTGTTCAGTTTACCGTGAGCAGCCTATAGTGGTTTCACAACTGCAGAGCGAATTCTGTCATAAATCTGCCTCCTTTGTCTGCTGATCAGCATAATTCGTTTGGTTTTCTGGAAATGATGACACTTGATATAAAAGTAAAATCTCCGTTGCTTTCTTTTTTTATCCCAGTCAGCAAGGTACGGACTCTTTCCTTACACTCGAAAATATTTCTCGTATTTTTACAAGAAAAATCCTTGGAAACCCAGCTGCCAAGAAATTTCCTGTGTAAAACTACAGTTTCCTTGTAAAATCTGCAAAACATATGTTTGTAATGTTACAAATGATAGCCTTGCTACAACTTACAGTATTGAAAAGTGTTCATAAATTTCCTTCTTTTCTTCTAGAAAACCAATATGATGATGTAATAAAAGAAAGTACATAAAAAAAATATTTCAGAATATGCTTTATGAAAAAAAAAAATTACACTTTGCCAGCAAGGTAGTAGAACCCACGTCCCATTATTATTATTATTATTATTATTAGCCTGAACCCTTAACCACCAAACTAACTCGACTTACGTGCTTATATATTATTTCTAAATTAAATAAACCCCCAAGTACTTACAAAATATTAAAGAAGTTATTTGATTAAGAAGGATAACTACATTTACCGGTACTGTATCTCATTTTAAGAGTTCCGTGTAGCTAGGAAACATTAACAGTTAATGAGTAATATGACAACGTTCGTTTGAAATTGTCATTTTATTGCGATTATTTGAGTTCTTTAATCGTTTGACGTTATTCGAACTCGCAATACATTTATTTTTGAACGCAACTACACTTTATATCGCCTATAATTTTTACACAAACAGCTATATACGGTTTTACGTGGTTGGTTGTGTGTCCGCCATTTTGCTGAAGCTCGGGGATACGAGTCAGTATAGTATAAACATTTCTTGAGTTCTATTACAAACACGGCCCTTGTAGTTTTACGAACGAGTAGTTTTACAAGAGAAATATTTGTACCGTTACAAGCATTTGCAAAATTAACAATTCCTTAGTAAAAATTACAAAAAATTTTGTACAGTGGATAATGTAAATTTCATGCAGAACACGTTGTTCCAAATGCGGGAACGGTCTCTCACAATTACTTGTGGAATGGAAATTTCGCTTGCCGTAGTTGATGGAGTACCAGAATTTTTTTTTTTTGCCGTGGGCGGATAATTGCCGTCAGCTGGTAAGCGCAGTGGGCTAAGGAGGGCTGGGCAAAATCGATTGTGGTGTGGGATCGATAACCAACAGCCATCTACCTACCGCACCCCAACATATGCCTGGCGAGCAAAATGACCAGGAAGGACCACTGGCGGTTTCACAGGAAGTAAGTAGATGGAACGTTTGAATTCTGACGAACTAAAAGTAAGAAGGAAAAAGAAGATTGCGTGTACTTTGATTACAACGAAGTTCCATAAAAATCCAATTATAAGGTATGTAATAATATCTTAGGGTACTTATTTACGTGCATATTGCTCTAACCCTTTTTGAATCGACGTGGATTTGGCAGGTCTAGCTGAAAAACAGCTAATTACTTTTGCGATACAAAAATTATTATTGTGCATCTCCCATACGCAATCTACATCATATTTCTTTTACGATCCAAAACACTTGAGGATAATCTTGCTAAGTTTATTTAGGCTACTTTCTGAAGGAAAGAAAGGCTTACGAAATCTCTTTCCTGTCTGTGTGTGTATGTGTTTATGTATAGATGTGTGTCCGTGTGTGTCTCCCACTTTCCATTTTTGATGCAAGAACTGAATTACAGTAAACTCTGAACACATATAGTATTAAGTCACGACCTAACGTTTATAGTTTTCGATAACGCCGGACATTTGCTTTCAAAATGGCGGCCATTTTAATATTTAGGGTGATACGTCATATCTCGGAAACCATTCAACCGGTTTTAACCAAATTTTGTACGCGAACAGCGCACGTTGTAAGCATTAAATTCAGAGGTTAATATTGTTGTTGGTCAGCCATTTTGGAAGGTAGTGCCACATTAAAAAATTGAGCTTTTACATTACACCTCGAAAACTAGTCAACCTATTTTCGCCAAATTTGGCAAGTAAAAAATACTGTGATTGGTTAAGTAAACGTAAATATTGAACTTAGTTTGTCACTTATGTTCAAAATGACAGCCATACAAATATTTAAGGTTTATTTGGTATAAATACCATACCATTCAAACAATTTCAACCTAATTTTGTACGCTGACAGTATATATTACAAGCATCATTTAAGCTAAACAACAACCACTATTGTCTGCCACAAATCTTTTATTCTAAAAAAAAAATAACTTTATTAGGCACTTATTTTCAAAATGATGATCATACAAATCTTTTAGGTCCACCAAATTTTGTACGCTGACAGTATCTATTACAAGCATAAAATAAAATAACTGTAAAAAATGTTTAAAACCAAGTTTTTATTTATTAATGCACTAGAAGGACAAACATAATTATAGGTCATTCAGGATAAAGTGAGCACTTTTTAAGGTCCTTTCAAAATACTTTAACCACTAATAAATATAATTTATTGCAGCCTCAGACGTTAACTTTTCAGTGTAGTGAAATGTATACACTCTGTTTATTAGTCATGTTGCAATGTCTATACTAAAAAGTGGCGGAAAGTTAGAAATTAATTGAAAGGAAAATTTAACAGGGCCTTAAAAAAGTGCTCACTTTACCGTGAATAGCCTATATAGTAGTTATACTATTTGTAGAACTTGCAAGATGTGGTCGAACAGCCGTAATAAACTTTACTTCAAATTAATATGTTTGTATCAATTTACATTTAGTATATAAAAGTTTGGCGCGAATAGTCAAGAGACTTGCGCAAGATATGTGCTTACTACGCTTACGCAATTAAGTATACGTTGTATATTGCGAATAGTTAAGAGCCTTACGCAAGATTTGTGCTTACGCAAATGGTATACTTTCTATATTACGCCAAGCAGTTATATGCAGGTAGGGGCAGTGGCATTTTTCAGAGGGTGGTTTCGAAAGTACGCAGTTCATCGAGAACAGCTATATATAGCAGCAATAAGGTCTAAGTTCTTATCTCGGGTGCAGTAGAGAGTCGTAACAAAGCGAGGCGCTGTTGTAAAATGCTGTGTTGATTTTATTAACAACTGCTAGTTTTAGGTGTGAATTTTTAGAGACGTACATAGTTTCCCATCATAAAAATCGCGGATATTGCTGAGCGTGTGTTGTTACTACTTCTCATACAAAGCGAGTGTGCTGTTAAAAATACGTATGCCGTAATGAGACTATGAGATATAATGTTATACTAATTTTAAAAGTGTCCAGTACAAGTTTACGCTGGGAAAATTCAGATAATGCTGTTGTAAGGCAGGTAGCCACAGACAAATTCCGAATTTCTTTACCAGGGCTACCAAGGCATACTAAAGATTTATGGAAAGAAGACTGATGGAGAATCGTGGGTTGAAAATAACATGAAAATACAATGGATCGTGTAGTTTCTGAGTTGACAGTGAGAGAGATAGCAACCAGCCACAATGTTCCCAAGAACCACACACACACATGCTGAGCATAAACATCCTATACATTTTACAAGCTCCAACTTCTTGATCGCACATGTGTGAAACCCTTACCGAAGTTTGTGCTCTTCGGATGAGAAATCCTTCTGTGAGAATCAATGACTATGATGTTGCTGGCCTTGTTTGTGATGCATACTAAATTTTTCGTTTAAAAGTCTCGGTAAATCGATTTCCTAGCGAAGGGGGGCCACAGTGGCTGAGCGGTTAGCCTGCTCGCCCCCCACGAAGGCGAACCGGGCTCGATGCCCGGCCGGGCCACTCCCGGATTTTCGTACGTGGGAGTCGTGACGGACGAAGCCGCTGGTCGGCGAGTTTTCTCAGGGATATCCCGTTTCCCCGCCTCCTCAGTTCGGGGATTATCCATACTCACCTCAATCACCCTCTTCGGCTCTCAAGACCTCGCTGTTAAGGGCCACCGAAATAACTTCATTCACATCTAGTACAGGGATTAATACCATAAATCCAAATGTGTAGAGCGATCTTGATTTTGCAGCCAGCTTTATGACAGAGATTCCAGATTCTTCATTGAATAGCAGCTCTGTTTCATAAAAAAGTCTTGCATCAGATATTTGCCACAACGAGCGTCTATCTTGTGGAAACTTGTCTACAAACACTGTAGGAAATAAACTCAGTTGAACCTCAAGAACATGCTAATAGTCAGTTCTCTACAATATTTGCTAATGAACCTGAAACTTTACCACACAATCCCGATGAAACCAGCTGTTTCCTCTGAGCAACATTATCAGAGAATGTGACATAAACTCGTTGAACTCTGAAACTTTCTCTTCTATGACACCGAGGTTCGGTGTTCTCGCCCTGAGAACACTAAAAAGGAGTCCTGTTTTCCCAAAAATTATGCGATTTGTTCAAATCAGAGTTAACATCTGTCTAAGCCAAACCACGAGCCTCACTAATCGACAAGTGAGTTACAGGAGTTTAAGCATTACAATTCCCAACTTTCACTGAAAAAAAACTATTACCACTCCCAGATGTGAATGAGAAGAGCCTTCATGCAAGGGATCTGAGGTCGTAGAGTAATGAAACCCTCACATCTACTACCTGCAAAAATAAAACTGAAGCAAACCAGAAAATCTTAGCCAACGGATAAGTCGTAACCCTAAACAGAAGTCTAAAATAAAGAATAAAGAAGTACACACGAGAAACCTATATGTGAGTTCTTCAAAAGAGCCACAAAATAAATTAAGTAAGCTTGTTTTATCACAACTATAAGTAACTACTTGCATCCTATGAGGTGAAGATTTTGAGGACTGGATCTAGTACAAGGACTATAAGTTGAACCCGTGAAGAGTGTACAAGTGTTGATGAAACTGGTTCATTTCATCATTGTGATCACTGTAAATAAAAATTTGTCTGACTATGTCTCTTTTCAGGTGATACATTACTGCTAAATATGTCATGTAGCGTACATAGTTATAGTTTATTCATGTATCATATCCGAAGTTTACCCGCCTCTTCCACGTCCACAGTTAAAAACTGGTGTTCTTATTTTTGAATTTATATTACATAATACTGCGTTATTTTGCATTGTTTGTGTACTGTACCAAGGGCACAATAAAAACACTTTTACTCAGAGTCAATATTTTCTATTCAATACCATTACTCTTTTCAGTAATTTCAGACACAAATATTACATGTACTCATGACTAGGTCTCACTGGTTCATTTCACACAAGAGAAAGAAATGTTTAAAGAAAATATTATAATAACATACACAAACGCCATTAACTATAGCTTGACATAAAATATGACTAAATTCATATAAACTCATATATACTCTGTTACCCTTTGAGGCTCCACAGTAAAAATCATATTGCCATTACAAATTTGGCTCAGGTACAGTTTTAATTCTACAATACGAGTAATCTCAACACGATTACTCTGTAATGGAACTGGTATAAAACAATTTACATTAATGTCCAGAAATCGGAAATATTGACCAGGTCGAAAAACATTTATCATTTCACCATCACAATCTAGTCGTGTTTACGTATTGTGATGCCCAAAATTATATCGATGAATCTGCATAAACAGATAATTATCTGTCAAGATTGATATTTAGAACACGCGTTCTTAAGCGTGTAATATCAGCTTATGTTTTAATAAAGCTCTGAGAACCATAACATATATGCCCAATAAAAGTAACCTCTACGATTTAGTGATACCAGCCCACTTTACTCTTGACCAACATATACCTCATTTACTTACAATATATAATTATAAAATGTCTTACAATTAAGCGGGAACTGTTTCAAATACATTTTCAACGGGAGAGAAAATACCCCGATAATGACTTGCATTCAAAACCCGAAGTGAATCTCCAACTGTTACCAAATTGATAAGACAAAACTTACTCGAGGATTTGCAAACAATTTACGATACCTCGTTTAATGTTGCTCACAATGCCAGATTACATGGGTCTCAAATCTATTCAGTTCCATAGCATTTTTACGTCGCACATTAACAAGAAGTCACGGCTCGTGACCAACAGCTACCTGATTAATTTACACAAAAATTCATAAAAAGGGCAAACACTTTGCACAGCTCGTTTCCCAATTCGATCGAGTACCCGAGACACCATATTTCGAACACTTTAAAGCAATGTAAAAATTCACGCAATAAGGAAAGTCAATGTCACCTGCATCGTGATCTTCAGCACCCATACTAAATATATTTTCTTACAAGCTTTTAGACTGTACGCCTTCTTATAACATGGACTTCGTATTTTCAAGGCAATAGACTTTTAGACTTTATATTAAAATTACGTAAACCTTATGGCCCAAAACCACCCTAAAAATGGGTAACGGTACATAAACTATTTTAATCCACAAATTTTCACACTTCTAATTAAAATATTTACATGCCAAGTAGCACCAAATAAAATACAAACGCAGGCCTCTCCAATTTTATCACTCTGAAAACGGTATATTTCCATAGAATTAACTATACACCAAGCTAGCGAGAGAAGGGTAGCTTGACTAGCCCCGTAAGGCCTTCTGTAGTAAAACACACATAAAATACGAGACCTGTGCTGATAAGATTTACCCCGACAAAAAAATTAGAAAAGGGAAGGAATCGGAAAGCGCCCAACAAGTCGGTGGCACTAGGCGATTCCTGTACGAACAAAATTGAAATTCAGACACATATCAAATGGGTCGACGTCACACGGTTAAGTTTAATCCGAGACACAATTCCGAACACGGCAAAGAAAACAAATTTAGAATAACCAAGTCCCGTCGACACCCAACTAGACAACAGCCGCAAATCCTGTCAATCAAAAACATTTAATCCACTCGCCCAGTACACCGCGACTTACCGTTTGCGTGAAACTTGGCATCGCTGCATTTCGGCCAAAAAGCCTGGAATAAAAACCAGGGTCTGCCTCGTGTATTCGCCAATGCCGCGACGCATCGTCAATCACGAAGTCCCAAGCAGACGTGCCATGAACACAATTGGCTGAAGGTCGGCAGAAATGTAACAAGAGCGAAGATGAAGTGCGAGAGCCGTGATAAAACTGTGACGCAGCAGGGATGGGGAAAACAGGAGAGGGAAACTGGAAAGGAAAGCGAATGGACATGGAGGAAGTCGATTAACTTGGAGCGCTGGCGATGACTTTAACGACGCCACTAGTGCCGGCTTCTCAGTTTACATCAAAAATATACGGGTGTTAGCAACTAATATATTATATATACCGTACTTTGCCCCAAATATTGGAAAGTATCATTTTATTTTTTAACTGTTAAAAACGAAAGTTTTTGTTATTTTGCTGCTCTGAGATAAATAAACCACAAAGCAGAATGTAGACAATTTATTTTTAATTATTAAAGCAGTAGATAGTTTTATCTAAAATTTAAGGCCAAAGTAACCCTGTTTTAAGGTAAACATATTTCTAACTGATGTGTACAAGTTTTTAATTAAATTGCGTATAGGGGTAAAGAGGTAAATATTGCAAGCATACTTTTCTGATTTATAACCGTTAAAATGGTGTCATAAATTTAAAATACCCCCAGAAGGGCTAGTAAAAGTTTGGCACCATGAAAACTTACAGATCTGAAAAGGAGAATCATTCTTATCAAGTGCTCGAGTTAAAAATGTCGGTGAAGTGAACGATACGAGATCATTTTGAAGATACTTAATTTCTATGAATTTTTTTGTTCTGAATTCTCGTGGATGTATTAACATTCAGTGGGTTTACATTTATTTGCGATAATTTTAACATTTGGCAATAACAAACTACTTGGAAAAAAATTATACGTTATGTGAAAACCGTGCTAGACAGTTACTGTAAAACGTTATTTACTTAAGTGAATTTATGAAAATAAAATTATGTTAAAATGAATAATTATTTTAAGTTCGATTAAGACGTGCAGTGTTATCGTTATTCGAATGATGATTATTTGGGCTTTTACAACCTATTGGATTCTGATGAATTTTTCACTTGGGGTTTAGTGGAATTCCCTGTCTGCGCGTTGGCAACACTGTCGGGTACAGCACATCGCTGTGTTGTGATATCAGAAAAGTAATTCCTCTCCGGCTCCCGACGTTGTAGGCGTCGCGTCGAGTCCCGTCCTGTGATTGCTGTTGCTGAAACTGTTCAATGGGTACGAGTTCCGCGGGCGGCTGGGTTCCCTATGGTGTTATCACGTTCATGCGACGAGAAGGCCGCACTAGTCGGCAGTTTCGCTTGTAGGCTGTTCACGGTAAACTGAGCAAACTTTTAAGGCCCTTCTAAATTTTTCCTTTCGTCCAATTTCCATCTCCCTGCTGCTTTTTGATATAAACATTGCAATGTGACCAATAAACACAGTATATACATTTCTCCAACCTCAAAATTTAATGCCTGATGCTGCAATAAGATATATTTATTAGTGGTTAATGCCTCTTAGGAGGGCCTTAAAAAGTGCTCACTTTATCGTGAACAGTCTATAATTAATGCTCTCCGCGTCGCGGTAAATAACTGGCCCACTTTTTTTTTTAAACTGCCTTATTCTAAATGTTATGTGAAGTTAAGGCCCGAAGGTAGGGCGGGATTTTATTTCGTCTCAGGGCTAACCCTTCATGCCTAGTAGGAAGGAAAATCATGCAAGGAGACATTCATTGCTGTAAAGAGGGATTGGGCAGCCATGGCGTGCACTTTGGGGCCATGACTACCTCCCTAAGTGTACTTAGAGCTAGTCTCAACTATGGTGAGGAAGGGAAAAACCGTCAAGAGAGACGTAAAAACCCTTGCGACAGAGAAGTAAAAATTTCAGAAAATCATTGCATGCATTAAATTTAATAAAATTAAATAGAATGCTACAGGAGGTAGAGTGTTTGGGAATACGCTCTTGGTTAGTAGAGTTGAAAAGACTAGTAGAGAATGGGCGAGGGTCTTTATTGTTCTTTTACAACAAGCTGGTCCAGCCAGAGCTTGTTCTAACCAGCAGCTACTGTCGCTCCGAGCCAGCCTGGACGGACTCGCCCGACGTACGTCATAACCTCGCGAGGATCACAATTCGCTGACTGATCACGTAGTTGAAATTTCCTGAGGGACTTTCCTCTGGCATCCATTTCCGAAAGCTGGTTACAGGCTATTCACGGTAAACTGAGCACTTTTTAAAGTCCTCTCATTTGGAATATTAGTCAATATATATATATTTAATTTTAAACTCAGACGTTAACTTTCGAGTGCAGTGGAATCTACACACTCTGTTTATTACTTATATGGCAATAGTTATTGGAAAAGCTGGTTAAAGGATAAGAAATGACTAAGAAATAAGTAACTAAGACCCCAAAAGTGCTCACTCTACATTGAACAGCATATAGATTTTGTAAACTGTAAACATATAATTTCATCTATAGGAAAAGTTACTCACTCAAGTAATTACTTGTATTGAAAGATTTGCCCAATCCCCTTCCATTTTCAGATCAACGAATTAAATTAAAAGGACTAAATTTTTTAAATTATTCGCAGTACCATAGAAATTCTTTCATGGTAAAAATTTAAAAATTTGACTATAAGTGTCTAAATGCAGATAATAATTCACGCACGCCATTACTTCCAAAAATTAATGTTCACATTCTGACAGGAATGCATACGCATTATTATAGGCTGTTCATGGTAAAGTGAGCACATTTGAGGCCCTAGTTACTTTTTCCTTTGAGCCATATTTTATTCCTTAGCCACCTTTTAAAACAAATATTGTCATGTAAGTAATTCACACAGTGTGCATATTCCTCCAAACGCAGTTAACGTCTAAGGCTAAAATGAAATATATTTGTTGACTATTATTCGCAATGAAAGGGCTTTCAAAAGTGCTCACTTTATCGTGAACCACCTTTACCATAAAATATCGCTACATCAGTGTCTCGCATAGAAAAGTAGTTTAAATTGTAAATAAAATCAGCATTGCGCTTACTAATCTTCATGTAAAAACGCAAGAAAAAGTAGTGTATATCTGGGAAAGAAATACCAGCTCTTATGATTCGTAGAACAGTGATGGGCAGATTCGGTAATCCCGAAAGAATCCAAAAGTTATAGTAAACGCGCCTGATAGATTATAATATAGAAATAATAAAGCTGCAGTTTAAATCACTTAAATTGCATCAAAGCGTACGTTCCTCTCGCAAATTTCATGCTAGGACAGCCAGAGTTTGTGGCTATCAAAACCATAAGGGCGGCTTTCGTTCCGGGACTGCACTCGAGCGATGCCGCATCGCGTGCTTGCGGGAGCAGCCATATTGCGCGCCGTGCCGGTCGTGCGGATACTGCCGTGGTGCATTTTGTAGGCGTCAGCGGGATAGAGGAAGGCACGCGCCCTCGACATGCAAGGTAGGGGCGGCCCGGGGGCCCGCACTCGCGCCCGAGTCGCATGGCCTCCGACAAACACGACGCGGCAGCCCCCCGACACGACGCGCACGCCCTCAAACTGAACAGCCGACGAGACACGAGAGCGATCTGACGTGAGCCCGACATATTTCTGTCGTCCGGCCGGCAATTACGGATTAGGAATGATTTCTATTTCCGTCGCGTCGTGCGGCACGACACGCCGAGTGCACAATCTTGCAGAAATGAAATTGTATGGCGAGCTTTCTCTACGATTGCAAATACGCAGCTTAAAAGAAAGTAAATAGAAAATTACTGTATTTGAGGGTGGGATGTACCTGTGCATTTTTTTGTGAAATAGTTGTATACACAAATACGCGTATCTCGGTGAAGAAATGTTCTGCAAATACAACTTTTCTCAGAAAATATAAAAAGCAGTTATCTATGACCCAATTTTTTTTATTTTTTTTTTATTTTTGTCATATTTAATTTATTCTTGGAGAAATAAAAATCGTGAAAAGGGTCAAATATCCCATTTTAAAATTTTGCCTATGCAGTTTCCTTAAGCGGCAAGAAAAAAAAGTCCGTCTGTGGACTTTCATCTTGTGTAATAAAACTCCAATGTTACAGATCTAATTTACACGGTACAGCGTCACGACGGAAACACTGCACGCCTTGAGCGTAGGAGCGATGAGGCGCTAGAAGTTCGTGTTAGTGTCGCCCGTATTGCTCCCTCGCTTCTTGACAGACGCGCTGGTTCATCCCATTCTTAACTCTTAAAAATAATAATATTACCTTTGTATGCACTAGCGATAACACTTTGTCTCGCCATCGTGTATTCCAAATTTCCCGTCTGTCCACCGCCTATGAAACTAGCGTAGTTAATCAGCGCCTTCTAGATGGATCCGAAAAATTCTACTCGTGTCGCGTCAGTAAACAGTCGGGTTGTAAACTGGAGCAGTCACATTGGAAATATAAGTGCTGTGTTGTGTCGTGGTTGCGGTTGTTTCCGTCGTGTCGTGCTGTGTTTGTCGGGTCTCTGTATGACTCCCACATGAGAAAGAACCGACGGACTGTCCGGCATTCGCATAGTGTTCCAACCTCCACGGTTGTGGACATTCAGCGAGCAGTGAGGGCCAGTATCGCTGGCAGACGGCTGCACCACGCAGGACTAAAGGCTGTTCACCATAAAGTGAGCGATTTTTAAATCAACCTTATAAAAAACGCACTATCCATACCTGCATACATTTTAACGGACGAACTGAGTGACATACGCCCAGTAAAGTTGGTAACGATGAATGGAAAGTAGTTCCGTATATTAGCTTCGAATAGAAAGTATCAGGTAACCATTTATGATAATTTAAATTAGTTCTTTCACTTTCTGTTTTTTCAATGCATCGAAGTGTAAAAATGGGCAGATTTGCAAACCCTTTTCTTTTGTAATAATTTCAAAGTTGCACTTGGCCGACGCATGAATAATATGACGAGGCCCATGGCAATGTTAATTTTGCATAATGTAGAAGAATACACAATGCGCATACAAGTAGATCTTAAGCAGGGCTTTCAAAAGTGTTCATTTTACCGAGAACAGCCTATAGTTGCCATTACGACGACTGCCCTTAAGACCACATCGACCTCGCCACGGGCTGCAATGTCGTCGTGGCCGACCGTCATGGAGCCACGCAAAATGGCGGCGATGAATCCTGTTTTTTGTGCTGATAGCGACGATCAACTGATGGAGGCAACGTGGGCAGCGCCAATATGAGCAGTTTGCTGTCACACGTCAGAAGTCCAGACGGCCTGATGGTGTCTTGGCGTGGGACTGCGATCTCATACGAGGCCGGATCAACACTTGTCTTCATCGTAGGCACTCTGGCAGCCCAATGGTTCGTTCACGAGGTCCTGCTGTGTGTCAGCGCCCGCGCCAATACTCTATGCCAACACACCAACGCTACCGTTTCAAGAGTTGCTTCCAAGCCATGGATACCCTGTCGTTGCCTGTCGCATCGCCACACCCGTCCCTAATTGAAAATTTGAGGGATGCTACTGGACGCTCCATCGCGACTCCAACCGTGCCGCAAAATCTACAGGACTGGCGAGCGAATATTCAAGCTGCATGGGATGGATTATAGGGATCTCTTCAACTCCATAGAGTGAAGTTTGGCGGAATGTGTTCGCAAACATGACAGTCTGACGTCATACTGAGATACGTATATGCACCGAAATAAATATTGATCATGCCAATCTCAATTTTCAATTATTTATTGTTCTTGCCTTCCTTCCGGATACAATTGAAATCAGACACTTCCATGCGACGCATCTAACTTTTTTTTAATTTATAATTAGTTAACCTATAATCCACCACGCACGTATAGCTCATTCACGGTAAAGTGACCACTTTTTAAAGCTCTCTCATTGGTATAATAGTCACTAAGAATATTTTATTTTAGCCTTAGACGTTAACTTCCGAGTGTGGTGGAATATACGCATTTTGTTTATTAGTTACATGGCAATTTTTAATTAAAAAAGGTGGTTAAAGGATAAAAAAAATAGCTGAAAGGAAAAAGTAACTAGGGCCCATAAAATGCTCACTTTGCAATGAACAGCCTGTATCAACAATAGCTTTGTTTTCGCTGAAGGGTCGAGAGTGTCGTAATTTTCTGGTGCCGTGGTGAACTGTTTCGCCTGCTGGGGGGGGGGGGGAAGGTCTAATCAAGTGTGGGCCACGAGGACGAGTTTGATGACCTGAGGGGGCTGTGTGGCTGGGGTGGTGGTGGTGGTGGTGGGGCGAGAGTCGTAAACAAACGACGCAGGCGGCCGTGACGAACACCACACACACACACACACACCACGTGTGTTTACCTGGGCGCGGTCCAGCGCGGTATTGAAGAATCCTGTCATCTCGCCGTCTCCCGCTTCCCCTCCCCCCCCCCCCCCCAATGCTCCAGCTGCTTTCTCCCACTCCAGTTATAGCTCCCCCCGGCCGCCGCAGACACGTGTCATTTGTCGGCCGGCGTCGCGTCGCCAGGGAACCACACGTAACTTACAAAATCACAACTTAGAACAGTCATAACTTAGAATTCTTGAAAAAATCCACACAAGTTAGAAATATTACGTCTTAGAACATTCATAACTTAGAAATTCAGAACTTAGGAATGTCACAACTTAGAACAGTTGCAAATTAGAAAGTTATAACTTAGAACTGTCATAACTTAGAAACACGCAACTTAGAACTGTCATAAGTTATAAAATTCTAACTTATGTGTTTCTAAGTTAGGTATATCTAAGTTATGACAGCACCCCGCAGTGACGTTTCGCGGTACGGACTTCGAGATTTTGGGCGGTGTCACTGCGACTTTCATTCCCCTACTTATAGGCTGTTCACGGTAAAATGAGCACTTTTGAAAGTCCTGCTTTAAGATCTACTTGTATACAGGTTGAGTGTTCTTCCACCTTATGTAAAATTAACATTGCCATGGGCTTCATCACTTTAGTCATACGTCAGTCAAGTGCAACTGTGTGGGGAAAAAAAAAAAAAAAAGTAAATATTGTACAAATTTGCTCAATTTTGCACTTCAATTCATGAAAAGACACAGAAAATGAGAAAAACAATTTAAGCTATCACAAATGGTTACCTAACACTTTTCGTTCGACGGCATATCGTACATCGTTGCCAACTTTACTGGACACATGTCACTCATTGCACCCGTTAAAATATATATGCAGGGGGGGGGGGGGGCAGTGGCTTTCTTATAAGGTTGATTTCAAAAGCGCTGACATCATTGTGAACAGCCATTAACATTCTTCACCAAGCCCGCCGCTCAGGTGCCAAAAATGGCTTTCTATATAATTATGGGTATTCTATAATTCCGGGGTATTACTTCAAATAGTATTCTAGTGAAAGTATAAAAATCGTGAGACATTAGTTTTAAAAAATCAACTACGGAGGCTACGCGTAATTTCTGATTTATAAGATATGTCATGCAAATTTTAAAATTTTTGCACAACTAACATGTTTGGTTACAGTTTAAATTAATTTGAGACGTCATTAGAATAAGACAAATAAATTCCATGGAAATTCTTATAGTGGGGTCAGAAGTAATTTTATTCCAAGTTAAGGAATAATATTCAATTTCAAAATAGCTAGAAGTTAAACTCAAATCACATGTGACCAGAAAATTTCTTTGTGGCTTTCCAAGGACTTCAAAAAACACTTCAGCTGAAATCAAACATTGTAATCATATACCTTTTTTGAAAATTGTTAGGCACAAATTTATATGTTAAAATACTTACTTGTAACAGGTATTTTTAGACTGAGTTGGCATTTTTATAAATGTGTTATTGGTGTCACATCACAAAACTGAGAGATATGCGAAAGAAAAGATAATAGGCACTTGAACAGGTTTAAGGCGCGAGTTGTACTGAATAGCACTGTCTCGATAAACGTTTCACTTTAAAAATTACCATAATTTTCAAAATCGACATCACAAGCAAAATACTGTACTGTAGAATATTTATATCATTACAATTAACTACGTGATTGCGATACTAATTAGGCTCTTATAAACAATGCTATGAAGAGATAAATACACGAAAGCCATTTCGTGAACTTCCACAAGTTTTTACTACTGTAAAAAAAATATATTTCAGCTCATTGGCAATAGACAATATAATATATTATTATGTGTGTTTCATATGTATATATTATATTGAAACAGGCATGCATGCGCATCATTGTGGATTCCTAAAAATAACTACATTTTGCACGTATATGTGCGCGATTTCACCATCAGCGATGCAAGTCTGTCACAAGAAAACTGGCTTCGGACGACACACGGACAAAAAAATTTGGCAAGTAATTGTAAAAAAAAAAAAGTCCTGAAACTTCTAATCTGCTAACTCGTTTTTTAAAAGCCGTTTCCTGAGGAATCTATTAAGGAACTGTTGAAGCTCTGAAGATATTACACAGTTTACAACATGCACAGTAGGACCTACTATTGAGCGTTTACTGCAGTCGTGGGAATTCGTCTTGAATCTTTACTGTACTACCGGACATACTCATTAGTGACGTATTTCACCATGTTGAGTGGGAGTGGGAGAAAGAAGCTGGAGCGAAGAGAAGGGGGGGGGGAGGGGGAAGCGGGAGATGGCGAGATGACAGGATTCTTCAATACCGCGCTGGACCGCGCCCAGGTAAACACACGTGGTGTGTGTGTGTGTGTGTGTGTGTGTGTGGTGTTCGTCACGGCCGCCTGCGTCGTTTGTTTACGACTCTCGCCCCACCACCACCACCACCCCAGCCACACAGCCCCCTCAGGTCATCAAACTCGCCCTCGTGGCCCATTCACACACACACACACACACACACACACACACACACACACACACACACACACACACAACATACATACATACATATATATATATATATATATATATATATATATATATATATATATATATATATATATATATATATTTAGATTAAGTTTTTCGCACGCTGTATAAAATACTTTTTAAAAAGGAGAAGTGGGTTGGGGGGGGGGGGGTGTTGAACAAACGGTGACAATGAGTAGGTTAAAGGTTTTTATATGTTAAACAAATTTATTTTTTATTACGGAAAAAATTAAATAATTCCAACGAACTTTGGCAAACTAGAAATTCTACTTTAGGCCATATTAACTCATTTATGTAAAGTGGGTCACGCTTTTATTTTCAAAATGACGGTTACATAAACGTTTTAGCTTAGCCTGCTGTATCTACGTAACCATGAAACTAATTTCAGATTAACTTCCTATGCTGCCAATAGACTATTTAATACAACCATCAATTATGCCTAAACACAGCGTCTCTTCTATGCAATTTGGTAAAATAATGCCACATGAATAAATTAAATTTTATGCTATATCTCGGAAAGCAATCAACCAATTCCTACAAAATCTGGCAAACAGCAAGTAAAACCACAGCATGTAGATTCAAAAGTTTCAGTAGGGCCAGGCATTCATTTTTGAAATAGTTACATTGTTATACATTAATTATCATTAATAAATAAGTATGCATTAATGGTGATATGGTCGCTGATTTCAACATGACTCTGTATGCTGGCAGTGTATATCCAAATATAAAATTAGCTAATACCTAAATTTATTCGTCTGCCATTTTTAAAAATAACACCAATATTAGGAGCAGGGTGATCCTAAACCTCTTTTAGAATGACAGAGGGTTGGGGGACGCACATAGTCCCATAAGATTAACCTAGGGCTGAAATCGCTGTGTATATAAACCCGCCTCCCATTAACATTGCTCCACAGTCTGCCGAAAATGCTCCACAACCTGCCCTTCACATAGCACCTCAATTTAGGTGTTAATCCTGTGCTGTGATTGGTCCACACCTAGCACCTCAACTAGCACATAACATAACAACGAACCGAATACTTCACATAGCACCACAAACTGCTCTGCATGCCCTAACCCCTCTCCCCTACCTACACCCCCTCCACTCATAATCCACCTCTCCTCAGATATGGTTAACACCCTCCCCACAACTCCCCCATACACACCTTCCCAGCGAGATATGCTGTCTTCAATTCCAAACATAACAGATAGGCAGCAGTGCTGTCGTCATCATAGGCCAAGAGCCTAATTGTAGAGTTGATATCCAGGAGCGCTAATGTCTCTTGATGCCATCATCGGCCGGTAGGTAGCGCACAAGTTCTCACAATGCCTGCCAAAGAGCGGGCGAGTCACTCGTGCTCCAAGAGCCACTCTTGGCAATTGCTATTAAATGTTATTATGAACTCTGAGATTGGCTGGAAGCATAAGACAATTCTCTCCATCATATATGTCATGAATCGATACATATTTTAAAAACTTTGCTTTTGTATGGTTTTTAATGAAGACCCGTTCGGTCGCTAGGATTACCGATGCCTTTGCTACCTTGGAGATCATGACAGTTGCAGAACTAATAAATTATATGTTGCCTTTATACAAATACACCCACAGAGTAACTCACTCATTCAAAACAAATATGTAGTATATCTCATGATTAAACAATCGATTAGTTAAATCATAATTATTAAAGGAAGGGAGGAATTTAAGTATTATTTTGTACATAAAAATTTTAGATTGTCAAAAATACATGTATGAAGAGATATATTCACGAACTGGTATTTTAAAGGAGATTTAGTTTAGAGACTTACAACAGCCTTAAATTGAAATGTAATTTCTTTTATAAAAAATAGTTATCAATTAAGAAATGTTCATTAATTTCTTTACGAAACAATCATAACCGAGTGCCATATCAAAAATTCGTATTTATTAGTCACTTAAGAATATATCGACAGGAAAACTGATTATGTAACTACAACCACCACCATACTGATTTTAGTAAGCATAATAGCATATTATTTTTATTTTTAAGTTAATTATTTAACCACTCCTTACATCAAATACAACACATCGTTTACCTTTCAAAAGGTCATTTAAGTCCTAAACCCTTTCTGACAAGGACAATTTCGAGTTAAACCCTTTTATAAACATTGTCATAATTTCCGATTCATTGATGCTATGGTCATAACAATCACAACATAGACATAATACCCTACATACAACATAATGGTAAGGTCATTTAGAACCTAACCCCTTTCTGACAAAAGTTTAATTTGAGTTAAGCCCTTTTATAAGCATAGCTACTCATAATTTCCGAACCAATGAAGATATAGTGATCAAATTCATAACATAGCCGCCATTCCCATCATACATTATGGCCATAAGGTAATTTAGATGCTAAAGACTTACTAGAAAGAGTTTAATTTGGATTAAGCCCTTTTATAAGGACAGTTACAAATAATTTTCGAAACTATAATGCTATGGACAGCAAATTCGTAACATACACAACATACCCGACATCCATTACAGGGTAAGGCCATTTAGGAACTAAACTCTTTCTGAAAAGGCCAAACACATCTAAAGACATTTATAAGCATAGTTACTCATGATTTCCGAACCATTAATGTCATGGTCATCAAATTCATAGCATAGACAACATACCCGACATACATTATAAAGTTAAGCTCATTTAAGCCCTAAGGCCTTTCTGACAAGGTCAAACATACCTAAAACCCTTTTATAAACATAGTTACTCATAATTTCCGAATGTTTGGAGCTATAGAGATCAAATTCATAATACCCACATCAACACCAATAACAAACAATACTGCAGGGTCAAACACAACTGAAGCCCTTTCATAAGTATAGGAACTCATAATTTCTTATCTACCAATGCTACAAACATCGAATTCATTGTATAGTCATCAACACCAACAACAAAGAAGACTGCAAGGTTAAACACTACTTAACTCATTTTGCAAGCATAGTAAATTATAAACTTATCAAATGCATACTCATCAAAGACATATTTACCCACATAATATTTATTTAATTTTCGATTTTAAACAGATATTATTTGTGAGTTATATACCTGCTTAGAGCAATTAATGTAATGGTAGTTTGGATTATCAAGTTTGAGTCTCGGCCAGATCACCTAATATTATTCTATATCAAAATTTAGCAGAAATTAATTGTTGATTTGTATTCCAGCTTATAGTAATAAATGTAATGCTACTTTTGCATTACCGAGATAGATTCCCAAGTGACTCATTTAATAGTTATAAAAAATTCTGGGAAATGTAATCTTAAAAATTCACATACGCTCGATGTCTATCATATTACGTGATTGGTGCATACTGCTCAACAAATGTAATACATGTTCGATGTCAACTGTTGAAGGTCAAGCATCGTGGAGAATAATGCAGTTATATGATGTAATTATTTAAGATAACATAATAGTTAAAATCCATAATTGCATAAATATGCAATTAATATTTACTAGGCATACATATACACACATGAATAATTAACAAATAAACATTCACCAAAGTAATGTATCATCTCAACAAAACAGCCAAATTTCAACTGGCATACACCTTTTCATTTGTTTCAAAATTTGCTATTAGCATTATTATTAGTATTATTATTTATGGACAGAAGGTAATGCATGTGCACTATGCTAGCATTCACTATACACACTTATCAAGCATGCACATTATATGTAAAGACATATGTCTGCTCCAAAGAAACAACATCTCAAGAATAAAGCCTTACTGTAAACATAATGTCTATAGGTTATTTTCAGGTGAACACACTTCATGCATTACTCCTGTCAGGTCAACGTAGCCTAACAGGAAAAAACATGTATACGATTTCATCACATACCAATACCCAGAGACAGAATATCTCCAATTAATTACTCTGATAGACCATTTCATCATGTAATAGCAAAACACACACAGAATAATACAAATTCACACAGACATAACCCCTAAAATATTCCAATTGGTAAACCAACTCCACCCAAGAATTGCTCCTAAAGAACCTAATTAACCAAGATCAATTCAAAATTCACCCAAAACAACCAAACTCTACTCCAAAACACAAACACACTCACACAACTCATCTGGACATATCATACCAGGCAACTGCAAAAAACCCATACCATCAAACTTTACAAGAAAAACTAAATACTTGGCAACTATATCAACATATCATACAACTCAAATAAAAAGGCATACAAAAACCAACACAATCTTATAATGAAATCACTTCAAACTATAATACCAACAACATAACACCCAGTTGCAATAACTCTAACATGAACATTTACAAGCAAAACTAATTACTTTACAACTACGTCAACATATCATACAACTCAAATGAAAAAAGCATACAAAATAGACACGATCACATTATGAAACCATTTCAAACTATAATGCCAAAAATGTACCACCCAGTTGCAAAAACCCTAACATCGAACTTTACAAGTAAAACGATACACCTGTAAATTATATCAACATATCATACAACACAAATGAACAAATCTCCATAATATGTCTTCCAATAAATATTATTACACATGTTTTATCTCAAGTATAATGATATACTAAAAGAAGAAAACCTTACCAAGTTTCAATTTTTCTAATTGACCATGTAACATCATTTAAAACCAAATCAAGATCCAAATAAAGCACTCGTCTCACTCAAATCGTGTTATCCCATACTACAAATAGCAGCCAAAACAAGTTTATTTCATAAAAACCCCTTAATGAAAGGATGTTTGTTAAGATTTTCTCTTTTAAAACTTTATTCGATCCTTCTGGGATACTTAGGTCTTATCTGTATAACAAGTATTTACACAATTACACCTTTTTTCATTGCACGAGAAGCTCAGATGTTGTTTAAATGTAATTATTTATATCTACTTTGAAAAAGTCAATATTTAAGCATACATACTGATCTAGTCAAAACTCCATTCTAAACACAGTCTAGGACAGTTATACTATAATATTATTTTATTTTATTCCCAATGAGGTAAATATGCATATATTAATTACTTTGCACAATATTTGTTTAAACTCACTCATTTTAAACATCAAATATTCAACGCATGCTAATTTAATATAGTGGTGTAATAACACAAATACTAAGTACTCATTACACAACAAACATAAATTTTACATAATTCAACTCAATCCATTACCTAACATACCCTTATATAACCAAAAACATTTTAATATTTTTAATTATTCTAGGAAGTCTGTTTCTGAATGGCTGATAAATTCTCGCAAACTTCCCAATAACACCATTTTTAACTGTTATCTATACAGCTTAACATTTTGAGAAACTTTAAAAAAATTGAATCGGTCATGTTAGATTAGGCTTTCATTAGGAAAGTTGACCATGCACACACACACAAACACACATTATCAATCATCACAAGTAAAATATGTATATTCGCATAGTAAAATTACATATTTAAATTAGAAAATTTAGATATAAGTAGTATATACATAGCTATTCAAGAACCATACAGGGTAAATATATATTTATTTTAATTGAGTATCAAGTAAATTAACCAATGTATCAGTGTAGTGAATATCCAACTGCAAGTAGTACTGATGTAACGAGTTGAAACCAAATACTCATTGACCGATGAAAAAAATAAACACGAAAAGAATACAACTATAGGTTTTAGAACATACTCAGAGCTTCATTGCAAGTCAAACTGACTTTTCAGTACTAGTATTTACATATTGAAAACTAACATGATTATTTTCACTCCAAGTATACATATTACTATAAACAAAACTTACATCCGACTAATATGTTTTATATTATGCATAACATGTATACATCACAGCTTTCAACATGCTGCACATCAAACACACAAACAATATGCCTTTCCATAAACTATCTCACAATATCTTCAACTCCCATTCACCATTCATCATTTCTTTACACCAATCTATCACAGCTCATCGACAACAAAGAACCCCATATACACACCCACACAGGTCTCTATCAGTCTAATGTCATCTCTGGTAGGAAAACAATGGTCTCGTGTAAAAGTTGCAATTGAGTGCTTCATCTAGGAAGGCTATGCAACCACAAAATGCAAAACATATATATGTAATTAAAGCATACTTCTCTAAAAAAAAAAAATTTTTTTTTCAAAAATTCATACAAGCATTATGAAATTACTACTTTACATATCAATCCTCAAACCTCTATCCTCAATCCTCAATCCCAAAAATCATTCCTTATGCTTCAAAAATCATTCCTTAATCTTCAAAGAACGCATCTAACAAGCTATCACAATACAACAAAACATGCATACACACACACACACATATATATATTATATATATATATATATATATATATATATATATATATATATATATATATATATATATATATATATGCACATACGCACATGATATTCCATTAGTAAAGAACATTTTCTTTAATAAATACTTATGCCACATTCATCTCACCTCCTACACAATATTCACTTATAAATTGAAAATTTAAATTTCACATTACATTGTAATTTTTTGATATACTCAGTAATTTTTCAAGCCTATATTTATAATAACTACTTGCATTTTACATATCCTGTTTGTCAAAGCTTCATTTACGGAAACAGAGAGCTTATCGTGTAATCAATCCACACACAAACACGCGCCAATCTTTAACAATCTTGCCATTAATACTTACCAATCTCTACCAATCTTTCAAACAATCTTCAACACGTTTTACCAATCCAAGGGTTTATAAGCCCTCTCTATTCATACATAAAAGAAAAATGTTTCATCTATTGTCTCCAAAAATTTTTACACATCGGTAGAATAAATGTTTTTATAGACATTCAGCTAGCCATACATTTTTATATTGAAGTCCTTATTATCATTCTCTTAAATATTATAGGTGTTTGCTCACAGCAACACTTTAAAGTGGAAGGGATAAAATGAATAAATATATTAGTCTTTCATAAATGTTATCTTTATTTCACACAATTATAAAAAATACATAGTAATACTTACATACACTCAATATTCTCATTTAAATTATTTTAAAAATACTTTAATTTTCCAGTAGTCATCCCTAGCCCATACCAATTACACCGTCTTGATAGGTGGCCGCCTACTTGGTAGAAATCACCCATATGCCATATTGGCATATTGGATGCAGATGACCTTTGAGATTGACAACTTTTGACCTAGAAAATGTAAAATCCAAAAAAAATTACGGAAAATTCTAAAAAAATAACAAAAATTAAAATATTAATACATTTATTAAAATAAATTATATAAAATATTTTTAAAATATTTAAAACCTTAACATTTGGAAGGTCACTCCCTGTTCATACCCATTCCGCTATCTTAGTAGGCGACCACTACCTTGGTAGAAGTCACATGTCCATCTTATTAGATGCCAACTACCTCGACCTTGACCCCATAACCTTTAATGACCTTGAAAACATAAATTCGAGAAAAAATACATACAATTCAGCAAGCATATGATATTAGAGTCTACTACCACCATATTATATGCAGACTACCTTGTCATCGACCCTGTGACCTTGAATTACCTTGAAAACAAAAACTTGAGAATAATCCATAAAAGTCAGCGAGGATAATACATCGCAGGTAAACTTGACCTTGGCTCCATGACCTTGAATGACCTTGAAAACAAAGCTGGAGAAAAATAGATATATGTGAAGAGGCAAAAGCTAGCCGAGACAATATATATTTCACGACAGCTGTTGTCAAATAATCCTCCCAGCTTACCTCCCTACTGCTTATAATATAAGATTATACAAGCCCTATGGCATTATATTGATTTTGAACCAATCATGCTGCATCTTTAGTACATTGTGCAGTCACCGACGAGCCAATTACCGAGTTATCACAGGATTGCACCTGACCAATCACATGCTGGCACTGAGGCATCACACACAGGCAGGTAGGTAGGCTTTCGGTGCTAGTTCCTAGATCGCATTACCACGTAGTTATATTTTCATATGTTTCTCCCAGACAAGTTCTTCGCTCAGCTTTAAATCATGGTCACGCCTAAAGCAGACAACTGACTCCGACAGACCGACCTCTCACAATACTGACCCATTCTTCCATTGACACATTGACCCATGACCCATTGACCTATAAGGACCCCTAATTGTTGTGCTGATTGCGATTGCGGTGCTAAGTGCTGTCTAAATCCCCTCTATTTTAAAATAAAACTATATAGTCCTACCTCCAAAAGCTGAAAGGCAAACATTTTATTTAATAATGTAGCTTTAAAAAAGTGTATATCCAGGTCCCTCGGAATATTTCGTTACTTCCTGGGTAAACTGTATTTACACATTACAATAAAAGTGCCTAGAACTACAACAGACTCCAACCACACTTCGCCATTGGTCGATGCGCAACATGGACTTTGTACAGAACAATGCAGCGCCACGACAGATCACCAACCATGCTTCCCAATTGGTCGTCGCGCGAAAAGGACTCTTTGTACATACCGCCCTCTCGTGCCAAAGCACATTTTTTTAATATAGGTGAAAACTCGATCGCAGACTCGACACTGGCGACAACCAGTTAGTGATGATGCAGGTCGCAGCTCCGTGGTCGTCGAGGTCAAAAAGACAGTCCTACTTATTCACAATTCATCTTTGTAGGATGGGATCACTCTGAAAAACCCCACACAATCGCTCGGCCTGAAGAAAACATGCAGGTCCTATTATATTATATGTATGATGGGACTATACATAATTATGTATTGTTATATAAATATGTATAGTTATATAGGTTTATAAATATAAAATAATTTTAATTTAATTTTTATATATAGTTATGTACATATAATATTGGAAATAAAAAATAATTTTTATTTTAATTTGTATATATTTTTGTGTACATCTAAGTATGGAAATATATATTTATATAAAATATATATTTATGTACATATAAGTATGTAATTATTAAATTAGTTTTAATTTCTATATATAAGTATGTACATATAAATATGGGAATTTAAATTTATTTTAATATCTATGTATAAGTATGCGCATATAAATATGGAAAAATAACTTAGTTTGGATGTATATACATATAAATACTGCAATATAAAATTAATTTAAATGTCTATATATATACATATGTAGGCTAATTATAAATATATATAAATATTTACATATATGCATATGTGTACAAGCTTATTTAAATAACATTTTGTTATGTAAGTTCTTGTGTGTTTTCTTCGGACCAAATGATTATGTGGTTTTTTTAAGACATTTTAAATAATTTTTTTTAGACTTTTACTCTTAAATCCAAAATGGTGGTCCTCACATGAGGGTAACATTATCGATATGAAATAATGATCGTATGCGCCCTGAAAATACGATTCTGGTAATACATAACACTTAACACTTACACCTTTAAGTATTTTAATTATAAAAATATATTTAAATTTCAAAGAATTATTTTTAAAATTATTTTATTATGGTATCATGATCGTATGCACCTTGAAAAGACGAGTCCGGTGATACATAACACTTAACACTTTCGTATTTAAATTTTTTAATCATAAAAATATTTTTTAACTACCAAAATAGAATTAATAATTATATCATGACATCAAGATCGTATGTGCCTTCAAAAAACGAGTCCAGTGATATATAACACAATATTTACGTCTTTAATTTTTTTAACTATAAAAATATATTTAAATTTAAAAAAGAATATACTAAAAATCCTTTGATTTTATCGATGTAGGCTAGAAGTATGAAGCGAACTCCCCCAAATCACCTGAATTAGCTCGTTTTTGCAGAAATGGGGCTCGTATTTGCAGCTGGGGCTCAGTCCTTTTCGCAGGAAAAACGGGAAATTTTTATGAAAAAAGGGAAAATTTGAGGAAAAAAAGGGAAATTTTAAAGGGATTTTTGGATTAAATCGTGCCATTTTTTGTGAAAACGAGCGATTTCTGAGGGGAAATGGGACATTTCCAACATGGCGGCCAGAGCCCCGAGCCCGAACCCTTGAATCCTGCACCAGAACATACCAAACCTATCTACTAAGACCAATCGAACCATTATCAAGCAGACGCTGCTGAAAGTAATAAAACTGACTTAAATACGATCCAAAAAAAGTGAACATTTATATATTACACTCTTTGAAATATGCCAACATTGTTAGGACAGCTAATTAAAATGGGAAAAGCATTCGGCTGTTGAAATATCAGATGTCACATTGTATTGTTTTTATTTACAAACGGCGGAAGGATACCTTACCCCTACCTGGAAGCACAACACACCCAGGGCTTCAGAAAAGTGTAAAGTAACCGTAAATGAACTATAAATATTTACTGACGTTCACTTCACACAGTCCACACTCACACACATCTTTGTCCTGAGGCCGCCCACGCTACCAAGGTTGTAGCGTTATCAGCGCCACTTGGTGGCAGCTCCACGCGCCTTTTCACAGCCAACCGTAAGTTAGTTTGCAGTACAATCCATGGTGTTGGTGCATACCGACTTTCGCCTGTACGGATAATTCGTTCTGAGTGTGCCTGTTATCACGCCAGTGTGTGTTTATCCTTACCTATGACGTTGTTTTACCAAAAATCTACAGCTAGGTACTCTGTCGGTGCGTCAATAAAAATAGCGTGATAAAGATTTTTATTGTTTGAAATAATTATGTATATTATTTACACATATCGAGGATTAAATTTTAGGTATGAGCTCTCGTTTCTTCTAAGATAATTATTGTACAAAGGTGGTATAAAGTATGTGGTCTTGTGTGTTTCCCTGGAGTTTCGTGTTCCTAGCTGCTGTTCAGTGTACCGTGTAGTAAGTTGTTCGTGTTGAGCTCCCTCTTGGCAGCACCGAGGGTGTAGGCCAAATGAAATGTGTCCGCTGTTTATCGATAGGGGCGACCACAGGCCTTCTAATTTAATTTATTTCGTGCTTGTGGCACATTACGGTAGGGTAATTTATTGCCTTTGTGCCTTTTCATTTCGTTTTGATACATAAAATGTATGAACATGACTGCCGTACACACAGAATAAATTTAAGTGAAATGATATCATGGCCTTCGAGATAACCACCCACTCCCCAACCAACAGCTTTTCTGTAAGTTTGAGAGTGGTTCGGAGAGGAATATATCAGCTAGTCTACCCCCATAAACAATCAGGTGCAATAACTAACTTTTTAAGGAACCTCGCGAGTAATTCTGATTTACAGTCAGGGATATCTCGTATTTGTATCACGTCATCTTAGTCTCGGCCTTCGGTAGTTAACCCTCCCATCTGAAGCCCGGTGTAGTTAACTTTAGCCGTTTTAAATTAGTAAGAGCTTTTGCCAGAGATCCTGATGCACACAAAGACTTCCGGAGTTTCCGGGCTTGTTCCGGATGTTCTGCCGCAGTATTTGTGCGTGATTTCGGGTACGCAATTTTGCAGTCAAGATTCCCCGGCCTCCCTAGTATGTAGACGTCTCTTGATGTTAAACGGATGTGTTGTCACGTATTCGGCAGCACTAAGGCCCGCCCCGCAGAAGCAGAGACCGCAGCCCCGCCGACCAGGAGCAAAACGATTCTCAAGATACCGGAACACAACACTAGATCTGGATGACCGTGAGGCATTCGTGACGTTGTGGCAAGTTATACGCCCAGAGAAGGGGAACGGTATATCTCTAGTTGAGAGAATACTGAAAACTAAACTATTTAAAATTTAATTAATATTAAAAGTTTGCTATGCATTGGAATGGTCTAGAAATATTATATATATATATATATATATATATATATATATCGGGCGAATCACCTAAAATTTACTCCACAAATATTTCTGAAATGGAAGGTGTTATTGATGGTCTGGTTTCACGGGATTGCAGCCTAGTCACACATTTTTAATACTTATTAGAATATGTATTTATCAAACTAAGTTACATGTTTTCGAATGGAACAATGCCTTTTCACATCACGAAAGTAATAACTAGATGACATTATAATAGCAATGGTGTTTTTATATGATTCTAATGGAAGTAGTTTATGTGCTATCGTATTATGATCATGTTAAATACCTGCAACTGTATGCTCCATTTAACTTTACCACTCTCATCAGAAATACAAAAATGAATTTAAAAAGTCTGTGAATTCTGAAGAAGACAGAGAAAGCTGTCCTTCACAGGCTGTATTCAAAATGAAGACCAGCAGCTACAATACAAGCTTCCAGTCTGCCATGTGAAGATTGCTGCACATGTTGTAGCGTTTTAGTATACATTTCAGAACAGGCAGCAGTAATACGTTTTTTTCATATATTCTGGTGTAGTCGGTATGTCCTTGTAGACAGTGTCTTTCAGCGATCCCCAAAAGAAAAAATTTTAAATGGTCAGGTCTGGTGAACGGGAAGGCCAATGTACAGGAGACCTTCGCCCAATCCAACGATTTGGAAACGATCGACGAACACAAGATATAGCACATCTTGCACCATGCGCTAGACAACCATCTTGCTGATACCACATGATCCTTTTAGTCTGCTGTGGGATGTCTTTTAACATCTATGTAAGTTCGTCTGTTAGGATTGACATACCTGTGGGAATCCAGTATTTTTTCAATGAAAAAAGATCCAATGAGATGATAGCTCACTATTCCACACCAAACATTCAAACATCATGAATGCTAACGTTCTACTTGACGAAGCCAATGGGGATTGTTTGCGGACCAATAGTGCATGTTTCTTACACTGACTTGGCTGTCATTTGTAAATGTTGCTTCATTATTAATCAAGATAAATGACTAATCTGGCGTATCATGACTTAATGTCCATGTACAAAAGTTAACACGATTCTCAAAAACGTTTCCATGCAGCTCTTGATGGAGAGAGATATTATCCGGATGAAACTTATGACGGTGCAGAATACGTAGTACACTTGACTGATTCATGTCACTCCGTATTCCGATTTCACGGGAGCTAACGTGCGGATTTACAGCAACATAAGTTACAACATTAATTTAACCCTCTTCTCCTATCACCCGTTTGTTTCCATTAGGTTTTCGTGGTGTTTGACTTCCAGGTTTCCGTAATTGGTTAAAGAAGTTCGCTAGTAATTGTCAAGATGGTTGACATATATTAAGATATCGTTCAGCGATCACATTACAAGAACGAAAAGCATTCTTTCTACATTCGCCATAAACCATGAGCAAAACGGATTTTTTCAGTACGTTTTCCAACACGTTCTACGTCTAGGTACTATGAACTATCACAAAGTACTGACCAAGAGATCCCATTGCAATCAGTACAAAGGAAACAGACTCTAAACACTCATACAAACATCGTAGCCTAGTAACTAAGCAGTTAAATGGAGCAGACAACAGTCGGTATTTAAAAGTGTCATGTTACCTTTCATTTCCGAAATATTTGCTGTGCAAGTTTTAGGTAATTCATCCTGTATATATATATATATATATATATATATATATATATATATATATATATATATATATATATATATACACACACACACACACACACACACACACACTGATTCCATGTTCATAGAAATCACTCAAACACTCGACCACTCACAACATTCATGGACCTAAGCAAGGCTTCTAAACCTTGATTTTGCTGTACCATTCCGGGGAGTAAAAATGACCTCTTAATTCGGTGTTTTAGAATCTTATAACTACACTGGCGGAAAGAAAATTACAACACTCTGATTGTGCATGTCACTTTATTGACGATTCAACCGACAGGTAGTATAGCTGGATGTCATTACATGTAACAATACAGACCAAACACTGGAATAGAAGCCAAATACTGAATGCACTTTGTGCCACATCAATATAATATACCCCCTTAAACATCAACACAGGTGTGCACAATCGCATCGTATATGAGACGAATATCAATCATCCTGAGGTCAAGTGTTCTAGGTATTTTGCACCCATTGTTGTAATTGTGCAAGGTCAGAAGTCGTACATCATGTCCCAAGTGGGTCCAATCGGTTGTTGAACACCACTAAAGCATGTCAAGTAGTAGCAGCAGTACGTGGAACAGTACATCACCTTCCATTGAAGGAATTGCAATAGAATGGGTCGAACAAAGTACTGGATGTTTCGGGCACTGTTTTACGGAGCCTCCACAAACATCATTGATGTACGGGAATTGTACACCATACCATAAAGCCAGAAGTTGTACCTGTGTGTCGTAGGGAAAAAGGGGGAGGGGGTGAGTGCGCTCCGAAATATGACAATCATGGTGTCGACGTCGTACACTTAAACAACCATCACTTGAATGAAGGCAGAACTATCCCTCATCGCTGAACGCAACAGGTGTTATGGCCCGAAGGCCGGCACACCCTCCATTGTCCCGCACTGTAACTGTACTCGGATGAGTAAGACTGTGCACTGCACTTTCTCCTCTTCTATTCTTCGGGCATTCACTGTTTTTTAGTGTCGTACTCGGTATTGTACCGGTTTTCTCAGTAAAACCTGTAATCCTCGCCAATCAAGGATATTCCGACTTCTTACTTTGAAGCCTTTCCCCGAATACCCCCTCATGGGTCCTCATAAAGCTATTCTCATCATTTGTATTCTTCCAGCCATTTTCCAATTTTGGTGGCGAACTCATCCCATATCTTGTGAAAAGCTTGATATTTTAGTATATTTGCCAATTCCAATTGAATGTCCTTTTTTTTTCTGTAACCTCTTGCAGCCATTACCTATGTCTTCTGTTTTTCCAGCACACTGTGATGACATGCTGCATTGTATCATCGAATCCACACACATCATATAGCAGTGACTCCGCCAACCAGTCTATGAAGTTTGGCCTTGAAGTTTCCACGGTCAGTGTATATTTGTACACTGTAATGGTTGAGAGTGATCCATTCAGTTTCGAGTCTGTTTTCTACATTCGGCGACAGCTCGTATGTGACTCTCCCTTTCTCAGATGTTCCCCATTCGTCTTACCACTTCTGGAGAACATAATTCATTCTTTCTTGTTTTTATATCTTCAATAGTCAGACAGTCTGTGATCTCTCCGCCACAATGCCCCTGTATCTAACCAGTTTATCCACTGGCAACACTCCAGCCAAGACAAAAAGTGACTCATTGAACACTGTCCTATATGCATTAGTGATGGTCAGCAGAGTTTTTCCCTTTGAGCATTAATGAGCTTCCTTTTATGCTTCGCAAAGCTCAACTCTATAGTGCCTTATAATGGCCCCATATGATATAATGGCTTCGAACACTGCCTTATATATAACTCTAAGTGTTCTCAAATTTAGGCCCCAGCTTGTTTTACCAATACTCCTAAATCTCTGAAAGACCACCACAGATTTATGGCAACATACTCTATGTGCTTCAAGAAGCTCATATTTTCATCCATAATGACTCCCAGATATTTCATCTCATGCACACTCTCCAACGAATCTCCACCAATGTATAGAGTCACCAGCCTCTGCAATTTCCCTTTGAGTAGCATAGCATTTGTCTTAGATGTGGAAAATTCCAACGTCACTTGTTTGGACCATGTCCAAATCTTCTCCATTATAACTTCTGTCTTCTCTTCAAGCTGCCGCCTTGCATTCTCTGATATGAAGATGAAGCCATAATCTGCATAGCCGAAGACCACACACCCTGGAGGAAGACCCAACTCCAAGAATCCATCGAAAAGGACATTCCATAAGATCGGTCAAAGGACCGACCACTGGGAATATTCCTTTGTTAGCCTTTTCTTCACTTGCACATTCTAGGCAGAATATGTGCTCTCTCTGTCTGCGAATAAATCCAAAATTATCCTGTATTAGTTCGCTGGACATCTCTTCCTCTTAAGCTAATGCATTACTTCCGGCTACCAGGCATAGTCAAAAGCTCCTGCTATGTCCAGGAACACCCCAAGTATATACTTTGCCTGACTGTTCTTCACATATTTCATTACATAATGCAGAGCAAAATCTGTACTCATTCCTTTGCGAAAGCCATATTGTTTCTCGCCGATGGTTCCTTCTGCTTCCTTAGCCATTATGAGCCTCCTGTTTATTAGCTTCTCATAGACTTTGCCAAGTACTGGAAGCAATGTTAGAGGTCGGTGGGATTTTGTATCTTCAGAATCCTGAGATATTCATCATAGAGCTTCAAAATTCCTATTTAATTCTTGAGAAGCTTCTTTTTTATTATTTCTGGCCTAAACCACCATAGCCTGGAGACTTTCCATTCTTCAATTGGTACACAACTGCTGCTAGCTCTTCCATATTAAAAACTGGTGTATCAGCTTCCTCGGGAATTTCACCCATTTGCTGTCTCTTCCTGACATGCTCCTCTCCCTCATTTTCATGGGAGTGCATGGGGCAGAACTTCCATAGACCTCTTAAGGTCAGTGCAAGTCTCGCCATTTGCCCTTATGCTTGGTGGAGGCATTGCCTTCTTCATTTTGCCAGCATAGATCACACACAGAATGAATCCTAACTACCCACATAACGTACTTCACCCATGATTCTACCTTTTTCGACTTAACCCTGATAAAGTAAGCCTGCTTCTTTCGCTTGTACTCTTGAGCGAATAGTTAATTCTCCTTACCCCTAAGTCTGTGAAGTCGTCTCCTGTCTCTTCTTACTTCCTCTTGTTCTCCAGTTCCATATCCCAACATAAAATGTTCGGAAGCCTTTGACTAGTTTTCTGGTGGTTTTCCTCACAGATCTCAGTGATGATTCATGTGATTGCAGCTACTCTGTCTTCTACATCCACTTCGTCCAGCCACAATTCAGGACATCTTCTCTGCTTACCCTTGTATTATTGTAGCCAATCTGATATTCGGTGCACATATAGTACCTCTCATTTTACCTCTGGCTCATGATCAAACTTTCTTACTCCATGTCCAATTTCATAAACTGTAAGTTTATGATCATTCGCGATTTCCTCCAGCACTCTCCAGTTGCTGATATGGTCTTTGGCCTTTCCATTTACAACAGTAATATCAATGTACGTTTCAGTACTGTGTGCCTGCGAGACAAATGTTGGCATTTCACCTTCCACATTTGCAATATCCAAATCATTAATTTAAATGAATTGGCTGATTGTCTCACTTGATTCGTCTGTGTTTGGCGAATGCCAGAGCTCAGACTTCCAAATAACATCAGCTCCGATTACGTATAATATCTAAAACAAGACCATATCCATCTTCTGCTACCACAATTCTGATCAGCTCAGCAGTCACTGATGCTGAACTTTGAATATTTAATTGTCCACGTCTTATAATATTACAGTCCATAATCGAACCTGGCGAGTTCCACCGACGGAGCATTCTGATATTCCGGGCACTCTCTGGAGTCCCCTCTGTGCTCATGTGCAACACCTTTCCTTAGACCGTTTATACATGTCTCCTTGAATTACTTTCTGACTTTTTTGGGCAGTTCTCTTACTCATGGCCCATTTTAGAACACTTTGAAAATGTGAACTCTGTCTCTTTACATTTCTTTGCTTTGTGTCCCCATTGTTGACACTTATAGCAAAGGGACACAGATATATATTTTATATATTTCCTGGCCCAGTAACTTTTGTAGCCAACATACAGCGTCTCCTTTACCATGAAGGTATTCCTTTTATCTGGGTCACATTCCAACACAACATTGACTCTGAGTAGAAGGCGCAGGCTGATCCGAGATTGATCTTGACCCTGTGACCTACTTTCAGTTGAACTTTAGACCCACTAACCTACTTTTGAATGCACTTTTGTCCTTCTTTTCTATATTTATCACATGCATGACTTATATTTAGATGTACTTTTGACCTACTTTTCTATTTTAACACAGCATGACATAGATATCCGAAAAGTGCATTTTTGCTCATTAACCTTGAAAACTGCATTTTTGTACACGCACTTCCAGTTGCAGCTTTTTGCACATGCCTTTTTGCACATGTACTTCTGGTTGCACGTCCGGTACAGGGGTTTGATCTCGGATACGGGGTCTAATCCCTGACGAGTGCAATTCTTGAAAATTTCTATTTTCGGCTGATGCATTTCTGTTGCAATGCACTTCCGGTTGGATTCCCAGTAACTGTAACTCTTAGAAATAAAGGATTTTGGGAAATTTTGGTTTTGAGTTCGAATCCTATGCAGTCCACTTTTTTATATAAATTTTATTATAATATTACCTGATTCTATTCCCAGGCAAGGGTAATTTTCGGAAATTAATGTTTTTTGGGAAATTTTGGATTTGGGTTCGATTCCTGGGCAGGAGCCGTAGTTACTAATTAATTTTTTTTTATGTTTGGGAAGTGCATTTAATTAAGCAATCACAAGTGTGGAAGGGAGGAGGAAATGCACTTACTTACATGTGCTTCTCTCTCGATGTTACCTCGTCTGCGTCCTCTTTCCGAATGATGTTTGGTGAGTGATGCACTTGATGGTCTCGACTCGAAGGTGTCGCTCTTGCTCGACCGACATTTCAGTTATAGATTTGGCTAATATGTCGCTTGAAGTCGTCATCAGCTACTAGGAGCGCTGGTGTCGGCTGGAGGCTAAGGCCAACATTCAATATACTATATGCAGATGTGATATGGTTTAGTACAGTAGAAATTGCTGTGGAGGTGAGGAGCGGCGAAGTGCCGGACCTTTTGTTGGTAGACAGATGCCCTGATCAATTGAGCCACCAGGGCGTGAGTAACAACACAGACCTAAATGATGTATATATGGAAAGATCCATCTGTATATGGACTCATATTTTCAGAAATAATTAGATTACGATGTAACATCCATCACTTATACAAAAGAAATAATATTATAAATAAAAGTTTTGTGTTTAAATTAAAATACTTTTATTTGAGTTTTAATAAGTATATCGAGCGATATGTCCATTGAACAATATTTTCAAGGAGAATTGGATTATTACATTACGAACATCGATTATTCAAAACGTGATTTATAAATTCATGCTGTGGCATTCCATACCATCCAGATGTTGGACGCCAACTGATGCATTCATCGAATGCTAGTCAACTGATGAAACATGATCGTTTAAGAGGAGGAAAATGGGAAAAGCATTTGCTTTGTGCCATTATTACCGAGTTCGATACCAGGACAGGGGTAATTTTGGAATTTTAAATATATTTTTATTTTTAAATTTTTTGGAGATTTTTGAGTTAGATTCCTGGTTAAAGTAATTACTGTATTGTATTTTTCCACAGCCGGCTTCGATTCCCGAACAGGAAACTTAATTTTTTTTTATTTAACAAAAATTTATTTTTGAGTGTATTTTCTGCTTAGGGTAATTAATGTTATGTTCTTTTTGGACTATTAGCTACGATTCCTGGACAGAACTTTCAATATTTTTTTTATTTTTAACTTGGGAAATTCTGAACAATTCCTGGTTAGGGTAATTAATGTAATGTTATTTATTTTAAATACCGGGTTCGATTCCCTGACAGAACACTTAATATTATTAATAGAAATTTCTGAATTTTGGGAAATGATTTTTTTTTTTTTTAAGTTCGATTCCGGGTAGGATAAGTTTGGAAATATTTAATATTGTGTTTATTTTGGAAATTATTTGGAAATATGTTCGATTCCTGAACTGACCATTTCCAGGAAATGCATTCACAAGTGAGGCGGGATGGAGAGAGACATGGAAATAAATTTACTTATGCAATCACGCATGTAGTCTCTTCAGAGAGAAAGCAAGCTGTTCCGTAATCACATGTGTTGACGTTTCAACAACTGCAAAGCGACTGATGTGTTGGCCCATCGACAGGTACATCACAACTGAGTCAGTGTGGAGGACGAAATTCCCTTGCGCGCACACACAGATTCACATGTGCATATACACGAACACACATACACATACATGCACATACACACGTACAGACACTCATGCACACACTTACAGACACACATGCACATGTACACACACATACACGTACACACTCATGCGCTCACACACACACACACAACTGTCACCTAACCCCCTCTCCTCTTCACCTGGTGGATCTACCAGAGATATCAGAATGTTGTAGGACGTAGAGCTGACAGGATGAGAGCTCTGACGAGTGTTGAGTGGATTGGTACCGATATCGATTCTGATATTTAAAATTTTGTTTATTTTTCTTTCCTAATATTCTATCTCTGACGACCGGTGGGCGAATTGATAGTGACTTCGATTCCCGGACAAGGCATTTTATAAAATGTTTTTTTTTTCCTAACCCTGGGACTCGGACAACCGATGTGTGGTGAATGAGACTAATTTCACATCAACACCCTATGAAAACTAGCTTTCGACTAGACGGTGACCATTGTTATATACCAAAGGATATTTGTTTCTCACCTGTGTTCGACTACCATCATTTGTTTCTCTCTTACGTTCATTCATCCAATTACATGAGTGCGACCCAATTACTCACATTCATTCGCTCCAATGTTTTCTCATTGGCTGTTTAGTCGGCAAGCCTCCAACACATGTGTTCGACTGCCATCTTGGATTGAGTTAATGTATAAAAGAACGGGAGTTAATTTAAACAATATTCACTTTAAGTTTTGAAACCGTCGACTCGGGTTTATTGGACATATCCGAAGGTGCTCAACAGTTATGCCTCACTAATTATTCAAGCATGTATGATTGTTTCTCGTAGCCATATTGGTTTTATAGACATAGGGTATGTCAAATCGTAAATCTTTATTTGATTCGATTTTAAAGTTTATTTTATTTTAAATTATAAATCATTTATTCTTTATTATATTGTTTCAAAATTTTACATAGAGTATTGCGGAAACATGCAAAAGTCTGTCAACTACATTTCCAGTATCTCTCTCACTACACGATTGTTTTGTATTCATAAGTGTGCTACTTGACATTTTTTAATGTTTCTATATATAGATGTTTAAACCAAGATGTAGCGCTCCTGGGACTAAACCCACCCTAAAGCTAGAAAAGCTGCAGTGGATACAGCTCCCAACATCGCTCCAAACTGAAAGCCGGTGGATCTGGTTGTTTAGTGTGCGCATCTTAAAAGGTTAATGTAAGCAAGTATGGCATAACCAAATTCCGTTCCCAATACCTATTGCATGCATGCATCACAATTCACAATAGAATAGCAGTAAGTGTGAAAAATAATTTTAGGTTATAATGAAATTTAAAAAAAAAAGTCACAAATAAATAATCAAACCTGAAGTTCGGGACAGCATTAATCTTTTATTATTAATAAATTACTTTTTTTAATATCACTTTCTCTTATATATAAATATGAAAATAACGATGGTATCAGTGTTAAATAAATAACATATTTCTTATTTTTATGAATAAATAAATAAAGTAATCATTTATAATTACAAATATCAGGAATTTACACGTTGAGCTTGTTCTTATTTTTGTTTTTAAAGTTATGAAATCCCATTTAATTACTATTTCTTAAATTTATACCATGGCATGTTTTAAAGTAGCTTACATTACGATATTACGATATAAAAATCTTGAGACAAGACAAAAACAACATAACATATTAAAACAGCAAAAGGTTATTATTAATAGTTTCTCGTATAAGTAGTTACTTTCTCGCATTTTTTTTTTATTTTGTAATTCTTTGGAGCTCAATGATACCAAAACATAATGTATTAAACAAGAAGTTTCGCTTTAAACTAGAAAAAAAAAAAGTAATTACTTGAAATACCCGGCCTTTCTAGAAACTCAAGGTCGCATGCACATGCTAAAGAAATAAAATAGCATGGTCTGGTGTTGCTCGAAGCTGGACGAAGCTAATCTTGGGAAAATTCCACTAGGCAACAAAGACGAACTAATTCACACTGTAGAAGTGAGGCGCCATCCAGAAGGGAAGCATCATGCCTCGGCCACAAAGGCCGGGTTAAGGAATTCAGCCACGCATCTTAATGCGGGAGCAACGTCGACCACTGTTACAGAAATTAACATAACGAAATGAATAAAGGCGTTTATAAAAATTACACAAAAGAGACGGCAAACAACAAATACAAATACTGCAACTCACCAGATGCGGCGGAGAAGATTTTTACTACTCATAATTATGGAAAAGGCGAAGCCTAAAGAACAAGATCAATTTCACGACATGGAGACGAGATGGAGAAGAAGGAAACGGGTGCGCACCGAAAAATTCACTGGTACTGGTGGTTTCAGAAAGTCCCTTTACATAAATACTAGCAATGTGTTAGTTAAAATATTATTTTCTCTAACTCGACATGATACTAAACAACTAATATAAAAGTCACATCCAATTAAGTATTCCAATCACCTATATATATATATATATATATATATATATATATTTATTTATTTATTTATTTATTTATTTATTTATTTATTTATATTTGTTTATTTATTTATATTTATATATACATTTTTATTTATTTATTTATTTTGGTGTTTGACATGTCTACTGGCAGAAAAGAAATATTACTAAACAATATCTTGCTTAATTAACATAATCCCAGCTTGACAAAAACGGTTGCCAGTAAAGTTTAAAATATTTTTAAGTAATGAATGAAAAAAATATGCTAAATTATCTAAAAACATGAGTAACTAAATCGTTGACATGGCAATTGGCAACAGCAGTAACAAAATTTAGATTTGTCAAGGTAAATAGTTAAGGAGTATCAAAACAATAAGTTACTAAAGGATTATGCAATATATGCAAAATTAGCGACCTCGCAGTATTATTGAGTGATATAAAATAGAAATTATTGAACTGCGGTAACAGCGACCGAGAAAATTTAACACAGACCCAAAGATTTTTTTTTTTTTGCCATTAAGATGCAAACAATTAGGTGCTGGAATGTAATAACCAGGGGTTTTTCCTTTCTTTTAACAAAACAAAATTATTCCCAGAAAGGGAATACAAATTATGAAACACAATTAACAAAAGCAGGTGCCATAAAAAGCGACACAAAGCGCGTATACTAAAAGCGGCCACATTCACAACTTTTTTAAGCTATTTTTATTGTTTATACCTGATTTTGTTAGTTTTTTTTCACTTTAATGGAGATGTTTAATAATCAATTTCATTAATCTGTTGCTTTATAATACGTGACCTGTTGAAAATATGTGTACGAAGTTTTGATCATGTGAACATACAACTGTCTGCTTTGTTCTGATGAAATTTGGTTTTCATAAGTAAAATATTAATATTATTAAATAATATTTATTTGAACCTCTGCATAAGGTCAATGTGCAGTCTTCGAAGAAATTATCCACTATAGATTATACAATACTCGGATACAGATAAAAATAGGACACTCTACATTCAAGTCATTATGCTAGCATTATATGGCTAGAAAACACCTTTACAACATTTGAGAAAACCAAACTAGTGTACATAAAAAGCATCAAATTTTCGCTGGCGATGAGTGCAGGCTCGTAGGAAATTACCTCCTACTCATCACATACACAGTGTACTAAGGTAATTACTACGGCATTCTACAGAAGAAACAATAACCAACATTTTTGTTGCTACCACACATCAGTGCCATGTCCGAAAATGCCTAATTAATAGCCATTAGAAGTATAAAATTTATAATTTTAAAGACAAATCTATTCAGATTTAAGGACATTGTCAGGTCAATGCAGTGCTGCTGCAGAAGATCGCAGTAGCGAGTCTTGGAACTTCTTCAGGCTAGTGGCTGGTAGATGGGCTAAGGTAGGAGGGTTTAAAAGCATTTAGTAAACTGCTGGCTCGTTATCTCTTCTCGCGATCGGATTTCAGTTTTGGAGTGAAAATTTCTCAGAATGCTTGTGGTTTCTGCAGTTGGCTGGTAGGCCAGGCAAACTGACACACTGTGTTTCGCTAGACTTGGATCTTTTGCATGAGCATGCAACATGATAAAGTAATTCAAATAATTTTTTTATAAAAACATACATAACATATTTCATTTGAAAGAGCTTAGGTAATTGTATTTGATGATTGTGAACCATAAACTTTGGGGAATGGTATTATTAGGTTTTTTTTTGCACTGAGAAAACAATTATGTTGAAGATAAGAAAATAGTTTTGTGCAGCAAAATTAATTTTCATCTATCAGAGTAACCAACTATTTTGTTCGTGAAACATGTTATTTTGTTCGTTTTTGACTGTCCCAAACACGTAAAATTTGGTTGGTGCAAATTAAGAATTTTATGTCTGTCCATAAACTCCAGTTTCGGTCATAAATTTAAGATCTAACATTACCAGGTTCCGAACCCATATTCATTGCTGTTGAATTCTGTGTCTTGACAACCACGGCCATCGTAAACTTTTTGGCAGTTCACTTATTTTTATTGTCATAGAAAGTTCAGTACATGGCATGTACGTAGATTTGCTCAAATGTCAAGTTGTGCAGATTTTCCGGTTGAAATCGTTTCATTGGGATTGTTTATGACACTGTTGAGCATCAATAGATACACTAACAAACACTGCAATAGTTCTAATAGTCAGAACAATTACAAATGAACTTTCGAGCTGTAAATTCGAAGGTCATGAAATAACTCGGTTGCGCTACACCCAACCAAATACACATCAGTACTGCATCACGCTGATTTTGTTGTCGCGAAAACTTCTATAACGATGGACACATATGATTGTTATCTAACTGTACACTTATTAATTTTAAACAAAATATTTTACTACCATGATATTTATAATTTTTATGGTAACGAAACTAATTGCTTGAATATACATGTCAAATAGTTGTGTATGTATCCATAAATGCGTTTAAAAATAATGCTGGGACAGTTAGATAATTATTATACTCAAAAAGTTATGTTTAAATGTTTTGCTTGGTTAAAGGGAATAAATTCACATCTTTGGGGAAACATCAGATTGTTCGAGAGAACAAAATATTGTTCAGTGTAAAATTGTTTTCAAGTAAATTTATTACAACCTGCTGCTAAACCTTTTTATCAGCGGATGCTTGTATAAATTCACACAGTGTGGCTTTTTTAAGAGATATAAATTTAATTTCTTTTGTCTTTCTATGTATAAAATTTTTTGTTTCAATGTGTTTATTTTTTTTGCCAGAACATTTTATTGTGTGCTGTAGTGATCAGTTAATGCCACAGTTTATTTTGATTATAAACTATACGTCTTTATTACTCCGCATGACAACACTTATGGCATTCGCATAATTAATACATACCCATCCTAAATAATATGTGATTCCCACAGTAATTATGTTTTCAAATAAACATACATACGTATCTGTAAGTATAAAGTGTTGTTTAGTAACACAATAGCTTTGCAGATAAAAAATGATGATTCAGGATTTTCTCAAAAATATTTCATTAAATATAAATTATTTTATGCAAATATATATCATATTCATTAAAATTGAGCTAAAGGACGTAAATTGTTTTCTGAACTTTTTGGCATCAAGTAAAAACTACTGAGCTGATTTTCCGAAATCGCTGTGAGTGTGGTATTTCTTAAACCGATACTTCGGTATGTATCATCCTATATGAAAAGGAAGATGAGAAGTAAAAATTTAATTTTTCATATGAAGTTTTGCTTCCCAGCACGTATTTTTATGCACATGTCTTTGATTTAATGGCTTATTGTTACATTGCTGGCAAACTGTAAATAATAATGTGAAGTTTGAAATGAGCACAGCAGTGTGAGTTAGATCACTATGTGTTTGGTTAATACCAGGTTGCTGTATATAACTTGACGTAGTAATCACAGTTATTCCGACGAGCGAAGCCATGGTTTATTTATTAATTTATATTTATTTTATTTATTTTCGTTGATTAGTTTAATTATTTCTGTTAATTTATTTTTATTGATTTATTTCCATTTTTTAATTTTTTAACTTAATTCTATTTATTTATTTACGTAATGCCAAAAACAACAAAACAAATAACTGCCAGACTTTGTTTTGAGTAAAAGCTGTATTTAATTTCAATCTACCTGATTCATCGACAAAGACAAATTCCGAGTGGGGAAAGTCGCGGGGAACAAATCTATTTTCTATCATCCAAATGCCAACATCTATAGACACCTGATTTCCGCAAAACGTTCCTGGCAGTCTTGGTGTAGATGAGCTACGTGTACACTCAAGTTTCCTTTAGTTACTGACCACGTGTCCTTGAGAGAATATTTCGCGGGAATGTGCCTTATCCAATCTGAACTTGGTTACTCTGCTTCTAAACATCTCTTGTTTGCGGGCAGGTACCCCAAGACGTGTAACCGATAAAACCGTCCAGTGGGGAATGCTGTTCAGAGCTAAAAAGTTTTGAAATACATATGGCGGAAATTCTTTTCGCAAAAATAAAGTGCCCCTGCCAATATCAACGGCATATTCATTTTCGATGCGGGCGAAGTGGTGGACAAAGACTTCGTTTTATTTTATTCTGCGCCACACTAGCCCTATGGAAATTTGTAGTTCCGAGCGTGCGAATCCGCAGTTTGACAACTGCCAATAAAATAACCATTTCCCCCCATTGTTCCGACTTGAAACGCAAAGAGAATTTTGTCAGTTTGTACAAAGGCCTCAGTACTAGTGACATTCACTTGACTGAAACTTCCGCAAATACGTGGATGTACCTATTGGTATTGTATATTGGTTGTTACCCCTTCCCTGGTCAAAACTGTCTAAGTATATTTTGCACCATTTAATTGCTTGATCATGATAGTTGGGCTATTTTTGCATACTGATATATTATGGTCTATGTTTAATAGTGTTTAATGATTCATTGTATACATTTTTATTTAAAATGTAAGCAGTGGTCTTTTACGTTTGCTGTAAACTATAGATCAGTAAACATTTGAATGCATGGGTTTGATATAGGTGTGTATATATATATATATATATATATATATATATATATATATATATATATATATATATAAAATTTATTTCTTACTTCATAGTATTTTTGCATTGTAAAAATAATTTTGCGTATTAATTCTAATACATGATGGAACTCTGACAGTTAGCACAGTTACAGGAATTCTGTGTTCGTTTCATTGTAACTTGATGTGCTGTCATAAAAAATACAAACTGTACAAGATCTCGTAGTTTGTATTACTACAGCTCCGTGTCATTAGCGAGATTCATTAATAAAAAGTAGAGGTTAATTTTAAATGAAATAGAACAATTGAATAAAATTTGGTTATTAATCTACAATACTGCGTATATGGTCAATGAACAGATGAGAATCTGAGTAAACCATCGCCAACTGTGCAAAAAGTTTTGCAGAATTTTTGAATACTTAAATGCGATATACGCATTCTGATAATACGTATACGTAAGTTATGTGATCGGAGCTCATATAATATGAGTGTATGCATGTGTGTATATTGTCTCATCTGTATGCGTTTTTTTATGGCATAGAAAGTTTTCCAGATTTTTTTCATTATGTCTATCATACAAGCAAGGAAAAATAGCGATTGCTTTACATAAACAGAAAAATTATTTATTAGAGCTCGCCATAAGATATATATATATATATATATATATATATATATATATATATATATATATATATATATATATATATATGTGTGTGTGTGTGCGTGCGTGTGTGTGTGTTTGTATGTGTGTGTTGTGTGTGTATACATACACATATAGGCTATTCACGGTTAAGTGAGTACTTTTGAAAGTCCTCTCATTAGCCTTAGACATTAACTTCCGAGTGCTGTGGAAAATACACATTCTATTTATAACCGACACTGCAATATTTATTTTAAAAGGTGGTTAAATAATTAAATATTGCTGAAAGGTAAAAGCAACTAGGGCCTTAAAAGTGGTCACTTCATCGTGAACAGACTATACGTTTATAAACACACACAATTACAGCTTTTAACATCGCTAAGCCTTTTCCTTTAGTATGAAGCTAGATTTATTTACTACAAAACATGCTCAAAGAATATGTATTCGCTATAAATAATCTAAGATTACCATTAACAAAAACATATAAACAAACATTCCAATAACAGGAAACCTGTATGTATATGTAATCCTCTCTTTGAAATAAACCTCTATTGTATTACTGAAAACCAAACAACTCCAAGAAATGTTTTTCCTTTCTATACAGAAAGCGTTGTATGGATTTGTATAGTGCATTAGTTTCATACTACTCGTTTATTGACAGCACGATTATCAGTCTCAATGGTAATACATTCAATGAATTGCAGATATTTGTGAAGAAAATGTTAGTAAATAACTCAGCATTGACAGCGTGCAATGGTGGGAAATTGTATAGGGCCATACACGTGGCAAATAGATATATATTTAGAGTTTTCCAAATAATCACAGTTAATTACAATTCATCTATAATAATGGGTATTTGGAATTACAAACTGTACTGTTCAAATGCCATCGAGTCAAATCTGGTCATGCGTACCTATACTTCATTACATTCATAACAGCGATCAGAAAAGTCTCTTAAATTATGAACGAATATTAATTAGGAATACAATAGTGTGTGGGTAAATAATACAACTGATTATTAAATATTATTTTCTTATGTGTTGCCTTCACGATTAAGAAATATTCTGGAGTAGTTATGTTAGTGTATCGTAGCTTACCAATTCATAATGTCTTTCACAGTGTTGTATGTAATTTCTTTTTCTTCACCTAAATCGTGCAAAGGCACGTTGCCTTGGGCTTAACCCATACAGAAACAAAAATTCGAATATCGAATACAACAAACCTCGAAAACAACGAAAAACGTGGTCAAACACGGCAGCAAAATCCTCAAAACACGCTAAACCATTATTCGAAAGTCCATTAAACTCGCAAAATTGTCAAACGGTACAAACACAGTGACGTCGCAACCCCGACGCCGAGATTCAAAAATCCCGAACCATCATCGACGACGGCTACAGAAGAACACTCTACATAACTGAATGATTTAGAACAATAAAAAAAATAACCAGGAATTACTTTTTTCGTCAGTCATTATATGCTAAATAACTAACTTACATTTTCAGTATGTAGTTGAAAAATTCAATTAAATCAACATTGCAGTATTCCTTAATTGTTCTTTTGTAATCGGCAACGAACACTGAGGAAGAGTCCTTATAGATCGGCCGCCGCCTTTTCTATCAGTGCCGAAGCTCCAAGTGGGTGTAGTACAGGCCCTTGTGGGGCCCTTGTCAACCCAGTGGGTGTAGTACAGGCCCTTGTGAGGCCCTTGTCCACCCAGTGGGGGTAGTACAGGCACTTGTGGGGCACTTGTCCACCCAGAGGGTGTAGTACAGGCCCTTGTGAGGCCCTTGTCCACCCAGTGGGTGTAGTACAGGCCCTTGTGGGGCCCTTGTCCACCCAGTGAGTGTAGTACAGGACCTTGTGGGGTCCTTGTACACCCAGTGGGTGTAGTACGGGCCCTTGTGGGGCTTTTGTACACCCAGTGGGTGAAGTACAGGCACTTGCGGGGCACTTGTCCACCCAGTGGGTGTAGTACAGGCCCATGTGGAGCAATTGTCAACCCAGAGGGAGTAGTACAGACCCATGTGGGGCCTTGTCCACCCAATGGGTGTAGTACAGGCCCTTGTGGGACCCTTGACCACCCAGAGGGTGAAGTACAGGCCGTAGTGAGGCCCTTGACAACCCAGTGGGTGTAGTACAGGCCCTTGTGGGACCGATGTCCAACCAGAGGGTGTAGTACAGGCCCTTGTGGGGCCCTTATCCACTCAGTGGGTGTAGTACAGGCCCTTTTGGAGCACTTGTCCACCCAGAGGGGGTAGTACAGGCCCTAATGGGGCCCTTGTCCACCCAATGGGTGTAGTACTGACCCTTGTGGGGCCCTTGTCCACCCAGTGGGTGTAGTACGGGCCCTTGTGGGGCTCTTGTACACTCAGTGGATGTAGTACAGGCCCTTGTGGCGCCCATGTCCACCCAGTGAGTGAAGTACAGGCCCTTGCGGGCCCTTGTCCACCCTGTGGGTGTAGTACAGGCCATTGTGGGGACCTTGTCCACCCAGTGAGTGTAGTACAGGCCCTTGTGGGGCTCTTGTACACCCAGTGGGTGTAGTACGGGCCCTTGTGGGTCTCTTGTACACCCAGTGGATGTAGTACAGGCCCTTGTGGGGCCCATGTCCACCCAGAGGGTGTAGTACAGTCCCTTGTGGGGCCCTTGTCCACACAGAGGGTGTAGTTCGGGCCCTTGTGGGGAACTTGTCCACCCAGAGGGTGTAGTACAGTCCCTTGTGGGGCCCTTGTCCACCAAGTTGGTGTAGTACAGGCCCTTGTGGGGCCCTTGTCCACCCAGTGGGTGTAGTACAGGCCCTTGTGGGGCCCTTGTCCACCCAGAGGGTGTAGTACATTCCCTTGTGGGGCCCTTGTCCACCCAGTGGGTGTAGTACAGGCCCTTGTGTGTCCCTTGTATACCCAGTGGGTGTAGTACGGGCCCTTGTGGGGCCCTTGTTCACCCAGAGGGTGTAGTACAGGCCCTTGTGGGGCCCTTGTCCACCCAGTGGGTGTAGTACAGGTCCTTGTGGGGCCCTTGTCCACCCATTGGGTGTAGTTCAGGCCCTTGTCTACAAAGTGGGTGTAGTTAAGGCCCTTGTGGTGCCCTTGTCAACCCAGTGGGTGTAGTACAGGCCCTTGTGGGGCCCTTGTCCACCCAGAGGGCATAGTACAAGCCCCTGTTGGGCCTTTTCCACCCAGAGGGTGTAGTACAGGCCCTCGTGGGCCTTTGTCCACCCAGTGGGTGTAGTACAGGCCCTTTGTTTGAACCTTGTCAACCCAGTGGGTGTAGTACAGGCCCTTGTGGGGCCCTTGTCCACCCAGTGGGTGTAGTACAGGCCCTTGTGGGGCCCATGTCCACCCAGAGGGTGTAGTACAGGCCCTTGTGGGGCCCTTGTCCTCCCAGAGTTAGTAGTACAGGCCCTTGTGGGGCCTTTATCCACCCAGTGGGTGTAGTACAGGCCCTTGTGGGGCCCTTGTCCACCCAGTGGGTGTAGTTAAGGCCCTTGTGGGGCCTTGTCCACCCAGTGGGTGTAGTACAGGCCCTTGTGGGCCCATGTCCACCCAGAGGGTGTAGTACAGGTCCTTGTGGGGCCCTTGTCCACCCAGTGGGTGTAGTTCAGGCCCTTGTCCACCCAGTGGCTGTAGTTCAGGCCCTTGTGGTGCCCTTGTCAACCCAGTGGGTGTAAAACAAGCCCTTGTGGGGCCCTTGTCCACCCAGAGGGCGTAGTAAAGGCCCCTGTTTGGGCCTTGTCCACCCAGAGGGTGTAGTACAGGCCCTCGTGGGCCTTTGTCCACCCAGTGGGTGTAGTACAGGCCCTTTGTTTGACCCTTTTCCCCCAGTGGGTGTAGTACAGGCCCTTGTGGGGCCCTTGTCCACCCAGTGGGTGTAATATGGGCCCTAGTGGGGCCCTTGCCCACCCAGTGGGTGTAGTACGGGCCATTGTGGGGCCCTTATCCACCCAGTGGGTGTAGTACGAGCTCTTGTGGGGCCTTTGTCTACCCAGTGGGTTTAGTACAAGCACTTGTGGGCCCTTGTCCACCCAGTGGGTGTAGTTCAGGCCCTTGTCCACCCAGTGGCTGTAGTTCAGGCCCTTGTGGTGCCCTTGTCAACCCAGTGGGTGTAAAACAGGCCCTTGTGGGGCCCTTGTCCACCCAGAGGGCGTAGTACAGGCCCCTGTTTGGGCCTTGTCCACCCAGAGGGTGTAGTACAGGCCCTCGTGGGCCTTTGTCCACCCAGTGGGTGTAGTACAGGCCCTTGTCCACCCAGTGGGTGTAGTACGGGCCCTTGTGGGGCCCATGTCCACCCAGAGGGTGTAGTACAGGTCCTTGTGGGCCCTTGTCCACCCAGTGGCTGTAGTTCAGGCCCTTGTGGTGCCCTTGTCAACCCAGTGGGTGTAGTTCGGGCCCTTGTGGGGAACTTGTCCACCCAGAGGGTGTAGTACAGTCCCTTGTGGGGCCCTTGTCCACTCACAGGGTTTGGGTAGTACAAGGCCCTTGTGGGCCCTTGTCCACCCAGAGGGCATAGTACAAGCCCCTGTTTGGGCCTTTTCCACCCAGAGGGTGTAGTACAGGCCCTCGTGCCCTTTGTCCCACCCAGTGGGTGTAGTACAGGCCCTTGTGGGGCCCTTGTCCACCCAGTGGGTGTAGTACAGGCCCCTTGTGGGGTGCCCAAGTGTCCACCCAGAGGGTGTAGTACAGGCCCTTGTGGGGCCCTTGTCCTCCCAGAGTTAGTATGACAGGCCCTTGTGGGGCCTTTATATCCACCCAGTGGGTGTAGTACAGGCCCTTGTGGGGCCCTTGTCCACCCAGTGGGTGTAGTTAAGGCCCTTGTGGGGCCTTGTCCACCCAGTGGGTGTAGTACAGGCCCTTGTGGGCCCATGTCCACCCAGAGGGTGTAGTACAGGTCCTTGTGGGCCCTTTGTCCACCCAGTGGGTGTAGTTCAGGCCCTTGTGCCACCCAGTGGGTGTAGTTCAGGCCCTTGTGTGGTGCCCTTGTCAACCCAGTGGGTGTAAAACAAGCCCTTGTGGGGCCCTTGTCCACCCAGGGGCGTAGTACAGGCCCCTGTGGGCCTTGTCCACCCAGAGGGTGTAAGTACAGGCCCTCGTGGGCCTTTGTCCACCCAGTGGGTGTAGTACAGCGCCCTTTGTTTGACCCTTTTCCCCCAGTGGGTGTAGTACAGGCCCTTGTGGGGCCCTTGTCCACCCAGTGGGTGTAATATGGCCCTAGTGGGGCCCTTGCCCACCCAGTGGGTGTAGTACGGCCCATTGTGGGGCCCTTATCCACCCAGTGGGTGTAGTACAGCTCTTGTGGGGCCTTTGTCTACCCAGTGGGTTTAGTACAAGCACTTGTGGGGCCCTTGTCCACCCAGTGGTGTAGTTCAGGCCCTTGTCCACCCAGTGGCTGTAGTTCAGGCCCTTGTGTGTGCCCTTGTCAACCCAGTGGGTGTAAAACAGGCCCTTGTGGGGCCCTTGTCCACCCAGAGGGCGTAGTACAGGCCCCTGTTTGGCCTTGTCCACCCAGAGGGTGTAGTACAGGCCCTCTGGGCCTTTGTCCACCCAGTGGGTGTAGTACAGGCCCTTGTCCACCCAGTGGGTGTAGTACGGCCCTTGTGGGGCCCATGTCCACCCAGAGGGTGTAGTACATGTCCTTGTGGGGCCCTTTTCCACCCAGTGGCTGTAGTTCAGGCCCTTGTGGTGCCCTTGTCAACCCAGTGGGTGTAAAACAGGCCCTTGTGGGGCCCTTGTCCACCCAGAGGGCGTAGTACAGGCCCCTGTTTGGGCCTTGTCCACCCAGAGGGTGTAGTACAGGCCCTTGTGGGGCCCTTGTCCACCTAGTGGGTGTAGTACAGGCCCATGTTTCGCCCTTGTCCACCCAGTGGGTGTAGTACAGGCCCTTGTGGGGCCCTTGTCCACCCATTGGGTGTAGTACAGGCCCTAGTGGGATCCTTGTCCTCCCAGAGGGAGTAGTGCAGGCCCTTGTGGGGCCCTTGTCCAGGCCCTTGTGGGACCCTTGTCCACCAAGTGGGTGTAGTACAGGCGCTTGTGGGGCCCTTGTCCACCGAAATGTTGTAGTACAGGCCCTTGTGGGGCTCTTGTCCACCCAGTGGTTGCGTCGCTCGTACTCGTTGCAGGCTATGAGGGAATTTCCCCTCCCGCATACATCATCACATACAACTGTAGTTGCGGTGCCTGCACACCTCAACTGCAACAAGTAGCTCGCTAAGTTGCCTCGGCGAGCTATAGTTCACAATGTTCACCTCCTAGCCACTCCACGCACGAATAAGGGGGTGGGGGGCGGGAGAAGGCGGAAGTGACTAACTCCCACATGGTTTTGCAAATTATTATTAAGACCGGAAATTGTAATGTAGCATGTCTTTTATGCTATCATTTATCCCTGAAGGGGTCCAGAAATAGGTGGAAAATTAATCTGCGAATTTTAATTAGCCAAAAGGAGTTAGTAATAAGAGGATTAATATTGCTTGACTCTAACCGCGATGTCTGGTTGCGTGGGACAAGAAGAGGTGGTGAAGGTAATGTGTAGTTAAAATTCGAATACTTGAGATTCTGCTGTTTATATATGATCTGTGTCTTGAAAATTAAATTAATAGTATTACAAATTAACCGCGTTAAAATTAAATAGCTGCGATACCTGGTGGCATACGGTTTGTGAAGATGTTGCGGAAGGGGGGAGCACTTGTGTGAGCAACCCACCACACTCGTTAATGGCCACTGTGCTGTCTGAGAGGATTAGGAGAGAGCAGGTAGAGAAGTACCCCCCCCCCCCTCTACATCATTAGTTCACATCCGGAGCATACCGATCCTGCAGACAAAATGGCGCTATAGCTGCTTCGACGCTGCTCTTACCTAATGGCAGATATCTGAACTACTTGCAGCTTGATGCGGACATTCGTCATTATCATTGATTGCTCCTAACTAGTACTCCACCTTAATAGGCGTTAATATAAACGCCAATTAGTGCAGTGCATTTAGGTTTTAACCCGGACAAAATTATTAACAAAACGAAACCTTTTTTAATGAGTTTGGCACCGTCCCCTCGGCATTTTCTGAAAATTTCCTAAGTTTCCCACCTCATCAAAATCCGCCATCTTGGAAAAACCCTTGCCAAAGCAGGCTTTTACTCAAAAATTTATATCTCCAGAACTAAAACTCGTAGAAAGGCCCAACTTGTGCCATTCGCTTCTATTTTTACGGTATTGCGTGAAACTAATTTTTTTTCCTCTTCCAACAAGATAAACATATTTATCAACTACTTTTTTTTGGCGAAAACATGGTTCTTCAAAACCAAAAAAAAAAATCAACTTTTTAATTTTACAGGTTTGCTGTTAGTTTTACAAGTTTTCTTCTAAAACAAAATATGTACCAGCTGTTAAAAGCGTACCAGATTCATGCATTACTTTTGTACTTACGTGAAAAACGAACGGCCAAAACATCCATTAAATATGTAGCGTTTCCGCATCAGCCCAGCTGTTACCCCATCTGCGCCACAGCTCCAGTAGCCGACTATTTGCTAGATTTTGGTAGAAGCTGCAAACTGTAAATGCAGTAATAAATAAAATAAATTATTATCTGAAGTAAGCTACGTTTAAACAATGGGATGGCTGTAACCAAATTTCATCTTCGCATTACAATAAATTAAAATAAATTTTACTAGTTATATTTCACGCAGAAATGCTATAAAAATAAACATTTTGCTCATTACAAGTTTTACAATGCCACAACAAAGTGTACACATAAAGAAGATTACCTGTTTCATGGGTAAAGTGCAGGATCATCGCTCGACTTCTGTAGATCATCGATACAATCATCTTCCTCTATCGGCGACAAGCGAATGAAGCATCCAAAGCCAGGGCAGTAGTCACACATATCAGTACACTTCAATCAGTTTCTTAGACATTCACAGCTTCGGCGGTCACTACCAGTTTTGCAGATGCACGAAGCCAAGCATAACAGCTTTTGTGGTGCAGGTTCTAACAATGTTTTTATCGGGGAGTATTGCCCAGTATCAAACATCCAACTACGAACAGTAAGCTCCATCGCCCAGTTTTTCCACTCTTGTACCTGATGGAAAACACAAAATGAAAGCTGTTTAGTAGCTTCAGATGTTGGAGGTAAGACTGACATTCTAAAGGTACCATCGATTTTTTTGCTTAACTACAGTTTTAAGGTAGAACTGGTATTATTATTATTTTCCGAAGGTTTCCCACCATAAATAACGCACATAAATGCTTCTCCAGCTTCAGCGACCTCTTGCAGGGAAGAAGACTTATCGTTGAATACAGTCACCTTATTCCTCAATTATTCGTCACGTTACAGTTTTACAAATTGCAATGATTTACCTTTGCCATGCAGAGTGGTATCGCACCCAGTAAAGGCATGTATGAACAACATGTAATCCTTCATTGAACCCAACACTTCTTGATGTTGTGTTATGTGGAACACTTTCCTGGCTCTTTTGCCTTTACTAGGTATTAACATATACGTATTTCCTTCAGAATGTGCAACAAGTAGTAAGACTAAATCAGTGTCTTCACCTACCAATATTGTTGTTTTTCTAAGCTTACCTTTTGACACTGCATTCAAAACAAGCAAGGTATCAGCATCTGACTCAGCTTGCACAACATTGACTCCTGATTTCCGTAGATGTATTGAAAGTAAAGTTATGAGTTGCGTTTTATTGCTAGCATTATATAAAAGCATATCTGGAGGCAACACCGCGAAAGAGTTTTCCACCACAAGTACTTCAGAAGAGTAGCCATGTCGAAAATATTCATTCTTTAGTTGAAGCTTTTCCATATCCGTCGAACACAACAATCACATCAGATGATATATATATATATATGCTTGTTACGTAAGAAACATATTTACTCACTATTTCTACATGTGTTTCATGGCGTTGACAAAAACATAAATGCAACAAATATCCGTCATCCATAACATATGAAGTGTTCTCTGATTCATTTGGCAAATCATAACTTGGTTTGAGGTGGTTTTCAAGAACAGGCAATAATGCGGATTTACCAGAGCTTTTCCTCATATTGAAGTTTTCAAACAGAGCTGGTGGCCAAGCAGAAAGTTCCTAGCTGAGGTTTTCTGCGAGCTCTTCGTCTGATCTCACCAAGCACATCATGCGATAGAAAAGCTGAGTTGAATTAACTTCAACAAATTGTTCTCTGACCTGGATACCTTCGGTGGCATTCGAAAGTGTTGTCACGACATATTTTCTCTTCACAGTCATGACACTGAATGTCTTTCCAACCATTGCTTTCATTGCGCTGAGTCCTGCATCTTTTGCAGCATCACAGTTTACTGCTGCTGATGCTATCAAGACATTAGTAACACAAACCAATGGAGGCGACCCTGTTCCGAATTGGTTGTGAAACTTCGACCAATCTTGCAGTCTGAGTGCGTCATTCTTATCTATTGTCTTGCATGACTCTCTGAGCTCCACATGTTGATAGGTTGTAACATAGTATACTCCGGCCACCTTTTCAAGTGCATCAACGACTTTAACAGTTGCAGGCATAGCCTTGGTCAGTTTAGACAAAGTGGGGCTTGATAAATCTCTTCCGTGTGTTAATCCTCCTGTGGACTTCATTGAATGCATTAAATATTGTTCGATTAGCATGTCAGTCCAGGTTCCAGACCAAAACTTGTCAGTTCTCTTTATTGTAAAATATGATTTCCCGACAAATTGTTCCAAATCTTCTGTAGGCAAAGATTTACATTAGCTAATCATTCGTTGTAAGTAAATATGCGCCGTTTTGGCGTAGTTCAAGTGTCCAGCAGCATGGAAATAAGGAAGCATATTTTGTACACAGAATAGGTGCAGGTTCCAGTCTCCAACACGCTCAGCTCTAACATACAAAAGTACAATTTCTACCATTTCAATGTATTGAGCCCATAGCTTAGCAGTGCGACTTGACACTGACAGCTCTTCAAGCTTTGAATCAATGAGTTGGATAACTACCTGTACATCTCTGCATTCAGTAATATGTTCAGGAAGTAGACTGCCCTCCAGTATGTCACAAAAAGTATCTTTCAGGTTGTGTATAATGTGTTGTTCTGGGCACATCTGAAATAATACACTTAATAATGCTTGTTGAGTCAGAATATGAGCTCTCAGAGCTCTGGAGTACTGCCTACCGCTAAGCATACGAACCACAGTGTTCTTTGCGTATATGGTATTCCACATTCTAGTCCGCAACCACCCGTGATTTTGCCTATTACTCCAATTGGAAGGTAAAATCCTCCAATTATAATTTCAACGCACTACAAAACACTACCAGGAGGCGCTGCCAACAGACTATCAAACACCTTGTTACAAAGTGGTTGATCGAAAGTAATAAATGGTTCATAGTTCGAATAACAACCTGAGATTTGGAATATTTTTTAAGAACTTTGTACGCGATTTTCTGTCTGTTTACATGCTTATGTGATGCTGAAATAAATATTTTAACATTATTCGTCGGTTAGGTATGTCATGGGACCTGAGGTACAAGTTCTGAAATTATATAAAATTTTAATTTTCTCTCGGACTTAGAAAAAAATAAGGTAATTTATGACAGTATTCATGCGTGCCTCATATAAAGATTTAAGCAATCATCAAATGCGAAATACAATGTAGGGCTCTACATTAATTCTGGCGATATGTAAAAATTTTTGGAGATAGTAGGTGAATCGTTTTTCTTTTGTGTATAAATACAGGCAGGCATCAAGCCCATGGATTGCTAAAGATTGATCGAAGGATTAGGATTGTGATTAGGGTTGGGAATGGGATAGGTATTAGGACTGGGTTTGGGATTGGGATTGGATTTGGTGTGGATTGCTAAAGATTGTTCCCAGAATTGGTGTATGGATTGGTATGTGGATTTGGTGTGTGGATTGGTGTGCAGGGGTGTGTATGTTTGTGTATGCATGTGTAGGTGTGCGTGTGTGCGTGTGTGTAGATTGTGAGATTGATCGACAGATTGGTGTCGGAGAAGAGCACAAACGATTATCGCCCTAGCTGATTTTGTACATTCCAAGTCTCCAGGGACCTGGCAATATTGGCATTAATTAAGCCTATACAGGTATGACGGAGTGGGTTCCATCACTTATATGGAGCGTAAAATTCTTTGTTACAATATGTTGTGTTTTTCAGCCTCGTGAGCCTTTGTACGTTCAACCCCTGTTATCTCATCTACTTGCTGTGCAGCTGAGTACAGCGGTTGGTGGCGAGGAGCTACTAGGGGTTCAGAAACCCGCCTACTTGTCATTGGCGGATTATTTTTTGATTTTAGTATGCCTGCGGGTATAAAGAGTGCTAGCAGCGTAAAGAATGCGCTGTTGATGGTCTCAGGAGTGGGGGTGTGGCGAATGAAAGGAGTTTGGTGCTTATAAATATGGGTGCTGGGGTGCGTGTCAAGGAGAACGTCGCCGTCTGGGAGCCGGGCGCGAAAGCTAGGGGTTCCACGTAGAGCCCAGGAGGCTGGGTACACGTCTGCGAGAAGGAGAGAAGATAAGTATCAAACTGCGCTGGAGTTATGCTGTGTGGGGACTTTGCCATTTTGCGAGGATACTAATGGACTTAGTCGTTTTTCGGCAATGCGTGGAACTTAGAATATTTCTGGTGAGGCAGCAAGGGAACTTAGAAATTTTTCATCCAGGTGCTTGTAGGACTCTAAAATAATTCGGCATAGAAATGGACTTCGGATTTATTTGAAAGTGTTCGTAGGGTCTTAGCCAAAATGCCCGTAGTAGTGGGACTTGGAATTTATCTGGGTGAAAAATAGACTTTGCGCGGTTGGCATCCATTGATGGACTTGGTTAATTTAACCTGCAGAAATAGTGGGATGAGTAAGTCTTTTGGAATATTTGCCCGAACTGTAATTATGGATTTTGGTTCACGCTTCGGTTACTGAGTAGGAGCTGCGTGCTGATCCTGAAGTAGCATATGGATTGTGGAACTGCTGAGTGTCAATTTGGAGTTCTTTCCGGATCTCGAGTGGGGATAGCCAGATATGGGCGGGTTTGTGGAAGTCGCCGATGTTGAGAGATCGGGACGTGTTTTGCGTCAAAGTGAGGAAGTTTTAGGTGGCCGATATACGAGAAACTGTTTGGGGACAGAATTATTTATCGTTGGGTTACTGGATTAGAAGTGCACGCGGGATTGGAGAAGAGGAAAAGACAGTATGAGATGGTGTGTGTATGGACGTTTGATTGGATAGACGAGAGCAATACCAGCACTCTTAGTGTTATGGTGGGGAGAGTACCCCTGGGCACTGCGCAATTGAATGATTTGTGTGAGATTCTCCATGCAAAGTTGTCATGCCTAAAATAAAGAAAATTTAAATGTAGGACCTTAAACACAAGGGAAGTATTTAATGATGGCGCATAAAATAATACACTTAACATGAAAACTTGCATAAAGTTTCAATAACATACTTATTTTAGATACGTGTGCAATAAAAATAATCACATCATCGAATGTTGTGTACTGATGAATAACATACAGTAAGTTGTAACACCATAGTAAGGATGTAGCGATATGTTTGCTCAGATTTTCACACGTACAAATAATAACATTTATTAAGTTTCATCCGTGACGTGCTCCGATATAGTGTAGAAACAACAAACTTCTTGAAATGCATAAATCAAGGTCATTATAAAGAGTTTAACGGAGAAGCGCTACTAAAAAATGACGGAATAGCTTTTATGTCTATCTCCCGGACCTCTTCGTGTAATAAGACGTCAAGACATCAAACTACGTTTACCATTTCGTTCCGGCATTGCTGTTTTAAGTACCACGGTCGGTTTTTACGTTTAAATTAAGCCATCTGCATTTATTTAAAGGGACTTATTTCCGAAGATTTATTTCGCAAATGATCATTTAGGGTAACAATGAACCATCTGTCACTATATTTAAAACAGTAGTGAGACAATTAAGGATCGGTTGGGGAGGGGGGGGAGGCGTCAGCATGAGCGTAAATGGGCATCTAAACTGATTTGATGCACCGCGATGCATTAATATATTTTATGCAGTCACTAATTGTTTGTTATAATGTGTTTCTGATACTTAAATACATCTTCGTTTGTGGGTTATATAATTTTCTCTATCTTCTATGCAGCGGGTAATTTACTTTTCCATCGAACCAAATTGAAATTTATTAAAGAAGCATAAATTTCTCGAAAGGAGCGTATAAGGCCGTTGTTTTGCAACTGTATATTAACCTGCTTATCTAATTAGATAACACCTGAGGATAATTTTTTTTTATTACTTTGCGTCTTTTAAAGTGTAGCGAGAGGCAGTGGAATATTTTATTTCCTATTGCAACAGCTATCACAGTAAAACTTCAGTAGGTTTTTTTAACTTTTCTGGTTAAAGCTGTAATTACGTTTGTTGTAGGGCCTAAAGTTCATGATTTCTAGTATGTGCAAATATTAAATTGTGAAACGTTCTTTGAATAAGAGTGAAGAGATTCGGGTGGCTCTTAACAGCGCGGTCTAGAGAGCCGATGAGGGTGATTGAAGTGAATATGGAGCGGCGCCGCGCAGGAGTGAGAGGGCGGTGGAAACAGGATATCCCCGAGAAAACCTACCGACCAAAGGCATCGTCCGGCACCATTCCCACATGCAAGTTATTTGAAAAATATTTGTAAACTGAAATCACTGCGTATTTTAGTTCAGTTGTACAGCTGATGGTATTTGGGCTTCTATATACGCTCTACGAGCTGGAGGACTACATTAGATGTAGCAAGTTATAGGTTGTTCACGGTAAAGTGGCCACTTTTTAAGGCCCTCCAAAAAGACATCAACCCCTAATAAATATATTTTATTGCAGTCTCAAACATTAACTTCTCAGAGTAATGAAATCTATACACTGCATTTTGTAGTAATATTGCAATATTTTCATTAAAGAGTGGCGGTAAGGTAGAAATTAATTAAAAGGAAAAATTTAGCAGGGCCTTAAAAACTGCTCACTTTACCGTGAATATCCTATACACGCATACAGACTGAAATTTGAATCCTTGGGCTTCATAAATAAGCCATCATCTTGCGCACAATCCATTTGGATCCACTCTGCTTTCTTTTTTTTACAAATTGGATAAAATTAGTTTGTAAATTAGGTGCACGGCTTGCTAGAACATGACTAGAGTGCGTTAACAAATATCGTTTGTGATTGCAGGCGGAGGTGTAGCAGGAATTCTTGGAGGGCTGTCGCAGTGGAGGCGGCCAACTTCAAAGGCGGGAGGCGGCTGTACATCACGAGGCGGGGCTCCCGGGTTCCTCGGAAGTGGAGGATGAGATCACAGGCGGCAGGTTATTCACGTGCGATCGTCACGTGACGAGGCGAGCTCCGGAGTTCATTCACGAACCGCCGCCCAAGGGCGCGTTGAGGGTCGCGAGAAGAGCCGAGGGATGAGAGAGGGATTGGTCCTGGACCGAGCGTAATTCCAACCGGCTCTGTCTGTTGTACTCCCGTACTGCACGTGGGGCGGGATCACGCTTCATCCCTCTGGATCCGCCAATCTGCTGCGGTCGACAATCTGCTCTTCCCGTCCGCCGTATCCTTCCGCCGCACTCGCGCTAAGCGCCACATTCGAAATAATATGGTTTATTCACAGTATCCTCACTTTTTCTGACGTGAATAAGTCTTTAAATTTGCGACCATAGTGAGAGGCAATCCAGAAAATCCGACGATAACAAAATCGAGGGATACAGTTTGGCATTACAGCTCCGAATCTATCGTCTACATTCAAAATTCAATTACACCACTCGATTTCTAAAGGATCAAAGAATATTTTACGTTGAGTGATGACTGCGAAATATCTCCGGGTTGGGGGGGGGGGCAATTTTGAGTTTGTTTCGCCACGTCTCATAATTTCCGCGTACTAGCCTATAACTTTTGACTAGGAGAAGCTACGACGCTCGTTTGAGTTTCAATCGACAGCTCTTGTCAATATCAATCGATTGCGTGTAAAAAATCATTTAAGTGGCTTGGTTAAGGTGAAATTGTATGAGTTTAATGTAAAAAATTAAGAAAACTTAACACGATGTCGGCCTATACTCGTCAAAAAGCCAAGTCGGAATACATAAATCGTTTACGGTTGTAAAGAGCATCTCAAAAGCAATCCAGTGATACCCATAAAATCACATATGATCGAGTGAAGCGGTGCCGGGAACGTAAAATAAACATCAAGGTGTCCGAGCGCATCAACGTAGACGTATTCACGCAAAACAAACGGCCGTGTCCCCAACACAGCCAAACCCCATTTTCTTAATCAACCCTTTTTAATAATCACTCCACGTATGACGTGATTGGTTGTTTCTTAAGTATATCATGTATCACAAAAGTTTTATACTTAAGGTGGACTCACAACCATCCGTTTCATCCGTCAGTCGCCCGTCTGTCCAGCGGTCACGTGCTCTTCAACCAATCGCAGGGGAATTTTCTCTTCCTATCCGTCAATCTGTCAAATATATCTCAAACTTTAAATGTTGATCGACAGATGGATGGCCCACCGCCTTGTTATATCGTTCCTTGATCACGGCTGTCGGAAAACAGTCATTTGTTTATTTGTCTGAACATTTTTCTTTTTAAATACACAAGGCAGTGAAGTTGTTTACTTTTCTACGTTTCGCCTTTCAATTAAACTGAAGATGACTTGAAGGTTGTCAGAGGAAATGCTGTTAAATTACGTTAGAGAAAGAGAATATATTTATTACATTCATTAAAAACAGTTTTCTCTGCGCGAGAAAGTTCGTGCTGTTGGTTGGTAACACTGAACATTTTCTGGCCAGACGGATTGTTGTGAGTCGTTTTCAAATAACGGACGAAAAAATCTGACGGACGTATGACTGACGAACGGCCGACTGACGGGTGCGACGGTGGATTGTGAGGCCAAGCTTTATTTTAACATAAAAGTCACTTATTTTCGGTTGCATTTTACTTTTAATGATATTGTATCTATAAATCATGTTTAATTTATAAATGATACTAATTAAGCCGAGAGAAAATAGGTGTGTTTGTAATACGTAGCAAGAAATGCACTCTAAATCTGAATCAGTGAGAATTTCACTGTTACAATCAGTCAAACGTATCTGACTGATACAACAGTCACTTCAGTGGAATTAACTGATGAACCAGTGAAAAAATTCCATATTTATTTCACTGATTGATTCGATGAAATTTCCCACTGATTCGTCAGTCATTTTTCCCACTGTTTTCTCAGTGGTTTATTTTTTGACTGATGAACCAGTGAAACATCTGGGCAACTTGCTCCGTCTCTAATTATTTTTGACTGATGTATCAGTGAAACTGCGTGTAAAAATGTCCGTCGAACATAGTTTAAAAACAGCTGTTAAACAACGTGTATCAAATGAAATAACGACGAATTAACGAATAAACAAATACAAATACTTTCTAAAATGTGTTTCGTCTTTCAAAACTCCATTTTACGAGGTAATGTGAACACACAGCATTTCATTCCGTTTTTGCGTATTTCATTTCGTTTCCACGTAATCGTCACAGATCTCCGTTTGAAGGTTTAAACTGCATTTAATGTGGTGAAGAGCCTTCACTCATCTATACTATTCCCTGTAACAATCCTAACGGTAACAATAAAACCAAAAACGAAAAGTAATAGCATACAACTTCAAACTACGTGATTTCACAACGATAATATGACATATATTTTCCTTTCACCACTCAGATTTGGCGTGTTAGTTTAGATGGCGAGGCAACAGCCTGTAGTCGATGGGTGATTGAGTTCAATCACAGCCACTTATAGTTTTTTTTTTTTTAATTACGATAAATTTCACAGTATGAATAGTAAACTATCGTAATTATTTGCCTACATTCATTAAAAGCAATATTTGATTCGCCACTGCAGTCGGCCGTCACTTACTCAATCAGTGAAATAGTTTCACATCACTAATTCAATCAGCGTAATTTTTTCACTGAAACAATTAGCCCTTTTCTACTGCTTCTAAATGGAGCCATTTTCACTGATTAAAGTAGTTGAATTTCACTGCGAATCAGTGAGTTCCCACTGCTTCGAATTTAAGAGTGTAGATCACATGAAAAATATCATTAAACTAAGTGCGCACAAATGCAATAAATGCATTGTCACTTTGTTGTAATTTTCTAGGCTTTGTTAGGTGCTAGCTCTAAGCGAAGGAATAGCCAGAAAGTAGAACTTTATCAGGGCTTCAGAAAAGTTGGAAGTAACCACGAATAGGCTGCCTCTAAAAACTGCACCAAATCAGCTAATGTGACTACAGATCTGCTGAAACTGCTGCACAGGAATCAGTGAAATTCTTCTAATTATTTCATTTGCTGGTATTCAGTAATTAAACAGAGATTTCTCCTGATTTCTAGTGAATTGCACTGGCCTGGCACTAAGGCCTCAGTGCAGTACACTGATTCACTAGTAGTTCATTAACTAAAGTTTCACTAAGAAAAAAGCCACTGATTAAAATTACTGGTCCAGAATCAGAGTGAAATTTACGTCCAACAATAATACACTCTACACACGAGAATTAATGTAAAATTGTGCTGAATCATAGAACACAAACAAAACAACTTTTAAAAGCGCATTTCCCTTAAAATTTCAGGCTACGCATAGTACTCCGTCAAACATACAGGCACTATGTTTTATAATTATTAGAGGCAGTGATATTTCGCGAAAAGTTTTCGAGGCATGGTACAGTTCGCAGCACTGTGGGGTCGTCCAGCTTTTGTGATTAGTTGATGCATGTTCTGGTCCGTGTTAACTGTTTGCGCACGAATCACGAAGGCAATGTGTCAGAATTACGGAATACTGAGTGGCTCGGTCAAGTGCGGAAACGACGCAAGCGACCAATGGAGGTGTGACAACAACCGAGGTGTATATATTGTGTTTGAAGTCTACTTGAATGCTCCGATTTATTCGCGAAAAATCAGTGACTCTAATAATTATTATGATAGTCGAAATAAAACAAATAGCCGCGAATGCATTTGTGATGAACATTTTATTCGTATGAAGACGTAATCAGTCATATAAATGCGTTGGTCTTCAGCAATTGTAGAGAACGCGCCTCATTCACATGTAGATTTGCAGCTAGCATTGATATGTAAGATATTTTCCATAGTTGGCCGTGTTGCCAAAGTTTAAAATCTTTCATGCTATACTTTACAGCGTGATAAAATCACAACACAATAACTACTATACGCTGTTCGCTGTAAACTGAGTACTTTTGAAAGGCCTACTTAAGATCTACTAGGATGCACAATGTGTATTCTTCCACCGTATAGATTGGCTCAAAAACATTCGCCTTTCCATAGATTTCATGTTTACGTATATATATTTGGCATAAAAAATCATTGTCTGGTAGGCACATTATCACTACATTATTTACTGCTGTGAAATAGATACAAAACATCCGTACACATAATTTCACTCCAAACAAGTATTCGTCTGCAATACACAGAGACATTTCTAGGGATCGTCTATTTAAAACTTAAAAGCTAATGGCCTTTCTCTGTTCTTAATGGATTCCTGTAACTGTCGTTAAGATCGTGGGATTTATTTTTCTTAGTTTTCCGTTGTTTCTGCTGGTGTATTATTCCATTCTTCTACTAATGCCTTCTTGAGATTACTTTTCTTCGAGATGACATACATTCTTATTCTTTCTCCTAGAATATGCCACAAATTCTCAATGGTCTTTACTCCCAGCGATCGTGTAGACGTTGCCTCCCAGTGTGGTGTGTTGTATAGCAACCACAGTTTTATATTTAGGGCTTTACGTTCAGGATCGTTACCTGGGTGAAGATATAGTTCCCGGTAAGGCACATATCGATGACACGCTTGGGGACGGTGAGACTTCAGGATGTTAATGTAGAGTTTGTGGTCCATGGTGCCATCGATGAAACACAGCTCGCCTGAACCACAAGCACTCATACACCTCGGAACAAATATGGAACCAAGCCATATTTCGTTGTATCTGTGAGAAATTTTGAGTCTAGTTCGCAATTTCTTTTCCACCAAACTCTTACTCGCCATCCGACTTGAAAAGGTTGAATTTGATTTCATCTTTAAGTACAATCTTCCTCCAGTATCCATAGCTAACGTTTTCCTGTTCCCTAACAGGGGAAAGTCACTTTTGCCGGTTCATCTCGGTGATATATAAGTTATTCTTTTGGCTATTTGGCCATTACATCCCATTTCAAGAAGCACATTTCGTATTATTTGTGCTTTGGCATGTTTTCCGAATTCCCGTTCAACATCAGCTGTATTCTTCGGAGCACTTAGTTTCGGGTGTACTTTAACACACCTCACTATGTTATGTTGTTGTCTTTGCGTTAGACTAGACAGGTGGCCATTTTTTTCGTTGTGATACGTTCTAGTTTCATGAAACCTGTAGATGATGTTCTTAACTGTACTGATGGCTGTGTTAATAATTCCTGCTATATCTTTGAATCATTTTTGCTTCTGGAATTTCCTTATTTAAATTTTCCTTTATTTTTTCGCCGTTTCCCTAGTATTTAGTCCCATTTGACGTCAAGAATGCCACAAAATGTTTCACTGATGAAAACAAGCTGGCTTCTTCCCTCGCACATCACATAAAAAACATCTGCTGAGAGTGAGTCACGGCACTATGTTGCCAAGACGAATACTTTTTTGACGTCAAAATCGACATGCCTTATAAAGTTTGTGCTCTGATTTTAAACAACAAAAATGTTAATATTATTTTAGAGCACAAACTTCTAAAACAGCCTTTGAACAACCCATATTGACAGTAGGTTCTTTGTTTTGCATATAGTATGTACTACAATAATGTAGTGTGACTAGTCAGACAAATACTTTTTTGAGCCACTGTATTTTAAATTAACATTGCTATGCGCCCCAACACTTTATTCAGACGTTGGTCAAGTGAAACTACGATACTATTGTAAAATCAATATTTTAGAAATTGGCTAATATTTACACTTATAAACAGTAGCTATATTAAAAACACAGAGAGCGAAATCAATTTTTACAAAATTTACTGTGCCTGTTTAAGATATGTACAGGCAATATTTGATGATACTGTTTTCACTAATTGCATACGATTTCCCCTTGTGTCATTTAAAGAAGAGCTTTTAATGCAAAAAGTAGTGTACTATAAGTGATCAAGTAGTTTACACCAAATGCTATAATTATAATAAGGTGTTCACGGTTAATTGATTACATTTCAAATTAACCTTTGAAAACAGTGCGTGATGGTTCAAGTCCAATCCCCGGCATGACTCAAATATTCCTGAACACCGCATGTGGTACGGAACCCGCTTTAGTAGTAGGGTCCATTTCTTCAGCCTTCCTATTCGTAACCATTAGAATTATACCTCAAACTTTGATTCTGATTAACAATGAACAACTGCGGTTTTCAGTTGAAATCCATTTATTTATTAAAAGTTGGCAATTGAATCTAGAAAATCTATAGTCACTGACCGAAGCCACTGCTTTATATCTATAATGAATTACAGACTACAAATATGATAGCGTTAAGAGACCACATGATAAGATTTGTTGCTACTAATAGGCCTACTTCCGAGTTAGAGTTCGTGGGAGAGTCATTACATTAAATACATGTACTGAAGTTTTCAGGTTATTGTAAGCTAATACAGGAAAGCAAGAAATGGCAATCCTTTATCATGGTCCCTGTCAACTTTATGGGTTAATAATATGCAAGAGAAAGTATGCCTTAAACATGCTATATTACGCCGTACTGTGTAATACACAAATACAGCGTTAAGAATTGTTTCGATGGGAAGGCGTCAGCCTAGCAATTTACTCGCTCAGAAACTTGACAGATATTGCTCTCTACGTTGGCTTTTTAAAAAAAATCTGCCTTGCAGTAATCGACCGACTTCAATTTACGTGATGTTTCACGCCCTCGTAACTGTCTCCAGCAACAAAACTTCTAGGATGTATTGCAAACAGGCACTGTTGAGGAATACAATTTTACATACTTTTGTTTCTCTTACCCATTCATTTAGCGCAACTGCTTTCACAGCAATAAAATATCGAAAATTTACGGCCTATGAAAAAACTTGGCAGAATTGCATTACTGTAGCAAAACATTAGCTCGCAAAATGAGCATTTCCTTTTCCTTGCGCTGCCCTTTTGTTTTGTGTTGTCTTCCAAAGCCCATAAACTTCAGTTGACGTATGGCTCGTACGCTCGTTAACTAGCCGAACAGGGCAAGGATGGCAGTTTTTTTTTTTTTTTTGCCTAGTGGTCCTTTTTCTCCTGTGGACTCCAGGGTTATCAGATGGCTACACTTATTGCCTTAGTTTAAATTAACGCCCGTGTCTCGGGCCCAACCCCAAACAAACCGTTTCCAGGGCCGTAAATGGACATGGTAACCGCAGTAAAAGGCGGGACGGTCCTTCCAGCAGGAATATTACCAAACAAGAGCAGTTCTGTACAGTCCGTTCAGCTAGAGCAGTGACTTTCCTGTTAAGCGATGCAACCTTTGTTTTCAGTTTCACGTACGAGAACAAATACTCATAAAAGTGTTTGGCATAACAGATGCAAAGTAGAGCTAGAAGCAACTCCGTCGAGCCTAGCAGACAACCGGAGGGGTGATTTGAGAGTATTTCTTGCCAATGGAAGAGTCGCATTTTGTTTGGTTGCCACTGTGCGATTTATTGGGATTAAATTTGCCCTTATAATTAATACCAAGAAATTATTGAAGGAAAGGATTTTCTGAATGCGAAAAACATGGTACATTGTTCACTTATTATTCCGATAATTTTTTTGTTCTATAGGACAATTAAATGAATACGAACTATTCACTATGCAGACTAACTGCTAACATTTTTAGGGTGCCATGTTGAAATATGTCACCTAAAATTTAAAATCTAATGCTATAATATGCCATTTCTTTAAGAATTTAGCTCACACAGTAGTTACTTCAACATACCAACACTGAGATAAATAATTTTAGTGGTTATATATACTCTGTATTATATTTCTACAAAATTAGTATAACCATTGGAATGATTTAACACAGTGTTCGCATGATGAAGTAACTACAGTGTAAGTTAAAATCTTTAAAGTAATGGCTTCAATCGTAGTAATTTTGATAGGTAATGGCATAAAAATATAACTGTAACAGTCTTAGGTTATCTCAACAGGTTATGATAAAATCTGGTAGAAAAGTCCTTCTGCCTTTTTTTTTCAATACGCAGAAGTCGTTCATAACCTTTTTATCTTAATCTTCGAAATAATCAGAATTCCTCGTTTACTGTATATGCTTAAAAGAGGGGCGGCGGTAGCTGAGCGGTTAGCCTGCGCGCCTCCCACCTAGACGAACCGGGTTCAATCCCCGGCCGGACCACTTCCGGATTCTCGCATGTGGGAATCGTGCCGGACGATGCTGCTGGTCGGCGGGTTTTCTCGGTGTTCTCCTGCATCCCCCGCCCATGCATTCCGGCGCTGCTCTATTATTATCTCGCATCGTCTCATCCATCTCGCGAAAGGCAATGGAAAACCACCACAGTTTCATCCTGCCTAGTTGCCTCGGTAGCGATGCGGTCCCCATTCCCACGTTGTGATCTTGGTTCCGACCAACCTTCGGTTTGCTAACCTCCACACACACACACACACATGCTTAAAGAAAAGTAGGCTCGTTATGTTGGTAACATTTTTATTATGTCAGGATCTCGCTATTATCAGCTACCTTCCATTCTGGGATCCATCCGCGTTACGAAGATTTTTGCAACTAGCTGCAAAATATCGAGAGCGCTTATTCTTTCCGCCGAAGGAAGGCTAACTTTTGTTTGCGATGCAGGAACCTTTCCTTTGGGGTAGTTGAGTGGAGGTTAGTCTCTCAAAGACATCAGATATCACCAGTCTTCGAAGAAATATTCTTCGGCCGTTTTGGCAACGGATCCTACGATAAGAAATAAAAACGATGGCGACAAAATCAATCCGTATTCCCCTACTCCTTTCGCAAACAACCAAACCGTGATGAAAATAAATAAATTAACTGCTACAACGGTAGTGTACGCGAGTGTTGTGCGTTACCTGAAAATGTTTTTGTGAAACCGAATAGTAAGAAGATTTTAAAGAGTTAATAATTATACGTCAGAAATATTTGCCGCTACTTATTGCATATATCTGGAAAAAAAAAATAGTTCTCACTTAAGGAATGTATTTCTAATTAGCCTGCAGTCTATTCGCGGATTATTCATACTTTTTAATCAAACATTAAAAAAATCCCCTTGTGCATGACGTACTTGGTTTTTTCCTAGATATGCCGTGTATCACAAGCGTTTTATAATTGTTTTAATTTGAAGATATCCTATTTTTATTCAATTAAATGTTATTTACATTTTATCAATTAATTATAATATTTTATTTATAATTAATATGATCAAGAACATGGATAGAGTAGGTTTGTTGGTACTATTCACGATAAAGTGAGCACTTTTGAAAGTCCTCTCGTTTGGAATAATAGTCATTAAATGTATTTTATTTTAGCCTTAGACGTTAACTTAAGAGTCCGGTGGAATACTCACACTGTGTTTATTACTAACAGGGCAGTATTTATTTGAAAAGTTGGTTAAAGGATAAGAAATGGCTGAAAGAAAAATATATCTGGGGCCTCAAAAGTGCTCACTTTATCGCGAACAGCCTATAATTCCTAGTAAGAAATAGTTTTTTATGCAAAATATTGTTACAGTGAGTGCGCACGAATTCAGTCCATTGTCACTTCGGAGTAGTTTTCTATATTCGGCTGTACTGAGGGGTCCTACACTCAGCATTCTACAATCTCTTACCAGAGCGACATCGATTGGAGTACCCCACACTGGTGTCGGCCTCGAAGCTACGTTTTGGCGACAAGTATCTTCGACATGCCCACCATGCACAGCTATGAAGCCGCACCCAAGCGACCAGGGGAGCTAATGCACGAGCTATGGCAAGACATTGTTCGGCTCTTCCAACTACCTTTGGCGGGGTGTCCCGAAGAGGCGCGCGGCATCAACGCGGTCGGCTTTTCCATCGATGCTATCGCCGACACAGAGGTATGGCGAGCGGTACGTCTGGCTACACCTCACAACCTGCAGGACGCCTTGGCCCGAGCATGGAGGTGGAGTCAGCCAAAAAGGGGCCCGCACCCCGACGTCCAATACGCGCAGTGACGCTGAACGAATACGACTAAGACACTGAAGGAGTTGCAGTTGGATTTTGAGGGACATCGCTTCCAGGGTCTGTGCTGCAGAGCTTCACCGCCCCCACACTCAAACGGCGGGAGTGTTGGTCATGTGGGCAGCCAGGGCACTTGAGAGCCTACTGCTTACAACAGCAGCAACGGCAGCAGAAGCATCAGCGGGAAAAGGGGCAGCGAGGCGTAGAACAAATTACTTAGATGAGTACATGAAAGCAACTGCGTGGAGAAATTTGTGAGCGTCGTGCACATGCCCAACGACTGAGAAACTGAATCGATGAGCTGATGCTGCAAGTTGCAGGCCTCACAAAGCAGTTGGAAGATGCACACGATAACTTGCGAGTACTGTCGAGATGCGCTGTGCTAATGTGCCACACAGCAACGGAAGAAGCCCATGGCATGGAGCGAATGACACGACGGTCCGCCTCAGTAGTGGCTCTGAGGATAGTAGTCCCATGTAGGAAGAGCAACCGGGGGGGGGGGGTCTAATAACGAGTTACGTGAGCTCGAGCATGGGAATAAGGCGGTTAACGGGAGCTACCAGTACTTCAGGGTACGTCAGACGAGGATCCAGCCACAACCTGCAGCATCCACCGAAAGTGTCAGCCCTTTTCAGATTGGTAGACGAGGTCTAAAGGAAAATTCAAAGGGAAATTCTCTAGTTGCTTCGTATTTTCAAACTGGTTATGAACGGATTAGTCCTTATGTAAGGCACAAACGGCCATATAGTGGCAGGATGGGGACTCGGCATGAGAGGAGAATGTTGGGCGAGGTATTTCAAGAAGGACATATATTGTGGCTGTACAACCCACAAATACGAAAAGGGTACTCGAGTCTACAGAAATTTTATGAAGGCCCCTACAGAATTCTGAAGGAGTTCAGTGATGTGGTCTTTCGGATTTGTTGTCAAGTTTCTCAGGCGGAGCCGAAGGTTGCCCACATCGACCGACTGGCACTCCTGACGTCGCAGAGTCTGTTCGGGATGAACAGACTTGAGGAAGGGGCAGTGTTACACGCTCGCTGCTTCGTCACACGCGAGCGAGTAGAAGTGAAGGACAGAGTAGTTAGATTATTTATGGACGTGCGCATTACCAGTTGCAACCGGAGACGCAGCTGCTTTTCTCAAATAAATGTTTACAGCGTGTGCCTGCAATGCCTATCAGGGAGTGTACCGCTCCCGGCCTTGGGTATCGGGTGTCTTTGAGACGTCTGAAGAATGATCTGGATTACTGGCCTCGTTTCTATCAGCATGATTTGGGTGCGGCAAACTTTCCAGGTCAAGGCCAGCAGAGTATAAATAGTGTGATGAGCCTCCGGGCTGGGAGTGGTTGACTGGATGAGTTTCAGCGATGGACGACTAGCGAGATGAGAAACGTGCAGCGAGAGAAGAAACCAGCGGGAGGAAAAATCTGCGACTGCGAACATCCGAGCAGTGAAGAGTGCAACTACAGGCTGGACTATTGGACTGGATGCGTGAGCGAAAGACATTACAAATGATGGCAACAGATAGACTGAACGTGTTTTAATGACGAGTATGAGTTTATTTACAATAAACAAACAGAGACATAAAGAAGGGAGTTAATTAGAGTTGAAATAGAAATAAAATACTGTGCTCATTATCAAATAAACAGAGTAATAGTGGAGTAAGATCATTTAATGCAGTAATTAATAGCTGTGTGAATAAATTAAAAGTCAAAATTAGCTCTTTTATATTTATTAAGACGTCAATCACTCACGAACTCAGATACGCCACCCAGACTTTCATGTAACAATATAAAAATATAAGATACACGTATAGACAAATAGATATATAGATACAAAACTACAAAATTAATTTAGATTTTATACATAATTATGATGTATATTTCTGTATTTTATTTAAATGTTTATATATAAATATATATATACATATTTAATGATATCTGCATGTTACCTTCTAGGGCGAACAAGTATGTGGGTTTTCTCAGTTACCTACTAAAGCCAATTTTCGACGTGGATAACTGCTACCTCGACGCACTTGTATTTTATGCCTAACACTGCATCCAAGTGTTGCAATAAATATTTTGTATTTATTTCCTTAAGCATCACTGCTATGCATTTAACATGCTTTTATGAACGAACTAAGAAGAGCTCTGTTGCACATAATCGCATTACTGACTACGAAACTGACGAGACCCGAGAAGTAGAGATTACCTAGCATTTGCTGTAGTGTAATATTGTCGCGAGCCATACACCGTAGCATGTTTCGTAGAGTTTTCCGGAGTCCGTAACACAACCTAGCATTCGAACTACGGCCTATGCTCTAAAACATCTTCAACACTATAAGCAGAAGAACTTGCTGTTACGCTGTACACTATGTTATAATAACCAGTTACTTGCTGCTAACATATAGCATTACTTTTTTTGCACTGTAAAAAATAATGGGAAAACTACCTGACAAGTGTAAGGTACTATTCGCAAACTTGTAGGAGAAACATAGTTTTCCTTACAGGTAAAGTAAAATTACCGCATGCTATGGCGTTAAATTCACGTGCATGGCAGTGAAAAATCTCATAAATTGATGGGAAAATTATCTTACGACGTGTATCTCTTCAGCATTCTCAACAGCTAAGTGGGCGGACGGGCGAAAGAAACGATCCTTTAATACGCTAATATTCACTGACATTGTCACGCTGTCGTTTTGGTGTAGTGGATAGCGCGTCTACCTATCGTGATAGAGGACCGTGGTTTGGCGCCCACCTGCCAGCAAGTTTCGAGGATTTTAGTGTTGAGGTTTCGATTACTATTCGTCAGAGGATATAGGTACTAAATAATTAACAGAACTAATTCTCCGGGATATTTTTTTTATACAATATAGCTAATTTTCTCTTACTTGTATGGGATTTTTTTCCCCCTTTTTTGTAACATACATTTCCCGTACGATTAAGGAATAGTACTTTACTTGGTATGTAAATTTACTCTATATTTAAGAGGTAATTTTACCTTACATGTAGAGGGAATTAACTTCTCTTACATGTAAGGGCATTTTATCTCTATTTTTTTACAGCGTGACTAAGATGATGACGTTGAAACTCCAGGACAACACGATGTTACTACACACTCCAACATACTGAACAGAACTATGGAACTGGGATAAAGGCAAGTAAGTGTCATTGTTGCTCGCAGCGGGTTAAGTCATCCATACTGATATCCGCCAACCCGAGACTTGACGTGAGCATTTCTTTGAAGTTTCGTCATGAGGCCCTCTTCTAAAGGGGACGGTTCGTATATTAACTCTCAAAGCGGGCTTGAAATATATTTTCTTTTCTTTTTTTTTTTTTTTTTTCTTTTTTTTTTGTCGTAATTTGTTAGACACAGTGCACGTGAGCCACAATTCTCTACTTCAGGGCTCCGCCATGAATTACCTGCTGAGGAATATTTAATCGTATAAAAGGTATTTTCTGAACTTTACACACGACTAAGTTTTAACTTCGTGATGAATGTCGTAACGTTGTTCCTTAAGGACTGCAGCACAATGGAGTTCATACAGTAAATGTAAAATAATAATAATAATAATAATTGGCAGTTAGAACACGTAATTTTCTTTTCAATTTTTTTTTTTTTGTGAGTTATATGAAGACTTCTTTTTTTGCAGTAGAGGAAAACAGCTTCAATAAAATTCATATTTTGTGTTTGTTAACCTAAGTGACACAAATAAAATTTCAAATTTGATGCTGGACAGCCGACTTAAAGAGATATAGCCTCGAAATTGAAGGACATTTACGCTTGGGAAATAATGAAGTGCATTTATATTTTCAAGTATTAATAATAAGGTGTGAGTTTGATATAAAGATTAATGGACTATATGCATTTTTTTAATTGGCAAGAGCTTAATTTCATAAGAATAATGGCAATTAAATCCCCTCCTTTTATTCATCGCAGCCTCTAAATTCGCGTGCGCACATCTCCGTCACTATGCTTCGAGAAGAAATAAAATTAACCTTTATCGCCCCTATTTCGATAAACAAGAAACACAGCCGACATTCGCAGGACTGAGCAATACAATAATACAAAGCAACGTAAGTTTCTTTTTCCGTCCATTCATCCCACTTTTAAATTTTTTAATACGCTCATTTGCGAAAAAAAATCGATCAACGTGAAGGCGACATCGCAGGAACACGTACATGGTTACAGGCACAGGACATGGTAGTATGTATACAGAAAACATCGTAGTATTGTATCACACCAAGCATGTATTGCAGGGGACCAACACTTGCCCAATGCATGACATACTTTATTAAGCACCTCTGAACAGCTCTTCGCAAGATGAATACAAACATGTGTCAGTCACACGTACTAGGAATGTATACATTAAACCACATCGTCCCATTTAACTTACCGCAGTTGACCCCCATATTTCCGTCACCCCTCGGCGTACAACACACCTACTTAGTAACGTAACATTATGGCCCCTTTCCCCCAAACAGCGTTTGTCTGAAACACTTTCCTCTGTCGTTACAAGTGGTCGATTCATTAAGGTGGCCTGTTTTAAATGCCTCGCTCGTTATAGGTCGGCCGCGCTCCTCTTTGCCCTAATTTCGCCCGCCTTGGACGGCCCGCTCAGCCGCTCGGAATTATGCCGATTTGGTCCTTATCACTTGGCCATAACGTTGTAGGCAAACAGACGTCGGATGTCGCTGGACGAAGTTGCCATCTAAACTGATCCCAAACGTTCTCGATGGATTAGAGGTCTAGGGACCTTGCTGACCAAGGAACCATGTTGGCATCACGAAGGCAGGTCAGAGGTACCCGTGCTGTGTCAGACCGGTCGCTGTCCTGCTGGAAAATGGGTTTGTCAAGCTGCACCAGGAAGCAGAGTGCACATGGTCGTAGAATTTCCTGGACGTATCTCCGCAGCGTGAGGGTTTCTTCAATCACCACTAGTGAGGTGCGGGAATCGTCGGAAATTGCACCGCACGCCATGACACCTCTCGTTGGGGCGGTTTATCGTTCTGCATTGAGGTGTGGATGACTTAACTGTCCGGGGCGTCTCCAGACTCGAATTCGGCGGTCGTATGTTACCAGACAGAAAAGTGATTAGTCGCTTAAGCCGTCCCTACACGATACCCAGTTTTCATGCCAATATTCTGCTAGCGTTTCTGCTCTCGCGTGTAGATTACAATCCAGCCCCCTCCGGAGAGGTCTAGCTCCGGGTATAACAGTTTTGGCACCCTTGGGCATGCCCGAAACGGTAAAAGAACGTGTTCTAAATTTACGCTATGCCCATGGAGCTGCGACAGACAAGATGGCGGACATCTTCGTAACAACCTCAAGCCGTATATGTCCGTTTACGAAAAAAATACGTGTTCTGTAAATCGTATTTATGTACAAAATGAAACTTACGCGTAAGTAACGGGGAACATTTTAATTTACTCCCACTGTCACAATAAAATAATAAACACAACTTTAAAAAATACGTGATAACTATGAATTTTTGTATATATGACCTTTTACACGGCCTCTGTGAAATTTGTGTTTGAAGCTTACTGGGTTGGTGCGCGTGCATAATTATAAGTTTTAGAGTTCAAACCTCCGTCATGTAGAGAATTATTTATGTTATTTTATGTGAAACATTATTGCTGTTTATAATTTATGTTATTGTTAGAAAACATTTATTTCTTGCCTATCTTTGTCTAAAAAATAATACTCATAGTGCAATCAGCTGCCTGTGGTTGTTTGCTAAGCAAATCGATTGGTTTCCAAAATAGATAATTTGAGCTGTGTAGCATGAGTGATGTTAACAGACACACATAAAAGCCTTATTTTTAGCATTGTGATATTTTGCCTTCGTTTGGTCTTCCAAGAGTAAAAGATTGTTTAATTACGGAAAGCACAAGATTTATTTTTACGCTTGTTAAAAATATAGCCTAAATTAAAATAATTTAATGTCCGTTGTACATAAATGTGAATACAGTAGGCCTATCTTGTTTTTATAGTAAGCAGTTCCATTACTGACATAATTTGTCATACATTAAGTACTCGTACTAATAAACTTAAATAAATACAGTCTTCAGGATAAAAATACAATCTTCGTACTTTTTGGATGTACCACAAACTACCAACATATAGTATTTGATTGCATTTGTAACCCTGCCATTTGCGATTTTTTGTATGCCATTTACACTTTTCTGTTAGCACTTTAGTTATTTTGTGGGGTTTTAACTGATGCATTCTTTCTTCTCTTCTGCTATAGAAACTTGTATGCCTTCTGTTGTGCCTATGGTCGCCAATCCGCAAGCTGTCATGTTACCAGTGCCCGGCAGAAGATCATACGTGTTCGGCGATGATCAGGTCCTAACGGTATACGTTATAAGGGACGTCGTGACGACAGATCCCGCTCTGCTAGCAACCTGGATATGGTACTGGAGGACACAGACGTATCCTAAGCAGCCGTGACTTGTCCCTGGAAGCTGCGAAGAGACGCTGGGGTGGAGTGCTTACAGTCCGTTGCAGCATGAAACGATCCTCCATGCTGGTGGTCCACCGGGGGGTCGACCCGAGCCTTCTCGGCGGGTGTACGTATATCCTCGTGTTCCCACTGCTTCCGACACCGACTCACAATGTATGCAGAACACTTCCAAGTGGCGAGCAACGCGCCGAAATGTCCAACTTCTCTCTCAGAGGCCGACCTCTCTCAAACTCAACCAGCTGGGCACAGGCTTGCCGAATGCACCATGTTCACTGAACTTGGCTCTGTGGCTCACACTTCTACTAAGGCTTCATTCTCTGTCTTACAGCTATGAATGATGGAGGGACATGTATGCCCTCTGGTGGCACATCCGCGTAACCAAACCGCATGGAACGCGAATGGGACACATGTCGGGCTATGGCGATACTGTATGGCAACGTTCGTTGTAGTTCTGCGATTCGTTCATGGTAAACAATTTTTCTTGCCCAAGGGATAGGCCAGGAAGGACGGGTGAAGCACAGCGACTCAAGCCCTCGGACGCGACAAGGTGCTTCGCTCCCCTTGACGCTGGGAAGGGTAAACTCCCCGCGCGCAACTTTATATTAAAAATGCATTATAAAAACTCGAGTGTCCACGCTCATTGAATTAATTTCTTAATTTCGTCATTAACCATTCTTGAATATTTGTTTTACGGTCTTGTCTACTTAGTTTTACTTAAGCTTTATTACATGCAAGTTATGTTGTAACTCTATTAACTGCCACTATTTGAATCATGTACAGCTAACTTTTACTTTAGTTAAATTTTCAAAACGAGAAAAAAGTATTTGGGATGTTGACTGTCATAACGAAGAAAATTATTATTATTTTTTTAATGCCTCGGAAGTTACAATCCCCTGGGCGGACTAGGACACTAATAAAACTTAAAACTTTTTGGTGTCATAGGACGGACAGCTACACCCCTCCCCTTTCTTGCTGGAGGGATCGATGGCCGTGGCCAGTTTCGCAAGCTTTCTGGATATCTCCTCCCCCCCCCCCCTTCCCACTCTCTTTGCTAAGGCACGGGCTGTCTCGCCGCCGAATATCTCTCATATGCCCCCGGAAGGCCGTGCTGTCACGAGACCAGGAATAAACGTTCCCATAACTCGTTAAGAAGGTTTGCGACAAAAACTGTAGCCCAAAAGACTTGGGTCAAATCATTGAGCCGGCGGCGGGGCGCTGTGTTTGTGATTTTGGCTGGGCTCCGGGTCCGTAATTAATAGCTGTTAACCACAGTTGTTACCTTAGTAAATATACGTTTATGTGTTATCAGATTGTTCTCGATGGCGTTCCGGCCTATAAAAAGTGTCACTCCGAGATGGGGGAGGGGTGTGGGGAGGTCAGCAATCTCTGGCAGCCACTTGGTGAACGCAGACGAGGACAGAAGGCGGAGGTGAGAGACACTCTGTGTGTTGTATGTGTGTGTGTGCGCGGACGTGTATGTGTGTGCGCACGCGTACGTTTACGTATGGTGTGTGTGTTTTTTTTTCGACAGGGACGAGAGAAGTATATGCAATGGTTTAAAAACCGAACTAGCCCTAAATGGTTCACATTTTGATTTTGTTAAGAATCCTGTAGTGTATGTATTGTAATAAACGGTAGTATTATTTCTAGTGATAATAACTTTTACAGAGTAGCCAGAAAATTAATTTTCTGGTTTTATTTTATAACAAGATAATTTATCAAATGTTATTTTTCTTCTATTTTTGGAAAAATACTAGAATATCATTCACTGAACCCATATGTATGTTGCTACTGTTATTTAGTTTGGTTAAAATGTTTGTTAAAATACTGCTGCAAGTTTCTATTTGTAGGTTCCGATGCAGTTATACTCATGATAGTAGCGTACTTCCATTTGTAAAGGTTTTTATGCTGACATCAGCGTGAGCTGCTCCAATTGGTTGAATGTATAGTTACAGTACGTGACTATGTGCATTTAAAGTTTGTCTAAAGATGGCGCTAGTTTCCAAAATTCTTATATTACGAAAAAGGTGAACTTTTTCAGTCGTAGTATCTTATGATTAGGATATTTTACAAAAGCGAAGTATCTGTCGAATTATACGTAGTAGAAAGCTAACCTACAATGGGAGGAGCTCTGTATATATTAAAGACGTATATATATATATATATATAAACACACACGCACACACACACACTGCTTAGGTGGGTGCTATTTCCTGTATGGATACACACGCTGCTTGGGTTGGTCTCACTGACTTTATAACTGCGTGGGCATGTATGTATTCGTGCGAAGCATGGACTTGAAACTGTCTCAGTTATCAACAGCTCCATCTTCCCAAATACCTGCGGTTAGGCAGTTGGCTTTCAGTTGGAATGTCCAGATTTTCTTGTTCCATGCCCTTTTTGAATTGTGGTAAGGGCAGGAGAGAGAGGTCGCGATACAGATACAAAGGCAAAACAATTCTGACGAAACTGCTTCTTCAAGGCCCAGTAAGCGCTTCCTGTTGGAATGCCAGGAAAGTATTTGTTATCCTCGCACCTTAGTTTGCTGTCGAAGCTACTGTTAAAATTCAACTTCTGTGAACGTCAAAGTTTAGGAAATTACGAACCGTTATTATTGCAACAGTTGAACGCAGACAATGTTCAAATATTAGTCGCTTTATATCGCAGATCTTATATTACGAACTTCTTCATATGTCTGTAATTTTTAATAGTGAACTGAATCGAGTACATCTCGTTTACCCTAAAAGCGAATTGCCTAATGCCGTTTGCCCTACTGCGTTTATCGTAAAGGCGTTTAGCCTAACTTCGTTTAGCCTAATTTCATTTGGCCTAACTTCGTTCATCCTAATTTCGTTTAGCCTAACTGTGTTTATCCTAACTGCGTTAAACTAACTTTGTTTGCCCTAAAATGTCAATTTTTCAGTATTCTTGACAGAAACTGCGTTTGTCCTAACGGCGTTTGGCCTAATTTCTTTTAGTCTAACTTTAGGACAAACGAAATTAGGGCAAACGCAACTCCACCCTTGGGAGCAGTGCGGGAGAGAACGTGTTGTGGTTGGCGCGAGCCTACTTGATCTTGAATGACAGCTCACATCTCTGGCAACATCATTGGCTACATCAGCCCAGGCGAAGCCAGTTTAGCGAGCGAAGATGGTCTTGAAAGAAATAAATGAGCTAACTCAGTTTAATTATTTGTACCTTTCACCCACCACATTACAATCGTCAGTGTAAACAAGCCAACCGTAACGTTTATTCTAATTAGTTTGGAAAGCTCAATGCTGATAGTTTGGCAAATAAAAAATTCTGCCGCCAGGTAGTACCACAGTGTATCAACATATTCTATTGTTTTACAAATTATGTGTCCATGATTGACAGTTCAAATATTTACATGTCCACTCAGTCCCACGTCAGTTTAGTCCATGTCCCGCCAGTCCGCAATGTTCTAGAGTCCTCGAGCGCCCTTATGCACAGTAGGCTTCACTCGCCGATTTTAAAGCCCTCTCGTCCTTTCACATCAAGAACACTCTTCCGCCACCGTCGTCTTGCTGCTGACTTCACTCGCGCACTGCCAGATGCTCTCCGCCAAAGACTGCTGGCCGCTGGACCACAGCAGTATATATAGCGTGGTAGGCCATCACCCAAAATTTTCTATAACTCGCGCGCTGCGCCGAGCGTCCTAATTCCCAGAATATTCGTGGGCCTACCACAGGTGTCGGTTTATTCAGCCGGGGGGGGGGGCGGAGAGCTGTGGCATCAGCCAGTCTCACCAGAATATTCTTGTGTCTTCGCTACATCCGTCGGCATCTCCAGCAGGGGAAAGGAGGCGGATGTGACGCCAGCTAGGTGCCGAGCAGCGCGACAGCTTGACCGCCGCTGTCAGTTATCCACGGGCTTCCCAGAAGAAGGGGACAAACAAAACAGCGATCGTGTCAGCCTGGATGATTTTAAAATATCCTTTGAAAAATCACCCTAGCAGTAACATGGCAACCTTTTTTTTTTTTTAATAACTTGTATACCAGAAATACACAACACTGTGAATAACTTTAAAGTATTATATTTTGACTAAATGAATCTTTAGCTTAGTATCTTCAATGATTTGTAATATTTATTTCGAATTCAACACGAATTAAAACCAGTGAGAGCAGCGATATGTTGGCAACGGCTCGTAAGAAAAAGTTCAAAGATAAAACGTTGTTTTTTACCTTGTTTTTGGAATAATATTTGTAAATTAAATGTTGCCTCTTATAATATTAACATTTTTAGGCAGCACTGTTGGAAACATATTTAATTTTTACAGTAAAAAATATCGGCACAAATTATGGTGCATAGGCCCTAGAGACATGGTGTCATTTTTGTCCGAGGAAGAAACTTGAATATGCGGAGCGGATCTTGTCGTTCTCTCTCTCTCCCCCTCTCTCCCTCTCCCTCTCTCTCTCTCCCCTCTCTCCCTCTCTCTCTCTCTCGGGAAGTTTCTCACCGCTAGTAGTAGCAGGAATATTATATGAGTTTTCAATTTTAGCATATTTTATACTTTATAGCCAAAAAAAAAGGGAACGCGTGGGAGACATGCATGTTACCCACCAACTTAAAGGTTGAGGAGCAGAAGACGATAACATTTTTTTCTGTAAAATATGCTTGTTTATGAACGCTCAATACACGGCTGTATTTTTACTGTTTTCTCTCGTAAACCCAATTGTAGGGTCTTAAATTCATATGTTGGCGTATCGTCGCAGCTAGTTTGCAAGTGCGGTTCCATATTTTACGATTAACTTGTAAAAATGATCTACACTCATCAGTTTCAGTCGTGAATGTTGTGTCTAGTTTGCGTTAAATTAAACAATTTTGAACTCCCATCCTTTGTTTCTTCTTCCTGTGTATCTTATGTCAAGTTCAGAAATTAATGACTCGCATTAATGGATCGGCCAAGGAAAATAATGAAATTTTATTAATGTAAATGTATCGATATTACGGTAAACAAAATCTTTTTAAAATGTACATAAGCCAGAAATGTAACCGATTTCAACCGAACCAGATAGTGCAGTGGGCTCACATCGGGATTTCCCGTATCCTGGAGCTGGAAGAACTATCCCGTATTTTATACTTCTTTAAAACAAACTGAATATTGATGAACACAATGGCAGTATTTCCACGATTACGTGTATGTTTATTCTGATGCTCTAACCTAGTGGCCACAGACAGTTATAACTGACGCTGATGACTGGCGTTCATCAACAAGTATGGTCATGGAAGTAGCTCTTGCAGAGATGTTTACAGCATCTTCCCTTGCAGGGCGTCTTGGTGTCGCCTGTTTTAAAGCAAATTAAACCAAACATTCGAGTTACACAGAATTGTGACTATAGGTGAAACTAATATTTGGTTGTTGTTTAAGTTTAGATTAACTGATGATTTATTTGAAATACTGAATTTTGCATGCTACAAATAGTACAAATGTTATTATTTCAGATAACAATTTTCCTTGATCATTTCGCTGGGGCCAGATTTCGTGTGTCGAGTTTTCGGAAGTGACCCTTATGGCAAATACGAAAAAGTTAGTAACCTCAGTCTGTACTGATTCCCCATTAGAAGATGCTAAGTGGAGAGTGGGGGCATTTGTGGGGCTCTCAACATTGAGGCCTTGAGAGCCGATGATGATAAAGTGTGGTGAGTATGGAGCAGCGTCGGAATACAAGGGTGGGGGAAACGGGAGATCCCCAAAAAAAGCAACCGACCAGCGGCATCGTCCGGCACGATTCCCACATGCGGAAATCCGGGGGAAACCGCGCCGGAAATGAACCCGGTTCGCCTTGGTGACAGGCGAGTAGTGCATACGCTGCAGTATTTTGAACATTACACATTTAATGAAACATTGGAGGGGTGGGAGAACGTTATTTTCCATAGTTCACTCCCAACATCAGTGTTAGTAGAGCAAAGACGATTTAAGTTAAAATACATGCTGACATGAGTAAGGAGTTCTTTCCAAAATTTGTTTCGAAAACTGATAAACTGAATGCGATTCAGCCACGTGCCGTGCACCGACCGTTTTCTCCTCGACATGCCACTCCGCCGCCAGTTCCTCCGAGGCGAGGCCGGCCAGCCCGGGTTCTCTGCAGGGAAGTGGGGGAAGCTCGTGTCAGCCTGCGCGACGAGACGCGGCCACTCCGCCACCAGTTCCTCCGCGGTCGGCGCAGCGCGGCCGGCGACACGGCCCCTCCGCCGCCAGTTCCTCCGAGGCGAGGCCGGCCAGCCCGGGTTCTCTGCAGGGAAGTGGGGGAGCTCGTGTCAGCCTGCGGACCTGCGCGACGAGACGCGGCCACTCCGCCACCAGTTCCTCCGCGGTCGGCGCAGCGCGGCCGGCGACACGGCCCCTCCGCCGCCAGTTCCTCCGAGGCGAGGCCGGCCAGCCCGGGTTCTCTGCAGGGAAGTGGGGGAGCTCGTGTCAGTCTGCCGACCGGCACGTAACCGGCGCGACGAGGCTGAGCTTGTCCCGGTACCTGTGGTGTGGCCTCAGTCGTCGGGAGGGGGTTTGTTTCTGTCTTATTGCCCTGCGTTTGGTCGCCGAGGGGGCAGCGGAAATTAGGTCAGACGGGAGTGTGTGCGTGGTCAAGCGGTTGCGAACTGCTCCGAGTGCGCGGGTTGCGTTTACAGCTAAACCGCGCTGTTATCCCAGTGTTTACGTGTGACCTGTTTGGATGCTTGCGCCAAGGATATAAACAAGGTAGCGAAACATTGTTTTAAAGTGTTATATTGTGTTATATGAAGTGCACTATCCGATCACCTACCTGTGTTCACATTTTATATTTAATACAAACAGTGTTTCCATGCAAATCTAAACTCTGAATGCAATGAATAATTTCGATTAGGCCTATTTGTGGTTTAGCAATCGGGTGGGATTATTTCCTTCTGCGTATTTTGCTGTTAGGCTGCATTCACGATTTTCTGATTGATTTTTTATTTAAATAATTGAAAGTCAGTGGCGACAGTTTTCAGGCTATTCTAAAAAAATGAAAAAATAATAATTTGCAGAAATGTTAATTTTTATGCTAACTATTGAGAGCATAACCAGCTCACGGAGATGTAGGGAAAATCTTGAAGATACAATCATTTTAATATTTTTTACTTTAAAAAAAGCATTAAATTAAAGACGAACTATTGCATCTGAAGGTATACCGATCAAAAAAAATGTACTGTAAATACTTATATTGTTGAACTGAGAACCTTGCTAAAACTAAGTAAGTAATAATATTAATATAATGATATTCATTTATACCATATATTTCTTTCGACTTCCTTTACACTGGATAGAATGCTGCTCAACTCAACAACGAAAATGAATCGGAAAATTACGCACGAACGGGACTAAAGCTAGCCTACGGCAACTAATTACTTTCATTTAATGGGCAAATTCTCTTGTTCAGGATGAATTCATCAGAATTTTCCCTTGGCCCACGCGTACTTAAACTGCCTTACTATTAAGTGATTTGAGAGGATTATGATGTATGTACGAAGTGTCAACTGCCGTATCCAGACTACATTTTACGCCGGCTAGGTACGTAGTCTTGCCAAATACAGCCTTCTTCCCATTCTTATTAATTTTTTTTTCACGTTCAATATTTTTCCTCAGTTCCATTTTGTCGGCTGTGAACATGAACAAAAACAAACATACGCAGCGAGCGCTTGCTTGAAAGATCTTGGGTTCGAAATGGACTGTTTCTCGCTGTTTCCAAAGTGACAATCAAAGTACACGTACTCTTCATGGGCGATTGGTCGCATTGCTCTAAGTAGGAGCGATCGAATTTATTCCTGTCATTCAGCTTATAGATAAGAAATATGCGGGTAACTCGGCCTTTTTGTATCTTCTAAAAGACCACATATGTATGCATAATGGGTAGAAGTATTAGGCCTAATGATAGTTTTATTACTTAGAGACGAGCATTATGAATTAGTTTTTTGCTTTCCCAAAATTATAATTATTATTTTTTTTTTCTTTTTTTTTTTTTTCAAAATTATAATATACGTATAGTATTTAGTTTTTGCTAATAATTTTATCTAATTTGAAAACTTTTAATACCTTCTTCATTCATTAGTTCTTTTTAAAGTTAAATTGTCAGTGTGATAAAAGTGTCTCATATTCCAGAAAATATTCGTTTAATTTTTTCGTGTAGCATGCCTAATTGATTACAAATGTGCTGAAAGCAATGCGCGTATAAATCCGATGCAGCTCAACAGTTATTGCATTTAAAACCAGTTCTGAACATCCCCTTCCACTACGCACCCCCCCCCCCCCCCCGATCTTATTTTTGTACACAAAAAAATTTGTCCTCCCCTTTCTCATTTACGTAAACGAAATCAGAGTTACACTTCCTACCTATTTCCATGCCTACGTATATTTATATTTTACAGTTATTGCACTCGAATGAAGATATTTAATAATTCTTGAGGGAACTGCGGAATGCGTAGTGGTCAATTACCGAAGGACGCAATCAAATCTACTATAGGCTTTTCACGGTTAAGTGAGCGATTTTTGAAGCCCTACCACGCGGGCATTGTAACAAAAAAATTATACCTCATTATGGCCTCAGACATTTAACTTTTGAGAGCTATGAAATGCATACACTTGTGCTTAATGGAAATATGGCGATTTTTATATTAACGGTTGTTAAAAGGACACGAATAATATGTAAGGAAATTTTAAGCAAGGCCTTAAAAAGTGCTGACCACCGTGAACATCATATAAAAGTATTTTTGCAACAACCGTAAAAATACCTAGAATGAGTTGATCATCAGGAATGCAAACCCACACACGAAAATAAATACATGATGTTGTTACAATTTCTGAAAGTCGTTGGTCCAGGTTCGGCAAGAGATGGTCATAATTAAATAAGAGTTAATTATAATCTCCTAATTTTGTATTGCACTGTAAAGGGTTTTTTAACGTCCCCCGGTTTTACGCTTGAAAACTAGGCAGGGGACGGCTTACAGATTAACTTACAACCTAACATAATTAACACCCGGAATTCGAACCAAGAGCCTCCCACACCCCAGATCGGTGGCGCACGAACCAAATGCGCCATGGGGGGTCGGTATCTCTTCATTTATTCACAAAAATTACAAAGAAAATACAATTTACAATTACCAAAAAGATATTAATGTAATTTATTAACGAAAGTCGTTCCCCATAAACAGTATAACAAAACATTTTGAATTACTTTATTAATTGTGTGTCCATATTTGACAGTTTCAATAATTACAATTAAGTCGGTATCGCACGTTCATACAGTCCCAACTCAGCTTAGTCCAGATCCCACCAGTTCACCATGTTTGAAAGCTCTCGGAGCGCCCTCATGCACAGTAGCCTTCACTCGTCGTGTTTCACGCCCTCTCGTCCGTTCACACAACAAACACCTCGTCCGCCGTCGTCTCGCAATCACCCGTCGTCCTTCCTCTTCACCGATGTCCCTCTCGCCGCACTCGACTTCGCCCCGGTTACCACACTCATGAAGAGACTTCCAATAGACGTCCGACCCTGGGGCCGCTGCGATATTTATAGGGTTATAGATCATCGCCCAGAAATTTCTTCAAAGGCCGAGTTGCGCCGAGTGCCCTAATTTTCCAGAATATTCTTATGCATCCTCTAAAGTTGCCTGCCTCCCCGGCAGGGGGAGGAGGGACCGTGAACCAGCCAGGTGTCAGCTGCCAATCATTCCCGGTCGCCCAGTGACGACCGCGGGCGGGTCTGCCTGGGAGGGTCGAGGTAATTCCACCCCCACCCCCTCCTTTTTTTAAGACCCGAATCAGCGCATTGTGCCGGCAACTTGTGCGACAGTAACAATATAATAAATTTTGCGAGACTGATCACACGTAAGAAAAAGTTTTATTATTCGCGTATCATAACCAGGGGCCCTATTCTCATGCACATTTTCTCTTATCGAGATGATGAGCCGATTTGCGTCGTGGAATCAATAAGCGGTTTGCTAGTTGCCGTGTCAGGAGTGTAGTGGCCACCGCCTGCCCAATAAGAACATCGTCGACTCCGCTGCACCCGGTTAGTAGTACTCACGTAACTGGGCCCCGATAAGCGGCAAAGTTAATGAGAATTACGCTCCAGTCAACGGGGATGGACAGACAGCACAGTAGGGTTGCCAACTTCTTCGGATTTTGCATACGGGACACTTCTGACCACTCCAAAGAAATAACGGGAAATTGCCATAAAAATTACAGTTATAAATATTATAAAGTAATTCACAGTGAAAGTAGTACACCTAGTACTAACTGACATTAGATTAGAAATGAATATTCCCTCTAAACGAAAATTACTGGTAACTCAATGTATTTAATGCATTACATATCCAGCTTTTACTGTCGTATAAAGATACGCATCATTTCTATGATTATATCTGCATAAAATGGAAAACACTAAAACTGCAGATTGAACGCCAAAGTGAAGTTGTACACTCACCAAATACATTCCCCCCCCCCCCCCTCCCACTATAGGACCACCAGGCGTGCCATGTCGGGCTCTCGCATTTTGAACTACGCGTATCTTCGTTCAGTGCATGACGGCAAGCATTACATACAAATAAGCTTTCGTAGATCAACATGGAACGTGAGAGAGGACAGACGTCTGTGGCGGTGAGAAATCTGGTAATTTTTTATTACCAAATGGGTAAATATCTGCGTGAGATAGGCAAAATTGTGAATCGCAATCATTCCACTGTGCAAAATATCGTTCGTCGCTTTTGTCAATGCAGTGGAATAGAGAACAAAGGGAAGCATAATTCCGCAAAAATATTCGCTGCAACTGACAAGCGATAGATTCTACGTCATATAAAGAAGAATCGCGCATTAAGTTCACCAGGACTTGCCAAGGAAGCAGAAGTCGTCTTGGAGAAAAAAGCGTAACCAGAAACCGTGAGCAAAGCCCTTCGTAGAGAGGACTTTGGTCGAGTAATCCGCAATACACCATACACAAGCAGGAACAAACGTCTTAGGTTTCAGTTTGCCACAGATTACACTGCTATATCTTGTGACTACTGGAAAACAGTACCGATGAAAGTAAGTTCAATATATTTGCATGGGATGGGAAGGTCAGTATCTGACGTAAGCCATACGTGGAGCTTGCAAAAATTATTCTTCGGCCTGGGTGCAACACGGGGGTGCATCCCTGATGGTTTGGGGTTTTATGGCGGCTTCGGGTGTGGGGTAACTCCATTTCATAGATAGTACTATGGGTCAAGATGTGTATTTGGACATATGGAGGATAGAACTGACACCTAGCGTAGAGAAATTAGACTTGCAGGATTGTTTCACATTCTACCAGAACAACGACCTGAAATATTCGGCTCATTAGGTACGCATGTGGTTACTCTATAATTGCCCCCGTGTACTCGGTACCCCTTCACAGTCCCCAGGCATCAATGCCATTGAAAATTTGTGGAGTGTATTAAAAGAAAACATCCGCAAACATCCCATATCTAACCGGGATGACCTCAAAATTGCCCTTCAAACAGAGTGGGGTGAAATTGAGCCCTCTTATTGCGAAGGGTCGGTTCTCTCTGTCATATAGGCTATAAAAGATAAAAATGAACTGTGGTCGTCGCACTAGGTACCTTATTACTCACCGTCCACACATGCCCTTCCAACGACAGGACATATACAAACTGTACCATTTTCATTGTGGTTTACATCTTGAAGTAGGCTTATGTGTAATTTTTTGTTGTATATTCATATAGGGTGAAGTTATGTTATTTGGTGATACAGGTAAGTTGGTGATACCTTTGTAAACGCGTACAGCTAAATTGCCAGTATCGCTAGAACTTCCGTCATGAGGTAGCGCGCGATGTGTTTTTTCACCGCCACAACTTACCGCGGAGTCTTAAACTTTTTTGTGATCTGTGAAAAACGTTGACAAGTTTGAGGTCACTTTTTGTGTTTGTTTACGTATTTATTGTGCTTCAATGTGACAAAATATTTCCTATTATTCATATTTAACGTATATTTCCGTGGCAACATGCAATTATTGTGCACAGAGATGAGATGAATAAGTTACTGTACGAGTTGTTTACTTTGGTCCAAATACAAGCTCTACAGAGGCTTACGAATATGACGATGTTTCATAAGAAAATCTCGAGTTTCTCGAAGTGGTCTTTTATTAGTACATTCACAGTGAAAATTAGTATGGAATCTATAGTAAGATTTATTGCTATCTTGCCAATGAATGAGTGAGATGAAAGGGCAAATGTCTATGCTGTTTAATTTGTGATATGAAGTATCACCAAATTACCTATACATCTTTATGCATATTGTCGCCAATTTACCTATACCATTTCATCACTTATCACCAAATTACCTATGCCTTTTAGCACATGTCGGTAAAGTATCTGAACTCAGCTTATTTAGTTTGCGGCTATAAAAACGGTTAAACCGTTAATTGTTTCTCCTTACGATGATATAAAATAATGACAATGCAAGGAAAGCATTTAATAAAGAACTAAGTAAGTTTCATTATTTACAGCGAAAATGTCAGACAAGAAGTAAACACACGAGAAAGATGGCATGGACCAAATTTGTGCTAAGAAACAAATGTTTGTAGGAAAAACTTACAGGAAGTACAGTGAATATGAGCTGAAGGAAGCTGCAAAACAACTTATTCAGCAAAATGTTACAATGTACAAGGCAGCTAAAGTAATGAACCTACTATGGTCAAGTTTGAAGATGTTTATCGCCAACAATGATGATATTTTTACAGCATCTCTGCCGAAGATGGGGAGAGGTTTTGTATTATCACCAGAAATGGAACAGAAATTGTTGAAATTCATCATAGACATGCAAGGACTTGGGTTCGGGTTAGCTGTGTATTAGGTACTGGAGTTGGCTTACAAATGAGCAAAAACAGAGGGGCGTGAACATTTAATGAGTGACAAAACATAGGTTGCAAGCAAATGGTGATGGAATAGCTACAAAGAAAGGTATGGGCTTTCTCTACGAGTTCCAGGAAACCTGTCAGCTTATAGGGCTTCGATGAGTAATCCGACCATGATAAACGAGTCTTTTGAAGATGTGAATCATCTTTTAACGATGTTGGGTATCAAAGCCAATGCCTCGCGTTTGTGGAATGTTGATGAAACTGGATTGTGCTATGTTGTCAAGCCAAATAAAATCGTGACAGAGACGGCAAACGTTTTGTGTACAAAAGTATGTATGCGGACAGGGCTGAAACGCACACATTGGTTGGTTGTATTTGCGCAGATGGAATTTGGATACCGCCATTTGTTATTTTCAAAGGAGCGCGGTGGAATGACAACCTTTCAGAGGGAAGCCTTCCAAACTCAAGGACACGCTTATCACCAAAAGGTTGGATAATTTTAGAGTTGTTTTTGGAATGGTTTCAATTTTTGTTCACATCATTCCACCGAATAGGCTTGTTGTCTTATTTATGGATGCCCACAGCTCTCACATAACACCTGAGGTGATAGAATTGGCTCGTGAGCAGCAAATATTCCTTTTGACCTTTCTGTTTCACACCAGTTATCTACTTCAGCCGCTTGATGTTGGGGTCTACCGTGCTTTGAAATACAACTGTAGCAAACAGCTCAACTCTTACATGAAGAAGCACCCAGACAAAAAACCCAACCGTGAAAATTTCTACGAGTTTTCCAACCCAGTGTTCACCGAGACGTTCATTGCTCAGACGATACAAAACTCTTTCAAGAGGTCTGGAATTATGCCTCTGAACAAAAGTTCGATTTCGATCGAATCACAAGCCCCATCCAAACTCAGTGAGAAACAGTCTATGGGTGAAATACTTCCTGGAGGTTCGCCAAGAGATTCCGAGGAACTACTACAGTTGCCACACACCACACGGAATCAAACTCAAAATGTCAATAAGAAAAGGGATGGATCAGCAAAATGTCCTAATCCACCCTCTGGCTTAGGTAAAAATTCCAGGAACAACCTAGGAAGAGAGACGAATACGCCTACAGAGCAGGACAAACATAGTAAGTTTAAGCAGATCGAATCAATCCCAAAACCATCTACATCGGATGATAGGAGTCCATTGAAGTTTGATAATTCAGACGAGACATGTGGTTCCCGCCAAGGAAAATTTTTCCAGATGTCAAGAAGTAAACTGGAGCTTCATGGATACAGTGCTCTTTTTGTTTTACTACCTACCATGAATAATGTCAAACAGAGCCTACTATTGACTTAGTTTACATGTGTGACAAATCCGCACGAGAAGAATATGAAAACCATGAGTAGCTGTATAATTTTAAAACATGACTCTGTAGTGTACCTCACTATGTAGGTGCAAGTTTTCAGAATAGTGAATGACATTTGAAGTTACAATGACTATTTTAATTTGTTTGTTGGAGCACTGTAACAATATGCCTTAAACAGCTGTGTTTGATTTTAAGAAACTGTCAATATTTTTTATGCCTACTTGAATGTTATTTAGGCTTACTTTCACATTATTTTTCAACAGCCTTGTTTTTCTTGTAGGCCTAGTTGAACCATGTGAATGTAACAGTAAATGGAAAAAGTACTGTCACCAAAATGAAATATTTTGTTTGCGTAACTGGCCAAATTTAATTTGTCTTTAACAACTAGGCGTATTTTTATTTTAAGACTGAGTTAATTTTTCCCGTTTTAATGTTTTTTAACTTCACAGATTTCAAATATTAATATTTTGTTTTTTTTTTTTTTTATCCAAGTTTTATATCGTAAGTGTAATGTGCTATCACCAACTTGAAACATTTTTTTTTTTGCGAATTTTTTTACATTTCCTATTTGTGTGTTATTAACCATTATAATATTTTTCAAATACAGATATTTTGTTTTACTTGAACCATTTCAATGTCACAGTAAATGGGAACTAGATTATCACAAAATTACCTAATCTTTTATCACCATATTACCTCCCTTGCCATTAAAATACCTATTCTTGACAATGTCATACATTTTAAGTAGAACAGAGATCTAAGAAAGGGAAATGTCCGCCTCTTGTATGACTGTCTTCCCAATACTTTGGCACAATAGCTAATCAATCAATCAGAACTTTAAACCTTATATTTACAATTCTATTGTAAATCAAACACAAAATATCATTACAATACCTTACTTCACATTATTTTGTGAAGATTTTTACTTTTTGTATCTGTTTTATGATGATCGCAAATACGTTTATTCACCATTACACTCAGTTTTCTCATATCCTGTGCGGCACGACACACGGAGTGTACAACCTTGCAAAATGAAATTATACGGCAAGCTTTCTCTACAGTAGCAAACACGCAGCAAAAAGAAAAAAAGAAATAAAATTATTGTATTTAACTCTTAAACATAGTCATTTTACCTTTGTATGCATTACCGATGGCACTTTGCCACCATCATGTATTCCAAAATTCCCGTCTGCCCACCTCCTTTGAAACTAGCTTAGTAGATCGGCGCCTTCTAAATGGTTGCGAACAGTTCTACACTTCCTGTCGCGTCAGTAAACTGCCGGGCTGTACATTCGAGCAGTCGCATTGGAAATATAAATGTCGTGTCGTTGCTGTTCCCCCCCCCCCCCCGGTTCGGAGATCTTCCACAATGACGCGGCTGGCCCGAACTCTGAAGCCAAAATATAATCCATTCGCTCACTTTTTTGTGAACTGCCTTGACCTACTTTCCCTTGTGGTACTTTGTAGCGGGTATACATTTCGGCCATACTGTTGGTGGCTCTGCGGTCGATTTATTATTATTGTTTTCTTTTTCCTGTTACTTACAGCAGACGTTTTGCAGATCGTAAACGTAAACTGGCAGTTGGAAAGTTTCTGCCATTGTTGCTTTGCCCGTTGTACTTAGCCAGGAGACGTGACGGCGAAGATGCCAGATGGAGACGTGACGGAGAAGATGCCAGATGGAGATAACATTTATAGCGGCTGTGGAAGAGACATTGCATTTGTGAAATTCTCGCTTTTAATTAGTACATTTCTTAGAGTTTAATAGTTAGTTAATGGCGGGACACTTCAATCTCGTAAGTTGTGTTTAGATGAGACACCATATAAAAATATTGTGATATAAATTGCACTGGTAGATTACGAGAAGTTAATAATTTGAAGCTTTTAATTTTTTTAAATCCTTTTCGAATTTTCATACACATGCACTCAGCATTCATGCATCATCCGATGTCTTTTCCCAGCATGCTCATAAACACTCGCAGCTCAGCGTTATATGGCGCACAAAATCGTGAAAATTGAGTCTGTGTTCCAACTGGCACTTTTTGTTACCAAATGGTCACGTGACCCGTTTTGTCTACAAAATCTAAGTCGTATCTTTGCAATATGCGTTTTTTCAGCTTAGAAACAGACATGCAGATTACCAAGCCCCCGCCATATTACTTTTGCCTGGTACGAAATGTTTAAATACACGTATAGAAGTGGTTATTGGAATAAAGAAACGAGTATTGTAGCTATTCATTGTATTTATTTCACAAAGCTAGTTGCTGAAATATTTTTAAATAGGTTTTTTCCTCATGATACCATTTCTGCTACTTAACAATTTCACTTCATACTGATTTTATTTTAATTTAAATTTTAATCGGCCGTTGGAAAACTTTCGGGAATAATTACTGTAGGCCTACATTTTTAAAACTTCGCGAACTTGTAATTTTGCAATAATTATAACATCAAAATAATATCAGAATGGCGTGCTAGACAGTTGAATGTTGTTGTGTTGTGACTAAACTTTGCAAAATGTCTAAATACAAATAAACGAATTATAACACGGCCCGAGTGTATTCGTGTGTCTGTTGCGTAGATTCGCCGCGGCGGAGAAGTGTAAAAGAAAATATGTCACTCGTGTAAGGATTCCTAGTGCACGCATGAAGGGCACGGGACCCTCCCTAAAGCCAGCCACTGAACTGTTCCGGCGGAGAAGTGTAAAAGAAAATATGTCACTCTTGTAAGGATTCCTAGTGCACGCATGAAGGGTACGGGACCCTCCCTAAAGCCAGCCACTGAACTGTTCCGGCGGAGAAGTGTAAAAGAAAATATGTCACTCGTGTAAGGATTCCTAGTGCACGCATGAAGGGTACGGGACCCTCCCTAAAGCCAGCCACTGAACTGTTCCGGCGGAGAAGTGTAAAAGAAAATATGTCACTCGTGTAAGGATTCCTAGTGCACGCATGAAGGGCACGGGACCCTCCCTAAAGCCAGCCACTGAACTGTTCCGGCGGAGAAGTGTAAAAGAAAATATGTCACTCGTGTAAGGATTCCTAGTGCACGCATGAAGGGCACGGGACCCTCCCTAAAGCCAGCCACTGAACTGTTCCGGCGGAGAAGTGTAAAAGAAAATATGTCACTCGTGTAAGGATTCCTAGTGCACGCATGAAGGGTACGGGACCCTCCCTAAAGCCAGCCACTGAACTGTTCCGGCGGAGAAGTGTAAAAGAAAATATGTCACTCGTGTAAGGATTCCTAGTGCACGCATGAAGGGTACGGGACCCTCCCTAAAGCCAGCCACTGAACTGTTCCGGCGGAGAAGTGTAAAAGAAAATATGTCACTCGTGTAAAGATTCCTAGTGCACGCATGAAGGGTACGGGACCCTCCCTAAAGCCAGCCACTGAACTGTTCCGGCGGAGAAGTGTAAAAGAAAATATGTCACTCGTGTAAGGATTCCTAGTGCACGCATGAAGGGCACGGGACCCTCCCTAAAGCCAGCCGCGGAACTGTTCCAGTGTAATTAGCGCGCCGGGTTACTCTGCGTTAGGTCGCGTGCGATCGTCTCTCAGTCGGGGATGACGGAAAAGCTGACGAGCGCTTGGGCCGTATTACTTCCCCTGCACACATGCGGCCAGTTGCAAACCCGTCACTGTACCCGTAAGGATGGGTTTTACGATCGACTTAACAGAATATGTGTGCCGTGTGCTTAAGATATGACTCAAAAGTGTTCACGGGTATTATTAGTTTATGACTGTCGTGTGCGGGTCTTGATGGGTCGTGTGCGTTCTTGGCGCGACTTAAAGATAACGTTGTATTTTATATCTTAAGTAGAAGTCAAGACGAAGTAAGCAATCGGAGGCCAGCGACATTTGCTGTTGACGGGGAAACTGTATTCACATCTTGGATTTAGGTTATGTAGTGTTGCGAGATCGTATGCAAATAATTATTTCAATATAGACACAGTATCCTCTTAGTTTAAAAGAACAGTTCATGGTCATGTTTTAGTTCTTGGAAGAGGTTACTGAATTTACTTTAATCAACCTTTTCAGATGTATTGATGTAAATGCGCAATGTTGACATCGGCCTTCCCGTCTATAAGAGTGCAGAGGAGGCCCGCTAGTTTCAGTGCCGTCGGCAGTTGGATGTTAATGTAAGTGCATCTGCATCACCTTCCACAATGAGCAGTCGGCGGTGTGGTCAGACTTGCCCCATGCAGTTTGGATGTAACCATTTAGAGAACCAGAGCTTGTTATCCTCGTAACGTTAATTCCGTGTGTAGATTCATAATTAGGCCTATAGAGGAAGAAAATGGTAAATATAAAGTTAAATATACGATGGTTATATTAAAGTGAGCACTTTTGAATCCCCGGTTTCTTTTTTCTTTCAGTCAGGAGGCTATATATCCTTCCAAACACTGCCATGTGAGTAATAAATACAGTGTAAAGTATTTGTTGGTTATTATGTTTGATAAGACTGCCTCAAAAATTGCTCATTTTACCGTGAACAGCCCATAGCTATTTTATAGTCCTAAATTAGACCAAGAAAATGACCTTCTGACTGGGTTAATATGACATTTCTGTGTGACGTCAAGATTTATGCAGTAATAATGTAATTAATAAACAGAACTAGAACATGAAATAAATTCTCTATGAGCATATTTTGCCTCAGAAAATTATTTTTAGATAGTTTAAAATACGGTAAAATAGTTGTACCCATCTTGGTAGTCTTATTTATTTCACAATAAACGAATGTTGATCATTTTCATAGAAACGATATTTCAGTTATCCGCAACTGCTCATTGTGAATGCACATTGCCGACTGGCGACTGTGCATTCTGGAGGCCTAACATGCAAAACAGCTTGAATATGGCAGACCGTTCAATTCCGTCTGGTATTTCTCGTGTGTGCCAACGTACAATGTGACAATTGATGAAGCAATTTACTCGCAGAAGAATGCTCTTCATCAGTGTAGTTTTTTTTTTTTTTTTTTTTTTTTTTTTTTTTTTTTTTTTTTTTTTTTTTTTTTTTTTTTTAAAAAGCTGGAACGTGCATGTCCACAGCAAGGAACCACTCGGATAATCGACATCTTCCTGATAAAGGTCGTGCCTTTGTTAATATGGGCGTTAAAAAAAATCACGGCGCGAACTTCGATAGCGTTTTTTTTTTGGAGACTACTCGGTGTCTACCAATCTAGAGCTGAAGGAAAAAAGACTGCTTCTAGATGTAAAAAATCACACGTGTATATGATGTGCTTTTTTTTAGAACTGTTTTTCCTCGCTGTCACTAACTACGGGTACTGTTTCGATTACAGGAAATAATGCCAGTAACTATTGGTACTGTGTCGATTACATGAGGTAACGACACGCATGTAATATTTGTGCACACTCGCGTGTCGTGCAATAACTTCTCTCTTGCTCGTTCTTCTCCTGCTGTCTCTGGTCTCTTCTCTCTGTTGCTGCCTCTTCTCTCTTTTGCCATCTTCTTCTCTCCTGCAGTCTCTGGTCTCTTCTTTCTGTTTCTGCCTCTTCTCAATTTTTCTTTGTGTATTCTCTCTCTTGCCATATCTGCTAGCTTGCCCCCTTTTTATATATTGTGCTCTTTTTAATATCTTCCGGGCATAAACTGTAATGTGCATTTGGAATGACGAAGTGAAGTGATTTGGGTGGCTCTTAACATCGAGGTCTTGAGAGTCGATGAGGGTGAAGTGAGCTGAGTGTGGAGCAGCGCCGGGATAAAAAGGCTGGGGAAACGGGAGATCCCCGAGAAAATCCGTCCGGCACGATTCCCACGTGCGAAAATCTGGGAACGACCCCGTCGGAAATGGAACCCGGTTCGCCGAGGTGGGAGGAGAGTGGTCTAACCACTACACCACCGCGGCCCTAGGAAATGCCTGTGATTTAGCGACTATTCTTGTCTCGGAAGTATGTTGTTCAGCGGCGAGGAGTAAATGCGCGCCTTCCATCGTCGCCTTGGCACGCGCCACGTGTCGGAAATGGGCTTGTCTTGTCGGCGACCCTGTCACAGTGTTTGTTGAACTGCAACTGAAATAGGTCAGTCGTAAACCACTTCCTGCGGGACTGTCATCGCCGCTGATCTGTAAACACCGGCCCACGTGTGCAGGCTCCGTGCAAGTCCAACTCATTGAAAGTTTCTGCCATAACTAGTCGAGATCCCCCCCCCCCCCCGGAAAATAAATATAAAATAGTTTTTATTTCGTCACCATTTTTTTTTTTAAATTTTATAATGGTTTATTGCATTCTTAAGATGATTTTTGCGTACACGTCGTAAGCAAATTATTCTGTTCTATATGGGCCCACATACACCTTTTTTTCCAATCTCTAAATTAATAATAAGACATGTCCTGTAAATTAACCTAATTCGCTTTGAAAACTCGTTGGTATTAGTGGACAGAATAAAAAGAACTTTTTTTTTTAGGTTAAGTAGGCCTTTAAAAATGTTTGAAAGTTTGTCAAAGGAGCTTGCTAGTTGAGTACCTACCACGGTCTTTATTGTAACAGAATTGAACTTAGTAGTTGTGTGTAAAGTATTTTTACTTGTTTTATGCTTATGAAAATTTTCTGAAATAATGTTTTAATATTGCCTATGAACGTATCTAATGAGTAAATTTTATTCATTTCCGTTTTACCTTCTACATCCTATATTAAATAAACGGTATTTGAACATTTGCATATACATACACATGTTTGTATAGACATCTGTTTATGCACGACGCCCCCAAATATCTGGGACGTAATCGGGGAGTGGTTAGTACGCCCTAAAACAACACAAAACGCCGCTATGAACATATGTCTTAAGAGAAGACAGTTTCCAAGTTACAGACCTTCCAATGTTGTACTGAATATATTCGTAATAGTCTTCCTGACAATATCCAATGCGAGTAACTGTAGCCATGTTCGCGTACCAGCAGTGATACTGTACTATACAAGAGGTGCTCAAAATGTCCACCTTGTGCCTGAATGTACGCCGGAACACGCAGTCTCATTGATTGTCTGACACTTTAAAATACTCCAGGAATTGCATCTATCTGCTGGCAGCCTTATTCTACTCGCTGGCGAAGCACCGTTATATCCGGAACTGGATACGCATGAACAATGATCTTGAGATTCCCTCAAGTGCCGTCCAGTGAATAGAGATCCGGGGAGCGTGCACGACCTATCCGCCTGTGCGAGACGGGTATAGACTATTCACAGTAAAGTGAACGCTTTTGATACCCCTTTAATTTGGTTTAATAATCAGTAAATTCAATTTATTTTAGCCTTATACGTTAACTTCTGAGTGCGGTGGAATATACTCACTATGTTTATTACTTACATGGCAATATTTATTTAAAAAGGCGGTTAAAGAATAAAAAATTCCTGAAAGGAAAAAGTGACTGGGGCCTCAAAAGTGCCCACTTTACCGTTAACAGCGTATAATAACATTCACACCATTCCAGGTGATTACATTAACAGGCAAACCTCGTAAAAGATCGACTATAGGTTATTCACGGTAAAGTGAGCACATTTTGACGCCTTCTCATTTGGAATAGTAGTCAATAAATATATTTTATTGTTGCTTAGACGTTAACTTTCGAGTTCGCTGAAATATATACAGTATGTTTACTACGTGCATGTCAATATTTATTTTAAAAAGTTGTGGAAACACAAAAAATGGCTGATAAGAAGTGTTTCAAAAGTGCGCACTTTACCGTGAACGGACTATATTGCTAATACGTGTAGTAGAGTATTGGAATGTTCTGTAACTCGGAAACTATCGACTCTTAAGACATATGTTCATAGGGGCATTTTGTGTTGTTTTGGGGTGTGTTATCCACTCTCCCGATTACTTCTCACATATCTGGTATCACCAGACGTGTGTGTGGGCGTAAGCGCGCGTGTATTTGAGTGCTGTTACGCCCTCTGATTAGACTTGCCATTTAAACTTGGTGTGTGACAGCAAGGCGAAATGAGGATTGTACTAAGGTGTACCCCGGGAGCCTACATCAAGCGGTGCTAGGATAGTTTTCTGTTTTTTTTTGTGCAGTTCTGCAGTGGGTATCGCGGTTTTGAAAGCGGTGCACAACCGTCTCGTGACTTGCTCTCCCGACCCGCCTTCTTTCCCGTGCATGGCTGTATGGAATTTCCGCGGCCCACTATCCTCGCATCGCCTGCGATGCATGACAGGTGGTTTTTGCGCGTCGTGTTGAAGGGTCGCGATGAATGGGAACCACACATAACTTAGAAAATCACAACCTAGAACAGTCATACCTTAGAATTCTTGAAAAAATCCACACAAGTTAGAACTATCATAATTTAGAACGGTCATAACTTAGAAATCAATAACTTAGAAAATCGCAACTTAGAAAGTCGTAACTTAGAAAGTAATAACTTAGAACTATCATTACTTAGACAAACATAACTTAGAAACGTCGTAACTTAGAAAATCATAATTTAGAACGATCACAACTTAGAAACATACAACTTAGAAATACCGTAACTTAGAAATATCGTAACTTAGAAAACCATAACTTAGAAACACGCAACATAGGACTATCATAACATAGGACTATCACAACTTAGGACTATCACAACTTAGGACTATCACAACTTAGGACTATCACAACTTAGGACTATCACAACTTATAAATGTCATAAGTTAGAAACACATAACTTAGAAAATTCTATCGTATGTGTTTCTGAGTTAGCTATTTCTAAGTTATGGATGACGGGTGCTGCAGTCTGCCGGCCCGGCCCACCTCGACACAGTTGTAGAGTCCGTAGAGAGGACGTAACGTAGAGTGCGCAGTAACCACTCTCTGTGTCCCATCATTGGACAGTTTTTCTGCCAATACGACTACCATAAACTGCGATGGTAGGATTCGAGGTTAGAACGCCATTTAAGTTATGTAAACAAGTGCTATAAGATGTTTGTATATTTCCCTTAGCCAGTTTTTAATGCAATTAGAAGAAAAAAATTAGTCCATTGTATCTTTAGTTTATGGGTCATAGTTAGCACGTCTTTAACCGAACACGTGTAAAAGTAACTTCAGAAAAAAAAATTATTTAAACGCAAACCCTCCTTGCCATTACGAACTGTACTGCTGGGGGCAAATTAGGAGAGATAGTTAAATGCTCTAGTTTTACAGGGTGTGTATGGAGTCGCTATGAACTATATTTCCCTTAAGGCAGTGTAACATTACGAACTGTACTGCTGGGGGCAAATTAGGAGAGATAGTTAAATGCTCTAGTTTTACAGGGTGTGTATGGAGTCGCTATGAACTATACTTCCCTTAAGGCAGTGTAACATTACGTTTTCCTGTACCCATTTTACGGCAGAATATTTTAACAATATGTGACTATATTTTATTATACTTCCACTCCAGCGCGAATAACATGTAATAACACAATAACATCTCGGTAGATTTGACACAATTACAATTATTTTATGACAATTGCAACTATCCCATTTTACTTGCTTACATACAAAACGGAAAAATTCGGTACTGTAAAATGTTTTGCAGCCAATGGAACTGATATGCATTGCTTATAGATCCTTCCTTACTGGCATCTACGCCACCGGCAGACGTTGCACACCAGTGATCTTGCTGGGGTATTCAGCACACCAATATTCTCTATCACAGTCCATATAGAACAGAGTGTATGCACTTTTGTTTTGCTGAGAGAGTGGAAAGGATGAAGTGCGCTCCTTCCAGTATAATATTCCTGCCTCCAACGTGTTTCGTAATAATCACAGTTTGTCTACCATGTTATCTATCGTTATGAAAGATGCATATCTTCAATTCTTTTTGAGAAGTATTATTTTTGGAGATGTTCACTTCTAGAGTTACATTAGCCTTAAAATAAATATGGTTGTGCGAACGTGACTTTTTTTTCTCACACAGCGAAAACGTGTTATGACCGTTGGTTAAACTGGAACGAAAATGAAAAATGTCATATTTCATTACGGCCGAGCTCCTAACGAATCTATTAACATTTTAGCAAGTTACTCATTATAACAAGTTTGTTGCAAAATGAAACAAAAATATGTAGGATATGAAGTATTTACCAGCGTCTTGTCTACAATTAATTTGCCAAACTAAACTTCCCACCCTTGTGTAGAACAAACCGTAGTCTGTTCAACAGCACACAGCGCTGATGGGGCGTCATCTCTAGCTATCCTCCGTCGAGCGGTCGGCTAAGTAAAGGCTGTTCACGATTAAGTCAACACTTTTGTAATCAACCCTAGAAAAAAAAATCACTGCTCCTACCTGCATTTATTTTAATTGGCGCACTGAGTCACATGCGCCCAGTATAGTTGGTAATGACGGATGGAAAGTAGTACCATATCATAACGTCGTATATAAAAAGTGTTAGGTAAGCATTTGTGACGAGTTAAATTATTTTTTTCGATTTTCAGTTTTCTAAATTACATCGGAATGTAAAAATGAGCAGATTTGTAAAATATTTACTTTTATAATAATTTTAAAGTCTCACTTGATGAACGCATTCATTAAGTGACGAGGCTCATGGCAATGTTAATTTGACATAAGGCGAAAGATTACACAACGTGCATATAAGTAGATCTTAAGCAGGGCTTTCAAAAGTGTTCATTTTGACCGTGAACATCCTATATCTCTGCGGTGCGCGCACAGACAAGGCTCGACTTCACTTGTTATGTAGATCCGTGTCGTAATTTCAGTTTCACAGGTATTATTGGAAATGTTTGATTTCAGAAAATATTGAATTCACTAGTTGCTTTAATGCTGTTGTAGCCAATTTGCACTCTTGAGTTATTTCTCGCTTGCAAAAAGGCAGGAACTTGCTGATAAAATATAGACATGTTCTCGACTTTTTACAACTAGCAGACAACCCACACTATTAAAATTCAGCACATAAATACTAAATAACTCGTAAAATCTAAATTTTCTATAGTCGTACATTTTCAGTAGGCTCTAATTATTATGAAACCAAAATTATGACGCGAAAAAGAAGAATTTCTGCAAGAGGCGAAACCACTAGAGCAACGCGATAAAAAAAAGAGATCTAACGCTGACAGAAGTTATTCTGAACTCCGTGTTAACTCTTGGCGGGATGACTCGTTTTGGAAAATGGGGTAGAAAACACAATACGACCTATGCCCTAACGTGATTGTTAAGGTAATTACTTAAAATGACATATTTGCAAAATATTAGGAACTGCTTATGACAAAACAAATTCGTGAAGTGTGTTAACCTGATTTGATGTCTGTGAGCTAACTGTTATGAAACTCCAGAGCGGCGTATCTGAGTTCGTGAGGGATAGTATGTCTTAATAAAAATAAAATAACTAAATATGACTTGTAATTTATTTACATAGGTATTATTCACAACATTAAACTACCTACCTACACTATTACTCTTGTTATTCTCAGTGAACTCAATATTTAATTTCTGTCTCAATCATTATTTAAGTCCTTATTACTGTATCTACTTTGGTTAGTAATTTAATTCACACTCATTATTTACACTGCTCAGTCTGTCTACTGCCGTTATTCCAAGTGCCTTACACCCACGCATCCAGTTAAGTAGCCCCGCCCTTCAGTCTCTTCCACTCTTCACTGTATAGATGCTCGCAGTCCGCAGACTTCACTCCCGCTGGTCACACGCCGCCACTCGTCGCTTCGCCGTCTTCGCACAACTAGCGCTCAAGGTCGCACCATCTTCCAAACTCTAAACTGTCGGCTTGGAGGCTCGCGGCTTAAGTAGGCTCGCTGGCCCCGTTCTAGAAGGTTCCCCGCACCACGAGTTAAGCTGAGAGAGGGTAGGGCAATGACCAGAACATTCTTGCATCGATAACCCCATAAATGTAATCCTCTAAAGAGTCGAGAGCGCGGGGGTCGCGGTACCTTTATCTGGCGCACGCGGTGGCTCACCTTTGTAAATATCCGCGCGCTCTCTGGGTTACAACTCTGCTCTCGGCACTTGTCTCGCTCGCTGGAGCAGGACAGGACAATGGAAGCACTGCAGACAACCAACATGTATAGGCTGTTCACGGTAAAATGAGCACTTTTAAAAGCCCTGCTTATGTTCTTGTACGCGCTTGTGTATTCTTCCGCCTTATGTAAGATTATCATTGCTACGTGCCTCATCGCTTTGTTCATATGTCGGCCAAGTGAAACTGTTAAATTATTAGAAAAGTAAATTACTTGCATATCTGGTCAATATAGTGCTTACTTTCTGTGACGCTTGTGTGTTTCAACAGCGATGGTAAGTCTAGGGAAAATTTTACTGTGAGGGAAATCGGGATACTTTTTGATGTAAAAGCAAGAAAGGAAAATTTTCACTTTAGTGCTTGAAATTCGGGAAAATTTCAAGCCCTTAGTAATATAGCATATTAAGTTGTTACAGGAATTTTTACTCTTCATGTTAAAGGTGAAATTGTTAAGTATGGGCAGTTGTCATAATCGTTTTTTCATGTAGAAATTATGGAAGTAAAGAAGATTGGTAGGTATTGATGGAACGTGAGACAAAAATGGCTTCAAATAGAGGTTGCTGAAAAGCTGTTCCCTCCCCCCCCCCCCTCCCAATATTGCTGCGCTCTTGGAAAAACGTATAATCATAATTCTACATTTTAATGCTGATGCAAAACTTGTTTTCATAAATGCCTCCGATGTTAAACGTATGAAGCGTAACCGACTTGGATGAATTTCGTGTTATTCTGACTGAACAGATTAAGGGTTCGGACTTCGAAGTCTCAAATGCCCACTTCTCTGTATTGCCATCGTACAAAAATTTTTACAGTTCTTGAAACTATAACGAAGGGGAGTTATATGAGCTCAGTGACGCTGAATTTTGGTTTTTGAACGAACAAATGTTTTGTTTTTGTGCTTTGCAGGTGCATATGCTTACGCTATATTTAATGTTTTAACTGTACGTTAGTTGTTTATGTGCTGAATGTAAACAGGTAATTTGAGAGAAGTTTTCCTCAGGAAAGGGAAATGTTCGTATACATAAAGGGAAACTTGTTGTTGAGCTGTTGCCGCCACTGGTTAGCTAGGACCGACCGCTTGCGCGCGCAGTGTTGTCGGAGGTGGTGGGTGAGTTGACCCAGCACAGCTGCTGGGATTGGCAAGGCGGCGCCAGGCGTGGCGCCTCGCTGATGAATGCCGGCTTGTTGCTTCAATCTGCCATCGCTCCTAATTGCTCGCCAATGGCCGCGACTCTTCACTTCCCTCCTTCTTGGCCTATTTCTTTCCTCTGCGCCGCTCTCTCTCGCCATTCGCTTCCGGGCGTAGAAGCAGAGTGTGAGCCCGAGCCATCCTGTCCCCTCGACATTGGATAATACTGTTACAATTTCTTTGTCGAAATTCAGTGGGCTAAACCCAAAATCGTTAGTGGATGGAGGTCTTAATTAAGTAAAAGTGTTGATTATAATTTCCTAATCTTATTTACAATAACTACAAACAAAATTCTCTCGACTAAACATCTCACAATAAATTGATATCACATACTGTTTACAATTAATACAATTTATAATTACTTCAAAGAAATAAATGAAATCAAATAATAAAAAATCAGTTCCAATAGACAGTGTATCAAAACCTCTTCAATTATTTTATAAATTATGTGTCCATATTTGACAGTTCTAATATTAATGTTACGCGCTGCTGCCCGCGCCAGGCCCACCTTATCCCTCCCCTCCCGCAGGTTGACACGCGTGTCGCCTCTTGACCACCCTTTCTGGGAAACCCGTGAATAATGGACAGCGGCCGTTGGGTTGTCGCGCTGTCCAGCGCCTTGCTTGCGTCACGGCCCCTTTCCCTTGCTGGAGAATGTTCTGGTGAGACAGGCTGGCGCCTCGGCCCTCCCCGACGCATCACGCAAGTTGGGGAAGATTCTAGGTGGCGGCTTAAGACTATATATATATATATATATATATATATATATATATATATATATATATATATATATATATATATATATATATATATATATATATATATATATATATATATATATATATATATACTGCCGCAACCCAGCGGCCGGCAGTCTTTGATGGAGGCCGTCTGGCCGTGTGTGCGCGAGCGAAGTGAATTGTGGACGACGGCAGGAGATTGCGGGATGACGGCGGGCGAGGTGTTCGTAGTGTGAATGGACGAGAGGGTGTGAAACCGACGAGTGAAGCCTACTGTGCGTGAGGGCACTCGGAGGACTCTAGAACATTGCGACTGGCGGGACATGGACTGAACTGAGGTGGGACTGATTGGAAGTGTAATACGGATGTTACTGTAAATATTCGAACTGTCAAATATGGACGCCCTAAGGCTTCTACCAAGACTGCTGGCCGCTGGACCCGTTGTAGTATTTGTAGGGACGGAGGCCGTCACGCAGAAACTTCGCTAATTCCCTAGTAGCGTCCAAGTGTCCCAATTCCCAGAATATTATTGCGCCTCCTCTATGTTCGTCAGCTACTCAGCAGGGGTGGGGGAGAAGAGGCCGTGACGCCAACAAGGTCTCGCCGCTATTAATCATCCCGGGCTTCCCCGCAAGGAGGCAGCAACAAGGCGACGAGCTCGTCAGCCTTTGCGGGGCAGGGGATGAGGTGGGTCACCCCGGACCATGCATAACGGGAACTCGCCGCTGGTGCCAGCTGCAGCCCGTGCGTGACAATGTATTAAATTTAAATTGGTAAAAGAGTAGCTATTATATATATAAATGTGTGTGTATATATGTATATAAATTTATATATGTATGTATATATATACATACATATATTCTTATCTATTAGAAATTTAAGATGTAAATAAACACGTCCATCGCAGTTGACCATGTGTTGTATTTGTGTGGGTTACGTCGGTGTTGGGTACACGCGCAGAAGGTGATAATTGGCCAATCGCTATGCTTCCGGAACGTCGCAATCAGCTGTTAACTTCAATTTGTTTCATTAGTTACAACGGTCGATTACGGCAGCTGTGGGCCCTCTTTAGCAAAGTCAACTTTTCAAGAGTACATTTCCAAATTTTGCGAGGAAATCAAACGTACATCCTTTACGACCGTATCTCAATAAAATCAAAGTATTGGTTTTTTTTTTTTTTTTTTTTTTTTTTCCAGTTAGGCCCACCTGGATGAAAAGTAATAACCTCGCATATTTCGATGTAATTGTGAATGCGCTTCAAGGTCTGGCTATTTTACAACAGAAAATAAGTTACACCGTTTCAAGTTACACATTCAGTATTTATTTTTGTGCCTCACAAATATGAGTATTTACAAAAACCCGGGGAATATATTCTAAATACAGAATAAACAAACACAAAAGTTCGTAGAGGCATGAAAATAACCCCGCGTGTTTATTATTGTCCAAAGTTACAGTTGTGAACAGGATATTTTTACTAGCTAAGTATTTAAGAACTGTATATAATAAAATAAAAATATTTAGATGTAAGAGACTAGTGAAACGAACTTAATAAACTAAATTACCATTTGGAACATTTATGTAATGAAAACCAGTCTTAAAATTCTGAACTGAAAGTGAACTCAGCTTGGATTTTCGCTTTTGTGTGCTGTATATTGCAAATGGAACACATCCCGTGTTCACAATCAGCTTAACTGATTCTCTCACTTAGCCTAGCGGTGTTAAAGTCTGTGGAAAAAGGGACAGTCGAGACGTTCATCTCTGTAAGTTTGCAAACATGATGGCCTCCCTTCTTTGTTTACAGCTCTTAATTTCGCATCAGCAGGAATCGTGGACTCTTTATTTCTGGTACAATCGCAATATATTGTGGCGGTAAGATTCTCAAAGAAATTTTATATTTCTGGGGGAGGGGAGGGGGTGCAATATACATTAAGGAACATCGTTGACACGTAGCCAATTTTTTAATGTGTTGTTACAGTAAGTGTTACTTCGATAGTTGCAATATGTTCACTGTATTATAATATAATGTGCGTGCCTCGGTCGCCCTTAAGTACAGTTGAGAGTCTGGAGGTATTTCCCATGCCCGACACCTAGAAGCATGGGAGCGCTAAAGCAACACCGACAAGACAGTATGTGTTGGCTAAGGGCGACGCAGGCATTCTATAGTTACACACATACATAGAGGCTACAATGATCTATGTCAGGTCGCCTTTGCGTGCAAGGCACTGAAGTGGCGTTCAATCTTCAACTCGTCCCTATAGGACTTTCAGTGGGGCGTTCAATCTTCAACTCGTCCCTATAGGACTTTCAGTGGAGACTTCATAGTTATATAGTGTTAAAAGACGCCTGAGTAGCGTATATGAGTTCATGAGGGATGGAGGTCTTAATAAAAATAAAATAAATAAATTTAATTTCTAATTTATTCACACGGCTATTATTTACAGCATTAAATTATCTATATCCAATATTACTCTTTATTTCTCAGTGAGCGTAATATTTAATTTCTAAAGTCGTTTTCAATGTCTCAGTTTGGTTATAGTCAATAAACTCACGCTCATCGTTAACACACATTCATCTGTATGTTGCCATCACTTGTAATGTCTTTCACTTATGCATCTAGTCTAATAGTCCAGCACTCCAGTCGCACTCTTCACTGCTCTGATGCTCGCAGTCGCAAATTTAACTCCCACCGGTCATTTCCGGAGCTACTCCTTGCTCTTCTAGCTCGTCGTCTGTAGCTTGACGTCGCAGAGTCGCCCAGACTCCCTACCCTCATAAAATCTCCACTCCACACCCGGCTCGCAAATATATCAGTCGCCCTCATCATCTGGAATGTTCGACAGCTGATGAACTGTGCGGGATCCGTGTTGTTAAGTTGGCTATTTCTATGGTTACTTTGGAAGAAAATAGTACTCAGAACTAGAAGTCGTAATTTAAAATCCTAATTATACTTACAACATTTATGGTTTAAATTATGCTTTTAAAGCAATATTACATTTTACTGGCTACTAGTAACCGGACTTTATAAACATGTTTAGCATTTATGACAGCGTATGTCGACACGTACGAACAGTAAATATGTCCAGACAATGGCTGGCCATGTTTATGTTTCCAGTTTCCAGCCCGGTGAACGGCCGTTGGCGCGTGCTTTTTTCTCATCGTGTTTATTAAACGAATATCTTGTTGGTGTTGTGGGATTATTTAATCGGTAGGTAATTATTTTAATGTGCTTTTTTCAAGCATAGCTGGTTGTAGGTACCGTTGTTTGTTTTTTTTTTTAAGTAACATTATCGGCACGTGTTTAACGCGTCCTTTCAGCCTTTTTCCTCACCGCCTTCCACAATGAAGTGACACAGATATAATTTACGTATCTAAGTTTAAATTTGTTTGTATCAGGAAAAGTGCGCAGTATTGATTTTTCTGAACGATTCTGCAAATAAATTATTTAACGCTAGTAACGAACAAACGTGATTTTAGTGAAGTGAACTTGGCAAGGATTTCTAAAAAGAAAGTGTTCAAGAGGTTGCAAATTTTACAAACAGTAAATGTACGTGTTTTATAAATGTATTTGTAAATTGTTAACACAATTATTTAAATGCACGTGGCCTAAAGAAGGCGCACTTTCCAAACTTGTAGTGAGTGAATAATATCCGTTTATTTGTCTATGTCGTAAATTCAACGAGTGTAAGGTTAACTTCGTTCAAAGTGTGTGCGTGTATAGATTGCTACATCTGTACGAATACGAACAGCGACGTATGTATAGCGTTTTGTTTTTTCATGAAAGATAAAATTTTCGAAGTGAAATAATTTAAATGTTATTTCCATAAGAGCGAAATTTCCCATTGCTCCTTCCAAACAATATGCAACCTAAAATGTCACACACACTCGTAAGAACATCAAAATAATATCATCTCACGAAAGATGTAAAACTAAAGCCCCCCTTTTACCCTCTAAATAAATAAACATAACCCCAACAAATTTAACTCCGTCGTTATAAAAATAAAACAATCTGAAATGCCAACCTAGCTGTAATGTCCTACATTAATTACTGGACGGGAGTCAGCTTCCCGCCAGATCTTCAGTGCCTGACATTACGTGGAACAAGAGGAAGGAGGAAAATGCAAGTGTGCATTGGACTCAAAAAAATTTGTTTGCAAACGTCATTTTCTTCAGTGATAAAACAGTTGCGGTGGAAGGATGCGTTGTGGCAGTGCTACTTTCTAAAACTGGCAATATTTACTCGACTTACATGAAATGGACAGTAAGTAAAAACCGTAATAGGATTATCGCTCTCCAGTCGTTCAAACTTTCCTTAGTCACTCGCCGCCCGCTATCATATCACTTCTCTGTCCTCCGCGCTGTCTTCGTAAGTTCGCTCCTGAGAGGCTACTCCGCGAGGCGTAACAATGTTATTAAAAAAAAAAGATGAAGTTATATTGCGTGGTGTGTTTAAATACCTTGTAACGGAAGTTTCGTACTTAAGAATGATTCTGAAACATTCGTACTAGCCCATTTTACTTTAAAAATAATACTAATTATAGATGGGGCCGCGATGGTGCAGTGGTCGACTACTTACCTTCCATCTACACGAACCGGGTTCGATTCCCGGCGGGCTCGCTCCCGGATTTTCGCCTGTGGGTATCGTGCCGGACGATGCCGCTTATCAGCGGGTTTTCTCGGGGATCTCCCTTTTTCCTTGCCCTTTCATTCAACCTCATCAGCTGTATAGACCTCCATGTTGGGGGGGCCCGCCTGCCTGCATCGTTTTTCTCTTCTTTTTTTAATTTTTGGCCGTAAGGGCCATACCGGCACGCGCTACAAGAGCACCATCGCCGCTACGCTCTGAACTGGCGTGCAGTTTTCTCGTAGTGCTGCGTGTACCTGTGGGACTTTCAGCGGTGACAGTCATTTTATTGATGGAAAGTGTGTAGCAAAGTTCAATACAGGCTTCTGTCGTAGTTTGGCGCGCTTCCTGCTTGTCTGTTTTAAGATACGGCAGATAAAAAAAAAAAATTACTATATGTGACGCGTTCATGCAAAAGGTATCTTACGGTGAAAACCATTTTTTGGGCTGTATTGTAGACAATTCTACGAGGAATTCAATTCAACAAGTTATACCCTTGCAAGTTCCGTTCATATCTTGAAAACGATAATTATCGAATTTGCAACTTTTTTTTTTTCAGCCTCCTGAAATATTTAAGTTTTCACAGTAAGATGCCTTATCTGAGAACGCGTCACATATATTCGAGGGCGCCAAAATAATATTTATAGCTTGCGTGGTAAGTTTAATGTACCAGTCCTCCTTCGTCTGGGTAATGACGTGTTTTCGTAGGTAAACATACTGGGGGCACGTTTAACATTTCGTCAAAAAAAAACGATTTCAAACGCACTGTAACGCAGTTCATGCGCCTTACTTTCCGCTCAAACAATATAATTTTGCGATGACTATCCAAAATAGTTCGGATTCTCGGGGGAGGGGATTAACCCAATCGTATCACCTTGCGTATGCTCTTGTAGGCATATCCTGTCCACAGTAAAGTGGACACTAAAGGCCCTAGTCAATTTTCACTTTCAGAAATTTTTAATCCTTATCCGCCTTTTTAAAATAAATATTGCCATATAAATGATAAAGACGGTGTGTATATTCCACTGCACGCTACACGTCTAAGGTTAAAATAAAATGTATTTATTGGCTGTTATTCCAAATGAGGCTTTCAAAAGTGCTCACTTTGCCGTGAATAGCCTATACCAATGCAATATTTGAAGATGCACAGAACGGCCGGCAGTGTTTTTGGTTAATTAAATGTTCCCTTGGTAAAACTATTAAAGAGTGATGAGGAGGGGATATATTGACGGAGTCGATGAATGTCCAGGAGGGGATATATTGACGGAGTCGATGAATGTCCAGCCGTTTTCTTCCCTCGCTGCAATTTCTTACCGAACCGTCGCAGGAATTTTTGCAGCGCGGATCCGGTTTCCTGCCGCACCGCGCTATCTCTTTCTGTTTCCCGGATGCGCCTTACCGCCCGTGTAGCGCGGAGCCGGCCTCCCCAGATTCGTCCAAGCCTTGACCTTGGTCGAAGGCGACGCGCCACTGTTTGTCCCCTCCTTGATGCTCCTGACCTTCCGCACTAAGCCACACAGGGCCATCACGTGACCCATGGCTGCATGCAAACATGGCACATCAGTGGGACGTCCCAGTACAACAACAGTGTACGCGGAATTAGTATGAAGCAAAGAAATTGCCAACATTCGTAGGCGACGATATTTGACTTTGCTATCATCTTCGCACCAACAAATGGGAAAAAATCTGGCATGCTCCAGTACAGTATATTGAAATTAATTTAGTCATTGTGAACTTTTATTGTGCAACATTTACAATGTACTACATTTAGTTCACACGGTATGGATTCCAAATTGTGTTACAGTGTTTATTACGTCACGTATTACATGTGATTCACGTCATGTTTATTTAACATGACTGTCTACCAACTTCAGATTTTAAAAAGTATTGTTTTGGGATTACATTCTGCTAAAGCGACAGTTTGACTGAACAAAAAATGGCACGACTTTTTGCAGTCTGCAGGAGCTAGATGTGTGTGCGTGTGCGCCGTAAGTTCTACAGCCGCGCCGTATGAGTGTGCGTGCCCCGTAAGTGCTACAGCCGCGCCGTATTGCTCATGCGTATGTACAGCGATCATCAAAATAGGTTTAGTTCATTTAAGTTGGGAATCATCGCTGTTATTGTGATGATTGTCATTCACGTGGTCTTGCTAACTATTTGTACTCGGTTAGGCATGGAAGCAAGTAGAAAAATACGGGTTCCTGTAGTTTATTTTTGCTTTGTAAAAAAAGTTTAAATTGAAAGATTAGGTTACATTTAAGAACATTTAATGAAATTTTTCCCATGACATAACGTAAGTAATAGCTCTTTAAACTTACTCATACTATTGCATCTCTGTAGAATTTATAATACTTTGACTAGTGAATGCAGGCAATAAATAAATAATTTTTTCTTGCTCTCGGTCACAGGAACGGTCCTGGCAACAGTAGTCTAGTGTACTGCGCTTTGTCGATGCCGAAAATACAATCTCTGGGATAAAATTTACGGCTGAAATTCCCGAAAGTCCAAGATGGCGGGGACTGATGCCCCTTAAGTGAAACGCACTACCCCATTCGTATTTCTCTCTTATTTCTGAAATAACTGGAATAGTTTATGGGTAGGCGGGCGTGTAGATGCTGTCGACAGACGTCAGCTGCAGGTTGGTCGGAAGTAGAAGAGTGTGGAAAGCGAGCTTACAATAAAGATACGGACGTGGAAGTTGACGTACCTCGAAACGTTGGTCGCAGACTTCGGCGATGTGGAAAGAACTGCGGGAGAATGAGATGCCTTTCCTCAGGGATGCAGTGGCGTGGAAACCTGCAGATAGGAGAGAGAGAGAGAGAGAGAGAGAGAGAGAGAGAGAGAGAGAGAGAGAGAGAGAGAGAGAGAGAGAGAGAATGATGTCTGAGTTGGGGAAATAGAATACCCGAAGATGTGGCTCGCATTGTGCACTCGTATTGTACTCGTGGGAGGGTGTTTTTGTGTGCATTGATTAATCGTATTGGGACATCGTTGTCTGGTCGAGAGCTGGAAGTACTGCGCTGATAAAGGCTGTTCATTATAAAGTGAGCACTTTTGAAATCAACCTTAGAAAAAAGTCACTGCCTCTGCCTGCATATATTTTAACGGGCGCACTGAGTTACGTGAGCCTAGTAAAGTTGGTAACGATGAAGGGGAATTAGTTACATATCTTAACGTCGAATAAAAAGTGTTAAGCTAACCATTTGTGATAACTTAAACTATTTCTTTCGCTTTCTGTATTTTTTAAAAATGCATCGAAGTGTGAAAATGAGTAGATTTGTAAGATATTTACTTTTTTTAATATTTCACAGTTTTACTTGACCGACGCATGAATAAAGGGACGAGGCCTACGACAATGTTGATTTTACATAAGGTGGAAGAATACACAACGTGCATACAAGTAGAACTTAAGCAGGGCTTTCAAAAGTGCTCAGTTTACCGCGAGCAGCGTATAGGAAAGTTTTCTCCCGCCGAGTAGGCAGTGAGGTGGGGAAAAGTCAAATGACTAACAACGCATAAAAATGGGGAAAAAATTATTCAATTTATTGTATTGGTATGTAACATAATCTTGTATATGTTATGAGGTAGGCGTCTGTTTTATAAAAAAAAAATTTAGTGTTTTGTAGAGGTGTCTGTTTAAAGATTACTTTAACGTTACACACTACGCATGCACGCATTTTCTAGTTTTTTTTTTTTTTTGTTTTTCTCTTAACAGTGGGCATATTTCTTCGCCATGCATGATGTTACCAGTAACGAATCTTACAGTAACACAAGCCCGTGCAGTACTATACCTTTGTCTTTATCACTACACCGTAAAATAGTGTTGCATGTTGCCGCTCTGCGATGCTTCTCCCGTCCAGCTTAAGTCTGCGAAGCACAGGGTGTGTGAATGGCATCACTGGCAACCCGAGGTAAACCCTGATATGCCAGGAACTCGTACCGCTTCTAACCTCGAGCTGATTGAATGCTCGCGGTTATCGTTGTAAGAATGTTCTGGTCCTCGCCCTCTCTTGGCATGACTCTGGGCGCGAGAAACCTGTGGGTGACCATCGGCAGAAATGATAGCGAAACAGTATAGCAGTAAGCGAACTCGGTCGCTCATTGGCCCACGCGAAACCTTGTGCCCACGCGAAACCTTGTGTCTGATCGGCTATTGCATATTATGGAATACTTCCTATATGCCAGGCCACTGTCTTCCAAGCTGGTCTCCAGGATCTGGCCCGGTGATCTTGTGATCACCGTGGCTCAACATGGTCTGGCGGGATCAGTACTATGTGCCGTCCGTGGAACACCGTGCCCCGTAGCCAGAGGCGCATATCAAACAGTCGGCAGGCTCACTAGGGTCGTCGCAAGAGTTAGGCATTGATGTTAGGTTGTTGTTACCAGGTACTTCATCCAACCTGCCCCAGACAGGGACACCAGGCACAAGCGCCTAGTTTTTCGTGGCCAGAGTTCGCAGTGCACGCCACCATTTCCCCTGTGTATTCTTAAGTATAGGCTGTTCGCCGTAAAGGGAACACTTTTGAAGCCATAGTTACTTTTTTATTTCAGCCATATTTTATCCTTCAACAACCTTTTAAAAATAATATTGCCATGTAAGTAATAAACGCAGTGTGCAGATTCCACTGCACTCGGAAGTTAACGTCTAAGGCTAAAACAAAATATATTTATTGACTGTTAATCCAATTGGGAGGGCTTTCAAAAGTGCTCGCTTTACTGTGAATAACATATACCCTATCGTATGGTTCGTATGGTCTTCACAACCGTAATGTATAGGATTGGAATACATAGTGAACGCCTGGGAAATACGCTTTATTCTATGTAGTAACTTCCGTGCTATTAATTTTCGACAACAAATTTGAATAAAAGCAATTTTTTTTATCTTTACTAGAACGTTTTTGTAGTTTTTTTATTGTTACGTTTTAAAGTTTCGTATAACTGGCCTTATTGGAGTCTTCATAATATCACCAGCGTTAACATCGTCAGTTTGTTGTGTTTCATTTTATGTTAATTTTGGATTGATTGTTAACATTTCTGCACAGGTTTTGTTTTATTATGCGCTGAAGCCGATGCAGTTTTCAGAAAATATACTGAAAATGTGATATGACTTTGCGGCAATACAAACTAAAATTGTAGCATTATAGTAATTTGTTTCCCCAGTGCGATTCGGTGAAAGGAATGGCGACCTTACCGCGTTTTAAGAATTTCTTGTGGTGCTTTCTGCTCATCCTCCCCTAACCCCCCCCCCCCCCTCAATAACCTATGATTTTATTTTAATTAATGCCTTGTATTAACACAGTGTATTTATTTTACTGGCAGACGGACTATGCGCAAACAGAAATTATTGACTTAGCATAGAATAAGAATGGCTTCCAATACAGCATTGCACTCCGACTTTACAACATGCATAATTCATTACATATTAACACACACTACCAAAATTGCCAGAAAAGTACAATTTATGTTGCATACGAAGAATTCAGTATTTCGTAACATTGTAAAATGTTTTGCTAAAATATAGTTATGGAAATGTTTTATAAATCAATTAGTAGGCTATACTTGTATTAAAAATCCAAGCGAGTGAGAGAAGTGACTTGGAAGACTCTCAACATCGAGTCCTTGAGAACTGAGGGGGGTACAGCGAAGTGGGTATGGAGTAGCGCCGGGAGAACCCCGAGAAAACCCGCCGACCAGTGGCATAGTCCGACACGATCTCTACATGCGCAAATCCGGGAACGACCCCGCCGGGAATCGAACCTGGTTTGCCGAGTTGACAGGCGAGTTGTCTAACCACTACATCACCACGGCCCCTCAAAATCTAAGCGATTTCCATTGCGAATTAATATTAAAATAAACCTTCATCAAATCATTATAATTACTTTAATTGTTTGCAATAAATTTTATAATAATATACAAGTACTTTTAATAATTGATTTTGTGCACAACAATTTCAGTTATGAAATACCGAATTTACTGGTAAGGGGGGAAGAGGAAATTACCTAGCACCTTCATACAGTATAACACCTTCAAATTTACTGGTAAGGGGGGGAAGAGGAAATTACCTAGCACCTTCATACATTGTAACACCTTCAAATTTACTGGTAAGGGGGGAAGAGGAAATTACCTAGCACCTTCATACAGTGTAACACCTTCAAATTTACTGGTAAGGGGGGAAGAGGAAATTGCCTAGCACCTTCATACAGTGTAACACCTTCAAATTTACTGGTAAGGGGGGAAGAGGAAATTACCTAGCACCTTCATACAGTGTAACACCTTCAAATTTTAGGTTTTAAAGTTTTGTGGCATTTTTTGTTTAATATTACAGTAAAATAAAATATGTTATACATTATAGACACAATCTACAGCACAAGAGGTTTACGTTCTTTTGTTAACGCTAATGATTATTCATTTAATTACTAAACTTTTCCATTTGGAAAGAAAACTTATATCACTATATTGCTAATTTTGAGATAGAGGAAGTACTTTTCCATCTACCAGCCTATTGGAAAAGCATGCAAAATTTCGAAATGATAAGAGATTTTATGTGCATGACATCTGGTTTTCTAATAAACTTATATTAATACAGGAAACTATAAATGATAGTGGGCTGTCAATCATGAAAAGCAGTAGCAGATCGCAAGCTGACAGTTCTCAACACCTGAAACGTTGTTAAGGGCCCCTCTTGGCTGTCACGTTAATTGCGCTGCGGTGGTTTGGTAGAAAACACGTAATTCAAAAACCGTTGGCTATTTTGTTGTACTGTGTGAACACGAAAAGAAACGTTTCGTGCCAAAACACAAGTTTCGAATTTTCATTTCAACTCGAAGGATTACTTTTACGGGCGTGATATGGCTAGAACGGGTGTTTTGAGAAACCTATTCAACTCCTAAATTTTCTATGCAGAAATTCCAGAGTTGTCTCTAGACGCGCGTCATACATTTATATCTAATAGCGTGCCGTAAAAATGTAAAGTCACCACTTAAAGTCATGTTAACGTGAGTCGCCGACAGAAAGACTGTACGTAATTTGGGAACCTGGCGCGTAGAGGCGATAATAAGACATGTGCTGAGTGAGCGAGATTCGGCCTAAGAGCTCCCGTGATTCGAGGCCTCTTACGCGCAAGATTACTGCAGGCTGGTTAATTTCCCTGTTCTCCTCAAGATTGTTTAACAGTTTATATTTGATAATTCGTCAGTATATAATTTTGGAGGTAATATTCTGTGATCGAGTTGAGCTGTTTGGGTGAGAGTAGGGGGCAGATTGTCTCCATCCCCACTTTACCATCCCCGTCCTTATTTCACCACCTTATGTATCACACTCCCTCCATACCTAACACCCCCTCCATAACTAACACCCCCCTGCGCACTTAACACCCCCTGCGTACATAACACCCCCTTCTTACCTAACACCCCCCTCCGTTCCTAACACTACTCCCTCCTTACCACACCCCCCTACTTATCACATCCCCCTACTCATCACATCCCCCTACTCATCACATCCCCTCTTTCCCGTGCCCCGTACGAATATGTCAGTGCGTCTGGTAGTTATTTTCATAAAGTGGGGGCAATGTTTGCAGTACACTACAGCGCGAAAGACGCTGAAAATAGTTAACTACCCGGCCAGTAACGCAAACTGAATAGCACGAATTCTTTGCGCTGCGTGTCATGCTGACAATAGATCCTATACGAGAAGAGTGAATTTTCGCTCGCAGCCTCCAAAACTCTCGGTAACCTAATTTAAGACTGCGCGGCTAAGTTTCCTGTATCTCCTAACCCATGGATGTATTTGTTGGCTCAATTCCTGCCAAGACATCTTCGTCAGCACAAGTGAAACAGGAGTAGTAAACTGAGCAAACAAATATAGTAGGGACTGTCGTAAGCTAGTAGTATCTGGCGTCTTTACTGGTCGATTTGATAATCCACTTACTGCGGTAACGGTAAAATTTTACAGAATGTTGTTTCATGTAATAACATTTACTTACTGGAAAATCGTGCGTTTATGCTATCTTACCATGCAGTTAATATACAGGCAGGTTTCGTGTATAGTATTTCCTTTAATAGTTCTCTGAACTATTCGGCGTTGCCCGAATATCATGTTGTTTTTAAATAATTACATTTGTAGGCTTTGGTGTAAATAGCAGTACCTTACTGAATATCGCCTAACCTTCAAGCCATAGTATCAGAAAGAATCTATTGATTTTTGTCAACTTATTAAGCGATGTATCTTCTTTAACACCTACAGATAACCGTCACTGAATTAGGGTGCCTGTCGCAATATTCTGCAGTCCCTAATTGACCTTGTAGCACAATATTATATTCGCAGTAGGGTAAGTAAAGAGTATTTTGCAAGCCACCCGAATATCTAGAAGTAGAAACAAATATTCACCAGACTGAATCCTAACTAAATGAATACATATTAAATGTATTCAATGAATATGTATTACAACTTATGGTGGAACTGTTAGATATGTATTTTAGATAAGCAATTCCTTTCGTCAATGAAGTAACCTGACCGCTATTGAATCTGATCTTTCGCAGTGACTTTAATCGAATATTGTGTAACCTTTAATGATTCAGCTTTGAACCATGTCTACAACAGTATAAAACTCAACAATCTAATAATAACAAAGCAGTTAGGTAACACAACCATAAAACTACCATTTTGTTTAATAACGATAAAGCAAACTATATTTGTGGTTCTTAATTTGGTATTGACAGTAAGTAGCCTACATGTATCGGATTCCCAATGCACAATTACATCAATTGTATATTAATAAATTCCATAGTGCACAAAATATCACATGATGATTTAACAACCTTAAAATCTCGAAACACATTAATATAGTGAGCTGAGAAAGAAACAGGAACAGTTTATATTGTACATTAGACTAGAGGACAGCACTTACCAGATCATTGAATTAAGCATCGGGAAGTAATGGGTCTTAAGATGAAAGATACTCGGCCATGTTTTCTGGGTTTTCGGTATAGTGTGAAGAGTGTGATAAGTGTGTGTAGTTGGGGGGGGGGGGGGAGCAACGAGCCAATCTCGGCCTACACCTATTTTAAATTGGTTACTTAGGGGTGGCCCTGCCAAAATTGGTGCAGATCCGTGGAACGGTGTAGAATTTCATAGAGAATATTAATGCATATGCATGCATATAAATATTGACTTTTATACATATAGATGGATATGTTTACCTCAACTTCTACTATACGAGTACAATATAGTGATAAGTTTAAATGCACACATTCTTCAATGAGCCATTGGTGCATGTTGTATTTATGTGTTTAAAATTAATACAGTGCTGTACATTACATTTTTTAATAGTTTTGATAATGGATAGAAAATGTAGGTTTGAGCAGAAGGTCTGGGTGCTGAGGATTGGTGGATTGACAGCTAAGCCATCTTGGATGATATCATGACGGCCATATTTGATGTTCGTATCATTGAACTGTCGCCCATCTTATTTCCGCACGCCATTTTTTTTTTCATAGTACTGTAGGCCTATATGTAAATATAACATGTGTTATATATTTTCGGCCTTGTGCATTCAAGTCAAATGTTAAAATAACATTATGAATTTTGATTATTCCTACTTTTCGATGTCATTAAATTTGGTAGGCATGGTAGATATTTTTTATGTTTTAAATTAATTATGTAACCAATTCGAGCTTCCTCAAGTACAACACAATGGTTGCCTTACGACAGGTCATGTTTTTGCAGTATGCCTATATCTGAACTCCACAAACTTATAAGCGTAGTTGGCCATCATTTCCGAACCACTTAAGTTAGTCATCAAATTCGGACCTTAGGTACTGCTCCTAGAGCTGATCAATATAACATGGCTCATTGTGCCTTAAGCTTCTTTTAAGCATAGTTAGTCGTCATTCTCAAACTGTTAAAGCTATACTCATCAAGTTCATATTATAGGCATCGCCCCCGACGTCAATCAGGGTATTAGGGTCACTAACGCCTTAAACCCTCTTATAAGCATAGTTGGCAGACACTTTCAATCTGTTTAAGGTATAACCGCTAAATTCGTAATAAGCATCGCTCCTGATGTCGATAAGGGTAGTAGGGTCAGTTATGCCCTAAGCCATCTTATAAGCATAGTTGGCTGTCATTTTCAAACTGTTAAAGCTATAGTCATCGAATTCATATAATAGGCATAACCGCTGATGTCAATGACAAGGCAACCACTGTGATGTACTTGAGGCTCAGACTGGTCACATTTAATTTAAAAAAATCGCTCCTATGCTGTATTCAAATTGGCATCGAAAAAGTACGAATATACAAAGTTCATAATATTACTTTGGCATTCGACTTGAAAACACAAGTCAGAAAATATATAACACTTGGTATATTTACTAAAACATTTATATGCTTATAAAATCCGACATGGCGCTGGTAATAGTCACATAATCATATTTTCTGACAGCATATTCATATCTGTCTAAAAAATACGACTCTATAGACACGTCACTCGATACACTTGTTTGTAAAAGTTATATATATATATATATATATAATGTAGTACATAACATTTATTTTATAAAATTATTCTTTGCATATTTGATTGTTGTGATCTCATAATCCAATTTTTCTTGAAAATATGGGTTAGACACATCGCTCAATACAATTATATCTGTAAATTTCGAAGTTAAATAAAAATTCTAATTAAATATATATTCAAATAAATATATAACTTTTCATAGTCCATCTAATTCAAGAATACTCCTCGCTCCTAACTCCTCAGGCCCAAAATTGAATCACTGAGGCAAATTTAGGATCTGCACTAATATGAGCGAAATAATGGAATTACTGTAGCACCACAACATCATAGGGATATTTTTTAGGAGCTGTCAGTATGGCGTACATGAAGCTGCAATGGCGGGAAAGTGAACAATGAATTAACGAGAAACTTCTGTAAGGGGAAATTCCAGACGTTCTAGGGATAAACGGGAAATTAGAGGTAAAAACAGTACATTTTAAAGGGAAAATAAGGAATTTTGTCAGAGAAAAGAAAGAAAACAAGATGGTGGACGTGAAACAAAATGGCCGTTGGAAAAAATATGGCGACTTGAAACAAGATAACAGCTTAATGTCACCAACATCAAATATGGCTGCCATGACGTCGTCCAAAATGGCGGAGCTGTCAGTCCTCTAATCTTCAGTCCCCAGCCCTTTTGATCAAACCTACATTTCCCATCTACTTTTCATGTTTCAAGATGTGCGCGCGATATCGCAGGGTTTTAATTATTTTTCAATTATAAAAATAACTAAAATTATTCGTAAATAAAACATTTTGTTGTAATTGCACAAAATGCTTGTGTTAAGCTGGAGTCACAGTAGCTCGACGAACACGACAACCCGACATGACGTTAGAGCTCAACGAAATTTCATATTATATTTTATTCAGTGTTCACAAATACCCCAAGGGAATCTGCTCGACAAGCGTGGTAGTTGGCTGTTGGAAAATCCCTAGATACAAGTTATACCTATATATTATATCCGATATTTACGTTTTAAAACTTACATTAAAGTGAATTATTATTTTGCTTTTAACAGTATTTGCATTCATACGAGAGAAAAAAGTACTTACTTAAAAACAAATGGGAACGTCAGTTTTCCGCTAAGTTAGTTTATTATTTACTACAGTAGGTAAATATGCACAAAATTTTGTTTTGTAATGTTGTGTTTACATTCTTTGCGCGCACCGACGAGCCCCGCACGAAGGAAAGTGGAAATACGACCTACTTTTGTCGGGCTATCGGGGCTGTGATTTTGTCGGACTGACTTCACTGTGACCTCGCTTTTCATTGGCTGCTACTCATATTTTGTTGTGTTGAGGCTGTCTTGTCGGGTTTGTCGGGGTATTGTAATTCCAACACAAGACATACTTAAAACCTAAGGTAAACTCAGACGTAAACACACACACACCCACTCACATCCCCCCGTGCGGTGTTGGTCATTATCCTCCCCCCCCCCTCCACTAACAACTAAGGATCCAGTACAAAATGTAGGGCCGAAATGTGACACAGGTCGCTGAACCTGCTGTTCAAATATCCAGTGACAGCTAGTCCGGTCGATCAAATTTACATAATTATTTAGGCCCGGTATAAAAAGGGAGCAAGCGAGAGGGAGAAATTTCCTTTCGGTTATTATTTTTTCACACTAGTTTTCTCTCCCTCTCTCCCACTCTCACCCTTTCTCTCCCTCTCACCCTCTCTCTCCCTCTCTCTCCATCTCTCTCCATCTCTCTCCCTCTCTCTCTCTCCCTCTCTCTCTCTCTCTCTCTCTCTCTCTCTCTCTCTCTCTCTCTCTCTCTCTCTCTCTCTCTCTCTCTCTCTCTCTCTCTCTCTCTTCTCTTATCTGCTTGCTCGTGTTACACTTGGCCCGAGGATCGCTGTCCGTGCGGTTTATTTACATGTAATGTGTTCCGATTATCGTCCATCACAAGCGATTGAGAGTAATAATCGTATTCTCATATCGGCCGTACACGGGGCCTCATATTTGCCTGACTCCGCGTCACGAGGGGAGTAGCGCTGGGACATGCGAATTGCGTAATTCACCTTTTACTGTTTTTATTTTTCACCCTTCCCAGAGGTGCATTACTCATGCAAAAAAAAAAAAAAGCTCTACTATCGTAAACCAGAGTGGCGTGGCAAGGGGACAATGTTATGGATTTACTGGGTTCCCTATTATTTTCGTAGTTGAAAATACTAAAAATATCAATACATTTGATTTCTAACTATGATTGTAATCATGTGATGTTCATATTTTTATTGTCTATAATATATTTTAATTCATTAAGTTCATTATCTTTGGTTTAGTTATGCTTGATAATAATTATGTATTTATAATACGCTTAGCTGTTACTGTTAATATGTTAATCATTTCTTCTCTAATTAATACTTTAGTATACGTATTAATACTTCCTTCATGCATTACTGACAGCTATGCACTCTAGCGCTAACCAGGACGACGCAATGGAGCAAAACTAGACTTTCCAGAACATCTTCAATGACAACATTTTCTTTTCAGCAGAGTATAATATTTTTTTGTTGAATGTCTTAAAATAAACAAGTTGTTTTTTTTAAGAAAATATATCTTTCATATAAGAAATAACTGGGTGCCATACAAGGTTTGTATAGCATTAATTATGAAAACAGTGATGGTCATCCCTGAATGATATATTGTCTACTTGATAAACAATTTTTTTATTGTAAAATACTTTGGCTTGTATTGATTATTTTCAAACACACGTACAGTCATTTACAATGGAAGATCCATTAAAAGAGCGAACTCTATAGAGAAAAAATTTACAAACTTTTTCAAACTACTGAGGGACCCCCAAATTTCCATTTTAATTCCATGACCGGAAGGGTCTAAAAATACTCATCCAACATAAAGTCCAGTAGCTGCTTATCAATGAGCCTGCAGCTTACCCTGGATTATATAGCACCAAAAACATAGCTCCTCTACTCAGTTAAGGGCTTAAAATGTTATATTTTTGATTTGGGCAATCAGAGGGGGGAAATATAAGAAGATTGTCTATTTTTCATGTAAATATTTCCACATGTGCCGCGCTGCGGGACTTCCGTTATGACGACGCTCAAACACGGCACGACGACACTAGCGCTGCTAGGCGGCGAGCTGGGAGATTTCGCCGCGCCAGCAGTACAACTCTGTGCGTGACGTGAATAATATGGGAGTCGTGTCTCCACAGTAGGTGCTTCCCAAACCTGACCCGCCACCATGGCTGCCTTGCCCAGGGCAGAGCAAGAAAACGACGTGGTGTTTTCGCTTTAAAAGTTAGGACATCTGCGGCACGTAGTTATACATCAATTCGCAAAAGTTGGCGGAAATACGGGAGTTGATAGTAGACATTTTAGACATGTTGCTTGGTAGGCTGTACGTAGCTGGCAGGTAGAAAATTTGACGCCCCGTCTCATTCTTCATCCCCGAAGCGATGGACCCCGGTGAGAACCAGAAGAAACAGCAGCCGGAAAATCTGTCGAGATGGCCAGTCTCCAATGGAGCCACCAAGATGAGCAGATCTTCATCATAGCGTTGCGGTAGTCAGCACCCGCCATCCAAACAAACATACAAATGACTGCCAATTTCTTGCAAAAACTATCCAATGAATCAGTACATATGTCACCCTTGACTCCTGTCAAGCGGCGGGAGGGGGGGGGGAAATTAAGCAAACTCCTGGAAACCTACTCCCACCATCCTATGACCCTAATTCTTCTGAATTCCGAGTAGAGTTTGCAAATTACACAACTCTCACAATAACTTATTACCTACATGAAGATGAAACACAGATGATAAAATGATCATGAATAAATAAACGACTCCTGGACTCCATTTAAAATACTAGAAATACACAAAAATCTTAACAAATGGTAAAACACATATAATGATACATAAAATAACACACATAAATTATCATAGTCATGTTAAACAGATCTCTTTGGATATAGCAGATATAATCTCCCAGCAAATTCTGTTTCTCTCAGAAATCAGAGGAACATAATTTCATCTGCATCAATTGCGCTTTATTTAGTTTCCTGGGGCTCCTCTCATCCTCTGACTTTGTCATGGGTGAAAAAAACCTCTTAATAACGAACGGTCCTACAAGTAGCAGGGAGATGTGGGTAGCTGTCCAGACGGCATGGGTCAGAATATCTCGACAGGTGTTTGTCCATTTCTAGAGTCTGTGCCACGCCGAGTTGCTTTACTTATGCCCGGGTGCACCATTAACAGCCCTGAACCACGATCACAAGGTCTTGGTTCAAAGATGATATTCGGTTTGATCCGAGTTCAATGCACGAGTGTAGCACCAACGCGAACAGACGAGTTCTGATCATAGATCACCTGATCTCGGTTGAAAACTAAAATTGAGATGAAACACTGTTTGTGATTGGCTCTCATTTCGTGACGTCATGATGCAACTGTTTATTTTGAGGTTCGGAGACAATTAATACGTATATGTGGACATTAACTCTTAATAATGGGATGTTTTACTATATAATTTAGTTGAATGCACTGGAAAAAACTCAGTGTCAGTTGTTTTGTTTGATTGGAAACACTTTGCACACATTTTATCGTAATTTTTAATACCTATATTATTGAAGAAGGTAGTGTACATAGAACTAGATGGTACGATGTTTTATTTGTTTAAGTAAAATAATTGTTGTACGAACTTTACTGAATAATATTCAATTGTGTATAAAGTTATTTTGAATTCCCAAAAATAAAATTGATCTTAGCGATACCTGTTGGCGTATTTTCAAACTACATCTGCCGCCTACGGCTGCTCTTTCGTGAGCAATAAATTTGACGCGAGATTTCGCTCGTGCGTAAAATTAGGACAGTTTCTGATATTCTGAATGGCTTTTCCAGTTTTCCGTTTTGTTTGATCGGAGGGAAAAGCATGAATGTCGTTTTCTCCTTACAAAGCATTAATACCATCTTTAATTCAATAAATGCATTGCATCTTAAGCCTTCGTAAAAGTTCTCACTTAACATTCTACAACAGTAAAAACAACCGAATCCATTTTTAAACGATTTAAATATTACCAAGTTTATTTCTAGTAAATAAAAATATTTTACAGTGTTTTTATCTTCACATAAACTAAATTCAATACAGACTTTAATTCTTCTCTGTCCACTTTATAAATCCTTACTAAAATGTATGTTTAAGTGCCAAACAGAGCTTAAATACGGAATATTTTAAGAATGTTTCTCATTTTAAAACAAAATTGCTTTTCAATATAACTTTGACATTTTAAAATAAAGCACTCGTATGTAGGTGATCCGAGATCATTCTCCTGAACCGCTAAAAGGCACGGTTCAAGGCGAGGTTCAAATTGATCTTAGTTCAGCGCGCAGATCGCAATGGTGTAACAGCCAAATGCGCTGAACCAGGATCAAACCGGTATTTGAACCTAGATCATTGCTGATCATCTATGGTGCAACCGGACATTAGCCGGGCTAGAGGAAGGCCTACACGATACTACCCCTATCCCACGATTTTTGGCACGACAGTGCTCACTTTACCATAAACAGCCTTTATCTGAATCCACAAGATGCACGCACCTTCATTAAGGGATCAAGGGCACATTGCGTTGAAGTCAAGCAGAGCTGTTACAGGCTATTCACGGCAAAGTGAGCACTTTTTAAGTCCCGCCCAGCAGCCATTAACCACTAATAAATACATTTTATTGCAGCCTCACACATTATTTTTTGAGTGTGTTGAAATGTATACACTGTGTTTATTAGTCACATAGCAATATTTATATTTAAAAATGGCGGAAAGATAGAAATTGGCCGAAAGGAAAAATTTGAGCAAGGCCTTAAAAAGTGCTCACTTTACCATGAACAGCGTATGCAGCGGTTACTTAGTTAACTAGTGGCGTGTGACGACGAAGGTGACCCGAGCATGGGGAGGGGCGTGACCCAGGGCGATCAGGGCCGCCGGACCTTCTGGACAGCTGCGCGCCACGCAATTAAAACATTCTCCAGCCTGCCGTGCGTTTGTGAGCCCCGGAGTGGGCAGGGCGGTATCCCCCCCCCCCCCGCGTTCTTGTAACTCCTGCACCACCTCGGGGCAAGTTCCTGGTGACGCCGCATGAAGCAACTCTCGGCCTCAGAATTATGTAGCACTTTGAGAACGGTGCCCATTAACTTGCAATTAAGGTAGCGGAGTTGCTTTGGACTGTGGACCACCGCGTCCGAATGTACAATTTACGATAGTACACACTCTGATTATTGTTAGTATAATAGGCGTCTGATTTATGTCACGTATGATAGAATAATGTATATATTTGGTAATACTGTAAAATGTTTTGCTTACATTTTGGAATTATTTATAATCAAAACGTAAGCTTATTTCTATTCTGTTCGCTCCCCTTTTTCAATAAGCTATGCTATCATAATAATTACCGGTACTCCAATCGTAGGTAACAAAATGTAGTATTAATTTTACAGATATTGTAATAATAAATTTATTTAACAGCGAAAGTTATCATTAAATGTATATCAATAAAATCAATTACATGTAATCTGTTCGTGGTTTCTACGCCATTTTTGAATCAAACCTTTGAAAAACCACCACATTTAGAGGTGTTTGGTTGTTTCTTAAATATGCAACGTATTGCAAACGTTTTATACTTTTGTTAACATAAAATGCCTTATTTTTGTTAAAATGGAGTGTTACTTATATTGTCAATAAAATATAATATTTCATTCCTAAATAATATTAATTAAAGCAGGGAGAGAATAAGTGTGTTAGTAATGCCTAGTAAGAAATAATTCTTATGAAAGATATTACTACATTGAGTGCGCAAGATTGCAGTGCGTTGTCCTTTTGGTTTAATTGTCCAGACTTAGTTAAGCACTTATTTTTCACGAGGCGGAGGGATATCCTGGAAGTAGAACTTTTGCAGGGCTTCAGAAAAACTGGAAGTAACCGTGAATGGATTATAACATTATAATCGAATATTTTCTACGATCGCGGTCATTGTTATGGGTTTTTCTTGCAAATTGTGCTACCTGAAGCATCCAAAATGAAAAAAAAAAAAAAAACGCTTAAATTTTCATTAAAGTAGACATACTCTTAAGTTAAAGAGACCGTCACGCCATTACACTTCTGTACACTCACGTATTCTGTGTCCAACGTCGCCATGCTGACACCGGCTCTGAGGCCTTACTTCTGGAGCGTGCTGTCGTGTTCCAGACTCCGCCTCTAGGCGGAAAATTTTTTATATGCTATTCACGGTAAAGTGATCACTTTTAGATTAGAAGCCCTCTCATTTGGAGTAAAAGTCAATACTTATTATTATTATTTTTTTGTAATCTTAGACATTTACTTTTTAGTCCGGTGAAATATATACAGGCTGTTTATTACTTACATGACAATATTTATATAAAAACGTGGTTGAAGGATAAAAATATGGCCAATAGTAGAAAAAGTAACTAGGGCTTGGAAAGTGCTCGCTTTACCGTGAACAGCCCACACATACACAGCGACAACGTACATGTTAAGAACGTTCGCAGCGATCGCAGAGGAAACTTGTCAGGATTGGTCACTATTTCTGCGGAGGAATTTCTCCAACAGCTTAGCGCTATCTGCGGTCTTCTTATGTTCTCTGTCAAACCAACCCTGGTTTAAAAATTCTAAAGTATTTTTGCCTACTGCTTGCTTCGTAACTAAAAAAAAAAGTGATAAGATTTTCTGGTCGTAACAAACCCCATTTTCTGAACACGAAAAACAACTGCACATTATATTTGTCGACAAAAAGATTTATGATCATTCGTCGTACAGCAAGTATAGTTTTACAAGTTTGTAATAAATGGCACTCTGCGCTATTTTTATTACATTGAAAAAAGGCTATGAGCTTCTTCCATACCTATGTATTCACAAAAAAAAAATTTGGCATATTTTGAAGTGCTGAAAATAGAAATTGGTATCTATTGTTAACCTGTAGCTGCTAATGAATTTCTGCAAAATATCATTTTCGGATTCGTTAGCTAAGGAATTTCCTTAAATGCGCGGTTTAGTATAAGTACCCTGTCATCGTCAGTTAGGAGCTGATTTACCGTAATAGTAGCTGATAAAACCCTTTATGCATCCTCTGCTAAGGGATGCTACACCCTACGAACCCATCGAATCCACGAGTCGTCGTTTGTATTGTTTCGTTAAGCACAATAACCTACCTACCCATTTGTCTGCCCGGAGTTCTCCATTCGCCGTAAGGATAGAGCCGAGCGAATACTCTCTAGTCACCCAGTCAGAGTCGTTCATCAAAGACCTTGTAGTCATTTTGACTCCTGTTTACTTTGAGAATATCTTGAATGGGTGCAATGCTCTGTAAAATATCGTGATAAAATTGCAAACTCGCGCTATTAAGAAAGTTTTCATTTCACATCTTACGACAAGTGGAATTTATCAATATTTCATTAGTACAACATGCATGTTTTAGTTTGAGATGATTTTTTTTTTGTTTCGCTGAAAAGACGTAAAAAATTGTACATGGCATTTACTGTAAGCCGTGGTGTAGTCTTCGTATCACTCGCCGAATTGCGTTGGGTTCCTGGCGAGGTCGTTGGTCTGCGGGTTTTCTCGGGGATCTCCCGTTTCCCCCCGCCCTTGCTTTCCGGCGCTGCTCCATACTCGCCTCACCTCACCCTCGTCGGCTTCAAGACCTCGAATACGCGTATCTCCGTAAATAAATGTTCTGCAAATACGACTATGCCCCCACTTTTTTTACTTTTGTCATATTAAGTGTATTCTTGGAGAACAAAATTCGTGAAAATGGTCAAATATAGCATTTTCAAAGCTAGCCTATGCAGTTTCCTTAAGCAGCAAGAGAAGTACAAAGACACGGGCGTAGTTTAATCTGTGGGCTTTCATCGCGTGTAATAAAACCCCACAGTTACAGATCTATGTTGCACAGTGCAGCGTCACGACGGAAACACTGCACGCTTTGCGCGTAGGAGCGATTAGGGGCTACAAGTGCGTGTTACTGTCGCCCGTATCGCTTCCTCGCTTCTTGACCTCTGACGCGGGGTTCCATCCCGCTCTTAAGAGCCGCCCAAATTCCTCTACTATACTCCAATACCATAGAGTGGTAGACAAAATATGCTGTCATAAACCGGGATTTGGGATGTAACAAAGTTGATTAATGTAAAGAGGCTAAATAACATGGGGAAGTTCTTAAATTTTTTTTAAAGCCTGGAACGTGAAATCTCGTGTACCGAGCTCCTCTATTCACTTATCTTGAACAGGATTTCTGTATAAAATAATTGCGCATGATTTTGTGCTTCGCGTCACTTGTGGGGAAACTTGTAAGCCGTGTCTTACTCTTATCTGCTGTAAATACGGCGGTAAAAGAGTGATGCAATCCTTCCTTATTCCGAAAGTACACATTACCGCTGACATGAAGAAAGATGCTGAGCTTTTCCGACGAAAACTTACCTGAAGCAAGTTCTTGGGATCGTCAGTTCGTCATGTCGGTTCTGGGGTCAGGACCCTGTAATTAAAACACACTCATTATAAACTGCTGGAAAATCATAGTTCTCAGCCATGTTTTGAGCGGGGGAAAAAAATACTCTCCTCTCGGTGATAAATAACCCTCGTTTACGCCCACGTAATTAGCGCTACGTTGTGGTGATTTCGTTTCGCATCGACGCACGGTACGTAAAGTCTTATTACGCTACGTAACTTGAATGTGGTGGATCTTACATGGTACTTATTTGACGTGTAAAATTTTTTGCCAAAAGTACAATTTCATAGTAGTGACGTAAGTGTTCGTACGGTAGGGCCTAGGTCGTAACTCTTGGCTTGATGGATACACATTTGTAATTCGTAACGTTTGCCTATAATCGTGACCAGAAAATAGAGAACAGTTACTCCTTAAGAGTTAGTGAAGTTAATTACAGTCAGATTTCTTCATTGTAAGATCCGTCTTTTACTTAATCTCCAATCCCTTGCATACAAGAAATCGTAACAAGAATCTAAATTATAATGTATGATTAAAATTTGCGTAGTACAGGAACATGATGGATGTAAGCTATACGATGGGAATATGGCATTAAACATGGCGATGCTTCAGCCAACTTTAGATTGACGTATTGCACGTCGGCTTACACTCCGAGAGGTGTAAAGTGCCGTCGAATCATTGGTAAAGAATACATGTGCGTGCATTTTTATACACAGAATTATGTTGAGTTCAGCACGTAACTCGCTTCCCTCGTTAGCTGGAAGGCATATGCAATAGCAGTGGCATCAGATAATCACCACTAAAATCCTTGTTTCCGATTGAATATATATTTTATTGGATAGGTAGGTAGATAGGGCTTAACTCGTCGACAGCGAGGTCTTTAGAGGTGGATATATTTTAAAGGAAACTTGGGCAGCTATGCTTCCAGTAACGTAGACAGTGGTGTAGGAATGGTGGTCGTGTGTGTTACAGGGTTTAATCCCCTGTCACACTATCAAATTTTTGCCTTCAGCTATATTTGACAATAAAATTTTTGAGGACAAAATACTGCCATAAAATTTTCCCTTCCAACAAATTTCAACAAATAATCTTGAATGTGTTTGTAAATGCCACTCACTGTCAATTTTTTTTTTTATTGGGAGAATCCAATTTGAAATATTATTTAAAAATTATTTTCGTATTGGCATATTGCTTTTGTTTTTCAATGACTTATTAACAGGAAGAAATTTAAGTAATATTGTAATTTATTTTCGTTTCTTTACTAAATTAAAACTTTATTTATAAGATACTGTTTCCTGCACGATGACACAAATGACTCTGAGTTCCTAATATTATGTACAATATTCACTTAAAATAGCATTCATCCCCAGAGAGTTTCTGCATAAATTAATTATCTTCATAACTTACTTCGTTTCCAGCAACTGTTTGTTATTTTAAGTCACTTGACGTCCATTTTTGTCGCGCACGACTGTGATTGACTGAGACCGTCAAACATCAAATAAATTTTAGAACTGGTTCAATTTTCAAATGTTTGATGGGATCTGAAGCCTTCCAACTTTCTCAGACAAAAATGGCGGCGTTTATGACGTTTCAATGACGGCAAAAATTTGACAGTTTGACAGGAGCTTAAGACAATAAAAAACTTTGACAGTAACGGTAAGAGGTAAGCAGTAGAAAGTTTTCCAACGCATTGGCTAAAACCTAGTCGTCCAAGACAAAAGGAATTGATGCTGCATGCTGCAGTAGTAACACCGACAAGCGTATATTTAGTTTACTATATTTTTCAAAGGATTTCAAATTATGTACTGCAATACTAATTTAGACTGGCCTGCTTAGAAAAAAAAAAAAAACACTACTGTTTCAATTTTGATCAAATACAGCACATACACGGAAATGTGTTTCTAGTGGTTGAACTTGTTGTAACATCGCTATTGTGTCACTTGAATTTTGGATGTATAATATTTACTGCTTACTGCTTAGTTTTGTTTATTGTGTACACCCCTTTAGCGTGTGTGTGCATGTGCATGTGTGGATCGTAGAGGTCGCGGTTACTGCAAGGGTTTGTGTGCAGATATCGCTAAAGTGCATTCGCCTTTTCACGCATCATTTTTCAACACAGCACCCCAACCTAACAGGACCCTAAGACAACTTAGGATAATGGGCGAGTATGTGTGTATAGTGTCATCATTTGTGTTCTGCCCAGAGGCAGGTTTTCACGTGGTATCTGTCCATGCTCTCCTGTCTTCTGCCACCATCTTCAGGTCCATATACTTTCCGCTTCCCTTGATGTTATCTATCAACTTGTATATTCTCCTTCCTTTCAGTTTTTTTCCCACAAACTATTCCTTCCATAGCGTCTGTCAGCAAGCACTCCCGTCTCAACGAGTGTACCATCCAGTTCTTCTTCCTTTCTCTTGTGACTTTCAGCAGTTTTCTCCTCTCATCAACTCTTTCCAGCACTTCTTCATTAATCACTCTTTCCACCCAGCTTATACTCTCCATTCTCCTCCACATCCACATCTCAAATGCTTCTAGCCTTTTTTCTCCTCACGTCTCAGTGTCCACGTCTCTGCCCCATAAGAGTGCAACACTCCATACTAAACAATTTCCAAGTCTTTTCCTCAGTGCTTTATCTAGTTTTCCGTATAGCAATCTCCTCTTCCTATTGAACGCTTCCTTCGCTACTGCAATACGAGTCTTCACCTCCTGATGACATTTCAAGTCCTCAGTTATCGTACTTCCTAGATATTTGAATGCTCTAACTTGGCTAATAATAGCTTGTCCTATCTTAATATTTGCCGGTTTCCTTCCTTTACTGAATACCATACTCTTTGTTTTTTATGTATTGATTCTCATTCCATACTCATCACGCGTTTCATTCAGATCTTTTAGCATTTTATTTATAGTTCTTTCACTTTCTGCTAATAAAACCATATCATCGACAAATATACATTCTGTTCTCTTTCCGCCAATAGGTACTCTTCTTCCATCTAAGCATTTCCCAATAATCTCCTCCAGGTATAAATTGAACAACAAGGGAGAAAGGCAACAGTCTTGTCTAACGCCCTTCCCAATGCTGCTTTCTTCCGACATTTCAGTTCCAATCTTTATTCTTACTTTCTGTTGTAAATATAGATTCTGTACTAGTCTTCTCTGCTTTCAATCTACTCATTTCCTCTTCAAGATGTCCATCAGTTTGTTCCATTGTACTGTGTCGAAAGCTTTTTCCAAGTCAATAAAGACAGCATAAATTTCTCTACCTTTCTCAATATATATTTCTCCTGTGATTCTTAACAGGTCTATATCATCTCTTGTTCCTTTTCCACTTCTAAATCCAAACTGTTCCTCTCCAATCCATCTGTCTAACTCCCATAAAGCTTTCTATTCAACACTTAACAATATTTTAGCTGCATGAGAAATTAGACTAATAGTCCTATGCTCTTCATATGTATTAGTATTCTTTATTTTTTCAATTGTTATCATTACCGTTGTGAGAAAGTCATCCGACCATTCCCCTTTGTCATATATATCATTACATAGGTAGAGTATTTCCCTCCTTCCCCTGTTTCCTAAACTCTCCAATACTTCTGCTGGCAAATTGTTTCCACACGCCTTTCGATTCTTCATAACCTTCAGTGCCTTTTCTACTTCTGCTTCCAAGATGCCGTACCCCCTTTCTATCCTCTTCACCTATGCCTCCTCTTCAATCATACTTTCACTTGGTCTTTGATCCGCCTTATACATACATTCTATATATTCTTGCCATCTAGTCGACACCTCATGTAGTTCTTTGGCTAATGTGCCACCCACTTTTTCTATTTCCATGTTACGCTTCCTTCCTTTGCCTTCAAAGGCTATCTCCCTAGCCATTCTGTACATCATTTCATACTTTCCCTCTTTCTCCACTTTCTCTATTTCCTCACATTTCTCTTTCATCCATCTTTCTCTTCTTTGTTCAGTTCCTCTTCTTAATGCATTATTCAGTTTCCTATACCTCTTTCTTCCTTCTTCATTTCCCGTATTCTTCCACTTTCTCCGTTCTTCCATCTTTTTCAACATGTTTTCCGTTATCCATTCTTTCCTGATACTTTTGGACTCTCTAATGCCTAGAACTTCTATGGCAGATGTCATGAGTCCTTCCCTCATTTTTATCCATTTTAAATTTATACATTCTTCATCTCTGTCGCTTTGGCATTTTTCCATAAACCTGTCTTCCAGCTCCGAAGCCTTACTTACGTCCTTGAGTGTCTCCAAGTTTAATCTTTCCCTTGCTTTACCTCTCTCCACTTTCTTCAACTTGACTTGTATTTCTCCCACTACGAGATTGTGATCTGAATTTATGCCTGCTCCTGGGTAAGCTTTGGCATTCTTCAGGCAGTTCCTATACCTTTTTTGTATCAGGATGTAGTGCAGCTGATACCGTTCTCTATTCAAACTAGAGACCCATGTATAACGTCTCCTTTTGTGATTTCCAAATAGGGTGTTGCCCACCACTAGTGTGTTTTCTTTGCAAAAGTTAATTAGTCTTTCACACCTCACATTTCTCACCCCTAATCCAAATATTCATACTGTATCTTCTTCTTTTCCTTAACTCACCACTGCATTGCAGTCATCCATAATAATGATACAGGCATTTTTATTCTCTTTCTAAATAAGTTCTTCAATCTTTACATAGTATTCTTCCACCTCTTCATCTCTATGCTGGTTAGTTGGCATATATACCTGTATTAATATCACGTCTTTCGAACTACCCTGCAGCCATATCATTATCAATCTTCCATCAATATATTGCACCTTCATTACCTTAATTTTTCAGTTTTTGCCCTATCAGTATTCCCACACCATTTCCACCACTCTTATCTTCTCCTGAGTAGAAAAGCTTATAATCTCCATTTTATATCTCTCCATTCCCTCCCCATCTCATTTCACACATGCCAAGTGCATTTAATCTGTTCTTTTCTTTTTCATCTCCTGTTTAACATTTTCTAGTTTTCCTGCTTCCAATAGCGTGCATACATTCCATGTTCCTAAACTTATCTTGTCTTCCTTTTTCCTTCTCTTCTTCCTTTCATTGGTATTTCCTCTCAATGTATTCCCATAGTAATACTTAACCTGTAATAAACTTTTTTTTCTTTCTTTCTTTCTATGGTGAGTGAGTGAATAGTTCTCACACGCCCGTTCGTTGACTCTCTACAGACGTTTGTCTCAGCATCTTATTTAAAGTGTGTTGCTGAAGTGTGTAGACACTGAATTTTATTTTCTTGAATTTCAGTATTTTTTTATATACGCGAGAGTAAGTATTAATGAGTTAGTATCGTATTATTAAAATTTCTCGAAGTCAGTGGGCTTAACAAGGTTCATTAAGTGATAGTCGTCTTAATTCAGTTAAAGAGTTAGTAGTTTCCTAATTTATTCACAAAGGCTACAGATAAATTGCTTTCGACCTAATATATCACAATAAATCGCTATCTTTTGCTATTTGGATCATTTCATATGAAATCATCAAATTTTTAAAATGATAGAATCTGCGCCATTTATTATTTTGATAAGAATTTGGTCCTATATACCATATCCTCAGTGTGAAAGAGAAGAATTTATTTATATTTTTACCTACAGCAAGTGAATGATAGCAGCCACTTTTTATACACACAGCGTTCAAATTTTGCATATTTTGGAGGTTTACGCAACTAGCCGTAACTTTTTTTAATAAATCACCTATTGTGGGGTTTTCAGTGTCATTTAAAGGCTTACATGAGATACTATTACTTTACATTTATATAATAAAATTAATTTTGTATTTTTAAGATGGTGGCCATCTGGTCTCAGCATTCAGATGACTGTTGTACCTTATCTATACTCCACCCAGCTTCACCAAAGTTTCATTTAGATATCTGTTGTTCTTTTGTGTGCTTGAGAGTCTACATGTAGAACAGTGTGCAACGTAAAAGTTATCTGGGTTGAAGACTTCCTTCTTAGAAAAAAATAGTCTCCGAACTGGGAAGAAATGAAAATTTGCTGTTTTCGAAGGCAAAATAAGTTACGTGGGGGGCAAAATAAATTTCGAGTTTTTATGAAAGATACTTTTGATAAATAGCTATAGAGTACAAGTGTGTCCAATTATGTTATTTTTCCTCATGTTGAGTACACGGACCTTTGGAAAAACAAAAATGTAGATTTTTAAATTTAATCTATTGTGCGTTATATAATCCCATTCCATTCAGAATGTCATTAGCATCAGGGCGACAAGGTATACTACGTGTTAATACACTATTCGGGCAGTGCAATGTAAAAAAAAAAAAAAATTGAAAAATTCACACTTTTGCAGTTGCACAAATAAATAAAAAATAAATAAACGTATACCTCCTTTACTGTAATTTGAAAACTATAGATGGGTTACCTTAAGAAAAATCAAAGGTAAAATTCTCGAGGAAATGTTTTAATACACGTTATTACTTGCGATGTTAACCACGCTGTAATGTTCGAATGTCTGAAGTTGATGCGACTGATTCATGAGATTGCATCATACAGATAAGCTCGTGATTAGACGCATCCTGTCTGGAGCTCTTCAGGCTTTCACTCGTACTGTATATTGTCTTGCCCACTACTCCACTAACAGTATTTACTTGCTCACCAGTTCATTAGCACTATTTGGTAATTTACACTATTTACAGATTCTCTAGCCCGCAACTTACTTGTCCACTTAGTCTTTCGATTAAAGGTCGCAGTGCTGCTACATCTGCCGACATTCTCCTAGTTAACATTCACGATTTTCTTAATTTTTCGCCCTATCACTGCAACTTATTTATAAATTTACCCTATTAGTTAAAATCCCACTGTAAGCTTAATTATAAAAATATTCTTCGAATTAAATACTTTGATTCTGCTCCTGACACTAGTGTTACAGTTTTTAAAGGGATGGGGGTCGTAATAAAAAAAACATTCATAAGTTCATAATTTATTTACAAACACTACAGAGAAAGTACTCAAGAGTTAATATCTCGCAATAAATAGATAGTCTTTGCTATTTACAACTAATATTTACATAATAGTCCATCACTTCATATAAATAAATGCAATCAAATAACAAAAATCAGTCCCACTAAACAACGTATCAACACCTATTGAATAATATTTTTAATAAATTATATGTCCAAATTTGACAGTTCCGATTCTTACAAAACAGTCCGTATCACTTATCCGTTATACTTGTCTTAGGTAGAACTGATTGTTTTTAATATGTGTTTATATGTAATGTTTTCTTGGTCATGATGTATGTTTACTTTATTGTAATTGTGTGTATTTTGCTGAAAGTACCTATATTTATTATGATTAAAAATGAAAACCGTTTTATTAGACGAGTTACAGCTCTTGTGTATCATGTTTTATATAGACCCAGATGTCTGTTATTTTATTGTTGTATATATGTTTTTATTCTCTCTTCTCTCTCTCTCTCTCTCTCTCTCTCTCTCTCTCTCTCTCTCTCCCCATTTATACATATTATAAAATTACGAGTTTATATAGCATGTAACACTGCTCTTTGAACAATAAAGTTGAGATTGAAACAAAATTGAAATATAACATGCTCGTACAGTCCCACCTTAGGTTAGTCCAGATTCCACCAGTCCCGTTAGTTCTAGAGTGCCTCGAGAGCCTGCGTGCACAGTAGACATCTACTTTTGGGGTACCACGTTCTCCCGTCCGTCCACGCTACACGCACTAGTCTACTGTCGCCTTGCACCATCCGTTGTCAGCCCTCTTCGCTGATACCCCTCCCTGCACCAGACTGTACCCTATTGCCATACTTCAGCCAGGTGGCTACCACAAAATAGCCAATTCTCTGGCTGCGGGGTATTTATAGTGTTGTCGGCCCTAGCCCAGAAACTTCTTTGCATGTCGAGTTGGGCCGAGAAAAGAGATTTCCAGAAATTTCATTCAATAGCCTGCCGCCGTCGACTTCTCCAGGAGGGGATGGGGGTGGTGACGCCATGCTGGGTCAATCATTCCGCCCGCCAGGTGACGTAATGGCGGGCAGGTAGTGGTGACTGCGGAAGTAGAGGGGGAGGTATAACAATATTTACGTTTGAAACAATTTAAAAATTCCTTGTACACTTGCTAGGCGAATGAATTAAGTGATCGGGTCCATGCCAATGTTGATATCACGATGGTGAATGAATACAAAAAGGGGCAGAAACGTAATCATAATAAGGGCTTTCAAAAATGCGAATATAATTTAGGATGTGGTGCCATTTCCTTGCTTATTAGGTTAAATGTAAACGTGCACTTTTCTTAAAAGTAGTTGGCAAACACGGTTTTATCAATGAGCTGGCCACTTCAACGAATGTCTTCTCGTCCTTAGGTTGCATTATTTAAACATGCTTCTTTTTGCTGTCAAAGAGGTTAAACCGAAAGATATAATGTTCTGACACACGAGTGAAATTATTATGTTACATAAGTACGCGCTACCAACGTTGATAGTTTGGAAATACATAGATTCTTAAAGTTTTGTGGCCAAATTATTAAGAGATTGTGTGAAATAATTGTGAAAATCACTCGGGGACTCGTGATGTTTTTACACCCTTCTGTAGGAAGTTTTGTTGTAGTTGCAAGTCTGTGATAATCGGTGGAGGACATTCGTTTGTTAGAGCCTAGTGTAAAACTTACATCCAGATGGACTCCATGTAAATGTAATCGTCTTGCTTTGGATTAGCGGCAAGACACGCTATCTTCACTCCCAAAAAATTATTCGGCCACATTAGAACTAATTACACATTCCTACTGTGGAATATTTGTGCACCAGTTCTTGTTCCTAGTTTCGCCAACTGAGCAGCGATGCAGTTATTTTGATGTAACTAAATAATAGTCCCATATGCTTAAGGGTCCTATGTACTGAAACATTTTCTGTGAAATCGTTGTTTCCACGTAAACGCGTATCTCGGTAAATATAAGTTCTGGAAATACGAAGTTTGGCTAGAAAGGATAAAAAAAACTATCGTCTATGTCCCTATTTTCTTAACTTTTATCATATTAAGTGTATTAATGGAGAAAAGTACGACTATACCCAGGTATTTTGATCTGTGGACTTTCATCGCGTGTAATAAAACCCCACAGTTACAAATCAAGTTTACACAGTAAAGCATTACGACGGAAACACTGCACGCCTTGCGCGTAGGAGCGATGAGGCGCTAGGCGTGCGTGTTAGTGTCGCCCGTATCGCTCCCTCGCTTCTTGACCGTGGACGCGCAGCTACAGAGTTCCCTTAAACGAAACGAACTCGCGTACGTCAAATGCCAAGTTATTACCGAGCAACCAATTGCCCAGGCGCAATCCAAACCAATAAAACAAATAGTGGGTCGGCGTGCCGATCACTCGCGATGTCTGTCTGCGGAGCAACAGGGAGACTGCGCGCGCCCACATCAAAGAGGCCGCAGGCCGCTGCGTCCTTCTAGGTGTTAAGCCTGTTGTGTGGCCTGGCGACGTGGCGCCAGCAGCTTATCATAGGTACGCGACGGCGTCGCTCAAGTGGCTGCCCGGCCTTCTGCCAGTACCACTACTGTACGCTATTTAAAGTAAAATGAGCACTTTTGCTCGGGAACCCATCGTCGAAAGGTCAAGAAGCAAAGGAGCGATACGGGCGACACTAACACGCACGCGTAGTGCCTCGTCACTCCTACGCGCAAGGCGTGCAGTGTTTCCGTCGTGACGCTGTACTGTGCAAATTAGATCCGTAACATAGGGGTTTTATTACACGCGATGAAAGCCCACAGATTGAACTACGCTCGTATATTTGCACTTTTCTCTTGCCGCTTAATTGAAACTGCATAGTCAAGCTTCAAGAATGTGTAATTTGACCATTTTCATTCTTTCCCCCCCCCCCCCAAGAATACGTTAAATATGACAAAAGTAAGAACATATGGGCATATATAATTGTTTTTATTTTCTATGGCCAAAAGTCGTATTTGCATAACATTTATTTACCGAGATACGCATATTCGTGAAAAAACTATTTCACCAAAAATGCGGGGTCCATCCTACTTTTTTTTTTTTTAAGATCCACTTATGTGCACGATGTACGCCTTATGCAAAATTAATATTGTCATGGGCCTCATCGTTTAATTCATGCGTCGGTCAAGTGAAAATGTGAAGTTATTATTGAAATAAATGTTTAACAAATTTGCTCACATTTTACCTCCCGATGCATTAAAAAAACAGAGAGAAAGATAATATTTTTTTTTGTCGTCTCAAAAGGTTACCTAACACGTTTTATTCGCCTTTAAGGTATGGAACTACTTTCCGTCCATCGCTACCAACTTTCCTAAACGCATATCACTTAGTGCGCCCGTTGAATAATTATGCAAGTAGGAGTAGTGACTTTTTCTAAGGTTGATTTCAAAAGTGCTCACTTTATGGTGAACAGACTTTACTATTTCATGCCGCCAGGCCTCCCTAGTAAGCATTATTACAGTAGTCGCCTCGAGGTCGCGTCTCTGGTCGTAACGAAGTACTCGGGACATCCCATGACTCTGATATGCATTACCAGGAAGCTGAATTTCTCGCAGATAACTGTAACAGTAGGACATTACTGTACGCGATTAAAGCCAGTGGACCAAACTTCACATGCAGTTTTGTACTCTCCTCTTTTCCCTTAAAGAAATTTCGCAGGAATAGCCTGAAATTGCTACTTGCAATCTTTTTTACTACATTTTTGTCCCAAATGTATTTGATACGATAAATGTAAAAAGTACCTGCTGTATAGGCATATATATTTTATATATTTATTTATATATATATATGTGTGTGTGTTTATATAAAATAAATTTTACTCAGAACATTATGTACCGAGATACGCGAATAATCGGATACACTGATTTTACAGACAATATTTTACTACGGAATTCATGAAGATTCCACGCCGTGTTTTTTTTTTTTTTTTTCTCCCGAAAGTATGTGTGAAAGCCTTTTCCTTAGGTCCACCGTCTTTAGGTATCGTGAAGAACGAACTTAAAAAAAATTGATTTCTCCTCTACCCAATATTGCAAGAAAAGTAGTTTGACTCAATTTTTCTGTCCTAACGTCCGGTCGGCCAAATGTGTCTAGCATAACTGAAGCCTTCCATTTTCGATCAGACTTTTAGTCTGTAGTAAGACATCGTCCAAATACCGTGTTCGAAGTTGCTTTAGACATACGGGCTGGGTTTGGCGCATTTTCATCAAGTTGGAAATTCACATATATGTTTATTGGCAGTTTGTATATTGAAATGTCGACGATAGTAAAATAAACCAATAACGCAACGTAAACTTAAAGGTTCTTACGTTTCTTTGTTGCTCACTAGTAATTTAGGTTAACAAAAACCGCAGTTAGATGCCGTGCGCGATTTTTTATGGTCGTGATCACGAGCAACTTTGTTTGCGAGATGTTTGTGGAGTGTTGATACCGGCTGTAATCGGTCAGTGAGTTGGCCATCATATAACACTGACCACTCAAGTCCGTTATGACGGCTTCACACACGTCAGATTACTTACACCTCACAAAATGTTTTGCGCCACCTGTAATCGGTGTCACATGGAAGATGCCCGCTGGGACGTGGCGTACATGCAGTGCGATTTTCTTCTTCCCGTACCCCTTCTCTTGGGGTGTGAGCAACCTAATGTCTCTTCAACCCCGGCGGTGCAAAACTTTGTTTCGAGGGTGCGTAGTTAGAGCAAGGAACTTGCGCCTGCGGGTGTGATCACCAACCCATTTCTGTGATTATTTATTATATTTCAATACGAATTGTTCAGGAAACTGTGTTAACACCAGTGTCGTTAGGCGGATATGAATACTATTAAATCACCAGAAATGCCACCGAATGGGAACTCTGGCCATTCCACCAAATATCATGAAAGTCAGCTTATTGCCTTAAAAATCTTTATTCGCCTTAGAAAAAATTGCAGAGCAAATAAATAGCCTACGGGTGCCGTGGTTTTAATTTTTCTGGGTACCTCTTGTGTTTCATTAGCAAACTGCAGTCAACGTGAGAATGTTGCCTTTCTATCTGTATGTTACTTGTCAAAGGGCGTGGTATTATAATTGTCAGATTAAAAACAAAGAAATTTTATAAGTGCTTGTTACGAAATTGGTTAGTTTTGCTATTTCCAAGATTTTATATGCATGCCCCGCACCAATTAAAATTTTTTCAGTCCGATGGCAGTGCACCAAGTACATTGATGTCATCTTCGCATTGAAGTCCAGTATTTCGGCGTGCAAAAGTAATTATTTGTCACAACATATTATGTGGGTTTGAAACGAACTGGTTGCTCTGTAGAATGGATTAGTGCATTATTGAAGTCACTGGAGTGACAATGAGCACCCTGACATTCGAGTGATTAGAGATCCAGAAATTTCGCTGATTCACTTGGCAACAAGCTAGACTCCGCAGTCCTTTTTGTACTCGAGCTTTAGTTTAGACGTTTATTGGGTTTTGCTCCAGTTTAACCCTAGACCAGAGGGCTTATTCAAAGTTATTGGTTAATTTTTCGTATACCTAAGGTTTTCAAAGCTCTCGAAATGAATAAAATTTTTCGAAAGAGTCATTGTTCGGGTTTTCGTCAGCGAATGCAAGATGGCAGCACTGCTCACATTAACTTAACTGAGATATGGGTGTTTGATAAAATGATGCATACTTAAGCTTGAAAAGATCAATAAACCAAAGCAATGAAGCCCTTGAAATGCTTTGTGTGCACTTAGAGGGTTTTAAATGTTGGTATTAAACAAATAATATATTACTGGGAAAAGCCAAACTTGTTCGTCGAGTGTGTCAAATTTGCTGCCCACGTCGTTCTATGCGCTATTTTATAACTCGACTGAATGTGTGACGTATTATATATATATATATATAAGCATGCTGTAATTTCGTATGCACTTTCGTTAAAATGGATTCACATGTAATTACGCTGAGAGAGAGAGAGAGAGAGAGAGAGAGAGAGAGAGAGAGAGAGAGAGAGAGAGAGAGAGAGAGAGAGAGAGGACAGAAATCTGGTTGTCACATGCACGCAGATTTTTCTCCGTTGGCTGCTGTTACAGGCTGTTTACGATTACGCTTTTTCGTTCGTTATTTTGAATACCAGTACTCTAAAATAAGCGATGGACAACCAACTGGACGCTGTCGTGTTTATAGTCAATTGTATTAATTCTAATGCATGAATCTTTGCTAAATTATTTTCAAGAGAGAGTAATTTTAGTGTATACTCCCAGTAATTATTTATAGTTTTGCGCTACCTATTGGTTTATTTCCAAACTATATTGTTTAAAGTAGTTATTAAATAAAATCTACATTTAGGTTTTATTTAATTATAAACAACCTAATTAAAAATAAAATACCCTCACAGTAGTCACTTCACACTGAGTGCTAGTATGGTTCCCAAATAAAAACAGATAGTTTAATTGGTGCCATTAAAATATTCTTGTGTTGAAATATATTTTTATGTTTTTGTTTTATGATAGAATACTTCACGATTCTCATATTACGCAGTTACAAACAACAACCTGTACCACGTGACAGACATGCTTTCATAATAAAACTTCGTAACAAAAATCCAAAGGGCTTCGTTATCCTTTCGAATGTGATATCGAACATAGTGACGTCAAACGAACACTTGAAGGCTATTAGAATACCATCTTTCGAGAGGAAACGGAAACTCGAGTAATAACGAATATTTTTTGTTGAAAGTAAACAATACGAATAACTTATTATAAGCCCCGAGGATCACGGGATTCGGTAACATTTTCCCTGCGGGCTCGTTACTGGCTGTTAGTCGTTCAGGCTGTGTCCAACATACTGTGGCACAATATAAGTGTAAATTCAAATATAGATGTGGTTGAAGTTTAACTTGTCCTTAAATTAATTGGCGAAAGTTCTCTATGTACTGATTATACAAGCCATATCTGGAATTGCATCATAGTAATTCTCACCAAAGTAAACTGGCATATATCGATTCTAAGTAACAATTATAAATAAATAAAACTATTGGTTTTTAGTAATAAGTACCTAAGCTTTCATTTGATACTATGGGCAACATAAAGAAGTTGTATCTGTAAAGAAAAAATTCTTCGAAGACATTACTGTAATAGATATAATGGTTTAAAAAAAATATAGTGATACAATCCCAGCATCGATTGCCACGCTTTGTGTGTCGTGGGGAAAAAAAAAAAAAAAAATGTACATCTCAATTTCTGACTCGTGGCCGTATGAATAGTTGATTTGTGTTCGAGTAGAAGTATGCCGTTACACTTAGTATTAAGTACTTTTTGCACATTTTATGGGCAACTGAAGATCGACCATATGTTTGGCATATTAAATTGTTTAAATCGTTAGTATTTTTAATTTAAGTTCCACTTTGAACTGACGACATACAACTATGCATAGGCCTATGGCTAATTCTGCTTGTGTTGTATATTTAGGCAATTAGTTTCTAGCATATTAAAAATATAATTACGGACTGCTGAATCGAAATCCTGGTACAGTGTGGTAGTAAATCAATTTTTTTTTTCCTACTGACCCTTTCGGTAATTCCCTTCCCGCCTCATCCCAGTAGACTTACAATACAGGTGGTTTTCGGATCACAATTTAACACTACGCACATAAAAATTAATATGCCGCATGTTATACATTTCCTTTTGAAAGGCCTACTCACTGTGCTCTTTGTGGATACTGTGCATCCTTCCATATCGTTCACAAATTGACATCGAGTGGTACCGAGCGACTACGCTCTATACGCCGATTCTGTGACATTGTGAACTTCTGATAAACAAAACGCTCTTTTTTTTTGTTCCTCCACATGATACTCTGATATGCGTTAAACTTTAAAAAGCAGATTACCGATGTCACAATTTTAAATGTTACACTTTTAGTTTTCGATACATGCCAACACTATTTCACTGCAAACATTCAAAGTTGCTGACACCCTGTGATGCAGTCCTAGATGACGAACCAGTTTGGATCCGATGTCAGAGGCCATTGTCCCAGAACCTCCATTTTCATTCTACTCACATCCAGTGTTTACGTCTAAGTATACAGAGTTTCGTGTCCGGATTATTATTTTAAAGCTCCTGTTCTATATCGAAGTTGTGGTGGTATAATCCATTCACGGTTACTTCAGGCTTTTCTTAAGCCCTTATAAATATCTACTTCCAGGATATTCCTCCAATTCGTGTAAACTAAGCTTAACTAAGTCTGGAAAAATACAACAAATGACAACGCACCGAATTCGTGCGCAATCAGTGTAACAATATTTTTTTATAAGAACTATTTCTCACTAGGCGGCGTTACCAACCCACACGTTTTCTCACAGTTTTTTTTAAATTCAAATAATTGATAAATTAAGCATTATAATTTATAGATCAAGTATGAATAACATTTAAATTTAACATTAAAAAAAAGTAACTTTCATGAACACATTATGAAATGCTTGTGATACATGGCGTATGTTGGAAATAACTAGACAAGTCATACATGGAGAGATTTTTCAAAGGTTTGATTCAAACAGGTTGAAGAAACCTCAAATAGACTATATTGGTTATGCGACGATATTTGAGGAAGACCTTCATGGCCTTCAGTTGGGAATATATCCTGCGGCGTGATACATATAAAGGAGGTCCAATGACGGGAGCATTGCTAGCCGGGTGTGGAGAAGTTCGTTATATTCAAATATAGGCTGCAATTAACGGTAAAATGAGCACTTTTGAGGATCTAGTTACTTTTCCTTTCAGTTATTTTTATCCTTTAACCACCTTTTCAAATAAATATTGCCATGTTAGTAATAAATCAATATTTATATTCCACCGTACCCGGAAGTTAACGTCTAAGGCTAAAATAAAATATATTTATCAACTATTATTCCAAAAGAGAAGGCTTTCAAAAGTGCTCACTTTACCGTGAACAGTATTTATAAGCCTTTCACGGCAAAGAGAGCACTTTTGAAGCCCTAGTTACTTTTTTCTTTCAACCAATTTATATCCTTCCACCACTTATTAATGTAAACCCTGCCGTGTGAGTAATAAACATATTTTATAGATTCACCATACCCAAAACCAAAAGTCCGAGGCCACAATGAAATGTATTTATTGGTTATTATGTGTGATGCAACTGCTTCAAAAAGTGCTCACTTTACCGTGAACGGCCTATAGATGGGTGTCCGGTACACTTCGCGCCATGGCTACAGCCACCCTGCTTAGTGTGTCAACGACGTAACTCTGGAGAAGTAAGTAAGAACAGCGCTCCTGCGCTGGCGGCCGGACAACGTGACGAATTACGTCGCGGGTCGACCTCAACTCTCGTCATTGTGCGCACGCACCACGGCCCGCCAGTTAAGTCTCGTTAGGAGCGACCAGCTAATTCCGATTAAGTTCATTATCATCGCTGGGCCAGGTCGGTCCGTGTCCTTGCGTCGGGCCACGCCGCCTTAAGTTGTGCTGCGTTCAAGGACGGTCCATGTGCTGGCGTTTAGGGCCCGCCCACAACTGTGCTGGTTTATGCTGTGTCCCTAATTGGTGCACGCGACCCTCTGACGTCTCGGCTCTAGTCCAATCTTTTAGTGTCTAAAGACAATCTGTATCCTAGGACAAACATTCAACAATTTTTTTGAACTTTGTCCCGAAATTTGCCCCGATAAAGATATCAGTTTTTTATACGTCTTCGTGCACAAAAACCAAAATATAAACACATAAAACAGGAGTCAACTAACTATGACACAAATTATTATTTTAATTCAACACCTACGCTTATTAATTAATTACGCCATACATGTATTAACTAGAGTGTGAATAATAATTCCGTTAAGTAAAAAAAAAACCCCCAACTTTACATAATATATAAATGTTATATTCTGTAAATTACATTACAATTATAATATTAATCGCGTGTAAATTTGCTAAAAATCGCATTAGGAAATATCCCATAGTAATTAAGAGAAAAATAAAAATATTCATACTTCTATAATTGCGTCGCTTTGGTGGCAATATGCGAAATTTCCTCTTCGGACATCACAATTTTAGACCGTGATTTTGAATGTGTCAGCGTCACGTCATTCAAGTTAGGGTTGGGATCCGTACACGTTTACGGATACAGACCATTATTGACAAGCTCTTGTAGTCGTAGGAAATAGGAATACTTGTGGCCGTACACTTTTCCACACTTCTCTCGACGTACATTGAAACGAAATGTTCGATCAGTTGTCTCTTGGGTGTAAAGAATTGTTTGACTTGGGGGGTGGGGGGGGGGGGCTTCAAGTGTCTTGATGTGGAGGAGGGGTGAAACGAGCTGGATTGGCCTGTTGAAACGGTGCATTATAGAATTTGTTTTGAAATGAAGATTGCCATTAAGAGAAGGAGATTGAAACCGTAAAAGCCCACTACGACCGCCTTCAGTGTCTCGTAGCTTTGCTGAGATTTTTTTTTTTCCTTTCCCTTGCACATATTTTTGTACATACAAGCTGTTCGGAAACTCTCTCGAAATAATTCGGGGGACGATTAATCTGTAAAATGAGGCGAAAATATGCAATACAACATATAGACTTGTTTAATTCGTAATAGAGAATATACGGCCTTGCAAATCGAGTTTTGAAATTTGATTTTTTTTTTTCTTTTCAAATTATTATAAACGGTGCTGAAGTAAATTAAAATTCCGTGGATAATGTTAAGTGTTATTGAGACCTTAAACCTATAGAAAAATCGGCGTTACGACCTCCTGCCTTCATAAAAATAATAGGGGAGGCCAATGCCGCCCTCTTAATGCACGCAATTTTTCTTTGCATTTAAGGTTTATGGAATTTGACGTATTATTGAACAGTACATATGACTTAACAAACACGGTGCCTAGGACCCACGCATTTCTGTTAAATCGCGCGCGAGATTTTCCAGCGTGACGGCACAAAGCGGGGTATGATTGCAATGTTTATTAATTGCGGTGATAAACACATCGCAAGCAACCTATATTGGAGCGACATCCGAGTGGACTAAGTTGCACTTCAGTGGGAAACGTACTAATGTAACAATCGTAGCGATCATACGGCAATATTTTTTGGGCACATACAGCGCCAATGTTCGTCTGCCAGTTCTTACGTGTAGCGCCTATAGCGACAATCAATTTCAGCGACGGCCAGTTTAAACGTTACATAAAAAAATAATCACCCAGAGACGAGCTCGCCTATAACAAATCGACTTAGCCTCTAAGAAATAACATTAATACCGTCAAAACACTTGTATTGCTTTCTGTTTTAATTTTGAAGCAAAAGTGGAAGAAAAAAATAGGAGATGCCGTTTGTATAGAAAATTGTATACAATAGTTCTAGAAATGACGCAATGAAATACTCCGCAGAGTACGATGGCAAGAGACAAAAGCTCCTTTGAAAAAGTACCACGAAGCTGATACGCGACTCTGATTACACATTATGGAAATAAACGTTTGTGCTCCCTGGGCTGGCGACAGGATCCTAAGTGATAAATGCGTGACGAATTTTAGAAGCACAAAAATGTAGGATAACCATCTTTTTCTTAAACTGCAATAGCGTGGTTATGAAACAATGACAAGATTTAACTTTAAAATCTTGAAGGTAAATGGAAGTTTATTTTCTGGTCTATCGGGGACAGATGTGCATATTTTATTACGATTGCAAAGCGCCAGAATATTCAGTGCAACTATATCGCCTCTGTTGGCCAGACTGAAAATGCAAACAACTTTCCATTGGATCCGTACTCGGGTATAACATTTCACTAACTAAGCCAGAAAACGTATTGAAAATACTGCAGATTATTACTGCGTGACGACTGCCAGGCCATACTTTGAAACATGGATTATTATTCAAAAACAACTATTTTATGATATAACTTGACTTCGAAATGCGTGTTTTTCTCGCAGAAATTGACCCGTTGTGACTCTGTCCTGTATTAGTCTCTGGTCAGTGTCTTTCTCACTGCTTAGCTCGGTTTCCATGAGCTTGGTTGCGGTACAACATAGTTCATTCCAGACATATGTTATATATGCGTAAACACTATCATATCGGAGTTCGCGTTTTTCAATTAGTATATACAGGCCGATAAAGGAATCGTAAAAGTGAAGCGAGTCGCTTAAGTACTTTGCTTCAAAAATGAACTGCGTTGAGGCATGTGGGCGCCAGTTTACATTGTTCGTGTGTATTATACGTGTTTATTGTGATTTTATGCATAGATTTGTCGACCGCGTGTGGTCATAGCGTTCAAAACGAAGCTGAACTTCAGCCGTGAAATGCACAGTTATTGTAAAATTTTGTTTGATGTAAGTCGCCTATTTGTTAGTTACAGAGTTCGGTTATAATTATTTTGATATTGACGAAAGTGACTAGCGTGAAATGTAAATATAGGCATTACAATGAACAGCGAAATCACACGGGACAGAAGTGCCAGCGGGATGGAGGAAAGGGAAAATATTGTTGCTAGACGTCAGGGGCGAATGCGAGTTCGTGAAGGATGGAGGTCTTAAGAAAAATAAGAAAACTAAATTTGATTTTTAATTTATTCATACAACTGTTATTTACAACATTAAACTATTTATCTCCACTATTACTCGTGTTATTTTTAGTGAGTGCAATATTTGTTTATCTCAACTATAATTGAAGATCAGCCCTGAAGATCTCGATGTTAAGAGCCGCCAAAATCTCTCTACTCTAATTAAAGTCCCTGTCACTCTAATTAAAGTCCCTGTCACACACTCAAATTTTTCCGTCAAACTGCTTCCAATAAGTTTGGTCAAATAAAGTTGGACAGTTATGACGTCATCGAAACGTCATAAACATCATCATACTTGTTTGAGAAAGTTGGATGGCTTCAGTTTCCATCAAACAATTGAAGATTGGACCCGTTCTAAAATTTCTTTGATGCTTGATGGTATTAGCCAATCAGAATCGTGCACGAAATAATGGACGTCAAGAAACTTTAAAGTAACGAAGAATTGTTGGAAACTAAGTACGTTATGAAGCTAATTAATTTATGTAGAATCTGTCTGGGCTGGAATTCTATTTTAAGTGAATACTGCACTTAAAATTACAAACTCAAAGGCATTATATTTCATTATGCAGGAAACATGTATGATAAATAAAATTAGAATTTAGTAAAAAAGTGAAAATAAATACAACATTCCTTACATTTCTTCCTTTAATGGATTTCATGGAAAAACAAAAACAATATCTCAGTATGAAAATCATTTAAAAATAGTAATTCAAATTAGATTCTCCCAGTAAAAAAAAAAAAAAAAAAAAAAAATTGACAGTGTGACACATCTTCAAACACATTCGAGATTATTTGATAACATTTGTTGGAAGGAATAATTTGATAGCCGTATTTTGTATTTAAATTTTGTTGTCAAATATGGTTGAAGGCGAAAATTTGACAGTGTGGCAGAGGTTTAAAACCTATCAGTTTCTCCATATCAGTTAGTCACTTAATTCTCACTCATTTACACAGATTCAGTCTGCATATTGTTATCATTCCAAATGTCTTATGCCGGAATCACATAGCCCCGACAAGCACGGCACGACCGCCCCGACACGACACGACACTTGAAACTAAACAGCCAATGAAATACAAGATCGATCTGACGTAATCTCGACATTTCTGTCGTCCGACCAGCACTTTTGAATTATAAATTATTTATATTCTTCGTCGTGTCGTGCGGCACGACGCACAGTGTGCACAACCTTGCAAAATGGTATTGATAAGCTTACCGTACAATGGAAAATACGTAGTTTAAAATAAAACAAATAATGAAAATTATTGTATATAACTCTTTCAAATAATTTTACCATTGTATGCATTAGCTATAAAACTTTGTCACCATAATTTATTCAAAATTTCCCGTCTACCCACCGCCTTTGAAACTAGCGTAGTTAATCAGCGCCTTCTAAATGGATCCGAAAAATTCTACTCGTCGTGTCGCGTCGGTAAACTGTCGGGCTGTAAATTCGAGCACGCACATTGAAAATAGTCGTGGATGCGGTTTCTGTCGTGCTGTGCTTGTCGGGGCAATGTGATACCGGCTTTACACTCACTCATCTCATCCAGTGCAGTATTCCCATCTCTCTCTCTCTCTCTCTCTCTCTCTCTCTCTCTCTCTCTCTCTCTCTCTCTCTCTCTCTCTCTCTCTCTCTCCTGCAGCGATGCTCACACTCGGCATAGACTTCTCACGCTGGACTCTGTCGCCTCCACTTGAAGTTCTGCTGGCCCCTCGGTTCGTAGTCAAAACGCACACCTGGCGCATAATGTGGCGCAATCTTTCAAACTCTTCAAAACTCGAAAACTGTCGGCTCGTCGCGGCTAAGGTAGTCTCGCCGGCCCGATTTGGTAGGTTCCTCGCATCCCTAGACCCGCTGAGGGAGGAAAGGGCGACGAAACAGAACATTCTTTCGAAGATAACCACAGGAATTAAATCAGCTGAAGGTCAAGGGGGAGCGCTAGTTGTGATACGCTTGTCGCGGCGGCACGCCTTTGTATATCTCCAAGCGCTTCTTGGGTTACTACTCGCCTGACCTTCAAACTTCCCATGATAAACTTAGTTTTTGTTTGGCGGTTGTTGTGAAACAAGACTACCTGGTTTAACTTACCCCTTCCATCACGCTCTCGGCCAGGAAACTCGATAGGTGTCACACTGAAGGCGCTACAGAGCTCAGTTGTGAGGTGTTCAGCTAAGACTGTGAAGCAGTATAACATCAGCTTCTTATAATCTGAGCGTGACTTACAGCCATGTAAAATAGGCAACCAATCGAAAGGCGTATGCCCGGTTATACCATCATCTTCCCCTATCCGAAATCGAATGATCCTAGTTCCGAACCAGGATCCAGTTTTATCTTGATTCCAATGTAAAAGTGTTACACCAACGAAATTTCAGATTCTGGATCTCAGATTCGTCGATCTTGGTTCCAAGGTGAGAGATCGAGATTAAATATAAGACAAATATATGACGTCATGCAAGTAGGCGTATTTTTCACTAAAATAGAACCAGATGTGCGATGTTTTATCTGTTATAAGTGAATTATTGTTGTACGAATTTTACTGAATAATATTCAAGTGCGTATCCTGTTATTTTAATTTCCCAAAAAAACAATCGAACGTAGTTCTTCTGTTGGCGTATTTTCAAATGAACTTCATCTCGATCTCCAGTCTAGCGCTGAACTCGAATGGCGCAACAGTTTTCTGTTTCGATATTAGATCCGATCTCCGATCGAGTTTCGAACAACCACGATGGTGCAACCGGGTCAAAGTACTCATTTCCAATTTATATTGGTAATATTTTTTGTTTCCTCCCATGGTTGATTTGTTATACTGTTGGCATTTGACGAAAAAAATAAGTCTACTGTGGCCGGCAGGTATCTGGGCGCGTGAGCTCCCTTGTCTGGAGGGGCTTTCCCCCCTGATTACCCCATTCTCCGGCGACCCCGCAGGCACGTCCAGATAACTACCGGCTACTGTACATTGATAGTGGTGTATACAGTTTGAACAATACTGAAGAGAAAATTAATATTTGGTATGCACGTACTTGAAATTAAGGATGTCTTTCCGTAGCTTTTCTATTTTTGTGGTGCAAACTGCAGCAGTTTCTTCTCGAAGCCATCTCGTCTCCGGAGCCACCCTCTCTGGAATGTCGGTTTGGTCCCGGCATGCCGCGAGCGTCTTCGCCTGCGGAGGTCTTGCGTCCCTCGGGGTAATTGGCCGGCCGGGCGACGTCACATCGTGAAACACACACACACACACTCTTTCTCTCTCTCTCTCTCTCTCTCTCTCGTCTGGTGTGCTTAATTACCATGCCAAATTGTCTCGTCGTTGCAGCATTTACGACGTTCCTGCAGAGCCGGGTCGCACACTGCGTGCAGGCCATTCGCACGCAGTCCTGGGGCAGCGTCCCCAGCAGTAATAAGCGTTATTTCTATTATTCCACCACGGTTAAGAGTGGGATGGATCCCCTCCCCCTTCCTCCTCCCAAGGTCAAGAAGCGAGGGAGCGATACGGGCGACACTAACACGCACGCCTAGCGCCTCATCGCTCCTACGCGCAAAGCGTGCAGTCTTTCCGTCGTGACCCTGTACTGTGTAAATCAGATCTGTAACAGTAGGGTTTTATTACACGCGATTAAAGTACGCAGATCAAACTACTTGCGTATGATCGTACTTTTCTCTTGCCGCTTAAAGAAACTACGTAGGCAAGCTTTAAATATGCTATATTTGACCACATTCACGAATTATTTTTCTCCATTAATACACCTAATATGATAAAAGTAAAAAGATAGGGACGTAGACAATAATTGTTTGTCCTTTCCTGCAAAACTTTGTATTTCCAGAACATTAATTTACCGACATACACGCGTTCACACGCAAACAACGATTTCACATAACACCTGGTGGTCCATCTCACGCTTAACTAGGAAGCTAGTAATTTAAGAACCAAATTATTTGATAGATTTTGAGGATAATTTATGGCTTCGTGACATATCAATAATAGTTTGACAAGAATTTTTTACGATTTATAAAATTACATCTGAATTTTTTTTTTTTTTTTTTTTTTAGAGCAAATATGAGACACTTTACTTAGAGTATTGATTACTAGAAATTTCAAAAAGCTAGTTTGACACAAAGGTAGGTTTCAGCGAAAGTGTTTCTGTAACACTCGTTCTTATCCGCCGTGTTGAATTTTTTTGTTAACGTGCCTTAACTTCATTTTCAGTTAAATAACTGAATATTTATTTTGGTGGTATATTTACATTTTGCAAATTTCGCCAAATGTAGTCTCCAAATGTTATCCACGCGTTATCTGGCAATTGTGAAACGGAAAGGATCTATTTATAATTTTTGAAACGGTGCTGCACTAATTACGATATAATTACTTGACAAAAGTTCAGAATTTGTTCCTTCTACAGCATAATATATACTGCCAGAGAGGTGCAGTTGTAGTTTAAAAATAAGTGTCCTTAAACAACTGAAATAAGTTAGAAACAGTAATTAAAGATGGCGTGTTATGCTTAGCCTTAAGTCACAAGTAGTGTCATGTTGTCAATTTCCTTGAAATCGGAAAGTTGGTTTACCTCTAGTAAACTTCTTTTTAGACTTCAAAATTTGACCTCAAATGTTAACATTAAAATACAGCTGAACAGCACCCTTAATTACCAAGAAAAATGTTCCCATGACGTTCTGATAACTTGGAAAACTATTCCAAGATGTAGCACGATGTAATAGTTTTGTTCAATTTTTGACATTTGTAAGCAAGAAATACATACATTTGAAATTTCTATGGTTTCTTTCAAAATATGTAGGAGGCACGGAATGACAATGCCAAGCCATTCTCTGAAACACAAAAGTGGCTGGGAAGCTCACGATTTCGTGTCAGTAGGCGGGTAGCGCAGTATAAGCGCTCCAGCACTACCACATGTGATGCTGCCATTCTGCCACGCCAATATTTGGAGATGCCCCCTCTTCCAAGCACAACGGATCCTGTGAAATACTTACTGTTCCGAAAATCGAAGGGATTTTCTCTCTTTGTTCCTGCTACTTCAGTTAGCGCAGAAGAGATGTTTTCTTCTGCAGGGCAAATTATTTCTGACAGAAGGTCGTGTTTGTCGCCCTAGCGAGCAAGAATGATGATTTTTTAACCATGCTAATTCGCATTACATAGACTATCAGTTGAACTGTTATGTACGTACATACCATCCTTGTTACAAAAATACATTCATTTAGTTGCCGAACAGGGGTTCGTCTGTGTGGCCAAAGAAACAGGATCCGACGCGATCAATACGTTGGTATTGACCCACGTTTGACAGTGACAAGCTGCTTCAGTACGCAATTGAAAATAATAATGTACATCATTCAGTATAACTTTCCAATATTGGACGAGTCTATAGCACGCGTCTCACTAGTTAAATGCCGTTAAAAACCTGCCATTATATTCGGTGCCATGTATTCAAACTGCGCGCCACAATTTAAATCGTATAAAGTGAGCACTTTTGATATCAACCTTAGGAAAAAGTCACTGCTCCTACCTGCATATATTATAACGGCCGCCCTTAGTGACATGCGCCCAGTGAAGTTGGCAACGATGGATGGGAAGTAGTTCCATGTCTTAACGTCGAATTGAAAGTGTTAGTTTATCATTTGTGATAATTTAAATCTTTTTATTATTTTTTTTAATTTTTGTATGCAACGAAGTGTAAAAATGAGCAGATTTGTAAAATGTTTACTTTTCTAATAATTTCACCGTTTCACTACTTGAACGACGCATAAACAAAGTGATGAGGCGCATGGCAATGTTAAACTTCCATAAGGCGGAAGAATACACAGCGTGCATACAAGTGGATCTTACGGAGGGCTTTCAAAAGTGCTCATTTTACCGTGAACAGCCGATACGTGCACATATTCTCTGCTGTGTTCATTAATCCAGCATTTCTGGACTCTGTGCCATTAAAAAGGTACGCCCTCCACAAAACTACTATCTAGACACTTTTCGTTCCAAGAGCTTACCAAAACGTTTGAAAATTAGCAGCAAGAGAAATTTATTTTTGGAATAATTAACATTACTGAAATCTAATCAAAAAAATGTTATCGTGGCTGAAAACATATTTTGTTTCTGGCAGTTTCTCAGGGCATGGAAATTATATCTGTATGCGTGGCGGACGTATACACAATGCCCTGAAATAAACAAAGCACGGCCCAGGAAAATGCTGAGTAAGTCATAGGTGAACTATGGCGATCGACTTCGCTTTCGAATTTTCTCAGCCGGTTGCGATTCCAAAGTTGATAGAACTCTTTCGTAGATATGCGCCCTCTTTAGAAGCCGCCGTAGTCTGTAGACCGTGTTTATGCACGCGTTGTTTAACACAGGAAATAGTTATAAATTACGTGGATAACATTATACATTTGTTATAGTGGTGGTTGTCCACTGTTATGAAGACCGTTAAAGAGCTTATTTTTGGAACTCACGATTGGTAAATATTACATTGCGATCGGTTCACTATAAAAATTAGAATTGTTTAATTACATTAGAACAAAAAATACGAATATCATTTTTATGCGAAAACTTATAAATAATTGATATTAAACTATTATGAGCAAACATAACCTTATCGGTTAGACAACTTGATTAGTGTCTTAAAATTATTTCATTAAATTACATTCGTGGTTTCTTCACACTTTTTGGAAGAAAAAAAAACATTTAAAAAAAAAACCATGTAACCTGTGTTTGGTAGTTTCCTAAATAAGCCATGTATCATAGAAATTTTATACGTTTGTCAATATAAAAGTACCTTATTTGAGGTTATGAACTTTTACTTATATTCTGCCATTAAATTATAATATTCCATTTATAATTAATGTAAATAAAAACAGGGAGAAAATTTGTATATTATTAATGCCTGGTAATAAATAGTTCTAAGTGCGAAATATTACGTAACTGTGTGCCTAAGAATGCGGTACGTTGTCCCTATACATAGTAAAACTTTGTTTGCATGAGGCGGAGGGATATCCCGGAAGTATAACTTCAGCTGGGCTTGAGAAAAATTGACGTAACCGCGAATGGACTACACAATTCCTACAATTATAAATAAAATACATCATACAGTGCTATATACAATATGTATTTTGCACAATTGTGTGATAGGCCTACAGGATGAATATTTATAAAGTGCCTACATTTTGTATTTTATCTGTAAATTGACCGAGATAAGGTTTTTTTTTTTCCCCGTGCGCTATAGAGGCGCGAAGACATGTAAAACTGTCGCCATTGTCGTCCGTATTGCGCGCATTATATCACTCGTATACAGCACTCAAAATTGGAGTTAGCAAAGGCGGATTCAAGGGGAGGACCAACCCAGACTGGGCCTCCTTCCTCCTCGAAGAGATTTATTTTGAGGTAACATAAAAATTAGTAGTAGGCCTTGAAACTTTTTTGCTTCGTAATATCCCCGACACTTTTATCGGATAGCTGACTACGGAATGGCTTTTTTTTTTTTTTTTTTTTTTTTCCTTAAATACTACCACCAAAACCCAATACCTATCTGCATTTCGAACGCGAATCTCGTGCACCAGCACTGGAACGATTTTCGCTATTGAAGTAGACACTTGCTAATGTGTGTTGCATTATACGTTGTTTAGTAATTACACTGTCATTGCAGATCGCGTAACAAGCTGTAACCATACGAGCGTATTTAACAAAAAAGTATTTATTTAGAAAAAAAAATCGTAGCTATTTCTGCAAAATAATGCAAAAAAAATTATCTAAAAAAGACACGGGCTACCATTTAGTTTTAATTCTCATTTAGGCATAAAAACACTAGGCCTACACATGTGTGCATATAGGTACATAGATTTACACAGCATGTAGTAAAAGCCCTCTCCTAGGGTGACCAGTTATCTTAATACACGAAACAGAACGCTTGTCATAATAAATGTGGTTAAAATTAAAAATAATGTGGATAATTTCCAGGCATGACTGTACTGTAAATAATAGAAGGAAACCGTACGGCAGCTTCTCGTGCTGATCGATAACACATTTATAGTCCATTCACTTTTATTTGAAACTTTTCTGAAGGCCCACTGAAGTTCTGTTTTGATGATATAATATCGCGTCATACAAACAAAGCTTATCTAGGAAATAAGACCAAAAAAAAAAAAGCATCGTATTCTTACGCACTCAATTACACAATGTATTGTATCAAAACTATTTCTTAGTAGGCATTACCAACATACATATTTTCTTCCTGTTTTTATTCACATTTACTACAGGTAAATGAAATGCATTGTAGTTTATAGATAAAATATTAGTAAAAGTTCAATTTAACCAAGAATGGGTACTTTTATGTTGACAGGCGTATAAAGCGTTTGTGATGTATGGCATATTTGGGAAACTACCAAATACGTCACACATGGGGTGATTTTTCAAAGGTTTGTTTCGAAAAGTGGGAAGAAACTGCGTATAGACTATAGTTTGTATCCACATTTCTCTCACTTTGTACACTGTACCTTCTTCTCACTCCAACACCTGTCCTGGCGCGTCTCTGCATCGCATATAGGCTGTTCACGGTAAAATGAGCACTTTAGAAAACCCTGGTCAGATCTACTTGTATCCACGTTGCGTATTCTTCCGCATTATGTAAAAATTAACATTACCACGGGCTTCATCACTTTATTCATGCGTCAGTCAGGTGAAACTGTGGAATTATTAGAAAAGTAAACATGTCAGAAATTTGATCATTCTTACACACTCGATGTATTAATAAAAGAAAAATCGAAAGAAATCATTAAGTTATCACAAATGGTTACCTAACACATTTAATTCGACGTTAAGACATGGAACTACTTTCCATCCATCGTTACCAACTTTACTGGGCGCATGTCACTCAGTGCACGCGTTAAAATATATGCAGGGAGGGGCAGTGATTTTTTTCTAAGGTTGGTTTCAAAAGTGCTCAGTTTATCTTGGAACAGTCTTCACGAGGTTGACTTAATGATCCAACTCAGATGCATACGTGCCACGATGGCAGCGCGTACGTAGGTGGTTAACTTACTGCAATGATTGACTGGCTGCTGTACGTGATGGTAATTATTTTGAAATCAAGCCCACATCCAAAACCGAGAGAGTTGATGGTTTTACGTTTTGCGCGCGCGTTTAAAGCGTCTTGCCGCAGGAATTCTAAGCGTCGAAAACATTAGCGCTACTCTTTTTCAAAGAAAACGTCCAAAAGTAAATCGCGGGAAATGGAGTAGGGAGTCATCTTATTACTAACAAACTGTGGGAGAGAATTATATTTTGTTATGATGTGGTTCGGCAGAGAACGCGAAAAGTAAAAATCACAAATAATAATTAAAATTCATCAAGTCTAAGAATAAAACATGTTTGAAATAAAAATCTGAAGCTAAACACAAGCGACATAAATAATTCGATCGTAAAAATGTACAAAGGCCCTAAACACATTAATAATAAGTTGTAAAATAAGTAAAATAATTCTTAAAATTACAAACTTCAGTACTTACATTGGCTTTGATAATCAGCCATCAGATATGTCCTGCTATAGACCTAAGTAAAAACAGCGATTTTTTTTTTAGGCCTGTTTATCTTCCGTGCAATCGCCCGGCTAGACAGCGCACTGAGATGGCAGCCCATAATCATGCCCTTATCGAAGTCAGATAGCTCTGTACCTAGTGCCATCTCCTTGTCAACTGGTTCTACACCGGCCTGCAGCTTACGGCGGCCACACAAGTCAACTGACGTACTGAATTACCTATCTTCACGGGTGCCCAAATACTTTTTGGTCGATGGTGTAGTTGCATATTTTAACGTATAATAAAAAGTGTTCGGTAGACATTTGAGATGACTTAAATTATTTCTTTCACTTTCCATTTTTTTTTAATGCATCAAAGTGTAAAAATGAGCAGATTCGTAAAATATTTACTTTTCTAATAATTCTGCATTTTCATTTGACCAACGCATGAATAAAGTGATGAGGCCCATGGCAATGGTAATTTTACATAAGGCGGAATATCACACGATGTGCATACAAGTATATCTTAAGCAGGTCTTCCAAAAGTGCTCATTTTTTTTTCGTGAACAGCTTATCTGCATATAGCGTATTGTTACATGCTCGCTGCTCTGCATCGCTTCCTCTGCCCCCATCCCGCTCTAGTGTGCGAAGGAGTGTGTCAAAGGCTGGGCGGGCGATAACACAAGGAGCGCGCGGATATTTACAAAAGCGAGCTGCCGAGTACGCTAGGTAAGCCTATCGTTTCTCCTATACTCCCCTTGTTCGGCATATTGAATTTCTGGGGATATCCTGGTAAGAACGTTCCGGTCGCTGCCCTAGCCCCTCCCAGCATGACTCAGTGTCCGGGGAATCGTCTAGATCGGGGCCAGCGACACTACTAAAGTTGCGACGAGCCAGCAAAGCGACTAGTTGTGGCGAGAGTGAAGTCTGCGGACTGCGAGCACCGATACAGTGAAGGGTGAGGCCGACGGACGGGCCTATGATGTGGACGCGTGAGTTACTGACATTTATTGAGAGCCCGTGTGACCCGCCATATTTAATTTTTTTATTTATTCCTAATTCAAAGTTAGGAGGATTTATTTAAAAATGCGACGGTAGATGCTTAGATAATTGCCTTAACTGTCATCACGTACATAATATATGAATAACTAACCATATTTATGCAAGAAATTAACCTTAATACAAAATTTTATTTATTAATTTATTATCACCTTTTGATGACAACCACGGAACACTCGGGTACAAAATGTTGCATAGAACTATGGAATATAATACTCCTAATGTGAAATATTTTCAGTAATGACCCTGACTCTTCTGTTATGACACTAAAAGGAATAATTTCTGTCTAAGGGCTGATACAGCCTTTTTAGACCCCCCATGCCTCACGAACTCGGAAATGCCACTGGTGTCTTGTAACGATATGGTTTTTTTTTATGACTTTGGGTAAAGAATCTCATTAATAAGGTTATGAATCCATATATGAAATTTCTATTTAAATGTATGTACGACTTCGTTTGTATGTTGTAATAATAAACTTAATTATCTAGTATTATTTAGACTGCTAAAATCAAATTATTTTCCCAAGGATAACTTTTTACAATTGGTAATTTAATATTTAAAATGTACCACCGTATTATTTCATATAATATTATTTTTATTTAATTATTTTAATTCGTATATATTTTTAAAATAATTGTATATTTAGTGCAATTATTGTAAAAACTTCATGATCCCTGTGGAGCAGCAATAAAAATAACAACAAAGCAAAGTTTGCACTTATGATTTGCATTCGCCACCAATGCGTTTACTTAGATATTCATCCCCAAGTTGAAATTAAAGCTGCTTGCGTGAATAGATTACAGGTACGTGTGCAACACATGGTCTCAGCAGTATGAGATGACAGCCTTCATTTACAGCAAAGCCATTCCAGCACACATGCCTAACATAAGCATTATCAAGGTAAGTGGCTTACGACAGGAGAATCATCAGACCGACTGAAAAAGTAATCTATTAAACCACGCAGCAACAGTGCCGGGTGTTGGAAATAATACAAACAAATAAATGTACTTATTGCTTTTTCTAAACAAAGGTATCGTTATTTAATACAGAAAGAAAAGTAGTGCAGTATATTCTGCACAATACACTACAGTAAATTAAGTTCTAAACGTCCCTTTGAACCTAACTTCGACGTGAATTTAGTAATACAAGATTGCTTTTCCGGACGTTTTGTTATAGGCTGTTCACCGTAAAGTGAGCACTTTTTAAGGCCCTTGTCAATTTTTACTTTCCCCCGATTTCTATCGTCCTGCTGTTTTTTTAATGACAACATTTGCAATGTGACCACTAAACACAGCGTATACATTCCAACACACTCACAAGTTAACGCTTGAGTCTGCAATGAAATGTAGTTATTAGAGGTTAATGACTGTTAGAAGGGTCTTAAAAAGTGCTCACTTTACAGTGAATGGCCTGCAGTCTTATGGGCTGTATGTGATGTTTACGGCAGGCTCTGCTCACGTAATGCGTAGTCGTGTTATCGTCGACTGCGGCCAACGTTACGGTCGAAAGGCAGCGGGTTGTACTCGGGCCAAGTCCAGCCCAAGGTAGCCGAGGATACTCGAGACAGTTATGACAGGGTGCGCAGGGGTGGCACAGCATGCGAACACAATATTAACCTTCACGTGTTCAGCGCCATCTGTCGAGTGAACTTGGTACCGCAGCGCTGACCAGTTAGTTCGCTCTAGCCCCGCGTGGCAGACATCCCTTGAACGATCGTCTAGCACCAGCGTCTGCAATCGAACACGTTTAAGTAAGTGCCAGTTGGTGTTCTTTACGATTAGGTTCATGGTCACTATGTACGTGTCGTGTAAGACTCAGCCTCGGCGTGTACATGTGTACGGAATGGCCGAGTATTATTTCGTGTTCTGTATACAATTGCAAGAGAAAGCAATAAAAAGTAATATTGCTATGCGATGCAGCTTGCATTGGCCGCGACCTCCCTTTACGCGCCGCGGTCCGTCTCTATGGGGATGATCCACTTCGTCCCTTCCCACCCATCAGACGCGCTCCCCCTCCCCCCGGGGGGGGGGGGTAGACTGTTAATGATTGACAGCGGCAAGACTTGGCTGGCGTCACAGCCCTCTCCTCCCCTACTCGAGAAGCCGACAAATGTAGAAGATACGCAAGAATATTCTGAGAATTAGGGCCCTCGGTGCAACGCGGGATTTAGCGAAATTTCTGGGCGATGGTCTACGACCCTACAAATACAAGCCACGACTGGACCCATGGCAGGCTTAGTAGAAGCCTTCTGGCTGAGTGCGGTAATCGAGACATCGGTGAAGAGGACTGACGGCGGGCGAGGTGTTCGTGGTGTGAATGGACGAGAGGACATGGAACCCGACGAGCGAAGGCTACTGTGCGTGAGGGCGCTCGGAGAACTCTAGAACATTGCGGACTGGTGGAACATGGACTAAACCGAGGTCGGACTGAATGACATGTGATACGGACTTTATTGTAAATACCGTGACTCTTAAATATTGACATATAATTTGCAAAATAATTTAATAGGTTTTGATACACTGTCTATTATAACTGATTTTTAATTATTTGACTATGTTTGAGGTAGGAAATTGTATTGATTGAAGTCATTAATTGTAAACAGAGAGCGATATAAATTTATTGTGAGGTGTTTATTCGAAAAAAAATATGTTTGTAGTTCTTATAAATAAAATTAGTTAATTATAATTAACTACCTTATTTAATTAAGACCTCTATCGCTTTAACGAACTTGGTTTGCCCACCGACTTCGAGAGAGGTATTGTGACAATATATTACATTTTCTGATAACATAAATTGATTGAAGATAAACGAGTACATTCACTATGAGCGACATTTTTCATGTACACGATATTTGCAGATGTATCTTATGTTCAGGAAATGATTCGTGAATGCAGCGTATAGTTTAACGCTATCCAATCAGAATTAAAGTAGTCACTCGTTCAGTTAAAACAAGTAGTATATAGATTTGCCGATACATTTGTCGTACATTTTCCTTCTATTCAGCTAAATATAACAAAATAGCAATAATGCGGGGGTAAAAATAAAAAAAAATAATTTTGCGGAAGCAGATATTGATTAACTTTTTCATAATTTAAAAAATTGTCTGCACAACTTTCATCTTTATTTGCTTGCGATAAAGTTTAGTGATCAACGTTTAGTGCTAAATCAGTTGTAGGCTAGATGGTACGACTCTGCTCGCTCTCTCTCACTTTCATTACCGGTATTACATGCTTGTATTTCATGCTGCTTGAGCTGCTGGGAGCAAACACGCTACCGTGCCCTGCATTCCTAACTATTTAAGTCTAATTGTGTTACAGTTAAACATTTTAACAACTATCAAAAATATAAAATTAAAATAAGTGGAGAGAAAAAACTGTAAAACCTCTTAAAATTTAACATCTATAAAATGAGAAATCGTAAGCAATCAAGCTTAAAACGAGAATCATGGCATTAAGATGAAAATATTGTACTTGACGCCGTTAACCAGTGGCGTCGGCAAAAAGTTAATTTAAGGAAGTGGGGGGTCCTTAACAGACATAACTCTATCAGTAAAATAAGAAGATTATGAATCGAAAGGGAATAGCAGTGTGGTATTATGCTCAGCGATGACGAGTTAACTAAATGGTATTTCTATTAAACATAAGTTATATATATAGTGTTATGTGTAACTTTATATAGTTATATATAACTATATATATATATATTATATATATATATATATATATATATATATATATATACTAATGAATGAGAATAGACTCACCAGGGAAATATTCAACTAGGGTTTTCAAAAGTGCTCACTTTATCGTGAATAGCCTATAATTATGAATTGTACTTGTTGAATGTATTAATTGTAAATAACAAGAGAGAGCAATTTTTTATGGGTTGTTGAAACGAGAGTATTTTCTTTTAATTATTGTAAATAAAATGGGAGATTATGGGAAATTAACTCTTTTATTTAACTAAGACATCTATCCCTTTACGAACCTGGTTCATCCCACATACGTTGAGAGAAAATTGTAACTTGTGTGTGTGTGGGGGGGGGGGGGGGACACCTATGGGCTGTAATGAACTCAAGACTTCTAATTCGTCTTCTTTCTTCCTTCCCAGAACTTGTTCATTTTTTCTCCAACTGCTCGTCTCTGTTCTTCAGTCCACACTCTCCTGGGGTCATGGTTTCGGTCGGTCCTCCGGAAATCTTGCGTTGTCGATCAATCGCTCCTAATGTTCTCTCTGTTGTTGAACAATTCTTCCGTTATACCAACTTTTTCTCCAGCTTTAATTCGTATTTTAAAAGTGTGTGAAACCACCGAGTTCTGTTTAGTTGTTCTATTATTGTTTGTGAGTAGTGAAATGTAAAGGTAAGAATTGGTTAGATGACATGTAGGTCTGAGTAATTGTAATGAATTATATAATCCACAGAAAACATTCTGTTTTCTTTTCTTGCTTTATCTACACTATCCCGTTACCCATGGTAGTTGGTCAACTAAAACAAACGTCCTGTTTAGTCATACTGTCGATAGCAGTCCAGGATATGGCCTCAACATGCATTTGCAGCAGGAAAGCCTCATCCGTTATGATCACATACGGAACCTCTATATCATTTGTGGGAAGAGCTTTATCACAGGAATGTCAAACTGTTCTGACGTAGAAAGACTTTTCCAACAACGATTAGCTGTAAGTTCCACCAGTAGAGTTTCTACAATTATCTACAGTAAATTATAACGAGCCAATGATATGCATTTGCTGAAGCAACAAAATAAGAAAGTGATGTTTTTTAATGTACAGAAATCCAGAGTTATGTTGCTTTATAAAAACTATGTTTACTTACTACGTACCTGGCACTATTAAAGTTAAATAACTTCGGACGTTAAATAAATCCTCACCATTCTGTACAAAAACATCGTGGAAATACAAAGAATGATTTTGCATTTTGTTCATACAATAGCATCAGAGGTTAGTCTCAAGTGTGTGCACGTTCCTAAGGTGATAAGAATCCTCTGCGAGAATCAACGTTAACTTTTTTATAGCAGTGATTATTAAATTCTGGTTACGTGCCCAATAGAAATTAAAAGTAATCAAAATTGACTAACAGTCAATAAATATATTTCATTTTAGCTTTAGACGTTAACTTCCAGGTGCGGTGGAATATTCACACTGAGTTTTTTATTTGCATGGCAATATTTATTTAAAAAGGTGGTGAAGGAATGAGAAATGGCTGATAGGAAAAATTAACTACGGCCTCAAAATTGCTCACTTTAATGTGAATAGTCTATGACTATGTAATTAAATAATTCAAATCAGTCATAGGCAGGGTATCAAAACCTGATTAATTACTTTATAAATTATATGTACAGATTTTATAGTTCCGATATTTACAATAAATAAATTCCGTGTGACATGTTCATTCAGTCCCCTCAGTTCAGTCCAGGTCCCACAAGAACACGATGTTCTAGAGCGCCCTCGCGCGCAGTAGCCTTCACTCGTCTGGTTTCACGACGTCTCGTCCGTTCGCATCACAAACACCTCGCCCGCCGTCTTCTTGCAATCTCCCGTCGTCGTCTCTCCTCTACACCGATGTCCCCCGCGTCACTTGTCTTCACCTGGTTACTGCACTCGACAAAATACTTCCTACCAACAGACTGCCGACCCTCCAGTTGTGGCTGCATTTACAGTGCCGTAGGCCATCGCCCAGAAATACGTCTATACGCCGCGTTGCGCCGTGGGTCCTAGTCTCCAGAATGTTCTTGCGCATCCTCTCAAGTCTTCGACTTCTCCAGCAGGGGGGAGGAGGAGCCGTGACGCCAGCCAGGTCAGCTGTCAATCATTCTCCCAGCCGCCGACCGCCCGTCCGGATCAGACTGCCTGGAGAGACAGACACAGAGAGAGAGAGAGAGAGAGAGAGAGAGAGAGAGAGAGAGAGAGAGAGTGTGTGTGTGTCGTGGTGGATTTATTAATCTGCTCAAAATATTTTTAATACTATTGATATTAATTTAGACATCCATATTGTATTAAAGTTAAAAAAAATAACTTTTCAGGATTTGTTAAAAAAAAGTTTCCTCTGTATTTAGGAAGCTATGTTTGAACCCAGGAGATACCTCCCCCGCGTACTTAACTGTCACTAGTGTCCCAACCACACTGGAGGAGTAGCTCAGACGCCTATTATTACCTATACTTCAATATTTATTTTAAAAGGTGGTTAAATAATTAAATATGTCTGAAACGGAAAAGCAATTAGGGCCTCAAAAGTGACTTTACCTTGAACAGCCTGTTCTTTGTTGTGATACTATAGGCGTGTCTGTCATTCGCGTGTGTGGTGGGGGGCCTACCTCAAACGATCTCGCCACTATTCTTCAAGAGATGGGCTCATGGGCAAGTCTTATTGCAGGAATGGTGAAAGGTTACCCCAATCCGGGAGCCATTTGTGAGCATTTTCTGTGTGTTGCGATGTTTACTTTCGAATGTCGGTTACTTCACGACGAAATACTGCTTGCAGGACAAAGAGGTTCCCCTTAACGCAACAAAGTTTATGTATGCGCGGAAACCTTAGCTCCGTATGTTTTACAAAGGTGTGCGAGGACATTCAAGAGGCTAGAATTGTATACATTTTTTTAGCTTATTATATCCTTTCTCGTTCGTTGTGATATGAAGTGGTTTGAAGGAATTATGACAGTGAAGGAAAATGTAATTTTAAAAACCAATATAACGAGTTATAGCAATTTCAAGTTTAGCCTCTATCATTTTTCGGTCAAATCTCAATATCGAACATACTTATTTATTTTGTTATTCTCGAGTTCTAAATAATTGCTTATGTTATAAGAATTTCGTGAAAATATCTCTCGGCAATCTTTTATATGGTTTGCTTGTCTTTCAAGTTTACGTCTCAAAATACCTGTATTTAAAAGTCAAAATAGTTGGGTGTTAAAACTCCTCTGACTTCAATAAACATTTTAACTTTAACTGAAACTCAAAATTACCGTCAAAATAACTTTTGTTCAAATCAAGATTTAAAATTATTACTGTTATTTTCCAAATGATTTGGGATTTTACATAAACTATCATCAATATCATGTGATGAACACTTTCAAGAAAATGCTTTAAAATGAAGTCCGTAATTAGTTAGCAGAAGTTTATTTAAAAAATGCAGGAAATATAACTAGCGCGCTCTCGTGCAGGTTACGGCTATCGGAATCCATGTGACGATCCAAGACGCTTCCATGTCGCGACTTAGAATCTGAGCACCGAATTGATAACCATATTGTTTTCACCCGTTCACTACCAAGCGACCTGTCATTGGGCAAGGGAACACACGGCACCGGAAGTCCCCGGCGCCCGCCGCCGGCCACCCGTTCACTACCAAGCGACCTGTCATTGGTCCGGGAACACACGGCACCGGAAGTCCCCGGCGCCCGCAGCCGGCCACCCGTTCACTACCAAGCGACCTGTCATTGGGCCGGGAACACACGGCACCGCAAAGTCCCCGCCACCCGTTCACTACCAAGCGACCTGTCATTGGGCCGGGAACACACGGCACCGGAAGTCCCCGGCGCCCGCAGCCGGCCACCCGTTCACTACCAAGCGACCTGTCATTGGGCCGGGAACACACGGCACCGGAAGTCCCCGGCGCCCGCCGCCGGCCACCCGCAAACGGGCGCCGGGTGACGGGTCATGTCCCAAAAATGTTTTGATGGATGTCACGGGCCCGGTCCACTTCAGCCAGTTTGTGCAGAGTCATGGACGAAGAAAGGCGTAAATTAATAATTATTTGGTTTGCCACGACACCGAAGAAAGAAGAACTCTATAATTAATTTGAACTGAAAAACAATTTTTGGCAAGTTGTAAAGTTATAAATGAGTTAATTTAAATGTGTTATGCGTAGTCCTTTATGCATAGTTTTTAAGTCGAAAGCCACAGCTACCAATGTAATAAGGTTTACATGTTTATCGATGCATTTAGTTAAGAATGGAACTAACAATCGAAGCCTACATTTAAGTTAAAATATTTTCACTATAGATCTACTAAGCTGTATTTTAAGGAAGTATTTGTGTTAAATCGATAGTCAATATTTAATAATCATAACTGAATAGTTGTAGTACACTTACGACACTATTACAACTAAGCTATTTCTTATTTAAACATATTATTTTTTCCACTAGTTTGTACCGGGAAATCGTATAAATTGGTTCAAATTATTGTAGATCTACTTGCCATCCCCTTTGCGATTAAATTTAATTAATTGCAAATATTATACGGAATACGTTTTCAAAATGAGCATACTATAACATTTTTGAAAATTGAACCAAAAATACAAATTATAGTAAATTTTTCCCGTAATTCATTTATTTTCTACATCAGCAAGGATGTGCCCAGTTGGAAATTTTCTCATGAAAAATGAAAGTTTAGAATTTTCTCTATTAATAAATTGTTTTATATTCCACTGCACTCGGAAGTTAACGCCTAACGCTAAAATAAAAAATATGTTTTTTTTTCTATTGTTCTAAATTAGAGCGCTTTCAAAAGTGTTCGCTTTACTGTAAATAGCCTACATACATTTGTATGGTATTAGTATGGTAGTAGTATGTATTTTTAGGAGAAATAAAGAATTGCACAACACGTCTATTAACAGTGATTTTCCAGTGAAAAGCGCTTTTAGAGCGACTAATATTAGTCGTTTGCCAGATCTGCATTTAGGGTTAATATCAAACTTATCATAGTAAAACTCTATTGCGGCAACCTCGATCATTGTAATTTTCACTCGAATTGTCCAAGATTTCAGGTTTCTCCTGAACGCTGGCAATTAACAGTTCAGTCAATATCGATATTGGCCATTGTTGTCAGGCCGACAGCGGCCGGCGAACAGAGCGCCGCGCCGGTGTCCATTGCCTCTCCATGTATAGGCTGTTCACGGTAAAGTGAGCACTTTTTAAGGCCCTTTCGGCAGGCATTAACGAATAATAAATCGATTTCATTACAGCTCCAGACTTCAACTTTTATTAGTGGTGAAATGTGTTTGTTAGTCTGATGGCAATGTTTACAATAAGAAGCGACGGGAAGAGAGAAATCTAGGGCCTTAAAAAGTGCTCACTTTGCCGTGAACAGCGTGTAATCAAACTGAACGGGCCGGATCCGGCCCGTTCAGTTTCCCGCGTGTTCCGGGCCTTACATCAAACCTTCCCAACGCATATTTCAACGCCGAGCTAAACGCTTTTAGCGTCGCGCTCGGCTAGCGCACTCCATTGTGATCGTTGTGGGGTGATGGGGTGGCGGCAAGGGGTTACGCGTCGTCAAAGAGCGCGTGCGCGAGTTCAGAAGGGGTGTCGCCCTCCACATTCACAGTACGGTGTCATGTTCCTCAGCCAACAGCTGGCTGTGCGCGAGCGGGTCTATGGGTCACCTTTTCTGCCCATCGTATCCGTGTTCACGTTGGTCCTCGCTGACTTTACTGTAAAATAAAGAAGAAAACACACGTGTTTCTCATGTTTTCCAGCGTAGTACACCCCACACTCCAAATTGGCGTACATATCATTTATCATGTGCCGGGATTTCCTAGTGATGTGTTACCGAAAACACAAACCTTACAAAAAAATATTTGCTTTGAATTTATCATGCATGGTGAAGACAAGGATATACGAGTATAGGCTGTTCACGGTAAAGTGAGCACTTTTTAAGGCCCTCCTAACATGCATTAACTACTTATAAATATATCTTACTGCAGACCCAGGCATTAAATTTTGAGGGTGGTGAAATGTATACACCGTGTTTATTGGTCACATTTAAATGTTTATATTAAAAATCAGCAGGAAGATGGAAATTGGATGAAAGGAAAAATTTCGAAGGGCCTTAAAAAGTGCTCGCTTTACCGTGAACAACCTATATACAGGAGGATTCACGAGTTACCGCCACTCACAGGTCGTTTGGAGCAAAATATGTCGCATGAAAGTAGATCCTATTCCCAACGTATACGAAAAAATTTTAAGGGCGAAGGAAAAAAATATCCCTTTCACAGGTAAGAAAATCAGACTTTATTGCTTACAGTAGCATCTGTGAAAAATGTACGTGTTATTGTAACACAATTACTGCACCTTCAAGCAAATGCTGCGGCTACAATAAATGTGCAGGGACGCGACGAGTGCATACAGTGCACTGCGAAACAGTCGCAGTTTATGGTTGTCAACGTCACGCTCTGTTCGCTGTAATAAGTCTCCCGTTTCTCGTATTACTTGGTAAATATTGCGAATAGAACCTGCATTTATATGATCTGATTTGTTCAAAACGACTCGAGGAATACTTTCTGTAAGTGGCCGTAACTCCTCGTGAATAATCCCGTATTATACACGTGTGTGCATGTATGTATATGTATACTGAACATCCGTAGCAGCCTTTCTGGAAGTGATGGCTGTTATATGTTGTCCACGGTAAGTAAAGTGAGCAATTTTGAAGCCCTATTTTTTTTATCCTTCGACCAACTTTTTAAATAAATATTGCCATGTAAGTAATTCAAACAGTGTGTATATTCCACCGCACGCGGAAGTTAACGTCTAAGGCTAAAACAAAATATATTTAGCGACTATTATTCCAAATGAGAGGGCTTTCAAATGTGCTCTCTTTACCGTGAATAGCCTATACGACTGGAGGATGTTCAAATAGGTATACGCTGTTCACGGTAAAGTGAGCACTTTTTAAGGCCATTCTAAATTTTTCCTTTCATTCAATTTATTTTTTATATAAGCATTGCAATGGGAGCAATAAGCACAGTGCATACATTCACCAGACTCAAAATTTAATGCCTGAGGCTGCAATAAGATATATTTATTAGTGGTTAATGCCTGTTGGAAGGGCCTTAAAAATTGCTGAGTTTACCGTGAACAACCTATAGGAAGGAGAGCGCATCGGCCAACCCTGACGTATGTCACTGCCTGTGCTTGCTGTAATCGTTGGGGTATGTGGGGAAGGAAAAAAGTCAACGCAATTCGGTTAACAACCGTAAAATAACTCGTTGAAAAAGAAGGGGTTTTGAAGTCTGAGGTGATATTTAGGCTTCAGAAATGTCGTTATGAATTGTGTGTTTCAAATATAAACTAAAAGAAGCGAGTAGGATCCAGCTAGTGCAGTTCCCGAGGAGAGTCAAAAAAAAAAAAAATATTCGCGGTTTGATATGGTTGTCACGAAGGCGTTCACCTCCAGATCGGCAAGTCCCGGGTTCGAATCTCTGCTAGGCCACACGTATGTTCGCCTAGGTTCGTCTGTGTGCAGGCCCGTTCTTTTGCACACGATTAGCTATCCAGCATTAACTAGCTACGACTTGAATATATTCACTGGTTTCGTCACGCTGCGAGGGCTCTGAGTAACGAACCCACGACAAAAAGAACAAATGACTCGCCTACAACACACAAGACACTTGAACTCGCGAAATTTTCGAGTCTGAATCTTAGCATGTAATTTTGTTTTAACATAAAGCCGTGAAATATCGTACTTGCAGGATGGCCAGTACCGGGGGAAACAGAGAAATTCTGGAAAGAACAGTCGGAAAATTTTACACTTGTGAGAAGTAGGGAAATACACGAGTACGTATACGTGGCGCCAGGGAATTCAGGCGAAATAACTTAAGACTGTATTTAATATGACCACACGTTGAAAGCAAACACGTCCGGTGCGTGCCATCATACCATTCTTACTAAACATTCAAACGTCAACATTCTTTTGGCCTCCAACTTGTTTATCCTTTCTATGAAATTTTTTTTTATTACTATCAATATTGGAGCGCCGTTATGCAAATTTGGTGTTAATATTGCCAGCAAAATAACGGTGTTCATAAACTTTATCGAAACAATAAAAATGGCTATATCTTTCTCATGTCCGTTGTTTAGGAAGAAAGTAATGAAACAGATTTTAAAAATTAGGGAAATGTCGGGGAAGTATTTACATGGGTGTTGCTCTAGCCATCCTGTATTTTTTTTTGAGGTTGGCACACATACCGTACATTAAGAGTGGGATGGACCCCCGCGTCCAAGGTCAAGACGCGAGGGAGCGATACGGGCGACTCTTACACACACGCATAGCTCCTCATAGCTCCTACGCGCCAGGCGTGCAGTGTTTCCGGGGCAACGCTGTAATGCGCAAATTAGACCTGTAACATAGGAGTTTTATTACACGCGATGAAAGACCACAGATTAAACTACGCCCTTATCTTTGTACTTTTCTCTTGTCGCTTAAGGAAACTGCGTAGGCAAGCTTTAAATGTGCGATATTTGTACATTTTCACGAATTTTTTTTCTCCAAGAATACACTTAATACGACAAAAGTAAAAATATAGGAGAATATGTATATATATATATATATATATTTTTTTTTTAAATATGTTCTGACAAACAGTCGTATTTGCAGAACATTTATTTACCGAGATACGCGTATTCGCGCAAACAGCTATTTCAGGAATTATGCGAGGGTCTATTCCACTCTTAATAAAAATGTACATTATATGCCGTTAGCACTGTCAGTACAGTAAATGTGCAATTCCTTGGCGCAGGCGCTATCGGCAGTGCTGTGACGTCAGAAGGGGTTGCAGAGCTGCAGGTGTAAGTTCCTGGAAGCACATCCGGGGGCTGTGCAGCTGCGAGTTCGCGCAGATAACCCACAGATAAGCGGTAACTGTAAGGCGCTTTGGCCCTGCGGGCCGGAGGGGAAGTTATCGCTCCACTCCCACCGGGAACACAACGGCTAGATACTCGCCGGGTATCAGCTTTCTTTCGAAACATTAAAGCCCCTGGCACAATAGGAAGGTTTGGTGTTGATCAGCGTGTTGGTGGATGTTGGCAGTTGGGACTGTTGTTGCTGGCTGAGCGAGTTGGAATACAGTGGACTTCTACCACCAACCGACCAATCACACTTCGTTCTCTGGGTTCTGAACGAGAGACGGTGGAAAAGCTTTCAAATAACTGAAAATATTCCTGAAAAAAAAAAAAAAAAAAAAAAAAAAATATTCATATCAAGTAAATAATACATGCTGATAGTCAGCAATTATTAATATTAAAAAAATTGCCCACATGTAATAATATAATAGCTATAGTAAATCATTAGTCTATTTTATTTGCAGGCTTTAATGAAGAAATTCCATGATTACATATTAATTCTAGTTAGCTATATCAATATTGTTTTAAAAAATACTGAACATTTAATTTCTAGCGTAAGAAAATAATTTATGTAATAAATATAGATGACTTTAATGGACTTAATTTTAAAAGACTTAAAAAAATCTCAGTAGAAAACTTTTTTTCACTTAATTATAAAAATTCTAATTTCAGGAGTAACCAATTAAAATCAATGATACCCTTTCCTAAGACTTCACTGCTATCTGTTGGCATAACCACGAAACAATTTACACCATCACCAACACTTTACTATTGTGCCATACAACACGTCGCACACCAACCGAAAACTACAAACAACCACCACCACACCACCCGCCATTCTGGATTCTGGGATTTTCTTGCTGATTAAAATACTAGTTTTTACCCGTGGCTTCGCTCGCGTGAAATTTAGGACTGGAAATAACTATTTGGTTTTGTAGCCACTGAGCTACTGCGGCCCCACTATGTGGTTTATCTAGCCACCGAGCTAATGTGGCTCCACTGTATGGTTTCTCTACCCACTTGGCTACTGCGGCCCCACTTATGGTTTATCTACCCACTGGGCTACTGCGGCCCCACTATTTGGTTCTCTACCCACTGAGCTACTGCGGCCTCACTATTCGGTTCTCTACCCACTGAGCTACTGCGGCCTCACTATTCGGTTCTCTACCCAGTGGGCTACTGCGGCACCACTATCGTGTTCTCTACCCACTGGGCTACTGCGGCACCACTATACGGTTCTTTACCCACTGGGCTACTGCGGCCCCACTATAGAGTTCTTTGCCCATTGAGGTACTGCGGCTCTTGGGAAGGAATGGAATACAACCATAGACAAAAAAGAAAGAAGAAATTACTGATTTTTTTTACAATGCTTTTTTTTTATCAGTAATCCTAAGAAAAGTTTAATCCAGTAACTATGTACATCCCTGATCATCATATTTTAGAAACCATTTGAGCTATTTTCTTGACATGAAAAGTAGCCGATGGCACTCTTCGGCTGTCCAACTATATCTGTGCGAAAAATGTCGTCGATCCGTTGCTGCGTTTTGACGTGAAAGAAGAACAAACACACACACACACTTTCACATTTATATAGCAGCAAGGTTCTAAACGTATCAATTTCAAGAGTACATATGTAACGAACTATCTCTTGACTTCACGTTGCAGTACAGATATAAAAAAAACTAAACTGCGAACCCACAAATATGTCACAATAACGATTCGACCAAAATTTGGCAGAATCGACAATGTGAGATAATTATGAGTTCACAGTTCAGTTTTAGTATCTGCTCTGCAATTTGCTTAACTACTTTCAAATGGTTACGTCGAAATAACTATCTACAGTTATGTATGATAATGTGTAGAATCATTTAACCTGCAACCAAAGAGACACTATAAATAAATGAAAACAGTTGAGAAGAAAATTGATAGTAGATGACGTATGCGGTAACTAGTGCAGTGCACTAAGTGATTTAAAAAAAAAAAAAAAAATAGTGCACTATAGACGTACTTTGAAATTTTTACGTTAAAAAATATAATTAAGCAAGCAAAACCAAGATTCCAAAATGGCGGATGAAACATACCCATAAGGGTTATTTACACCTGACTGACTGACTGCTTGCAGCAGTTTTACGCGTTCAATGACTCGAAACGTGTAAGCTCTAAGGATGAACCTTCCTCACTCACCATTGGCCTCATCTCTACGCACAAGGTGCACAGCTTGTATACAGTCTTTCCTTCTACGCACAAGGCGCTCACCTTGTATACAGTCTTTCCTTCTACGTACAAGGCGCTCAGCTTGTATAGTCTTTCCTTTACGCACAAGGTGCTCAGCTTGTATACAGTCTTTCCTTCTACGCACAAGGTGCTCAGCTTGTATACAGTCTTTCCTTCTACGCACAAGGCGCTCAGCTTGTATACAGTCTTTCCTTCTACGCACAAGGCGCTCGGCTTGTATACAGTCTTTCCTTCTACGTACAAGGCGCTCGGCTTGTATACAGTCTTTCCTTCTACGCACAAGGTGCTCAGCTTGTATACAGTCTTTCCTTCTACGTACAAGGCGCTCAGCTTGTATACAGTCTTTCCTTCTACGTACAAGGCGCTCAGCTTGTATACAGACTTTCCTTCTACGTACAAGGCGCTCAGCTTGTATACAGTCTTTCCTTCTACGTACAAAGTACTCAGCTTGTATACAGTCTTTCCTTCTACGCACAAGGTGCTCAGCTTGTATACAGTCTTTCCTTCTACGCACAAGGTGCTCAGCTTGTATACAGTCTTTCCTTCTACGCACAAGGCGCTCACCTTGTATACAGTCTTTCCTTCTACGTACAAAGTACTCAGCTTGTATACAGTATTTCCTTCTACGCACAAGGTGCTCAGCTTGTATACAGTCTTTCCTTCTACGTACAAGGCGCTCAGCTTGTATACAGTCTTTCCTTCTACGCACAAGGTGCTCGGCTTGTATACAGTCTTTCCTTCTACGTACAAGGCGCTCGGCTTGTATACAGTCTTTCCTTCTACGCACAAGGTGCTCAGCTTGTATACAGTCTTTCCTTCTACGCACAAGGTGCTCAGCTTGTATACAGTCTTTCCTTCTACGTACAAGGCGCTCAGCTTGTATACAGTCTTTCCTTCTACGCACAAGGCGCTCGGCTGGTATACAGTCTTTCCTTCTACGCACAAGGCGCTCGGCTGGTATACAGTCTTTCCTTCGGCAAGTCGTCTGAACGCGATTTAAAGTGGTGACCCTATATTTTTATGACCTGCTAATAAGAATAAACGTATTATGCGTGTCTACAGATAACTCTATAAAGTTTCTGTATATACAATTTTAACATCTTAAAGTGATTCTTAAAACAGCCCTTGTAGCCATTTTCGCGTCCAAAAAAAAGTTATCCAAGGAGCTGAAATTGAGAATTTAAAATTTGTTTTTGGGCACGAAGCATTTCGTAAATGCATTTCGTTTTAGACACCACTGAAAAATATCCAACCGCTATTGAATAACGTGTTTCCTACCGAACTGTGTAACGCACTTTATGCGCCAGCCAGGTGGAGCCCTTAAAGGACGTTTTCACCTCATTTGCAGAAATTCATTGTTTTCATGTAACAATTTCGGAATAAGAGTAATTATTGATCATGTACGATTATAGAAAATTTAAATTTTACGAGTTGTTTAGTATTTTTGTGCTTTGTTTTAATTGTGTGTTATCTGCTAGTTGTAAAAAGTCAGGAACATATCGTTACATGAGACGCCTGATGGGCGTACCTTAGTTCGCGAGGGATGGAGGTCTTAGTAAAAATAAAAGGACTAACTATAATTTCTAATTTATTCACACAGCTATTATTTACAGCATTTAGATTGTCTCCACTATTACTATTTTTATTGAACAATGAGTGCAATATTTAATGTCTAGTTCAACTCTTATTAACGCCCTTCTTAATTTTCTGTTTGGTTACAGTCAATTACCTCATACTCATTGTACACACATGTTCAATCTATTTGTTGCCACCATTTGTAATGGTTTTCCCTCACGCATCTAGTCCAATAGTTCAGCCGGCCAACCGCACCCTTCACTGCTTTATACTCGCAGTCGCAGATTTCCCTTCCGCTGATCACTTCTCTCGCTGATAGTCTTCTATCGCTCGGAACTCAGTCACTCATTCACTCATCAATTACTACTGTTCGGAGGCCTGTCGTACTTTTATATATCGTTCGCCCTGACCATCTGGAAGGTTCAATGCACCCCTAGCCACGCTGAGAGCATTCTTCAGATAAATTGCAGAAATCAATACAATCAAGGTCAGCAGTGTGCACTGCAAACAACATTATCGTGTTGACTCGTTTTTTGTAACAGATACGCGGGCAAACCAGCCTATCATTCGCCTGTTGATTCAAAACATTCCTTTGACTTGCTGCTGCCGCTATCATATAACTTCTGTCCTTTACTTCCACACGCTAGCGCGGGATCCGAAGTAGCGAATGCGTAACAATATTTGTGTTTTATAGAATAAGTTCCTGCCTTTTTGCAAGAAGGCTAGAACACACAGTGAAAATTAGATGCAAAAGTTTTAAACAATTAGTAAACTATAAATTTTCAATAAACAAACAGTTCCAATAATACTTCTGAAACTGAAATTTACACTAAAATTTTGTTGTTTGAAGCCAATTTTGACTATATAAACTTGAAACAAAAACCTAAGCGTGAGAAATGATATTCTAAAGCTCTGTATGCATGCAAATATAACACATTTTTCAGTAAATTTTTATTTAATCATTAAGTTTTCAGATCTTTTCAGGAAACAGGCTATAAATAAGCTTCGATAGCCCAAAAGCACGTATTTTTTCTGCTGAAAAAAGTCCCGGGTAACTAGATATCTGTCTTAACAGGAACGCCAAGAAAACGAATTTCGTTAGCATGTATTTCCTTATACCAACTTCCAAACCAGGCAACAGCCTGAATTCCTAGTAAAGAATGGCTGACGCCTGGAAGCCACGGCTGGCCATAAGGAAGTACTGCGGCAGCCCGCCCAAGGCTGCGCTGTGCATTATCAGGTAGCTGAATTTGTGTAAAACTAGACGTGTAACCCTGCGATATTGCTACACGCGTTGAATGCCACTTGATTAACTATACCACTCTCTGTACTTCTCTCCTAGCTCTCACACTGCACACGAACACCCTAAATATTATGTTTGCAGCAGTTTTCGCTTTTTTTCTTCCATTGAACATATTTGATAGGATAAAAGTAAACAATATGTTACCGACATAACTAAGAGCCTACTTTCCTCTACATGGTTGGAAATAATTTCGATGTATTTTTTTTTTTGAAAATTTATATGGTAATTTGGTTTTAACGTCTCGTTGACAACGATATCATTACAGATGCAACCAGAAACAAATACACTAAAGGCTGTCCAAGGTAAAATGAGCACTTTTGGAAGCCCTGCTTAAGATCTACTTGTACGCACGCTGTGTATTCTTCCACCTTATGTAAAATTAACATTGTCATTGGCTTCATTACTTTATTCGTGCGTCGGTCAAGTGAAATTGTGAAATTATTATAAACGTAAATATTTCACAAATCTGCTCTTTTTTAGGCTTCGATACATTAAAAAAACCACAAAGCGAAAAATAATTTAAGTAATCACAAATTATTACCTAACCCTTTTAATTTGACGCAACAACGAATGAACACAATATATGTCCTAATTAATAACACTTAAAGCAAGGTTAATATCCAATACGTTTGCAGTAACTGTAGTCTGCAGCAATGTTAAAACTTATGTATCTAAATAAGTTTTTGGTTGAATTAGTGGATTCTGTGTTATCTTTTCTATTGGTCAACAGATGCTCGAAGTATATTTGTCAGATATTGTAATAATATAAATTTTGTGTGGCTATGTTTTAAGTTCGCAACCAAAAAGAGACGATAAATGCCTAAGCTATAAATAAAATTGTCCATACTGTGTTAAATCTAGTGTAATGGCGAACATTCAGAAGAGATGAATATACTATAATAATTGTCTAGTAGCCCTGCAACATATAGAAAAGCGCAAGATGACTGGAAAGAACTTCAGAGCTGAGGGATTTAAAGCGAGCAGTGAATGGTTTCGCTGCAGAAAGCACAGGCCATTGTGTCGCAAGGTCCTGGCAGATACAATACCAGTTCGAAAAGCCGCCGAGTCATCTCTCCCGAGCCTTTTGTGCACTCACGTTTGGACTAAAACCCAGCTTTCGCCTGCAATTACAGTAAAAGCAGGACGGAAAGAAGGGGACGAGCATGCAAAAGCTCTAGACTATGGTAGAAATACTGAAATGCCAGATTAATCTTCAAATTTTATTTGTACTTAATTCGTGAGGCGGTGGTAAACATGGACAGCTTACGTAGTGCGCTGTAGATTTCTTGCTGTGGAAAATATACGACCATCATTGGTTACGACAGGAAGTTCTGTATTATCGAGCGTTACTAGAGGCTGTTCACGACAAAGTGAGCACTTTTGAGGTCCCAATTACTTTTTCCTTTCAGCAATATTTAATCCTCCAACCACCTTTTTATATAAATATTTCCATGTAAGTAATAAACACGGTGTGTATATTCCACCGCACTCTGCAGTTAACATCTAAAGCTAATATAAAATATATTTATTGACTATTATTCCAAATGAAAGGGCTCTCAAAAGTGCTCACTTTACCGTGAATAGTCTATACACGGATGACTCGCAGGGGAACAGTGGTGTCGAAACACGGGACCAGCCGCTGGCCGACATCGCAAGGCGTGAGATACCCCCGCAGAGTTGAAAGAAAACCAGGCTGTGTCTAGCCCACGAGACATGCGGTACGCTCACTGGAGCTAATAGAACGGATTTGTTGACTAGCGAAATGCGAGGCACATCCCAAGAGCTCTGTTTGATCGCGGCAGTTGAATCGTGCACGAGGGATATTATATTAATCAGAACTTAGGCAGACCACGACAAAGACGAGCAAAGCGCACGGAAGCCCACTACTGTCTTATCTCATATAAGATGGCAAGATTTTGACAGTCGGTGAGTGGCAACTTAACGTATATGAAACAAACGAAGTGCCGTTTACAAAATCGCGTATCAGTTGATGCACGAACGAACAAAAGTTAATATAAAGTTGGCTATTCTGAGTGCACTGGCGACGTACATCAGACAAGTGCAAAATACGCGATAACAAAGAGTTCCTATATTAATTAATTTATTTTATTTTACGTGGTCACAAAACAGCGGCTGTAAGTGTTGCAAACTAATATTCGTGCTAAAGTAGTAATGTATAGGTATTCAAAATCAAATGCACGATAAGACGATTCAGAGTCGGATGAAAAGCGACTTCAAACCTTAGATCTGTTCATGTCGTATTCCCACTGTCCATCCATGCTGTCCATATGTGCTTGATATTGATTCCAAAAGCCTACAGAAATATTGCATGATAATATTGAATTATTTTTTCAAATAATTTGACGAAATATATTTCAAATTAGCATCGTTTCGAGGCAGTATTAGGAGAAATGTCAAGTTTTTAAAAAGCAGGATCTAGAGGTGGCGAACCTGCTGCTATCTGTCAGCACCGCGCGCGGCTAACACACTTTACCATGTCGTACGCGCCATCTGCGAGTTCTTTCTCGAACCTAACCAGCTATAACGCTCAAGTGAATATGTTTCGTATGTAAAATAACAAATTTTCGAACAGATACCAACATATATTTCGTGTATAGCGATTTTGATTACTAGTAATTTCTATTGGGCCAGTAATTGTCCGTCTGTTTCCTAAACACGCCATTTTTTTTTTGTCCGAAACCCATTTCCTCGTTTTCGTGTAGCGTCCAACTGACACGCCAGCTGAGGGCGAAAGGAAACTAAAAGTAAACATTAGTTAAACTGTCAAAATCTTGCCATCTTATATGAGACAGACAGTACATTGCGTTAATGCAAGTAGAGAGACCGCGGGTTTTTTAATTAGAGCTGTTCGGAGACAGTATACTAATGTATTTCAATGCACACGGCTACTGGAGTGACAAGACGTTTATTCAGCAGGGCTGTAAATAACGAGTCTGGTTAGTTACATGTGTGGTAAAGAAGCGAAAACCAAAGTAACCAAACTGTTGTAACATTAACCGACAGAAATGGCAGTGACATATACTATGTGATGGAGGGGGCCAAGTAAGACATTCTGAAATATACCGTAAGTATAGGCTGTTCACAGTAAAATGAGCACTTTCGAAAACCCTGCTTAAGAACTACTTGTATGCGCGTCGTGTATTCTTCCGCCTAGTGTAAAATTTACATTTCCATGTGTCTCATCACTTCATTCATGCGTCGAGGTGAAACTGTGAAATTATTAAAAAAGTAAGTATTTTATAAATTTGATAATTTTCATACATATATGCATAAAAAACAGAAAGCGAAGTAAATAATTCTAACTATCACATATGGTTACCTAACACTTTTGATTCGACATTGAGATGTTGATCTACTTTCCATCTATCGTTACCAACTTTACCGGGCGCATGTCACTCAGTGCGCCCGTTGAAGTGTGTACAGGTATGGGCAGTGGCTTTTTTCTAAGGTTTATTTCAAAAGTGCTCAGTTTATCGTGAACATTCATTAGAATGAAATGAGAATTGGGGCACCTGAATGCTGAATGCGGTGCCATGGCGATCATCTTGGATGACGTCACGCCGAATTCCCCTGCTCTGTCATTCCTCGTCAATGGCATCCGTCTAGGGTTTCCATTTTTTCCCTTCGGAATTTCCCTTTTTTCCCCTCCTGATATATATATATATATCCATCTAATCTCTTCATGCTCATGCATTCCTCTTCTTTTTTTCTCACGCTCTGGCATTACTTCCTGACGCTCTCTCCCTCCCTCTCACCCACTCCCGTCCTCTCCGTTCAATGCCATGAGGTTTTCTCATGTTCCTTCCGGTCTGCTTTATTTTCTCTCTTGATTCTTCACTTCCTCCATATTGGACGTTCCCTCATCACTCGCTACGCTGTGTCTGTTACAGTGCATTTGTATTGAATGATAGTCTAGCTCTCGTCACTTATAAATAGCGACACTCGACCCATTAAAGCTAAATGCGAACTAATGTATTCTGTCGTTCTGATTTTTTTCTGTAATTCAAGTAGTGTGTTCCATGAATGATATGTCGAGAAAGCATGCACACTGGAAAGGATAGATGATATTACATGAGCCACAAAACACACATCGTTGTAAGTAGTCTAAAGCAATCTTTATCCACACTCCTAACAAAACAAAACCATAACAGCCGAACTGGCCTCACTCACATAAATAGCAAGAAAATCTTAAGCATTTCAATTTGGTTAATTAAGAGGTTTTAATTTACCAACACAATTTTTTTTTTTTTTTTTTGCTTTGAAGTCATTATTTAGCCTACTTTCCGAAGGAAAGAAAGGCTTATATCACTTTCCTCTCTGTGTGTGGCTGTGTACATGTATATCCCCCCCCCCCCCCCGGCTCCTTCAATTTTTGATCGCCTGAACCGAATTTCACCAAACTGGTTACACATATAGTATTAAGTAAGTACATCTGAATTAATAGTACTCGACCACGCTAGGCACGTACTTTAAAAAATAGCGACTATTTTGAAATTTCGGGTGATTGTCATATCTTGGAAACCATTCAACCGATTTAAACCAAATTTTGTTTGCTGGCAGCTAATGGTGTAAGCATTGAATTCAGAGGTCAATATTGTTGGTCCGCCATTTCGTAAGCTAGCACCACATGTAAAATAAGGCTTTTAAGTCCTATCTCGAATACTACTCAATCAATTTTCGCCAAATTTTGTTCGTTAGTAATACTGTGATAGGCCAGGTAGATTTAAGTAATTGATCTTTATCAGGCATTTATTTTCAAAATGACGGATATACAAATATTTTAGGTTTATTTGGTTTGACCAATTTCAACCGAATATTGTACGCTGACAGTGTATATTAAAAGCATAATATAAAACTACAATTTTTGCCCACCGTTTTGTAAGATAGCACTTCATGAATTAATAAAGATTTTGTGTAATATCTCGGAAAATAGTTGACAGATTCCTACCAAATTTCGCAAACAGTTAGTACTGCGGCAGTTGATATGTACAAATGTGGTTCAAGTTGGTCATACACTAACTTTCAAAATGGTGGCCCTCAAGACACGTTCGCGCGTAGCCTGCTAGCCATTCCACCCGCTATTCTACGCGGTATATTCGCAACATGTTGCCGAACGTGAAATTACACTTCATAACCAAGTCGCTCAAGTACACACGCCTCTCAGTGGGCTTATTGCGTGATTATACCGACCCAGCTATTTGCTTCCCCAGTGCTTGCGAAGTGTAACCCTCCGTCGACACGAGACTCGTTGAGTTGCGCTTCGCGGTCTAATTTCAGAAACTTCAGTATTAAGTTGGCTGAGGATCCGCTAGGGCACGGATGTGCCTCGCACTGCCTTCTGCCTGAAACTTCCGCTTCAACAAAGTTGAACAAAAATGTCTTTCGTGATTCTTAGCTTTATCCTCGCACTGAAACTGGCTTTGCTTGATCTTGATGGCTTACACATTCTGTGCCTCGGGTAGTTTCCCCCCCCCCCCCCCTTAGTTGTCATTTACTGCATATTTATTTGATTTGCTGCCTCCCAGAATACGCGGAACACAGGGGTGTGGCCAGCAATATCGTGTTCGGGGCCGAAGCGAGGAAAACATCACCTGTCCCTTGTCAATTTGAAAATTAGGTCACTCGACTGTTGTTTCAAATTATTTTTTCTTTAAACACCGAATGTATCGAAGAATCTGTCAAAATATTGTTATTTGAAAACTATGAAATTGCTGGAATGCGTCACACCACCCATGTGCTGTCGCCTTGGAGAGCATTTCAGTTGGAAGTTTTCTTATATTAACTGGTTGAAAATACGCTACCCAAACGCATTGTAACTGATAAGAGAAGAGGCCAATGAAGATTAGTATAGGCTGTACACGGTAAAGTGAGCACTTTTTAAGGCTCTTACAAAATTTTCCTTTCATCCAATTGCCATCTTCCTGTTGCTTTTCAATATAAACATTCCAATGTGACCAATAAACACAGTGTATACATTTCACCGCCACCAAAATTTAATGATTGGGGCTGCAAGAAGATATATTTATTAGTGGTTAATGCCTGTTGGAAGAGCCTTAAAAAGTGCTCACTTTACCGTGAACAGCCTATAATACTGTTGTGGTATTAAAGTATTTTTTGTTTTCTTGAAATTTAATGCCCATGTCCATAGCGGGGCCCGCCACTGACAAACTGACCAATCATGAAATGTGAAGGGGGGGAGGGGCAGCATAGTGCCCTCGTGTAAATGTTAAGTCCCGTGGAAATACCTAGTCTTAATAAATCGTCAATTCGGCGTATTGATCCCCATTCCTTGAGGCAAGTGTGCAGCACTCCAGTCTTTCTCATTAAAACAAAAACACTGTCTGGTGACGTGATATATCTAAACGATTTCTGATTCTACAGGTATACGCACGAAACATAAACAGACAAAGAAACAATTCAAGTAAAATACATTGCGTTTTCAAGCAATAAGTGTATCTCATGATAGGTTTTCCAGTTCGATAGCGCGATGGCTGCCACTTGCAGCGCTGCAGTCGTCTTTGACATCATGCCTTCGACATCATACATTCGACATCGCATGTTCCTACCCGGATTGGACAGTAAACCGCAACGTCATGTAAAATTGAAAAATACTTTAATTTCTGAAAGTGGCATGTTCATGTTCGGTTAAGGGACTGTTGTTATTGGCATTCCTTTTGAAAAATAACGAAAAATCCTAACTTTGTGTTGGGGAGGGAGTTATTCCTCGTCTGTATATCTCGTGGAGCATTGTTTTTTCAGGGTGGAAAACGACTCCCAGGGCATTTGAGATGAGTATTCTTGTCAATGTTTGAGCCATAATAATTTAAAGCCATTCAGGCCGGACATTTTGAAATGTTAATTTTTGGCTAAGGATGGCATGCTGACATATGTATCGTGTGTGTCCTTCCGACACGGAATTTTCAATGGATGTCAATTTGGATAGTTAAACTGGTCATTTACTTTCCGGTACAGTTTTATGTCTTTGAGAGCCGGACTTAGCATAATTGAAGCGTTTATTTGTTAACTGTGATATATAAAAAAATCTTTTCGTGACTCGTTAAATAGATACGGGTAAATTACGGTTTCTTTGTAATTTTAGAGTTTCGCTACATTGAAATCAGTTTGGGGAAGGAATCCGTGCAGGTATTGGGGGGGGGGGAGGGGGTCATCGTGACAGAGAGCGATCGGGTGGCCATGGCCGCGTTTGGGGCCACAACGGCTGTTCACAGTAAAGTGAGCACTTTTTAAGGCCCTGCTAAATTTTTCCTTTCAGCCAATTCCCATATTTCTGCCACTTTTTCACATAAACATTACTATGTGTCTAATAATCACAGTATATACATTTAATCACTCTCAAAATTTTATGTGTGGAGCTGCAATAAAATATAATTATTAGTGGCTAATCAATGTCGGGTGGGCCTTAAAAAGTGCTCACTTTACTGTGAATAGCCTATACCTCCCTAGTGGCCAGTTGCTCCATTCAGGTTCATCACTTAGTAATATTTAAATAGTTTAAATATGGGTTCAATTGTTATATATATATTATATATTTATATATATATATATAGCAAAGGCATAAAACTCCAATGCATTCATTTAAAGATGTGTTAATGTTTTGCAAAGAGAGAACTAAATTCATGCTTATCCCTCTTAGCAAACACACCGGAAAATATATTCAGGATATTGGAAACTGTACTAATTTTACGTACGAGCTACGTCTTAAAGTGAATATCACGTAGTATTTTTTGCTCGCAAAAGAGCCGCCTTCGTAGACAAATGTAGTTTGTAATTACGCCAAGCGCTAAAAAAAACAATGATTTATGTGGGAATTTGAAACATTGTACTCACTTAAATAATATAAAGTAAAATTAGTACAACTATTTTACTCAAAACATATAAATTATAGCACCATCTTGTTTAGTGTTCAGTACCTTTTTCAATAATATTGGTATTAAAAATAACGAAAAATGTGTGTGCAAAGTGTTTGCAATAAAAAAATCTGAAACGGAAATTTTGCAATGCATTCAACCAGATTTTATGGTAAATAATCATATTCTTAAGAAATAATAATAATTAAAAAAAAAACTGATTGTCTCCAAACTTTAAAATAAACAGTTACATCATGACGTCACGACACGAGAGCCCGTCACAAACATTGTTTCATCTCAATCCTAATTCCAAACTTAGAAAGGAGATCTACAATCGGATGTCGGCCGTTCACGTTGGTGCACCACTGGTGCACTGGAACTCGGATCCAACTGAATATCATGTTTGAACCAAGATCTTAGGATCTCGGTTCAGACCTGTTAATATTGCAACCGGGTGTAGCGTGTACCTATAGTTAACCTAAGAACAGAAAGTAAAAAATCTGTGTTGGCACCGCGAAAACCCTTTAGACAGGAAATAATTCAAAATTATTGCGTACAATAATATAAAATTTTACAGAAGATGTTAAGGTACAAGCTATTCACGATAAATTGAGCACTTTTGAAATCGAGCTTAGAAAAAAGTCATTGCCCCCCTACCTGCATATATATTTTTTAACGGGCGAACTGAGTGAAATGTGCCCAGTAAAGTTGGAAACGATCATTGGAAAGTAGTTCGATATATTAACGTCAAATAAAAGTTGTCAGGTAACCATTTGTGATAACGTGAAATTATTTCTTTCACTTTATTTAATGCACTGAAGTGTAAAAATTACCACATTTGCAAAACACTTTCTTTTTTAATAATTCCACATTTGCACTTGACCGACGCATGAATAAAGTTACGAGGTCCATGGTAATGTCAATTTTGCATAAGGCGGAAGAATACACAATGCGCATACAAGTACAGCTAAAGCAGGGCTTTCAAAAGTGCTAATTTTACCGTGAACAGCCTATAAGAACCGCGCACTTTATTAGTGGATAGAGAAATACTAGTATAATCTATTCACGGTTACTTCAGATTTTTCTGAAGACCTGCTAAAGTTCTACTTCCAGGATATTCTTTCGCCTCGTGCAAACTAAGTTTAACAAGTCTGGAGAATTACACCAGAGGACAACGCACCGCATTCGCGCGCACTCAGTTGTAATGAAAGGTAATTTTTTACTACTGTTTGTCACCAAACGTTACCAACATATCTATTTTCTCCCTGCTTTTTATTCAAATTGTTTATCAACTAAGCATTATAATTTATACATAAGATAACAATATTTAAATTCAACACGAAAAAAAAGTAACTTTTATGAACACAAGTATAAAACGATTGTGATACAGGGTGTATTTAGGAAATAATTAAACATGTCATACATGGGGAGATTTTTCCAAGGTTAGATTCAAAAAGGCCGAAGAAACCGTGAATGGACTATAGAGGGGACGGGACGGGACTGGGCCAGGTCATGTAAAGCCGCGGTTTACTTCAGTGTCGGCGGTCTTGGATGGCCATTATTGTCGGGTCCGCGAGATCAGCGAGTGGAGCGTTAGTGCGACACCCTGGAGAGCAGAGGCTGGGACCGACCGACCCGTTGACAAGGGAGCAACTGAGACGCGTTCTATCACAGGCGGACATTGGGGCGTTGTGACAACATCGTGATGGATATCTCAATCGCGCGCTTGTGGTTGATCGAAGAATAAAAGTCTCTGCAGGCAATAAGAATATCGTCCTTTTGTAGTTACTGCCGACTTTTCTCAAGCCCTGCTCAAGTTCTGTTTTCAAGCTGTTACTCTGCCTCGTGCAAACAGACCTTTACCAAGTCTAGAAAATTACGCCAAAGGGACAACTTAGAGCATCGGTGCACCATCAATTTTCCGATATTTCTCATAAGAACTTTATTTCTTTCTATAGGCATTACCAACACACATGTTTTCTCTCTGATTTTATTTATATGAAATATTGTAATTTATCAATAGAATATAATTAAAAGTTTAATTTGATGAAAAGTAAGAGACTTTAATCTGTACAAACGTACACAACGCTCGTTATAAATGACCTATTTAAGAAACAACCAAGCATATCAGACATGAGGTGGTTTTTCGAAAGTTCGTTTCCAAAAAGTGTGAAGATACCGCGAATGTAGTGAGGTTATTAGGACGCCCGTTATAATCGAGTGCAGCACAGAAATTCCACTCACTGGAGCGATGTGCGGAGGTTTGAGCGGATCATGATGACGAGGTCTTAAGAGCCAACGAGGGTGAAGTGACGTACGGAGCAGTGCTGGAATGTAAGGGCGGGGGAAACGGGAGATCCCCGAGAAAAACCGCTGACTAACGACATCGTTCGGCACGACTTCTACGTGCGAAAATGCCGGGGAACTACCCCGACGGGAATAGAACCTCCTTGGGAGGGGGGGGGGGGTGCACTGATCACCAGAAAAACCACCGCGGCCCTCTACGCTCACTGGAAAAAGTATATTGTCCATTCGCGGTTTCTTCACACGTTTTGAATCAAACCTACGAAAAAAAAAAAAAAAAAAAAAAAAACCAACGTACGGCGTGTTTAGTTATGTCCTAAATATGCCATGTATCGTAAGCGTGTACCATGTAAGCATCTTATTCTTCCTTAAATTGAAGTTTCACCTGTAATTTTTTTATAAATCTTAATAATTTATTTATAATAAATACGAAGGAAAACAGTGAGAAAACGTGTGTGTTGGTAACGCCTAGTTAAAAGTAGCTCTCATGCAAACCACCATTACAACTGAGTGCGCACGAATTCTGTGCGTTGTCCTTTGGTGTAATTTTCTAGACTAAGTTATGCTTAGTTTGCATATGAGGCGGAGGAATATCATGGAAGTAGAATTTTAGCAGGACTTCAGAAAAGTGTGAATTAACCGTGAATGATAATAGCTACATCGTCATATCTTGTGAAGAAAATATGTTTTGTATTCGTCTAGCATTTAAAATAAATAAGGAACTTGAATTTAGCTGTTTTTACTTTATTATATCCTCATCCTTTCCAGCTTGCAACACCCAGGCGCGTGTAACATTTTGCTGCGGGTTGTCCGTTTGAAATTCGCTTCACAGCTTCTGTTCATAAACGTGTCTTCTTTGTCAGCATCTTTCTCGGGGAAGAACTTCGTGGCCGTCTTAACGTGTGGTTGTAACTTGTATGTTGTGCATTTTGGCATGAGGACCCACGCATGAAAGTCTGAACTTTTAAATTAATTTGTATCACAATTTTTAACTGCGACGCGCGTTCGTTGACAATTTTCGTTGCGTGTAGGATGTACTGTGTTTTGTCGTAGGTTTGAATATGGGGAAAATAATGAATAAAATATGCTTAGTAGTGGTACAAACCTATAAAATATTTCTAAACGTTTACATTTTAGGAAATGAAGTAGTTGGAAGGTAATTACAAACTGTGGACTCAAAGCTGGACTTTGTTAAACTCACGGAAATGTCGCGCGAGTTCGTGTTACGTAATACAAGCTGCTGACAGGCGGTTATTTCGAGGGTTGTGGCCAGGAGTTACGTATCTAGACCAATCCACGGCGTAAATGTGGTCGCAGTCTGAGCGGTATTACGTAAGCAAGTGGTTCATAGTAGTCGTAATCAGGATGTCAGTAGCAGCCAGGCGGCGTATAGTCGTGAAGTGTCGCAGCATCGATGTTGCCTCACTGACCGCACACCAAGCCGAACTGATAAAAACGCACGGGCGAGTTGGTGCGCGTTGGCTCGCCTCGTTCCCTACTGCAGGAACTTTTCTCACTTCAAGTATTTCTCGGTCATTAAAACAGGGCACTCGGGGACCAGTGCATAAGCTAATCTATTCTGTTGCATTTCTACACCAGTCCTGCGAGTGCAGGAGCTCATTGGATAGAAGTACATTTTCGAGTCGGTTTGAGGTAAAACAGCTTTCGAAACGAAATGGAAGTGTTTTTTTTCCCCTTTAACAAACTCGGACGCACTATTAATTTGTACGTCGTTGTGTGGCAGTGCCATTTTTTTGACGCGAATACGTCTTCAAATTTGCGACCATAGTGGGAGGCATTCCAGAAAATCCGACGATGATAAAATTGGGGGATACAGTTTGGTACTGCAGCTCTAAATACACCACTCGATTGCCAAAGGATCAAAGAATATGTTACGTTGAGTGAGGACTGGGAAGTATGGGGGGGGGGGGGGGGCAATTCTGATTTCGTTTCGCTATAACTTTTGACTAGTAGCAGCTACGACGCTCGTTTAATCGACAGCTCTCGTCAAGACCAAACGATTGCGTGTATAAAAAAAAAAATTCGTGTGGCGTGGTTATGGTGAAATTGCAGGAGTTTAGCGTAAAAAAAAATTAAGAAAACTTTAATGTCGGCCCATATTCGTCAAAAAAAAGTCGAAATACCAACCTTTTATACGGTTGGAAAGACCGTATTAAAATCAATCCAGTGATACCCATAAAACCCCATATGATCGAGTGAAGCGGTGCCGGGAACGTAAAATAAGCATCAAGGCGTCCGAGCGCGTCAACACAGACGTATTCACGCAAAAACAAACGGCCGTGTCCTCAACACAGCCACATCCCATTTTTTTTTTCCTTGGCGTAGCGGCGTAACGTGGATGTAGGCGTACGCGAAGAGATTGCGATAAACGTAAATCGCACACTTTAAGAAATTATTCTAAAATATACCACGCCAGTGTATACATATATTGAGAAAGAACAGTTTAGTAATTTTTTTTCCCCATACACCCATTGTAACGTTCCCACGTTTGCTCTGTAAACGGTTAAATACATTGGGAAGTTACCAATTATGTATTGTAGCTGTGATAAACATTCCTATATTTTCAGCATGACATATTGTAACATTTTCATACAATGCATGGGTTAAATACTTACATTGCAGTTTAGGAAAGTTTACTAGATGTTTACAGTTTACTAGAAAAATGTTCACAGTGTACATTATGTAGACCGAGCACAGGTGTCTAAAAGCCCGGAGGATTACTGCATCAATAATGTAGAGCTTGTATATCAGGTTTTAGGAGCAATACTAAACGCCTGTGTATCTACAGTTACGGCACAATATTTGTGTAAAGTCTCCGAAAAAATAAAACCTGATAAACGCTAGTAAATGCTGTCACTTAAAATGTTTGTTACCCGAGGGGCGTATAGGTTATTAAAAAAACTTCCGCGTTACAGTTAAAATTAAGTACACATTTATAACTGCTGGGAACTCGAAATCAGCATTTGAGCGAACTCGTACATGGTAATCAAGCCATAAGGCTCCCACCCAATTACAGAATAAATGTGTATAAAGATTGCGGTGTAAATCTGAGACCGTTTAAAGACGCATAGTAAATATTGCGCAAATTGATGTTTGATTTTGGAATTCCGAGTTTATGCACATCACAATGCTTTCTGTATTGAGGACAAAAAGACGTGACTTGTGTAAAATAAAAGGAAACGAATTAATTTACCTCTAGTGGGAGTATCTTCTATGAACACGTAGTTAGCTCCCCGTTTGTGTAATACTGGCGTTGTTCCGGCCTAAGGAAAAACGATCGGGCGTCACGACTGCGGAGGCATTTGTTCAGCCACCATCGCAGACGCTTGGGACCTTTACTTCGACCAGGTCATCTAGCGATGATGGGGCGACACGGCCCGAGTTTGTGGGGTCAGAGGTTACATCACGTGCAGCACGTCCCCCACCCCTCCTCCCCGCACTTATTCCTCATTAAACGTGGGTCGCCACTTAGCCTGTTAACGTTAATTGGGTCTCCTGAATCGTTCCGCTGCCCATCGGTAATGACCGGGTCACAGCAGGCCGATTGGAACTCCTGATTGGAGCGCTCGTCGGGGCAGCTTGATTGGCCGACCTCTGACAGTCGCTCCCACGTACAGCGTCTCTCACCACAGTCATTTGTTAAGATATGCTAAAGCCTGCTCGCAAGTAGATAAACGTACCGCACTCTGTAAAACAAGAAGGTCCTAATAGATGTGAGGATAATGGAAGACTATGCTAGAACAAGTATAAATGGCTGGAGCACATGTACTGGAGTGAAGATAGGTTCCCGAAACAATTGTCTGTGCAAAGAAGATCGAAGAGATCCGTGAAGATCTAAGAAGAGATGGTATGTCGTAAGCCGAAATAGGCGTGATCTTCTATTCCAGGAGAGTTTATTGCTTTTATCGCATTGCCGAAATAAGGCTAAAATTACTTCTTATGCAGTACTTAAGTTCAATATATTAGTGTACATGCAGAAGTACGTAAATCATAGTAATAAATGAGACTACCTGAGTTCGAAAGGGAATCACTAATAACTCAGATGAATAGCGTGAATACTTGAAATGTATGAATCATTTTGAGTAACCAGGAGAAGATTAACCATCAAGTGCATTTAAATTCACTTTGCCGAACAAACCTTACAAGATTGAAGCCTGATTGAAACCCCCATATTAACACATCTCGTTGTATGAAACAAGGCTAGTCAGCATGGCGACGACTTGAAGGCCGACCCCACGAAACTGTTAAAGCAGTCTTTTGGAATGAGGATGTTAAATGACTGGGGGGGGGGGGGAACGACCTCCGCTGCTAGTAGCTGGGACTGAACTAATCAATTACTTAAAACGACGAAGGCTTGCTACACAGTATGGCCGAGCATGACAGTGCGGAGGATAAACTACCAGCTGCGAAGGCAAGCCGAGGAAAATGCGCCGTTGCCAGCCGTGTTTAGGGTGTCCGGCTACATTCAGCAGTTTTCCTGCGCCTGAGACATGAGGGCAAGGGAGCGACGGCAGTGCTGATGGATTGCTGCTGCGTGTACCTGTGGCACAATGAGTGATAACTCAGTCATTTTACTGGCGGAGAGTCTGTGGAAAAGTTCGATGCAGGTCCTCTTGAGTCGTTCTGTAATGTTACAAATCGCCAGAGGGTGTATTCAAGATTCTAAGGGATGAAGGTCTTAGTAAAAACAAAGATTTAACTTCATTTGTTAATTTATGTATATATAATACACACAGTTATTCTTTACAACATTAAAATACCGATTTCTACTTTTATCAGTTGTTATTCTCAGAGAGCGCAATATTTAATGTTATTCTCATTGGTAATTTAAGTCCTTATCACAGTCTTTAAATTGGTTACACTCACTTAATTCACACTCATTATTTACACATATTCGATCAAACCATTGCCATCATTCCGAATTTATGCTATATTCAGTTTAGTAATTCCATCCGTTAGTCCCTCTCTTTCTCCCCACTGTACCGACACTTGTCGATTCGCTGCTTTCTCATACTCCAGACTATCTACTCGGAGGCCTGTCGCAGTTTTATGGACCACCTGGCCCGATTCAGAAGGTTCCCCGTGCCCCGATTTTCGCCGAGAGAGGCGAGGGAGATGATCAGAACGTGCTTCAATGATAACCCCAGACATTGAATCCTCAAGGATGGGAAGCGGCGCGAGACCCAATAGGTTTATCGTGGCACGCGCGATGGCACCCTTCTATAGATCTCTGCTTCATTCCGCGGGTTACCAGTGACGCCTTTGGCGACTGTGATACGTTGACATGCTGTGATACATTGACATGCTGTGATACTTTGACATGCTGTGATACTTTGACATACTGCGATATTTTGACATAATGTGATTCGCAAGCTCGATGGAAACGGGGCAAGAGAAGCGACACAGAACAGCAATATATAACACTATGTATTTGACCCTTATATTTTGACATACAGGTAGATGGCGGTCGGCTAGTTCCCCTTGTCTCCATCCTCAATCCCTTGCGCCAGAACGAAGTATTTTATACTGCTTGGAGTGTTCCGAAATTGTGTGTTTTTATTCAAAGCACAGCCTCGTCTGAAGTGCCAGGGATTTTCGTAGACCAGCATGAAGTTAGGTTTCATAGATTAAATTTAGAAATTAATGAATGTGCCTGCGGTCGGATAACCTCGTGGTGCTTTTCATTTCCCAGGGAACTACGGTTACTGGTTGTTTTTAGTTAAAAAGACTCAGATTTTACATATTCCAATTCTATCTGGTCCTGGCTCACTTGTACTAAACATGAGGTTACAGCTGAAAAAGGCGTACTCGTCTATGGCATACCGGTAATTAAAAAAAAAAAGAAAATCCCCAGCCTCGCACCCAAGTACGCCACAAAAATTTTGCTCTCGAAATTTTAAAAACTGTTGATTTTGGTTGACTATTTCTTGGTCTTTTCAAACGGAGGTTTCAGACGCTTTTAGGCTGCGGTGGCCTTTGTTATAAGCCAAGCGTTGCGAATCTTTGTCAATTGTTTGACAAACTGCTTTTGCTCGAAGGAAAAGGGAAACGATGCTAGTGATGTTACTGTAGCTGTCGGAGCGAACGGTGGCATGGCAAGTGGAAGTTTAGTGCACCATCATACATTAACATTGGAATAGTTATATTTTAACAGTCGGCGCAGATCGGAATCGACTTGTTAAAAACATACGACGCAACTCGTGTAAAGAATTTTAAAAAAATTATGTGGTGCGTGTGCTGCTATAAGGTTGGCAGCGCTGGCTGTAGAAATATTTATTGCTCCCTAGCTATGCTGACCGTTAAAATATAGAGGCTCTGAAACAATTAGTAATCAGTGTTAAAGGATTGATGTCCTTAATACAGTGAAAAAGCAGCCTAAAATGTGTCAGTTCAAATGTAGTAGAATTGCTAAGTGATTAAATTAATTTTTTCCTGAAATTATTTTAAGATCGTGACACCAGTTATCTTATCGAAATTTCGTATGCCTTTGTTTCACGTGTTTATTATAAAACTTGATATTTAATATAATACTCACATTGCATGTTATGAAGCGAGACATTAGGATCATGATGACAAATTTGCGATGCAGCAAACTTGTGAATTTACATAATTTAATTTCTTCAAACTGATTTTACATTAGAAATGCATTTCAAATACATTTTACTGTAATTTTATAAGGATTTTTTTTTCCAGCTTTTTTCAGATCTAAATAATAAATTTTAATATTTCTACTTATTTAGAAATGTATCGATTTCTAGATGCTTGATTGACAATACCGGTCAGCCGAGTACCTCGCGGCCATTTACATTCGGCCCCTTTCCCCTCCCCCTCCCTTTTACCGAGGAATTTGATACGTCACTGCACTCTTGCCGTGTTATAGCTGGTATATCTGGATCGCGTACCTGTCGACGCATGCATGCATTCATGCTAGGCTACTTAATTTTTGTACAAAAATAAAAACAAATTGGATAAAGTAAAATGTCATGAATAAATATTGATAAAAATAAATAAAGTATTGAAAATCGAATAGTTTTTACTAAGTCCTACCTGGAATGTAGCCTACTTTACAATAATTTTATATGTCTTCTCCTGTATAGAAAATTACATCTTTAAATTCCTAAATAAATATACACACTGGTGATTCGCACACTTTAGCAGGCGATGAAAGAACCATGATGGTGTCGAACGGAGGTGAGATACAAACTCTGAAGCAAATGACAAACGAATGTGAAAGAGAAGAGAGAGAAGGAAAGGAGAGAGAAACAAATAAAAAAGTGGGAGCAGTCGGAGAAAACTCTCGGAATGATAGGCATGAGAGAAATGAAAGAGTGTGTGAGAGACAGAAAGAGATTGAATGATAGAAACTAGAGAGAAAGAGATTGAATGAAAGAGAGAATCAAAATGGAATGATAGAGCATGAAAAATTGAGTTAGAATGGTGGTATGATATCATGATCGTATGCGCCTTGAAAAGGGACATTTTTAGGGAAAAACAAGAAATTTTTAGGGGAAAAGGGAAATTTTGAAGGGAAAGGGAAATCCAAGATGGCTGTCCCAGAGCCCCTATCCTGTCCCCCGACCCTTGCGCTAGAACATATCTACATAATACAATATGAGGACAACTTTGCGATGCAGCAAACTTATTTATAGTTTGATAGTTAGCCATCAGCGTAATTGTGTTCGAGGACGTAAAATCTGTGAAAAATCTATGTAGGTAGGGATAACAATTCACATTGAGGTGCCCGTACAAATTCGTACAACCTGATTACCGTAGCCTACATATTTGTAGGTGCAAAATAATAACCATCTGATATTGATGACAAACAAGTCACATTTCACACGCCGATACTACTCGCTAACAGTTGCGGTCCCCGGATATTCTGAGGAAACAATACGATATACTGTGATGTAAAAAAAAAAAACATCCGTTTTGAAAAGGATCAACATACATCCCAGACTTGTTAGTGAGTAACACAGAGATTACCATAAGCAGGTGTACTTTCGAAGTAGACATTTAACGATGCTGCAGTCTGATTTATGGTCCATTTTAAGACTGGCGCGGTGTTCGCGTGGAAATTCCTTATAAAGACCAGTTTGTGCCGGCAACTCTGCTCGAGCTTCACACCTGGTTAGGCAAGCTGCCCATCCAGAGAAGAGATCTTAACTCAGTCTCCTAATCAGGCTTGGTAACGAGGGAGCTGCTCCGGTGCCAAGGCTGTTGAGGGTTTTTTTTTTATGTACAGCCCTGCCCGTTCTACGAGGAGGAATTATCTTAAATTTATTCTTTAAGTTCCAGTACGAATCATTACATACGTTTCGATTATCCCTCCCCCCCCCCTCTTCAAACCTCATAAGAAAAAGAATTCCTGGCCTTGTCGATTTCCTTCCCTTATTTTGCACCAGAATAAAAAGAAAAAAAATCCCCGTTTTTCCATGTATTCATTTTCTCTTATCATAGCTATAGAGCTATAGATATTTTCCGTACGCAGTAAGTACGATTGTTTTGAGAAAAATTATTATTATTTTTATTATTATCAATGTCATGTTTTCGAGAGTCACGTACGTAATTGCTGTTGAGACATTCCGTTATGAATTGATTTTAAACATTATTAAGCTCCTGTCACACTGTCAAATTTTCGCCTTCGACTATATTTGACAACAAAATTTGAAGACAAACTACGGCCATCAAATATTTCATTCCAACTAATTGTATAAAATAATCTCGAATGCGTTGGAAATGTGTCGCACTGTCAAATTTTATATTGGAAGAATCTAATTTGAATTATTATTTGAAATTAATTTTCATAGCTAGATATAGCTTTTATTTTTCCACGCAGTCCATGACAGGGAGAAATGTGAGGAATGTTGTTTATTTTCGCTTCATTACTAAATTCAAATTTTATTTATCATAGATGTTCGTTATATTATGTGCAATATTAACTTAAAATAGTATTCATACCCAGAGAGCTCCTACATAAATTTATTACCTTCATAACCAACCTCATTTTCAACAATTGTTCGTTATTAGAAAGTTTCTTGACGTCTATTTTGTCGTGCACGATTCTGATTGGCTGAGACCGTCAAACATCAAAGAAATTTTTTAACCGGTCCAATCTTCATATGTTTGATGGAAACTGAAGCCATCCAATTTTCTCAAACAAAAATGGCGGCGTCCATGACGTTTCATTGTACTCATAACTCGCCAACTTTATCTGACCAAATTTATTTGACCAAATTTATTGGAAGCAGTTTGAACGGAAATTTTGACAGTGTGATAAGGGCTTTATAGCTACAAAAAAATGAAAGGTGCAATTATAATCTTGTGTACAAACAAATACCACTAGAATAATACACCGTAACTCAGGTTAGTTTTTCGAACTAAGAAACGTGGGCTGTCATTTACTATCCTCACCATTCGTAACCAGCCCGCATCCTGGAAGTTAACAAGAAAACATTTATCCAAAAGAAGACTGAAAATTGGAGCTTAATAGACCGTTAGCTTACCTGAACATCACTACCGATGTAAAAAATCCTACATAGCAAGTTTTATTTCGCAAGGATGTCACTCTAGTTATTGCATGTTATAGTGTAGTGTATAAATAGTGCCTTTGGCACATGATCTAGGATGGGGGGGGGGGGGGGTAGGAATTCTCAGTCGTCGGCCATATTGAATGTGCTTGACCTTCGCCTTGACTTCTTGTTTCTTCTAAGGCGTTGGATGACTTTGACCATAAATCCTAAAACATTCCAAAAATTTCCAAACTAATTTAACAAATTCGATTTAAAAAAAACTTTTATGCCGCATTCTAGCTTTTCTGTGTCGTGCAAGCAATAATCTGCTACGGGTCTACGAAGTACCTACGTCTCGAATAACTCTGAATACTTACAAATGATAACATTTCCGCACAAGAGATTTTGGTTGCATTCTTCCATTTGCGAAATCCCTCGGTAGCAAAATATTTTTAATGTATACGGCAGACTGACAATAGAAACAAAAAATTCCGGCTTGATTTTTACCTTCAATTACTTGTGACCACTTGTTCGTATCAAACACCTTTGGCTGAAATTCGAGTTTCTGTCTATCTACGTCCACAGGTAGTTTATGAATGGAACTTTAGGAAAATACCGTGAATGTGTTTGCAACTGTCCAGCACGGAAATGGGGCCGCGGTGGCGCAAAGGTAAGAGCATTCACCTCAGGCGGATCGGATTCGATTCCCGGGTGGGGTCGCTCCCGGATTTTCGCATGTGGAATGCGTGGTGGACGATATTCCCGCTGCCGCACCCTTGCATTCCAGTGTTTCTCCATACTCGCCTCGCGTCAACCACATCGGCTCTCAAGACCTCGAATGTTGAGTGCCGCCGGGACTTCATTCTCTCCACTCCAGCACAACAACAGTTTAGTCACGTATAAGCTGTTCACGGTAAAGTGAGCACTTTTGAAAACCCTGCTTAAGATCTACTTGTATACACGTTTCAACATTGCCATGCGCTTCATCACTTTATTCATGCGTCGGTCAAATGAAACTGTGGAATTATTAAGACAGTTAACACCTTACAAATGTACTCATTTCCACACTTCCGATGCATGAAAGAAAAAAAAAAGCGAAAAAAATAATTTTAAGTTATCACAAATGGTTACGAATACTTTTTATTCGACGTTAAGATATGGAACTACTATCCATCCAACGTTACCAACTTTACTGGGCGAATGCCACTCAGTGCGCCCATTAAAATATATGTATGTAGAGGCAGTGACTTTTTTTTAAGGTTCACACAATACATGATTAATGGCCAAAAAAATTTCGTGCTGGCAAGCAAAAAATCTTGCATCACAAAAAAAAAGTCATACGGTTAACACCAACAAAATATTTTGTGGCCGACACGAAATTTTTTTTTTTTTTTTAGTATAGAGCCCGAAGAAGCGGGATGTTGTATAGATTGTATACATATATGGCAACATATTGAATGAGCAAAGATAAATCTATAATTTCGAAACTTTCATGTCAAAGATTTTCCTCCTAAAATTAATTATTTTTTTAACACATGAATGTTGGATTAGGACATCTATTAGCGTTCATTAAAAATAATTTTATGACTTTAGAAGATATTAACTACTTAAACAGATAATCAAAAACCCACAAGTACATATCAAAATACAGTGAGTAATTATGTAACTATGGTAAGAAGGTCGGGGGGGGGGGGTAGTTTAGTCCCGTTTGTTCTTCACTTCTTAACGAACATGTTTTTCTTCCCATGTGTAGTTTTTGATAAATAGTTTGATTTATTTTATGTGTTCCAGAAATGGTAAAACTGTATCACCAGCGATAATAAAAAAAACCTATGGGACCGATTGTTTTTATTCGTTGCAAATAGCGTCACGTGTAATGCACAGAAGTGAAACTGTGTTTGCACAAAAAAAATAATTACTTGCATCCCAGGACCTACGGTTGGCTCAGTTGGTTAGTCACTTCCCCCCCCCCCCCACCCTTTTGTCATACTTCTGAGGTTCGCGCTGTGTCGATCACAGGTCAAGACGACAAGATGGGACATTTTCGAATGGCGGTTCTCATTTTTGGTGGCCAGAGGGGAGGGGCAGCTTTGTTGTGGGAGCTTCCTCGGGGTACTTCCGTTTCCTCGTCCATTCTTTGGGTTGGCGGGAACGTCTTGTTGTAGTACTAGTGAGTCAGGTTTGTCCCTCAGGTAGGTAAATGGGTTCCCGTTAGCACCACATTCTTCTCATCTACAGCGACCCTCCCTCAGGTAGGTAATTCCGTGTGGATTTCAACTTCCGCTTGCCTCACGGCACCCGATGAGGACCACAGTCCTTCCCAAAATCACGCCCCGGACACGCCCACGAAGACAGAAGAGCCGTGGCGGCTGGACACTGAAGTGCGCAACTGAAAAGTGTGCAACGGCGTGACCAAGAGGGGAAGCGGGAGTGACTAACTCCCGAACGTGGCTTGCTGACCGTAACGATGCGCTCCTTTGAAGTTTCGCTTTCGCCAGCGTTGTGCTCTGCCTGGGAGATTTTTGCAGACAATCGCGCGAGGAGTGGAACTGTACTGTGCTGTGCGGTGTCAACTACTTTGCGCAACGTCAGTAACATACATTTGCCTAACATGTTGATTTGAAATGTTACGAAGTACGAGTAGAAGTACTTTCATATTGTTTTCCTGGCGACTTTTTTTGTCGTTAGATTATTTAGATCAACGGTAATGCTCAAAATTATTGTTACGGTTCCGCTCCCTGCCTGCCTGCCTGCCTGCCTGCCTGGGCACCTGCCGTCAGCAAATAGTGCTGGGGAGTGTGTTGCCAGATAACTATTTCAAACAATTTCCTGACAAATTCTATACCTAAGAAATCATTTAGCAAAACACATGTGTACAGTTGTGCCCATTCAAAAATCCCAAGACACTTCCCTCCCGAGTACATTCGTATAGCGTGATATAGGCTACATCAAAAAGTGGATTCGCAAAGTTTTATCATAAAGTGAGAAGTGTCATATAGGCCATAATAGGGAGAGGCGTCTCGCGGTTGGCACGCGCCTGTGATTGACAAATTTGCACCTGGTGAGTGTGTCCAGGGTGATCGGGCGACTGTCCACGGTGACTGGGTGATCTATGGAGGGTGTTAGCAGTGCTGAGATAGCGACCTGTTTGCACGATGCGGCTGTGGCCAGTATTGGCGGTGTTCCCAAATAAGTGCTCGCGGTATCTGATCCATGAAGGCGACTGCACGGAGGTGGGAATTGGTGCACTTGATAACGAAAATTGGAAGTATTGTTAAAAAAATGCCCGACCCACTTAAAACATTAAGTATACATACATGGCCTACTGTGGCACTATTTGTGTGCAAAATTGGGGGTAATCGGTTGAATGGTACCCGAGAAAAGTAATATACCTAATTTTCTCATATGGTTCTATTTTAGAAATTGGCGGACAAAAGATTATGTTTTTCATAGATAATGCCAGCATATAAAGATTCGTTGAAATTCTTCGCAGCATGTGACATCCTAATGAACAAAATTATTTCAGCAAACATTTGTATGCTTACAGTGTCCATTAGAAACATTAAATATACCCGTATGAGTATATTTTGTCCGTCTTTTTGGGAGATAATGCCGGGTGAAAAAATGCAACTTTAATTCCTTATCTAGGTATCCAGTCAACTAATTCCCACCAAATTTTGCAAACAAGTAGTGTTGCTGTAGGTCATGTAAACCTACATAATTTAAGTCACTGACATACGTACTTGTTTTCAAAATGACGGCCCTATAAATATTTTTGGTTAGTAAACCTTTTCTGCCAAAACGTTAATTACAACCGAATTTGATACTCCTGGCCTTACCTCACTAAAGCAGTCAGTTGCATACCAGCTTACGGTACGGAGGGTTCCGAGTTCGAGTCCTAGATAAGGGACGTATGTGTTGGTATTGCCTCACTAATTTCGCGTATGTTTCTAGTTCCATCTCTAATGCTACGTCAGTTGACTAGACTTCATGGCCTACCTACAATCAACAGCTTCATCAGAATTATTTGCATTCGTATGGAGGAAAGCAGGCTCATTAGTTAGATCGATAACTTGTTGTGAAAGGGGGAGAGGTGGAAAAAGATGTCGGTTAACATGAAAATACTACTGTCATTAATGATTGTGAGAGACTGTAACAGAAGTGTGAGGGGGGAATCAAAACGTGGCTTGAAAATTCGACCATATTTTTGGGAAAATGCAAATGCTCTGTGGTGAAAATGAGCAGATTTTTCTGTGGAAATCCATGTACACACAACCTGTCGACCTGTCGAAACCTCAGCCTTAACAAAAGTGTGGTATACTCTCTTCACGGTAAAGTGAGCACTTTTGAAGCCCTCTCATTTGTAATAGTAGCCAATAAATATATTTTATTGTAGCCTTATATGTTAACTTTCAAGTACGGCGAAATATATACGCTGTATTTATTACTAGCATGGCAATATTTATTTTAAAAAGTGGAGGAAAGATAAAAATAATAGCTGACAGGAAAAAAGTAAGTAGGATCTCAAAAGTGCGAGCTGCTAGACCCTTATGTTAAAGCATTTTTATCACTGTGGAAGAGAGTGTAGATACTGTGGAATGGAGGATGGAATGTTGTGGAATTGACATTGTGGAGAGTAGATTCGGATACAATGGACGCTGCGTAAAACAGTTTTGGGCTGTAAGGTATTGACAGTGTAGAAGCCAGATCTGTTATCATCCCGCGTGCTATCCAGGGACTTAACTACTCCGTATAGTACTGCAGATTTTTTAAAAATAGTTAGACTGATAATCATTTATTAACTTTGTATACCAGGCGCTAATATAGATTCTGAAAATGTTTACCGGAGCGGAATGAATCGTAGAGGGGAAATGAGATCGAATGCGTATGCGAGGTGCGCAATATTCACTCTACTTTTTTTGCCAATAACATAATCAAAAACAGCGTAGATATGATTTGATGCTCAACTCTGAATATGTAAGGCAGGTGTTTTGAGGATAATATTACACTTCCTCTGCCCAAGTTTTGACGCAGCCTCAATATATTTAGTCAACGTATTTTGTTCGTGTAAACTTATGGATATGTATAACATTCAAATGTAAACAAAACCGTTTACTACTGTCGACCACGTGACTTTGGCAGTCGTATTGACGACGATAGACTAAAGATGAAGTAGGCCGATCTCGCTGGCTGCGCACAATCTCAGTGTCCCGACATTGAACTTCTTTTCTGCCTACACGTCTAGCGAAAACGGCGTGGATTGGATTTGAGGTTAGAACACTTGTTTAGTAAACAAATTCTTCGAGCTGTTTTTATACTTCCTCTTAACAAATTTGGAATGCCGTTTGATTAAATTCAAATTCGTAAAAGCATTCTACTAACATAACAGTGCTTGTCATTTAGAAGTTAAGATATTAACAAACACGTTCATTATTGTTAAAACGAATAAGCGGTCTAACTCATCTTTTCAGTCTTATTTTGACGACGGGCGAGTTAATGTTGGGGACATGGAGAAAACATTGGTCCGTAGGCTATTCACGGTAAAATGAGCACTTTTGAAAGCCCTGCCTAAAATCTACTTGTATGCACGTTGTGTATTCTTCCGCCTTATATAAAATTAACATTGTCGTGGGTCTCATCACTTTATTCATGCGTCGGTCAAGTGAAACTATGAAATTATTAGAAAAGTAAATATCCAACATCTGCCAATTTTTACACTTCGATTCATTAAAAAATAAACAGAAAGCGAAAGAAACAAAAGTTATCTGAAATGGTTTTCTAACACTGTTTATTCGATGTTAAGATACGTAATTAATTTCCATCCATCGTTACAAACTTTACTGTGCGCATGTCACTCAGTGCGCCCGTTTAAATATATGCAGACAGGGGCAGTGCCTTTTTTCTAAGGTTGATTTCAAAAGTGTGTGGAATACGTAGTTGAAGAATGGACACCTGCTGTGAAGATGATGGCCTGGCCGAGGGGACTTTGTACAGCCCTGTCGCGGCCGGCAACCGGCCCTCAGGTGCACTGGGCTGTGAGGAAACCTCTGGTCGGCCGCGACTATTCTGGGAGACGTCGTGCCATTTCTGCTTCATTCACGGCGCGCCGAGTCGAGCCGCTCCGCTCCGCTCCGCTCCGCTCCGCTCGTGACGTCACGGGCCGCGGTCGCCTGTTAGCTCGCGCTTGCTCCGCGGGAACACAGTGTCGCTCCCGGCCCGATCCTGCTATCATGTTTCGGGAGCGCGAGCTATGTAATCGGTCCATTCGAATATGGAGCCGCCAGCATCATTCCGCCGTCGTTTTCATATTATAAACTCATGGTTATAAACTGTTCGTGATAAATTGAGCACATTTGAGAGCCCTGCTAAAGATCTACGTTTCTCCTCGTTCTGTATCCTTCCGCCATATGTGGCCCGTGGTGGCTGAGCGGTTAGCCTTCTCGCCTCCCACCAAAAGCGAACCGGGTTCAATCGCCGGCAGGGTCTCCCTCCCGGATTTTCGCATGTGGGAATCGTACCGGACGATGCCGCTGGTTCTCTCGGGCATCTCCCGTTTCCCTCCGCCCCTTGCATTCCGGCGCTGCTCCATATTCACCTCAATCACCCTCATCAGCCCTCAAGAACTCTATGTTAAGAGCCGCCCAAGTCGGTGAACTGCACTCACAATTCCGCCATATGTAAAATTTCCATTGCCATGAGCCTAATAACTTTATTCATGCGTCAGTCAAGGAAACCCGTGAAATTGTTACGATCCTAAAAGTGCCACTACTATGCCAATTCGTGCTCTGTAAGTGTTGGTTTACGATTGAGTCAGCAGAATACTTGCAGTGTGCTTAGAATATACCAATATTTTCAAGGGTATTGGTTTATGGCTGCAGTGTGCGGGTCGTGTGCGTTCTTGGCTTGACGTGACAGCTCGATTTATTTTGTGTCTTAAGTTCAAGTCAAGACGAGGTAGCCGATCAGAGCACTGTGGCAGTTGTTGCTGGCGGGAAACTGTATTTGCAACTTGTATTTATGTTATGTCGTATTGTTAAATTGTGTGAAATTAATTATTTTATTTGAGAGACAGTATCCTGTTAATTTAAAGAACAGTTCATGGTCGTTTTATTTCTTGGGAGATGTTATTGAATTCGCTTTAATTAACCATTACAGGTTTATTGACGTGAATGTCCAATATTAGCATCGACTTCCCCTTCTATAAGATATCACGAGTTTTTAAAAATGTTTACACAAATAATTCAATATATGTAAATGATGTTCATTTTTGTCCACTTTTCAAGGTTATTTAGGTTGCTTTCGTCTCCAACAATTCCGATTGTTTAGACATAACAGTTGCTAGATCATACATAAACCGCAAAGCTTATGACTCGTCAGGTACACGGATAATAAGTACAAGTCTTAGTTCTTCAGTCTTTAATCGTAAACCCACCTTAAAGAAAAAAAAACTAATTTACTATAAATTCTAATATTGCCCTCTTAATACGTCATTAATTTGCTGCCAACCTAACGGGGCGCATTTATTATAGTACTTACGGTTGAACGTACGCAAGTTAAAGAACACTGACTATTTAAAATGTTGATTTCAAAAGTGCTCACATTTCGTTGAACTGCCTATACCTACGTATTTTTAATATAGGGAATTGTTTGTATTAAGCATCAAATGTATTAATTAATACTCGGCTGTCGTCTGCTTTATAAACACATTCACGTGTAATGTTTTTCTGACACGTGACACTTAAGCGCGACTCGTGGTGCCCGCCTTCCTACACAACACCAGTTGACTTATTTTTTGCCCTCGAAATAATACAAAAGATAAAATACATTTCCAAACCACGAGCAATCGTAGGGCCTACTTTTGTGTACGCAAAGGTTATTTTAATGTAAAACGGATATATTCTACGACCTATGCCAAGTACACATATGCTAAGGACAGCAATACCAACCACACACATATATGCTATATGTACATATACTGATCGCACTTTTACCAAACACACACACACTTCAATCACCCCGCCATCTTGGATTCCCTCCACGAAACTAACATTCGTGCCAGCTAGAGTATAGCATCAAAGCTGGTAGTGCTAAGGATGCCGTAAGTCCTCTTATAAGCATAGTTGGTCACCATTACCCAACCGTTTAACATATAGTTGCCAAATTCATATCATATGCATCACTCCCGTCGACGAGTAGCACTACAAGGTCAATGGCACCCTTAAGCCCTCGTATAAGCATAATCGGCCGCCATTTCGCATTTATCGAAACTACAGTCTCAAAATTCGTATCACCTGCATCGTTCCGACATCGAACGGGTACATTAACCATAACCTCTCTTATTAGCATAGCTGAGGAGCATTTTCCGTCGCTTCCAACATAGAACAGGGCAGCAGAGTCAAGTATGCATTAAACCTCAGTCAAGTATGCATTAAACCTATTAATAAACATAGTTGCCTGTCATTTCCTATCCGCGAAAGCCACGAGCGTCAAATCCATATCAATGGTATCATACCTGGATGCAATCAATGTGATAAGGATAATTAGGACCCTAGGCCCTGTTATAAGCATAGGAGGGCGTCTTTTCTGAACTATATAAGTTCGGCTAACATGTAACAGTCAGTCATACATGTGAAGAAAACTGTCAGGTATACATACGGTTGTATTGCGGGCATGTCGTAGTAGTAGTTAGCAGTTACTGATGCGTGTAGGAGTGTAAGGGGGCCTGAAATAGCACACATACAAGCTGGTCCGCGCGCATTCACCCACCACCACGCCTGTAGTCTGCTACCGCAATTGTTATATATACATAAATAAATGTTAGCATGGCTAACATGCAGCAGACATCCATACACGAAAATATTGTGTTAAACATGTCACACTGCAAGCATGATGCAAATGGTCGCAGGTAACAGTAAAATACGTACAAAGTAATTTAAACCAGTACTATTAGCCCAACACAAGGGCCAGCAGCCCGAGGCCTCGCCAGCATGGGTAATCCTTACCAACAACTACCCATCCATTGGAAAAAAATAAAGATGCATAAAATTGCACTAGAGCATTGTGTAAGTAGTCACCAGATACATTAAAACGTGTATGAGTTAATACAAATAGACAAGATGGTCGCGGGAACCGCATGTTAAAGATATGAAACCATATTGTACATGAAAAATCAGTCAGGTTACTAAAAAAAAATACCCGTTTGTTCTGCAGACCGTAATATCAATGTTACCAGTGTACCAAGAACTTTGGTAAAAAGTTGGAATGCTGGAGGACATGAAAAGAGCATATATTCACAAGGGCCAACCTCAAAAAAGTCTACAGTGTGCTAAGTAGATTACATTATGTACTAGTGGTGATAATTTGAAGACACATTACAAGACTTGTAAAAGTTGTGTTCCGTTGCTTGCCACTAAACGACATACATTTAAACCATTGTTCATGCAAGATATTTCAATGCTACACGCTGATGCCAACAGATATAAAAAAATAATTGTAAAAGCAAATTATAAGCATTTAAAATCCAGTGTATATTGCACGAGCATCGAGCGCTGTATGTCGTGTCGGTCTTAAGAAAATACTTTTGCAAAGCCGAGAAATACAGGTGAGATAAGGGAACACTGCTACACACTGATGCAAACAGATATTTTAAAAAAATTTAAAGGAAATAGTTACAAGCACTTACAAACCAATCCAATCACATATTACACTAGCGTCGGGTTCTATATGCTGTGTTAAACATTGCTAGAGAAGACCATTTCATCCTGGTTAGTACAACAGAATAGCAAACAATTTTATTTACCAACCAATTAAAACGAAATTGTTAAATTCAGATTACAGCCTACACTCACAATACTTGCAGTAGAACGAGTCCATCCTGTCCGGCATTGCACTATCAACTAATATCTTGATCATCTGTAAGGCATCCCACGTGGTCGGTCGATGGCGCGAGCACCATCCAGGCCTCGCCAAGTCGAAGGGATGGCACATAACGCTAGCCTAGGGAGGTAGAGAAGAGACGCGTTCACTCCCCTTTACAAGAGCAAATTCAGTTATACAGTACAAGGTAACAGTTCATTTCAGTTTAAATAATATATATGTTTATACTGAATACACACCATGCATAGCGTTAGAACTGCAAGTACATTACGAAACAACTCACCTTTGAATCGCTTCCCACAAAGTTCTTTTATTAATATAGATATGTCATTGAATGTCCGAACCTTGAAGTGACGAATAAGGAGGTATCGTAGCACACATACTTACGCACACACACACGCGTAAATATGGGTTATCTATGCACTCTGCTTATAGAGGACCCAAAACAAAGAGAAGAGGTTTACGTTAACTGAAGAAAAAATCTCTGGTGTAGCTGTTTCATACACAGATGAGATGGAGGCAGCGAGTGCATCTCGTAGCTATTGGCACGAAGTCAATGGAAGCACAGACTACATTGACCATTCTGCCTTCCGTACATGATATACATTACCGACCAAGCATCAGTATTGTAACTATGCCACCCTTGACAAAACATACTTCCTTTTTCATATGCAAATTACATTTTCACAAGAAATAACTTGTGTATCCTGACGGTGCTGAAGAAAGGTCATCATCCTTAAAAATAGGTATTGCAGGCTCAATCCCTTGAGAGTCCAATCATTTCACAGGTAAAAATACGTGATAATCAATTAAAAAACTTACGTGTGTTATACCTACATATTTAAATATCGAGGACATCATGCAACAATCGCAGAGAGCTATGCCTATATCTCCAACAAAATATTTTCTTACATAACCGTACTCAATGTATGTTAACCTCGGGTTCTTGCAGCCTGCCAGCCATTTATAAGTAGGTAACAAGCATAACACTGTGGCAACCAGAGACTGGCAACACGAATAGTCGTGTAGTGGTAATGGTACACAAGCATACATTGTGTAAAAAATGGTTCTCACTTCGACGTCGAACGTGGAGTAAAGCAGATCGTTAAAAGTCTAAATTCATCTACCGCGATTGCATACACTGTTACAATATGAAGATGGAATATTTGGTTGAAGACTTGCTATCTGTAACATTGACTGCATCGCTAACAGCAAGGGACTGTGGAGATTTGCTCCTTATATCACGACGACATGAAAGTAGCCATTGCATACAAGACTTACCACTTCGATAATGGCGGTGTGGTGTTCGTTCGCAGTGATAGTCTGAATAGGCACAGCAAGAAGCGCAAAGACAATGTTTGTTGTTCTTCGGGAAGTGAGAAGTATTGTAGCAAGACATTTACTAGCAGCTCTAGTGCTGGATGCCATGGAGATAGTAACTGTTCATCCACCATCGTCTACAAAACTCAACACTGTTATAACGGCAACACGATGTTTACCTGAAGTGATAGCTTCAAAAGTCAAAGTAAGAAGTATAAAGACAATGTTTGTTGTCCATCAGGAAGTGAGTGCAAATATTGTGACAATTAATTCATTGAGCATGTATCTGTATATAGTTAAAATCCTTATAACATTGCAGCTTACAATGAAATTTATCTCCAACGCATGTTAGTATATGGCAATACTCCATGAACATTCATCGCAACAAATACTTGCAGTCTACCAGACATTTATAAACACATAGTAGTAGGTTAATTCTTAGACGATAAGAATTTAAAAAAATAAATTATTTATATGTATTCCTATTCTTAAACAATCGTGCACATACGTAATATGGTGGTTGAACGTCTGGCATGCACCTAGCAACAGCCGATGTAAACAAATAAGTGGAAACAAGATGGTGGATGGTGAAAACAAGATGGCGGATAAGTTGGTAGACAGCATAAACAAATTTGTGGGTGGCAAAAACAAGTTGGCTAACAAGATAACAGATAAAAAACAAAACGGCGGACTCAAAAACAAGATGGAGGACTGAAAAACAAGATGATGGACTAAAACAATATGGCGGGCTCTAAAACAAGATGGTGGATTATAAAATAAGATGACACTCTAAAACAAGATGGCAGACTATAAAACAAAATGGCAGACTCAAAATACTAAGGTCAAGGTCATCCAAGATGGTGGCAGTGATATCATCCAAGATGGCGGACGAATCCATGAATCCGCAGCCCCCAGCCCTTGTCCCAGGAGCCCCAAAACTCCCTACTATCCTCTCTTTAGAAATATAAATTACTATATAATGGATTGAAGACTTGTGAAGAAGTGGTTAACGATGAGATGCACTGTAAATATGATGTGGGCCAGGTTTTCATCTTCTGCTATTTTTCCTTACATTAGCTCTGTTAAAACCACGCGTTCAGACAATAACGGAATATGTATACACTTAGTTTTCCAATAGATCTTTGCCTTTAAATATATGTAAAAAATATTTCGTGTAATTTTTTATATATCTTAGTTGCTTTAAAACGTGGTCATAGAAAATCTACTAAATCTAAGCACGTATGCCTATTTACATGAGCAGTGTGCTAATCACGTACCCAAATGACATGGTTTTGTCAGTTATAGTGGCATCACAGACATTCTTGCTGCGAATGGACAATTATGTACTTTCTAGCTGGGATTGCTCTTTTTCTTTCTCTCTTTTCGTGTTACTTATTTCATATTGAGCAGTATGTTTTCGTTTTTCAAGGATTATGTCCGGAATGTTATAACAGTTTCAAGAATGTTTGCGATGTAAGCAAAATGAACCAAACCCAACATTTTTGTGTGTCAAACCGCGAAGCTAAACGTGATTGTAATTCGGCCAAAGGTTGCAGATTATTATGGAACGTCTCTGGTTAGTGGAAAAGTCATCATGTGATATTTACATGCATAATATCGGGCAAACCAATGCTTGTTGGATGCTACGAATGGCCATTTTACCAACGAAAGCAAAATGATTAGAGTTAGAAATGCATGCAAACTTAAGATTAGACTGAACCCTTGTAATTAAACTGAAAATACTGAACTGACGCCGAAAATCTGATTGTATAAATTAGTGAACTGGTGATGGAAAAGTAATTTTAGGTTTTATTCAAACTATTTCCAATTTTTTCTTTGTTTTTCGTAAGTTTTTTATAATGTATATGTTGGTGAAAATTTTTCTTCAGTTGGTAGTAGCAGTTATCTTTACCATAATAGTTTCTACTTTCAATAGTTTAGAACTTGAAAATGCATATTTCAATACTTGGAAAGACCTTGTAAAAGTCTTGAATTTTCATCTGAATATTTGTAAGAACCATCCTACTATAAGTGCCGAATGTTTAGGACTGTCAAAGAAACATTTGTCTTCTAAATTCGATGATATTTTATCGTTTCGTGACGTTATATTGATGATAACTTCACGAAAACACAAATCATTGTAAAAATAGCATTTATTGCGTTTTTACTATACAACTTCAACTAAAATATTTATTCATAAAAATCTCAATTTTTTTTTTAAACACTGAGTTTGGTTTCATCTCAAGTGTTTATTTAAGACAAGTGAGTGGCATGTTGCAGTTTCATTGAAATCCGAAAGTCGTTTCGCCTTCTGTAAGGTCTTAACTTCTGGCTGTTCTAACATCAAAATTAATTTTAAAAGTTAAAAAATAATAATGTACGTGTGAACTGCGAACAGATTACAAAATTATTTTTCATTGCATTATAACAACGTGAGAAATCATGTTGGGTCGATGAATTAATTTTGTTTCGTTTTTAAATTGGCACGAAAAAAATTATTCAAATAAAAAATTCTTATAACTTATTTTATACTTTTAGAAAAGTAAAATTTCTCCATAGTAATTTTTTTTTTCAGACTATCGGGCTATTATTTTATATCACAATTAAAAAGAACGTAACATGTTAAAATTAAATATAATAATGTTTACCATTTGGACGCCCTCAATAGAATTCCACAATCGCAGACTGTAACTCTTAGTGCCAAAACACACTTAACAATATGGTGAAGGCCATTCACGGTAAAAATGTGTACTTTTGAAAGCCCTGCTTCGCGTCTCGCCCATGTTATACACGTCCGCCGTATTTAAATTTAACATAGCCATCAACCAATCACTTTATTCGTGCGTTAGTCATCTGTAACTGCGAAATCGTCATGAGTGTAAATATGTTACTAGTGAACGAATTCGTACACTTCTGCGCAGGAAAGAAACTGAAATTCTAATGTCACGCTTTTAATACGACGTCATTGCATGGAAATATCTACCCTACCTCATTGGCAACTTTGCAGACAGACTGCCAGCCAGTGTCTCTTGAAATGCAAATACCGTAACAAACGGTGATTTTTTTTTTCGAACGTTGGTTTTAAGAGTGCTCGCTGTACCGTTAACAGTCTGCAAGTGCCGCGATGGAGTTTGTTGTGTCTAACGGCGAGCGGCTGGTTATTCGGGGTCAGCATTGGCGGAAAAGCCTAAGGGCGTAGCGCTCCTTACATCCCCTCCCCCTCCCTGTTACTCACCTTTCTCCGTAATAGGCTGTGAGAGTAGGAGACCCCATTACAGGTCATTCCTGCTGTGTACTCGTCGTAAGCTGCTTGCGTCGAAGAAATATTGCGCATCACAGAAGCGACACATGCACACGCTTTACTAAAGGATATTCACGATGAAGTGGGAACTTTTGAAATCAACCTAAGGAAAATGTCACTGCCCCTACGTGCATATATTTTAACGGGCGCACTGAGTGACATGCGCCCAGTGAAGTCGGTAACGATGGAGGGAAAGTAGCTCCATTTTTAACGTCGAATAAAAAGTGTTGGGGTAACAATTTGGGACAACTTAAATTATTTATTTCCCTTTCTGTTTTTTTATGCATCTAAGCGTAAAAAAATACATATTTTAAATAATTACAAATTTTCACTTGACCGACGCATGAATCGAGTGATGGGGCCCATGACAATGTTAATTTTACATATGGTGGAAGAATACACGACGTGCATACAAATAAATCTGCAGCAGGGCTTTCAAAAGCTCTCGTTTACCGTGAACATCCTATAACCGTTATTTCGTTTGATGCGCTGAGGATAAATGGGATGAGGTATCGGGAATGGCCACGTAAAGTAACTTAACCAACAGTTGCCTTTGCCGGAGATACAGAACCAGTCGATAGAAACCACTGCAGCAGATTACACTGAACCCGCCGGGTTTGAACTCCTCATAACTTTCACATCGCAAGCAAGTGCGCATCTAGACTCTGCACCATGCGAGAAATGCACTGCCCCATCTCGATTTTAGGAAACAATATTAAATTAATTAAATAGATCTGATTTTAAAACAATTCTGGTATTATTTAATTTCAGTTTCAAAACGTCCACGTGACACTTAAATGGCAATGTGATGGTTTGGGAAGAGGATATGGGTCAGGAAGTCGTGTCTCGTATGACCCCATGCCCTTCTGGATACGCCCCTGAGCACGGGTTAGACACGCTACAGAACGTGATATAGGCTGTTCACGGTCAAATGAGCACTTTTGAAAGCCCCACTGAAGATCTATCGGCATGCACGTTGTGTGTTCTACCGCCTTATGTAAAATTACACTTGCCACGGGCCTCATCTCTGTATTCATACGTCGGTCAAGTGAAACTGTGGAACTATTAGAAAAGTAAATATTTTACAGATCTGCTCTCGTTTTTACACTTCAATGCAATAAAAGAAAAGGAAGTCAAATAAATCATTTAAGTTATCACAAATGGTTACCTAACACTTTTCAGTTGATTAAAGACATGGGACTACTTTCCATCGTTACCAACTTTACTGGGCGCATGCCACTCAGTGCGCCCGTTAAAATATATGCAGGTAGGCGCAGTGACTTTTTCCTTAGGTTGATTTCAAAAGTGCTTACGTAATCGTGAACAGGCTTTAAAAGATACAGCGGTGTCGCTATAGTTTATAACACTGTTTTACAGAAGAATAAATATTGTAAACAGAAGCCTACTTACAGCTAGTTTAACTGAATTTGACATTTTTAAACTACCACATCTGTGTTTCATTAACCAAATTTAATAATGGGCAGGAAAATTGAATTCCATTTATGTCATTTATGTCAATATATTCCATAGTTTTTTTTTAAATTGTGGTAGACACAATTACTTACAAAGAGACCACATGACAAGTAGGGTGGCTGAGCGGTTAGCCTGCTCGTCTCCCCCCATGGCGAACCAGGTTCAATCCCCTGCCGGGGATCTCCCGTATCCACTGCCCTTTTTCATTCCGGCACTGCTCCGTTCTCACCTGACTTCACCCTCATCGGCTCTGAAGACCCTGATGTTAAGACCCGCCCAAATATCTTCACTCACTCCTTTAAGTATCTTAAACTAGATGCAAGTTCACGGACTGTTATATGCGCTTTTTTTTTATTTCGTTTGCATTTCTTGTTTCAGAGTGCTTGCTGTGACATTTGAGGGGCAGTTACCAGTCTTTCAGGTGAGTGGAACGTTTACATTTTTAAAAATGCTGGAACCTTCACGATTTAAAAGTGTTATTTTTTAATGCGTTAGACGGAATTTCGCGCTGTTGCGTGAGCAGGTTCACAATTATATAAAAAAGGTAGGAAGGAATTTCCGACTCGTGGTTCGTAGCAGCTTCATTCGTTGTAATTCACAAAGAACATATGCAAATGTTCGTTGCGTTTATGGACGGGTGCCTTAAGGTAGAAAGAGTGCTCCATTGAGCTCTGGACCCGACTGTACGACATTCAGAATTCATCCAAAGGCAGTGCATGCTCTAGCAAAATTGTTTAGAAAAGTACTGTTTATGTTGCATGCGAAAGAAGCCATTTAGTCCTGTAAATGTTTAACAAAATTTATTAATAAGAGTTTATTTCTAATTATAATTTAAGCGTATTTCGTTTCTGGATGCTTCAGAAAGCACAAAGCACATTTTGCAAGAAAACCCTTCGTCAAATAGGGCTATCAAATAATTACTGCAATTGTATGTAAGACAATATTGGCAAGTACTAATGTAAAAGAAATATTTGTAATAGGTATGCAACTGTATGTACATTCGCTTCTGTCATAAACATTACAACTTGTGTAATAGCGGTCGCCGGGGCGTTGATAGGACGTAGGATGTTCGCCATCACGAGGCCATCAACGAGAGCAGGAGACTGTTCCACAGTACTGTGCAAGTTCTTTGACTGTTGCTTGGACACAATGCGTGGCAACGCCCCACTTGATCTCCTCGCTCGGGAGCTGTTGCATATGACTCCGACGTACATCACCTGCAGGGTTATTTTGCCCACGTAGTGTAGTTCATCACCAATCCGGCCATCCCCACTAGATTTGTTTCCTGCGCCTTGGTAGGAAACGGGCCAAAGGAAAGCTGCAAACTAACCTTCGATTTATTTACATTCATTGTGTGCTGCTCATTTAGCAGTACTTCTCTCTGGAATTCAATTGTCACTTAGGTCTAACAATACCTCCGTAACGCGTATGTATTATCTTCTGAGACGCAGGGTTTTACGTAGAACTGATAACTTGTATCTTTTAATCTTCGAGTGTAGAGAACTTGTTGGTTACATTAAAGTGATGCTTAAACATTTGCTGGGAGAACGTATGGCGTTGCGTAGATCAGATTAGAAATGTTATATTTCGCGCAAACGTGAAGTAAATCAGTAAAATGAACGAGCACGATGGTGAAACCCTGCGGTCACAGAACATCCACCGAGTATAGTGCTATCGCAACGAGAAGAGAATGTGAAGAAACATTTAACAGACAGGGCGAGTCCATTTCTCTTCAAGCGTTGTTGTTAAAAAAAAAGGGTTGGTTGGGGGGGGGGGGGATGTTGAAGTGTTTACGTATCTTCGCTCATAGTTTGTTTGGCCACTGCGGTTGTCGACTATTGTCTACGTCAAACATATCGGCCGTTGTGGCGTACGCGGAATAACTATCGAAAACGATAGACGGTATTTTAGCTCGGACTATAACCATAGTTACCCCCCCCCCCCACTTAGACTTTATCACCAAACATCAAAAAGTAGCATCAGTTACCTGTCAAAGCGACACGTAAAACACTCCAAAATTACTAGAAACTGGAAAAGGTACGCATTTCTAAGCTACTTTTGTCACAAGATGGTCGTAGGTTAGTGTCAAGAGTCGTTTAATCTTTCTCCATAATTCTAACTTTTTTTTTAAATTGGTATATTTCTTCTCACCTTTTAAAACGAGATGTAAAGAAAAAGTAATTAGTAAATCCTGGGGGACGTTCCGTGAATTCACGTCGAGTCCGTTATTGGAAAAGAACGTATCCGTGATTTTTACGAATAGTCCTTTTCTGTAAAATAATAAAAATTATTTTTAACAACGGAGCGTAATTGCCCTCCGCTGATCGCATGATCTGAAGCGCCAGTTCTGTTCAATGCTATTTCCTGATAAATACTTGTCTGCTGCGTTTACACGTTTCGTACCAAAGTTAATGAAGATAAAGCAGAAAATAAGCTTATCCAAAAATCGTCAGCAGGTATTAAGCGAAATGTGGTAAATTAATATAAAATGCACCGCAAACATTTATAATTTGTGTCCCACCGAGGCGACCCAGGTTGGATTCCCGGCGGTGTTGCACAAATTTCGCACGCGAGAACCGTGGCGGACGTTACCGTTTACCAGGAGGTTTTCTCCGGGCACTCCTGTTTCGCCCCGCTCTCGCATTCCACCGATGCTCGATCTCCGGCTCGTTTCATCCCAGCTGGTGCTCAAACCACGCTGTTGCACAGCTTCGACCAAAACCTCTCAACAACAGACTGCGCTCGATTTCAGTCCAACATGCTTTCGATCACTTGCCCTCGATTCCTCCCTGTGACATCAATCCTGGTTTCTTTCATGAAAAATATTTGTTTGTCATTTCGGACGCCTGTATTAGTTCTGCTCCGTGTTTCATTCTCTCGTATTTCCCTTTTCCCGCGGTTCACAAATCTTTGTGACGTTGGCAACTGTTTTTCACGGCCGTGCAAAGTTAGTGGGTTTGGATCCACCACTCCCCTCTTCTTTCCTCTTGTCCAAGAATAAGAAGCGAAGGAGCAATACGGGCGACAGTAACACGCACGCCTAGTGCCTCATCGCTCCTACGCGCAGTGCGTGCAGTGTTTCTGTCGTATCGCTGTTCGTGACGCTGTACTGTGCAAATTAGATCTGTAACATAGGAGTTTTATTACACGGAATGAAAGCCCACAGATTAAACTACGCAATTATGTTTGTACTCTTCCCTTGCCGCTTAAGGAAACAGCATAGACAAGCTTTAAATATGCGATGTTTGGCCATTTTCACGATTTTTTTCTCCAAGAATACTCCTAATATGACTAAAAAAAATAGGAGCATAGGTAATTGTTTTTTATCCTTTGTCAAAAATCCGTATTAGCAGAATATATGTATGTACATATGTTTTTTTTTATACGCGTATTCGCGCACACGCAATTTCACAAATAAAATGCGGGGATGCAACCCCACCCGTAATCCAAACAGGGTTACGCCTCTGCTGTATAAATATTTATTTTGATTCACAATTACATCTTCCCAATTGAGCACTCGTCCTTCTGACGTTGGTGTGTTTTCGACTAGTTTAACGGGGCATGCTATTCCACTCCTTTTTCGGCGTAGGGCCTATGGCTTTACATTGCCTCACCCGCACGTGTTTGGACTAAACACGTGGTTACTTTGAAAATACTTTTGTGAGTCACTACATGTCAGCAGCAGTTCTTCGTTTAAGGGGAATCGATAGTAAACAAAATTAAAACGCCTCAAGTTCACATTCGACCACGTAAAAGCATTGCGACGGCGCTGGAAAGAGAATAAACAAGCTTGGTGTTTTGTTCTGTTTCCTCAGAACTTCAAAATTAATAGCCCAGGCATTTCAGTCTTAAACCTGTGGAAGATATTGTAAATATAGGTGGCATATACACCCCTTGCTGTGAATTTAACGACCTCGATGAACTTCCGTAGGGCCCGAAACCAGCTGAGGGCCCACAGATGGTGAAATCGAACACAGCCAAAGCGTGAGTGAGTGAGTGTGTTGCTGTACCACAGCACAGGCCGCCGCAGCAGCAACAGAGGAAGAGAATGTACGGAGAACAGCAGTCAGCAGACGTGAAGGCTATAATCTTGAAGCTGACATAAGCAAATGTTGCCTTATCGCCACGGAGCGCCGAACTGCGCGTCTGTTCTGTGTCCTGGCCCCCCACGTGGTGGTCGGGAGCGGGAAGTCTAGCGGTAGTTCAACCCACGCCCCGAGCTGTTGGCAGGCAGCCCCTTTCAGCCGATGACGCGACCTCGCCAGAATGCGATCGCTTTGAATCATTTTTCTTCACCCCACACACACATTTGAAGGGTTTGGTTGGATAAGGACTTATCACCATTAAAAATAATAATTTTGCAGGAGATATTTTTTTTCTTATCTTCAATCCGTGTGAATTTTTAAAGCGTAAAGTTTTTACTGTGGCATTTTTACATGCAAATAAAATACTTTAGATAAAACGTATTTTATGCTTAAAAAAAAGCCCTGCAACGAAAAAAAAAATTATTTTTCAATAAAAGTGTAGATAAGGCTCTATCAAACTTAACACTTGATTTAATAAGGTTACTTACATTATTCATTGTGGGAAATATAAGATTGATGGAAAGATTGAGAAAGATTGTGAAAGATTAGTGAGCAGATTAGAAGCTTTATGGAAATATTGATGGATAGTGCTGAGGAGAAGGACGAGTGTGAAAGATTGCCAAAGATTGCGAAAGATTGATGGAATGATTGCACGATTAAATGATTGCTGCTCAAGAAGACCATGGGCTATCACTCTCGTACAATCTAAGTCTCAAGGGACTAGTACTTTTAGAATTTTAACTATTATTTTAATTATTTTGATAATCTTGGGTAGAGATAATAGACGCATATAATTTGAGAGTATAAAATTGTTTAACTAACCTACAAACTATAATTGAATGCCGTACGAATTATTTATTTCTTTTGACATGGTTTTTCATATAGGTTAGACTTTTTATCAGCCAGCTGAACTATCAGTCTCGCTTGTTTACTTGTAGTAGAAAGATACTTTGATGAAGTCAGAACTGGTAACGAAATTGATTTCTCCTTGAGAGAGAAAGTTGCCAGCATTTCGTTAAGTGGCAAATATTTTATGCTTTAACTATGTGAGGCGGTACTAGCTAGCCTATGAGAGAAGTCGTTTATTTTAAAATAAGTTTGTTGAAAATGTTCACTTTGCTTTGCGAACGTTTTAAATTGTTTAAAGGAAGTTTTAAGCAACAGTGGATTCTTCGCTAGGTCTATGGTGGTCTGAAGTGATCACACATGTAGGAATTTGCATTAATTTATCGATACACGAGTCCGAATATTTATAAAACCACGCAAGTACGATGGTGCGAAGACTCAACGAAGATTACTAGCAAAGAAGATGCTTCAGTTCGGACTTCGGCTGTGATCAAATATTACATACTAGAGGACCCAGTCCGTGACCATTTTTTTTTATTGTCACGGGGCTAGAAAAGTTACCATGTTAAAAATGTTGGTTATCATACAAAGACTGGAAAAAAAATATTGCATAGATATATGTCGGTAATAATGAAATGATGTGAAATTAACTCAACATTGAAGCGACTGCGGTCCCATTTAATATTTCTCTATCCAATTTGCTACTAGGGCCCCACTTAACATAGTTCCATCTACTGAGCTACTAAGGCCCCACTTAACAGTTCTATCCACTAAGCCACTGCGGCCCCACTTAATTAACTCAACATTGAAGCGAGACATTTAAAGTAAACAAAAAAAAAATTCCATTACCTTCATATCTATAATGAAATATTCTCTATGCATTAATACAAAACTTTTCATTGGAAAAAAGTAATTAAATAATTAGTTTTTATGGTAGAAGGTAATGATTGCGTAATCTGATCTTACTGAAATTCGAACTTGACCTGTATTTTACCCTGAGGATTCGCTGTGTAAAATTTGAAGAACTTCTGTTGAGCTTCAAGGGACTTAAGAGGTATTAAAGACAGACAGACACACACAGAGATCGTCTACTTATTATATAGTATGTTTCGCCTTCCGCTTGCTTTTAAAGTGAATGTCCAAGGACTGTATTACTCACATTTAAGCTCGTGAGCTTAATATTTAGGGGAATAGCTCGACATACAAGAGGATCTACTAACGCTGCGGAGCTGTCTACAGTTTGACGTTACATGGCTGCTTCGGCTAGCTGCTGCCAACGACAGCCAACATATTAAAATTCTCAGAAAAGTCTGCACCAGTTTAAACAGCGTACAGTTGTAGTTAATTAACATCTTATTATGCACCGCGATTAAATAAAAATTTAATTTTGCTTCAGTTTTCATAAAGTTTTGCCCACGTAGACCCAGTAAGAAAGCGATATGGTCTATAATCTATTTTCCATGTTCAAACAAAAATGTTGGCTAGCTAGCGTCGGCTGCAATATTTATAATTCGAGAGTTATGAATTAGTAATTTTAATCATATTCAAGTGTTTGGAAATTGAAAGTATAATTCTTTTATGCACAGTTCCATTTAAATTTCAAATCTGCCCGCTCATTATATGTGCTTAACATTGCTTCTTACATCCCATTAAAATTTGTAAAAGAATCAGAGCTGCTACTGTTCTCATTTACCGTAGTTCGTCAGTAGTTAGTTATTGTATTTTTCTGTTTAGCATGTTGTCCTGCAGAAAGTGACACTTTTTAGTATGTATCTGCCTGGTGGTGTTATTGAAATTGAATTTGGTAAGTTTTATTGGTGTTCACATATATTTTGGGTTGTACTTCTCAAATGTTCTGCAGTGTGAGCCAGGCAAAAGAAAACTCACGTACAATATCTATTAAAAAATGTTTGTTAATTGAATGCTAAAATGCCTATAAAAATTTTTGATGTGCCGATCCATACCATTGTAACATGACTTGGGCAGGTGATTGCCACCCGTATGAAGGGCTTCGATTGGTCACATATAAAAAAATTATGAGTAGTATACTTATACTTACATATAAGTTGGCTGTGTGCATGGTTAAAACATGTATGCGATTACATTTTGAGAGCAAGCAGAACGACATGAGCAGAGTGATATGATTTTTTCATTAAATTTTTGGAATTTTTAAAGGATTTTTGAAATATTTAATTGGGTTTAATGTCAAGTGTCAACGAACAAGGGTCAAGAATATTGGGTCAAGAATCTTGGGTCAAGCATCGTGGGTCAAGTGTCTTGATTAAGGGTCTTGATTAAGGATCTTGATAAAGGGTCTTGGGTCAATGGTCTTTGGTTATGGGACTGGGTCAATGTTATTGGGTCTTGGGTCCAGTATCTTGGGCCTTGGGAGAAGGGTCACGATTATTGAGCTTGGATCTTGGGCCGAGGGTCTTGGGTCTTGGGCCGAGGGTCTTGGTTCTTGGGTCTTGAGTTCTGAGTCTTGAGTAAAGTTTCAAGTGTCTTTTTTGAAATTTTTAAAGTATTTTTTGTAGTTTTTTCAGGTTTTATTTTATCTTTTGCATTTTATAGCATTTTTGGCTTCAAGGTTATCCAAAGTCAAGGTTGAAGGTCAAGGTCAACATCGTCTGACATGGCTGACTAGATGGACACTGGTCGACCAAGCGAGGGTCGGCCCTGTTGGGAGCTTAGTCGATCCACCTGTCGTGGAACCCCGGACCTCCTGCATTTACATATTTAAATATGTTTTGTAATTTTTTTAATTTATTTTTAAAAGTTTTATAAATTTTTTGGGGATTTAAAAATTTTTCTGAATTTCTTTGGATTTTCTTGATCTCGGGTAGAAGGTCGATCAAGGTCGAAGGTCACCTGTATTCAACATGGCGGTTGGGTGACGTCACAATATGGCGGCTGGCTGGCTCCTGGCTTCTACTTACCCATTCCCTTGTGCCCGACAGCAGATAATCATTCTACTACCGGCAACTGAAATGACCGAATTTGTTACACTCGATTGAAAACAAGATTGAGCAGTGATTTTTTAGACTATATAAGATGTATACACAAATATAATCAATACCCCTGAAAAAGTAACAATGTTACAAATATCTGGAAAACAGAATGCTTTTTCTCGTCCATATTTTCGATATTATTCTTGCTACCGTCGGGTTAAAATCTACTTCGTGCTAGCCATTCTTCCATCTCAGTTGTCATTTATTGTTAGTTGTTTACGTTGTCGCTAGCAAGTAACATAAAATTACGAAAAGCGACGTTATGATGATGAGTTATAGGTGCCTCCGAACTGAGTAGACAAGACTGTAGCAGAGTAATGTAATAGCGGAGATGGCGAGAAAGAATTGGGTGCGTTGGTTGAATAAAGCTGTGCATCGTATGAATGAGGAGCAGCCGGTGTCAGTATGGTGGAGATCCTAGGTGCGCCAGGATCATAGATTAAAGATGAGTTAGCACTGGTTATTCGTCTTCTGCGCATGTACCCAACATTGATATACTCTAATAATACACAACTGCCAAAGTCACATGGTCGACAGTGATGAACGTGTTTGTTTATATGTTAATTTTTAAATGACAATAAGTATTATATTAATAAAATACTTTAGCCTATTTGAATTGAGTGAAACAGCATTATGAATTAGTTAGAGGAAGTATAAAAACATCTCTAAGCAGTTTCCTAACCTAAAATCCAAACCGTGCCGTTTTCGCTGGACGTGTTGGCAGAAAAGTTGTTCAATGTTGGGACCCGGAGATCAATTGCGTGCAGCCAGCGAGATCGGTCTACCTCATCTTTAGTCTATGGGCAGGATAGCGCTGGTAGTTCCTTTGTCGGCCGCCAGTAGGCGCAGGTTTATTTAGGCCCCCCTGCGGGGAGGTGCTGGCAGACGCCGTTCAGAAATAACACTTCTAAGATACCGGCGGCGCGCGGCTGCAGTCCAGGCAGTTACTTTTCTCGTGCCAGTTGGCACTTTCGCACCAGGCGGCAGGGTACAGTCGTAGTACCTACAGTGTAGACCCCCTACCAGCTCACCCGGAGACCCAGGGGTTCAATCTATGTAATGTTTTCCGTTGCGATTAAATATCTCGTCACCTCTCGATTCTTGCACAGTACAGCATAAATGTTTCTCTGGCGTCATATTCACACGCGAAGGTTTATAGGATGCAATAGTAGATATAGTTACACAATGTCACCACATTTGTAAGTAACGATGCATTTTCTATTATGGTAGCACTGGTTCTTACCACTTTATAACTGGAAGTATTGTGAAAAGGAGGAACTGAAGAGAAGAAACAGTCTAAAAACCCGAAGATGCCTGACACACTGCCCAAGTAACGATCGAACACTTATAATATAGTTATTAGTTAAGACATTTTCTGTGGTGAACTGCCGAATAGAAAAAAAAATATCATCCTAGCATTCGCGTGGACTGATTCGGAAAACCATGGAAAACCGAAATCAGGATGGCAGTGCACCGGGTTTCGAACCTAAATCCTCTAGAAAGCGAATCGGAAGGTCTGCTCCTTCTGTGGTATTTGGATTTTGCCAAAGGCTGGACCCCTAACCTTCATGTCTATTTTCAGTGGCATACCCGACTAGCGCGTGTGGTTTGCCGTCTTCGAAAGCGGAGCTATGTCCTGCTGTAGCTAACATGGCTGGTCAGAAGAGTAAGGGAGCTATTACATTGCTACATAGCACGTAGCGTCAAAAAACCGCTGTGAATCCCGCAATTGCTTTTTTTCTTTTTATAGTATTCTTTTGTACAGGCGATAACCTGAGCCATTTCACCGAGGTGTCCTCACTGGAGTCCTTACGCGATGAAATAATTTTTTAAACCTGGAAGTTTATGTAAATTCGCTGGTTTTAATGTGGAGTAGATTTTCAAGTTGATAGTGCACGTAGTTTGTGCCCACGCTTACATGGCGATTTTACCAAGGTGAAAATATTGTACCTTACAAAGGTAAAGAGGACAGTTCAATTACAGGTTGGCTTTGCCGGTAAGCTAAAAACGACGCTACGAAGCACTCGATACAGACACTGCGCCCAGAAGTGTTGTCTTCGGCAAAATCCATATGCCATAGATGGGACAGTGGCAAACCTTCGGACTCCATTCGGGGGTACCTGGTTTCGAAACCCGCTGCTGCCATCCTGATATCGGTATTCCGCGATATCCCGATATCAGTCCAGGTAAATTCTGGATTTTTTTTTTTACTACATGCCATAGCAGATTCCTTCCCCGGTCCTGCTTGTCTAAGCAGCTTGACACCTCTCTAATGACCTTACCAAACACTATGGACTACTGGGGCCACGGTGGCTGAGCGGTTAGCCTGCTCGCCTCCCACCAAGGCGATCCGGGTTCAATCCCCGGCCGGGTCACTCCGGATTGTCGCATGTGGGAATCGTGCCGGACGATGCCGTTGGTCGGCTAGTTTTCTCGGGGATGTCCCGTTTCCCCAGCCCTTTCATTCCGGTGCTGCTCTATTCCCACTACAATCACCCTCATCGATTCTCAAGACCTCGATGTTAAGAGCCGTTCAAATATCTTCAGTCTCTATGGACAGCTGGCCACTGTCATCACACTAGGATCGTAGGTAGCGCTGAAGCAGGCTGACGATATTGGCTACATTTCACTTGGTACTGAAAGCGCTTACCAGAACTGACGAGCATTCCTTTCGATACTGATTCTTCTGATCAGTAACGGAGGAATGGTGTTGGTGGCGTCTGGGTTGGAGATTATACTTCCGGCTGAAACTATTGGCGTGCAGAAGGTCAAGGGTCAGGCAGTCAGTCTCAGTAAAAGCGGGCGGCGATGGATAATGAGGAAGTTAGGTTGTTGTTATATGCAGAATATGCACATGGAAAGTATATTTTCACATTCTTTGATCTTCTCATCAATTGATGAGTATGAATCAGACGAAAACGAAAAAAATAATATCCATCCCTGTTTATAAACACGTTTAAGCCTATGATTGCTTCGTCGTGCATTGCGGACGCAATTATTCCCGCTGAAGACTGCTGCCGAGTGTTCCACGTGGTTCTAGAGCTACTGGAGCGCGAATGTTTACTGATGGCGTGTCCTTTGGCGTGCTCCTGGTCAGCGCTGTCAGTACCAAGTGGAATGAAGCCATCGCCGGGCTAGCGGGGACGTGTCCTGGGACCACGTCCTGCTTTGTTATGAGCGCGACTCTTCCTCGCGCCGCGCGTGGGACGACGTCCATGCGTCGTCGTCAGATCCCGCTGGAAGATCCGTGGGCGTCGAGGCTGGAGGTTGCTGGAGTGGAGTACACAGCACAGGCTGCGTCTTCCTGGCCCACACGCCTACACGTCCTTCGCCCCTCTCTGTCACGCTACGCACTGCACTAAAGGCTGTTCACGATAAAGTGAGCACTTTTGAAATCAACCTTAGAAAAAAGTCACTGCTCTTGCCTGTACAAATTTTAACGGGAGCACTAAGTGGCATGCGCCCAGTAAAGTTGGTAACGTTGAATGGAAAGTACTTCCGTATCTTAACATCGTATTAAAAGTGTTGGGTAATTATGTGTAATAATTTAAATTATTCATTTTACTTTTGGTTTTTTTTTAATGCGTCGAAGTGTAAAAATGAGCAGATTTGTAAAATATTTACATTTCTAATAATTTCACAGTTTTACTTGACCGACGCATGAATAAAGTGATGAGTACCATGGCATTGATAATTTTACATAAGGCGGAAGAATACACAACGTGCATACAAGTAGATGTTAAGCAAGGCTTTCAAAAGTGCTCATTTTACCGTGAACTGCCAATAGTTATCTTATAGTTGCGTGTACTGCACACCGCATGCACATCTGCGGGGCTGGACTACTGCTACAGACAGCATTGACATCAGCTACTATCTCAGGGTGTTGGACGAGGGTGCGGACGGAGAAAGCGCAGGCAATCTGGCAACACAGCCCGAATTCTTCCTACTACCTGGTAGGAAAATATCAAGGTTCCCGTCTACCTGCCGCTTGAACTGCGTTATAGTACGTTAGAAATTCACGTTTTTTTTCCTGCGAAACTGTTAAACGTGCGTCCAATGTGCTGGTATACGAAAAGGACACACACTTCAGACGAGAGTTGCAGAGTGCTTTCAATACGTCACGCATATTAGAAACACCATTTCCGAGCACTCCAAAATGGCTAGGAAACGCCTTTTTCAGAGCGTTGTATCTCAAAATATACGCTTGAGATACATACCTAACTACTCAAGGGCCCTGCATTGAACCTTCCTACAGTCTTTCCACCAGTAAAATATGGTCACAGGTGAAAGTCCTATAGGTACACGTGGTGCGACTAGACTACTGCCGCGTGAGTACAGAGCCTTGCTGTTACTGGCGATGGCGTAATTGATGCGCATGGCAGCGTCGCCCTTGTTGCTCTTACGCCTCTCGGCCTCAAACGCAGAAGACAGCTCCGTCAATAAGTTCAGCTTACAGCACTGCAAGGGTAAATTATTTTTTTTTAGAGTTCAAAATACTGATGAAATAATTGCAAAACTCTAGTTTGTTTGAAATTAGAGACCATAGTGCTGTATTCTCGTCAACAGAATCTGATGGCATTGAAATTATGAATGTATACGAGGGAAATGTGGTCAGCATGGACATTTTTTTCTGCTATTCTTTACACAACGCAGCAGGCTTTAATGTGCTCGGTTACATCCCCGCCCCTCGTGCCGTGATGGATCCCTGGGATTGTCAGTGAATATTCCCCTACTTTGCGGTGTTGCTCAATAGTACATGTATCTAGCGAGCAGCATAACAAGGTGGAGGAAATGGTCACCCTATCTATTTGTGTTCACCAAGATGCGTTGATATGTTGTTTAAAATATACATCCATGATAAACAGAGTATTTTTGAAAGCCCTGCTTAGGATCTACTTGTAGGCACATTATATGTTATTAATAACTTTATTCATGCGTTAATTATACTAAGTGCAATTGTGTACTTATTAGAAAAGTTAATATTTTACCAATTTTCTGATTCGCACACTTACGTACATTTAAATAAAGGAAATCAGTTTAGTATTGGTATCTTTGGGTCTGCAAGGGGATTTTTGATATATTTAATTGACGTCCTAAAAATAACCAGTAGTGTGAAGGATTATAAAAAACAGGGAATTGCTGGGGTAGGGAAATTTGGCAATAATAAAATAAAATTAAATTTAATTTCAGTGAAATACAAAATGATTTATGAAATCCCGGTATTAAACGAGTGAAAAGCAACAAAAATATAGAGTTATGTGCTGTGGCGTTGCATCGCCCGAGCGAGCGAATGTTGTGTGGACAGTGATATGGTATCGGGTGACGAGTCGTAAAGGAATGCTTGACAGGCGATCGATAATGCTACCAAGAGTTTGAGTTATGAAAGCATAGCACCACGATAACACTTCAGCGGATATAATTTCCGTGTTGGAAGAATTTTCTGGTTTACTGGCCTCATTTCTCTCAGCATGACTCGGGGTGCGTTGAACATTCCAGATGGTCAGGACAACTGATATGTAAGAGCGGTGGGCCTCCGAGGCGGGTGCTTATGAGAGTCGGGAGTCTGGGCGATTGTGCGACGTTAAGCGATAGACTACGCGCTAGAAGAGCTACGATTTACATCGGAGGAGGGAGAAAAATCTGCGACTTCGAGCATCAGAGCAGCGAAGGGTGCGACTGGCAGGCTGGACTATTGGACTGGATGCATAAGTGAGACATTACACGCGACGGAAACTGACAGACTGAACGTACGTTAATGATGAGTATGAGTTAATTGACTATAACTAAGCAGAGACATTGAGAAGGATGTCAATTTGAGTTGAAATCTTAAATTTTACGCTCACTAAGAAATAGAAAGTATAATAGCGGATATTGATAATTAAATGCTGTAAATAATAGCCGTGTGAATAAATAATTTAAGATCAAGTTAAGCTATTTTATTTTTAATAAGACCTCCATCCCTCACGAACTCAGATACGCCCTTCAGACTTCTCGTAACAATATGTTCATCTGCTAACCCAACTGACTAAAAAGCGATCTATCACCTTTCCTTCGTAAAAGTTGTGGTGTAAGGGAAAGGAGGGAAGAAATATCAAAACACACATATGCAATATTATTTCAGGATAATCTGTAACCCTAAAAATGCAGTTCTCAATTTTTGTTTTGCCATTTTCAGAAAAAATATACTGTTCTTTATAATTACAGAGCTGCATATGATTCTGTCAATGGAACATGTATTTTATAATGGTCTCTGATGAAGACTGATTCAACTAATCAGTGCTGAGCCTTATTCGTTTCATTTTCACTTTGCTAACCAATGTTGCACTCAATCAACCAAATAGTCAACAAACGAGCTCTGATACAATACATTATTTCATGCAGTTAAATAAAGGCTCAAACGTTCCAGTTTCTTGGTCAAATATATATATATATATATATATATATATATATATATATATATATATATATATATATATATATATATATACAAACAAACATAACATTCACGGTTTACTGTAACCTTCAATGTAATTGTCATCTTGTCGTAGCTTTAATTAAGATCACTGCCTACCGGCTGGCAGCTGTGAAATTTTAATAGGAAATTCCATGCTGAGGAAATTTCGCCTCAGTGCTTTAATTTTGAAGATAGGCTTTTCAAACAAAATGAATTCTTCACGAATTTTTCAGGAAAAGATCCCTACGAGCGTATATTTTCCATTTGGATAGGCAGTATGTACATTTTTTTTTTTTTTGTAAAACATACATGTCATGGAAACATATCCACTGTAGGGAACTTCTCATAAAAAATTTGTGAATAATACATTTAGTTTGAAACGCCTATTTCTAAAATAAACGCACTGGTGTGAAATTTATTTCTATTTAAATCTCGCAGCTGCCGGCCGGTAGGCAAAGCCCTTAATAGCTGCAATTTTTGTCCGTATGGTGCTGCACTCTGGAGCATCGAAAACGCGAATAATGCTGCCATAGACGTGAAACATTTAGGTTGAAGTAAAGCAACTGCCTATGGAGCACTGCATTCGACTATACAACGTGAAGAACTCGTAAAAAAGTAGTACGGATACCATAGAAATTGTCAGGAAAGTGCGATTCATGCTGTATATAAAAGAAGAATGTATATATGTTGAAACATTGGAAAATATTTTACTAAATTATACTGTTTGAACGTGAAAAAATAATCGATTAAAATAGTCTGTATTTTTAATCAAATTTATGCATATTTCCACTCCTGGGTGCTTCAGAAAGCAGAACTTGCAAGATAATCTTCGTCATGGAATATCGTCATAAAGTTTACTATGATTGTGTGTAAGAAAATTGTAATAATAGTGTAGGAATGAATTTTCCGTGCTTTCATTTGTCACAAACATTTATGGCTTAAACTGACGTAAATAAAGTTAGTTATAGAATTAACGTGATACAGTTTTACTATGATTTTATTACATACTATCTGATCCCAGCGAACGTTGTTCCACCTGTTTCACGTTCTATTTTGCCTTTTCAATGCGTCCTCTCTATTACGTCTGGTATGTCGACCGATATTTGACCTTGGTATCGCTGGCATTTTTCTCTTGTAGATCAACAAACATTTCCTGCAAGTAAGAGCAAAACCGGCCCATAAATATAGAAGTTATACTACAGCGCCACCTATCGGAAATGAAACATTAATGAAAACCTTACTCGCCACCTCAATAACATATACCGTGTGAATATGGTCTCAATTGGTCCAGTGGTTTGTCAGTGATGATGCGGTTTAGTCACGCACAAAGGATTTTATATGTAAAGATGATCACAGTAAATATTATGACGTTCTTTCATGAAGAAGATTTTCTTTTAAATTCTGATTTCCGAAGCTTCCAAAACGGAAAAGTGCTTTAAGTTAGTTAAAAATGCGGACTCTATAGATCGAATAATGTTTTACATTAAAAAAGTACATTTTCGTACAGTATTTTCAAATGTTGCAAAATACATACATTATTATTTCATGTACAGCATAAATCGCACTTTTCTGACAATTTTTATGGTACCGTGTCTGTTTTACGTTGTATACGAGTTCTTCGCATTGTACAGTCAGATGCAGTCCTCCATAGGCAGTAGCTTTACTTCAACCTTAAATCGTCCCTCCTTCGTGCACGCCACATTTTTGTAGTGACGTAGCAGAAGACGCGAGCGAGTTCCGGGAATCCACCCAGACGATTGACGCGGTAGGCCCGTCGACTGCCGGGTAGCTTGCCCCAACGTCACTACGCGCGCGTATGACGCAGGGGTTTTCCTGGTCTTGGAATGGCTAATATCGTTTTCCAATCACCGGAACTCGCACTGAGCAGTGGCGTGTGGTGAACTGTTGCAAGGTAAGCATGTACTAGCTCACTCCTGCACAACACATACTCGGGGCACGCAGCAGGAACCAATAACTAGGCTTACCATAATTTCTGGACTCCAATCCCGGACATTTTTTTTGGAAGGGGTTGTATTTTAGTAAATAACATAAAAAATATTTTTTTTGTTTAGTTATTATATTAATCATTTTTTCCTTTTAGTTAAAATACATTGGTTTACAAATAACGTAATTATTTTCTACATTATTATTTTTAGAATAAAAATGTTAACTGAAAGTAGGTACAAAAACGTCCAAACATTTACTTAGAACTGGGTCCTGCGATTACAGCTGTACCATCGGGTTCTTGCTTTTGCCCTGGAGTTGGACGGGTGTAATATTTCTCAGCTGATAGTACTTTTCCAAGGAACACCTTATAAATTTAAATTTTTTCGTAAAAGTTCACACAAGACATCTTTGATTCGAAGGGCGAAATTTCCCGGCCGCCCGGTCTTTCACTCAGATATCCGAAATCCCGGAATGTCCGGGCGAATCCCGGACGTATGGTAAGCCTACCAATAACCACTGTGGAGCCTAGGGAAACTGAATCTATCATGCCGTCTTCTTCTGGTCATGTAGAAACCAGTAAGTCTTGGCTCTGCTGACACTTACTGGCAGCTCACCCCTCTTTCTTTTTAATTTTCAGGGAATATTCTGGTGATTTGGGAGGGGTGGGGGGAAGAGGCCCAATAGCGCCACTTCCTCACCAGGGTGATGTGCTAGCACACCACTTTGGTTAAAGCCAGCGCCGTCTCACACCAAACCAATGTGTTTTCATCTCTACTAATAAAGAATGATATCCAACCTTCTTTATACCGTAATATTTATATTTAATGCATGCAACAATTTTGAATTCTTTCCTGTCGGCTGGAGTTTTACGTTGTCTATGCTGGTTATTTCCCAGTCTCTTCATAGTTATAGTTTTATCTATAAGTACACCTAGGGAGGTAGTGAAGGTCCCGATCGCTGGCCAGGGCTGCCCAAACCCTCTCTACCGCGATACGCGTCTCCTTGTTGCATACACGATTTCCCTTCCTTCTAGGCGAAAGGGGTTCGCCCTGATACGCAATTAGCTCCCATTCTACCTTAGGGTAGTTAGGAAGAAAAAAAAACGGAATGTACTTCGACCACTCACCACGAGCAGGCAAGGGACCATTTACAAGCATCCTGATGCGTCACCTGCCGAACTACGTTTCAGTTATGGAAGTGTAAACTACGAAGCAACAGGGTACAGCACAGAGCTAACACCAGCTTACCTTGCGACAGTTAGCCACACGCCTTTGGCACGGAGTACAGTCGTTTTCCCACATTCTAGTCGTCGACTATGCACTGAAAAAGTGAGCATCGGGTGCATTATTTTCGCCGCACTGTCCCCCGAGTCATTGCGGCAGTTTGATTGCAGATATGGCCGACACACAAGCACTCGCGTCGGGCAGTCACGTGATAGCAACTATCACTATTAGTTTTCAGGTCGCACTGAGTGCGTACGCACTGCAGGCAATTGGAAGACGCCTTAAGCCTTCTCGGCTGCAGATGGAGACGTGGAACCATTTTCTTACAACTGTGCGTTTGTCATTGCTTAGAGACTAACCTCTCGTTGCGATCACGTGCAGTCGCTGATCTCCGGACATCTTGAATATATTTATGTTTTCAAAGTACTGTGGTGATTTTGCAAAGCGTAGCACTAAAATTAAACGGTTTTGTGGAATCCATCCCTTACATTCAGTTTCAATTCAATTCAAACTATTTATTAATAGTTAATTCATGTTGATTGCCACAGGACTGCAGAAGTGTCATTTTCACGAAACCTATTCACTATCAATTTAGTCGTGATTAGAAGTTATTCGCTTGTTATGAGTTAATCATAACAACCCGCGTGACCAACGGAAGCTTGTAAACACTGTACTACGTCTTACGATAACTTTAACCCATTAAAAAAATTACTGGTTTAGAATAAACACCATAAAAATTTCTCATGCCAACAAATTTGTTTATTGTGCAAAAAGTACGCAAACCTGAAACTGACAATATAAACACTGTCGGTGAGGGGGAGGGGGTGGCCGGTGGTGGGGGAGGCTGCTAACGTACCGGAGACAATTTGTGTTAATGCAAAAGAACCCAAGATAGATGCAACCGTAATTTTAGAAACTCTTTTGTTAATTTTGCTTTTTTAAGTTAGAACGAAAAAGTCGATGAACTGTAAAATATTTTAGGAAATAAATGGCGAAGAACTTCAACTGCAATATTTAACAGTCAAATTAGATAATAATTTAAATTATAATTAAGTTGTTTCTTGACTAAACAGTGCAGCAGCTTCTCTCGAATGCAACTTGCACCTCTGTGCCCAGCAATCTGTAACAGCATGAGTGGGGCATGTCGCGGAAGAGGAATTCGTGCTGAAGATTAGTCAAATGTTGACTCTGGGATTTCTGGCGGCCGTGACTTGGCATTACCATCACAGTAACTGTATAATCACGTCTCCGCCATCTCCTACCCATTGTACACAGCAAATAAATCATCTACAGCTCTTGAAAGCAAATATACTCCATTCCCAGGAAATGAGGTAGCGCAATTATATAGCATTTGCAATGCTTCTTTCTCCTGTATCCCTCAGCGTGTAGGAGATCAGTGTTAACGTCTTCTGGAATATGTAGGCTTAACTGATATGCAGTTAATATAAAAGAAAACAAGGAATTGCTTATATAACAAATTAGTATACTTTCCTCTACAGGCTGAAAATCATTTTTTAGGAAGTACTTAAAAGCTTAAATAGTAGGTAGGCCTTGACGTCGCTTTGACAGTAATAACATTAGAGCTGGAACCAGAAACATACGCAGCAGTACTGAGACAATTTCAAATATACACATGCTTTACCCAGGATTCGAACTCGGAAAACTTATTCCACGCAGTAAACTAGCGTGCAATCAACTGCATTACAAAGGTAAGATTTGGAGCATCAACTTCGGACGTAATCAGCCTAATGGTTATGTAGCTAGTGTTTATCCCTGAAAATCTTACGGGACCGTCATTTTGAAAATACGTGCACGAGCCTCCTAAATCACGTAAGTTTACATAGCCTACCGTAGTGCTACTTGCGTGAAAATTTGGTGGGAATCGTTTAATTCGTCCCCGAGATGGCATAAAATCTCCACTTTTTCACGTGACGGTCTTAATAAAATGGCGAAAAAATAGGTAATGTATTTTGCACATTTGATGATTTTCATCAATACTGCCACCATATAAAGTTACGTATTGTTACAATTTCTCTCTCGAAATTAAGTGGGCTAAAACCAAGTTCGTTAAGGGTCGGAGGTCCCAATTAAATAAAAGAATTAATTATAATTTTCTAATTATTTACAATAACTACAAACAAAAATTCTATGAACTCAACATCTCAAAATAAATTTATATCGCTCAATGTAGCCTGTTCAGTTAATACAATTTATAATTACCACAATAAATCAATGAAATTAAAGAATTAAGGATCAGTCACAATAGACAATGTATAAACCTATTGAATTATTTTTTTTTATAAATTACGTGTCCATATTTGACAGTTCCAATATTTACAATAAAATCCGTATTACATGTCCACTCAGTCCCACCTCAATTCAGTCCATGTCTCGCCAGTCCACAAAGTTCTAGAGTCCTCCAAGCGCCCTCGCGCACATTAGGCTTCACTCGCCGGGTTTCACGCTCTCTCGTCCATTCACACCAAGAACACTCGTCCGCTGCCGTTATCTCGCATTTAACTTCGCTCGCGCACTTGCCAAATGGCCTCCGCCAAAGACTGCTGACCGCTGGGTCGCGGCAGTATATAGAGTGTCGTAGGCCGTCACCCAGAATTTTCCCTAACTCGCGCGCTGCGCCGAGCGTCCTAATTCCCAGAATATTCGTGCGTTTCCTACAATTGTCGACTTCTTTGATGGGGGAGGAGGGTGCCCTGTGAAGCTAGCCAGTCTCTCTGGGATATTCTTCCGTCGTCGCTACATTGGTTGGCATCCCCAACAGGGGAAGGGAGGCGACTGTGACGCCAGCCAGGCGCCGAGCGGCGCAACAGCTCGACCGCCGCTGTCAATCATCCACGAGCTTCCCTTGAATTAGGGGGGGGGGGGGGCGAGGAAGCAAGCGTGTCAGCCCAGGGGAGGGGAGGGTTAAAGTAGTTCACCCCGGGCCACCTATAACGAGAGCTGCCGGCCGGTGTTAGCTGCAGCCCGTAACAGTAGGTTGAAATTATGTGGGATACGTGGCATACTAAGTAAAAACATTTACATGGCTGTTTTGAAAATATGCAACCAATCCCTTAAATCATAGCCTATAAAATTGGATGGACTAGGAAAGTATATCTTGTCGTGTGCATTACGTGCGAATTAAATAATTGTTTCCCCGGATAGAACATAAGATCTTAATTTTGCATTTTGTATTTCTAAAATGGTATAGAAATATTATATGTAGTCTATAACACCATCTTATGCTTGCATAGATACTCTCAGTATAGAAAGTTAGAATACTTAGTTAAAATGTTCATGTAGCCGCCATTTTGAAAATAAGGTTCAAATTACTTTAAATCGATTTTTTTGGCCTATCGTAATACTTGTTCGTAACATTTAGTTTGTATCGGTTAATGGTTGCCCTAGATAAGATATAAAAACTTTTATTTATTCATGTGGGGCTATCTTAGAAAATTGGTCATAAAACAGACTTTATGGAGACAGATTTGTGGTTGTAATAGACACTGCCAGCACATACAGTGATATTTAAATTGATTGAATGGTTTCTAAGATATATCATACTAAATAATATAAAAATGCCTGTTTAGCCTCCACTTTGGTAATAATTACCTGACAGAAGTAAAACATACTTTTTCTCATCGCCTGCCGTAGTACTACGCGTCTGCCAAATTTCGTAGGAATAGTTCAATTTTTATCCCTATATATGACCTAAAAACTGTGTTCATATTGCTACCTTCCAAAATGGCGGTTTAACGATACCGAGTTTGGTGATATTCGGTTTTACATTCAAAAGTACACGCACACGCTCAGTCACATACACACACTCCAATACACGCACACTCACCCACACAGCCTTGAAAGTGATCTCATAAGCGTTTCATTTCTTCGAAAAGTAGGCTAAAAAAATGTAATTCAGCACAACACTTCTCGCAATTTTTGTCGATAAAAATTTCTTTAGTGTATTAAATTTCTGACGTAAATTTGTGGTTATAAATTGAAAGTATAGAACATTCACGGTGAAGTGAACGCTTTTGAAAGCGCCGTCCAGTATCTATTTTTTAGCCAATTTGTATATTTACACTGTGTGTAAATATAAACATTCACGTGTTTTAATGCACAATGTATACATGCACTCCTCGGGAAATTATAGCCTTACGGTACTTAACCACTAAATACGCCAGAGCCAAACGCTGCTAAGAGTATTTATTATCAGTACATGCAAATTAATGTCTGAATAATACAGTTTCGTGTACACTGTATTCTGCCGATATTATCCCCTTTTTCTTTCACCCGAAAATAAAGTAGAGTTTTTGTCGATTTCACCGTCCGCTGAAATAGTTAGGTTTACAGCCATACACTATAAGGTTGAATATTTTATCTCGAGTGAGCACACGTCCCTGAAAAGTCTGACAAGGGGCGGAATTTTCTCCCGTTTCGTCGCAAGCGCGAGAAGCTCGTACATAGAGTGTAGAAATATTCCCCTATTTGACACGTGGAAAAAATACGTAATTTCATGCAGTAGTAAAATAATGAAAAAAAAAAAAAAAATGTTTTTAATGTTTATTTGTAAATAACACTTATGAAAATTCTTCATGATCGGAATGCTTTCAAAATGACGTGAAATGTTAACCTAATTTGAGTGTAGTTAGCTACACTTCCCACCTCAGCTCATATATCAGGAAACTGGTCATGTGTTGATTAAACTTGAAAATTATTCCGTGTTACGAGTGTCACGTTGAACAGTTTCGTTCGCAAGTTTTTTTTTTTTTGCTTTCAGAATTAGTGGCGTAAGAGAACCGATTGCCACTTAGATGTGCGCAGATAAACTCTCGCGCCTTTTAAACTGCGCAGGATTGCAGGACAATACTGTTGCCGTAACTATCACTCACTCACACGTGTTTCATGTGAAGTGGCTTCTCGTCCTGCATCTACATAGGCACGAGTAAACAAAGATAAGCCGTTATAAGAGAGAGAGAAACTGCTTTGGCGATGTCAGTGGAGAGTTAAACGTCTACCAAGTATAATCCATTCACGGTTACTTCACACTATTCTGAAACCCTCATAAAGTTCTAATTACAGGGTATTCCAACGCCTCGTGCAAACTAAGCTTAACTAAGTCTATAAAAATCCCCCCAAAGGACAACGCACCGATTTCGCGCGCACTCAGTTGTTACGATATTTTGCATGAGAACTATTTCTCACTAGGCGCTACCAACACACACGTTTTCTCACCGTTTGCAATCGTATTTATTATGAATGAAGTATTATAATTTATAGATAAAATAATGGTAAAACTTCAATTTAACAACAAAAAAGATACGTTATGTTAACAGAGGTATAAAACGCTAGTGATAGATGAAATATTTACGAAATAACCAAACGCGTCATACGTGGGGTGATTTTTCAAAGGTTCGATTTAAAACGAGGGCCGAGACAGCGAATAGACTATACGCGGCGCTTCGCGTGTGCGTAGGGTAAGTTGCACTTTGGTATGGGCTATTCACTCTAAAGTGAGCACTTTTTGAAGCTCTTGTCATGTAGAACAATAGTCAATAAATATATGTATTTAATTGTAGCCTTAGACGCGTTGTAGCCTTAACTTTCGAGTCCGGTGAAATATATAGTTTTTATTACTTTCATGGAAATATTAATGTTAACATATGATGGAAGGATAAAAAATGGCCAATAGGAAAGAAGTAACTGATCATGCAGTAAACCACATGCAGTGGGATGCCAGGCCGGCAAACAGTTAGCCATGCGTCCGGCACCAATGCTAGTCCAGAAGGTGCACCACTAACTAGCCACACTCTGCCCATAACTGGCCCAGGTGTGGTGAACAAAAATGGCCCATTTGTTTACCACAGCGATGACCTATCGATGTACCATTTCACAGTCATCAGATTGCGTACTGATGGCTAGTCATGCTTTCACCGTATGTCTAAATGTATCTCTTAAGAATAATTATATTAACCGTCGATATCAACTTTTCATTGTTTTTAATTTCCTTTATTTCACTATTAAACACATTATACGACACGAAAATCTTATGCTTACCATTGTAGGAGAGGGGGCGCGAACATTCGCTCCTTGCATTGACAGCCCAGAATGCTAACCATTACTCTACTGTGTATTCTTACAAATTTAGATGAACTAATTAAGAACATGTTGGGACTTTAATCATTAAAGAACACTAATATAATATAAATCACACCAGTTATTCCATAGCCTTAATATTTACCATGCGAATAAATCAGTTTTTAAAAAGATGCAGATAAAAATATACTGTCGTTGAGAGAAATCTTTCTACATGAATCGCGATATTAACCCAAAAACTTGCCTTTAATGTAATCTTTCGCAGAATGTATGTCACCTGGATGCTATTCATCTGTTTTGAAATGCAGTCGCCAGTTATGTATATTTCAGTGATGTGAAACAACAAAAGCCCTTCAATTTTATTTTTGTAAAGGTTGTTTATATATATATATATATATATATATAAACTTCTCATTTGAATAATATGCAGTCATACATGTATCAAATTAGTAAATACCAGTCATTGTATTTACAGCATTTTGCCATAGATGTTTCCATCACTATCTATTTACAAATAATATATAACTATATTAGACACACACACACACACACATCTACATATACGTGTGCGTTTAGTTTGAAGAAGCTATCTGCGAAAAGTGGGAGCCATAAGAATTCCCATAGTAAGCCAAATTGCACCAGCAATTGCCCATCGATGTACCACTTCACAGCCATCAAATGGCCTATAGATGGTTACCCATACTTTCACAAGCAATAAGTATAGGTTATGTGTGGCTATTGCTGGAATACAGTTGGCAAGCTATTTATGGGCCATAAAAGGTCACCCACTCTCACCATCAGTTTCATTTCCATCAGTGTTCCATCAGTGGGCCATAAATGTCATGCCAAGTGTCTTGGTGTCTGCAGTTAAACACAGCAGGGCCAGTTGTGTAAACCTATTAATTATTCAGTGCCAGCAGTCATCCAGCAATGCCAGCAGTAAAACTACAGTAAGCCGACTGTGGCTTGCTACATGGGTAGGACCTCAAAAGTTCTCAATTTACCGTGAACGGCCTATATTGTTAAAATCTAAATATCTCAATTATGTCACTGTATAAAGTATAATAAGAATGAACTCGATAAAATTGGCCAACGTTTCGCAAATTCCTCCAATGAGATGTTAGTACGTAGAACGTTTTCTCTTAATTCGCTTCCAACTTTACATATACTGAGGCAGACCTGCCAACCCTTAAGATTTTACCGTAATTTTTACGGAAAAGTTCGCACCTTACGATTTCACGGGAACTCTCCATATCTTACGATTTTTCTCTCTCGGCCGGATTCCAAATTCATGCGATAGCGGCGGCCGGGCTCTTGGCTGTTGGTCCCCGTAACAGTGTCACTTATATGTTGTATTTTCCCGATAGTTCAAGGTGTGGCCATCTAACCGGGAAATCGAGAAATATGGGGAAAAGCCATGAATTTTCTCGAGTGCCGGGAAAACCTTGAAAATGCCAGGAATTTTTCTGCGAGTCGGGAACGTCCACGTGCGAGAGATTTTTCCATGCGTACGTATCAGCTGTTAGGATTCACTCGTATGTAGTCCCATTTTGTATTGTTTTTAACTAAGTAACATTTTTAGGTTCCTACGGTGCATTATTATGGTGACACTGGTGCCAATAACTGTCAAAAACTTATCTAAGTTCATTCCGCAAAAGAAGAAAATGGTTGCCGTTGCATTGAAGTGTGTGTGTGCCTGTCTGGGCGCAGCACATCGATCAATATATTACCCAGCATGCATCCAGTCATATGACATTATATAGATGGGTTAAACAGTTACTTTTAAGTAACGTGTTCCAACTTTCCAATTACAAGTTGGTAACACGTTCTAATAACGTGTTATTTTCGCAACAGGTTTCTGTGAAATCGTTTCAACCACTCCCGAAATAACTTCTATCTCTGGCGCATGTGCAGTACACAGGAGCTTGTGAGTTGTGTATAAACGAGGGTCTTTTAGGAGTATTTGAAGTGTGAAGAAACGTTTCTATAGTGGTTCGCCTGAAATGCGTCGGCTTTAGTTTGTCTAAATAGTCTGGTGCACGTGCGTAATAGCTGTAAGATGTGCGAAAAACATCAAACAATACGTCCAAGTATTCAGTTATGCATATTCTGAGCAGTTTCCATTCATTCTGAAGTCGGAGAAAGGAGAACAGTATGCGTTTTGTAGCGTGTGTCGCTGTGACACATCTATTTGTCAAGGTGGGAAGAAAAGTGACATTATACATCATGTTAAAAGTGAATTTTTTGAACGATTGCCAGAATGTTTGTGATCATATGCTAGATTTTATAACTCACGCAATGTACGGAAAGTGTTGGAATATTTGGTAAGAAGGTCTAGCTGAAAAAAAAAAAATAAAAAATAAAAAAAAATAATAATATATGTGTCAGGCTACATGTCATATTATTGTGTTCTCAGTTGACACATGAAGCTCAGAAGTATGTATTGTTTCATCTAGAAATAATTATTATGTTGATTTATTATCAAAATGTAAATCAATAATTTCACATCTTCATAACAATACCGGCAACAGCCGATGAACAACAAAAAATTTATATAAAATGCCGCGACCCGATTGCGCACTATTTTAAGCATTCTTCAATCTTCTTGATTTCAAATTTTACAAGTTTGCAGGTCTGCACTGAGGCATCCGTCGGTAACGTGGATTCGCAAATTCTTTCAATGATGAGACATTAATACATAGAACTTTTTCTCTTAATTCGCTGCCAACTTTACATACATTGAGGTAACCAATGTTTTTCTTTAATGCAAAGGTTGAATTAAGTCTCGCTTTCACGTCTTTTGCAGGAATGCTTCGTTTTTGCGTCATAATTTCGGATTCATAGTAGTTAGAGCATACTGACAATGTACGATTATAGAAAATATACATTTTACGATTTGTTCAATATTTTTGTGCGTAATTCTAATTGTGGGTTTATCTGCTTGTTGTGAAATGTTGACAGCCTGTTTACATATTATCAATAAGTCGCTGCCTTTTTACAAGCAGGGAATAACACACAGTGAAAATTTGATATAAAAGTTTTAAAGAACTGGTAAATTGCAAATTTTCTAGCATTTTCAGTGATAGCTCAGAAACTGAAATTATGATAACAAAACGAAGAATTTCCGCATAATAGATGAAGGCGAGCCTTAAAAAGTGCTCGTTTTACGTGAACAGCATATAACTAGTGTGTTTTAGCAAAGAACAGCTGAGACGTAAATAATTAATTATAAATATTGCTGAAAATCGCTCGCCATGCCAAAATTAAGAACTTTTTTTTTTTTTTTACTTGTGGCAGCACTTTTAGTTACAGCATATGTACTGATGCGTATTCGTCCCCCCGCACTCGCCATCAATCAACGATTTGTTACACTCGCGCTCTCACACACACTTGAGGAGTGTGCAAAATTTTCTTTATATTTTAGTACAGCTGCCTGGGCGTAGCTAAGTTCATGAAAGGATGGTGGTTCTAATTTATAAGAGAGGTTCAATTTTTTATTCATCAAAAATACCTATATACATATATATAATAGTGGGAAGAAGAGGAGGTGAAACCGTCCGACAACCAAAGAGTTGTTCTCTAGTGTGCACGATGTCATCGCTGTCCAAGCCGTGCTGGCTCCAGGCAGCGCGCCAATGGAGATCTATCATCACGCCAGACTTCTTTATCTTTGGTCGCTGGATTTAAGTACGTGAAGTGACAGCAAGCTGTAAAAGATGTGACGTTAGTAAGCTATTGAAAAGGCAGGCTTTGGCATGCCCCTACAATCATTATCGTCCTCTGCGTGTTTCTGCATATAAACGTACATGTTGTGTAGACATGTCGCCATGTTCTAAGACGGTCATTAAGTCTACTTTATTTTTCGTTAATTATTAGAGTATGGGCCGTATAGATGTTATAATGTACACATTTCTTATATTAAGTTATGTTGTGTTCCGTGAATATATGTTGAAGTTATTATTGCAAGGTTTTTCAGATGAATTTCATAAAAATAGTTAGAAACTGTGTATCAAACATAACGTATCAATTTAAGCAATTAATTTTAATGAAATATTTGGTTGACATTTGGAAATATCCGCGAAAGTCAATGTCGCGTGTTATTCACGTCACTAATGGTCATGCTCGATCGCTATTCCTGTTTCGCAATTTCCAGAATCTAATTTTTTTTATAAGAAAATCATATGTGTAATGGTAGGATTAGAAAATATGGCTTTTCACCAACTAAATCCAGTTAATTTTTTTAATGCCGTCTGTCAAAAAATATTAAAACACGGTGTAATAGTTTGAACATTGTCAGCGTGTGTTCCTGTCGTGTTGTCGTCAAAGTAGACGCTGTTAGGAGGAAGGGGAAACCCAACAGTTTCTATTGAACATCCAGTTATATACTGTTACAATAATATACCCAATAATATGTAAAAAAAAATCACCGTACACATAAGTAAATTTAGTTGTAATTCTAAAATAAGAATACTTACATATAGTGACTATTATAACTGTGAAACTAAAAAGACGTATAGTGCACAGCAAACGTCTGGGTACGCGAGTTCCCTCAAGCTCTGTAGTATGTAGACTGTCACGAATCGGTCTGCAGTTGAGCGACAATAGAACGGTCCGGCACTACCCCCGGGTTTTCACTTAACACTTAGTAATAGCGTAGTTAGAAAAAAGAATCCGGTCTTCAGTCTTTACTACTAAATCACTTCAGACGGACTTTTCTGCTTATTGAATTGGTTTGTAACGGACGGAAATAAAAGTAAGTAAACGTAATTTCTCTGCGTAAATCATGATTTGTGAAACGTTTCTTGGCATACCTGTAAATAATAAAATGAGTAATTAAATGTCACAGTTGTTAAGAAGAGCTGGTTTATACTAGCATAACTATAACCCCAAATACTGGACAATGTCCATATAGCACGAACGTTGGTCTCCTCGAAATCTGGGATTTTTGTTGTAAGGTCGATAAACATGTCTGACGGGGTTGCCATACTTCAGGAGGGGGAGATGTGAATGAGGCTTGCAGACACGTCTCGAAATAATTCCTGACGTTGCGAGGCTTCGAGACTGTAAATAATTGTAGTATTCTACCAAAAGCACATAGGGAACTTCGGGAAAGAACAGTATAAAAACATAACTGGTTGTAGGAATGAAGTGGCGAATAAAGACCCATCCTTACCCACTCCGTAGAATACAGGAGACAATGCATAACCTGATAGGGGTTAATTTTTTTCAACATAGGGTGTGAAGAGTGGGTACTGGCAGTGTGCACTGATCCTGAAAGGGAGAGAAAGGCCTGCCCTTCTTTATCTAAGAGAAAGGAACTTGGCATCATTTCGGGATATGCATTGATCCTGGTGTCCATGAGTGCCTGATGAAAATGTCCTGACCTTAGATGTTTATCATATTTACCTAGACAATATTTGAAGAGCACCTAACACGTCTTGATTCTGTCTCCAGAATGTTGCTGCAGCCAGCTTGTATCTGATCCCTTCGAATTGCCACCGCTTTCAATGGAAATATAATCTTGGATCATGTAATATCTGCCCGTGGAACAGAAATTGACTTCGAAAAGACAAAACAATGTTGACCTCGAATATCTGATAAAACGTAAATTTTAAGTAATCTTGGGGTTTCGGATTTTGGGGCTTCCCTGAACGGCTTACGCAATGTCTTCGAGGATTCACCGAATTATTTGCCATCAAATTGTTGTCCTTAAATGTCTTGTTATTTGAATGATTTATGTTGTAATGAACGATTTCTGAGGGGTCATTCGTCATTCCAGCTACGTATATTGTCTTGCACCTCTGCGACTGCTGTTAGCATCTGGCCTTGTGTGTAGTGAGAGTGGAGTGGACGAATACTGCATCATACTCTTCTGTTTCTAGTATTGTAAATAAATTTGGGGATTGAATTTTGCTCTTCTTATGATTAAATCAAAACCTCTCGCCCATCCCGAACTTGGCCACGCCGAGATAATTGTAGCCATATATAAAACAAATTGTCGATGATTTCTTCAGTTTGCCTAAATTCTGTCATGTAAATTAAATCTTTCGAGGAAGATTTGTTTTTGTGTCCACTATTTCCCCTTTTTGCACAGAATAATAAGTAGTTGATTATTCGCAATTTTTTTTAGATATTTTTATCGAACATACGTACGTCTATACAGTTGAGTTTCTTGTTCGCAGTCGGAAGTGGTTAATGAACTACACCGTAACGTTTTCAGTTGCTCAATAAAAGTAAAATAAGAGAGAATGCGTGACTATTTGTCGGGCATTGGAATACCTGTCGTTGCGGGCCTTGGTGAACTGACATACTTTTAGATGAGAAGAGGGGCGGGGAGAATATAGACTGTTACTGCCTCAAGTAATAATTGTAATACCTGCTAGTATCCAGAGTAACCGCCCTTCGCAGCACGGACAGTAGCTAGACGAGTTGGCAGTGACTCAGCCAGGTGCTGATAGGTCTCCACGGGTATCGGGAACTCATGCTGTCTGCAGTGCGTCCCACAACTGTTGAGGGGTGCGTGGCGGAGACATACGGCGAGCGCGACGATCGAGGTGGTCCCGCAAATGTTCAACTGGATTGAAATTGGGGCTGTTTGGGGGCCAACGACGAACTTTGACGTCTTGATCGTGCTTCTTCCAGCCATGTGCAGACACTTCTAGCTGTGTGGCAAGGTGCATTATAGTGCTGGAAGATCCCATTCTCCCGAGGAAAGACAATCGCCATGTACGGGTGGGCGTGATCGCAGAGGATGGATTCATAACCAAATCGATCAAGTGTGCCTTACATACGGACGATGGGACTTAAAAAATATCGCGAGAACATTCCCCAGACTATAACATTCCCCCCACCGCCTTGTGTTCGTCCAGCAATGGATGCAGGGTGTCGGTTCACTGACGTTTCTCGCCGGACACGCTGACGTTCATCCGTTCTATGCAGCTGAAAATTTGACTCGTCTGAGAAGGCTACCCGTTACCAACCAGGAGCGGTCCAGTCGCCATATTGTCGAGCAAATTTCAGTTGTTTCCGTCGATGCACCTGGGTTAGCATGGGTGCAGTCACCCTCCGTCTACTCCAGAGCCACATTCGCAGAAGGGTTCGCTGAACTTGTTGCGGTAGACACGTGTCTGGATGCCCCCTGGTTCTTTAGGACGGTGAGCTGTTCCACTGTAGCCTGCCGGTTGGCCTTCACGCACCGCCGTAGTCGATGTTAACCTCGGGCATCAATGGCGCACGGAGCTCTGGAGTTCCCACGACGATTTTCCGAATAGTGCCATTCGTCCCCTCACGATGCACTTGCCCCATAGAGGCACGTAAAAAGTTCACGAACGTCGCTGTTTCCGAAATGCCGCGCCCCTTTGTCCGAAAGTCCAATTACCATCCCTTTTTGCAACTCTGTTAAATCGCTTTCCTTATCCATGACAGCAGGAAGCCCGATGTGTATAGCCAGTCTGTCGGTTGCAATATATACCTGCTTCACCAGCTCACGTCACGGGCTATACGTCACGGGCTACGTGCTGCAGATGGCACTTTAGCATGTGGCCATAATAATGTGATTCGACTGTGTAGGTTATATAAGAATAAAAGTTAGAGTTTCGCTATTATTTATTGCAAAACAAAACATTTTTTTAAATAAAATTACTTTACAAACATTGAAACACAGCAGTTATAATTTAGTGTGTCCTGGCGCCCTTTATCATTTCAGCCACTAGGTGCTATTACCAACTTTGGCATTTAACACTTTTATATACGGGAGCTTTGTAGTTTAATTCGATACATAATGCGAAGTATAGGTACGCCAAATCCCAGTATTTTTATTCCACACATTTAATGTGGGTTTACGATTGACTGAACAGTAACAGTAGGCCGTGCGCTTAGAATATGACTCATTGTTTTCAAAGGTATTGTTTTATGGTTGTAGTGCGTGGGTCGTGTACTGGTCGTGTGAGTTTTTTTGCTTGATGTAAGATATGGTTTTATATTATACCTTAAGTACAAGTCAAAACGAAGTAGGTAATTAGAGCACAGTGGCGGTTGTTGGCAGGAAACTGTATTTACATCTTGGATTTATATCGCGTCGTGAAACCGTATAAAATGCATTACTAGATCGGGTGACAGTATTCTCGTGTATTTAAAGCACTGTTCCTCATGTTTAAGTTCTTGGATGTGGTTGTTAAATTCACTTTCATATAACAATTAACAGATTTATTGACCCTACTACTTAATGCTGCCATCGGTGTACCCTTTTGTAAATTATCGCTAGTTTTTCAAAACGATTACAATATCAGTAGGCCTAATCATAAATAATGAGTTACATGTAAACAATCTTTATCCATATCCATTTTGCCAGGCAATTTCGTCTGCTTTTGTTTCCAACGATTCTCTTGGCTATACTTAATAGTTTCTAGATCAATTGTAAACTGCTAAACTTGTTTTGCACGTACTTAATCGGTTCATACACAAGTCTTGATTCTTTAGTATTGGATTATGAACCAACTTTTAATCTTTCTACGCACTTAAACGACGTATAGGCCTTTCATAAGATCTCAGCGTGGTAACGAACTTTTTGAACCTTGTACAGGCGCGCTCATTTGACCTTCAGATTATGTCTCTGGGCGCCTACACTCTTCCTTTGTTACCGGAGTAATGCTAGGCTGTACCGAATTTTCAATTCATAGGCAGGCTAGCATTAGAGGCGTAATTCGACGTGTGCGTGTGTTTCTTTGAGTTTTCGTTTTTCTTTTGTTGTACAACCAGCCGCTGGAAATTGGAAATCTCCACGTCTATATAAGCTGTTCACGGTAAACAGTTTTGAAACCAACCTTTGAAAAATATCTGTCAGTTATCTGTATACAAGCTATCGTAGAAACAAGCATGCAAGATCAGAGCTAAGTTGCCAGTGAGTCATCTAAAATAATTTATACACTGACATGACAAGTCATGGGACAGCACTATGTAACTGAATGACTCGTGGCGCCACTGCTGCAGAACGACGTTTGCACGGCCTAAATCGGTCTCAGTTGCGAACAAGTGGTAGTGTCATTGGGATTGACTGTTGTTTACATGCTCATGGCAAGGCAATGGGAGTTATCAGAGTGTTCGAACGGGGCATGATTTTGGGTGCCAGAAGGATGGGACATTCAATTTCAGAATTTGGGGAGACTTCAATATTCCCCTATCCACGGTGTCACGTGTGTACAGGGAATATCAAAATGAAGGCATTACGATCCACCGTGAACAACGCAGTGGCACTCCAAAGTTACTTGATGATAGTGACCGGCGGAGGTTGTGTAGAATTGTCCGTGCTAACAGAGCAGGAAAACTTGCTCAAATCACAGCCCCAGTCTATGCAGGGCGTGTCTAGCAGATCTGTGCAACGTGCATTAGCTTCCATGGGATATGGACGCAGAAGACCCACCAGAGTGCCCATGTTAACCACAACTCCTCACTCGGGCTCGTGAGGTTGCTAATTGGACCCTAGAGGACTGGAAACATGTGGCCTGGTCCGATGAGTCAGGATACAGATTATTTTGGGCTGATGGCAGGGTTCGGGCATGGCGCAAACCCAATGAGGTTATGGATCCCAGTTTTCAAGAATCACCGTACTGGCTGGTGGTGGTTCCTTAATGGTGTGGGGTGTGTTCACAAGGCATGGGTTGGGTCCACTTGTCCATGTACCCACAAAACTCAATGGTAACCGCTACAAAATTAACGCAATGGTAACCGCTACAAAACTCTGCTTGCTGACCATTTGCAACCGTTCATGGACTTCAGTTTTCCTAACAACAATGGGATGTTCTAATAGGATAATGCGCCATCCCATCGGGATGCAGATGTCCTGAACTGGTTCGAAGAGCATTCTGGAGAGTTCCAGCTAATGGAGTGGCTGGCACGTTCCCTCGACATGTACCCAATCGAGCATTTATGGGACGTGATGGAGAGAACCATTCGCACCCTAGATCCTGAAGCTAGAAATACCAGAAAACTTTGGGAAGTTATTCAGACAGCATGTCTTAACATCTCTCCAGAGGTCTTCCGTGCACTTGTGGAGTCCATGCCACATCGAGTAACGGCACTTCTTTGGGCTAGAGGGGCCCTATACGTTATTACAGGTATTCCATGACTTTTGTCTTGTCAGTGTAGATCTCAACATTGTATTGTGAATGTAGTGTTTAAATTGACGGACATTCAAGTCGGTATTATTTTGCTTTATACATATTAGACTATGAGTTGGCATATTGGTAATATATTTAGGTTCCTAACACTCACAATTTCATTTGACTGACGAATGAATGAAGTAATCAGACTCCTGGAAATGTTAATGTTACATATAAGGGAAATATAGAAATCTAAGAGTTTAAGTATATTTTAAACAGAACTTTTAAAAGTGTACAGTAAGTGCGAACAGCCTCTAGCGTCGTAACTGGAGAGGTCAAGCTCAATTCCTCAGTTCCCTTTCTTCCTTTCCGTGTATATGCTGGTCACGGTAAAGTGAGCACTTTTGAGGCCCTAGTTACTTTTTTCGTCCTTCAACCACCGTTTTTAATAAATATTGCCACGTAATTTATAAACAGAGTTTATATATTGCACCGTACTCGGAAGTTGACATCTAAGGCTAAAATAAAATATGCTAATTGACTATGATTCCAAATGAGTCGACTTTGAAAAGTGCTCACTTTACCGTGAACAACCTACAGCAGCGAGCGTTTTGTTGAGCCGCGCCGAGTGACGAATGAGGTGAGGCAAGGCCGGAGGCGGCCCGGCGCATGCGTGCGGCCGCCCGGCGCCACTAACAGGCGCCAGCCACCAACGGTACAACTCTTTTATCTTCCCAGCGGGTTTTTGCGCTCGTCCATCCTGCGTGCGAGGAGACCCCTTTACTGGCATTTACGACCGCTCACATAGGTCACTGGCCGTGCTTCACGACCGAGCTTACACCATCTCACCTCCGACATACCTTGCGCTAATTAGCTCGTCGCCAAACATACTGTTTAAATGTGGTGATCTTTCAGTTTTCCCACTCTCTCGTTACCTCGTCGAAGGAAAAAAAAAGTCACAGACGATTATTCAACTGCAGCATTTATTTCTTCCCATAACTGAATGTACATTAACATTGACCAGACACAGAGCTAGCAGTGACATAGTATATTTTCAGTGCCACCTGATTTGCGCGTATATATTAAAGCACATCCACGTATGGCATATAACATAGATACATACTTTGTATTGCCTACTTTTCCGGCAGAGTTCGGTAATTTTGCAATCTTTGTAGGTATTAGACTTGAGACATTCTTGCGTGCATCCAGTTTTGTTATTTCATTGGAATGCTCAAGTGGCCGTTGCCAATTTCCACGTATGTACTTTTCATACAGCAGCGTAACAGCTGGGTGAGGGGACCCAAGGTATACATTCCCCCTCAAAATTTAGTATAGGGCGAAAAAATGAAAGTAAATTGGTACACAAACTGGCTTTGTTCACCGCGATACGTTGGTATATTGTACATATATTGTATACAACCTCTTATCAATCGCCCAGACGATGCCGCTGGTCGGCGGGTTTTCTCGGGAATCTCCACCCCCCCCCCCGCCCCCCCTTTTCCCAGACCTAGCTGTTAAGAGCCACCAAAATCTCTTCACGCTTCACTCATTCTAATGAATTGTGATAATGTAACTCTTATTCTAAGCACTTCATACAGCTTCAGTTCTAGTTTATAGGGTTAACTCGGTTTTATGCAGCGTGCAGTTTGTTATAATCGCACCAAAATAAAACTTATAAGCAAAAATGTCTGAAAAGGGATACCAAAGGCTTATCTCCCGCTCTACATTGTGCGCAAAACCTTATATCCCTCTGTAGAGGGTGGCTAAGGGCGAATCTCACTCTCTAGGGAGGCCCTAACGGTTTATCTCACTCTTTAGATGGTGCCTAAATCTTCTCACATTCTCTAAGGGGTGGCTAAAGCCTTATCTAACTCTATAGGTGGTGCTTAAAGCCTTATATCCCTATCTAAAGGGCGCCTGAATGCTTGCCTCCTCGTAGTGACTCCTAAATGCATGCCTCTTCCTACTAAGCGCCCCCCCCCCCCCCCACATTTCGTCACGACTGTGACGCTAACTCAGTCGTATTAGCGAGATGATCATATATGGTACAAAATTACACCGCACTTCCTTTTCTAAGGGTAATAGTTAGGGCGTTATTAAGGCGAGACGATACATATATATATATATATATATATATACTATACAGACGTTTTCGATACGGCCCTAACTTCTATACTGGTGCCCGTATGTTTCGGTCTGATTTTAAAGACGTTTCATGTCAAAATAAATAATATTTATATTCGCAAATGGTTACCCAACACTTTTCATTCAACTTTAAATCGTGTAAATATTTTTGCTCGGTCGTTACCAACTTAACTGGGCGCATGCCCGTCTGTACGCCTTATAGTATGGATAGTGAAGTTTCTCAAAGTTTGATTTCGATAGTGTCTCATTAACTCTGAACGACCTGTAGCCCGCGTTGAGCAAGACTCCAAACCTGCCTGCGCCCGGAATGAACTGAAGATTCCCGAACAAGCTAGGACCGAACTGGAACAAGACTGGAGTGAAATAATCCAGTTCAGTAGCCAAGGTGGACTGGTGTGAATCCGGAGCACTAAAACATGCAAAGTGGTCGCCATACTGATTCGTTGTTCACGTGAGTCGCTGTGGATATTTGTGACATTGATTACTAGTTACCCACTATACGAATGTTGTGTTTTATCTTTAAAAAAATCCACAAAGATTCGCATACTCTTATGTGAATTTTGTTTAGTTAATTAATAATGTTAGTTCCCCCTCTTTTTCCAGAAAGGGCATAGCCATTGGGGTGGTAAGACAGCGTGTCCGACCTTTCGCTAACCACGTAAAAAAATATATATACTGTGAGAACACTTCGCGTGGGATTCTATCTGGCTTTATAATTGTGTTACATTTTCTCTCTCTAAATTCAGTGTGTTAAACCAAGTTATGTAAGGGATGGAGGTCTTAATTAAATAAAAGTGTTAATTATAATTTCCTAATTTTATTTACAATGACTACAAATAAAATTCTCTCAACTAAACATCTCGCAATAAATTAATATCACTTACTGTTTACAATTAATTAATCCAATTAATAGAACTTATACTAACACAAAGAAATCAATTAAATCAAGTAATTAAAAATCAGCCCCAGTAGACAGTATTCAATTACTTTTATAAATTATGCGTCCATATTTAACAGTCCCAATATTAACGATAAAATCCGTATTACATGTCCACTCAGTCCCACCTCAATTCAGTCCATGTCTCGCCAGTCCACAATGTTCTAGAGTCCTCCAAGCGTCCTCACGCACATTAGGCTTCACTCGCCGGGTTTCACGCTCTCTCGTCCATTCAAACCACGAACACTCGTCTGCTGCCGTTATCTCGCATTTAACTTCGCTCGCGCACTTGCCAAATGGCTTCCGCCAAAGACTGCTGGCCGCTGGGTCGCGGCAGTATATAGAGTGTCGTACGTAGGCCGTCACCCTGAATTTTCTTTAACTCGCGCGCTGCCCCGAGCGTCCTAATTCCCAGAATATTCGTGCGTTTCCTACAATTGTCGACTTCTTTGATGGGTGAGGAGGGTGCCCTGTGAAGCTAGCCAGTCTCTCTGGGATATTCTTCCGTCGTCGCTACATTGGTTGGCATCCCCAACAGGGGTGAGGAGGGCTGTGACGCAAGCAGTTCTCACCGCTGTCAGTTATTCATGGGCTTCCCAGAAGGCGTGCAACCAGGCAGGGAGCGCGTCGTTCCAGGAAGAGGGGAGGGACGAGGTGTAACACCCCCCCCCCCTCACAGAGCCGGACAGCTTACCCGTCGCCAGCTGCAGCGCGTAACAGTTAGATTATACCATCTGTTTACCTATTATCACAGATCTATTTCAGGCGACACTGATTCGTGGTTGCAGGAGGAAGGGTTGTGATATCTTAACAAAAGGTGGTCCCAATTTCGGTTCTGCCTCGTAACACTCCACGGGCGTTTGCGAAGGAAATAATCAACAGTCATATCTATCCACAGGAACTCGCGTCGTTCCCGATATGTAGGCATTTGAAGATTAGAGATGGTTTTTTGAAGCATTCGATACAATTAAGTAAATGACTATGTCGTCGGGGAAGGGAAGGGAAGTAAAAAGATATTAAGAGTGAAGGTTTTACAAAAAGCTGGAATATTGTGTGATTTGAGCTGTCGCCAAAATATAGCTCTTCCTCTCTCCCCTTCTAAATTTAACTTTCGTTTACCTTCATCCTTATTTGCATTTCAAACGAGTTCCGAAAATTTATTGCAAACAGGCGATACTACCTCGCGTTTAGCCCAGGTTAACGCATGAGTGTTTCGCGATGCGGCGGTCCTCGTGGTTAATATAATCGAAAGTGGCTGGGTGAGAGGAGGGTGTTCAAACTGCTTAGACGAGGCCACGTTCATAAAGGATGAAAATATTAATTAAATAAAATATTTTTTTCCCTTGTTAATAAAGAAAGTAATACGAAAATATACAAAGCCTTACATTTCACAATGTACATTTACTCATTGTGGTAACAGTCTTCAGTGTAAATAATGAACTTTACTCAGTATTTTTTAAATAATAAATAATATAATAATATTAATCATGTGTTGGCAGGATTATATAAGTGGGGTGTAATACACTATTACTTTGTCCTAATAAATTCACAATACAATCTGATACAAAAATTTATTCCTTTTACTAGTACGTAACGAAGCAATCTCTCTTTACATCAAGACACTAATAATAAATACGACCATCTATAAAATACATGCTTAAACATTATTCAATTGAAGTTTATCATACACGCCTCTTTGACCAAGAGGCGTTCTTTCTACCTTCGTTCTAACGACGTGATAGGTCCTAATCACTGCAGTACTTGTCCGGGGGCACCCAGTTACTGCTCGACCAAGCCAACTGTGCATCCACAGATTGTGTGAACTTCCCAAGGTCACACCGTTCCCCCCACTCCCTCTTCTTGTACTTAATCCCGCTGTGGCACAGTGGCTACTAGTACGCGTCGTCCGTCGCGTTACGCTTCCGTGTGAGCTGCTGTCTGCAGAAGTTCCTAGCGCACACGTGCTTCGCGCGGTGTAAACACGCTCACGCAGGCAGCGAACTTCCGAATTCCCCACACTCGCCGTTCTTCCCCTTTCGAGTCTCATCCCTTCCGGATGTGTACTTGGCATGGTCGAGTAGTAACTAGGACTGTTGCGATACCATTAAAGTATCGATACTGGGATTGAAAGAGGAGTCGTAAGGATGGTATCGATACTCATTTCGATACCGGTATCACATGAAAAGTATCTATCCCAGTATGTCAGTACCAGTAACATTTTTTTAAACTTTTAATTTGTCAATCTTCTATTTTTCATACAATATTTTTATATTTGTACATACTTAATTATATTTTTAATAATCCAATACTTGATATTGCTTTATATCTCCTTTCGAAGTATCTCCAGAATTGATGTTTTTTGTACATGTTGTTTGCTTTGAATAATACAGAGTGCAGCACTTGCTAGTATATGATATTTAGCTGTCGTTATAATTATAGGACAAGTAAAATACTGCTTTGTACTGCTTTTCAAATTATTATTTTACGGAGGAAAACACATCATTATATTGTTGGGGCACTTCATTGAAAGGGTTGAAAATTAACAGCTTGAAGTAATTCAGAAAAAAAATATCGGTATCAAATCATTTATTGATATGATACTGGTAAAGTATCCATTCCAAAATACTAGGTATTGAAATGATAGTATCGATACCAGTATCATATCAGTAGTATCGCAACATCCCTAGTAGTGACACCTCGCAGTCGCTTGGGACACAAGGCTTGCCGTCTCTGAGTTGCAAATAATCGCTGCTGCTTCCCGAGTTATCAGGAATGTTTGAAACACACCGTCAGCCACATACAGTACTTGCTAGCACTCCTTCGGTGTGGTAAGGTGCGATATTTATACGTAAACTGATACTTTATGAATTACTAGCGACCCGCCCCGTCCTCGCTTGGGTGCGTTTATAAATATGGCGTTGTTTAGGTTCACAGCAAGTATATACTGTGTTGTGCAAAAAGTCTTCGTAAATGAAATTTAAAAGACAAATATGGTTACTGTCGGTCATCCTTAAAAGATAAATATATGCTGTCGCGGACTTTTTGTAGACCTTTTCGAGATCTACAATTCTGTAGCTAATTTGGTGTATCGCTTATGTCAGCGTAATCCATGTAAGTGCCGGAAAAGTTGCTTTCTCCGACTTGATTAGAAAACGTCGACATTTCTGTACTAACCTTACATTGAATATTAATATATTATATACCTAAACCTTCCTCAAGAAATGCTCTAAATGATGGTGGAAACCGTATTAAAATCCGTTAAGTAGTTTAGAAGTCTTAGCCGAATGCACAAACACACGCAGCCGGCAGACTTTGTTTTATACTATTGTTACGCGCTGCTGCCCGGTGCTGTGGCGGTGGACCCACCTCATCCCTCCCCTTCCCCGGGTTGCCTCCTGACCCCCCCCCCCCTTTCTGGGAAACCCGTGAATAATGGACAGCAGCTGTTGGGCTGTTCGGCGCCTTGCTTGCGTCACGGCCCCTCTCCCCTGCTGGAGATTTCGATGGGTCTGGCGACGACGCAAGAATGTTCTGGTGAGACTGGCTGGCGCCTCGGCCCTCCGCGACGCATCAAGCGAGTTGGGGAAGATTCTAGATTACGGCGTAAGACACTATATATACTGCCGCAACCCAGCTGCCGGCAGTCTTTGGCGGAGGCCGTCTGGCCGAGTGTGCGCGAGCGAAGTGAAGTATGGACGACATGAGATTGCGGGACGTCGGCGGGCGAGGTGTTCGTGGCTTGAATGGACGAGAGGGTGTGAAACCGGCGAGTGAAGCCTACTGTGCGTGAGGACGCTTGGAGAACTCTAGAACATTGTAGACTGGCGAGACATGGACTGAATTGAGGTGGGACTGGATGGACATGTAATACTGATTTTATCGTAAATATTGGGATTGTTAAATATGGACGCATAATTTATAAAAATAATTGAATAGGTTGGTACACATTCTATTGGGACTGATTTTTAATTATATAATTTAATTGATTTCTTTGTGGTAATTATAAATTGTATGAAATTGGAGTAATTAGTTGCGAACAGTAAGTGGTATCAATTTATTGTGAGATTTTGAGTTCAGAAAATTTAGCTGTAGTTATTTCAAATAAAATCAAGAGGTTATAATTAATTAATTAATTAATTAATTAAATTAAGACCTTCATTCCGTAACGAACTTGGTACAGCCCACTTAATTTCTAGAGAGAAATTGTAGCACTATGTATAGATTGCACACTTAGCGCACGCCTGAAGATGACCTAACTCAGCAGCTAGACGGTTTTTAAAAGCTGAGACAGTACCCCAAACTTCTAGTAAGTGTTGGTCACCATCAGGTGCGAGCTGCCAATCAAATAGACGTGCTCCACTCCTCGCCAGTTCATAATATGCCGTACTCGACTCCTTGCAGACTAGACTGCTGGCTGGCTTCATTGGCCGTGAAAAGAATGCAGAGGGGCAACAGTCGCCTTTTCCCACGAACTCCAGCCAAATTAGCGCAAGGTGATTCACTTGCCAGCCCAGACAGTGGGGAATTATTCGCACCACACAGTCAGACACAAGTCAGTTTCCCGAGCATCGCGCAGCCAATCAGAAAATGTGTACGCAAACATCAAAGGAATCGCCCTTGTGCACTCGTATAGCCTACTCTAGGGCTGGCCGCAGCAAGAGCATTTGTCTGCGCGATATTTGTGTTGAGGTGATATCTTCAGACGTCTCCGCGGTAAAGGATGAATGCTCGTCTATAGTTCATTCGCGGTTACTTCAGACATTTTTGGAGCCCTGCTTAAGGCTGAAGTAAAGCTACTGCCTATGGAGTACTGCACCCTACTGTACAATGTGAACAATTCGTAAAAAAAAAAAAAAAAAAATAGTACAGGCGCCATGAAAATTGCCAGAAAAGTCCGATTTATGTTGTATATGGAAAGAAGAATGTATATATTTTGCAGCGTTGTAAAACATTTTACTGAAATAAACTTTTAAAATTAAAAAATCAATCCAGCTAAATAGTCCGCATTTTAAACAAAATTTAAGCCCATTTCAGCTTTGGATGCTTCGGAAAGCAGAATTTACAAGAAAATCTTCACGAAAGATCGTCATAATATATATACTGTGATTATGTGTACTACAATCATAGTTAAAATGTATCATATCAATTTTATAATTAACTTTTATTTACGTCAGTTTCAGCCATAAATGTTTTAGACAAATGGACGCACAAAAATCAGTTACAATAATTATTTCCTACATTATTATTACAATTTTCTTACATACAATCACAGTAAATATTATGACTATAGTCCATTCCCGATTGGAAGCGACTTATGAAAATCAACCTTTGAAAAAACACTCCACCCATAACATGTCAACCTGTTTTTTCAATAACATGTATTCCACAAATATATAACACTATGGTTAACTTTAGAGTAATCTATTATTGAATAAATGAAACTTTACCTTAACATCTTCTATAACTTGTAATATTTACTTCTTTTTTAAATATGAATTAACAACAGCGAGAGCAGCGACGTGTTGGCAACGGGCGGTAAGAAATAGTTCCCAGTGAAATTTTATTTTAACCTGGTTTTTTAACATACTATTTGTAAATTAAACGGTGCCTATTGAAGTATTTCAATATTTAGGTAGCCGCGATGGCAACATATCGCATTTTTACAGTTTAAAATATCAGCTGGAAATATCGTGAGCAGGCCGTAATGGTACGGTGTTGTTTTATCGAACGAGAGCAACTGAAACTACTGTCTGCTGAGCGAGGCTTCTCTCTCTCTCTCCCTCTCTCTCTCTCTCTCTCTCTCTCCTCTCTCTCTCTCTCTCTCTCTCTCTCTCTCTCTCTCTCTCTCTCTCGGGAAGTTTCACTTCGCTAGTACATGATAAAATTGTACATGTTTTCAATTGTAGCATAGTTCATACTTATTACAATAAAATGATTTTTGAATTTGTAATTTACAACTGAAAAGAGATTTTAATGTTTGAATACTTATTTTAATATATTTAGATACGATGGTGGGGCAGAAACAAAGTGAAGTTGGCAGACGTGGCGAGCCGTGACATGTCTTGTTGCTGTTTTACCAACCGAAGCGTAAATTATACTTACTCCGAAAAATACTTCAAATTACCACATCACGTTTATAGACGTTGTGTTTTTTAAACCTACCTTAGCAAGTTACGATGTTGTGATAAATCTGTGTTTCCGCGGCAGTAATAAATATACTGTGACGTGTGTTTCGTTAATCATTGCGTCTGTGAAATTGCGTGCCTTTGTGCATCGTGGTCGATACGCTGGCCCTGTGTGTGCGTGATTTCAAATATTTGATATAACTATTTATACATTGTAAATGTTAACTGTTTTTATGCCGAAGTTATTTATTTACATCCACGTCTGTTTATTTATCACAACGTAGTACCTTTGCCCTGGTGGGTATTTGAAACACAGTCGTGTAATGTGATTTACCACCAATCAACAAAGTAACAAAGCCTAGCCCCAATAAATTTCAATAAAACTAACACACAGTAAGTAACTATATATATATATATATATATATATATATATATATATATATATATATATATATATATATATATATATGAGCGGATTAAAAGTTACGGTAGGCTTATTTGAGTGCATGTTCACCGCTATAATTTAAGTTTCTATAACAAAAAATGAGCGACACGAGTTGCGTGCTTGATTTTAATGTCGCTTTTACGTTGGACTGGCTATTCCTTCGTTATTCGAGCTGAGGCCGTTCTTTTAAAGAAATGACCCAAACATCAATAACAAAAGGATAATTAGTAAAGCCCGTTAGTTGTAATAGTGTTAAATACAGTCGCGGCAAAATATTAACGTGCATTACGTGTAATCTGCTATGGCGTGGAAAACAAATATGTTGGAAAACAAATATGTTACCATAACGTAACCGTAAGAACTATCGTTAATTCAGGCAATTTTTAAAACGTCATAAAGCTGACCTAAATAATGTTATAGGCCTAAACTGTGAATATTCGTACGAAATGGTTTTTGGAACAGACCTAAGACAGCATTCTTTGAAAAGCTGTAAACAGTAAACAACACATTTGACAGGTATAAAAGTAGAAGTCACATTTCAATGTTTATTTTTAGGTGTAGCGAAAGTATACGAACACGTATACACACACAATGGCACTTAAACATTGAGTTTGACAGATGCTACATGGCAGTCACATGGCAATGTTTGTTTACATTGGACGGAAGGATACGAAACGAGCCTGCAAGTAGATGTTTAGCAGGGCTCCGAGAAAGTTGCTTCCATTGGGGAATGGACTATATATTCCATGACGAAGATTTCCTTGCAAGTTCTGCTTTCTGAAGCATCCTAAATGGAAATATGCTAACATTTTGTTAAAAATACAGACTATTTTTATCTATTATTTTTACATTTAAAAAGTATAGTTTAGTAAAATATTTTATAATGGTGCAAAATATGTACATTCTTCTTTCGTATACAGCATAAGTCGCACTTTTCTGACAACTTTTATGACGCCTGTACTACTTTCTTGTATAAGTTCTTCACGTGGTATAGTCGGGTGCAGTGCTCCATAGGCAGTTGCTTTACTTAAGCCTTAAGTTCTACTTCCAGGATATTTCTCCGCCTTATGAACCAAAGCTTAGAAAATTACACCAGCAGAGAGCCAACGCACCTCTTACGTGCGTGCTTAGTGTAATAATATTTTGTGTGAGACCTATTTCTTACTCAGCATTACCAACACACCCATTTTCTCTGTGTATATTTATATAATATATAAACTAAATATTGTAATTTATAGATAAAATATAAGTGCAAGTTCAATTTAACCAAAATTAACATACTTTTACATTAACACGAATATAAAACGCTTGTGACACAACATGTTTAGAAAAGAACTGAACACGTCATACTTTTTTTTTTTTTTTTTTTTTTTTTTTAAGAAGTCTGAATAAACCGCGAATAGACTATAGTCGGTATTTTTTAGTTTTCGTGGGGTTCAAACATTACTTTCAGACATCAAGCGTTACTTTCTACAGCCAGTGTGTGCCATCGCGTTAGAAAAAAAAAAATCTTCGCCGGTGAAATACACCCTTTTTATTTGTCTATACGTGAAACTACGTAACTGTACGGCTTTACAATAGTGTTCATAACTTCCTGTAGTGGTATAAGCTCTTGATTTTATAATAAATCTATGTCTTAACTGTATGTCATTTTTTTTTTGTTTTTCTTTTACGCTGTCGTTTCTCACAGTTGAGAGAGAAAAAAAACTATTATAAGCAATCCGAACTAGTTAACTGGCAAATAATCTCTTGAGCAGCGTAAAAAAAATACCGTGTACGAACAGAAAGTAGAGTGAGCACTCTTTAAGGCCCTTCTAAATTTTTCCTTTCATCCAATTTCCATCTTCCTGCTGCTTTTTAATATAAACATTGCAATGTGACAAACACAGTGTGTACATTTTACCATCTACGAAATTTCACGGCTGAGGCTGCAATAAGATATATTTATTAATGGATAATGCTTATTGGGAGGGTCAGTTCACATGGATGTCGGCTAGGATGTGATGTTTGTTTGAACAGCCCAAATGGAGTTTCTCCAAGAACACGATAGTTCTTAACTGCTTGGTTTTTGCTGTGTGTCGGTTTTTTTTTTGTTGATAGTGCTGCGATGTTTTTTAAGCATAGGTAGTCCGCAATAACTGGTCCGCGGACGCCTAACTGCTGATTGGTGCGCGTGGCCATCTTTACGTCATAGCTCGCCGTCTCAATTTCCCAAAGTCTCGTGTCCCAAGATCATTCGCCAAGTTCAACTTTCGTCCGCGGACGTGTTCCAAATTGTTATTGTTTACATTTTATCGCGCGAAAACGGTAAAAGTAAATTTCGGGTGTGTTATTTATTATTACTATTATTATTAAAACTCGTTATTTGTTCAAAGCCATAATCTTCAATCTCGTAACCGCGAAAACGAAACTTTAATAAGTAAAAATACAAAAGTTCACCAACTAGAGCAACAAAAAACAATATCCAAACGAAGTTAAATTAAATTAAAATCAAAACGTACTCATTCGCATTACTCAAATTAGAAAACAAAATCAAATAAGCTAGAAAGATCAATATTTACAAGCGATTTACTGATGCGCCGATTAGAGCGCACTCTAGTTCCAGTGTCTGAAAGCTTAGCTTCGAACGGCGTCGAATTTGGTGCACTCTGGTGCCAGTAACGTCGTAATTGTAGACACGCACGTTGGGACCATAGACTACACATGAGGTAGACCGCTTATTCGTCTTCTGCGTATGCACCCAACATTAACCTATCACAATCCTACACAGCTGTCAGTCACATTGGTCAACGTTTGTTTACAAATCAGTCTTCTAACCTAAAATCCAAACCACGGCATTTTAGCCATACGTGTTGGCAGAAAAGCAGCCTCAATGGTGGGGCACGGATGTTGCTTGTGCGCAGTCTACCTCATATTTAGTCTGTGTTTGGGACATGAGTCCGCGGACCATTCAACTGCGGACGATAGGCCTTAAAGGTGGGTTTACGATTAAAGACTGAAGAATTAAGAATTGTACTTAATGACTCCATAAGCACACGGAAAATGAACAGTAAGGAGATTTTCAGTTTATGATTGAATTAGCAAATGTTAATTCTAGCCAATCAGAACGGTGGGAAGCGAAAGCAACCGACATAACCTGGAAATATGAACTATAGTGGAGATTATTTAAATATATTTAATTATTTGCGGTTACTGCTTGTGTAATATTCGTGAAAAACTCGTGATATCTTATAGAAGGGGAAGTCGATGTAAACATTGGACATTTACATCAATCAATCTGAAAAGGTTTATTAAAGCTAATTCAGTAACCTCTTCCAAGAAAGAAAACATGACCATGAACTGTTCTTTATAGTAAAGAGGATACTGTCTCTCGATTAAAATAATTATTTCATACAATTTCACATTACGACATAACCTAAATACAAAATGTAAATATGGTTTCCCGCCTAAAACAAGTGTCACTGGGCTCTGATTGGCTACTTAGCCTTGATTTGTACTTCAGATATAAAATATGACGATATCATAAGTCACGCCAAGAACGCACACGGCCAGTCAAGACCCGCACACGACAGTCATAAACTAATACACTTGAATACATTGAATCACATCTCAAGCACACGGCGAACTTAATCCGTTAGGTCAATCGCAAACCCACCTTAACTCTACCTTCGGACCGCTGTTAGGGCAGGCCTCGCCTCCGGCGTATTTCTTTTTTAGTAGTACGCGTACGAAGTGATTTGCTTGTCGAAGGTTGTTCGGTACTACGAGACGATGTATGAGATCGGTAGGTGGCCGCGCGTAGCCGCTCATGACGTGTGATGGCTGGATGGACCCAGTTTCAGCTCCAGATCACGCGCGCGCTGAGAGAGCGTGATAGAGACAGAGAGAGAGAGAGAGAGGAGAAGTAGGAGGAGTAACGGCTCCGTGGCGCCGATCCGACAAGTTCAAGGCCAGGCGGCCTTGTGACCTCTCGTCGAGGCAGTGCGGGTCATCGGTCCGGATATTCACCTAGTCTCCCCCCTGCTAAGCCGGCGTGAGCATGCACGACAAGAAAAAATAATAATAATCTTTTATTGCGTATACAACGCCGGCGTTCTCAACACTCACAAGAGCGCTCGTAAAATCTCCAGAGGGTTTCTACTTCACATGCGACGATAACTCTCGGGATATTAAAAGCGTTTCACGTCTTGGATCCGTGAGACAAAACAGGTTCCTCACATCGAATCCTTTTTATTTTTTCTATACTTCCCTCGCGTGCAGCTAGTAATAGACTGGGCTTTATGTAGATCTCGGAGCTGGAGAAAGTGAAGTGTTTAGTGCACTCCAGCAACTGGAAATATTAGATGGCGGCCCGGGGATAACCGGGCGAGGTTTCAAAGACGAACGTTATGAAAATGTTTTACTTTCGTATTTATGGACTCGTTAAGTCGCGCTGGAACTCAACCTCTGGACGTGGCGGGATTGGGACGTCGCATTACGTCTTGTATTGGAGAAGTCTTTTCAGAAACATATCTCCGTCGTTAAAGAACATCTTGGAAGGCAAATCTTTCGGAAAGTATTATTTAATGAAACTTCCTGTATATGGTAAACCCCTTTAATATAGCTTATATATCATATGATCACATTGATATATAATAACATAATAAATACATATCGAGTATTATGAACCAATTCTACATAACCTAATATCCTCATATTTCCACAGGTACCTGTTAACTTTCTGTACATATATATTTGATCACCAACATTAAACTTAATTTTCTTTTGTGAATTTCCAAATGATCTTAAAATAGCAATTGTGGAGATAGAAGAAAGTTATATATTATTGTCATTGTTATTTAGATTTGCAATGCAACACATTACTGCAAAAGTTGGCTCTGGTTTCTTCAGACTAGCAAATAATTCTAAAGACCCAAAACCAAAAGACATTAGTGAAATAGATTCCCGAGATATAATTTGTTGAAAAACATTCCCAGTTAATGAAGGTGTTAGTAGTAGTACTGCTATAATAAGTTCATTTGGAAATCGTGTTATGTATTCACGAAAGAAAATGAAATTGAATGTTGGTGATCAAATTTATATCTTCAGAAAGGTAACAGGTACCTGGTTGATAATCTGTGATATGTATTCATTATGTAATATATGTATGTGATCATATGAGATATAATGTATATTAAAGCAGTTTACTATGTACAGGAAGTTCCATTAAATAATACTTCCGGAAGCCCGTGGCAGCGGCCCTAGTTTTACAGGCCGCTGCCGGGATAAGAATCCCAAATTGGTCATTGCAGCTGTATATTCCATGCAGAAGACACTTGAACTTCGTAATATGCGAACTTTGATAACCTCATTTGAGATAATGCGTGTTGACAGCTTATCATTTGAACTATGTACTCTGCAACGTTGCAATTCTGATAAGAGAATATCTTCAGACATGTCTTCAGAACCACTGGCCAGTGGTTTATTAGACTTGAAGGAGATCAGATTACAGTGTGTAATAATAGGCGTTGCTAACTTTCTAAAGTTACATTTGGATTCTGAGTTTTATCTTTATACGAGCGTCGATATCCATCTAGAGAGGGTCGCAGCGAGCGGAGTTAGCTGCGACCGAGCGCCACTCTGCTGCAAACCAAAGTATAGTGAGTCCCAGCATAGCCACGTGGCGCGCGCAAAAATACTTATTGCTTACTACATTGATACATCCAAAAATACTTAATGCATACTTACTGTGACTATTGACAGTGACTATTCATACAGTTGTATGAAATGGGAAGATCGACGATGGATCTTTGTAATTGAACACTTGTGCATCCTCTGAGCCACACTAACGCGCACGTCTAGCGCCTCATCGCACCTACGCACTAGGCGTGCAGTGTTTCCGTCGTGACGCTGTACTGTGCAAATTAGATGTTTAACATAGGGGTTTGATTACACGCGATGAAAGACCACAGATTAAACTACGCTCGGATCTTTGCACTCTTCTCTTGCCGCTTATGGAAACTGCATACGCAAGCTTTAAAAAATGCGATTTTTGACCATTTTCACGATTTTTGTTCTTCAAGAATATCTTTAATATGACAAAAGTAAAAAAGAAATGGTTGAATAGATAATTTTTATTTATTTTTACTTTTTTCTGACAAAAAGTCGTATTTGCAGATCATTTATTTACCGAGATACGCGTATTCGCGCAAACAACTATTTAATAAAAAAAATGCGGGGTTCATCCCACTCTTAAGCGATTGCAAATTGGTGTTTAGACGCATCGTAGATATTCGAGATGCCGGCCATCGTAGGTGAGTCAGTGTCCTCTCTTTAGTAATAATAGCAGCGGTTAAAACCCAGACGCGGTAACTGTTCACAGCCTGTTGGCGCCGCAGTTAATTATAGAGCGATGGGGTCGTGGCGATCTTCTCTTCGCGCAACCTAGTTAGCGTTGGAGCGGGAAAGGGGGGCGGAGCATGCGGTTTTAATGAACTCCGACGGGATTTGCTGTGGATGTAAAACATTAGACCGCAAAAACTACTAGAAAACCTCGGGAAATGTAACGGATTGATGAAAACCGCTTTCCATCCGAGTCGGATTGATGTAGTCCAAGGCCTTGTATCGACGTACGTCAGCTAAGAGTACCTCAGATTTTGTTTCGTCTTTTTCGTGGTTATATTTTGTGCTGCATCATCATAGTTTAGGCTGTTTTCCAGAAAAGGTTTATTCGGAAGAAACTAACATGTATAGCTGTAAACTAACAAGGTTAAATATTATTTTGTCACTAATTAACGTCAAGTAATAAAGAAACAAAATATTTTTTGGTTGGAAATTTTAAGACACTTCCACGAATGCAGGGACAATCAAATGCCTCTAAGCGTAGAGTGTATTCTGCATAGGCGTCCTTCTTTAGTTCTTATCCCCAAAGATTTTAAATGTAAAGGAAAAAAATATGCGACACTCGGGAGTGTTTCCTCGGTTTTTAAAGATCGGCGTGTCTAAAATATTCCTTACACAGAAACACTAGTATGCAATCGCAGTGTATTTAAAGAAGTATTGGACTCGTTAAAAAAAAAAAAAACACTCCCATAGTTTCTTTTGTTTTGATCCGTAAGGATAACCGAAAACAGTATTTTCAGACTATTGTAGACCCATGCATGAAATAAAACACATACATGCGCATAAAGTTTTATTTTTTGGGTTGCATTGAACTCTCCGTTGAAAATTTCGTTGTAGTAAATAATGTGGTGAAAGAAAGAAACCCTTTTTAAAATTGCATGTTTAGATTACCGCTGCCAGCCTAAGTTTGGATTTGTTCATGTACAGAGTCCTAGTAGACATAATTTTTGTTTTGTAAACAGCTTGAATGTTTCCTTGTACAACTGAGATCGTAACTTCGATATCTAAGCGTTAACACCAGTGATAAAAAAAAAAAAGTTGTGTGAATTCTAAAATATGAAACGTGCAGCGCTTATTACATAGGAATGTCGAATACTTCCACGAGCCCGCCTGCAATTCTTTGCGTTCGCATATCCGTCTAGCACTTTTACTCACATGAGCGTAAAGGCTGTTCACGATAAAATGAACGCTTTCGAAACCAACCTTAGAAACAAGTCACTGCCCCTACCTGCATAATTTTAACGGATACACTGAGCGACATGTTCCCAGTAAAGTTGGTAACGATGTAGGGAAAGCAGTTCCATATTTTTAACGTCAAATATGAAGTGTTAGGTAACCATTTACAATGACTTAAAGTATTTCTTTCGCTTCATGTTTTTTTTTTTCTAATTCATCGAAGTGTAAAAATGACCAGATTGTGAAATTTTTTCGTATGTAATAATTTTACAGTTTCATTTGATCGACGCATGAATAAAGTGATGATGCCCATGGCAACGTCAATTTTACACAAGGCGGAATAATACACAACGTGCATACAAGTAGATCTTAAGCAGGGCTTTCAAAAGTGCTCAGTTTACCGTGAGCAACCGATACGTATGTTTATTCGACGCCTACCAATGCATTTTTACTAAAATGACTGTTCGGGAAGATGTCGGTACACGTCTTGCATAACCGCGACACGCCCGCCAGAGGCAGGACTCGAATCCACAACGGCAGGATTTTACGTCCTTGGCCATCGTCCTACCAGGCGTCGCAGAAATGTCAAGTTGGCCACCGCATTCTCGTAGTGAATGACGAAATTCGTCTCGCAGTTACGCAATTTTTAGAGCCTTCTTTTGCTGCCGTAAAATCTTGGCACTCGTCGAAGTTGCTATGAAAGTTCCAAAGGATTATACTTTTATAGAACTTGAATTATAAAATGGGCTACCCACTTCAGTCGAAAGCACCCTGAATTGATGGAAGGAACTAGCGGGAGGGCGGGACTTCCAAAACTTTGTCTTTCTTCGACTTTATCACTTCCCTTTCCTGCATGAAAGCGGAACTTTTCGTCGGTGAAGTTTCGCAGCTGTTGGCATTTAAGTGGCGGAGGAAAGCGTGGTTCTGCCAACCAACCCCTATTTTTGGAAGGGGGAGGAAGCAAAATAGAAAAAAAGGGGGTTGTTGGCCCTGCTGCAACGGCGATTTCTCTCGCAATGTCTTTCCGGATTAAGACTCCACATTAGGCGTTAAGGGTGGTTCTAAACCTGGCGATGATCTGTCCATCCTAAGTGCTGATAAAATGCACAAAAAACTGTTTTTTTTCCAGTTTACGATCTAGCAGCATTTGCGAAATGATCAAAGTTTTTTTTTTAGGGGCGGGGGGGAGGATGTAACGATATTTTATGACACCAAACTTATATGATGGAAATCGCTTTTTTTTTTGTAGTTTGTCAGTTTTACAAGGGCTATAAAACGCATTGCATTATCCCTGAGTCGAAATTTGTAGTGAAAAACCTAATTGTTTTGTCGGGTGAAAAACGGCCTCTTTTCGAAGTTCATTCTTTATGTAGGTGTCGAACGTCGTACGTTTGTCGATTCTTTGCGTTTTGCTGTACCTTATGTCAGCAGACAAAAGTTTACGCATACGATTAAAGGACGTTTAGATGTTCTGAGAATAGCTGTTAAAAATATTTTTAAACCCGTGAGTGTAGGCTGGAATGTCAATTTTTGAATCGAAGGATGATTCAGTTGAAGAAATGCTGCGAGTCGGTGTGTTTGCAGTAGGTTTCTATCGCGGCTTGTGTGGATACCACCGACACGACCCGTTGACTCATCTGCGTTATTTTTTCCAAAGTGCTGCTTATGACCTTAACCATGATCTACTATCGAAGCAAGAATTCTTAGCGATAATTTTCTGTATATTTCCATAGCTTGTAATCTTTGTGCTTTTGACCTATGGTTTCATCTCTAGAGAGACGGGTAAAGCGTACGAGAATTTTTTGTTTTAAAAATATAATTTTCTTATGTTGCTAACCTTAAAACATAAGGGATTCTCCGAGATCCACCCCTCCAACAGAAAGGACTACCACACCTTCGCCAGAAGATAAATACACTAGAAAACAGAGTTACGCGCGCCACGTACTTGCTGTTCTGCAAGGTTATGTCATCGTGGGCATTCAAGATGATGTCGAATGGGGTGAGAAAATATGGAATGATTTTCAGGACATTTAATATAGTCAAGATTCGACTGGTATTCCCGTACTGCAGGACCGCGTGTCGTTGGCATTGTTCCGACTTCCGGTGGCCCGCCTTGTGATTAGGATAAGTCGATGCGCTACCTTTTGCAGTGCAATGTTCCGGGTTAAACACAACGGCAATCCACTGACTTGTGTGCTGTTTCTAGTCGCTGTTTATGTAATATACCGAGTACTGCTCGCCTACTCCTCTGGTTAATCGAATTACATAAAAGCGGAGGGGGTAGAAAATTCCAATTGAAACTGAATCATCTTCCAGTTTTCGAGTTAGGAGGCGATTACCACAGTATGCAATATAGGCTTGTTTGCGAACGGCCATGCCGTCTGGATTATTTCCGACACCTTCTTTCCCATTTTCGAAAGCAGTGTCTTTTTTTTTTTTCTACTCTCTAAATTCGAATCAGTGGGGAACCAATGATTTGCAGTAAAATGACCAAAACACCTAGTTCCCCACCCCCCAGTTCAAATTATTTGTAAATAAAATTGATAGATAAAATATAAGCGAATTTTATATCTAACCAAAAATAAGTCACTTTTACGTTGAAGGCTATTCACGATAAAGTGAGCACTTTAGAAAATCAACCTTAGAAAAACAGTCACTGCTCCTGTAGGCCGTTCACGATAAAGTGAGCACTTTTTAACCCCCCCCCCCCCAACATGCATTAACTATTAATCGTGCATTAACCACTAATAAATATGTTTTATTGCATGATCAGGCGTTAAATTTTAAGAGTGGTGAATTGTATACATTGTTTATATTAAAAAGAGGCGGAAAAAAAATTGGCTTTAAGGAAAAATTTAGCAGGGTCTTGAAAAGTGCTCACTTTACCGTGAACGGTATATACCTGCATATATTTTAACGGGCGCACTGAGTGAAATGCTGCCAGTAAAGTTGATAACGATGGAGCGGAAAGTAGTCCAATATCTTAACATCGAATAAAACCCGTTATGTAATCGTTTGTGATAGCTTAAATGACTTCTATCGCTTTCAGTTTTTTTTTTTTTTTTTTTTTTTTTTTTTTTGAAGTAGTGTAAAAATTAGCAGATTTTTAAAATACTTCCTTTCGTAATAATTTTACAGTTTGATTTGACCCATACATGAAGAAAGCGACGAGGCCCATGACAATGATAATTTTACATAAGGCGGAGAAACGCACGACGTGCATACAAATAGAATCGTGAACCGCCTATAACACATTTATAAAACGCTTGTGATACATGGCATATTTAGGAAACAACGAAGCAACATCACACATGGGGTGATTTTTTTCAAGGCTTTCATTCAAAGAGTTGAAGGAATCGCGAATAGGCTATAGCTAGTGTCTCCACAGAGTTCCTTTCAGGAACGTGATCGTGCGAGCAGAGCGTGCAACAGTGAAGATTTAGATTTCGTTCTGAGGTAGAACATTGATTTTTGATTGCAGATTCTGCAAGTGCAGTGCTATGTGGGCCACAGGAAAAATATTCAAGACGAGGTTTTTTTTTTTTTTGTATAAATTCCTTTCGTGAATTTGGTATCGCTGTAGTGTAACTTTTAACATGTTCATAAGAGTATTTCCCGTATCTATGTGTTAGGAATATCAGTATCTGGTAAATAGTTTTCGCGCTTTTGTAATAGACTATTATGCAAAATACACATCAAAGAGAAGCTTTTCTTATCTAGAAAGAGCATTCCGTATGACAGACTTTGAAAAAAAAAAATATATATCTCTAAAGCCCTTGAGACTATTCGCCACAGCTGCTAAAATTTTACATTGTAGACTCTTTGTAACTTGCATAAGTGCGTTGATGATAATTAATGCAGCGAATTTCCTGGTTGCCAGTCAATAGAAAATATTTAAATCAACGATGATTTCGTTTTAGATCATTTACAGTAATAATAAAAATATGCATTTGTTTTTAAAAATCAACGATTTTATTTTAAAATTTCCAGTTGGATATTTCTTGAACTTGCTTCGTGTGGAGCATTATTATGTGTTGATAAAAATCTTTCTCACTGCGACCCTCCATTGTCATCGCTGATATCCGCGAGAAAAACTAATTGTTAAAAGACATTACACACCTTACAGCAAGAGCATTGAAATGGGCATAACACGTGGGAGCAACATGACGGAACCCAGAGAAGTGGCGAGTACACTCGAAATTGTAATCAGTGGGAAAACGCTAATTCGCAGTGAAATTCAACTAGTCGAATTATTGAAAATAATTAGAATCCGCGGAAAACCACCGATCGTTTCAGTGGAAAAATTCCACACATTGTATTAGTGACGTAATATTATTTCACTGATTGAATAACTGACGGCCGACTACAGTGGCGAATCAAATGTTGTTTTTATTGAATATAGCCAAATAATCACGTGAAATAAGCATATTTACTATGATTTTCTATTTATATTGAGCAATTTTTCCGAAAATTTAAAAACGTAAAAAAAATTCCCGAAGGCAGCTGGGATTGAACTCGCACACCTTTCAACTCCAGGCCGTTACGATTCCATCTGCGCTACCACACCAACTTGAAACAACGAGAAAGAAAATATACACTTTAAGTTTTGCCGCGACGTCGTGAAGATTCGAGTTTGTATGTTCTTACTATTCGTTTTTGGTTTAATTGGTACCGTTACGATTGTTAAAACGAATATTATAAGTATATGACTTGCCCTCTCTTCGTCGCATCATATGCAGTTTAAACCTTTAAACTGAGCGCTGTGACAATTTGCATGAGAACGAAATGAAATAACGTAAAAAACGGAATGAAGGGCTGAGTATTCATGTTACCACACAAACTGGCGTTTTAAAATACGAAACAAATTTTAGAAAGTATTTTGTATTGGTTTTATTAGTTTATTCGTTATTTCTCTTGATACATGTTTAACGGCAATTTTATACGTTGTTTGGCGGCCATTTTACGCGCTGTTTAACTGGTCCTTCAGTCAAAAATAAGCCACTAAGTAAACGGTGAAAAAAATAACTGATTAATCAGCGGAAAATGTCACCGAATCAATAAATGGAGGAAATCAGTCTTTTTTTTTCACTGATTCATCAATTGAATTCACTGCAGTGACTGTTGAATCAGTCAGATACGTTGACTAATTTAATCAGTGAAATTCTCACATATTCTGATTTAGAGTGTAGAGAGAAAGTGATTACTAGGGCAGTGTTCGTCTGCTTGACCATGAAATCCGCAAGACATCCGCAGTCTGCCGCCGAGCACAATTTTTTTTTTTTTTTACACGCGATGAATACTTTTCGAAGCAGCTGCGAGCGGTGGGTAAGAGGAGGTGATTCTCTCCCCCCCCCCCCCCCACCGGGAAGGAGTGGTTGCCGTGGCGTTTGTGAAGGGAAGTGCGGCGTGTCTCGAGGACTGTGGGGGATCCCGGAGCAGCTGTCGTGGAGTTAGGGCGGGCTTTGTGTCGCGACCCCTGACCCGGAGGAGTCTGCCAGCTGCCCACACGAGGTGCTACGGCACCCCGGAGGACGCCATAGTAATAGTGTCTCCGCAGTAGAGAGGCGCGACAGTGGCGTGTATTACGTCGAGCTCTCGTTTTCAGCTTCAATATGTAAACACGTCGCAGTTATATGGCCAACATAACATTCGGTAAAGCACATCAACACGATGATAAGCTATGAATTCAGATGCTAGCGACCCTTATGAGACAATCCGTGGGACCCATCTCCATCAAGAAAAACATTGTTTAGGTAACCCACTTAAGTTTTTTTTTTTTTTCCCCCACTGTTTATCGGGATGAAAATTGGTAAAATTATTTAGGGTCGACTTCCATTTATTTCTAAAATTATGCGTTGACAACCTGTGATCCTTATTTTTTTTTCAAACACCTTTGTATTCTGAACGTTCTACCAACAAAGCAAACCGAAAATCAACGAGCTCGTCTCAGTAAACATAACACCCGCAAGTCATGAAGCATCAAGCGAAACAGGGCGGCAACTGTGCAACTATCGAGTTAAGTTGCAAAGTTGTGTCGTCGTGTAATTTGCTATATATAAAATTGGAAATTATATTCCTAACTATCTCGTAGTTATAAACTGAACAAAGGTATTTCGGTTGTTACTGATTTTATTATTTTTTGAACATTAATACGTTTTCTTTGTATTTTTGGTGTTGGCAACACGGCTGCGATTCGAGAGAATGGTGGATCGAAAGGGCATATCTAGCGCTACCTTCCTGTGTGTCTGCCGGTCCTCTTCGCGGGCTGGAGCGTTCCGCGTGAGATGGAATGGCCAAAAAACCCTGTCACACTGTGCAATGTTTTCAGTCAGACTGCTTCCAATAAATGTGGTCAAATAAAGTGTGTAGGTTGTGTCGTCACTGATACATCATTATCGCCACCATGATTGTCTGGCACATTGTTTCCATCAAAAATTTTGGAGATTAAAATGGGTTATAAAACTGTTTGGATGTTTGACGGGTTTGGCGAATAAGAACCATGCACAACAAAAATAGCCGTTTCCGACATCACTAAACCTTAAAAAATGGCGAACCAATGTTTGAAACGAAATAAACTTATAAAGGTAATTAATTTATATAGAAGCTCTTTAAGTATGGATGCTACTTGTGTGATAAACTCACAATAATATTAAGAACTCGGAGGCATCAAATTTAACTGTGCAAGAAATAGCTCTGATAAATAAAATTTAAATTTAGTCAAGAAGTATGCATAAATCCCACAAGTCCTGTAGTGGACTGCACGGAAAAACTGCGTTATCTCACTTTGAAAATAATTTTCACGTGACAAACACACTTCCAAAACTGTCTGAAGTAAGATTTATGTTGTATTAAGAACGAAGAATGCATATATTTTGTAACAATAAAAAATATTTTCCTCGAATCAACGTATTTATTTAAGGCATTACTTTTAGGATGGGTGGCCTTTTTTTTAAATTGGAAGTCGTGAAGTATATTCTGCAGTTTCGCTTCCATATCATTCCTGCTATGGAACTCTTTTTTTTTTTGATGGACCTCTTACGAATTGCATTACAAAATATTTTAAGTTATTTTAATAACTAAGATTCTTCTCTTATTGGTAATCGAGTTGTTTTTAACATTGGGAATTGCCAGTAACGTGGTGGAGGATGATTTTCAATCACTATACCGGATGTCTCATTTATCTTGACCACCCACAATAACTTCGTACCTGGGCTCCAAATGTCAAAGTGTTTCATACAAAAATTGTGTAACTGGAAGGGGAAATAATACTGTTGGGGAGTCAGTCTTATAGCATTATTTATTCGTAAGATACGAGTACTTACATCAATTATTCCACTGAAGCTCGTCAAGAGCTATTTAAACATGTAGCATAATGTACAGTTTCATAGTATGATATATTAAATATGACAAAGAATGTGGGATCTCCAATGCTCGTTTGTAGTACTATCCATACATGGGTACTGCGAGGGTTAGAACATTCACATTAGATGTTCAAAGTATCGTGACCATTGGCAGCGGTACACAAGTCCAGTCGCTGGATGAATGACAACACTGATTCCTTCAGTGTTGCGTGCTGAGGAACATTACAATCACGCCCAATGCGTTCCTGCATGTTCTCTGGAGTTGTTTGGAAAACCTCGATAGACAGAGCCTTCGAGGCAACCCCCAAAGGAAAAAAGTCCACCGGGTTAAGGTCAGGAGACCGAGCAGGCCACTGAACTGGTTCTCCACGACCAATCCACCTACCAGGATATTTTCGGTCCAGAAAACGACGTGCATACACGGCATTATTTGCTGGGCATCAATCGCGCAGGTACCTAATTATCATTATTCTGTTCCTTAGAGGTATCTTCTGAAGACCAGGGACGATTTATCGAAAGAAAAAAAAACAACACCCGAAAAAAAGTTCAGGTTGGCGATAATTCAATGCTGTGCCCGTTGACAGAACTTGACTAGATTCTGAAATTCCTTCCCGCGCAGTTCGTGGTTTAAGTGTACGTGATAGGGATGGGACGTATGACTGTTAATACGATGTGTACTCTTTGGAATGCCAGTTTCGGTTTTAAGTTGGCGGGTGCTGTGATTGGTTAACCTTCTCACCGTATATGGATTTGTATGAAAGTAGTTGAAAGTAGAAATACAAAATCACTATTCTTTTGTTGCGTGATATAGTTTCAAAATTGTCTGTCTAAATTTCTATTCCGATAATTTCCTTTGCTTGTTTTCAAGTTTATTGAACAGTTGCTAGCTATGGCATGCGCACGTCGTGTCGGCTCGCTCAGGAACATGGATGGCAGTTCCACCTCAAGGGCGCATGTGCCTCTAACATGCTGGCCCACAAGTCCTATCGCCTCTCTACTAGTTCTTCATCTATTAAATCAGCATGTATTCCATACCTGCTATCTCCTGTAGCATTTCCTAATGCTTCCACAAGTTTTGAACTCTTTCCTGTCGGGAGGGGTTTTACCGTGTCTCTGCGGGTTTTTCCCTCCCCCTTCTTAACTATAGTACAGCTATAGGTACACTTAGGGAGGTAGTCATGGCCCCAAACGCTGGCCATGACTACCCAATCCCTCACTGCCGCGATGCCCGCCTCCTTAGCATGCAATTCCCTCTCCTTTAGGCGTAAGGGGTTCGCCCCGAGACGCAATTAGAACCCGATCCTACCTTCGGTTGTACATTTAATGCTTAGTAATAGGGTAGATCATTAAAAAAAAATGCACGTCGTGTATGGACAGTGTGTTCCCACGGTTCATGTGCGTCTTTCCTACTGCACGAAATCCCGTTGGCCCGCCTCTCTGCAGTTACTAAAATGGCGTATCGAGGACGTGAGCCGTGTACTGATGTAGTGTGACTATTCAGCGACAACCGTTGAAACAGGCGGAAAAAAAATTGTTTGAAACAGTTTTATTACTACCTTTTTTTTCTTAGCAGTATTCGTCTCCGCCTTGAACCAAGTATCCATACTTGCAGTTGAAATATCTGGCTGTCTGCCCGAGTATTTTCAGTGCGTGTGAAGGTAACTTGTCACAAAATTGCGTGTTGTGTGTTAGTGCAGATAGCAGTATGCGCGGTAATTGCTTGGCAAATGACAGGAACGTATAAAACACAGGTTGTCGCAAAAGGAAATTAAATTAGTAAAACTGACGGTGTTGGACATTAGGAAAAGAAATTACCCTGAATACGGCAGAAATCTCGACAGAACAAGAAGTTTTTCTCGGCATCGAATACCTATCATAGAGCGACTAGAGTTGTAAGTTGGCACTGTTGTTGATTGTGCGAGGTATATTTTTAAGAGATAATACCTGCAGCAACATATCAACGTAGATCAGGTATCTACTAGTTATCGTTCGCGGTGGAATGACACATAGCTCTGTTTACATCGGTACTGAAGTGAGAAAAAATTATCATGTGGGTATTGTGCTAAAGAGCTTATCGGTTGCATGCTGCGAGATTGTCGCATGGTATGCCAGTTCAATGCCTTGGACATTAGAGTGGCAAGGCTTTTATTGCGCATATCTGTGTTGCCTTCGCTTATTGAGTATCTGCCTTAGACAATCCAGATTTTCAGCGGGCAATAACAGCTCAATATTTCGTTAGAAGTTACACATTACGTCGCTTTGTTAAGAGTCGGAGGGACTCAGTTGGCCTTATATGTCACCAATGTTAACTTGCGCCACAAATTACAAGAAAACGATACATTTTTTCGAGGTGGCATTTGTTCTGCATAAAAAAGAAAAATGAAATCATTGTTACTGTTACTTAAAAACAGCAAATTTTTCTTTATGAAAAACGACATTTTACTGTTACAATATTTCACAAACCCGAATTTTGCATATACGTATTGTTTTCCTATATAAACTGGTATGCTTGGCTAAAGAGTAAAAAAAATTGCATACTTCCTCAGATAATAATACACTATATAAAATACTGCCTCTGCTGTATAAATAATATTATTACTTTTGAAATAAATAGAAAAAAAAATTTTTTTTTAATGATTATATTCCAGAAATGAATTCGTAGATAGACCTGTTTTGCACTGGGGCATTTGGCAGGTAGAAGGATTTAAGGATGGTTAACGACCTCCTCGGACTATCCACTATCTCTTCCGAGCATCTGCACTCTCCACAGCTTGTTTGTTAGAAGCAGCCTATTGGTCCGAACATTCTACCTACTGAACATTCTACCTACAGAAGCGTGAGTTGTATTTGCAGTTACTTTCGGGAGGTATTATCTCAATGACGCATATTACTATTTAGCTGTAAAATGGGCAGGTACACTATGAAAGGCAATGGAAAATGTTTGCGACTTTGTGTAAGACCAAGGAAAAGGAAGATGAAGCATGTACAAGAACACAGCTATAAAAAAAAGGTAACCTACTAATACTATGAACATAATATAGTTCATCTCATGTTATGTTCCCAGATTCTGACAGCTACTGCTGTCGAAATATTTTTTGATCACAACTGAATAACATCACACTTTAAATTGGAAACAGTGGCTGATTGTCACGTGAAGTAATTGTGGCATCCGTGAACAGAATATAGCCTCTCTTTCATCAGCGGAAAATAAATGCCGCTTAGTAAAATTAATCAATTGCAAAATAATTTTTGAATAAACTTAATGTTATATGTATTTCGAAATAATCTTTCACGGCATCGTATTAGTTACAGATTTACTCCATTCTATATGGAATTTATCAGAAATGTAACTGTTTATTTTAATGTTGGTGCAGTGAAAACGAACAGCCAGCCATGTTACTTGTGGCAGGTATAATTTTTCGTGTGCGCGTGCTTGATTGATCTCCATGTCAGATTCGAAAAGATTTTTAACTTTGTGCGTATTTTTAATACAATGCCGTAACCAGAAAACACTGAATGAAATAATAATCTGTATAAATTTATTTGGAACACATTGAAATACTCTGTCAAAGTTGCTTCCGCCCTGCATAGGCACATAGTTGTCACATCTAATGTTTCGTTTATTTGCAAATTTTTATACAGTACTCTACATTCATGAGATTCCACCAGCGATCTGGCAAAATGTGGAACGTGTGTGTGTGTGTGAATAACACTGCATTTGCATGAACTTTTGAATTAATGCTGTTATCTAAATAGATGCATTACTACTTTGAATAATTTACGAATAATTCGACGATTACATACTATTAATTTTTCTATAAACAATTATATTTTAAATCAATCAAACTTGCGAATTGAACCGTTACGACCGAGACTAGAAGGCGTGACAGCCTCTTCTTAACAAGCCAGTGACGTCACGGCTAGGGACAATCGTTGCTGGTGTTTACGTACAATATGACCATAGACATAGGTAGACCTACCTGTTTGGTAGTTTATAGCGTAGAGTGAATCTACGGTTTACATCGGCATGTGATATGGTCTGCTTTGTTTGTAAGCGTTCAGTAAAAGTGGAGTTCTCTACAGTGTGCAAGTTTACGTTCCTCAGCACACAATAAAAAATTAATGTAATATATATTCTGTGTCCTCGGTGTCATGGAGATTATCCGAACGGACCGTAAGTTTACGGTTTTAAAATTTCCCGACGATTAAGAAATAAACAAATAATTTGTAGAGGAAAACAATCCCGAGGAAGCACTTGGCGTCTAGGAAGTGTTCAAGAGTGTGTTGATATTTATCAACTTAACATACAGTATAAATAGTTATGTATAAAAGATAACTTCTGTGTAAGAATTTAGTGCAGTACCACCAAATATTTGCAATAAAACACTTAATTCTGAAGAACTATAAAATCTAGTTTAAATATTCAATTAATCCATTGCCTTACTATTTAAATATCGTGTACCTTACGACTGAGATACATTCATGTGACTAGGAGCATGTTTCCTTACACAAGATTCCATTCAAATGAGCTGACTTATTTTTTTTTTTTTCACTTAGACATTAGTATTCAAAGGGGAAAATATAAGTAAATTACGTAAGTCATCTTGCTATTTTGAATGACGACATTAAAATTAAAAATGAAACAATCTGTTAAAATACAGCAAAAAAAAAATTAACTGGCATAGTCAGTTATATATGCGTTTTATTCTTTTTTGGAAAAAAAAATTGTTTGCAAGTTTATATAAATAAAATCCATTTTGGCTTAGTGCGACTATATAGAACTTCTCTTTGTGACGATGTATATATGTAAATAGATGTTAGCTGATTTTATTTCACATTATAATGTGCCAAGGTTTTTTCTAACATTTTCAACTTTTCGACATTTATCAGGTGCATAATGGTTCGTGTTCAATGGCAAGGTGTTCATATATCCTCCTACACTAATTTCCGCCTTCCTCTTGCTTACTACCTTGCCAATAGAACACAAACACCTTTTAAAACTTCCAAGAACACAAGGACAAATTTAAAAATTATATTCCCTATGTATAGTGTTTACAATTTAAATGGAATGTGAGAGGGAGTGTTTTTTCAAAACCAATGTGTGTGAGGTACGTTATTCCTTTTAATGTAATTATACATTTAGTAGGTATTTTCTTAGCACAGTCTGATGACCAATCACTTTTTGTAGAAATGTGTGAATTTTGGAAACGTCAACACACTGCAAAATTTCGACGAAAACTTGTATACATTAAATGTCAGCCAACGACGTGTGTGTATATTTTATATGTAGGTATATATAAATATATATGTATAAACATGTGTCATTACTGCCAGCGCCTGTATTTCTCTTCATCTGTAGCTACGCACCTTTGGACTTAATTTAAATTAAATATTGAAATACGGCAGTTCACAAAAAATTAACCTCAGTTTAATAGGCGAAACGGGACAAGTTTCAGCCATCATCTGCCGTTAATTAAAATCAAACAACTTTTATTTCTAGAAAAAAAAATCAAACACTGTTTTTAAATTGTGTATGAAGCAAACTGCTTCCAGTTGCACTTTTATATTTACCTGCACGGTACGTCGTATTCCATGGAAAACTATGATCGCGCGCCGTAATTTTATTGTCTTCGACCTGTGACGTCACGCGGGAGTTGTCTGGCTTTGTTGTCTCTGTGGTCTTGGTTGAACCATAGGAATATAACCTCCGATATTGCTCGGTTTATTGTAATATAACCTCTTATATTGCCCTTTTATTGTAATATAACCTCTGATATAGCTCGGTTTATTGTAATATTTCTTTTGGGATTTCAGGGCAAAGACAGAAGCAATTCAGAATGAAATGTGTGATGGTGACCATGTGCTAGACACCGTGTATAGTGTATTCACGTCAGCCGAAACAGACAATAACTCATCTGACGAAACTACCGTGTCACATAATACAAGTGTATGTAATAATGAAACATCAACTTCATAGAGTTAACAATTAACTAGCACAACCTCCTATACTTTTCAGACACATGGACGCCGAGTTGTCGATATTTCTCACTTTGTTAGCAACCTTCAAGCACTTGACTTTCATAGTACAATAGGTAGTGGTTTTCGAGATTTGAGCACCGCGCGTGAGAAGAGATACGTACTGAGGAGCTGCCTTGTTTTTAAATTCAAAATGTGCAATGTAGAACTCCCTGTAAATACCGTAAAAGACAGTCAAGGAATGGACGTGAACAGGGGCGCAGTGTGCGGGACAATGTCTACTGGCGGAGAACATGCACAACTCGAAGATATGATGTCGGCTATGGACGTACCAACTGTGTCAGCCAAGACATTTCGTAAATAGCATGACGATGGTTGCGATGGGCGGGAAGCCGCTGCCCTGAATGAAATGAAGCTTGCCGCAGAAGAAGAAGCGCGTTTGGCTGTTGCTGTTGGCGATGTTGATATAAATGGAGTACCTGTCATAACTGTCATCGCAGATGCAAGTTGGTCAAAACGTTCATACAGGACCAACTACAGTGCCCTGTCGGGAGTGGTAAGTGCAGAATTTCGCTTGGCAATGAAAGAGTACGTGAAGTCGAGAAAAGCCGACATGTGTATTTGGTCCCGTTGTTTTCATGCGTGACCTCGAAGGCAAAGTGTGTCGGGTTCGATTACCGACAGGGAAATTTTTTTTTGTATTTGGAAAATTTCCATCCCTGGTTAATAACTTGGCGTTGTATTGCCCTTACAGCAGAATCTCGTTGGCGATAATATGTCCATTCCAAGGTGGCTTGAGTGTGTATCCAGTCACCACTGCGTCCGCAATCTTGCTCACCACTGGTAACTTGGTACGTTTTAGCCGCGACACAGAAACAATGAATTAAAATATTATGAGACTACCAGAATTTTGCATGTGCATGCTCATATAGTACTGTATTACTACATTATAGAGCATTGAAGAAAGCAGTATTAAAATTACAAAATAATATCGGAACTAGTTCCTACCGCCATCGTAACGTGAGTTGGCAAGCCGGCCAGTGGCTTTGAGCTGGTCTGTTTAGTTGCCCTCGGGCTCTTACCAATGTTGTCTTCAATGTTCTTACCTGCCTTCGGGCAGTAAAAAAAAAAAACCTTAATATATATGCATACGTATACATTTGCATATGCGAGCCCGTGGTGTGTGTGGTGTATGTGAAATTTTAGATATACAGTAAAACCCTGTTTTAACATTGCTGAAGATAACACTATTATTTCATGGTGCCACAATTTTTCCATAAAGGTTGATGTTTTCTTCCGGCATATAACATTTTATTATTATCATTTCCTGCACATAGGCATAACACCACAGTTTATCAAAGTGTGACGAAATTTCTAACTTTTCATTCTGTTTTGAATGTGAAGTGTGCGCTTAAATAATAATTTTGTGTCACATGAATAACTATTTTCACGTGGTAACAAGAAACAAGACGAAGTCAATAACAATCACATTTTTGTGGAACACTTATATACAGATAACTGATTAATATTTAACACACTTGTAGTTCATCATATTTTTCTAGTTTTTGTTTAGAAGATATTTTGAGAGAATTTAAGCTACAAAAGCCAAGTTACTTCTTGTTCGTGCTGATAAAGGATTAAATAAAAGTACTTTGTAGTTGAGTACCTGCTGTAGATACACTATGCCAATTAATGCGTATAACGTTTTCCTGTATTTAACATTTTATCCCCTTGAGAAATGTTATAACAGGGTTCTACTGTAGTAGACTAATACAGGCCTACTTGAGTGTATATTGCGTGGCTACATACATAAGCAGTAAGTACGGATGAATTAACGGGACTCATTGCATGAATACAATGGTAGTATAGATTGAAATACGCGTGTGTCATATTGAAGCATACATAGATATGTGGTTTATTACGTATTTAGCCGCACTGTGATGCCCATGCTAACTGCGAATTGTTTGAGAATTATGTGATATCAGAATTCCTGGGCGTCACAGTGCTGTAAAAATTATAGACTATTGTAATATCTTATCAAAGTGGATAAGGCACTATATATATATAATCCCACGAAGAGGCTATTTGGAAAATAAAACGAAAATGGTTGTAGGCCTATAGAAATTATGCAGAATTCGAGAAACGTACAGGCTAACTTGAATGGCGAAACATTTAGTAAAATTTATATTTTGAAAGACGTGAGAATGAAATTGTGTTTTTATGTCAGTGAACTGCATTGCTAGCCTAAAAGCTGCTGTAGCGCTGATGTAAACAAAAACGTCACACTTTATGCTTAGTGGTTTTTTTTTTTTTTCGAGACAACACGTTTTAGCTTAAAGTGTGTAGCCTACTGTGATTCAGAAATGACAAATTAAATTTAAATTTACTTACCATGTTACTTTTCCGTTGCGCCTTTTATGTGAAAATAATGTTCAGGTAACTGAGCATTGCAAGTAAATAACCTTCCTTGTCATGCTGTTGTCCAGAATTACGTTTACAGTGTCGCTAATTACTTGGAATTCTTTATTCTTGAATCTGTATTTTTCAAGAGAATGACAAAGTGAATGCCAAATTCAATCTACGTAAATAATAATTATAATTTCTTAGAATTAAAATTTCCACTTCTTGTAAAATAATTGCTAGCAACATTTTACATTCCATGACAATAACACATTAAAATGCATCCAAAGGTAATATTTTAGTGTGTGTTGCGCTTGATGCAGCTGAATGTTCAAATTTAAACTTTTATCTTTAATTTCAGACATAAAACCAGGTCAATTTCTAGTCATTTATAATTTCTTGTGAATATGTAAATGTTTGATCCCTGAACGATCATGGACGTGACTGTTAATCGGAAAATGTTTATTTTAAGACAATTTTTGCGAGTTGTTTTAAAAACCAATTTTAAGTGCCATCGTTTTTGTACAGACTGTATGTGATAGTTTTGGAACATATCTATTTTATAGCGCATGTGTCCAGAAAATGATAGTGACTATGCATGCGAAAATTTTGCAAAATCAGTTTTACACAATTATTCAGTATGACTAGAAAAGTGATCTATCGCGAAAACCTTTCAGGTAAAGATGGTCGCCCAAAAATATGTTTTCATTTTAGGTGAATCAAGTACGGTCAGTGTCAGAGAAGCAAAAGCCTCGCTGGGCAAGCCAAAAAAAAAAGAAACTATTTCTCGCACGTACTGTAGCGAGTATGAAAAGAAATGCTGCAGGCATGCGTATAGGACGGCGAGACCTATCGTGATGTTAGATATTCTCGCGATTAATTACCATCTCTAGAATGGCGTAACTGTGGTCATATCCCGTCTGTAGTTCATGCAACATCGTCGAAAAGAATCTACACCGAAGGAAAATACGCGAACTTTCTGGCGTACAGTTTCGTATCCAAAGGTTTGCCATTGGCGAGTCGATAAAATGAAGGTTGAAATGTACTCATGATACAGTCATTTGGGAGACATCTTGCAGAAGTAATTTTTTTTTGTAAAATGCATTTGTGTGTCAGAATAACTGCCAGTATTAACGAAATTCGGTAATTTAATTTTTAAGTGGATTTTCGTACCAAACTCATTATAAAATCATTGTTGTAAACACGGTCAAAAACTAATTAATGAACACGTAATTATTTATTACAACTGATACAATGAACTCTAGTCTTAGCGCAAGTGTTAACTAAATTTATAAAGCCTTAACAAGAGTAACTATAATTGCAACTTATTGTAAGACTTTACTCCGCCGGGCGCTTTCAGATAACTTCTATGGCACCAATGCCGGATATGGATCCAGAGACTTTCAATAGAGAATGCAGAGAATTTCTCGACTCCTTGCAAATGACAGAAAGTGAGAAACAGAGAGTCGAAAGGGCAACCGTAATGCGAAGAGATAGTGGGGAGTGGAAAGAGAGAAGACGGAAGATACTTACAGCATCACGTTTCGGACGAATATGTAACACGAAGCCATACACGAGTTGTGAATCTACAGTAAAGAGTATATTATACAGCAGAATCGACACCGAAGCAATGCAATACGGAAGGAATAACGAAAAACCTGCAAAGGAAGCGATGGGGCAAGAACTAGAATTAACCATTTTAGACTGTTGACTTTTTATTGATCCGGAGATTCCTTACTTCGGTGCCACCCCAGACGGGCTTGTAGGAGACGACGGAATTGTAGAAATTAAGTGCTCATCGTCCGCCTCACATATGACACTCAAAGAGGCAATACAGAAAAAGAAAGTTACGGCATGGAATACCGACAAGTCAGGAAACATCTTAAACATGAAAAAAAAAAATCACGGTTTTCACATACAAGCGCAAGGGGCAATTACATGTTACTCGCAGAAAATATTGTCTGTTCGGCCTCTGGACACAACAAGGAATAAGAATTGAAATAATAGAAATAAATGATGAATTCTGCAACAAAGAAATGATGCCAAAACTGGATTTTTTAAAATAAAAACTGCCTACTTCCGGAGTTAATTGATCCAAGGTTCACACGGTCAGTGCCTATAAGAAACCCTGCATACATTACTGAAAATCAGAGAAAGAGAAAAGCAATTCAGTAAGTTTCAAGAAGCTACGTAGGAAGAATTTAATTTATTTCCAAATTGTAAAACGGAGTCATGATTTGTTTTATTCAAGCATTGGAATAATGTCGAAATATTTTTACAGTTATGTAATGTGATAATTGTTCATATTATGCATTGTGATCTATGTACATTAATCACATATATTATATATTAATTATTTTTAAAAATGTGTATTATGTTAAAATTCAAAATGCATTTTGTAATGATCATTATATTTCAAATTTAAATTGTAATTTGTCTGTTCAGTGGCTACGATCACATTTTATATTTAAATTGTGGTTTATAAATGGAAGAACGTGCCGTACAAAATTAATTAGTCTTATGTCCCAAATGTTATGCTTAATTTGTTTGTTGTTTCAGTATTGCTGAAGTGAATGCTACTTTTTCCTTCAGGAATTAACCGAGTGTTGCAATTCGCTTGTGTTTATAAACTATAAAGAAAGTAAAGCGATACAAATATACGGTGTATATAAACTATGCAAAAGTGATTGATACAAAATTTTAAAAAAATCGTTGAAGGATGGCATTTCTTCATTCATTATATCCATTATATGCATAGTTGTTTAAGAAAGTTAAAATATTTATAATGCGAGATTTTGAATAACTTTTGTGTTACAAAATTTGGGATTTAAAAATTTTGGCCTACTAAAAACCAAAAAAAGTGTTCCATCTACTCCTTGCTAAGTAAAATACGACTACTAAAATTATTACCATTTGATTTTCTCCAAGATTTCTCTATCCCTCTCCCAAGCACTTTATCAACATGCATAACCAATACGTGCTATCATAAGTGTTTAAATGACCATTACAATGTTTCTAGATTTATTTATACAAGTACAAATTCAGCTCAGAAATAGAAACACAATAAGAATTTAAAAAATAACTACAAATTTATTTTCGACGTATATTGCACGATCTTTTTAAGGCTTTTCATTATGAATATTGACTGTTTGAAAACCATTTATAAGGAAACGCTCAGTTTGGCGCACGTTCACAATTCCCGCTAGTAATTTGTAACTGAGATTCGCGCAACAAAACTACGTCACTCAAAGCGGGACCCAGGCAAGTTACGCATCCATGCTCAGTTACACGGGAACGGCCAGGATATTGACCAAGAGAGGCGAGTTGTTAAAGTGATAAGACGGCAGCTACCCTCCCACCTGCTGGTTTGACAGACACTCATCATCGATGGAGTGCGTGCAAAATGGGCATAGCAACAACCACGTACCCCCCACTTCTTCCGGCGAGAAAGTCGCGTATTTTCGGCCAAGTCCCTCCGACTCTTAAGCACTAAGGCGAGGCGCCGTGTCGTGCCGAGCTGATGGCGGTGTGTTCTGTGTCAGTGGAAGGGTTGATGCGGGGGTGCGGGCCGCCCCGGGTGTCACCACAGAAGGGGGGGGGGGGGGCTGTGACAAAATGGCAAAATTAATATAAAAAAATTGTATTTAAAACGAGTTAATAACTTCGTTTGACAATAAAGAAGACATCTACAAGCTGCCAAAGTTTCAAAAGAAGACTCTCTGGAATGGTCTTCTTTAAGTTGTTGAATATTACCTTTCAGATTCCGTACCAAATCTGACTTTGGCCTTGAGAATCTTGCTAACGTTGTGTATTTCAGTAGCATCATGTGAGAGGAGTTTGCTCTAAACTAAAATTAATCAAAAGTTATCTTAGGTCCACTATGAGTCACGCTCGGCTCTCTGGCTTAGCTATCTTGACAATTAAAAAAAAAGTATCCAAAGGAATTTATCTTGATGATGTGATTAAAAAATTTCCAGAGAACAAAGTTAGGAAAAAAAAAAAGGTGTTTATGCTTCAATATTAAGTAAATAAACCAGAAAATAACACTTGCAACTCTAAGTACCTCTTGGTGGGTGTGGTGGGGGGGGGGGGGGGATTGGCGACTATTTTCCGTACCGGGTACCTCCTGACCTTGCTACGCTGCCGGGCGTGTTCGGTACAACACTTTACTCGGCACTCATAAGAGCTGAGCTGTGCAAGGTGTTGGGGCGTTAGAACCAAAGGTAAGTTCATGTAGAGAATTGAGCGTGTTTCTGGTACTGTTGCATAAAGCGTGTCTCCCAAAAATTTAATTTTTAAAAGTGTTTATGTTGTTGTTTACACACAACGTTGCTTCCTGTCCACACATTTTCACAAAAAAAATAATTATATAGGTACTAGTAAAAAAATCTCCAGTTTTATTAAATGCATGTACCCTAAAGAATGAAAATCCAGGTATACTTCGCGAAGTTTTTGTCTCCCGTCAGTCATATTAGGGGAGGGGCAAACGCCCGCATTGCCTACCCCAGTCTTACGCCCACATAACATTACTATTGGTATGGAATGGTATAATTGTTTCCCCTCCCAGTCTGTGACAGCATCGTTGCGAAAGATGTGGGACGTGGTGGGTGTCTCGTTTCCTTGTCATGTTGGAAATGTGACTGCGTTCATCTTGAGTTCGTCTTTGTCTTCTGTATCAATCATGTCACTTTTGGGGTCGCCGCTAGCCTTTCGCGTTTTTTTATTTTTATTTGATTTTTCCCCGCTTCTACAGAATTTCGGCGCTCTGTTTTTGAAATTTGCTAGCACACTGCCTCTTGCGTTTACTGGGCTAATTTTTTTTTTGCCTTTTTTTTTTCCTCCAGTAAATAATTTGCTGTGAATAGTAACCTGAAAAACTTGCGAGTTGAATAACCGTAGGTTCACATGCATCTGTTACTGACAGTATCGTTTTCGCCAGTAGCACAAATTAATCAATCATACTTTAAAAAGTCGTGTCGAATGATATGTGGGTAATTTAGAAAGTTATGAAAGAACGGGATCGATAACCTATTAGAAGTATTTCGTTATTACTAATATTAGGTGTTCATAATGCGAAATTGAATTGTAAGTCCGCCCTGACATGTTATTGCCTCGAAACAATGCTCTCAGGGTATGTCAGTTGATTATAATTTACCAGTTTTCAAATTTCCTGAATTTTTACAAGTATATGGGTAGTACTGCTGAGCAAATTTAACCACGACCCATAAGACCTACATTCATCAGTGGGCAAGGGAATACTGCGATTTTGCGGGTCAGGGTAGAAGAGAAACATTGTTAACCGTTTAGAAGACGTTTGTTGCGATCGCTTCTGATCTTGCTGAAAAGGGTTTTGGAGAAAGACACGAGTCTGACATTCATCAGAGGAAATGTGGTTTTGCCACTTTGCTTTGCCTGGTAGCAATACTGACTATCATAGCTTGATTTGGCGTGGCGTACCTGGTGCGAATACTCTGGCGAAGAGTCTTCGGCAAATATGAAAGCAGTGATTTTGGCCTAATCAGCATGTCATTTGTCATGCCATAATTGGTGTTCATGTGACGTTCGATGTGTGGCTGCATCCTCGCGTTCCTTTGTGTCTGAGGATATATGTATGCAAAGAGGTCGACTAACATGCATCTCAGATTGTGCTGCACCCTATATACTGCAAGATAGAGTGCATGGCGAGCTGTGTTCCCAGATTGATGTGTGGCTGCATCCTCGCGTTCCTTTGTGTCTGAGGATATATGTATGCAAAGAGGTCGACTAACATGCATCTCAGATTGTGCTGCACCCATAAAACTGCAAGATAGAGTGCATGGCGAGCTGTGTTCCCAGATTGATGTGTGGCTGCATCCTCGCGTTCCTTTGTGTCTGAGGATATATGTATGCAAAGAGGTCGACTAACATGCATCTCAGATTGTGCTGCACCCTATATACTGCAAGATAGAGTGCATGGCGAGCTGTGTTCCCAGATTGATGTGTGGCTACATCCTCGCGTTCCTTTGTGTCTGAGGATATATGTATGCAAAGAGGTCGACTAACATGCATCTCAGATTGTGCTGCACCCTATATACTGCAAGATAGAGTGCATGGCGAGCTGTGTTCCCAGATTGATGAAGGTTTTTGATATTTAGTAGTTGAGATTCATTGAATTTTAGGTGGCTATGTATGCAATTATATACATTAGAACTGTAATATTTCATATTATAACAAATTTTCATCTACAAGATGATTACGCTGTTCCAGTTTTCGTTCATCGTGCAAGTGAACACTTTTGAAACCAACCTTAGAAAGAACAAAGTCACTTGCATATATTGTAACGGGCGCCCTGAGTGACACGCGTCCAGCAAAGTTGGTAACGATGGATGGGAAGTAGTTTCGTATCTTAACGTCGAATAAAAAGGGTTAGGGAAACGTTTCTGATAATTTAAATTATTTATTTCGCTTTAATGCAACGAAGTGTAAAAATGAGCAGATTTGTGAAATATTTACTTTTCTAATAAATTCACAGTTTCACGTGACCGAAGCATGAATAAAGTGATGAGGCCCATGGCAGTGATAATCGTACGTAAGGCGGAATAATACACAATGTGCATACAAGTAGCCCTTAAGCAGGGCTTTCAAAGGTCTCGATTTACCGTGAGCAGCGTGTACACACGTTTGTTTTCACTGGTGTCAGATCAGGTGTCTACACAGAGAAGAAATGGTGTGGCGGTTCTTATAATGTGGACGTACACATTCTCTGATTCGCTGCGCGACGCTGGGGGGGGGGGGGGGGGGGTGTCTTGTGTCTTCTTGGGCACCGATTGCTGCGAGAAGACCCCCCCCCCCCCATTGGCTGGTGTACCGGGTGGCGAGCCGGTTACTTGATGCCAGTTGGCGGTCAGTGTTCCGACATGTTGGTAGCTAGGGACACACCCTCTACCCCACGAGTTTCAGGTTGGTCAAGTATGCCTCACTTCCGCTACTAGACCAAACGTATTATAATATCACTCGAGGTAGACTGAAGCCTCGTCTTAAATTTTCTTCGTACCCCGACCCGATATTACCACCTTAATTACGTAATTCATACACGACCTGAAACTACGTTAACTAAGCACAATGCCATGCTAAGGGTTATCCAACACAACCATCTAGCGAGCCCTTTAAAGTTCTGGATTCCTTCTTTTCTTTTGTACATGGTTGCTTCAGTTATACAAGCGTGAGTTCACTAAAATTCTCCATACGACGTCATCAAATCTGTATTTATTTATATGGTCCATGGCACGCTCCAAGTTTGATTTAAACCAATCAAATGTTGCGGCACACATGCACTTCATAAAAAATACTTCATGATAAAATCATTGGGCCCCAAGAAAATATTTATTTTACAAGTACAGTTATTTGGACGCAAAACTAACTATCTTATTCAAATTTATATTCATATTGTATATATATAACAATAAAACCTACCGTATATATTCACGACAAACATTAAAAATGTCAGATAAATAATAAAGATACAATAGGCCGGCCTTTAAAAATGAAACACAATAAAATCTTAACCACAGGCGAATTACAACACCAGCTGGCTATTGCCAACTTAGGCACATACGAAACCAGACGTCAAAAACCCCTGTGACGATCTACTCGTCACACTGGCGACCCCGTTTTGCTGGCGTGTGCGGCTGTAGATAGCGGTAAAAGCGGTTATTTTGCCTCTGTATTCTGAAGTATTCTGTGGTTGTGTCCAGAGCCGTGGTTCTGTTACTAAATCTTCATTGTTCTTTTAGAATATGTGACAAGGTGGATCACACGAGTCGTCTTTTTTATAAACAACACAACACAGCACATGGCACAATTTGTAAAAAGCCCTTTCTTTTTCTCTGTATCGTGTTCAGTAATGTTAAATGTTTTACATGAAATATCAGCAAGATCGTATTACGATATTGTATTAACTCCTTTGTAACTAATATTTCCTCTTTCAATAATGTTATCGACTTCTAAAAATCCACTTCTTACGAGAGTTTCTTCTACAGCTACTGCAAGCCAAAAAACAAAAAATGCCTAGCGTCAGCTGAGATTCGTGACTCCTCAAGGTTAAACGCTTCCTTAAAATAGCCAGTAAGTTTCCGAGTAATCTTAAAATCGATTGAATGGCTCTTTGCCTGTTTGGTCTTCTGTTTATTCCATTAATAACGCATTCTGCCGAAATTTTCATTTTAAAATTTTGATATTTGCGAAGACCGCGTGATGAAACAAGAAGGTGCGCTAACGGCTGAGAGTTGTATGTTGGGAAAACTTGAATTGTCTTGACAAGTGAATACCCATTACACTGCACGTATCAGTCTTAAGGAGGAGTTGCTCATTAGGCCTTTGGCGCGTTGCCAATTAACCGCTACTAAACAAGCACTGAAAGGCCACTTAATGAAAGTGGCAATTTGCTCAGATAATGTTATAGTTACTTCATATGAAATTACGTACTTAAGTGTGGCGCCAGAATGTCTGGATCTATAATAGAATTTCCAGACATTTTTACAACTCTATAAGTTAGAAAGCTCATCGTCATCTTCGCGGTTTTGTGAGTTTTATTTACGCGTTATTTTATATATTTATGATTTTTTTTTTCTGATTTTTATGTACGGTTTGTATTTCGCGGAAAATAAATTTTCATAATGTTTTTTTTTTTTTTTTTTTTTTTTTTCAACTGATGTCAATTTAAATAAATTTAATTTCGACACAACTCCCTCCAAAACTTCAAACAATTTTAACAAGTGGGAATACAAAAAAAAAAAAAAAAAAAAATGGAATTTACTAAGTGGAGGAACCTTCCATTATCCCGTGACACTCTTACACACGTATTTTCCGATTCACGCACGCTTCCTCGTCACAAGTGACTGACAACGTCTCTTTAGAGTAGTGCAGCTGGAATGATGTTGAACCACTGACTTATCTTGCCTTTGAAGTTTAATGGCAATGGTGAGTTCATGTTATTATGATGGTTTTATTGGACTGTGTCCATTGCCAACGATGAGAGTAAATAAACATGCATAGTCTTAGCAAGACAAGAACCAAAAAAAAAAAACCTTTCATAACACCACAAACAGATAATAAGGAAATGCTGTTTCCTTGTCAGTAGAATGTTAAAACGACGAAAAGACGGATGAACAACTTATTATTACAGAGCAGAACAGACAACAAAAGCGAACCAAAAGAAAAGGCAACACGATGACGAAAACAAAACAGAGCAATAAAAATTCCAATATCCTTGTTCACAGATGAACAACGGAAACTGAAAACAAACAAGAAAATAAAACAAAAGTACAATGAAACACAAGTCAGGAAAAGTATTCCGTGTCCGATTATAAAACCAAATAAATCAACACTACGATAAACAGAGAAATTACAAAAAAAATTAATCAAACAGAGTACACTAAACAAAAAAAAAAAAATTATTATACGTCTTCACGACGATTCGCGGCCTGAAATCTGCCCCCTTCTTCAGGCGAGATACTGGAAGAACAGTCGCAGTAGACTATGTGGAGTCTGTGTGTTTTTTTAGTCTCATAGTCGGCAATGGACACAGCCCAATAAAACCATAATAGCAACACCCACTTATCCCTTCTCTGGAACTACGATAGTGTGTATGGAGTTTACTGTAACCACGTACACATAACAGTAAAGTACTCTTCCACAATAGTTGTTCGTGGTATTACATGGCCTTACAATAAATTATATTATGATAAGACTGTGTAACATAGCTTCGCTACCTACTACCCTTCACCCCGCCCCCCTTCTTAGACCCCCTTAATTCTTCATCGCATGTCAGGGTCTGCAGATGCTGGATCTACCGAATTTCCGTTATATAGCAGATCTCGTTGCTCACATAAACTCTTCGTCACCTCTGTATAACTAAAAATTGTATCTGAATCCCGAATGTGTGTGTGTGTGTGTGTGTGTGTGTGTGTTTTTTCACGGGTGGGCGAGGCGACATCTTCAGAACGACAGCCTCTGGGTGAGTGACCCCGAAGAGAACCTGCTAACCCAGACTGGATAACAAGAGTCGACGCCGGCGACGATGAGGCAAAGGAATGTCACTGTGCGGGGGTAGGAGGGAGGCGGGAGCAGCCCAAGGAACTCGTTGTCTGCCGCAGCGTCCGCCATACTCTGCACGCACGAGCATCTGCGCGTTGCCGCCTGACAGGGTCAGCATGGATGGAGTTAGGGACTCGGGCTCCTGGCGCCGGAGCGAAGAGGACTATCCTGTCTGTCATTGCTGGTCGGTGGGATGTAGTGGAGGTGGTCAGTCTGTGACGCAGAAGGGTTTTAAAACGGTTGGGCGTTGCTGCAGAGGTCTCTGGTGTGCTGGGTGATTTCGGCGCCCAACAATTCCCAAGCCATTTCGGAGGTGGGACTCGTGTCCCGACTTTGCGAGCACATTTGCGGAGCACCTGCTGGAGGCTGAGCAGTTGTGGAATGAAGACAGTGAAGGAGAAGGGAGTACCTCGAGAAGAGCCACACATTATGGAGTGCCCGCCGTTCCATTCACGTGATATTCTTCGTCTAAATGCCCCTAGGTTCTCGAGTCCTTCCTGAGTCTACCTTGGGTACACGTTTCCCACAGGCGAATAGAAAATGTCGGTAATGTTTAAGAGCAAACGTATCTCGGGGAGGTCCTCTTACATGAAAGGACAATGTCGAGGGGGGGAGGGGTATTTTCTATCATTTGGCGTCATGCCTGAGGGGAGAGGCAGTGATCCTTTCACTCTCGGCAGGAAGTAGCATCATCCTTCACCGCTTGAGAGTCCCTCTCGACAACGACATAGGGTGCTGCATTGTGTTTGTGGCCTCGGAACGCATGCACTCTTGAGGTGCCTGCCTGCCGGGCTCACGAACTGCGTTGCATTGAGTGTGAAATACAGTTTTTTTTTTTTTTTTTTTTACAAAAATATCAAACGTGCCTCATATGTTTAACAACGAAAAGAACACACACTTCAGACTACGCCCGTCGATTACTTTTAAGACGTCACGCATATTAGAAACACCATTTCATAGCACTCCGACATAATTAAAACTTTTTTTTTTTTTTTTTTCAAATCGCGTATCTGATATTATACGCGTTATGTACACTCACAAGTACTCGAGTGGAATGTAGCGAACCTTGCCATATACTTTGCACCAATAAAATTATATGTTTACCGCCGAAAGTCCCACAGGTACACGCAGCACGACGAGAACACTGCACGCCAGTTCAGAGCCTTGCACGTAGCGGCGATGGCGCACTTGTAGCGCGTGCAAGTTAAGTCCTTATAGTTTCCGCGCTTCTCGGCCTGAAACACAGAAAAAAACTGCAGTCAGGCGGGCGGGCGCCTTAGGGCGACTCACGCTCGCTCACCACTTGCCTCATCGCCTCTATAGTCAAGGCGACTCGCCTGAACGTGATTTTAAGAGGTGGATGTATATTTTTTTGGCACGCTATTAAAAATTAAAGTATGATGCTTGTCTAAGGACATTTCTGAAGTTTGTGTATAGAATAATTATCAGCTGTAAGTGATTCTGAAAGAAAAACATCCTTTTTAACAATTTTATGCCAGAAAATGTCTTTGGATTGGAAATGAGAAGTGGAAACTTGTATTCGAGCATGATACTTTTTTTTTAATGTTTGTATTATTCAGACACAACTACAAAATATCCGACCGTTTTTTAATCACGCGTCTTCTGCTCTAACAAAGCTCTGCAGCCAGGCGGGGCTTTTCAAGCTCGGAGATGAGTGCGACGGGACCCGCCGATTACAGAGTGCTGGGAGGCGTGGGTCCGGAGTCTATGCTCACAAACACACTCGAGCGATGCTCTGCAGTGGGCGTGGAACAATGATGTTGCCCCGTGACGCTCTAGCGACAGCGGAAAACTAAAACATCGTATACTTTGTAATAACGGGGAGATGTAATTAATTGCAGCAGCCAGGCAGGATGTTTCAGGAAATGCATTAAGCCGTCTCCTGCTGGGTGTCAAGTCAGAAGCACTTAACGGGATCCGCGATGAGAGCTGCGGAAAGAAATTAACAAACCTTGATGGCGTGTGGCCACCGCCTGTTCGTAAAAAATTTTTATTAGTAACGTGGCATTTCGTTCCTTTGTATTTTGTTCCTCGCTTCCATAATAAAATATGCCCCCCCCCCCCTTTTTTTACGTCTTTTGTTTGTCAACCAGTATTGCTGTAACTATGAACGCATTTGAGTTTTTTTTTTTTTTACATGGGTAAGTTGGGTGTTTCAACTAACGTTTTGTAACCAGGTCACCACGATTGGTAACTTAAGGAACAAGCGGCGTGGCTGATGGCGCAACGAGGACTTGTTAGTGAAACCCATTTCTAGATTTGATGTTGGTACTAGAAAAGAAAAAAGAAGCAAAAATGTACCGCGTAAATATTGGTCTGGTATGCTGTTGGTGTGGCTGTTGGATTAACATTTGTAGCTTCTGTGCGCCGCGTAATCAGCTTCGTTGCTCTGTGTTGACGATCGTCAAAGCGGACGGCGGGCCGTTGCTGAAATTCAACCAATCCAGAGCCAAGTCACAGTTTTGAGAATACAAATACTTAACTTCGTTTCTGTTTCACGTTTCTAGATACAGTTTTTTAGTGCTACATCTGCTGGTCGAGCGTGTTTCACGTATACCAAACACTGGCTTGTTTTTCCGGGAGAGATAAATGTGTCGTATACACTAGGTATGAATTTTGATTTCATGTAAATGGAGAACATTAGTAGCCTATGAAGACTGACATGAATGCTAAATAATAATTTCAGTAGTTAATGTCGCATCTTGCGTCACATTTACTAGTTGCAGTCTGCATTAGAGTATATTTCATCTCAAAAGTTACAGCTTATTTGATTGACCGCTCATGGGATGTTTTTCGGCAGTGAGCTAGGTCCAGGGGAACATGAAATGGTAGAATTACGGGAGCGCTTGGTTATTTTGCTTATGTTTATTGCGGATTCCATCCATAAACTGCTGGAAAATGACATTCCTTATTTTTGTTTCGAATTTCCTGTTGTGTCGACGATGTCAGAAATAAATTGACAGCTTCAGTAGTTTCACAAAAAATTAGGCCTGCGAGTAAAAGAAATAAACCAACGTAGTGGCATTTATGTGTTAATGTAAGTGGTATGTATATTGTAATTTATCTTTTCGGAGTAGGCCTCGAGACGAGAACAGAGAGCAGCATGAATTCGACAGGCATCTTAATATCACAAGCATATTTTCGTTTTTTTTTTTTAGGAAGCTAAAGAAAAAATGACTCTTTCAATTCCTTACCTGTGGTCGTGGGGCGCTGCTATTTGGGTTAGGCACTATCAGTACTATTGCATGAAAAGGTGTGGTTTAGCTTGTACATAAGGAAGTAGTTTATGATCAGTTAAATGTTGAAGGATCGCATCTATACGTTTCCTTTTTTTCTCGCAGTGATCGCCGAATATTTACGAAGTAAATTTTTAACAAAATAGCAATGAAAAAGACACACTCAGGGATAACGTGTTTCACTGTTGTCGTATGATGAGAGTTGTGGACCTGTACCAGCTGGTTGAAGTTGTAAATGTCGTTGAACAAATCGATAAAGCGAGCTCGTGGAGGGGATGGGCGTTACCAGTGACTCGTCAGTTTTCTTATGATTATCCAATTTAGTACACCTTTGCGTTATATCGCCTCCCCGTCATTAGGGTCACTTGCTTCAATCACATTGTGAGTAAAGGCTGTTCACGATAAAGTGAACACTTCTGAAATGAACCTTAGCAAAATGTCACTGTCCCTTCTTGCATATATTTTAATGGGCGCACTGAGTGACATTCGTCCAGTCAAGTTGGTAACGATGGATGGAAAGTAGTTCCATATGTTAAAGTTGAATAAAAAGTGTTAGGTAACCATTTATCATAACTTAAGTTATTTCTTTCACTTTCTGATTATTATAATACATCCAAAAGCAGAAATCAGCAGATTTATAAATTTTTACTCTCCCGATAATTTCATATTTTCACCTACCGACGTATGGATAAAGTGATAAGGCCCGTGGAAATGATAATTTTACATATGGCGGAAGAATACACAACGTGTACACAAGTAGAGCTTACTCAGGGCTTTCAAAAGTGCTCATTTTACCGTGAACAGCCTATACCTTACTTCAAGTGCCTTGCCTGTGGATGCTTCTGGCCAGAGCATTTCTTAATTTTTTTACAGCCGTTTGAAGTCCTTACATTCTAAGTGTTTGGTTTCAAGGTCTTTGAAAATTCCTTAAAAATAATTCTATAACTTGAAAGTCCTTCGAGTTTCCAAGTGTTAGTAGAATACGCTACTCGTAAGTGAGAAGGTCGTATTGTGGTGTTCGCGACATCTAAAGTGTCGGGCAACTTATGCACTGTGAAGTGGTCATAGTCAGAATGGCTATTGTGAGTTGCCAAAATGGCCTGAACCTTTGTAATCGAGCTGCAATTGCAATTCCTAGGCAAATGCTGCTCATTTTATTGCATTAAATAGTGAATTAATAATGGTAAAATATCCGTAGGTTTTTAATTCTTTTCGTGTGTAGGTATGTGTATTTTTATTTTCTGTTTTGAAATATTTTTGACATATGAATTACAAATTGGTAATTTTGCAGCTTGAAAATGGAAAGTGGGAGTCTTTATCTTTATTAGGTAGTTGTTAATTAAGGGGATTCAGTTCTTGTAAGTGTATATTTCAGTACTTGGAAAGTACTTGAATTAAATTTTAAATGTCTGTAAGAACACGGGTTTTATTAATAGAGGAAAGATTGTGCTCCAGTCGAGCCAATTAAACGACGATATAGGCTGTTCACGGTAAAGTGAGCACTTTTTAAGGCCCTTCTGATTTTTTCTTTCATCCTATTTCCATCTTGCTGCTGTTCTTTAATATAAGCATTGCTTTGTGATGAATAAACACAGCGTATACATACCACCACCCTCAAGATTTAATGCCTGATACTGCAATAAGAAATATTTATTAGTGTTTAAAGCCTGTTGGGAGGGCCTTAAAAAGTGCTCACTTTACCGTGAACAGCCTATACGTTAATGCAGAAAGTAGGAGCGACAGAGCAGCCGAGGGCAAGCCGCAGCAGGGAGATACCGGCACGTGCTGTCTTATAACCGCTCGACAACACGCGTTTACCCGAGAGAGCACGACGATCGTGTGGTTGGGATCGTGGAATCGGTTGTACCAAGCCCCCCCCCCCCCACCCTCCTACCTCAAACTAGTAGAAAAAAAAGTTTAACGCTTCGAGGTTACGTTGGGCCGTAAGTGAGTATCGAGACGACGATGAAAACAGCACAATCAAAGCTTCGCGTCTTTTCGGTTTCCTTACAATTCTAAACGCTGACTGTATGGTTTTAAGATTGCGATGGACCTCCGCGTTTTTTGCGAAATAGTTGTTAGCGCAAATACGCGTATCTCGGTAAATAAATGCTCTGCAAATACGAATTTTGGTCAGAAAAGATTTAAAAAAAATTACTTAAGCCCCAATTTTTTTTTCTTTTGTCATATTAAGTGTGTTCTCGGAGAAAAAAAAAATCGTGAAAATGGTCCAATATCGCATGTTTAAATCTTTAAAGCGGCAAGAGAAAAGTACAAAGATACACGTGCATAGTGTAATCTGTGGGCTTTCATCGTGTGTTTAAAAAAAAAAACCAATGTTACGGATCTAATTTGCTTAGTACAGCGCCACGACGGAAACACTGCACGCCTCACGCGCAGGAGCGACGAGGCGCTAGGCGTGCGTGTTATTATCGCCCGTATCGCTCCCTCGCTTCTTTACCTTTGACGCGGGTGTCCCAAGAGGGTTTATCCCACTCTTAATGGAACGGTCTATTCGGACAAGATACAGCAGAGTCTCCACAGTGTTTAAAACACTGTTTTACAGAAAAATAAACATCGTAGACAGAAGGCTACTTACAGTGATTTATGTCGAATTTGACATTTTTTTAACAACTACATTTATGTTTCTATAATCTAATTTATAAATTGGCAACAAAATATCGACCTTCGTTTCTGCCCTGAGAGAGTTTTCCATTTAAATATTCCATAGTTTTTTTTTTTAATTATAATTAATACTACTGCTTGCAATAAGGTCTGTGTGACGACTAGCGAGGCTGTTCGCGGTAACGTAATCACTTTTGAAACCAACCTTTGGAGAAAAAAAATCACTGCGATGTATGCTATTGTACACACTGACTCGCAGACTCCATATTGAGTTGGCAGTGGATGGATATAAATAGTCCATTGCAAGAGTAATGGTTGTATCTGCGACCACTAAAGACGCTCTATCTGGTTTTATGCATATTAAAACAAGAATTTGCGTATCATCAACACACTGACGTACCTGAAAATGCCACTGTTTCACTCGGATGGCGCATATATAAAGTATGTCTATGTCAATGATAATTTCAGATATAACTGAAGGATATAAAATGAGCAGAAAATTAATTCTTAAGTACGGCTTTCGAAAGTACTCGGTTAACCGTGAAAAACCAATACATTTTGCGACTTGGTCCACATTTATTTCTGCGAATAATATCTGAAAACAATTGTAACCGATGGCACTCGTAGCGGTTTTTCCTACGACATAATGTGTGTGCAACATAGAAGTCAGAGAATAAATTACAATAGTACTTTGCAGTTGGAAAGGAAATCACTTGGAATTAGTTGTATTTATTGTTCAAGGAGAAGAAACACGTGCAATTATAAAATGCGATACGTAGATAATATTGCCTATTGGTAATCCTGACATTTTCAAATTACATATTTTTTAAAGTTAAAAATAAAAATAACATCATGGTACAAGATACGTGCTTTGGTAACTTATTTTCCGTGAGCTATTTTAGACATAGGCCTACTGTATTAGTCATTATATTTGTTGAATTCACATTTAGGTGCTTTGTATTAATTCCTTTCTCTCTGTGTCTCGCTCTGTCCCTCCCTCCTACTTTCCTTCTTTCTGTCTTTCATTTTCTCTTTCTCTCTCTTTCTCTACCCCCTTACCTATCCAAACCTTCACTGATAGGCGATCAAAGTACCAAGTGTTTCATATTGTCTCCAGTGTTGGCTAAATATAATCAGTGTTAAAATTTTACTCCCCAAAAGTGAACTATCCGGTAGGGAGGAAGCCACCAGCATTTGCATACCAAATGTATGTTTACTTGCAAATAATGGAGTAGAAGAGAGTTACATCACCTTCCTCCGTGTTGTCCTATTTTTCTTACTGGGGTATAACTGTGTCAAGATATCTGCGATCTCACACACACACACACCACATTTTGTTTATAACGGGGCGAGGAAGATCAGAGTGGTGTATTCACATAAAAAATACACAACAGTTGAAATCGTTGATCTTTTAAAACCGATCATGCTATTGAAAACCTAACATTGTTTTTAAATTTCGGTTAGAATGTTAAATGTGTTAATTTCTTTTGTGCGCCCTATTTTTAATAAATGCTGTCAACATATACATGCACACACACACATACATACACACACATACATACACACACAAACAAACAAACATGTTACGAACCGGCTGAATGCAGCACAAAGTTGGTGGTTCGGCCTGTCATCCATCTGTCAAAATCTCGAACATTTACAAAATGTAGCGTTAAATGTGTACAGATGACACTTTTATCGTCTCACGCACACTGAGGTACACCTATAGATCAGATCATACAAGAGCACACATTTATTGCGTGGCTAAATAGTTTGTGTGATTGTAGGTAAAGGCTGTTCACGATAAATTGAGCACAAATCAACTTTAGAAAAAGTCACTGCCCCTACCTGCATACATTTTAATAGGCGAAAATAGCGACATGTGTCCAGTAGAGTTGGTAACGATGGAAGGAAAAATAGTCCCATAGATAAATGTCGAACAAAAAGTGTTAGGCAACCATTTGTGATAACTTAATTTGTGATAACTTGTGACGAGGCCCACAGCAACGTTAATTTTACATACGGCGGAAGAACACACAACGTGTATACGAGTAGATTTTAAGCAGGACTTTTAAAAGTGCTCATATTACAGTGAACAGTCTGTAGTTGTCAGATGCCAGAAATGGCTGTGGTAAAATTTAGGACTTGATATAATCCAGGCGACTTTCCCCTAATAATTATAAAGGAGTAGCTATTATAACCGAATCTATGCTACGCTTTCAAAATGTTATCTGCCCAACGGTTAAGTTGGGTTTTCAAATCCACGTCTGATCATTTGTAAACTGGCACGTCTAGCTTCATCATACCTTCGAGTGACCTTTGTTTTTAATTTTGTAATTAGGGAAATCTTCAGAGCTGCTCCCAAGTTTGCCTCGGACTCTTAATGATCGCGTGTATCCGGAACACCCCACGATGAGCAAGCAGTCTTTTATTGTCGTTCCCCCCCCCCCTTTTTTTCCAAGCTGCTCAAGCAAGGGTGACTACGAAAGAATGGAGCAGGCAGACGAGAGGGTCTTGCCCAAGGGTTGTCAGAAGTCAGCAGCTAATTGCAAGAGAAATGAACAACAGCGAAATGCAAGAGACGGCAGAATTAAAATGAGGTATCAGACGCTGATCTGTTGCGCGAGCATCAGAACAGTTGGAGCGAAAATAGTCGCGTGTCTAACTTCAGTTAATTAAATCCCTTTTGAGTACATTCAGTTCGTAAACTCGAGCTGCCTAATAATGTGCATGGCACAACCCCCGGATACAGAGACGAAAATGTACAGAAACCGACGTCCAAACCTTCAAGTCCTAACAGCCGTGTAATACAGTAGTCAACGCGGCTTCTAATGAGCGGGACCAGCCGAGTGGAAGGTTAAGATTTGACATGGCAAGTTATTATACGCGTGTCTCGGCTATGTTTAACAATATCAATTTCAAACAAAATTTCTTTGTCCCCCGAGACAAATTTCTACAATTTTTTTTTGGCAAATTATTAATACTATTGAAAATTCAGGTAAATTAAGAGTCATAGACTCGAGTGAGCAAGATATGTGCGCGGCTCTTAACATCGGGGTCTTGAGAGCCGATGAGGGTGAAGCGAGGTGAGTTCGGAGCGGCGCCGGAATGAAGAGGCGGGGGAAACGGGAGATCCCCGAGAAAATCCGCCGACCAGCGGTATTGTCCGGCACGATTCCCAACATGCGAAAACGTGGGAGCGACACCGCCGGTAAATGAACCCGGTTTGCCTTGGTGGGGGGAGAGTAGCCTAACCACTACACCACCGCGATTCCTCGTAGACTCGACAAACACACAGAAACAAAAACTCTTATTAATTTACTCCTATTGGCTGTCTTGTAGAAAGGTTCTTCTTTTCAGAGGGCGCAAAGTGTTTTTTTGCCTGAAAGCTAAATTGTGAAAGGTGTCAGAGGCACGCCTAAAATAATTTAACATTTGAAACGCTATCCTTTCGCTCGACCTGTCCCGCGCTGGGCAGCGCGGCAAGATACAAATATTTACACATGTTGCGAATCTAGTTTGTTATTAGTATTAAGCATCTCTGTGCTAAAATTATGCATAGAAAAATGGAAGTAGCTTGTGGCCCTCGTTTAAAGATCAACAGGTTAGGACTTGGGATCTTTAAGAGGTGAAATAGGAATATCGGAAAATAAACCATTTGAAATAAGAAATAGATTACAGTAACGTATAAGACTAAAATAAAAGAGCTATTTATCATGCAGTTAGGGACGTCCGTTTAAAGAGAGTAAGAGTTGGAAAGAAATCCGAGAAAGATACGAGGAAAGGGACATACCGCAACCTCTATGTGACTTCCAGGCTTCCGAGGTCTCATACTACGATGTTTCCTCCAGTCCGGAGCCTTGTCGACACTTATCACCCCACTTCTGTAGTTTCGCCCCTTCAGTTTGATCGGTTCTGAAGAGTTCTGTACGCGGAGTTTAACTTCAGATTGTTGATTATCTTTTGCCACTTTGACTAAGCGGGATTCACATTTCGGTTCTACCTCGGCGGATTGTTTATTTAAACCTGTTTAGACTTTCGACATTTCAGCTGGGTTTTTATAAAGAAATATTTCACAAACAGCGTGCTGCCACTTTTTAAGAGCGAGTATGTGAATTTTTATATTAATAAAACGCCCACAAACTAGAGGGATATTACAATAAGAAAAAGTTCTTCCCACACGTACTTCATCCATCAGTCGCTGGACCCACGCTGCAGAGATCCTCGCAGATCTCCGAAGCCCTTTGCACTCGACCATTGGAGATGTGGGTGGCAGGGGGGATAAACAAGCCGACAAAGCAGAGAGTGTTTAGCATTATCATGACACGCTGTGATACTGTGAATTATCTGTTCACGTTTGAAAACTGGTCGGTCTAAATGCGTAGTAAGAATAGTTGCGCGTTACCTGGAATAATTAAGTAATTTTAATTATAATGCCAGATAAAAATTTGAGGTTTTTTTTACGGCTTATGTTAATTCGTGTTATGTGAGCATATCTCAGTTGATGATTTATTTGTACGTAAGTTTGATACGGGACCAATATTTTAGTTAATAGAGTAATGTTAAGAAGTTCATACGTGAAAAGAATTTCATTATTACATAGTATATTCTAAATATTTTTCTGATGTATAAGCATGTAGTCTAATCTTGTTTTTCTATAAATTTCCTGTATGAACTGTTTAAAAAATAATGTAAGATGCATTGAAAATGGGTTTCAACACAACAGTAAAGAGAATGTATATTTATGGTAAATACTAATGTCGTAATAAAAGAGTCCATAGAACTAATTTACACCTGTCGTACAACACCAGGGCAGTAGTTAATATAACTTACAATAATAAGTTTTGCCACAAAAATAACTAATAAGTAGTTTTCGAATGAGGCGAGCGTGCTCAGTATTGGCGGTACCAGGTTCGCCCTGTCTAGCACGCGACGCTACAACCCCGGGGTGTTTTCTAATGGCCTCCTCTGCTCCCACCGACCCTTTGTCGAGCCCCTTTATTGTCATTTTCCACTCCACCATATCTTCCCTCCCCCCGGACCTTTTCCATCGCTAATTACAAGAGCCTGCTTATCCTCATCCCTGTGCCCGCCCTCCAACAGCGCTTACGTTGGCCAAGTTGTGAAACTTTTAATACAATCCTTTTCAATGCACATTGCGTTTCGAAAATAATTTTTAGCCATAGATTTTTTACAAAGATTTACTTTTTAAGTACAGTTTCAGTAGTATTATTTACACGCATTGTAACAAAACGTTCCCTCTAAAATTCCTACGTATAGATCCACTTCCTATTTAACGCACCAACGTAACATTTCTGTAGCAGACACAAGGAACCTGCTTTTTCCTGAGGCTTGACGTTTTTACTGGACAGCATTCTGAAAATTTTCAAGTTTGTAACTTATTCGTAAATAGCATACGTCGTCTGCGTATCATTTTAAAAAGAAAGGACAGTATTTAAGTCGATACCATAGCAAATAAAACTAAGGCAGAAACATATGTGACTAATTCTGGTCGGGTCGTAAGCCCTGGCACTATACATTACTGTGTTTGTTGTGAATTTCGAGATGAGTAGATAGAAAATGGGGGATCTGGGACACAGGCTGCAAGTTTCGGAGCCCAGAGCCATATGGTACCTGGCAGTGGCATCTGGCAGAGGACCAGAGGTGACCTTGACCTTTAACGTTGACCTCAAGTGTCCCATTTCCCCGGAAAACACACTCTTAGAATTCCCCTCAAAATCTGTGAACTTGACCCTTTACCTTTATGGGGATCTGGTGCACAAGCGACAGGCTTCGGAGTCCCGGAGCCATCCGCCACATTGGATTGTATCACAGCCACCATCTTGTTTCTAGAATTTTCCAGTTCATGCTCTGATATTCCACCTCGACATCTTGTTTCTAGAAGTGACATGGGTGCCAGCATAGCTTTAAATGATTTATACATAAAATATATATGGGAAATTATTATTTTCCCATAGGTTATATACATAGGTATGTCTATTCGAGAGGCATATGTTCGTAATGTTAACTCTTGCAGTGCCTATGTTGCAAGACACTGAAAATTACTACTTTTTTTATATTTATAACCAGTACTCTGAATTTTGTATCAATATAAATTTGAAACAGTATAGGAATTTCCACAGAATTTCTCGTTGCATATTATAGGCATGGGTTTGTCCATCTGAAAAGAAATAATATGCATCATATTTTTTTATGTCAATTAATGTAGCCCCCTTTACGTGGTGTCAGAACATTCGGCCATCTTGGTGTGTAGTATAATGGCACAAACATGGATTATGCACAAGCATAATTTCATAAATAAAAGTTATTTGTTAAACATTTTTGTTTTACTTTTAAACTTAAAGACAAAAGTGTATTGGACAACCTGTCGGTAGAATATTATTATCAAAAATAATTCGATTATGATGTAAGAAACATCGATTCTGCAAAGCAAAATTTTATACATAAAAGTTGTGTATTTAATTTAATATATTTTATTTCACTTTTCAAACTTACGGAAAATACTATGTCGAGCGACATGTCAGAGGATTCGTATTTCCAAGATGAATTTGTAGTATTATTATGCAAACATAACTTTGTAAATAAAATCCACTTTTAAATTTGTATATTGAGCAGCAAATCTAAGAATTCGTATTTTTTTAGAAAATTCGACTATATATATCAGAAAACATGATTACAAGGCAATGACCAGCACCATGTAGGATTATATAAGCATATAATAGTGTTAGTAAATGAACCAAATGTTATATATTTTTGGACTTGTTTTCTAGTTGAATGCTTATGTGATGCCATAAAATTTGATTATTCGCATGTATTCTATACCACGAATACCGGACAGTTGTTGTCTTACCTCATAGAAAGTTATAAGTGCATTATGCTGGGAGAAACTAGATAAGATCAAGCTGCCATCTAAAGAAGAATTTTATAACAGACTCGCCGACTCCATCACATGTAAAGATTATGTGCATGCTCAAAATGTATGGGATAAATTTGAATGTTCCACTTTAGGGAAGTTACTCCTATATTTATTTGAATACTGATGTGTTGATATTGTGTGATGTGTTTAAGAACTTTCACAGTCTTTGCATGGAAACACATGGATTTGATTGCACACGTTATGTGTCTACCTGGATTTTATTTCGATGTCGTGCTTAAAATGACTGGTGTTGAACTGGAGTTGTTAATTGACTGTGAGATGTGTATGTTTTTTGAAGCTAGCATTAGGGGGAGGTGTCGCCGAATGCATTAAATTGCATTGTGTGTAGCAAACAATGCCTACCTGCCAGATACATATGATGCAGAGAAGCTTTGACCTACTTATATGTTGATGTGACCAATTAGTATGGATGGGCCATGAGCCTGCCATTACTAAGGTGTAACTTAAGTGGAATGATGTTGATATTAGTGTGTGCTAGATAATAGTACAACTGGCTATATTTTAAAGGTGGATATTGATTACCTTGCCTCGCTCCATGAAAATCATAAAGATCTACCATTCCTACCCATGGCCGTGCTTAAAAAAAGGGGGGAGGGGGCAAAATCCTCTACAAGGGGCGAATAATCGAGCAAGTGTGTATGGTAAACTAACTACGTGTGAGAAGAGGTATTTGCAAGCATTTCACGTTCTTTTGAAAATAAATACGATACTTATTGTTAAGAATAGTTTTATTTTATGGAAACTTATTATAGAATAGAATTGATGACTTTTGAATTAGTAATTTGCAGTACTACAACCTTATCATAACAATACAATTGCTCACCGATTTTAAACATTTTAAAAGTGTCTATGTGTCATGTCACGTCACCATATTGACATAACTCTCGCTTCCAACAACAGAGCGCAGCACGGATACTGTACATTAAGCAAGCGCCCTTTGCGGCCTCGCTGTTAATGCAAACTCAATCTGTGTCGGTTGTTCGTTTCCATTATTTCATCATTTTTAGTAAGTACTGCTGTACTATGTAGTTGTATGTTTGGATGATAATGCTGGATTCACATGTACGCCGATAACACCGAACAGAGCAGAAAACTATAGAACAGCCAATCAGAAGCAGTCCTCAGTTTCCGCCCGAGTCTCGCAGAAAAGTTGAGCTTGTGTCGATATTTTCTGCTCGTGGAAAGAGCAGACTTTGCTGATATTTCCCAGAAGTCAACTGGTTCACATATTTTATACTACTAATGTATTGGATAATCGAAGTTATTGATGTAATGAATAGAATGGTTCAATGTACACATTTATAATGAAATATTAGAATACAAACATTAATTTTATTTAAAAACTGTATTTTTAATGTGGAGGGGGGGGGGGAGGCGAAATTTTATATTTTAATTTTTATCCCCTACTTTTTAAAGCTGTGCACGGCCCTGAACCCACCAATCAGTAATAAATTTATTACAATGCTTGAAGACAAGATAAATTACATTGTTTATTACAGAAACTTAGAACACGCAATTAAACATGGCCTCCAACTGAAGGAGATCCACAGAGTCCTTGAATATAAAAAGACAGCATGGTTGTTACCATGCATTGATCTGAATAACAAGAAATGCATAGCGGCTACTAATGACTTTGCATGTGATTTCTACAAGCTGGCGAACAATTCAGGTTTTGGCAAGGTCATGGAAAATAAGAGAAAATATCGAAGGGCGGATCTTGTGTGTAATGAAAAGCGACAGAAGAAACTTGTGCCAAAGTCTACATTTAAGGATCATTGTATGATGAAAACACTGCCCTCATTCGCCTCGAAAAAAAAAGTTCTACTTGATAAACTTATCTATATTCGCTTTTCCATCTCGGATGTTTCGAAACTATTCATGTACAGGTTTCACTATGACGTTATGATGAAGTTTCAGACTGGGTTGTACTACCCTATCTATCAAAAAATAATCGGACACCCGTGAAGAAAGGTAATTCAGTACGTCAGTTGACATGTGTTTCATGGCCTTCGGCATAGGACCGTTGTTTGTCTGTGGTAGCATGAACACAGATGCCTATTGTAACATTCTGGATAATGAAATGCTTCCAACATAGTGGCATTTTTATGGAATGGACCCGTGTTACTTCCAGGTTGACAATGCCAGGTGCCATGTTGCAAGGGATACTATGCAGTGGTACGCCGACAACAATGTTCGCCGATTGGACTGGCCCGCCCAGAGCCCCGACCTCAACCCTATAGAACATCTTTGTGACGAATTGGGTCGCCGGGTGAGGGCTCGTCAGGCGCGGTCAAAATCCATTGTTCAACTCATGGAATGGCTGCAAGAGTAATGGCGACGAATCCCTGTGGATGCCCTGCAAACACTCGTAGAGAGCATGCCAGACAGCGTGGCTGCTGTTATAGCTGCAACAGGTGGCCCTACGAGATTCTAACGGGCTGACAACCACCGAGCAAACATTGTGGACAGGTGCCCAGTTAATTTTTGGTAGATAGTGTATCTTACATGTATACAGATAGTTTTATATTTAAAATCACCACTGATGACTTCTACCATGACCAGGCTGATCATGCACTGGTCATGTCAAGAGTTCGATGCCATTTCTATGCTACCACATATCCTTGCTATTCACCAATTAATACTAAAGTTCTTGGTAAATTTAAGGATGAGTGTGGTGGTGAAATGATGGAAGTTTGTAGGTCTTAGAGCCAAACTACTGCAACAAGTTTAAGAGCAAAATTAACAAAAGAGCCAAAGGAATACAGCATTGTATGGTAAAAAAGGAAATTATTTTCAAAGCTTATAAAGAGGTGTTGATGCAGTAACACCTTTTGTGTGTAAATGATAACAAAGGTCACATTGCCACAATTTGTACACTTAATGCTCAATCAAGGTGGCACTTTCTTGGATGGACAACAAGAGGCAAATACTAGATAATGGAATTACACTTTTCCATATGTATATGTGCAATATTGAAATGATTATGTACATTTATTTTGGAGACATTCACTAGTTTGGTGTATACAGGATGAGTCATCAGCTCTGTGACAAACAGTGAGAGGACGTTCCTTGCAAAATTTCTGTTAGAAATGTCTGACAACGAACACCAGGAAACCACTCCTAAGGGCAGGAAAGCCTTGTGAAGATGGGGTTGCAATTAGGAACTTTATTTAATTACACTGAAACCATGTGATATTGAAGGATGTATTTCTGTAGGAATGTCAACCAATTCAGTCACTGTAACATGCAAGTACCCATGTTGACCTACCACATACCCTACATAGTAAAATGGGGTTTGCCATCCCTTCAATTAGTGAAAAAGGGGTCTTGGTACATCGTTACCTAAATTATGACCACGGCCTATTAATTACTGTGGCAAGATGTAAAATAATGTCCTCTTGGTAAGAAAACCTCCGACGAATGGTTTCTGAGAAAACAGACCTCCAAGATATTAAATGCCTCATAAGCATTACGTGGCATTTAATATGTTGGTCTATTTTCTCGCAAACCATTGTCGGAAGACTTGTTTTTACATCTTGGAATAGTAATTCATAGGCCATGATCATAATTAACGTAACAATGTATGACGACCCTTTTTTCAGTGGGGTGGCATCCTCCATTTTAGTATGTAGTCAAGATGGTCACTATATGACATCCAAAATGGCAGATGGCTCCTAGACACCTAACATTTAACCCCCAACCCCCTGTTCTGTACACATGCGACAGATGTCCTCTCTATTGGACAGCATCCAAGATGGTGGATGAATTCTATAATCATAACCCCAAACCCCTTGTCCAGTGAGATATGCAAGAATGAATGACAGAGCTTGAGGTGCTGCAATCCAAGATAGCGGATTAATAGTAGACTCCCAACTCCATGATGATGGATGAATCCTAAAATCCTAACTCCCAACCTCTTGATGATGGATGGATCCTAGAATCCTAAACCCCAACCCCCTGTCCAGTGAAAGAGGAAAGAGAGATGCAAGAATGAATGACAGAGCATAAAATAACAAGTTGGACTGGTAGAGTACGAGGATATCATCAGGGGTGACATCAGAGCATTGATGGAATCTTCTAATATGACGACATACTGACTCTCAATATGGCGATATACTTGCTCATAATATGGCGGCCGAGTTGTTCACGAGATGGCTGCCAACTATATCCGATATGGCCGATTGGAATTATAGAGCACGAGGTGATGCAATCCAAGATGGCGGATGAATCCTAGAATCCCAACCCTCTGTCCCCGAATCGGCTATTTTTAACTACTGACTTCAAAAGATCTCGGTCAGCCATGAACATTCTGTAGTATCTTTAACCTAGTTGCATACAAGAAATTATTCAGGATATAAATGCCATGGGCTAGTTCTGTAAGGTTCATGGTAAAATGCCACGGCATTACGGCGTATTCACAATCTCTTTGTAACGTATAAATGTACGTTTCCTGTTGTAAGACATCACACGAAAACGTAATTTGGCAAGTGAGATTATTTTTTGTTTTGTTTTTGTAGGCATTGCGCATAACATTCTACAGTGTTAAAGCATTAACCAAATGAAAATAATACATAGTGTTGTGTATTCATGTTACTATTTTTATTGTTGTAGTTAGAATAATATATTTATTATTCAATCGAATATTCTGATTGATTGAGGGTTCAGCTGTACGTAGGTACGCTAAGTGTGTGAATTGATTCATTAAAATATATAGAGTTCAACTTTTATTCGTTCGGTCGTCCACACGTATGCAAGCTACGTGGAGTTTGTGAATCCATCTCAGCCTGAAGTGGTATAAAGAAGCTCTCTTCTCCAATACAGGAGACCTGGGTAGAACCTAGAACAATTGACTTTAGCAGGAATAGGGAGATTGGAGATGTATCCTTTCTCCCTTCCCGAAATACTAAACCATCTACCATTCCCACCAATAACAGAACAGAAACATAAAACAGACACAGTAGTTATTTTGACGTGAGTAGCCATTCTATCACTATTGTAGGATACAGGGCGGGCTGCTTCATATACCCGCCAGCATAAGAAAGTTTTGAGTTGCTGTCCCACGCCAATTTGCTTCAGTGGGGCTGGAAACAGTTGCAGTTGGTTTATAACTAAATTACATTACCGGTAATATATATGTATCGTAAAAATACCTCGAAAACCAATTTATTGAGATTATAACAAATAAAGAAACGCTAAAACTTAACATATATAACTAAATATAAATTTTTACCTTCAAATTACGAGTAACGTTACTGCCATCATGTGCTGGAATACGCAGAAACAACGTGTATACGTATGTATATGAACAGTTGAACAGAATGCCCCAGAACGCGCACATAGGACCTACAGCAGTCGTACTATGAAATTTTTCGCGCACAATGTGGCAACACAGCACGGAGTTAGTCCCCTTATTTGTACAATTGTCAACGCCTTATGTAAACTACATCTTGAACGAAATGTTAGGTGCAAGAGAAGCAGTTATCATGTCCCCAATGTACCTATCTGCAAATCTTTATTATTCCGGGGCAACTGTACTCAGAAGTTATTGTCCAAGGGTAAAATAAAACGTATAGAGATATATGTGTATATGCTTATCTGTGTATATGTATATATGAAATATATACATATATTCTGTCTCTAATAAGTTTATTTTACAAATGATGCCACCCAATTATATTAGAAAAGCGTATGCTTGGACAAACATATATATAAACAAAATACCACGTATCCAGCTTGAAATGAGTTGTAAAAAGTCAAAATTAAATAAATTTCAATGAATATGTATTTAAATATACCGTATTTTGGTCTTCAGAAAGAGAATTTTGTTCAAGAGAAGTGGTTTGTGACAGCCGATGGAAATACCTAGATGAAAGGGGCCGCGGTGGTGTAGGGGCTAGACTACTCGCCTCCTACCTAAGCGAACCGGGTTTTATTCCCGACGGAGCCACCTGCGTTTGCGCATATAGGAATCGTGCCGGGCGATGCCGCTGGTGGGCGGGTTTTCTCGGTGGTCTCCCCATTTCCCTTGCCCTTTTCATTCCATACTCAACTCGCTTACTTCATCGGTTCTCAAGGCCCCGTTATTGAGAGCCGCCCAAATTTTTGCACTCGACCTAGAGAAACCCCATCAGCAATCATTAACGACTGTTGCACGACTTCTGCTGACAGATCAATAAGGGTGCGCTGTTTTGTATTTGGGATTGTTCAGGCTGTCCGAAGTATAATTTCAGTCATTGACTGTATGTATGTGTATATGTATGTGTGTATTTATATGAATGGGTGTATATGTATGTATGCTTATATGTGTATATGTATATGCATATATGTGTGTATTTGAATGTATGTGTACATGTAATAATGTATATATATGTATGTGTGTATGTATATGTGAATGTATGTGTATGTGTATGTATATATGTGTGTATGTGTATATGTGTATACATGTATACGAATGTGTTATGTGTATGTGCATAAGGATGTGTATGTGTGCATATGTATGTGTGTATGTGCATATGTATGTGTATGTGTGCATATGTATGTGTATATGTGCATATGCATGGGTATATGTATATATGTGTGGGTATATGTATATATATGTGTGTATGGGTATATGTCAGATTTGATACTGTGTGCTGCAGTAAATTCGTCAACCAGCGCCTGGTAACGTACTGGCCAGTAAGCAGCCCGGCCAATCGGAAGTGGTTTACGCCCACATCAAAAGTACCGCTACACCATTTCATCTCTGTCAGCTTATTTACTCCGTACCCCTGGTCTTGGTTACGTGAAAACAATCAGATCGTGTGGCGTGGGCAGCTGTTGGAACTAGGATGCTGGTGGGAATCAATAACACAAAGGCAGCTGCTGTGAATGAGGTTCATTCCCGCTCGCCAGTGTTGTGTATGTATGTGTGTGTCAGTTCTATCGGCCCCGCCGTCCAACCCCAGAGGGTTGTTAGCAACCTCCATCACTACTATAATATATCAGGAGGGCGGGTGTGCATGCGACGCACCCATGCAGCCGACTGGTTCTTTTTTCCTTGTTGCTGCGCCCTTCAGAGCCTAGCCGTGTAGGGGTTGTAGCACACCCTCTGCCTTATCGGAGCCGCGAGAACAGAGGGTTGCTCTATTCCGGGAAGGCATGCGTGCACACCCACACCCCCTCCAGACTCTCGCCGGGGGCCGGGTGCTCATTTAGCTGTGGCCGACGAGTGATGGTTTCCAATAGGCGCCGTCGGCCCGGGGGTAAACCTCAGGGCATGAAGGGCGAGGGTGGTTGTGGTGTCTGCAGTCTCGCTGCTTTCAGCCCTGAGTCGAAGAAGCTTTCAACATGTATGACGTCTGTCTACGTCCAAATGTCGGGATGCATTTTTAAACCATTGAATAAAGATGAGGTAGACTGATCTCGCTGGCTGCACACAGCCAATCTCCGTGTCCCAACATTTAACTGCTTTTCTGCCAACACGTCTACGGGTAAAGGCATGGTTTAGATTTTAGATTAGAAAGCTGACTTGTAAACAAGTGCGTAGAGATGTTTTTATACCTCTTCTGACCAATTTGTATTGCAGTTTGACTAAATTTAATAGATATTTTGATTTAATCTTTGTTTTTGGTCGTACCTACAGTTTAACTGTGTGCCGACCTAAAAGAAAGCTTCCCCACTGCAATACCTCAGGGAGGCTGTCCTATTCGAGTCATCACACGCTTTAAAGATTAGAGAGGCCATCTTCCCAGCACCAAATTGGTAAAAATATTTTGTAAATATAATGGTGCTTGTCATTTAAAAATTAAGATGTATACAAACATGTTCATATGTGACTTTGGCAGTTGTGTATAATTGGGGTAGGTCAGTGTTGGGCAAATGCGCAGAAGACGAATAAGCGTTGTACCTAATCTTTAGTCTATGTTTTAAACGACAAAATTACTATATTGTTTTACCTATTTGCATATTTTAGTACTCACAAACTGGCATATTTCCATCGTAGTGAGCTTAACTGTTTGCGGGGTCTGGCGGAGGAAGTATGAACCAACATGTTATTTGACATAAAAGGTAATTTAGAAGAACGTAAATTTTTGCTTAGAATGGTTTACTGACTGAAATAACCATCGGTCATAATAAATCAATTAGTCTGAAAATTATACTTAACAGTTTCTTACAAAAATTCACAACCTTCAGCAAACATAAGACAAAAGTCATCGGTGAACTTAATTAGAAGTTCGGACGGCTTTATCGAGATTGAGGGGTGGGTTAGTTGGGAGGGGGGGGGGGTTATGTATGGCTGGGATTAATTTATATTGACGACGCTTTTTATGAAAGTTAGATGAGACAGTCATTTCGAAATGTTTATACAGTAAACTTTCACACTAGATAATTTTAGTTGGAAAATATCAGCCAAATGGAGTACACAGTTGGATGACATTAAAACAGCGCAGTTTTTATCATTCGTAAGGGAGGTGGAGGGGGGGGAAGACGAAAGATGGCTTCAAAAAAGCCGTATGTTGAAGTGCACCCAGGTAAATAATACACAGGTTGTGCGTCAACGAAGCCATTTGGAACGTTAACAGGTCCTGGTGCATGTTCCACCATTCTGACTTTACAACTTACACGACTGCATTTTCAGGGCATTACCCGCTCTTTACTTTGAGTAATTAAGAATTCTTTTAAATAATGTACTTTCAACATTGTCATATGTGATGTAACACGATATGTTAATAAAGGGGTCGTCACAATTACCCTGGTGTTTTCTCATGTTGTTTTGTAGAATGCCATATTTCTATGTTGAGGTGTTTAACCACAATTAAATTTTAATCACTTGGGAGATAAGTGCTTATGTTTAACACAAGTGGTCGAGTGACCGTTCTACACGTGGGTAAGTCTGGCGCTAAATTTACTTCCAACATGTTGGAGTATTCGAAAATTTTTGAAGCGTGTGTGTGTTTAGACCTACCAAGTTACAATTAAAGTGATGTTTATTTTTCCGCATAATTTGACTATTAAAGATCGGAAAAAAGGCATTGAGAAAGTTTGGAGAAACAATGTCAGAGATAAAATAAACGACGTAGGAAAAACTGGCCCCGGTGAGTGATCTAACCCGCGAACTCCAAATGCGAGTCGGCCGAATGCAAAATGTTGGTTTCTACAGAAAATACGCGTGATAAAATGTTACAGAGTAAGTTTAGGGTGGTTTAGAACAATTTACTACGTAGCTGACGTGATGCTTGTATGGGTAAGTGTTCAGACAATTATTCTGTGAAATAAGAAAGGGAGGGGTTGGAGTGTAATAAAACAGAGAACGCTGGTGTTGAGGGAGGTTCGAGGGTAGTTGAAACTTCCCCTTGAAGGAGCCGGCCTTTCGCAGTTGGATAGAGCTCTGAACACACCACATCATGCGTGTCTGGACACTTTTACCTCCTGCCAACCCCCTCGACAGATAAATCCTCTCGCCACCCCTCGTAATTTCCTACTGGCGCGTTCCCCCCTTGCAGCTTTCCTCCCGCACATGGAAAACACTTCCTTGATTGCGAGGGGTGTAGTCACAGGCCATGTTTGCTGTTCGCGGAGGGTGTGAGGGGGGGGGGATGCAGGAGTCAACCCGGTGATTTGATTGGTCCCCCAGGCTGTGGCGGGATCTGGGAACACGGCTTTCAGAGCGTTGTCCGATCCGTTCAGACGCGCCCCCTACAAGACTCACGCGCCGCCTGGATTACCGTTCATCCCGCAGAGTCGCTTCTTGTTTGGAACGATGGACGCCCATTTCGGTCCGTCTGGATGTCGTTCGGCACTCTCCTGATCTTTCCACTTCGGCTACAGTTGGTCTCTTGTCTGGCGAGACATCGCGAAGCGACTTTGGGGTTGAGGAGCAGCCGATAAAGGAAGTGGCTCGGAGGCAGTGTGGTCTGGCGTTGTAGCTCTTTCTTTGCGTCCTTTCCCTTGGTTGACCACTTCATCCAGATAAAGACTGTTCACGATAAAGCGAGTACTCTTGAAATCAAACTTTAAAAAAAAGTCACTGCCTCTGCCTCCATATATTTTAACGGGCGCACTGAGTGACGTGCGCCCACCAAAGTTGGTAATGATGGTTTGAAAGTAGTTTCATATCTTAACGTTGAATAAAAAGTGCGAGGTATTTTTAATGCCTCGAAGTGTAAGATTTACGAGATTTGTCACTTATTTACTTTTCCAATAACTCCGTAGTTTCACCTGACCGTCGCATGAATAAAGTAACGAGGCCCATTAAAATGTTAATTTTACATAAGGCGAAAACCTATATAAAGTGCATACAAGTAGATCTTAAGCAGGGCTTTGAAAAGTGTTCATTTTACCGAGAACAGCCTATAGCAGGATAGTCGGAAGGGTGGTTAGGCATGCTTATTTGGTGCTCGAACACGGAACAAGCGAGAATGGAGTGTTCGTAAACCCATCTTCTTGATCGATACAAAACCCGAGACAAAAAACGGGCGTATGTTTTTCTCATCCTGTTTCATCCGCTGAGTATGAAGTCCTAGATATATGTATGGCATCGCGGTTCAGGTAGCATTACTAGCAAGTAACTATGCGGGACATTTTAATCATTCAACTATACTTTATCTTTTAAAATACAAAGTTACACGCTAGGAATATAGTATGTAGTTAAATATACCATCTTTTGGTCTTCAGAAAGAGAATTTTGTTGAAGAGAAGTGGTGTTTGTGACAGCCGAAGGAAATACCTAGATGAAAGGGGCCGCGGTGGTGCAGTGGCTAGACTACTCGCCTCCTACCTAAGTGAACCGGGTTTCATTCCTGGCGGGGCCACCTGCGTTTGCGCATGTGGGAATCGTGCCGGGCGATGCCGCTGGTGGGCGGGTTTTCTCGGGGGCCTCTCCATTTCCCCCGCCCTTTCATTCTATACTCAACTCCCTTACTTCATCGGTTCTCAAGGCCCCGGTATTGAGAGCCGTCCAAATCTCTGCACCCGACCTAGAGAAACCCCATCAGCAATCATTAACGACTGTTGCACGACTTCTACTGACAGATCAATTAAGGGAGCGCTGTTTTATATTTGGAATTCTTCAGGAAGTCCAAAGTATAATTTCAGTCATTGACTCGTTCATTCATGTATTGTAATGATTTTATTGCAATTATTATATATGAGTGAAAAAATACATTACAGTGAATATAATCTCCAATACTGTCTTAACATATAATTTTCTCTTGTGGGTTTTTTTTTCTGTTGGGGAAAAATTGCATATGTATAAAATGCTCTGTTTATATTTCACACATGCATTGTTTTACTAACTTTTTTTAATGACAATAGTTTTTAATTTTAATAGTAAATGACGCTAGTATTTTTTATAATAAAAAATACTTGAGAAATTAAAGATTGTGATTTAGATGAAAATGTATTATTCTTACAATTGAAATGTCGAGGGAATTTTCGGGAACTGGAAAATGTTTCAAGTAAGCTAGTTAAATTTCTATACTCGCCTAAGTTAATGTTTGTAATTTTTTACCTGATACGGCGAAACATTTGGAGGATTCAGCAATCGGAGCAGTCATAAGAAACGTTCACGTCGTTTTAAATGGTAAAATGTGACTTCTGATTCGAGAAGTAATAAAATAAACTGATTCACTTGCATTTCTGGCAGTTATCGGATCCAGGAAATATTAGCCTCCAGATCGGTAGGTATAGGCTATTCACGGTTAAGGGAGCACTTTTGAAAGCCTTCTCATTTGTAATAATAGTCAATAAATATATTTTATTTTATCCTTAGACGTTGACTTCAGTGTGTGGTGGATTATACTTACTGTGTGTATTATTTGCATGACAAAAAAAAAGACAGTTAAAGAATAAAAAATGGCTGCAAGAGAGAGAAAATAGGGCCTCAAAAAAGCTCACTTTACCGTGAGATCAGTAGATATATGCTGTTCACGGTAAAGGGAGCACTTTTGACGCCCTAGTATCCTTTCGCCACTTTTTAAAATAAATATTGCCATATAAGTAATAAACACAGTGTGTGTATGTGTGTAATATATATATATATATATATATATATATATATATATATATATATATATATATATATATAATATATATTCACTAAACTCTAAAGTTAACATCTAAAGCTACAGTCAAATATACTTATTGACTATTTGTCCAAACGCGAGGGCTTCAAAAAGTGCTCACTTGACCTTGAACGGCCTATAGATGGATGTGCTGACGAACACGCTGTGTGTGCTGGTTAACTACGAGGTAGTCGTGGAGACGGAGCGGATCGCGCACCCTCGAGCAGACTGAACGAACAATGTCGAGTAGCTGTGTTCCGCAGGCCGCCACCCGCGGTGCGGATGTACCCTTGATGAAACAGGGGGCGGATCGTGGACACACCCCTTCCACTCTCTCCCTCGTGACGGTCCCCTGGCGCCCACATCAGCCCTCCTGTAGTTTAGTCCGTGTATGGGTGTGTGGTGGAAGGGGAGAGCTATATGCCATCCGGGTATAACCGCCCGTAGCGCGCTCCAGACTCGTGGGACGTTTCTCGTGTGCTTTGTCAGGGAGCTGTCCGCATTGCTACTCCTGGTGGACTGAACTCGTCGTAAAGGCTGTTCACGATAAACTGAGCACTTTAGAGATGAGCCTTAGAAAAAAGTCACTGCTCTTGCTTACATGTATTTTAATGGGTGCACTGAGTGACCTTTGTCCAGTAAAGTTGGTAACGATGGATGGAAAGTAGGTCCATATCTTAACGTCGAAAAAAAAAAAAAAGTGTTATGTAACCATTTGTGATAAATTCAAATTATTTATTTAGGGCGGTATTCATAAACATATCTTGAGCTCTAGCTTCGTGAAGACGATCTTGTTTGGTGTCTCAAGTGCGTATTTGCATTTCATGAACATCGCTTAAGCTTGTCTCAAGCACAGGCAAGCAAGACGATCTTCATGAAGACTGTCTTATTTCAGTGCGCTTAAAACTGAATATATCTGTTCCATAGTCGCTGCTTGATATCGCGATTTCGAATCACATTTCATAATCAACGAGACCTTGTTTAAGATGGCAAATAAACTCGTCTTCGCCATGTCCACTGTAGAGGTGACTTGAGACTGTGCTTTTTTAAATGGCGGACGCTGATTGGATAATTTCACACGCCGAACTAGCAGATATTTCTGCAAAATGACGATATAAAAACAGGAGTTAGGTTGAGATTAATGATTTAATACACATTTTGACGAAAATATAAATTTTTCTGCCTTGAGACAGCTTTTATAGAACCGTAGTTGTAAAGATACCATTAATTTTTTTTAAATGTAATTAACATAGCAGAACTTGAATTCTACTAATGATAAAGTACAAACTAGATAACGCTAAACGCAGCATATGGTATTTAAAAGAAAAATTATTTTTCTTTTCAAATTTAACAGTAATTTACAAAAGTATTCATCTGTGTAACAAGAAAGAAAATATAACTTCTTATTTTGTGTGCTGTTATTGAAAACAGAAATTGGAGTTTTGCAAATATAAATATATTATACACGGTAACATTCGAATCAAAAGGTTTAAAAACTCCCTCGGCCCTATATTTGGTATTGATTATTTCTGTTCAAAAGTGATGTTCTCGATAGCTACCGAGTTATTTTCTACCTGCTCGTGTAAATTATTCACAGTTTCATTTACAATCTCTTTTTACACTCGTCCGCAACATTTTGCTAAGCGAGAAAAGCAATTTTGTAATTTTTCACTACATTCATGTCACTTTATCCGTCTTAACCTTATTTTTATGGATTTGCAATACTTGTGTATAATTTTAAATACTTTATTTATCAATTTGCAGTTAATACGCATATCATATCACGCATACATCATGCCGTGGTGACAAAAAAATAGCGTATTTATTTATATTTCGTGTCCAACCGCCATGTTTCGTTTTAATTCGAGTCTTTGTAGCAGGTCTTAACCTCGTGCTTGACCAAGCCGGAAGTGACGAAATGTAAGCTACGACTTGAGCACGCCTCCTTCGCGAAGATCGTCTTGTTTGTAGACTATGAAACGTGGTGCAGAAATAACACTGCCTTGAGAAATAACATGGCCTTGACCAAGACTATCTTAAGCTCAACCTTGAGACATGAATATGAATACCACCCTTAGCTTTTTTTTAATGCATCGAAATTCTAAAAATGAACAGATTTGTATAGTATTTGCTTTCTTAATAATTTCACAGTTTCACTTGACCGACGTATGAATGTGATGAGGCCCATGGCAATGTTAATTTTACATAATACGGGGGAATACATACCGTGTATACGAGTAGATTTTAAGCAGGGCTTTCAAAAATGCTCACTTTACCGTGAACAGCCTATACACAGAAGCGAAAGTTTCATGTGTGTTTCGAAACTCCTACAATAATGCTCCAACATAACGTGAGACACCCTCCGAGACGGTGGTGGTGGTAGAAGGGTGCTATATGCCCCTGGGCTCTGTTTAGTTACGAGGCCCACGAAGGGGAAATAAAATAATCGGGATTTGCCTGTGTCTGGGACATAGTCGTGGGTTGTACGTGAAGACGTGTAAGTTAGCAGGTAGTATCATTTTTGTGATATGGGAATGAAATGAAATAAACGAAATGGATACTTGGCTTAGATTGTTTTGAGTCGACAGGCCTAGACGAGATCTTACGTTTGGCGTTAAAATCGGCGCGCCAGCACGTCGGAATCGCGAGATACACCGGTTGGATTTTTTCTCCCAGGTCCAGGATCTCCCCCTCCCCCGCATCATAAGTCGCCGCGATCCCCCACCTTGTACTCGGGCAGACGTGGCGCTGAACTCAAGGTGATGCTTGCATCGTTGATCGTTTCCCCCGTCGAACGAGATCGCATTTATTTCACTCGCGTCATTAGTCATGCAGGTAAAGTATCGGAATGGTTTGCCATGCAAACGTTGCATCTCCGGTTCCGTCTTGGTATACCCCACGTGTCGGTCTGATTTACAAGTCTTGTTCACGTCGAAAAAAATGCTGATACATTGGTCGTCAGTTGAAAAAGTTACATTATGTTCAAATGCTCGGTGATTATTATTATAAAATCGAAGTGAACGTCTTGGATCACTGTGGAGAGGATTTCCCGGATATTGCCTTTTGCCTCGGGTGCCAAGGAATCTTTGGGCGGACCTGCAACGTGACATCAGTTAATTGCCAGTCAGCCGGGACGTATGCTAGCCAAACCAGTAGAACCGCACACAGAACGGTAGGAATCAGTCGGGCACTGCACGTTCAAGAGCAATACACAGCCAGTACGTTCACATACAGGCCACAGTCGCCTATGGCGCTCCCCTTTATGTCGGAATAACATAAACCCTACCAGCACGCCACCGCAAGCACGACACGACACTTAAAACTAAACAACCAATGAAGTACAAGATAGATATGACGTAAGCCCGACAGTTCTGTCGTACGACCAGCAGTTTTGGATTAGAAATTATTTCTATTCTTCGTCGTGTCGTGCGGCACGACGCACTGAGTGTACAATTTTGCAAAATGAAATTGTATGATAAGCTTTCCCTACAATGGGAAATACGTAGCTTAAAAGAAAACAAGTTATGGATATTATTGTATTTAACTCTTACAAATAATGATTTTACCTTTGTATGCATTAGATATAAAACTTTCTCATCATCATGTATTCCAAATTTCCCGTCTGCTCACCGTCTTTGAAACTAGCGTAGTTAATAAGCGCTTTCTAAATTGTTTCGAAAAACATTACTCGTGTCGCGTCAGTAAACATTGTCGGGCTGTAAATTCGAGCAGGCACATTGAAGATGGACGCGATTTTTGCCGTGTCGTGCTGTGCTCGTCAGGGCTGTGTGATTCCGGCATTACTGGTTATGTTGCGTGATCCGGTCTCGAACCGGTGCGGCGACCCGTTCGTTCCAGTTCGAGTAGGAAGCGTTTCTGTGCACAGGGAACAGCCGAATAGCGGGCCGGAACCCAGCGGCCTTTCTCACGCCCACACTACCGTGATCAAATGAACGTGCTCGCCCACGGACACGCATCAACGGCCGGCTTGATCATTTCCAGAGTGAAAAAAAAAGCTACGGTGGCAGTTCATAGGCTGAGGTCTAGCTAAACACACATAGCTGTCTTAGACGCATCTGTAGCCTCCAGTTCGGAATCTTAACCCTTTAGCAAGCCGCGAATATATAGTCACTGAAGACAAAGTTGAAGTGAGGTGTCTATATTCTCTATTGCAGTTGAACTGGTCTCTGTATTTCCTCTTGCCATCGCCCTATTGGTCCTCACTACACCGGTCACGCTTGCTGTACTCTGCCACGTTTATTATTGGTTGGCTGTCGGCCAATGAAGTCGAGTGTCGACTGTGTGCTCAATGTGTGTTAAAAATACCCATTTTATTATTACGAACTGAAATGTTGATTAGTTATAGTTTTCTATTTAGATTCCAGGAAATACAACGAAACAGTAAAACTATGAAAGTGTTAGTTTTCTTTTTCAAGAACAAATAAATGCCTACATAAACGTAGCCCCGAATATATACCCGTGTACTCCTCAAAGGGTTAAGGGTTCAACCGATTACATGTGTTGGCAACGAAATTTCCTAAATGTCAGTTATCTTAGTTTGTATTGTTAAAATAACTACCACAAAACTGTGTAAGTAAATCTTTACTTCTCAGCTGTCACCATGCTATTCTATATTTAACAGTGTATATTCAGTTTTTCTTTAAATAGTAATATAGAAAATATAGTGGCCGCGCTAGGGGCAGGTGGGTTCTAATTCACCTGGGATTAATTCGAATTATTTGATGGATTATCGATTTGATTGATTGGATTAATCCTTAATCCGATCTTAACCCGATAATTTCTTAAATCAAAAAATGGTTAAATTTAATTGAAATGGTTAATTAAAACGGGTTAATCAAACAAAGGTTAATTTTTAATCGCATTTAATTATTTTCTTGATTTTCTTTCTTTCTTTTTGGGTGGGGTTAACAGGAGCTCTGTACGATGTTGACGGTGTGGTGCCCTGGAGGCGATTGACCAGAGTGGTCGGTTGCAATGTCTTGAATATGTTTAGTTAACTGCAAGAGTGGGCCAAGGATCATTTTTTTAATTTGTCTAATTTTGAGGTGTTTGGAGGGATGTTGGTGGTAGATAAGCGATTTTTACTAAAATATTTAACACATAAGAGAATGTCAGAGAGTTTAAACAATTTCTAAGAGTGACCAATGTGCAAGTGTTATGTTTTTGAGGGGATATTGCATGTAGGAGGTGGTGGGAGATAGGCGACTTTGAAAGATTCGATTTACTTGTTAAATGATCTGTTTTCCGAACACAATTAAATGTTAGAGAAATTCAGAGTGTTCTATGTATGATAAATTACACACATCGAATCGAAAATTTCAAATGACTATGTGGATATTAAGTGCAATTACACGAGTCTTAAACATAATATAAGTCTCGAGCTTAGAAATATAATTTACATGAGAGAGAATTTTAACATATGGTGTCGACAAGTGCACACACACTAAACGGAATCCAGCTAGCCAGTGTATGAAATTACACAAGGCAGAGTCTTTAAATGAAGTAAGTAACGAGTTCTACATATGAATGAATAGCACGAGAGACCAGTATATTGAACAACTGCTGTCTTTAAACAAAATCCAGCTAGTCAGTATGAATAACACATTAACATGTTTAGACGTATAATTACACATGCCTTACATGATCAAGCCTGGTGAATGTTATCTTACAGCAAAAAAAAACTCTTAATACAATTTAAACCAGACACAATAGCATATGCCTATTCTGATAAGTTTATATATAACAATAGAAAGCCTTACCCCAAATGATTAGTTTCAAAATAACCAACTTGCATATAGCATAATCCCATATCACTTTATATGTGTAATTGAAAATATGCACAAAAATCCTCGAAGAGAAAATAATTTTTTTATAATAACGTACTTACTACAAATTTCCATAAATAGAGCACACTTGTTAACACACACTGTATTTTTGTCTACCGAACATAGAAATCAATTACTTATCACAAACACAGTATATCGATCTGAAAATAAATAAGTCAACACGTGAAAATTCATATTTTCCCGAGAAAATACTTTTATATTAAAACACGTACATTATAAAATGTTAATTGCAGCTATCATGAAAGATGGTCGTAGGTACATAGTTAAGGTAACCCGCAATATTAAGCTCGTCAGCAGCCAACTGACTACCAGCCCGATGAAGACAAGGGGGACAGCTGTACACATCTGTCTCCGTAAAGCTTCTATCGCAAACTGAAGATAACAGAGAGTGGATAGCTAAGGTTAATTTGCTCCAGAGCTCCTTTCCCACCACTACCATCCCACCCCTCGCCAGACTACTACCCCAGGTTGCCTTCGATTGTCAACTTTTTTAGCTCTAAGGTAAGATGGTGTCGACTGCCTACTTGCACTCAGATCTGGTCCTGCTTGCCTGTAGGCATTCCCTACTCTCCTGCCCTACCCTGCACCCCTCAGAACTGACCCTACTCCATGATGCCAACCACCCTCCACCCCCTCCCCTTCAACCCATGTCGGCAAGATCCTGGTGGTCATGATGGTGACAAATCACTAGTTGCATGCTGATCAGGAGCTGCCTGCTTGTAGCCACCCCCTTACACCTACACCCCTCAGAAGCGGTTCTTGTCCAGAGGAATGTGTCCCCTGTCCATGCACTACATCCCACCCCTACTCAAGAAACTGTCTTTGTGGGAAAGCGTGTTCTTCTCCAAGACCATGGCTACGCCCCCCCCCCCGCCTAGAGTATTCAGAAAGCAATTTTCTAGCATTGGTTTCCCTGCTTTGGTTAGCCAGCCCTTCACCTCCAGAGTGCTGCCTTGGCTATGAATGAAGCTTTCTTCAAGGCCAAAGAAATGGTTTCTCCCTAGGGAGCCAGCAGTGGATTATGAATTGACCTGGACTATTTCCCCTCCTCTCTACAAACTGTTATTTTCGGTCAGACACTGACGCTTCCTCGTATATTTTGGAAGGCAAGAGCCTAGCTAGTGCATTATCAGAGAATTAAAAGATTTCACATCTTCTGCCAATAAAACTTTTTTCCCTCACCGCTAAAAAATACATTCCGAATGGTTTTAAGTCACAATAACTTCAATTTAAAATATTAACAGTTTTCCACCAAACTTTTTCCCCCCCTGTTTTCCAGCAATCTTTATTCCCATTTCCAACAGTCTTACAAGACATTTTAAAGTTTATTCCCGTTTTACAACTACTTTTAAGGATTAAGGATTAATCCAATTAATCAAAACAATAATCCATCAATAAATCTCAATCCCATGTGATTTAGAACCCACCCGCCCCTACTACTGCTGAGCGGTTAGCTTTTCCGCCTCCCACGAAGGAGGACCAGGTTCAATCCCCGGCCTGCTCACTACCGTATTTTCGCAAGTAGGAATCGTGTCGGACGTTGCCCCTGGTCGGCGGGTTTTCTCGGGGATCTCCCGTTCCCCCCCGCCCTTGCATTCCGGCTCTGCTCCGTCCTCATCTCATACAGAAAATAGAAGAGTGCTGTTATCAGTTTGCAATCTCGCCGACTTCTATATTGTTGCGCGCTGGCCTCCGAACCTGGCGCGCTAGTCGTATTACCTGTTATGCGTAGTCCTAGCGCGAGGATGGGGTGATCTGCCTTGTCCCTTTCTTTGCCACAACCGACCCCCCCCCCCCCACTTCCCCTATGTAGCTCGGGAGCCGGATGGAATGATCGACAGCTGACCTGGCTGGCATCACAGCCCCTCTTCCCCCCCTTCAGGATAAGTCGACGACTTGAGGGGATGGACAAGAAGTATGCAGCAATCATTTTCCTCGATGCAACCCGACGTAGAAAAGTTTCGGGGGGGGGGGGGGGGGGGTCGACGACACTCTAACTTAAAATACCCCCGCAGCTGGACGAGAGCGTACAGTTTCTGGTGGAGGTTATCTGGGTTAAGTGCGTTAAGCGGGCTAAATACGCATTAGCATGTATTACTCGTTTTTTTTTTCCTCTTCAGCGTGTTAAATCACCCACGGTTATATACGTAACGGCGGATGGAAAGGCAGCAGCGTAGAGGCGAGATGGAGATGTCTGATAATCTTGCCATTGTCATCCCTAATGCCTCCTTAGCTTACATTTCCTGGAAGGTCAAATTACTCTTGTCAGTGCGAGGTGGGTGGAGTGGGCAGGTGGTCGTTTCATAATGAGACCTGGTCTAACGACTTCAGGAAATATACGAACTGTGCTAAATCTGAAATATAACGACTTGAAAGTGCGAAAGGTCGCGCTTCAGTGAAGTAAGTGTTGGTCCGTCTCGTGCACTCCGCCACCCTTGTTTTCCATCCTCCCCTTCCCAGAAGAGATTGATCTCGGGTCCGCAACGCCCTTCTCCAAGACGACCCGCCCTGTCGTCTAGCCAGGCCGGCGGCACCACACCATCCTGTCCTCTCGGTGTAACTGATGCTGCTGCTGCTACACACGAGACAGCGTCATCTAAAGCAGGCATCGCACGATGCAAGACGAGTGCCAAACGTGTGCGAGATACCGACCTTGCGCGGAAATTTCTTGCACAAGCTTGCGTGCCAGGCACACCTTGCACGAAATGAGGAGATAGAGCCGGTCCTATTTTCTTCTAGTGCAAGGCGATGCAAGTTGCGATCTTATTGGTCCTTGTATGCTGGTCGTGTGACCTGTTGTAACATCAACCGTGCTGTAAAAGAAAATCATAATCTGAGGAGCGCGAAGAGGAATACAGGGAAATAAATCATTGCTGGGAAATAATTTTAAAACGTGGATTGTGGTTCAGACAGTTTGCTATAAATGAAATGAAAACAATTATATTTTGGAGGGATAGCTTTGAAGTAAATACCTTGTTGAAGTAAAAAAACTTCATATTTTGTGTTATAATATCATGGCTGTTTAGTACCAACCAAGGATATCAACTAATTTTGACGCGATACAGTATTAATCTTATTTATTTGCGTGTGAATTCGTTTCGTACGAAATCTTACGCGAAATGCATCTTGCATCGTGTGAATCCTGCTTTAGTGCAAGACCTCGCATGCTCATACTTTACGAGGTCACTCACACACTTTGCACCTTGGAGGAAGTAAGCTGCCGAGTACGGATATCAGCTGCGCAGTAACTATTCTCAGTGTTACAACATTGGGATGCCGTTTTTCTTCACCAGCAGCGCTATCAGAATAATATGAGCTGTATTCGATATTAGAACAACATATAGGTAAATAAGTGCTTTGGCTAGTTTCTTCGGCTCCTCTGATCTAGTTTCATATATAACTGCAATATATAATCAAGTTAACCACTATATTTATTTATATAATAGCGTGGGTCTTATTCCTAGTTATTTTGCCAAGAAGTCAATGGTTCGAACTCCGCTACATCTCGGAAATTCACGTCCGTGTAGTGAGGAGACGGAACAGGTAATTAAGTACACACAACTGGAATGAATCAGGGTTTTTTTTCTATGCTGCATGATTATGCACAGAACCCAATCTGTGCGAGATGATTCGTTATGGGAAATATAGTAGAAAATATAATACGACCAGTGATGTAACGTGATCATTAAGGGAACACACCGTTGGAAATCGGGAATTAAACATAATTATTTGGAAAATGTCAAACTACGTGAGATGAGAGAGCAAATTTGTGAATAGTATTAGCCTGATTAATTATTACGGTATATCTTTCAATTAAAGAAACCGTGAATAACACAATGTTGTTATTTGATAACATTGCCTATTATCCGCTATATTCATAGACGGCGAGCATCAAATCATCTCAACACTACTCGCGAATTGGTTTTTTCGTCTCGTGTAGTTTCTAATATTTTACAGGTTACATCTTTTAATTCCCAAGCCGCTGGTCTGGGGTGCGGGAGGTTCAGAGTTCGAGTCCCAGATAAGGCACGGGTGTTAGTCATAAGTAAGTTTGTAAGCCGTCCCCTAACAAGGTTTCAGGCAGAACACAGGGGGATGTTAATAACCCCATGTCAATTTGATTCCCAAATATCTAGGTTAAGTTACGTTGGGCTAGGTTAGGTCGGGTTAGGTCCACTTAAAGTTTCCTTAGCTACCAATAAACCAACCTAGATATGTTCACATTCAACTCTTATTCGCATGTTTACAATTTCCCTCACAAACACGTTTATGAATTGACTTGATCACAACAACTAAACTTCTGCTATCCATCTGCAGATGCCTTGTTGGGGGAATCGTATGCACACGGTTAGTGGTCGCCACAAGAAACAGACCGGTCATTAAAACTCGTGCTCCTTTTATAGACATGACTACTAAACACACGCCTCATTAATCGCGTTAGATCATGTTATGTTGTCTAATCGTTATCCGTAATGAATCATGTCGCACAGGTTGTACCTGGAATGAAGTGTAACCCTGGAGTGTTTGCAGTGGTCTCAGAACCACACGGTCACCACAAACGCCGTGCTCGTATAGGCTATTCAAGGTCAAGTGAACACTTTTGAGGCCCTAATTACTTTTTACTTTCAGCCATCTTTTATCCTGTAACCACCTTTGTAAATACACATTGCCATGTAAGTCATAAACAGAACGTGTATATTCCACCACACTCGGAAGTAACGTCTAGGCTGAAATAAAACAAAGCATATTTAATGAATATTATTCCAAATGAGAGGGCTTTCAAAAGTGCTCACTTTACCGTAAATAGCCCATGAGTATATTAACGTGCGGGTCAGCACGCAGACCACACCGGGCCAGCTCCTAAACGAGCGCGGCTGCTGAGGAGTTTACTCTCAGATTAACATCGCGCCATGGTGGCAGGCAAACTGGCCGCTCGCTGCAGCCTGGTGCATTCGTACAACGAGCGGCGTACAAATACCAGAGACGTCGCTCGAGGCAAAGCAGCGCTACGCTTTTTTTTTTTTGCCCAGTGCACTGTGTTCACGGTTAGGCACTAATACACGTGGGCAACTTTCTGCATAACATTTCAACCGTCTAATTTTACCCATTTTAATAAAAATGTGCTCAATATTCACACCTAAAATATGTAGAATTACATCCAAAAATAAACGGCCTCTGTGAGGTGTCAAGTGCCGGTACACAACGCAAAATCTTTGTTAAAACACTAACTAGCTCACATAAACGAGAATGTAATGCTCACATCACCACCAACATCGTAAAAAGAAATGTGGATTTATTATTGTACTTATGTCTGTACAATTTAATCCATGTAAATGTACTTTTATTTTCAATTCCAATGTATAATATTTATAAAACGGCAAGCAGTTTTCTACATTATACCAAATAATTCAAATAATTTTCCGTTTTTATATTACCGATATTGGACTGGGCAATCAAACAAAATCGAATCGGAAATAAACTAAGCGTTCTCTTAACTGCTATCCAGTGTCTAGTGGCTAGTGGTTGCATTCACGAGAGAACCGAGAATGTTGGCGGACTGGTTCCATCACTGTAACGAACACGGACACGGTATCTCGCTGGCCCCTGGACGACCAGTAATGTTTGACGTGGCACTCGAGTAGAGAAGCGGTACATTGCAATAGTTGTTTGCCTACGTAACAACACTGCGGACAAGGTAAAATAAAAAAAGAAAGCTATTTTGTGTGGCTTCAGGGTGCTAGGGTCAGCTTGTAACAGCCTCACGTCTGCTAGTGTTTTACAAGTGATCGCGTGCCCACCCCTTCAAGTACGCTGCAGCATATTCGGAACACGGTTTATTCTTAATGTAACTATTAAAATTAGCTAGGGCTTAACGCGTCCGACAACGAGGTAAAGACGTTCACGATAATGTGAGCACTTTTGAAATGAACATTATAAAAAAATTACTGCCCCTGCCAACATTTATTTTAATGGGCGCACTGAGTGATATTTACCCCGCAAAGTTGGTAACGCTGGATGGGAAGTAGTTAATAACTTAACTTCGAATAAAAAAAAGTCAGGTTACCGTATGTGATATCTTATATTATTTCTTTTGCTTTTTTTTTTTAATGCGTCGAAGTGTAGAAATTAGCAGACTTATATTTAATTTTACTAATTTTTAGACAATTCCGCTTGACCGACGTAAGAACAAATTACGGAGGCCCGTAACAACGTTCAGTTTACATAAGGCGGAAGAATACACAACGTGCATACAAGTAGATCTTAAGCAGGGCATTCCAAAGTGCTCAGTTTACCGTGAACAGTCTATACTTAGATACGGAGTGAAGTGTTCGGAAAAGCAAGGACAGGGAATTAATGGGGTATGACGTGAACTTCGGGACCATCCCAGATTTCTGAAAACCAGGGCAAAAAACCAAAATCAGAATGGTCGGACTGAGATTCGAACCCCGATTCGAGCTACACATTTTCCGTCAATAGTGACCGCGTCACCGCTTGAACTCTTGTAGGCACACGTAGCACAACATATTCTCATTATGATTTTCGTGGAAAATAAAGTCCGTACTACATAAATTTTGTTCTGTACTTTATTCCCCCGCTTCGTCGCTGTTTTAAGTTTTGTGTGTTTGCCAATTTTTACTTGGATTTTCTTCCCAATTTTTTTTTTTTTACGGGGGTCAAAGTTTACTCATTATCTGTCATAGATCCCGTCCCCATTTTTGGTGTCCACTATTTTAGAAGAGATTTTTTTTTTTTTTTTTTTTTTTTTCCTTTTATGATAGCGCAGTTGCAACATTTCTCTTCAGGCTTGTGTGCAATTTTCATTTCGCCATACAGTTTGCAGTAAGAATTTTGAGAGCTCTGTGATCACATACATGTAACCATTGATAGCGATTATACTGTAGGTTGGTTTCCTTTACGGAAGGCTCCTGTTAAAATCATTGAACCACTTGTAGCGAGCTCGTAGTATGTTTTCACTCCATGGCTAATTACTCAATTCACACGTTTTATTGGAGGTTGATGGAGGTTGGGGGGGGGAGCGGTGGTGCAGTAGTCGGACTACTTGTCTCCCACCGAGGCGAACCGGGTTCGAATTCAGGCGGGATCACCCAGACTTTCGAACATGGCGGAATGTGGTGATCCCGCCTGAATTCGAACCCGGTTCCCCCCCTGTGGGAGGTGAGTAGTCCGACTACTGCACCACCGCTCCCCCCCCCCCCAACCTCCATCAACCTCCAATAAAACGTCTGAATTGAGTAATTAGCCATGGAGTGAAAAGATACTACGAGCTCGCTACAAGCGGTTCAATGATTTTATCAGGAGCCTTCCGTAAAGGAAACCAACCTACTGTATAATCGCTTTCTCGGCGCATTCCTGTTTTTTTCCCCGTCCATGCATTCCGTCTCTTCTTCGCCCTCGACTGCGCTCACGACCTCGCTACTAAACGGCGAACAAAATGTCTCAACTCCGCTGTATTTGGCGAGTATCTGCGGTTCCTTTCCGCGTCAGGATTTGCAAAAGCCAGCTTCCGCGAAGGGAGGAAAAAAAAAGGGGGGGGGGGGAGAGAAGGGTCCATCTTGAAAAGTTTTTTTTTTTTACCGCACTTCTATGACTTTTAAGACCACACCTATTCTTAACAAAAAGAAGGCTTGGTGGCAGAGATTTCTTTCCAGGTTTATTAAATGCCTTTTTTGTTTTGGCACAGAATATTATTTTGTTGTTTCTCAAAGGTTATTAATCGAAGACCGCTGGTAGAACACCTAGTTAGCCATAAGAAGTAATTAGGCCTAATTATTTATTACCTCTGACCCTACATGATAGGCATAGTTACCATTCAAAGTGCCGTTATGTAAACTTGAATATATACGCGTGTGCGTGTGTGTGTGTGTTTGTCAACTACTATTACTCAATTTTTTTGAGGTAAACCTAAAAAATTTGATGAAATGTTGCGTAGGTCTTGTGAAACCAAGTTTCATAGACATCGCTGTTAATTTCAAATAATGGCAATTCTCGTACTGTGTGGCTACCGTCTATTCTTGTTATCGTGTTGACAGTTGGGAAAATCTTTAAACTTCCCAGAGTAGCGTACTCCGTATAAAATGCTCTGTCTTTCGATGCTTACGTTGCCCAGAATGCATGCCTTAGAGTAGAAGAAGAAATAATAGAATTTAACTCAACTGCGTATTTGAAGAAATTACACGAATACGGCAATTAACGCAAACAAGGAATTCTAGTGATAGTGGAGTTGGGCGGTGAATCCACGGGGGTATAGGCCGTTCACGGTAAAGTGAGCACTTTTTAAGGCACTTTCAAAATGCATTAACCCCTAATAAACATATTTTATTGCAACCTCAGATGTTAACTTTTAAGAGAGGTGAAATGTATACACTATGTTCAATAGTCATACTGCAATGTTGATATTAAAAAGTGGCGGAAAGTCAGAAATTAGTTGAAAGGAAAATTCTAGCATGGCCTTAAAAAGTGCTCATTTTACCGTGAACAGCCTATAATAGTAAATTACACTGGAGGACCTTATAAACCCCAGTGTGTGTTCGGAACCCCACGGCTTTTAAACCCATGGCTTCCACCCTTGGCTCAAGTTAATTGAAAACTTGTGCAATATGCACGAATTACTGTGGGATAAATATGTGTATATTTTCAAAATGTCACTTGCTGCAGTATCCATGCTATATAGAACTGAACATTTATTTTCCTCAGTAATAATAACTGTGTCACACATTAAAATTGGCTTTGCTTTTAAACTGAAATATATATCCATTCGAAGCGTACGTTTTTATGGAACAGAAAATAGTTGTGTGTCGAACATATGGAAGTTCAGTTACGTCACGTAAGGACGTAAGGAATGCACACCGATTAAAATACCAAATCATTAAAATAATAATAATAACTTCCACTTTTTACATATAAATATGAGCATTTCAACTAAAAACATAGTTTCTTTTCCTTTTTTTGTACATAAAAAGAAATCATTTCAGACTAGGCGTACAATGTAAATATATTTTATTGCTCTCTAACATGGCTGAAAACAGATTTTTCTGACTGCTGTTTCACAAAATACTGGAGTGATACGAAACTACGATAGAGTAGTGCATTGTGCATTGGACTTCGCTACGGTGTTTGCGTCCAATCAAATTATAGTGTCTCCGGTTAAGATCCCGTAGTTTCAGCTGTGCGCACGAGTTCACAATTTTGCGCCTAGAGTCCATATTGCTTTGCATGCGCCGACCGGCTTCGCCCCTAGTGCTTTCATAGATTTTTGCCTTGCACACAAACACACCCCTCAGTAGGCGGCAGCCTTAAAATCTCGATTCCTACAAATAAATAAATATATATATATAATGACCCAAAGTTTGGTTTCAACTAAAGTGTTAATTGAAGTCAAAGGAATTCTGTGTTGCAATTTTCTTGAAATCCAACATTTCCCTTATCTGAAATAAGAGTTCATTTTTTGGCTATTTTGATTTCAAATGTTACTCAAAAGTTAAAATTAAATCACGGGACAAATGTCAAGAAGTATTATCTGTGGCATTCGAATAACATGGATTATTGCGAGCTGTTGCCTAACATATTACTTATATTTTGAACAATTTATAAACCAATTTTTTTTTTTTTTTTTTTTGAGCGTCCTAAATCAACCGTGTTGTTCTCGTGCAAGATCTTCGGTTCTAAACATTTGCTGGGAGATGAATGCGCAGTGGTATAGTCTTTCTCATGAATGAGTACATATATATATTTTTTTTACATTTCTTAAAGTGATCTTGTATATGCATAGTTGTTTACACGGAAGAATACTTTGTTGACATAATTGTTGCAGGTTGAGATTCAGGTAAACGTGTTTATATGCAAGTATCAGCTATGACTGAAGGCTGGAGGCGAGGCACTGCTGTATCCACGGGTAAAGCTGTAAACAAGTCTGCCTAAGGGGACTGCCGGAAAAGTGGACTCGTTCGTGAGACTGGCTGCGTGCTGTAGTCTATCCGCGGCTTCCCTCACGTTTTTTTAAAATCAAACCATTGAAAATCACCCCGCGTATAACGTGTTTAGGTATTTCCTAAATAACTCTCGTGTATCGAGTATCTTACGCTTCGTTGAATTGAAGTTTTATCTATTAATTGTATTATTTCATTTATAATAGATATGAATAGAAACAGAGGGGAAACGTATGTGTTGGTAATGCCTAGTAAAAAATATTATTACAGTTGAGTGCGCACGCATTCGGTGCGTTGCTGTTTGCTATCTTGGATGTACGTATTTTCCTCCTTAACTTAATTTTCGGAGTCATTAATTAGAAACCAAGCTAGTCACGGCATAGGGAACATTTTAACAGTTATTTCTAAATCACGGTTATTTTTTAATAATTATTTAATTATTTAATCATTTCAGTCTCACAAGGGAAAATACAGCTATATTTGAAACCCTACAAATAGAAAAAGAATTCGTTAATTAGTCGTCCATGTCATGTCTAGCTTTGATTTTTTATTTCTGGTCATATATTTTCATTACGAAGATTTGTAATAAAATTGGAAGATGGAGTGGATACTACCCCCGTAAAGCTTTATATACATGAGGCGGGGGATATCCTGGAAGTACGACCTTAGCAGGGCTTCAGAAAAGTGTGCAGTAACCGTGAAATGATTATAGCCGGTGACCGTGTACAGCGAGGGTGGAGGGGAGAGAAGCACGCATGCGCAGGAGTGTCGGCGCCGACGCCCTACTACGTCCCGCACAGAGGCTTGCGCGAGCGAGAGACGAGGTTAGTGGAGAGGGGGGTGGTTGTGTTGCGGGTTGCCGGCCGGCCCGGGGCCAGTGCGTGCGTCGCGCGCCCCCGGGGCCCCGTGTTCGTACGGCCTTGAACCTGCTGCGGCCGTCCGCCCACGCCCTCCAGGTACGTACGTGTACATCCCCTCCAGACAACGCCCGCCGCCTCTATACAGCGTCACCTGCTTGCCTCTTGAACCAGATATCTTGCGCGAAGCCTTGTTTCTCCTCGTACTTTCCAGAAGCCCCTTTAGTTGTATTGCTCTCGCTGTAAGCAGTCGAGTCCTTCAAATTTGAAAAGAAAAAAAAAATACATGGAATATATGACTAACTTTTTTTTTTCCGAACAGGAATGAAAGTCGGTATTTTGGTGTCATTTTATAAATTCGTTTATCGTGGTCGTTGAAAGTTTATTAGCAAAATAGGTGTTTACAACATTAATTTTTCTGTGGGCAACAACTATTTGTATTGAAACCCTATGGTCACCGATTAAAATCCCGAGGGAATGGAAGACACGCGAAGATTGTTTATGCAGTTCTTTTATTGCCATAGGAACCCCGCGTCCAAGGTCAAGAAGCGAGGGAGCGACACTAACGCGCACGCCTAGCGCCTCATCGCCCCTACGCGCATCGCGTGTAGTGTTTCCGTCGTGACGCTGTACTGTGAAAATTAGACCTGTAACATAGGGGTTTTATTACATGCGATGAAAGACCACAGATTAAACTACTCCCGTATATTTGTACTTTTCTTTTGCCGCCTAAGGAAATTGCACATGGAAGCTTTAAAAATCTAATATTTGACCATTTCCACGAATGCTTTCCTAGAATACAGTTAATATGACGAAAGTAAAAAAAAAAATAGAGGCATAGATAATTGTTTTTTTTATTATCTTTTCTGACAAAAATTCGTATTTGCAGAGCATTAATTTACCGATATATGCGTATTCGCGCAGACAACTACTTCACAAAGTAGGGGTGTGAAAAAATAAGGGGGAGCTGAGAGTGTGGGCATTTCTTATATAAGACTGCAACCTGGAATTTCGCAGTCAAAGCGAATGGACCCATATTTTGTATGTTACATGCTAGTATAAAAATCTATTGACAGAAACTAAAAGTAACCTTTAGGCACGTCTCGGCAGAGGTGTGTGTGTGTTTGTGTGACGGATTACGGTAGTGTTTGTTTTCTTTGTTTATCAAGTATTCTTTCATTGCAAAGTTGCAATGAAAGAATACTTGCGAACAGCGGAAAATAATGCAAATACAGTACCGGAAGAGGACTTCTCATGTTATAAATCAATATTTTTTTTTACGTTGACTATTCGTTAAGTAGCAGCCATTTCTGTGTAATTGTGACGCAGTCTATGAAAGAGCCAGCTCAATTGACATATTTTTATTTACCATTTGACACTTGGCGAACACTCTAAATTCGAATCAGTTGGAAACCTCTGATTCGCAGTGAAATTCAACTACTCTAATCAGTGAAAATGGCTCCTTTTAGAATCAGTGGAAAACCACTGATTGAGTAAAAAAAATTCACTGATTGAATAAGTGACGGCTGACTGCAGTGGCGAATTAAATATTGCTTTTATTGAATGTAGGCAAATAATTTCGTGAAATAAATATATTTACGGTAGTTTACTATTTATATTGTGCAATGTACCGTAATTTAAAAAGTAAAAAAGTTTCTCGTGTGGCCGCGATTAAACTCACGTACCCTTCGACTCTAAGCTGTTGCCTTAGTCATGTGAGCTACCACGCCAACTTGGAATTATAGGGCGAATATATATATATATATATATATATATATATATATATATATATATATATATTCGCCCTATAATTCCAAGTTGGCGTGGTAGCTCACATGACTAAGGCAACAGCGGAACTATATATATATATATATATATATATATATAGTTCCGCTGCAAAATTGTGTAGTTTGAAGTTGTATGGTCATACTTTTCGTGTTTGGTTTGATTGGCCCCGTTAGGATTGTTAAAACGAATAGTGTATTATTAAATACAGTTTAAACCTTCAAACAGAGCGCTGTCACGGATAAATGGAATCGAAATGCAAGACGTAAAAACGCTGTGTTCATATTGCCTCGTAAAGTGGCTTTTTCAAAGACGAAGCGCATTTTAGAAAGTATTTTGTATTAGTTTTTAGTTGTTACTTCACTCGATACACGTTGTTTAACGGCCATTTTTAAACTATGTTCGACGGCAATTTTTACACGCAGTTTCACTGATACGTCAGTCAAAAAATAAACCACTTAGAAAACAGTGGGAAAAATGACTGACGAATCAGTGGGAAATGTCACTGAATCAATCAGTGAAGGAAATATGGCATTTTTTCACTGGTTCATCAGTTAAATTCACTGAAGAGACTGTTGTATCAGTCAGACACGTTTGACTGATTGAAACAGTGAAATCCTCACTAATTCAGATTTAGAGTGAATGGCGCGCAGGAATTAGTTGTTGATTTGGTTTTTATTTCGAGATTTGGAAGACTTGTCACAAATTGAAAGGAGGCCTAAATTTTGATCGCTGACGTAACACGTCTGATCTTGGCTGCTGTTGGTTGGAGACAGGCGACGGCAGTGCAGGCGCAATTAGCAGCATTCCTCGCCTCCGCAAGTTAGCCAAGGACATCCTCCTGCCGGGCCCAACCTGAATACTAATTGCAGGATCATCGCAGTGTTCTCTGCATGCAGCGTTCACGACACGTGAACAATTCGTAGACACTACGTCTCTACACGACCAGCAGTTGCATGCAGCGTTCACGACACGTGAACAACTCGTAGCCTCTACGTCTCTACACGACCAGCAGTTGCATGCAGCGTTCACGACACGTGAACAACTCGTAGACACTACGTCTCTACACGACCAGCAGTTGCATGCAGCGTTCACGACACGTGAACAACTCGTAGCCTCTACGTCTCTACACGACCAGCAGTTGCATGCAGCGTTCACGACACGTGAACAACTCGTAGACACTACGTCTCTACACGACCAGCAGTTGCATGCAGCGTTCACGACACGTGAACAACTCGTAGCCTCTACGTCTCTACACGACCAGCAGTTGCATGCAGCGTTCACGACACGTGAACAACTCGTAGACACTACGTCTCTACACGACCAGCAGTTGCATGCAGCGTTCACGACACGTGAACAACTCGTAGACACTACGTCTCTACACGACCAGCAGTTGCATGCAGCGTTCACGACACGTGAACAACTCGCAGCCTCTACGTCTCTACACGAACAGCAGTTCCGTTTTTAATGGCAGGCTGAACTTCAGCACAATTGCACGTGTGTGTAACGTTTGCCACTACACTGTTAAAAAAAAACTCCTTCATTTACGGAAAAGTGTTGTTAAAAATTTATCCAGAAGTGTCCGTAAACTCTCCGTAAAATTATGGACAAATTTATTTTCAGAAACGGACTTTCCGTACATTTCACGTAACCTCTCCAGTAATTTTCAAGTTAGTTTTCTTTACTTTCTATTTAAAATAAAAACAGATAGTGGAAATGTCTTTAATTTTCGTTATGTGGGTGTTTTACTGTGCATAAAATAATTATATTAAAAAAACTCCACGACTCTTAACCATTCACCTACAAATTTCACTTGAAAATTGCAGTATTACTTATATATTATTTATATTCAAAAGAAATAAGCAAACATTCAATTTCTATAAAATTAGACGTATTTTTAGTGTTGCCAAATGTTACAGACGCCTGACGCTATTTTTTAATGTTTGAAAGAATAGGTCATAGCCGCATGGATAACCTTAACTGCCGCAGAAACGATAATTTTCGTGTTACAGTGGCGAAGAAAGCTTCGTGTAGAATCGGAACTGTTCGTCCCCGTAGCTCGAAGCCAAAGGGAATACGGAGACTTTCCGTATTTTGTATTTACGGACTTAAAATCCATTTTTCGTCATTACTGATTGCCTTTCCGTATATACACTGTACGTTTCCGTAAAACATTCCGTAAATATACGGAAATTGTTAACAGTGCAGACCGCGGTTTTGATTTACATGCAGCGCAGGACTACGAGCCATGTGCACAATTGTCTTCTGTTAAGAGTTCGTTCTCTTACCTGAAATTCTAACTGTCGGAGAACGGATAGATGAAAACTGGCCGCCCATGTAGCATCGCCGGACTTTTACTGTGCCTTTATCTGAGGGAAAGTGTGCAAGGTACAAGCGTTCAGGCATTGGCGATTGAACAACAATGCGCTATTTAAAAATATTGCTATCTAACAAACGACCGAAAACATGCGATACGTCGTTTTTCAGGTGTACATTCAGAAGGATGAAAGAAATTTCCAGGAATTACTGTAGGAGTTGGTAGTTTCCCCATAGGTATTTTACGCATTTCAGGTACAACCAGTCGTTTCTAGCGCCAGTCTTATTGGGACAGATTAAGATATATTCAGTTTTATACGAACCATTATTGATGACAATACAACAACAAAAGATCTGTTTTTGCTACTACTAGACCTGCTCGCAATGTGTCTGATATATATTTTACACCCCTCAAAAACTACCTGTTTTTAACTATACTGATACTCTCCTGTTAGTCTGCAGTTTCTGTTTATTACAAACTTAAACTGAAATTGCGCGTCAGTCAGCGCTCATTTAGACCCTTGAAAAATAAAGACCCGTGTAGTAATAGGTGAATTAACAATGGTTGAGATTGCTTAGTCAGCATATAAGAGCGTGCGCCCAATTCATGCGATGCTGAAATATACGTAACCGCAGGAAAAAAAAAAATCCCGGTCAACTGGGAGGGGACTGTACAAGCTAGGATGTTTCTTACCGTAGTGGAATTATTTATCATCACGTGCGCGTGGGTAGTGTCCGCCTATTGAGTCATAACAAGGCCCCATCTGCGGCTATAACAAGGACGCAATGGAATGGCCAACCCCAAAGATAGCAAGTACATTATGTGCCGTCACTTCCTGTCTCTTTTAATAGCCCACTCACCACACGTGTCAACCATCTTTACTGGTGGTTGATTGAAACGTAAATATTTCCGATGTAGTAAGCTGGTTTCGGTAGTTGAATTGAACGCACGTGTTTATAATGCTCGTTTGTTGTGTGTAGAGCAGCAAGTGTGATTAATGTTGGAAAATGTCATACCGTGGTACTGAAATGTTAGACAATACTATACTAGTCGTGGCAAGGTTAGTAATAGTAGAAGAAAGGGCTTACGATGCGTGGTGAAAATTTTCTTAATTTCTTTCGGACAAAAATCTTGCAACCCAAGCGAGGGGCCTGGCGAGTTAGAAATCGGGAAGCGAAGTCTGGCGTGTGGCACTACGCGCAGGCAATGGCAGTTCTACAAATGCCACTTTCCAAAGTACGATTTACAATAGCTCGTCGCGTCCGTCAGTCATCCGTCCGTCAGTCATCCGCTCGTCGTCCAGCCTAGCGATTTACAACCATTCTTCGTGCGTCCGTCATCAGTTCACTGCTACAAACTAACACAAACGAAACTGTTTACAAAGAGAAAAAAATTGTCCATGAAAAGTGAATATTTTTGACGGTATTGTGTTTGTAAATACACAAAATGCGCATAAACGTACATAACGAAAATTAATTGACGTTAAAAAATTAAATAGCATATAAAGCATGATTTTATTACTTCAACTATTGCAAAGAAGGAATTCGTGTTTGCAATCTTAATTATCAGTAAATTTTGAGGAAAAAATCGAACGTTATTTCATTTTACAGCTACATAAACATACATATGAAAACAAAATACGGCCAAAAAATACTGCACACACTACACGGCCTTCTTATAGGCTGTTCACGCTAAAGTGAGCACTTTTTAAGGCCCTCCCAACAGGCATTAACCTCTAATAAATATATCTTATTGCAGCCTCAGGCTTTAAATTTTGAGGGTGGTGGAACGTATTCACTGTGTTTATTGGTCATGTTGCAATATTTATATTAAAAAGCAGCAGGAAGATGGAAATTGGATGAAAGGAAACATTTATAAGGACCTTAAAATGTACTCACTTTACTGTGAACAGACTATAATAACTCAGAATGAACGGGTAACAAAACGTGCTAGTTTAGAAGGCTGTAATTTCACCCGTAAAAAGTGCTCACTTTACTGTGAACAGCCTATAATAACTCAGAATGAACGGGTAACAAAACGTGCTAGTTTAGAAGGCTGTAATTTCACCCGTAAAAAGTGCTCACTTTACTGTGAACAGCCTATAATAACTCAGAATGAACGGGTAACAAAACGTGCTAGTTTAGAAGGCTGTAATTTCACCCGTAGAAAGTGCTCACTTTACTGTGAACAGCCTATAATAACTCTGAATGAACGGGTAACAAAACGTGCTAGTTTAGAAGGCTGTAATTTCACCTGTAAAAAGTGCTCACTTTACTGTGAACAGCCTATAATAACTCTGAATGAACGGGTAACAAAACGTGCTAGTTTAGAAGGCTGTAATTTCACCTGTAAAAAGTGCTCACTTTACTGTGAACAGCCTATAATAACTCAGAATGAACGGGTAACAAAACGTGCTAGTTTAGAAGGCTGTAATTTCACCCGTAGAAAGTGCTCACTTTACTGTGAACAGCCTATAATAACTCAGAATGAACGGGTAACAAAACGTGCTAGTTTAGAAGGCTGTAATTTCACCTGTAAAAAGTGCTCACTTTACTGTGAACAGCCTATAATAACTCTGAATGAACGGGTAACAAAACGTGCTAGATTAGAAGGCTGTAATTTCACCTGTAAAAAGTGCTCACTTTACTGTGAACAGCCTATAATAACTCTGAATGAACGGGTAACAAAACGTCTAGTTTAGAAGGCTGTAATTTCACCCGTAAAAAGTTAAAGCTTGTCAAGGTTTTGACAGACGGGTAGAATTAATGGCCACTTGTGATTGGCTGTTGGTCACGTGATTTACAGACGGACGCGACTGGTGGTTGTAAATACTGCCTAACAGTTCTAACAAAGCAGCGCCTATTTTGTTTTATTACATACTGACCTTAGATTAAATATGGACACAGGGAGTATGACGTCACAAAAGTGTGTTCAACATGGCAGCCGGCAAAAACAGGTGACTTGTGCTAAACATTAGGGCGTGACAATATTGTTTATATGGGTTTTGGCGGCAGAAAGGCGTGTTCTATATCATCGTTCGGAAATGGTGATGTACGAATGTGAAATCCGCTGCATTTCTATATATGAAAAGGGAAGCCCTGTAACTTTCCACGGGTAATGATATACATTTACGTCCATAATTGTCATCGCAATTTTGAACGCCAGTACATGTCGATCCTGAAATCACGTGATACATGCCGAACATGTTTTGTATGCATTGGTATAGCCAACTCTCCCTCTATCCATGCTGCTCGCGTCTTTTGTCAGCTCTTGACATTTAACATGTAAAGGTCATTGCTTTCAGCGACTGTGCGTTCGCCGAAAAGTGTATGGAATTTTGGGCAAAACGAGAAACTGCCACATCAGTAATGCTCATTCCCATTTTTTTTATGTTTAAAATTTCATTTTTAAATTTAAAATCCCTTTCGATTGTAATACAATTAATGCAAAGTATTTCACTTCCGAACCAAATATCTACTTGTTCCTGTCATATGGCCTGGTTGCAGGGAGATTGTGTGGATATTAATGAAGGCCGTATTTAATTTAGTGAAATATTTTGTGTAATTCGCGGTTCTGTAAAGTCTTTGATAAATATATTTTAACTTGATCTGGGTGTTTAGGGAGCGACTGAAAAAAGTAGGCCTACCCGTGGAGATATGTTTGTTCGTGAAAACTTTCAATTTATTCACCTCTTTGTTTTCTTTTCCAAGAATTATTTTCCTGAAGATAAACTCGCAGTTATTAAAATGATTTTCACTTGAAGTTTGTTTTTCTTTGATTGAATATTCTTAAGAATATGGATTTTAGACTGGCAGACATTTTGTATGTTATTTGTATTATTAAATCTTTGAAACGTAGTAATATGTTCTAGGTTAAACGTCGCTATGTGACATTTTACTAAAACGTATTATATATATATAATATATATATATACTCCTAGCTGGATTTTCTTGCATTTCAGTAAACAGTCTTAGGTTAGGTTCCCCTGAAAGATAATCTCGGATACAAAAAGAAACACGGGCACACGAACTTGGCGAAAAATGTAATTGCACACTAATTAATTGTATCATTTAGGATAAATAGAGCATTGTCCACAGAAATATTTTGGTTATAAACACGAGCTTCTGCAGCAAAATAACAAACACTATTCTGAAGAAGGCATTTTCCAAATTCTCGGAAGAAAAATATCGCGCTGAAAGTTTCCAAACTCCAGTAACAAAGCAACAGTGCGGTACAAGTGTGTGCATTTAGGTTTTTACTTGTGTGCACGAATGATTGCTTCCAATCGCCGAGTGATTCCGCCATTTCTTTTTTTTTTTACAACTTTAAACACTATCTCAATTGAAACACGAAGTAGTGGATATTTTTAGCATCCCTTAGCCGTGATACTAGATTGCATGATATATCCTTCTAAGATCTGCCAGGAAGTTCTCTAAAGAGTTCAGGTCTGGAGATTGTTCTGCAGATCGTTATTACATAGTATCCATCCCTTAGTCACGCTGGCCATGTGTTTCATTCCGGTCATTATCCTGTTGAAACGGAGCATCTTCCTGGAGTCCCAATTTCTCCGTGTGTGTTGCTTTGCAACACTTCCATGTTGTTATAAATCCACTGTAAGTTATGCATATTTAAATCATGTTGTTGCCTCCATGCTTCACTGCGGACATAATTCCTTTCTCTTTTTGTTTTCCTCCGAGCCATTAAAATAGGTGTAGGCCTAGGTATTTCTTGATGGCCGAACCCCCCCCCCCTTTTTTTTTTCAACTTGGCTTTCTTATGAAAACATACGTCACCCCCCTCCCGCCCCCCGGAAAAAATTTAATGAGCCGGTCTTAATATTTTGGAGCAAAATTGTCTTTTTATTACCCACTACCCCGCTTCGTGGTTGTCATATATGAGCCCCTACCGGCGCGGCGTGAAGAAGTTCCGCACTGTTTGCAGAGCCAACATGTTTCTTATGTTGACGCCAGGCGCCAGGTCTTGTGCACTCTCTATGGGTTTTTCAAGGCCGTCCTTGCAACGTGCGAAACCTTTGCCGTGTCGTCTTTGACGGACAGCCGGTTCTGGGCGTATTTCCCGTCGGTGCTCGTTTCTTCTTTACTTTTCACAGTGTGGCGATGGTGTCAACGTTGACCTTCAACATCTTTCCAGTTTCTTGCATATCTGTTCGCGTATTGGTACAGTCAGTAAGCAGACGCGTAATGGATAGTATTACAGGAATGGTATTCATATTTAATCACGTTTTTGTAGACATACGACAAATAATATGAAAATTTCATTATTCCAGCGAGTCGAAACAATCCTTTCACTGATTTTTCAATCTATCGATGTATTTTTTTTTCTTCAAAAAGCAACACATTAATGTTTTGATGGTTGTTAATGTTTCTTTTCCATGTTGACTCAACATGCTTGTGTGTGTCAGTGCTATTTTTTCCAACTTCAATTCATTTAAATATATGTGTGGCTTGGATTACAGTGTTGTTATTTTCTTTTGTGTTTCAGCCTCGTATAAAATATGTAGTCAATTCACAAAAACTTGTACATTTTTCAGTCAAATTATGAGGTTTGCGACTGTTCTGCTGCATACTGCAAGCAAAGTAAAACCGTAATAAATTAAAGAATCCGCTATGCTTCACATACTGTAATGGCTTTTGAAATACTGAAAACATTAACGCGCATGTGTGTGTGCGTGCGTGCGTGCGTGCGTGCGTGTGCGTGCGTGCGCGCACGATTTATTTTGTGTATTTATACAGGAACGATATCACATTACAGATATTCAAAATTATGTAAGAAAATCCTAACCGAGTGTGTGGTCAGAAAGTTTGGACTTTTTAATCTAAAAAAAGTAACGGAGTACTAAGAAATGCAAGGTAACATCACCGCGTGACCGTTAGAATGGAGAAGATTACATCAGGAAACTATGAACAGTCAACATAAATGGAGTCATTCATTCGCCGATTCGCGTTGACAAACGGTTTCAGGCAAATATGAGGGCTGCAAATTTGTTCGAGAACCGTAGATAGCATCAGCTTGATTCAAGCTTGACTCAAGCTTTACATGACAAGCGCCTGTAAGCTTGCTTCTGGTAAAAGTTGGCAAACTTGACTCAAGCCAACGTGTCAAGCTGGTAGTGAGCTTGATTAGTTTCACGTGCTGCAAGATTACCTTGTGTTATGTTAAGCCATATGTAAGCTTGCCTTTCATGCGAGTGCCATTCGTGAGAAATTGGGTTTGCATAAAGATTTAATCTCGCATGGCGCGACAGGCTTGTTCCGCAAGGCAAATTCATGTCAAATGGCAACCTCTTCACATGCTTGCATGCTAGTATAGGGTGTTCACGATAAAGTGAGCACTTTTGAGACCCTAGTTACTTTTTCCTAACAGTAATTTTCTATCCTTCCGCTTAAATATTGCCATGTAAGTAATAAACACATTGTAAATATTTCATCGGGCACGGAAGTTAACGTCTAACGTTACAATAAAATATTTTATCGAATATTATTCCAAACGAGAGGGCTTCATAAAGTGCTCACTTTACCTTGGATAATGTATATGTGGTTCTGCTTGCCATGCAGATACGAGAAAGTGTGTTTGGGAGCCGAGGTAGAGTACAGCATTCACCATCAAGCGTCGATCATGTAGTGTAGTGGAGTGAGAGCAGAGATAAGGATGCTAGGATAGCCGAGGTGCAGAGGGTAGCTAGAGCTGGCTCGTGAGGCACGCAGCCTCCCGGTTGCCATGTGAATGCCCTCCTCACCCCCTGGCCCAGTGCGGGCAGGGGGTTGTCCTGGTCGATATCGTCTGCTGTTGCCTCTCCTCTTCTCTCCTCGGTGGACCTCAAGTCTCGCCCGGCTGAGATAACAGCCGGCGTCGAGTCCCGCGCCATAACCTTGTCCGATAGGAATGCTCAAGTCTGTCTGGTCCACGTCCTCAGGGGTGAACGCCGTAACTCCACACTGACGGCCGTTCACGTTAAAGTGGGCACTTTCGTTACCAACCCTTGAAAATCGCCACTGTCCCGACCTGCATGTATTCTTAACGGGCACATGTAGTGTAGTAGTGTAGGTAGTTGGTACCGATGGAGGGAAAGTAGTTCTATGTCTCAACTTTGAATTAAAAGTGTTCGGTAAAAATATCTCAATAGAGCAATAATTAATTTCTTTATGATTTTCAAATTCATATAAGTGAGTGAGTGATTATATTTAGGCGGCTCTTAACATCGAGGTCTTGAGAGCCGATGAGGGCGATTGAGGTGAGTATGGAGCAGCGCCGGAATTAAAGGGTGGGGGAAACGGGAGATCCCCGAGAAAACCCGCCGACCAACGGCATTGCCCGGCACGATCCCCACATGCGAAAATCCGGAGTGACCCGGCCGGGGATTGAACCGGGTTCGCCTTGGCAGGAGGCGAGCAGGCTAACCGCTCAGTGCATAAAGTGTATGAATGATAAAATAGGTAAAATATTTACTTTTAAACTAATTTTACAGTTTTCCTACACTGATGCGCGAATGAAGTGATCATGTCCACGGCAATATCGATTTTACAAATGTCGGAAGGATACAGAACGTGCTTACAAGTAGTTCCTAAGCAGGACCTTCAAAAGTGCCATTGTACCGTGAACAACCTATATTAATCTACTACTTTCGTTATATCGCTCGCTCGTTCATAGTCCATTGCACACTTTTCAAGACCACGATTAGTTTCCTCTTCCAACATCATGTATGAGCTATTATTTTGATGTCCATAGACGATTCGCTCTTGGAAAGCCCCGCTTTGTGCCTGCCTATTTTGCATGCTTGCAAACGTGAAGATCGGTACTGTTAACGCGCGTCTGTCATTACCATGTTTGCGGATGGACAGTTGTCAATAAAAATAAAATACCTAAATTTAATTTGACACTTCATTTACTACACTACAAAAAACCCGATACAGCAGTTTCTTCCTCACGGCGCTATAATTTACTATGGCAACACGCTTTCAAGAGTAATAAGCGATTCCTGAATAGCTAATTACATTAAGTAATTGAATAAGTAATTGGTTCTACAAACAAAAATACATAGTTTGAATGTATAGTAAATTAATCCAGGGTAAATCCAGGTAAATTAATGCTAAGGTGAACCACATCTAATTAGGTTAGGAATAAAACGAGTTTTCTAATGAATGTGTGCAGTGTTCCAAAGCGGTCACTTTTAATTAAAAATTTAAGCTACAAGAGAAAGATTTTAATTACGTGGTTATTTTATATTTGTTTTGTGATTATTGCTATTGTTTTGTTTTTTTAATTAATAAAATTGAAATAATCCGGCACACGTGCGACACTAGCGCTTACTTAGTGGCGAAAAATTTTAATTGCCAAACTAAAAGCATATTGAGCTTCCCAACCCGCCGGGACTCTCGCCATTCAACGTCCCCCTCAAACACGCAAGAACTCTGCGGCAGGGTGAGGGTTGAAACTACACTGGCGATACACATTCCTGGATGATTCCGCTCGTAAGTGTGTCCGAGATGACCCAGTTCAATGTCTAGACGTGTCTCGGAGGAGAGAATTCCTGACGTTCTGGAAGCTGTTGGTCGACACCAAGAGCCAGTCGTCAATAACAGACGTGTCGCGCACTCTAAATCTGAATCAGTGAGGAAATCACCGTTTCAATCACTCTAGCGTATATGACTGATTCAACAGTCACTTCAGGGAATTTAACTGACGAATCAGAAAAAATGCCGGATTTCCATCACTCAATGATTCTGTGACATTTTCCACCGATTCATCAGTCATTTTTTTTCACTATTTACTCAGTGGTTTCTGATCGACAGATGGATCAGTTAAACAGCGTGTAAAAATGGCCGTTAAACAACGTGTAACAAGTAAAATAACAACGAATAAACTAATAAAACCAATACAAAATAACTTTCTAAAATGTGTTTCGTCTTTAAAAAACGCCATTTTATGAGGTAATATGAACGCTCAGCCTTTCATTCCGTTTTTACGTCTTTCGTCTTGTTCTCGTGTAATCGTCACAGCGCTCTGTTCGAAGATTTTGGCTGCATATATAATAAAGTGAAGAGAGTGCACTCATTATACTATTCGTTTTAACAATACTAACGGTATCAATTAAACCAAAAACTAAAAGGAAGAACATACAATTAAAACCATAAACGTTTCGCGGCGACACTATAAGCCTAATATTTTCCTCCCATTATTTTTAACTTGGCGTGGTAACGCAGATGGCAAAGTAATCGCCTAAAAGCGAAGTGAAAAGGGTCTGCGAGTTCGAGATCGGTCATATGCGAAATTTTTCTTTACTTTTTTAAATTACGTTAAATTGCACAATATCTTGAATATGTATATTTCACGAATTATTTGGCCACATTACAATATTTCGCCATCCAGTTGGCCGTCATTTATTAAATCAGTGAAATTGTTTCACGTCACTAAATTTAATCAGTGAAATTTTTTCACTGAAACAATCAGTGGTTTTCCGCTGATTAAGTGGAGCCATTTTCACTGATTCGAGTAGTTGAAATTTACTGCGAATCAGTTGTTTTCCTTCTGATCCCAATTTAGAGTGTGCCTCTGATACGTGTGCCCCGCACCACGTCATGTGAAACTGGACTGTGTCCTTGCGGAGTTTGAAGTGGTGTTAGTTGTTACACGTGAATTGTTCTACTTGTTTGATGTTTGACAGGTGTCAATGTCGTGAATCCTATCTGTCGGAGAAATGGTAACTATCCTGTTACAGCGACGAAGGCAATGTTCGGTCTTCCGAAACCCGAAGTTCTTGGGAATGTCTAGATGTTCCATATTTCCTGGGTGCGGATCCCGGTTCCTTAGTTTGTCATCAGGAACGCGTGTGTCTGAAGAGATTTGGGCGGCTCTTAACAGCGAGGTCTCGAGTGCCGATGAGGATGAAGCTAGGTAAGTGTGGAGAAGTGCGGGAATGCCAAAAAAAAAAAAAAGGGGGGGGGGGGAGGCGGAACGGAAGATCCCCGAGAAAAATCTCGCCGACCTGCGGCATCATCGCACGGATCGATTCCCACACGCGAAAATCCGACGGTGACCCCATCGAGAATCGTACGCGGTTCGCCTAGGCGGGAGGCGAGTAGTCTAACCACTACACCACCGCGGCCCCCATCATGGAACGTGATTCCTTAATTATATTTGCTGTGTATCCATGGAACGTTATGTCGAGATATAAAATTTGTCAGCAGCGTGACTCCATAGCAATTAGGAGTGCAGACAATGCTAGTGATGTAATTGAGCATTTGATGTTGAAGTATGTAATGTTACTTTATACAATCGCGTGTGGTGGCTATGTCATGAGAGAAGGTCGTGAGTCTCGACACTGGCCTGTGGTTAGACGAGTGATTTTTAAGTGCCATTGAACTTCCATAGTATGAATTTCCCCAATTCTTCGTCAGATTACCTTTCTGATTAAATTATCTGCGGGTCCAAAGTCAAGTAGCGCGGGAGCGATACGGGCGACACTAACACGCACGCTTCGTGCCTCATCGCCCCTACGCGCAAGACGTGCAGTGTTTCCGTCGTGACGCTGTACTGTGCAAATTAGATCCGTAACAGTGGGGTTTTATTACACGCGATGAAAGACGGCAGATAAAAGTACGACCATTTGTTCGTACTTTTCTCTTGCCGCTTAAGTAAACTGCATAGACAAGCTTTAAGAATACGATATTTGACAATTTTCAGGAATAATTTTCTCCAAGAATACACTTAATATGACAAATGTAAAAATAAAAAAAAAAGGGATTTTGTCTTCTCTGACAAAAAGTCGTATTTGCAGAACATTTATTTACCGAGATACGCGTATTCGCGCAAACAACTATTTCACAGAAAAAGGTTTCAGTCCATCCTGCTCTGAACTGACTTCCAGTGACTGGTATTTCACTGACTGATGTCACTTATTCCGGTCTAGCGTGCCTGCTCCAGGATATTGATGCTGTAAACGTCTGTGCCCCTTGTCACATGCGTGCACGGCTGACGAGGACCCGGCGGCACAGTGGGCTGCTCTTGTCGAAGACGCGTACTCATCGGAGTTGGGTTCGTTTACGCGAGCGAGGGCGCACATTTCTGCTTCCCCCCCCCCCCCCCCATTTTATCGCGCCGCATGCCTGCGCTGAGTCCACAATCAACAAACACCTTTATCTCGCGAGGCAGTTGTTTTCGAAGGCGCCGTGACAATTGTAAGTTCTCCGGCGCCTGGGAGGTGTGTTGGGAGATGACAGACTGCTGTTACCTGGAGCTCGTGTTTTTTTTTTTTTTCGGTACCCCGACTTGGGCCGCGATATGTTTTTTCTAGGAAAACAATTTCACTTAACGCCAGTGTGGTATACCTCGCTATTTAGACGCCCGAGCACGAACTTTATTTACCCAGAATGTTGTATCATTGCTGGCTCAAAAATTCTACACCGTAAAGTAAATTTAACTTGCTCTGGTGAAGCAATTTTGTGACAAAAGCACTGGTACTTTAGGGACTTTATTATTTTATGTTATAGTGATCACGCAAGGCTTCGCATTGCTATAAAAAAAAAAAAAAAAAAAAAAAAAAAAAAGTGCTGTTACGATTTTTCATCGGCGCACTGAAAATAATGCTGGCGGACACGCCAGACATTTCAACTGTAAATAATGCAGCTTACATAAAAGCAACGTCGCATGCTGTCAAAAATAAATATTGAAACATTTAAAACAGTTGTACCTCCGCCAATTTTAACGGACGACGTGCCGGACACTCAACTGAACACCAGCAGACGACGCAGTTTAGCAATCGCCTTGGCTTCGTTTAGTGGAGAGTCGCGAACCGCGCGAACAATCTCGCTACACGACGCATGCGCACATCACGGCTAGTGGGCTTCAAAGGTTATTTTTTTTTAAGGAACCGTGGGGAAATAATCTGTATAGAAACGCACATTATCGGTAGTAAGAAATACGTACTACGCAACGTAACAATAGTTATGTTTAAATTATGTACTAAAGTTCACACCAGAGGTTCACTAAAATGCCCACTACGTAATGAGTTTAGATACAGCGTGGTTAACCAGTCGCAGAAGGCCTGTTAAGGTTTGTCTATCGTAGGCACAAAGTAAGCATGAAAGAAATATAGAGGCAGGTGTGAACATAAGACTAGTTAAGAATTTCAGTGAATAATACGTACTTTTAACCATATTAACAGTAACATGATTCACGTAGTTGAATAATGTCGACTATGTATTGCAGGTCCATTCACGGACTTTAAGAACATTTGATTGAATATTTTGAAATCGTGTGTAGTTTATCATTTGCCATATCAAATAACTATGTTAAATAACCTTATTAATGCAATGGAGTGTGTTAGCTATCAGCATACATTATATAAAAGTACGATTTATACAGGTTGTTTGGAAGTTAAACGCCCTAACTACGGGAGGTGATTCCTTATAAGAAATAGTCAGAAATATATGACACCGTATACCTACACGGAATATTAAAGGAGGTAGGTGCCTGTGAATAATGGGTTTTGAAACCACAATAAATCGTTACCTTGTACTGTGTAACTGAATTCCTCTCATCAAGGGGTGTGCACACGTGTCTCTCTCTGTTTCTCTCTTTCTCTCTATTCTCTCTCTCTCTCTCTCTCTTCCTCTCTCTCTATCTGTTTCTCTATTTATTTCCTCATACATATCTCTTTACCCCTCACTATCTATATATCTCTATCTCTCTCTGTCTCTATTTGCTAGTTATGTGTCAGACTTTCGACTTGGTGAGACCTGCACGATGCACGCGCCGCCGAAAGACCACGTGGGTATGCCTTACAGATTATCAAGATATTGGTTGATCGCGCAATATCGGGCAGGACACGTTCCGCTGCTAGTGTTTTGAGAGTTGGTTGTATTTTGAATTTGACGGTATCGTTTCAGTCGGTTCGCAAATAAATAATTTGCTATTCTGTTGTACTAACCAGGACAGGATGGTCTTGTCTAGCATCGTTTAACACATCGTATAGCACCCGACGCTTGTGTAATATGTGATTGCGGTGGTTGGTAAGTGATTGTAAATACTTTCCTTTATATATATATTTTTTTTATATTTGTTTTCATCAGTGTGTATAGCAGTGTGCCCTTATCGCGTATGTGCTTCTCGGCTTTGCAATTTTTTTTTACTAACGTGATCTACAACGCTCGATTCTCGCGCAATATACACTGGTTTTTAAATGCTTATAAGTATATGCTTTAATAATTATTTTTTAATGTCGTTTTGTATCAGCGCGTAGCTGTGGTGTCTCTTGCATGACAAGGTTTAAATGTATGTCGTTTAGTGACAAGAAAAGAAACTATAATTTTACAAGTCGTGTAATGTGTCTTCAAATTATCACTTCTAGTAGATAGTAGTAGGAGCGTGGGGGTTTCACTTCACCTGGGATTAATTGATGGATTATCGATTTGATTGATTGGATTAATCCTTAATCCGATGTGAATCTGATAAAAAAGGTTTAGTTGGATTAAGGATTAACATTAATCGGATAAAATATGATCAAAGAAATTTGATTAAAAAGTTTGATGAAAAAGTCTGATCATATTTCTTTGATGGATTTTTTTGCATATAGTTAGGTGAACTTTATTTTCTTTCTTTCTTATGGGTAGGAAACAGCTCTGGTAGGCCCTCACCCTCGGAGCTCTGTCGCTGTATGAGGCGTTCGTGTATTGGGGAAGGGGTGTATATAGGGGAGCGATGTTGAAAGTACGACGACTGGCACTCGACTGAGAGGATTCTTATATTGTGTAGGGTACATATGTGTTGAGTTTGGTGCAAGAGTGGCATAAGTGTCGTTGGGTTGGGAGATAGGCAATTTTTTGATTATAGTAATTAAACAGAAAGAGAAAACGACATATAAGTAACACACGAGAGAAATGTAGGAGTGTTTAAACTATAACATACACCAGCTATGGAAAGAAATAAAATAATTTTAATATACGTTCGTTGTGTCCGGGAGATCACAGAATGAATGACTAATGGTTCGTATTTCTGGGAAATGAAATCTACCCCATCCGATTAGATGTGTGTTTCAAAATTAATTGATTAAACTGGTAACAAACACAAGTATGTGAATATCCGTAAATTAATTACGGCTATCCTGTTTTTTTAAACTAATGAATTCGCACAAGCACGTCTCCCAAAGCACATCTGTCTGGCGGTGAGGTCAGTCAAGGGAGGACTTGTAGACTTGGAGCTTGCGGCCAAGTTGAACACACAATTATGTGAATGGTTCAAAAATTCATATTTCCCTAGAATACTAGTCTACCACCCATTCTGATAACTTAAAGATGGAATAAACCACACTTTCAAAGCATGCAAACTTACTAACGAATCGATTGGATACGCTACAACTTTTCACAATATGGAACAACTTAGCTCTTCCATACACGGAAAAATAAAGATTTCCAAACTCACATTTTGTATTATGCCTAAAACACAACCTTTTTCCCTACAAATTAAATTTGAACCAGACACGATAGCATAATAGACATACACGTGTCTCCCTCTCATTTTTACATGTACCCTAACTGACTTTAAAACATGTCCGCTCTCTTTGCTAGCAGCCTCCAACGACGCCAGACGTAGGGCAGGACCTCCCGTCTGAAGTGGACGGAGAGGTAGGAGTTTAAATTAGTTTTAGGGTGTGTAGACGTGTCCCTGAACCAACTTTTAAGTAAATTTGTAACGAGCAATGGAGCTTGTGTCAATGGTCGCCAATTCGCGAGGTTAAGTGGTCAGGAGCTAGATAGTTTAAACACGCCATCTACGTATATGTAGAGCGGAGCGCCACATATCTCCACCTTAATCCTGCTACACCAAATCCTGCAAGAGCATCCTGCTGTCAATCCGCTTGGTGATTAAAAGATAAGTCCTACAAAAAGATCTGACATTTTCATCTGGACCAAATTTTATCTACAGATTGATTCAGCTCGATGTCCGTTAGCATCAGTACACAGGCGACGCCATTTTGACACTTGTAAGTACGTAAATTTCCAGCACACATACGCCCACTGCAAAACCTGTGATAAGAGTAGTTTCTACCAGAGCTAGACTGTTTAGTGAGGCTTAAGGCATCTTTAGCCATACCACCTTGATGCTATGCTCTAGCTAGCACGAGTGGTAGTTTGGTGGTGGGAATCCAAGATGGCGGCGAAGAAGGGAGGGTGGTGGGGTGATTGACATGTGCGCGATTAGCATAAGTGCTATTAGTATATGTACATTTAGCATATATGTGTGTGTGATTTGTATAGGTGGCCTTAAAAATATGCGTATCTGTATAGTTTGTAGAATATACGCTTGTAACAAGGTTGTGCATGAAGTTTCATGACTTGGCAATCAACTCGAACATTCTTGAGACAGGATGGATGGTGCTTACATGGAATGACAAAGCGTGAGAATGTTAAGATGTTAAGCTGACCCCTCAACCCCTCACCACCAAAAATTTAGTCATTTAACCACATTGTGGAGGCATGCTATTTTCGGACTGAGTGACAAATAAAAATTTTGGTAAGGAAAATCTCAGGGGGAAATTTTGGAGGTTTGGAGGTAAATTCTATAAATTTTGTGCGTTTTTGCGGGGGGGGGGGATAGTTCCGAGGGAAAAGGGGAAAGTGGTCGCTATTGGTGAGGAATGACAGAGCAGGAGGTTTAGGAATGACGACATTCAGGATGGCTGCCGTGTGACCTTGTGTCCGCAGCCTGCAGCCTGCAGCCTAATGCGGGTGAATCGGCTATTTACAACTGCTGTCTATGCTGGCGCCAGATGAACACATCAACTTAACGTACCGTACATCTGGCCATCACGTGTGTTATCCTTCGTGTTTCACCATGTGAGAATTAAAGTTTGCCGAGGAAATACTTTGAATTCATCGGCATAAGTTTCCGTGAAAGTCGGGTACACAAGCCCACCGACACAGCTTCTATCTGAAGCTGTTCAGTGGTCCAAACTGAGTTCTACAAAAAAAAACATTGAAGCATTTTGTTTCTACTTTTTTTTTTTGGGGGGGGGGGGGGGCTAGTTGTGAAGAAATAAGGATGTTCTCGAGGAGGAATGACATCGGAATGTTACATGTGATTTACTGGCGCCTCGGGTTCTCGCGGGTCATGGCCTGCACTGATTGGTGCTCGCGGCCGTGACATTGACATGTCAACATGTCCGTCAACTGCCTTCCTCTCGAGACGTATCCGCTGCGTGTTATCGCGTGTTCTCAAAACTCGTCGTCGCACTTGGTCCACGATAATTTGGACAGTCGTGAACTGCTTGAAATTTCTTCATTTCTGCCTTTTACTTATTCTACTGGCACTCACTGTAAAAGAAAATTGAGGTAAAATTCCCTTACATGTAAGGGCATCTAATTTCCTCTGCATGTAAGGTAAAAATTACATCTCAAATGTAGAGTACATTTACATAACAAGTGAAGTACTATTCCCTAATCGTACGAGAAAATTACCTGACAAAATTGGGGGAAAAATCTCACACAAGAAAGGAAAAAAGTAACATATTAAAAAATACCCCGGAGTATTAGTACTAGACACTTGCTGGTGGGTGGGCGGTAACCATGGTCCTCTATCACGATAGGCAGATGCGCTATCCATCACACCACGACTACACAGCGTCACTGCATCTGTGAATATTAGCGTGTTTCTTCCTCCCTTCTCCCCAAACCTAATTTAGCTGTTGAGGATGCAGAAGAGATGCACGCGTCGTAAGGTACTTTTCCCCATCCACGTATGGGATTTTCCACTACCATGTAGGTGAATGTTTCCCCCACAAGTTTGCGAATATTACCTTAAACTTTTCAGGTAATTTTCCCATTATTTGTTACAGTGCTGGTAACAATTAACATAGCTGGGTAAATTGTTACAGACACAAGCGTGTTACTAAAACGACCAATTGTTTAGTGGAGCTATTTTGCGCGTTCAAGGCCGAGAAGCGTGGGTGCGAAAAGGACGAAATTGCCACACGCGTCAAGTGCGCCATCGTTCCTACGCACAAGGCTCTTATCCGCTCGAGATGTGGTATCCTCTTTCTATTTCGGTCTGTAATGTGTATTTTCTTCAAAATGAAAAAAGGGCTAACATGTGTGTTTCAAAATTTTTAAGGGTGGAACGTACCTTAGGGACATGCAGCACATCTCCGTCTTTATTGTTATAGATATTCACGATAAAGTGAGCACTTTATAACGCCCTCCCAACAGTCGTTAACCATTAATAAATATATTTTGTTACAACCCCAGACGTTAACTTTTGAGAGTAGTGAAATATATACACTATGTTTATTAGTAAGAGTGCAATGTTTATATCAGAAAGTGGCGAAAAGATAGGAATTGGCCGAAAGGAAAAATTTAACAGGGCCGTAAACTGCTCACCTTACCGCGAATAGCCTATACATCAAAGAATAATTGGCTCACTACTGAAAGTTTTACGAGGTGAGTCTGCGAGAGCGAGCCTGCACGTCACTTCACTGCCTTGCGCGTAAAGGCGACCACACGTTTGATGCAAGTAAATAAGTCGTCCTTAGCGCTCCTGCGCTCTAGGCCTTGTAAAGGGCCGCGGTGGTGTAGTGGTTAGACTGCTCACCTCCCACCTAGGCGAAGAGGGTTTATATTCCCGGCGGGTTCGCTCCTGGATTTTCGCATGAGGTAATCGTGCCGGGCGACGCCGCTGGTCGGCGGGTTTCCTCCGGGATCTCCCGTCCTTTCAACCCGACGCTACTCCATACTCGTCTCAAGTCACCATCATCGGCTCTGAAGACCCCGATGTTAAGAGCCGCACAAACGTCGCCACTCCACTCTAGGCCTTGTACACGCAATACTTCCAGCATGACGACGCTCTTAAAAATGCATAATAAAAATACTTGCTGGAAATCATACATTTAGTAGTAACTATGCATAGTTACTACTAAATGTATGATTATTTACTTGAACTGCATTATCATTGAGATATTTAATTTCTCGCGGCAGAAAATATGTAGGCCTACCTAGTCTCCGTGTTTAGAGAACTGTGCAATCGAGCCACGGGATTTTTTTCCTTCAACTCTTTCAGACATGTATAAAAGTTTTATTTTGCGAGTGGAAACTGACACGTTTGTTGTCTGCAACTACTCTAGCTTCAGTTAAACGTTCTGCCACGTGTCGGGGCCATTGTAAGTGCTTTTGTGTGTGATGTTATTATCAGTAGCTGTTTATGCGCGAGTATGGAGTATAGCGTAAACAAGGCAATTTTCTGCTGTGCAGAATTTACATAATTAAATCCACTTCCAGTGCCATACACGTCCAAAATGTATACCGCCATGCCTGGAAGAGTTAAAGTGTTCTGGTTAAGCTCAGATAGCGAAAGTCTATTAAAACAGATCGCGTTTTTTTAAATATGTCCCAGATTGGTGGGATCATGGCTTGAATTTGAACTGCCAAAACCTCAGCTGCTGCATGCTCACTGGTGAATTACTACGTTATAAGCGCTTGGAAGTCTTGGCCTTTACAGAACTCGCCTTTTTTTTTTTTTTGTGCCTCTGGTAGTCCTCCAGAAAAGGTCTGGCGTGCCAACCTCGAGACTAAACTTGTCCCTCCTCGCGTGCATTGATGCTGCAGCAGCTGCGAAAATAAACGACTGGGAACCGGGTTCGGCTGACAGCCGTTCCGGTAAATACTCGCGCGCAGTGAAAGAGTCGCCGTGGTGACGACGCTGATCTGACGCGGGGGAACTTCTGCCAGCTCGACCTTGTCGCGTTTACGCACGTTCGTCCGCATGGACATGTGGCTTGTTGAAACGCTTTCCTTGTCACGTATCCTTCACGCTGCTCGGCCTGGGAGAGTGCGAAGGGGGAAGGGGGGGGGGGGGGTGCGTTGTTTTGAATTCGCCACTTGATGTTTTGCATGTCGTGTCACTAAAATCTCACCTGTGAAGTGTTTTTTTTTGGAGAGGCGATGACACAAAACACGCACTTTGTAAATGTGTAGGTATGTTTATACGTATGTATATTCACGCACGTAAAATATTACACACTGAAGCTATAAAAAAAAAACTGAAAAGAACTGGAACTACGGGTATAGACTGTGCACGGTAAAGTAGGCACTTTTGACGCCATAGCTACTTTTTCCTTTCAGCCATTTTTTTAAATCATTTTACCGTCTTTTTATAATAAATACTGCCACGTTAGTAATAAACATAGTGTGTATTTTCAACCACACTTGGATGTTAACGTCTAAGGCTAATATAAAAAATATTTATTGACTATTATTTTCAAAATGAGAGGGATTTTAAAAAGTGCTCATTTTACCATGAATAGCCTATAGATACAATGGATTTACAGTTCGCAGTGTTCTTTCATAAAAAGTAGGGAATCACGGATCAGATTAGGTCACGCTATTCGGAATTTTTCCGAGATAGTTTTCTTTCGCCCCGAAAAAGGGCACACATTTAACTAACGTACTCTGTAAATTAAATATCCCGTGGTAGAAATAACGAGTACAACCCTCCACTTGTAAATAAAGCATGCGCGATAGTGAAAAAAATTAATAGAATCTCTTATAATTGGTATTTGATAAATCTGTATGTCACATTCCATAAATGTCGAATTACAATTTGCCGCGTAATTCCGACCCAAATTTATAATAAATACGTGTTCGCGAAATTTATGTACTCAATTAATAACGATAAATACAGTGAATGGTGTATAAATATTATAAGGCTGTTTGGCATTAGCGTAAATATTTACTCGGTTTATTACCGGTTCATTATTCTTAGAACTGCTGCCTGTTGTTATTTATTTGAAGCAGCACATTTATATGTAGCGGATTATCACAGAAACCATGTAGCTATGGGAAGGACGTGACTGCAGATGTGCTTTTTGTTGTTCTTGACGGTTCTTAGCATCTGAGCATCTGTTGTCGCTTTCTGCTACAGCTCAGCTTTGAATTTCGGACGTGTTTTATTTACAGTAAGAAGTGAGGGACATATCTCTTAGAATATGTCGTGTGAAGTTGTAATAAATAACGAGGATGATCACGCATGTTGACCGCGTAAACAAGTCCGGTTCGAAGGGGCGCAGCCAGGTTTCTTTGCAAGCAAGACTGGCACTAAAGGAAATTGATGAAAACGTATTTGTAAATTCGGCCTAAAGGAAGCCCAGAAGTTCAATAGGTCTGTTGTTGACTGCCTGGATGGAGTGAAAGGTGGTGCTAGACAGCAGTGTGTGCCGGACACTGGAATACGATAAACAAAACATAAACGCGTGGTTTTGAAAATGGGAAGATAAGCAAAAAACATTTTCTATTAATTGGTCATATAGAAAAATTAAGCCTTTGGGGGTGGGGGTTGTTTAACCCCCAACGAATGTATTTAAATCTATCAAAAAATGTTTGTTTCGCTAACCTATTGCCTGACATTATGAGCTTTTAGCATTGCTTTATGAACCATTTATATATGTATGTGCAATGCAGTCCCTGTATTATTTTGGACTACTAAGAATCCACGAAAGTATGTACGGGATGGAGAAGTAAACTTGTGGAACACTTTGTAAACATGTGATTTAAATTCCTTTCTTAAAAATTTCCACGTGGAGCAAAGGAACTTGAGTGCGTACGTTTTGACATGCTTTCAAATACGCTTAGCTCTATAACCGACCGATTTTCATTTTTTGAAGGGTCTGTCTGCCTGGATCTGCCCGAGGCTGAGAAGTGCGAGGGGGGATAAGGGCGACGTTCCCACGCACATCAAGTGCGCCATCGCCGCTAAGCGCAAGACTTTGAACGGGCGTGCAGCGTTCGTGTCGTGATGCGTGCCCTATCATTTTATTGGCGAGAAATGTTTAACAATTGTTCAGTTCAGGGCTCTATACTAGTTCCGTAAGCAGCCACTCGGAATATTTTGACCTAAAACAGTCTGGAAATGTAGTTTATGGCCTTGCTTTAGAGCTTCAAAATAGTGTTTGCAATAAGCGTGATCTGTTCAAATTTGTATTTCGCCCTAATACGAAGTGTGGTTTACTCTCGTGTGCATACAGATCGTGTATACGTGAAATAGCCGAGAGTCGCGAGCCAGATGGACGGGCGCCTTAGGCAAAGATCGTCGAGGTTATTTTTTTGTTCGTTTGTTTGGGCTGGTGGTCGGTATCAATCGGACGTAGCTCCCACGAAGTTCGTGCTGGTCGTGGACAGGAGGGCCCGTGCCACGCCTTGTCAGCCTGCGTCTCCGGGGACGCGGAGCAGCTGTATGCGCTGCCGAACTGGTCAGCTGGAATGCCGCTCACGTAAGGCGACGCATTCTCGTGGGAATAACGCCACATCCGGTCACATCCCGCGCCCCCACAGTTTACTCCCGTGTGCGCCTTGTCGCCTTCAGCTGGAGTCGCGGGACCGATAAGGACGACAATGACACGCGCGCCTGATGCCCCTTCTCCTACGCGCAAGATGCCGAACTGGCGTGCAGTGTTCTCGTCGTGCTGTGTGTACCTATGGGACTTTAAGCGGTGACCCTATCATTTTATTGGTGGAAAGTGTGTAGCAAGGTTCAATGCAGGTCCCTATAATAGTTTCGCATGTTCCCGACCAGTATATTATGAGCTACAGCAGTGTGAAAAAGTCGTTTTTAGCTATGTTGGACGGCTCGAGAATAGCATTTATATTGTATATGATGTACTGATAGTATTATATGTACCTCGTCCGAAATGTGTCTTCTTTTCGTACATTGGTATCATGGGGACACGTTTACTGGTTTCGTAAAAAAAAAAAACCGGATTTCAAACACACTGCAACGCGTTTCCACCGCCAGGTAGGCGGCGCCTTGAACAGCAAGGTCTTCAGAGCCGATGAGGGTGATTGAGGTGAGTATGGAACGGCGCCGGAATGAAAGGGCGGTGGAATCGGGAGATCCCCGAGAAATCCCCGCCGACCAACGGCATTGTCCTGGCCGGGGATTGAACCCGGTTCGCCTTGGTGGGAGGCGAGCGCGCTAACCACTCAGCCCCCGTGGTCCCGTCCGAAGGAAGGGGCAAGGGGGAGTGGATACTTGCCCTCCTCTGGAAACTGTATTTTTTTATGTAATGTGGAAAATAAATTGTTTATTAGCGACGTTACATCAAAATTCAAGTCCTGCTACGAGGAGTAATCGACTTCTTCCTTGTTTCCCATAATTTTATTTTGATATTTGCGTGTGTATTTGTGTTTAATATTATACTGTGCAGTATTAACGATAAACTAATTTATTCACGTCACGAGTCGTGGATGTTTGTTGCATGCATTTAGGGCGAAACTTAGTTGTAAATGTCACATTCCTCTGCAGGGAACTGTTCCTAATTCCTATGCCTCCCTTTGGAAAATATCTTGGTGACGCCTAAGGCTGCAGTCACAATTGGGAAAAAAATAAGAACAGTGTGTTGTTTGAAGGATTATTGCAATAGGCGAAATACACTGTCTAAATAATTATAAACAAACATCACTGCAAACACTTCGTTATAGTCTCAGAAAATGTTCTAGGTAAAATAAAACACCACATTAACAATAACTTGTATAAAGATATATAAATGAGATAAAATAAATGAGCAAGTGTAAGTTAGCTGTTGTCCACAATTTTGTAACACACTGTTACAATTTCTCTCGAAATTTAGTGGGCTTAACCAAGTTCGATAAGGGATGGCGGTCTTAATTAAATAAAACAATTAAAACGAAAATTTCCTAATTTTATTTACAATAACTACAAACAAAATTCTCTCAACTCACCACCTCACAATAAATTTATATCACTTACTGTTTTAATTAACGACTTAGATTAATACGATTTATAATTACCTCAAAGAAATCAGTTAAATTAAATAATAAAATCAGTCTCAATATACAGTATATCAACCCATTCAACTATGTAATAAATTACGTGTCCGTATTTGACAGTTCCAATATCTACAATAAAATTCGTATTACATCTCTACTCAGTCCCACGTCAGTTCAATCCATGTCCCACCAGTCCGCAATGTTTTAGACTTATCCGAGCGCCCAGTAGACTTCACTCGCCGGGTTTCACGCCATGTCGTCCATTCACACCAAGAACCCTCTTCCGCTGCCGTCGTCTCGCACTAAACTTCGCTCGCGCACTGACCAGATGGCCTCCGTAAAAGACTCCCCGCAGTCCCGCTGTGGCCTGTATTTATAGGTCGTAGGCCGTCATCCAGAAATTTCGCTAATTACTGAGTTGCGCCGAGCATCCTAACGCCCAGAATATTCCTGCGCCTCCTGTCGGTTTCTTCAGCGCGGGGTGGAGGGGCTGTGACGCAAGCAAATCTCGCCGCTGTCAGTTATTCACGGGCTTCCCAGGAACGGGACATCCAGGCAGCGAGCGCGTCGTTCATGAAGAGAGGAGGACCGAGGTGGTCAGCCTCCACAGCGCCGGATAGCCTACCCGGCGCCAGCTGTAGCGCGTAACAATATATCCAAGAAGGAATCGAGCCAGAAAACAAAAGACAGGACGGCACAATGCAACGATAAAATCACATACATATAATTCCGAGCAGGAGTATAGTCAGATGGCACCAGAAAAAACACACGCCACAATATTGGTGACCAGACAGACGAACAACAAGTATGCAAAATGAAAAATATTAAAAAAAAAACTGGTCTAACAACGAAGACAACACAAACGAATACGATGGCTGGAACTTAGAGACGAAAATAGTAAGCATTCTCGACAACAGGTTCAACATGTCGGGAGCTGAAATCTGTTGCCGTCTTCAAGCACACAGTCACATACACGTACATACTAACTTATCTAAGTTATTTTTTAATCTAAGTTATTTTATTGTACCTAGCAGTAGTATGTTTACTGAGACTACAACGTAGTTTTTGCAATTGCGTAGGTGAATAATTGTTTAAACAATAAGAACAGAGCATATGCCATGGCAGCTACAGTGGACCTCTCGGTCATGTATTTTGCATTTTTAAGCAGTGCACTTGGCCTTACGGCATTACCGCGCTTCGGCCTCCCAATAGGCGGGGAAGAGGAATCACGTCCTCTCACCGCAAAGAGAACAGGATTAATGCGTCTGGCACGTCCGCACATCCCTGCCCCCTGTACCACAGAGGTTCTGAGATCCTCGCACTCAGAAACCAAGCTTGTGGTCTGGCCGGGGTTCTATCCATACCCCTAGTGCCTCTCCAGGGCACAGCCGGAGCAGGTTACCGCCCAGTCTGTCAACGAGAGTGGGAATCTCTCCAGACCTCCTCCAGCATGCGGAGTCAACCACTGCCAGCACGAGTCCAACCCTATGATCGGACACCAGAGAGAGCCTCATGGTGGGGCGATCGTCCCGTGCTACCACTTAATTTCCATGGCACTTGTGAGTTATTCATGGCCGACATTATCCCCCGAATAAAGTGGCAAGAGGAAGTCCTTTCCACACGAGATGGTTGAGAAGACCTCACCGGGTATAGCCTCACACCCAATGAAGGGCCGGTCACACTCCACTCCCTGGGAGCCACATCCTTAGTGGCGGGGAATTACTATAACCCAGAATGGCCACCACCCCGGCGGCCGGGTACAAGAGAGCAGTCTGGACTCCTCCCCATTGTCACGGCTCACCGGAGATAGTAGGCCTTGCTCTGAAATTGGAGAGTTTATATCACATATTTCATATAATCTCCATGGTTTCATCACTGCAACCAAGCCATCGCTTCCTGGACCACCGAGATGTTACGTGACCAATTCCCGGAAGGGGGGGGGGGTGGCGTCAACCACACTCCATTCCATGTCTTTGTACTTCTTCGTTGAAGTATAGACCTTGGGTTCCAACGGCCTGAGTGCTAAGTGGTCCAACACCTCGCCAAGTGGTTGAGCCTTGGTACCATCTATCAGTCCAACCATCAAGGTAGATACTCCTGGCCAGTCGCGAGGAAACTGGCAGCCCATAGGGAACAGGTGGCGTAGCCCAATTTGCGGAAACATTGGTGGCACAAGAAGCCTTGGGTCGTCTTGAGTGGATAGAGGCTATAAGAGCCGCTTCATCCACCCTGAACGGGTCGTGTGCGGTGCAACTTGGCTTGACTACTATAGCATGGTACTGTCCCACCACCTCTCATGCCAAGGACCTTCCTCCCACGCTACTACACTCCTAAGAGTGCCTCGCCCAGGAGTCACACAACCCTACCCCCATATGCTATGACAGTAAATAATTTCCCACAAGGGGCCGCGGTCGTGTAGCGGTTAGACTACTCGCCTCTGACCTAGGCGAACCGGATTCTATTCCCGGCTGGGTCGCTCCCGGATTCTCGCATGTGGGGAATCGTGCCGGACGATGCCGCGATGCGGCGCGGGTTTTCGCGGGGATCTCCCGTTTCCCCCGCCCTTTCATTCCGGCGCTGCTCCGTACTCGCGTCGTTTCACTCACACCAGCTCTCGAGACCTCGCTGTTAAGAGCCGCCCATATCTTCACTTACTCATCTCACACGACAAGAAATATTGTGTGAAATTTATTCACATTTTAATATTGACGTTAGTTGGCAGTGTTGTTAACTAGTGTTTCGGTATTTTGGCTGTCTTGACATTAATAACATGCATTTATGATGATATTATTCCAAATGGACAGTGTTTTGCGAGAATTGGTATGTTTGCTTGTTTTTGATATCTCTGTATTTCCGATCGCAAAGACGTGGGCAACTATTATAAAAATTTCTTGTTGTTCACTTTCGCCGATTATTCCCTCTAAAATTGTATCACGCGACATTTCTTCGTTTCTGCAGAATAACTTACATTCCTACCATTGTACAGCTAAATAAACTAGTTCGTCAAAATTTTTTTACTTTGCTACGATTGTCTGTCGCACCATGCGTCTGTATAAGAAATTTAATATTACAATCCCCGCTATGCGCTGTGTCAGGACCTGTCATGCGTAGTTGTGAATTAGCGGATTCGACGTCGCAACGGTCAAGTCTTGTACACACGACCTATGTTCAATTGTTACGGTTGTAATTTCTGTTGCGAATCAAGTTTTAGTACTGCGGCGGAGGCTGTGCGAGGTCCTGGAGCAACTGAGCCACCTTTGCCTCAGGCACCCGCCTCTCGTTGCAGCCATTTTGAACGATACAGGTGTTGTGGCTGAACCAGGCGCGTAACCAGGATAAGGTTATGGATAGTGTGGCTGTAAACTTTCCATGTGCCTCTGAAATGATCAGTTATGCAAGATTTACAATAGCCCTTCGCGTCCGTCCGTCATACGTTCGTCCGTCTCCCAGCCGAGCGATTTACAATCAAACTTCGTACATCCGTCGTAAGTTCATTGCTACGAACTAATAAAAACAAAACTGCTTACAAATAGGAAAACGAAATTCTCCATAAAAAGCGAATTTTTTTCCCCATTATTGTGTTTCTAAGTACCCAAAAACAACCATACACGTACGTAATGGCAATTAATCGATGTAAAACATTTTTTAAATATCATATAAAATATGATTTTATTATTTTTACTGTTGCACAAAGGGAACTCGTGTTTCCAAACGTAATTTTCAAATAATCTTCAGGAAAAATGTAACTTAATTTTATTTTACAGTTACATAAACACATGAAAACAAAAGACAGTCAAAACAAAACATTGCACACACTACGCTGCCTCGTAAAGAACTTAGGATGAACGAGTAACAAAACGTGCAATGTTAGAAGTCAGTAATTTCGTCCGTTCGTCTATCAAAAGTTAAAGCTTGCCAAGGTTTTGACGGACGGACGGGTGGATAGAATATGGCCACCTATGATTGGCCGTTGGCCACGTGATTGACGGACGGATGTCGGACTGACTGGCACGACGGGTGTCGTTATAAATCCTGCCTGAGTACTAAAGTTGTTAATAAATCTGTAGTTTTGAAAGAAAAAAAAATGTAATTGGTGTAAGCTATGACGCATTTAATTATCCCGTGAAATATTGTTTGTCATGGTGTTTGTTCTAATTGGCATGTGCGTTAGTACCACTAAGTCTTGGATCGCGATTACTTAACGTTCGCGTAATACGCATCATGCTACACTTTAAAGTGTAAAGGGTGGTATATTATGACGCTTCACGTAAGCACGTAATCGTTGTGTACTGAATAACAATGTCGGGGACAAGTATTATTGCTTTTCTGACAGAAAAAAATGCGAAAATTCATATTATACGGCCGTATTTGTGTCTCGACTCCGATGTGGCTGGAACAGGCTGCGATAGTACGGCGTTCGTAGTGACTTACACAAACGTTGGATTCCACTAGGAGACAGTGGCGGCTGGTGACTTTTGAAACTGGGAGGGTTGTAGCGATCCTAACTCATATCATTACAAATATCATTTTTTAAATAGACACAGTGATAAATATATATTGCGTACGACAGGCTTAAGTAAGTGGAGCTTATGCAGCTAAATACAAAAAATAAGTGTGGTTGTTTGAAGAAAAATGTATCATCGCCCGATTTATAATGATCAACATACTGTGGCCGTTGGTTCAGATCTAATCACTACCACAGGTATGTATTTGTTTTAAGTTTGTTTAGGTTATATGCCTTCCAACCAGTTCCTACATGGTGTGGTACATTACATGAAACGACGGGAGATAACATAATAATACCAATTCTACCATACTAATGATGATAATAACTGACATATACTAAAAAATAATATTTTTAAACACAAATACTAATTTACATAGCCTACAGTACATACAAAATTCATGCCAAATTTAAATTAGAGGATGAAAGTGGCATATCTTAATTAATATATTTGTAAAAAACAAAATCCATTCGTCAACCTGTACGCGCTATCTAACTGGCGATGTATATTCACCTTACCAAGCAATGAAAATTTATGGCATTTTTTATATGTTGCGAACAAGATTTATGTCTTTTAACATTGTCTCCCAAATGTTTTAAATCTTTTACCCCATTGACAGTCCACGCAAGATCATTAGGTTTCATTAGCAAAACAATTAAACAAAACAACACATATCCCAACTTCACACCCGCATAGCCAGTCCGCGAAATTGTATGTACTTACGTCGAATTTTCTCGTATACGAACCATTTACTACCTTGGCTTTGTTGTTGAATTATATTTAACTGTGGCCTTGCTGGTCCCAGATTCTGTAGCTCTAGTTTATTCTCGTAATTGAAAATCTTTGTAGTAATAAGGTTTAAAATGTTACTCGCCGAATTAACAATTATTTGCAAGTTTATACAACACGACACTAACAACAATTCAACCCTGCTTTTGAGCGATGCTAATAGCTCATTATTAATGAACAACAAACTTATTCATATCATTACACGCTATATTAGAAGCTCACGCGAGTTTGAACGATATCTATAAATAAAAAAATATTCGAAATAACTACAAGCATTGTTAAGAAATGTGTTTAACAACTGCAAAAGAGTTGAGCGCGAAAGCGTGATTACAAAACATGTAGTTTTGGTAGCTTTGTCAAGTTCCAGGAAACTTTTTTTTTTGTTTGAGCAGGGGCGCGCCCAGCTCTCTCCGATTTACAGCATGCGATTGGCTGAAAAGGGCCGAGCCCATGAAGTCTTCCCTCCCTCCCGTAGCACCCATAGTCCTATGTTACGGTCATCCCTCTCTACTAGCTCTATCCACTTCGGGGCGAAGAATCTTCCGCCCCACCACTCGACATTTCCAAAAAAAAAACATTTCTCTCGTGACAAGTGTCTCGTCCATCTCAAAAACATTAGCTGCGAAATAACCTCCGTATTCGTACGCAGTATTATTTACTGAGCAGCAGATACGTAGAGGTATGCGTTCTGAGATTTTATTAGCAGGGCCACGCCCCGAAGCCCTATCTCAGCAGCCGCCACTGCTAGGAGATCGCCGTAGCCTCCAGAACGAAATTCCTCTTTGAGATGTAGACATGTTTTTCGTGTAAATGGATATAATCGTATGCAATTATCTTTGATATGCTGGAAAAAAATCTGTGTTTCGTGAAGTAGACCTACAAAATATTGCAAACTTAATGGTAAACATACTGCCTTTCATGCGAGCATTTCTACACCCCAGAGAAACATGAACTGTGGCAATGTAAAGTTCTCTAAACGTGTACAAATAAAAAAAAATTATCCTTGCATAATTTCTATTACTCTTTCGTCCTCGTTTCTGGGAGAAAATTATATATGATGTATATTAATAAAAAAAACTTCAGCAGACAACATCGCGAAAATAAACCAACACATAAAAAGCAAATATAACACAAAAACGCCTCTATTGCGTTTGGCCATCAAGTTCGCGTGGGTGCAGAGTCCCCTATCGCGTGTCACGCTAAACCTAGACCTTGACAAGATTTTCTTATCACGTGAATGTTACGTGAAATGGTCACGATGGGTCTCCTTGCAACGCATTAGTTAAAGTGTAGTCGGCTTACGTAAACGTATTACTCGTTACGTGTTACGTGAAGTCATCGTTACCCCGGCCTAACACCGGCGTAACCTCCTTCTCGTCTTCCTTTGTCATTGTAATTACCCCCCCTCCCCCCTTCCCTTGAAATTTCTGGCTAAGGCACTAGACTCGACGTATTCAAACGATTTTTTTCTTGGATTCAGGAGCTTTCTCGGTCAGTTCGGACTTCCATAGCGCCGCTGATTACTGCTTTTTAGGTCCTGCTTGCATGTAATGCATACTCCAGACACTTTTGTGCCAGCATTTTGTGGTTCTGCATTCTACCGCTATAAAGACTCTGCAGTATATATCGCATGTGCATATAAATCATCGTTCATCGAGTGAATACAGATAAGCCTGTTGCAGTGCAGTTGCGTAAATGTCCATTATACGTAATGCAAGCAGAAGTTCTTTACAGAATCGGACACACGCGACGCTGAAAGTATTACACTGCAATCCACGTAGTCGCCAGTATAAATCGTAATTCTGTCGTAATTCGAGGAGGATATAATGTATATTATTATACATATGTTGTAAATTTCTGTAGCGTATATTCAGCTGTAATAGTGTGTTATCAACGAGTTCAAACACATAGTTTTGGATGACTGTTTGTATGGTCTGTAGGTGTACCAATTTCTCTTGTTATTTTTTTTAAACGTATCTTAACGGAAAATTGCAATTAAGATTATTTTTCTCCGTAGATCATCTTCGATTGAAAAGGTAAGGGAGGGTAGCCTTCAAACTAAGAAATTTAACAGTTTTCGGTGTTCATGCGCGAAGCGTGTAAGTACGGTACAACGGAAGCTTCGAGCACTCGACATGGCTGCGTTTTTTTTCGAGCATCGAGAACAGTAGAGCCTTATTTTGTGAAGCTGTATTTCGATTTCGACGTGCCACTTGAAGCTATGAGCTAGCTGCAGTTCTCGTCGAGCATCCCTTCCCTCGCGACGCAACCCAAGACTCGCCACCGATCGATGTTCTACTTTCGGCCTTTGAGCGCACGACGGTCTACGCCAACACCCGCCATCGATTCTTCTCGAAATTGTTTGCTTACGAGTTGAGGGTTCTCGATCGGACGAGGTTTCTCGCCTACCAACTTGACAAATATGTCACCAGTAAATAATTGTTACAGAAATACTTTCACGAGGTAGTGAGTCGTGCATGTCATGCTGCAGAAGGTTCTGTGGCTGCAGAGTGCTCTGAGGTAATCGATGTACGTAAATGAGAAGAGGGGGAGTATAATCGACTGCACGCTAGCAGAGCAGGGCAAAGAGCAAATACACGCAACCTTTCAGTTCAGAAGAAACTAAAGAGTACAGCCAAGCGTGTTTATTCTTTTCCGAGGCTGAGATAGTGTTCGTATTGGTATCACTTACACGATATTTCCTCACCAAGTAATTTAATATGCAAAAAATTATAAAGTAACTTAATTTAAAGTAATTTTTTTTTGTATCGAACGAAACTTGAAAATTACAAAGTCCAAAATCTAAAGTATCCGACATGATTGTACATTGCGCGTAAATGAAGCATTTCGTTTATAGTCAATTCCCCATTGGAAGCAACTTTCTCGGAGCCCTGCTAAATATCAACGTGCAGGCCCGTTTGGTATTCTTCCGCCAAATGTAAACAAAAATTGCCATGTGACTGCCATGCAGCATCTGTCAAAATCAATGTTTACATTCCATTGTGTGTGTACATAGGTCTGTATACTTTCGCTACACCTAAAAATAAATATTGAAATGTGACTTCTACTTTTATACCTGTCTAATGTGTTGTTTACTGTTTTTCAAAGAATTCTGTCATATTCCAAAAACCATTCCGTACGAATATTCACAGTTTAAGCCTCTAACATTATTTAGATCAGCTTTATGACGTTTTAAAAACGCCTGAATTGAAGACAGTTCTTACGGTTATTTTACATTAACCTACTTGTTTTCCACGACGTAGCTCAATACATGTAATGCACGTTAGTATTTTGCTGCGACTGTATTTAACACTGTTACAACTTGCGAGGTAAAGGGCTGTACTAATTATCCTTTTGTTATTGATATGTGTTGGGTCATTTCTTTAAAAATAACGGCCTCAGTTGGAATAAATATTAAAACGAAGGAACAACCAGTGAAGAAGGCACATTAAATAAATTCAAGCACGCAACTCGTGTTGCTAATTTTTGTTATACAAACTTTAAAAGACAGCGGTGTACATGCACACAAATAAGCCTACGATAACTTTTATTCCGCTCATATTTCTATGTATTACTACTTACTGTTTATTAGGTTTATTGAAATTTATCGGGCTGAACTTAGTATTTATCTTCTGGGATAGTGGCAAATTAGGTCACACGACTGTGTTTCAAACCCCTTAGGGCAAAGGCATAACGTTGTGATAAATAAAAAGACGTGGATGTAAATAAATAACTTCGTCATAAAAACAGTTCACAGTTAAAACGTATAAATAGTGCTAATCAAATATTTGAAATCACGCACACACACAGGGCCAGCGTATAGACCACAATGCACAAAGGCACGCAATTTCACAGACGCAATGATTAACGAAACACGTGTCACAGTATATTACTGCCGCGGAAACACAGATTTATCACAACATCGTAACTTGCCTAGGTAGATTTAAAAAACACGCCTAGAAACGTGATGTGGTAATTTGAAGTATTTTTCGGAGTAAAAATAATTTACGTATTGTTTGGCAAAAATCAACACGCCATGTCATGGCTCGCCACGTCTGCCAACTTCACTAGGTAACTGCCCCGCCATCATATCTAAATATATTAAAATACGTATTCAAACATTAAAATCTCTTTTCAGTTGTAAATTACAAATTCAAAAATCATTATTTTATTGTAATAAGTAAGAAATATGCTACCATTGAAAACAAGTATAATAAACTGCTTACTAGCGAAGTGAAATTTCCCGAGTTTGAAAAAGACGAAGAAAGAGAGAGAGAGAGAGAGAGAGAGAGAGAGAGTGAGAGACTGAGCGAGCGATAAGTCTCGCCCAGCAGACAGTTTTTCAGAAGCTTTCTCGCTTGATAAAACAACACCTTACCATTACCGCCTATTAACATTATTTTCCGTTGTTATTTTAAACTGTAAAAATGATATATGTTGCCATCGGGGCTACCTAAATATTTAAAATTTTCAATAGGCACCGTTTAATTTACGAATAGTATTCTAAAGAATTAGATTAAAATAATATTTTTACCGGTCGTTGCCAACACGTCGCTGCTCTCGCTATTAATTCATATTTAAAAAGAAATAAATATTACAAGTTATAGAAGATGTTAAGGCAAAGTTTCATTTATTCAATAATACAGTACTCTAAAGTTAACCACAGTGTTATATATTTGTGGAATACAGGTTATTGAAAAAACAAGTTGACATGTTATGTTTAGAGTGTTTTTTCAAAGGTTGATTTTCATAAGTCGCTTCCAATCGGGAATGGACTATATATCAGTTAAAATATTGTCAATTAAAATAATACTTCTTAAAATAGACATTATTAAATTAATATAGTTTGAAATAATAGAGTAGTTCTTAAAATAATTATGTTATTCTTGAAATAATGACGCTCCACAAATGACGATATTCCAGAAATGTTATTTGTAGAGAAATAATATACTTATTCTCTAAATAACGTAGTTTTTTAGAAATAATTTTAGTTGTGTTGAGGCATTTCGGGGATGAAAGTATACGAAATTACTTTTAATTTTAATAACTTTTTTTTTGGCGCTATATAATTTCAGTACTTGTAACTGAAGCGGTGTATGTTTACGAGTGAAAAAGTGATAGCCAACAATACCCTTTCGAAGTGTACCAAATCACAGTTCGGGTCGTCTCCCACGAGACAAGGTTGTTTCGGCGGGACTTTTGCTGTGGCGACGTTCGAAAACTATTTATGAAGCTGCACTTTACAAAACCTGGCGGACAGCGAGTACCCCTGGCCGCTTCGTGACCCGCCGAGCGGTAGTGATTGTAAAATTGCATGCTATCCAGGCGCTGGTGGCTAATACGCACAAACCCAAGGCAGTCTACGCCTGCATGCTTGGACACAGGCGCTGACTAGCGGTGAGAAGTGGAACTTGTTCGCGGGCGTTCGGCGACGCTCGAATCATGTAATTGTTCGCGGGCACGCTTAGTTATTTTGTCTCTTTGAGGTCGTGTCCGAATTGACATATCTCGTTATTTCGTAAATTCGTGTTTTGGTAGGTATCAATTCGGACGTTGTCGACAGTCGCTTGTTTAGCACTCGCAGCTACACATTATTACATTACCAGTGCAAAATATTTTCTATCAAAAATTATGCTTAAAACTGATGTAATATTTCTGCAATCATCACTGGAATACTACGAATACTTTAATAATAAGAAAATAAATTATGCAATAACTGCTTAAAAAATATTTCTTTGCGATATACATACATACATACGTACATACATACAAAGCACAGCAGTTACTTGCGTATTTTATGCACATGTATTTGTTTTAAGTCATTTTACTTACGCATTCGCGTATGTATTTTTAAAGTAAAAACAAACATGGCGCTGATTTTGTCATTTTGTATTTTGCTAACATCTGCTAGATACAAAATACGAAATACCAAATTGCCAAATACGTCTGGTTTTTGGAAACAACCTTATCATTGCCCAAAGATTCGAATCCAAAATAATATAAGTCTTTCCGCTCTTTATATTTAAATCAGTGGATACGAGATACTTACTAATGGGATGATTTTTACATTACGCAAGTACGCCAACTTTGGCCTGTATTTCCGTCACTTTCACACAGTTTGATAACACCAGGCATACTTCCTAATCAACTCATTTTCTTCTGTCAACAACATATGTTCCTCTCTCTCGTTCCTCAGAGTCTTTTGCTTTGACGGACATGGATATTGCACAGACATCAGCTCTAGTAGTCGTGTAAGTTTCAGTAAAGATGATTTTTTTTTCCCTTGGTGCGGCATATTGAAGATATCTGTAAGTCTCCGTTTATTTGTTTTTCCTTGAATTGCCGCGGCTCTCCGATCGCTAATATGCTTTGCCTGCCGAGTTTTGCGTATAGATATCGCTGGGCACAATTTTTACAATAAACACAGAGTGCACTATGAAAGCCACACCTACTCTGTTCGAAAGTGGAATTTGAATTGTTGAGTAACTCATATTGAATTCTATTTCTCTACTAATAACATTAATTTTCGAATAACTAGTTTAAACTTAATAATCGCCACTTAAATTGATACATTTTTCAGTACTTAAATATGCACGTCTCTATTTAGTATTAAATACCTGTTCCATTAATGTCTGGTAACGACTTTTGATTTTACAAGGTGTAATAAGAATTTGTCACACCACCACCTCTATATTGAATTTTAGACAGGTTGATATCTCCCTCTTCCTGATTTTTAGCCAGACAGACACTTCTGCTTTCCTGTGCATTGTACTATTCGCATATAATCGTTGTTTATTTATCGTGAATTTTATTTTCGTTTATGCATCGAGCAATTTCTTTAAAATATTCATTTCCACCTATTGCCTAGTCTAATATTCAATTAGAAAGTGCAATTGAGGTGTTTTGAGTGGCACCGAACGGCAAGGCATCTCGTTTTAAGTTTGTAGCCCAACCTCCTACATGATTGAATTAACCAGCATCGATCGGAGCTGTTTGCTTGGATTTCGAAGCTCATTATCATCAAGCAGATCTTATTTTCAAACGCGTAACTTTAAATTTGAACATTTATTGCGAATTCGGTCAATGTCTCGTATTTTGTTGTCGTGGCACAGGCTTGTATGAATTGTTAAGGCTACCGCTTACCAAGTGTTTTTTTTTTATCCTCGCGTTTGAAGCCGAGGAGTGCCGGAGCGATAAGGGCGACAATGCCACGTGCGACGAGTGCCCCCTCGCCGCTAAGCGCAAGACTCTGAACTGGCGTGCAGTGTTCTCGTTGCACTGCGTGTGCTTATGGGACTTTCTCAGCGGTGACCCTATTATATATATATATATATATATATATATATATATATAATATATATATATATATATATATATATATATATATAATGGCATGTGTGTAGGAAGTTTCAGTTCAAGGCGCTTGAGTAGTTCTGAACGTATCTGACACGTGTATTCTGAGATACAGCGCCTTGAAAAGAAGCCGCTTTTTAGCCTTTTGTTTTTGGAGTATTCTGAAATGTTGGTTCTATTGTGCGTGACAACTTGAAAGCATTCAACAGCCCTTGGACGCACGTTTAATAGTTAAGGGGTCCTATGTACTGAAACGTTTTCTGTGAAATCGTTTGCGGGTAAACACGTGTCTCGGTGAATAAATGTTCTGGAAATACGAAGTTTTGCTAGAAAGGATAAAAAAAAAAAAAAAACTATTTTCTATTAATGGAGAAAAAAAATCGTGAAGGTTGTCAAATATCGCTTTTTTTAAAGCTTGCCTATGAAGTTTCTTTAAGCTGTAAGAGAAAAGTACGCTTATACTCGGGTAGTTGGATCTGTGTACTTTCAACGCGTGTGATAAAACTCCACAGTTACAGATCTAGTTTACACAGTAAACGGAAACACTGCACACGCCTTGCGCGTAGGAGCGAAGAGGCGCCAGGCGTGCGTGTTAGTGTCGCCCGTATTGCTCCCTCGCTTCTTGATCTTGGACGCACAGCTACAATCCTCTTAAAGGTTGTTCACGATAAAGTGAGCACTTTTGAACTCAACCTTAGAAAATAGTCACTGCTCTTACCAGCATAATATTTTAACGGGTGCACTAAGCGACATGCGCTTAGTAAAGTTGGTAACGATGTAGGTAAAGTAAGTCCATGTCTTAACGTCGAATAAAAGGTGCTAGGTAACAATTTGTGACTACTTAAATTATTTATTTCGCTTTATGTTTTTTTAATGCATCGGCGTGTAAACATGATCAGATTTGTAAAACATTTGCTTATATAATAATTCCACAGTTTCACTTGACCGACGCATGAATAAAGCGAAGAGGCCCACGGTAAAGTCAATTTTACATAAGGCAGAAGACTACACAACTTGCATACAAGTAGATCTTAAAGTGCTCACGTTACCGTGAACAGCCTATACGTGGGGAAACGAGTATCTCGAACACGCTGCCCTGCAGTTCGTGCGCCAGCTAGGCGGGGGCCTTAAGAACCGCGAAAGCGCTAAATATCAATGTCTGATCCCAACAAACAAGACGGCATTGGGAAGGACGTAGTTCATATTCTTAGCCGGTTCGAAGACGACGGCTTGCGCCCAGGAAGATACCCATGTGTAATCTACGGTGGACAGGATGTAGTAGCCTGTGGTGTGTTTTCTCGGACGTCTTCAGTTCTCCCCTGTATGGGTTTCGGTTCTACTATTACAGCAAATAACTGATACCGGCGATTTCACCCCTTTCCGTGTCTTTGCGCGTTTGTGACTTCTGGGCCGATGGAGTTTCCACGATCATGTTTAGCATTAATAATCCCCATCAATAGACCTGGAAAGACAAAATCTTTCTTACTTGATCAGGAACTTCCTGTGATTGTAACGGCAGGAGCACATTTCGAAAAACATGTTCAAATAAACCGCGTGTGTGCGCTGATGTTTTATTCTATGACAAAATAAGTCTTTTGTCGTCGTATATTTAACAGTGATTTTGTTACTGTCTTTTTTTTATATATATCGTTTAGAGGTGTGTTGATACAGAGGAAGTATTTTTAGTTTCTTCCCTCAAAAAGCGTAAATTCTTACCCAACAAGTTAATACAAAATGAGTATGAAACTTTAGAAGTCTTTACTTTTATTGTATTATAAAAGTAAGGTAATGAGTAATGTGGTAATTTAATTTAGCGGCATTACATTTCCTTCAACTTTGATACAGTCACCCAAATTGGTGCTATAGTCACACTCGTGGCATAAATGAAAAAAAAAATGTAAATTCATAGAAGTTCTATTCAAAATAAAGATATCAGTAGTGTATATAACAAATATAGCTTTAATAATTTAGAAACGTAATTGATAACGATTATTCAAGTATTTTGGTACAAAATTTTCAAGATAATTAATTTAATTAATTGTATGACTATCTGCAATTCCAAAAAGAAATTAAACCAAACAGCATGCAGATAGTAGGAATAAATTAAGAGGAGCCAATAAGTATGCAACCCACCTCACTAAGGCATGGGATGTAAGTACTAATACAAATAACAGACCTTTATATTAAGTGTAAGGGGGGGATATATCTTTCACGGCTGACAGAAGGGGCGAAACAAAATATAAGCTAAACTGGCTCTTTCTTCAATTACTCTCTCGACATATTTAGGATCATCTTCTTGTAAGCAGTCTTTGGGTAAAATTGTATGAAAGGGTAAGGGCATGTCCAACAAGACGTCAGAAAAAATGTTCGGTAGTAGGGAAGGATATTGTATATAACTTCAAAATTCTTAAGAGTACTGACAAGGCCAAAAGCAAAATAAGGATGTCAGATGCAGTAGGTGAAGAAACTGAAAGCATAATGGAATATATTTGTTGTAGAGCCACTCTAAATGGGCTGAATCCAGGTTAAGATTGCTATATCAGTTAAAGATTAGTTGTCAGTTAAAACGACACGCAGTTTGTATAAAATTTATCCTATACGTAATTATGTACATTGCTATCCTATATATTTAATTCTATACATATTTATGTATACTCCTATCATATATTATTTTATATATGCATGTATATTCCTCTCATGTATAAATTATTCTGTATATAAGTATGTATATTCCTATCATGTTTGTATATAAGTATGTATATGTATACATACATACTTATATATACACTTACAGGATGTCAATGAATAATTGTGACAAATTAATAGGGGTAGTTCATGAGATGAAATGTAACATATTTTATTAAGGCATCCATGTCCGAAAATGCCTCATACCAAAACACGGTGATACCAGCGAGCAGGGTTAGTCGGCAACCCGGTGGCAACCGAGCAGTATAGCAGCATGTACCGGGCATTACATGTGTAGGCTGAAGGCTGTTTTACACTGCCCCATTTGACGCACGGTAGGAGGTCCCATTGTCTGGCCACCTCGCTACCCCGACTTAACGCCTTTGGATTTTTACCTTTGGAGCCACGTACAACACTGGTGTACGACACTTCTGTGAATACCAGAGAAGAGAAGAACTTGAGGCCAGGTCTCGTGAAGCATTCGAAACCATCAAGAACACGCCGGCCATCTTCAATGATGAGCTCCGCAACGTTTCATCTCGTGTACCACCGCACTTAGTACCACATACACCACAATCAGGGGTCATTTAGGGGTCAGCTTTGCAAATCAGCAGAGCACACACTGCCATCAGGGGGCATTTAGGGATGGTTAGGGTCATTTAGGGGTAATTTAGAGGTCAGCACCGCAATCAGCTTCTCAATCCGAGGTCATTATGAGTCAATGGGTCAGTCTTGTGAGGGGTCGGTCTGACAACAGGAGTCAGTTGTCTACTTTAAGTGTGACCATGATTTATAGGTGAGTGAAGAACTTGTCTGGAAGAAACTGTTGAAGATATAATTAAATGGTAATGTGATTAAGCACAATCATCTAAAGACTGCCTACCTGCCTGTGTGTGATGTGTCAATGCCTTCACACGGTTGGTAAGTTGCAATCACGTGGCAACTTGGTGATTGGCTGGTCGGTGTCCGAACAATGTATTAGTGGTGTAATGCGATTGGTTTGAAAGTCAGTATGACGTCATAGGGCTTGCATACTCTTATATTATAAGCAGTAGGGAGGTCAGCTGAGAGGCTTAGTTTGACAGCGGCTGTCGTGAAAAGGCGGATCGTCTCTGCTAGCTACTGCATCTTCTTCTATGTCTTATTCTGCATCTGCGACTTCTTCGGGAGTGGTACTTAGAACATCAGTGCCGGCATCACCAGCTTATTTAGCTCCTCCACCTACATTTCCAACAGACATGCACGAGTCGTTGCCTGAACCACTACATCGTCATCTGTGTCACTTTTGTGATAAGGCATTTACTTTCGATCATAATGTACGTCAACGCAACATGAGTGCTTTAATTGTGCCACGAATCCCTGTCGTATGTCATATTTGTGACAGGTGCGGAATGCTGTTCAGCGGTTGCGACAGTTCACTTATACATGCAAAGACCTGTAAATGTGAAGTGCATTTGTCGTTCAATACCTCGGTACCATTTTTACTGGAAGCAGGTCTCTTGTGACTTTTTCTCGAGTTTTTGTTTTTAAAGTCATTCAAGGTCATAGGGTCATGGCTGAGGTTACCTGCATCCAGTATGGTAGTCGTAGTCGGTAACATAATATGCTTGTTGAATTTTATGAATTTTTTCAATGTCATTCAAAGTCGCGGGGTCAAGGTCACTGACTTCAAAGATGGTGGTAGTGGTCAGTTTAATGTAATATGCTTGCCGACTTATGCATTTATTGATTTTTTTAGAGTTTTTAGGGAAAAAGCGGAGTTTTTGGAAAAAAAGGGGAATTTTTAGGGAAAAAGGGAACCTTTAATTGAGGAAAGGAATTTTTTTATAGGGAAAATGGCCTCTCGAGGACCAGAATTTACAAATAATCTTTTAATAATTTTTAAATATTTTTAATTATTTGTAATATTTTTTTGAAGAATTTTTCGAGTTTGGAGTTTTTGGGTTTATGGAGTCAAATGCCACCAGAGTCAATCTCAAAGGTCAACAGTTAAAGGTCCTGGGTCAGGGGTCAAAAGTCAATGGCTTCCAAGATGGCAGACAGTGATGTCACAACATGGTTGCCAGATGGCATGATGGCTCCTAAGCCAGATACCGATGGCCCCGAATTGGTGTAATCAGTCTACTATTAACATATTTTAAGTTATGTGGTGGATCATATACACCAACTTTGTCTCTCGCCCGTAGTACAATTAAAATATTTTAGTTGAATTATCCTTTTGAAAGTTGGTCTGTGATTGTATTCTAAGTTTTTGATGGTTAAACACACTCCCCCTTCCCCTCACCCACCATCACAGCTCAGTCCATCGTCAGACACCGACCAAGTAGAACCTCTGCCACTTGTGACTCCCTCCCACTGCCCCTCTCCCCTCCCCCACCACCACCCACTGCCCCTCTCCCCTCCCCCACCCCCTCCCACGCACACACAGCTCTATCCCTCGTCAGACACCGGACAGTCAACATCTAAATTGATCCTTGTACCCATTTTTGCTCTAAGAAAAGTAGGGGTAAGCCTATATATGCTGCTGCTCCCACCCCTCAGAGCTCAGTCATTCGCCAGACTCTGAAGAAGCAACATCTACCCTTTCAACACGAAAAATTTTTCCCTCACTTAACCCTTTGGACATCAAACCTAACCTCAATTAACCCTTTAAATATATTTTACCCTTTCAATCAATTTAACTCTTTCAATACATTTAACTCTTTTAACCAATATTTAACCCTTTTTTGCCAATACCATCCACCGGATGTGATTAACCCTTTGAACACTTAACCCTTTAGACACTTTCTTGTCTCGGAGACCCCTGCTTTCGTTACTTATGTTTCATTTTAAAAAGAAAGTAATGTACTAGTAAATGTGGTTGTGGCAGTAACAAAATTATCATTATAACTTGAAACGAGCGAAAAATATGTAATACAGTAACGTGTAAAATATTTTTTACAATAGTTGTCTGGCTAATAAATTGACTTACGGTAATTATCCTATTTATTAATTGTAGCTAGCAGTCTTCGTAAAGTGATGATTAAATTATATTAGATACACGGGAAATTTTTTTAGATATTCCCAGAAAACATTTTTACTCAAGGAAACTATTCGTGAATATTGCAGCATCCACTTTTACGCCTATAAGTAATAATTTTCGGTCGTAAGCATTCGTAATCGCATTTACCGCCACCAGCGCCATTACACAATATTAGGCAGTGTGCACAAGCCATTTTTTGAAGTGGACATACTTTTTAGGAGATGCTGGTGTGAAAGCAGTCTGCTCAAGCGTGTTCGTTATCGAAAAGTTGATGTGAGAACATCCTACGTCTGGGAGTAGACGATGTTAGTACGCTTATCTGGTGGGCTGTAAAATTCTTCGCCTATCGTCAAACACAGTTGTTTGTGCTGCTTTTCCGTTGGTCAAATAAATATAAACATGTAATTTACTTAGGATGTTCACAGTAACTAATATTACAGTTAGCGTACAGTAATTTATTAAGATAGAACTTTCCTGAAATGTTCAATTTCCTGTTTTTCTTGTGACCATGAACATTGTTTTATCGGCCCCTGCCTAACCCCACTCCAACTTTTCGGAACAGGTTTGACAATAATTCCAGTTTAATTGTCGTAACATCTGTTGACTTTACCAACTCACGATAAAATTGTCGTTTTGATCCTTTAACTAAATTCGTACAGTCTACAGTAATTTGAAAATGTTCAAATTATTGGAAATGCAAGAAACACTGAAGCTTTGATTCGCTTGATGAAACCAGCAACATTGTATTAATGGTTCTTTTAACGAAACTATTTACGAACAGAATACTGTAGGTCTAAAATTCTGCTGGTTGTTATAGACCCACTCTTGTTTGGTTCGTTTCTAGAAATACGATCGCCGGACAAAACATTACCATTTCTTACAAACGTGTCACGTGCAGTTATCATTTTTCGATAACGTATCAGCATCCTATTTTTTTCATGTATCCCTTATGTATCATTTTTCATCAGTGGCGTTTCTGAGGATCGTCGCCTAGATGATGACGGGTATGTTGACAGCCGTGTGTGGCGCTATCTTACGAGGAAGTGACGAACCACTTCTGCAGTCAAGTGTACGGCAAATTTGTTTCTACCATGGAGCCTTAAAAATTTTGTCTCCAATTTTTAACAGAATTGTAATAAATTTTTTTACGTTTAAAGTATGTTTTATTCTGCAGACTTTTTGTGATAATTGCTTACCAAACTTTTCACTGTGTTTTTTTTTCAGGTTGACATTCCGTAATCAGAACATGTTGCATGCAATCTCAGCCGTTATAGGGTATTCACGGTAAAGTGAGCATTTTGAAACCCCCTCTCATTTGGAATAATAGTCAATAAATATATTTTATTTCAACCTTGACGTTAACTTCTGTGTGTGGTGGAATATACACACTGTGTTTATTACTTATATGGCAATGTTTACTTAAAAAAGGTGGTTAAAGGATAAAATATGGCTGAACGAAAAATGTAAATAGGGCCTCGAAAGTGCTCATTTTACAGTGAACAGCCTATAGTAATCTACAGTCAAGTGAGTGTTCAAACTCATTTCAATCCAATTTTCAAATGCGGGTCACAGCGTCTCTGGTTTCTAGCTCTATCTACGCTGGACACTTGTAGCGCTGTTTGATGGCATTCCAGTTGTAATCAACTGCATCAATCAGACGGGCCGAGGGAACTACTTTCTAATTTCAAATGTTATACAGTATCAGGCAGAGATAAAAAAAAAGTAGGCCCCTCCCCTTCATCTTTAGTGCGTTCAAAAGTGTGCCTGGTTCATGAGAGAACGATCTTAGTTTCAAGTTTCTCTTTATTTATTTATTTTTTTTTTCAGATGTGCTGGTCGTAGTGGGTGATACGATGCTGTCGCTACTGTACTCAAGGTAAGCAACTCCTCTTTTATTTCGTGATCTCTTATTTTTCGTTTTATTTAATGGCGTAGCAGTAGTTCGATCACTGTGGTTTTTCTTTTTTTTTTTGCGAGAATTTCTGTTTCGTGTGAATTTTAATTTCAAGGACGCGGGGACGTAGCTTCGCATAGCGTATTAAATGTTTTGAATTTGTTAACATTTGTAAAAAAAAAAAATTAAATTTGGAACGTGTAATTAGATTTACAATCTCGTAGCTATTAAAAACACGATTACAGCAGAAGAATACCAGCGAGTACGAAAATAAGTCTAACATGATTATCTCCACGTCATATGTTAAACAAAAATACAAACAATACTAAATAAGGAATAGAAGTTGCAGAGAAGAATTTCTAAATCCAAAAGGATGGTAGATGATCCGCCTTAAATATACTCTTTCTAAGGCGTGACACTAAGACATAAAATTGTTTCACCTACAAGGATTATTCAGCATTCTTCATGCCTGAAATACTTTCGACGTGTAGTCTGTAGGTAGAAAGTGTGCCTCGTGGTGTTATATTAATCGATTAGTGTTCTGTTCGAGAAGCCGTATCGTACTGTAGCTACAAGCACGAAACCAAAGTTCGTTTTACTTGGTCATGTCACCAAATTTCTCAACCCACAATCACTTGATCCAAAATCGTTCCATGCACAGTAATTAAAACTTATTCTTGGTGCCATATTTATAGTTGATTTGCATTCAAGTTAGCAGAGGTATTCGCACTAAAAACACGAACTCTGTGGATAATATTAGACATGCAGCTAAAATTTAAGTAGATTTTTTGCATACAAAAATTTTAGAATAGTAAAATAAGTTTTGGTAGCCCTTTTATTCGACTAAATACGACTATATTTACGATGCTAAAGGTCGGCTGACAGACCCCCTACGTCTTGTTTCATACTGTAATCAGAGTGCAAGTGCCTTATCGATATGGGTTTGTGCACTTATTTATGTTCTAAAAATAAAAACTTACGGACAGCAAAGTGCGCATTTATTTCCCTTGCGCTTACTTGTTCCACGTGGACTGAACAAACCTTGTCTTCTACGCGAACGATGCAAGGCTTGGGATTGTAAATAGCCGGGTTCGTTTGCGCCCAGCGCTCGTGGCAGTCGGGCGACGCTGTCGCGGCCATGAAGGGCAGGAGGTCTGCTCAGTGTGCAACTCACGGGCGATCGCTCCGTGGTGTGCCAACACAGCATCGTAGTGGGAGGAGGGATAAACAAGTTTCGCCTCCTCCTACATTCTCGGCACTCGCGCACACACACACACAGCCCTTCTCCGTCGCGACACGTCGCCGTATTCATCAGGAGCACTTACAGTAACAGCTAGTGTTTGGAGACACCTTTGTTGTGCCAAATCATATACGGTGTGTACGCATTCCCGAGCTTATTTGGCCCTCATGGCGACAAATGGAATATGAACAATTAATAAAATAATTATTTAATAAATTCAATTGCCAAGTACAGGCTGTGTGCGGTTAAATGAGCACTTTATAAATCAACCTTTGAACAACTGTCTCTGCTCTTAACTGCGACATTTATCATAGACGTGCTCAGAGTAAAGTTAATACCAATGCACACTATACCTGAACCAGTGGTTTCAATCAAAATTATTTTACTGAATATTTAGTTAATGAGGTGTTATTTGCCGGCGATTCAGTGCAATGCACAGAGATTTCACTGCAAGGCCAGTGCAGTTTCACTATAAATCGGTAGAGATCACTGCCGAATCAGTGAAATACCAGCAGCTTAAATAAGCAAGTGGAGCAGGTTCAACAGATCTGCAGTCGAACTCTCTGATTTGGAACAGTTCTATTTCTGTTCTCGAGTGCAGGAAAAACATTTTTTCAAGACATAAAAAAAAAAAAAACTTATGAAATAATAAGTGCCATTAAAATTTTTACAGAGCACTTTGTCTCCTACCAGCTTTGTCTTCTACAAACTTTGTCTGCGTTATTTACGAACAGCTTCTACGCCATTGTCAAATAATAACGCCGACAGGATAACATACAGTAACACTTTACTGTTGCAAGGTTTAACCGTCGGCCTCTGGCAACAATTCTGATAGAAACGCCAGTATAATCTGGCACGCATGTTGGGTGGAGATGTAATGATGTCATATTGGAAGATACGCCGTTACCGAGTTACGTGCTTCCAAGCCAGCAGGCGTCACATGGAATGAATATGGAGAAACTCGGAATAGCAAGTGGAAAGGGGGAGGGGAACGAGAGTTCTCGGTCTACCTCCCTCGCTTCGGAGTGGATAGTTTTTCCTTTCCCCCCCCACCCCCTGGAATGTGTCGTAATATGTCGTCTCTCTGCGTAACGGAATGTAACATTGACCTGACATTCCTTCCTTGCGGTGACCTGTTACTAGGGACACAAAATTTTCGCGAATACGTTTATGGGTGAGCTATACCACACACACGCGTCCATGTATATCACGTTTGCTATTGGGCAACAGTTCATAAGAGACGCCCTCGATCACTCTGAAGTCAATAGCGCACTTTCTATATAAAATAACTCGAGAGTATCCTGTTACCTGTTCTGAGGCAGAGTCAGCCTCTTACTTAAGCAGCAGTAGTGAACAAACACTCTGAGAAATCATTTGTAAGTTGACCATGTCAGTGTATACGTACAGTGACAAAGCGTGAATGGTAAATTATTTTCCAATGCATACGTGGTAACGTTCCTGCAGTTGCTCAGGAAACAGTCAAATGCGTAGGGAAGTTCCCAACTTTGTATAGTAGCAATGTTAAACATTCCCATATTTTCAGGATGACATGTAGTATTATTATTTCAATACACTGTATATGTTAAAAATATCCATTACAGTTTAGGAAGTTTACCAGAATTTCTTTTTACAGCGAAGAACTGATGCGGTGGTGTATAACTTGCAGGTCATTGAACGTGCCACATTTTCTAGTCCTTACATATTGGTTTTCCGATTACTATACACTGTTCACGGTAAAGCGAACACTTTTGAGGCGCTGGTTACTTTTTTCTTTCGGCCATTTTATAATCTTTAACCCCGATTTAAAAATAAATATGGTCATGTTATTAAAAAAATATCATGTAATAAACAACCGTGCTCGGAAGTTAACGTATAAGGCTAAAATAAAATATATTTATCAACTATTATTTCAAATGAGAGGGCTTTCAAAAGTGTTCACTTTACCGTGCATAGCCTATAGTCGCTAAGCTGTAGCGTTATTGTGGAAGCGCGCGTAAATCAAATTGGGTCGTTCCGACCCCCCTCCCCCCCGCCCCCAAAAAAATTCATGTTATATGTTGAGCTTCGTATTGTAACTTCACATACACCCAGTGATACTAGAACAGTGTTTCAGATGTGGTAGGGGGAGGGGGGGGGGTTGTCAGATGTCGAGACCCGAGTTTTACTACAGACTGCAATTTAAAGACTTCAAAAGTAGCGGGGAGAGTGAAAAGGTATTCGGGAATTTTTTTTTTTTTTTGTTTACGGGCGCCCACACACTAATAGTTTTGAAATGGTCTAGGGCAGTGGGCTGCGGTTCGGTGATTGTACGCCATTTTGGATGACGTTGTCTTGCGTAGTTGAGTATGACATTTAAGTGTCCGCCATATTTTTTTCCTGGTTGCCATTTTGTTTTATACCGTAGCTTTATTTGAAACATGTGAAAGTAAGTATGTCACGCAATGCACTTTCGCCACAGTCGGTAGATGTATGAAGTCTGTTGTGGGTGCCTTAATTGCTTCCTTCTGCAGAATAAAGACAAAAGTTACTTTTATAAGTATGCTGAACAACGTATCCCGAATAAATAAACTATCTTCTGTATGGTTTGGTTCGAATCTTCGCCGAAAGAGTTGTTCATTATTGTAAAGTTGACAACAGCACTAGGCAATTAGGCTCCAGTTGGATGCCAGTAGGAGAGATGTGGTATGAGGGCAGCTTTTTACCCGAACGAGTAGGATTTTACCATTTTAAGGAAATATATAGGGACAAAATAATTCCCTGCTGCAGCAAGTTGTGAAATTGGGATGGAAGTATGATTGTTGGTGGTGTACAATTTATTTATGTATAATAAATATTTTTATCCAAAAATAATTTTGGGGGTAGATTTCTGTGTTGTCGTACGCACAAAATGGGAGGAGGTGCAATGTACCCATGTAGCAGTCCATTTCCCTACCATCTCGTCCTTGCGCACTGTTATGTTTGTATGAAAGAGCCCTAACTCGTACGAACCCAGCAGCACAAACTTCAGTAAACCAGGACGCCAGAAATCACAACAGCGTATTGCAAAAGAAGGGCCGACAGCAATATCGCCCTCCGCCAGCCGGCAATCGGGGACAAGCTATGTCTAAATAACGCGCCGATGTAGGCCAGCACGAGCCAGGGTGCGGCGTATTTCCACGTCCGGCCAGCTTCAGGGGAAGACCGCAGGATGGACGTGTCCGGTCGCCGCTAATCGCTCTACAAGATGACACAGCCTCCGGCATCAAGTTTAAGGTTGGGATTACCCATAGTAGATAATAATTTAACTGACTTGTGGTAACATAATTGTAACTTAAATTAATACCAGTTCTAGTGGCTCCCCCGACATTTAATATTACAGTGACTTGTACTACCTGTGCCCCATACCACAATTAAACCTCCTCAGTATACGCTGTTCACGATTAAATGAGCACTTTTGAAAGCCCTGCTTAAGATCTACTTGTATACACGTTGTGCATTTCTCCGCCTTATGTAAAATTAACATTGCCATGGGCCTCGTCACTTTATTCATACGTCGGCCAAATGAAACTGTGAAATTATTAAGAAAGTAAATACTTAACAAATCTTCTCATTTTTACACTTCTATGCATTAAAAAATCAGAAAGCGAAAGAAATAATTTTAAGGTATCACAAATGGTTACCTGACACTTTTTATTTGACGTTAAGATATGGAACTACTTTCTATCGATCGTTACCAACTTTGCTGGGCGAATGTCACTCAGTGCGCCCATTAAAATATATGCGGGTAGGAGCAATGACTTTTTTTTCTAAGGTTAATTTCAAAAGTGCTCACTTTATCGTGAACAGTCTTTAACAGTTAATGCTCTACCATCTCATTTATCAGTCAGCTACGTCCCTAGCCCTATCTGTGTGAATATGACCGTAAGTCCATACTCATAACAGCACACCTGATGTTGGAGTTCCGCGAGGGTCGGTTTTAAATTCGCGAGGGGCGCGCGAGCGTATTCCGCTGGCGTGTCGAGTGCGGGCGTCGAGGAATACGGAGTTGTGTTCGCGGAGGCAGGAAGGCAGATAGGGAATGCGTCGTGACGGGACTCACCGACGTCTGCTGGCACACCTTCGTCCTCTGGCGTCATGCTCCGGCGAGCACTGACCAGAAGGCGACAGATGCTGCGTCCGCCTCCACACCTATACCTGCTGCTTCCGAGGCCTGTTGTACAGAATTCGCGCGAGGCCCTCATACCCCTTCGTGTATCTAAATAAAGGCTGTTCACGATAAAGTGAGTACTTTTGAAATAAACATTTAAAAATGTCAGTGCCCTTGAATGCATATGTTTTAATGGCCGCACAAAGTGACATTTGCCCAGTAAAGTTGGCAACTATGGATAAAAATAGTTCCATATCTTGACGTTGGATAAAGTGTTAGGTAACCATTTGTGATAGCTTAAATTATTTCTTTCGTTTGCTGTTTTTTTTTTCTGCATCGAAGTGCAAAAGTGAGCAGATTTGTAGAATATTAACTTTCCTTATAATTATTTCACAGTTTTACTTGACCGACGAGTGAATAAAATGATGTCCATAGCAATGTTAATTTTGCATAAGGCGGAAGTACAGACAACGCGTATACAGTATATCTTAGGCAAGGCTTTTAAAAAATGCTCATTTTACCGTGAACTGCCTATATGTACGTATCACAAACATCCGTACGTGACCTCTCGTGGCCTCTGCGTAGCCGAATGCGACGCCAAGTTCTGTGCCTTGTTAGTCAACATTCTTGCGGCCTTTTTCTGGAAGCCTGCGGTTGGTGAATAGCGACGCTTCCACTCCTCCTTGATGCAACCACAGAGTGCATTATCCCTCGTTGTTAGGTCAGGGATCCTCGGAGGCCCCCGAAGAAGAGTTGGACGACAATTTGATCGTCGTCTATGTCAGCGGTCCTCAAAGACTGTGTTCAGACGGTTTTTATCTGCCAATGCCAAGGGAGCTGGTGCCGCAACTTGTCGACACCAGCTGTAGGATAAGCCAGTTGTTCATACTATGCAGAAAAATGAAGTGATTAATAGAACCAGTTGAAATACTTGGGTTGGATATAAAGTATCGGCAACACTGCTGACACGTCAGAGGGGTGATCCATAAAGCCACGAGGTTTCCATTGCTGAAATGGGAAGGTTAGACGAGGATGTGGAGCGAGTGGAGACGGTTGTATGTTACTCAATCAAACACTGCGGCGCCGTCAAGTAGACGAGGATAGTGGAAGCACCTAGACTATGTGTTTACGAAAGAACGACGTGCTTGGATCAAAATTGAACACTGTTACCATGGACTGCCTGAAGCATGAGGTGATGCAGCGTTGTCTTACTGTACAGTGGCGCGATGGATGAAAGTGATCCGTGAAGGCAGGATCGCCCCTTGTTCTTGTCGACCCCCTAAGGGCAACACATGTTCAGCTCCTTGCTTCCCTGCTGGATGTGAATCGCCGATGGACTGCACGTGTTTTTAGCCGCCGAGGTAAGCGTATGCCACAAGACCGTGCGCCACTTTCTGCACTGAATTCTCGGGTGCGTGTTGAATACTATATCAAACAGCTGAGGTGCAACAGTGACATTATTATGCACATGTACAGGAATTACTAACAGCTGCCAGAGGGAGGCTGAGACTTTCTTGGAAGTATCGTCTCCATGGACGATACGAACCACGCTTGAAGCGGCAATCCAATGAATTGATGCATCCTGGATCTCCGCGCCCAAAGAAGTTGCGCCCTGCGCAAGGTTTGGAGATGCTCTTCATTGCGACGTAAGACATCCATGGGATTATCCTGCGCCACCCAGTACCTCGCAGAAAGACGGCCAATGCAGCCTGCTATGACTACTTCTGGGAACAATACCTTCTAAAGTGAGGACTCTTCCTGTTAAGATCTCCCATCATCCTTCATGACAATTGTTATAAATATGACTTATGATCATATTCACACAATAAGGGGCTAGGGGCGTATCTGAAATGATAAGTATAATGGTAGAGCTTGTATTGCAATTGAGGGGGTTTATTTTAGTTTGTGTAACATCTACAATAACAAGACACAATTGGCATGATATTGAATGATTATATGTTCGGGGGAGCAGTGTTAACTGGTATTAAATTATGTTACACCTATGTTAACACGCCAGTTCAATTAATTATCTATTATGGACAGTCCCCACCTTATTCTTCATGTCGGCGGTTGTTTCTAGCTGATTGGTTGACGGCGGTCGGACATACCCATCTTGTGATCTTCCCTGGCTGCTGGTTGGATGTGGAAAGACGCCGGGTCCTGCCTTACAGTGGCCTATATCGGTGCGTCGTTTAGGCGTCCATGTCCCCGATCGCTGGCTGGTGGAGGGGGTTCTTGCAGGCGGCCTCGCCCGGTGGTCGCTGCAATCAATAAGTTGTTGCAATACCTGGCGTCTTGATTTACTGAAAGTATTCGGCCAGGTTCATACTAGAATGTTCAGTTAATGTCTGATCATAACACAATGCATGGTAAAATCGACTACATTCTCATTCTTTCTTGTAAATCGCATTGATCACGAAAACCAGAGAGCGAAGATCGTCAAATCAAATTCTAGATTTCCTGTTGGCCAACTAGTCTCTTCTAATTGGGTTGTTGATTAGTGTTCTAAGGACGGTTATTAGCTGGAAGAAATTTCTCTCATTGGTGTGATATTTGTATTCTGGAAATGGAAGTTGTGCATTATTTTGAGCCTTGGATTCCAAATAAATTAGGAAATTAAATTTACTCGTTTTATGTATCTAAATTCAGACGTTCATACGATGCCGAGCTTGGCTACTCCTTGGTTGTTACAATAATATTAATAGGCATAATAATAAGTGAAGGGCATACGAATTTTGTATACACACATTTAAGAATGTCGCCATTTTGAATTCCGACGAAATATGCCGATTAAACGAAGCTCAACGTTCTATGATTTTGAATTTTCACTAGAGTTAGGAAACTATAACAAAATGTTTCTACGGGTCTGGAAAGAGAACGAAAATCGGACTATGCGCATATATTATAATGCGTGTATGTGTGAAATTTATTTTATACTCTTTGATCATCAGCAAATATATGCTTGATAAACGTATTTAATTGGTTTTCCCGGACTGCGCAATGGAAAAATAGTCACGTCATATTTAATGAGTAACATTTCTCTAATATTAACGCAGGACATTAAAAAAAAGATTTGTAAATATGCCGTGTTAGTTCGAACTGAGTGTGTTAATTTCTGGAGGTGATTCCTTACGAGAAACAAAGCTGAAATATATTTGGGCATTTTTCGATGAAGTGAGAAATGTGGCCGTTACGTGCCACTGAAAATCGAATTTAAAATGTCATTTCGTCAGGTGTTTCTGAACCAATTAGAGACTAAGCAACACAATTTCGAACAATGTTACAGGAAAGAGAGACCTTCTACCTACCTGTTATGAGTGCGGTGTTTATTCCTCCCCCCCCTCCCCCTCGGCTTCTTGTACTTGTGGTTCATCACCTTTTTTTGGCCATTACTTTCGAAAACACTGAGATGTAATGCACGTTTCCACATAAGAAATATGTTAAAAAGAGTGGGATGGAATTCCCCTCCCCCTGACCTAGGTCAAGAATGGAGCGAGCGAGCGATACGAGGCGACATAACGCGCCCTTGTAGCCCCTAATCGCTCTTATGCGCATGGCGTGCAGGGTTTCCGACGTAACTCTGTACTGTGCAAATTATATCTGTGACACAGGGGTTTTATTACAAGCCGTGAAAGCCCACAGGTTAAACTACATCCGCACCTTTGTACTTTTCTCTTGCCGCTTAAGGAAACTGCATAGGCAAGCTTTAAAAAAATGCGATATTTGACCATATTCACGATTTTTTCTCTCTCTAAGAATACACTTAATATGACAAAAGTAAAAGAAAAAATAGGGGCATAGATAAATGTTTTGTATCTTTTCTGGCAAAAAGTCGTATATGCAGAACATTTATTTACCGAGATACGCGTGTTCGCTCTAACAACTGTTTCACAAAAAGCGCTAGGGAAGGGAGGGAGGTGTGGGGGGGGGGGGGGAGAGGTCCAGCCCACTTAATGAGAATATGAAAACCGACCAAAAAAAAAAACAGGTCGTTTTGTCGGCCTTCGCTAAGGCTAACTGTTTTCGGATAATTTTGAAAAGCTGGTTCGTAAAGCAGCTTCGTTTCTACAACTCGCACGGCACGTGTTTGCTCGTAACTCCCCTGCTGTAGAAACACGTGCCCGGCGAGGTTAACAGCCTCCACAGGCCGAGCGAACAAAGCGCGCCGCTCGGGGTTAATCGGGTTACCTTCTGCAGTATTCTCTCTCGCGTGGCTGGACAAGAACTCGATCTGCCCGTCTGTCGGCCGGCCAGCTCGGAGATTCTGTTACCTTCCACGTAGGAGGGGTGTGACAAACCAGCCACCCCCCTCCCCCAGACCTGGCTCCAGATGCATTCAGCCTCGGAAGGGAAATATTTTCCTGGACTATTGATTCCCGAAATACGGTTATATTCTATTCACGGTTTCCTCGGCATTTTTTTAAAATCAAAACCTTTGAAAAATCTCCCCATGTATGACGTGCTTGGCTGTTTCCAACATACGCCATATATCACATGCGTTCTATACTCCTGTTAACATAAAAGTTACTTTTTTCCCTGTTAAATTTAAATTTTATTAATATTTTATCTATAAATCATATTGCTTCATTTATAAATAATTTGAATAAAAACAGTGAGAAAAAAAATGTGTGTTGGCAGCGCCTAGTAGGAAATAGTTCTTATACACAGCACTGTTACAACAGAGCGCGCACGAATCCGGCGCGTTGTCTCTCTGGTGTAAACTTCCAGACTTAGTTAAGCTTAGTTTGCAGGAGGCGGAGGAATATTCTGGAAGTAGAACTTTAGCAGGGCTTCAGAAAAGGCCGAAGATACCGTGAATCAACTATACACACATATTAGTCGGTGACTTTTGCAAAAAGTGCCGTGGAAAACGCCACAGAAAAACATTTGTGGACTGTTCACTGTTAAGTGAGTACTTTAGAGGTCCCCAGACACATTTTTCACTTAGACATTTTTTAATCCTATAATCACCTTTTAAAATAAATATTGCCATATTGGTAATAAACACAATGTTGATATTACACCGCACTCTGAAGTTAACGCCTAAGGCTAAAATAAAATATATTTATCGACTATTATTCCACATCAGAGGGCTTTGAAAAGTGCTCACGTTACCTTGAATAACCTGTATCAATTTTCCTGTATTTGTATTTGAAACGTCGATCTGTACGTAGGCTACAGCAGCATTCATTTTGTCCATAAAGTATATCGCACATACATAGTATTATGCAGTACAATGTAGCTTATGACAGCTCATTATTTTTGCGAATGGAATTAGAAAGGCCATAAAAGATAGATTGGTTTTGCACATAAAAGAATGCACATATTTTTGTTGCACTGTAAACCACTTTGCTAGAACTTATTCAGTACTGAACAATTAAAACAAATAAGGTTATATTTTTAATTAAGATTTAAGCGTATTTCCTATTGTAAAATCTTTATAAAAATTGCAACAAAAATATATCAAGCAAGATTATTACAATAACTAACCTGGTAGTATGTAATGGAATATTAGTAACAACGTTTAGAAATAGCTTTAATAATTTATTAATTCACCTCCATTTCAGCTATTAAAGTTATCGTTTTTATAACCGAAATATGCATAAATATTTGAAGCATGTCTGAACATTATTGCTACTTTTTCTATTACACAAAAACAGAGTAATTATTTATGATGATCATGTTTGATTAAGGGCACTCTTATCGTACTTTCTAAAACATTCAGAATGGAAATACGTTCATGCAAAAGTTACGGTAATTAAAAACTGGTATTTGTTTACATTTGTGATCGCCTGGGGTTGAAAGGGAATCGCACAATGTGATATAATACCGATATTTCCGTGCATACTCCATTTTTCCCGGCCACATTTCGTTTTACATTTGTCGTGTTACAAGATGAAGTCTATTGATTTATTTTTATTTCCCTCACCGATATTTTTTGCTTTCTGGTTTTGTGGGCTGAGAATATATTGGCATTTTATATCCGCGAATTATACGGCTAATGGAAAAATAACACGCTACCCTTGAGGCTTTCAAGTTGGAGGGAGCCATAATTGCCTTTTAACGGCTTGAAAGGAAAACGCCAAACAGCGGGCATGAAAAATGGCCGCAGCCGTGCAGAGCAACATCGATATTGACTAAGTGAATAAACCGCGCGATTTCGGGAGCTTGTTACGTGCGATCGAGTGCACGTAGCAACTTCGGTATTAAAAAAAAAATAGTTTCGGTGATATGATATCGCGTTTCTTTTGTTTTCGAATGTTTCGCATAACTTAACATCAAAAGTTGTTCATGCCAGCTGTCAGCTGTTTCCTGTTCGTCAGTGAACGAAACAAGTTTTCCGTAACCGTGTCCACTGAAGTACTGTTAACACAGACGTAATAGTAATTATTTGCGTGTGAAGAAATAAGTTTTCCGTAACCGTATCCACTGAAGTACTGTTAACACAGACGTAATAGTAATTATTTGCGTGTGAATAAATAATGTTTTGTCACGTTTTTGTTACTGGAAATCTGTTTATAAATTTAATATCTGTGGCATTATCAAAAGTACCTCTTGCACCGAATCACAGTGGAAGCTGTTATGATGTGATCAGCGCTTAGGCAGACGGCGTGCCTGATCACACCTTTAAACATTAAACCGAGACGCGAGCAGAATTCCGACAACTCATTGCGAAAAAGCCAAGTGCAGAAACCCCTCCACCAGCTAGCAATCGGGTGCCAGTGTGTATGCGAACAACGCGCCGATATAGGTCAGCGTCACCCTGGGCGCGTAAGTCTTTCTCATCAAGCCATCATCGGGAGAAGGACGCAGAGATGGGGATGTCCGATCGTCGATAACCGCCCACCAGAACCAGCCTCCAAAACCACGGTTATGGTGGGGACATTCCAGTTAGTTTGTCATAATGGTGGCGTCTCGTAAACAATCATAACATTTTAAATTAGTTGATCATGTTAATAAACCGCATTATTCAAAGTTGTGCTCTACAAAATCATCTCTTATTACTCAGCGACGCCCCTAAACACTTCCTTGTATGAGTATGGCAGTAAGTTGTATTCATAATAATATGTGGTTTGTGTATGTATTTATCACACAAATCATTGCTAAGAAAAGAATAAACGTAACCAATATCTCTTATTTTATTAATTTTATTGTATCTTTAGGCCAAGCAGGATGTCAGTATAACGAAATCTCAAGTTTATAATCAATGCAATAATAAGTTGTTTATACAATTGTGTTTCCGGACAGTTGAAGTACCTGTTAGGAATCTGTGTACATATACAGCGTGTTTAGGAAACACGTGTACAAACTCGGGCACGTGATTCGTGACCAGAAAAGCGGAAGATTGATACAGGACACCCATGGTCCATCTCAAATACTGAGGGCTGCATAAGCCCCTAAAGCCGGAGGCTGACAACCCTATTACGTGGGATATTAAGCAAAGTGCTTGCGTTAGAGGAACACAAATTGGCGTACGGATTAATTAAACCAGTATCTTGGATAAAATGAAGGTACGGTCCGTCGTACACACCTCCCATCATGTAAGTAATAGGGGTTGGCACATTTTGATTGCATGCAACGTTTACACCGTGAGGTTAAAGTGATTGTGGATACCATTGGATGAAGTAGGACGTCGCAATTAGCAAAAAATTCCCCCTAGTTGCAACTCTCTAGGACTCACCGTTTCCGGTTAGATCGCAAACGAAGGGTACAGTGTATTCTATAAGAATATGCCTAATATGACGAAAGTAAAAAAATAAGGGCATAGATAATTGTTTTTAATATTTGCAGAACATTAATTTACCCAGATAAGAGTATTCGCACAAACAACTATTTCACTAAACATCTGGGTGCCATCCCACTTTTAAAGGCACTTACCGTCATCCTAGAAAATATGTTAGCTTTATAATTTATTCTAAAACTACTTTCTTAGACGCGGGTTCCTTGCCCAAGGCACAGAACTGAATTTTTAGGCACAATATTGTTGATATTTTTCTTTATCAAACGCGCATCATTACCGTATGCGAGATATTTCGCTGTAAATGAATAAACATGTGAAAACCCTCTTTACAGCACAGGGCGTACTTTTGAAAGGGTCGCAGACAGTCGTTCGTGTCGGACCGCTTACGTTAGACGTTGAGTCGGCCTTTTAATAGAAAAACCATGGACGAATCGTTTGATGGCGACAAGAGTAAAAGCGTGTCGCCGAGTGCAGGAAACGGCAGCGACTCTTGTTCGTCCGAAAACATACGCGAGCGTACGAAACGCGTCGCGGCGTTGCATGTCGAGGACCGACGCGTAGAAATGCGACCAACTATATCAGGGCGTTATATCGGTCTCCTGCCGTCACGTCAAAGGGCATTGCGGCTCGAGGCGTGATCCAGTGGGACAGGTAACGCACCGTTCTTCAGCTGCGTGCCAGTTGTCAAGTGGGAAGCCAACGCACACAACATCGCGTGCGTGCCTTACTCGTGTTTCAAGTTTGTGCGTTTCTCCTCTTCGTGTTCTTGCTTTGTATTTTTTTGGAGGGGTGTATGAGGGGATGTGGAGCTGGAAAGGGTGGTGTGTGTGTGTGTGTTTGAATATAAATAAACATATATATATATATATATGTATATATATGTATATATATGTATATGTATGTATGTGTATGTATGTATATATATGTATGTATGTGTATGTATGTATATATATGTATGTATGTGTATGTATGTATATATACGTATGTATATATACGTATGTATATATATGTATGTATATGTATGTATATGTATATATGTATGTATATATATATGTATATGTATATGTATGTATATATATGTATATGTATGTATATATATGTGTATGTATATGTATGTATGTATATATATATGTGCATGTATATATGTATATATATGTGCATGTATATATATGTGCATGTATATATGTATGTATATATCAAGAGGAAATATGAAGGCCTATACACGAATACCGAAAAAAATTACAGACACAATGAGAAAAAGAAGACTTAAATTTTATGGACACCAAAAAAGAATGAAAGAGAATAGACTCACCAAGAAAATATTCAACTACATCGCAAAATTTAAATGCATAATAGGATGGATGATAGATAGCAAGAAAGATGCAGAAAAGTTTAGGATAACAAAAGAATTGTTCAACAACAGAGAGAACATTAGGAGCGACTGATCGACAACGCAAGATTTCCGGAGGACCGACCGAAACCATGACCCCAGGAGAGTGTGGACTGAAGAACAGAGACGAGCAGTTGGAGAAAAAATGAACAGGTTCTGGGAAGGAAGAAAGAAGACGAATTAGAAGTCTTGGGAGTTCATTACGGCCCATAGGTGGCCAAATTCAGTGTGTGTGTGTGTGTGTGTGTGTGTGTATGTGTGTTTATATATATATATATATATATATATATATATATATATATATATATATATATATTATATATATATATATATATATTATACGTGTGAAAATGTGCGAGAAGCGTTTATACCCCGAATAGCGCTCATTAGTTTTGATGAACTGGCCTATCTGAGGTTGTGTTGGGGACACGGCCGTTTACTTTGCGTAAATACGTTTCCGATGACGCGCTCGGACACCTTTTTACGTTCCTGGCACCGTTTCACTCGATCATATGGGGTTTTATGGGAATTACTGGATTGCTTTTGATATGCTTTTTCCAACCGTATACGATTTCGGTATTTCGACTTGACTTTCTGACGAACTTTGTCCGACGTTGTGTTAAGTTTTCTTAATTTTTTACATTAAACTCGTACAATTCCACCATAACCACGCCACACAAATGTTTTTATGGACGCAATCGATTGATCTTGACGAGAGCTGTTGACTGAAATTCAAACAAGTGTCAAAGCTTCTCCTGCTCAAAAGTTATACTACGCGGAAGTTATGAGACGCGGCGAAACGAACTCAAAATTACGGCACTTACCCCCCCCCCCCCCCGTACCTCGTGCGAGATTTCGCAGTCCTAATTCAACGTAACATATTCTTTGATCCTTTGGCAATCGAGTGGTGTAATTGAATTTTGTATGTAGACGATAGATTCGGAGCTGCAATGCCAAACTGTATCCCCCGGTTTTGTTATCATCGGATTTTCAGGATTGCCTCCCACTATGGTCGCAAATTTAAAGACTTATTCACGTCAAAACCCCACACCGTTGAATCTTGTATCACTTAATAATAAGCAACGTAGGTAAAATTACGATCGTTTGTGGATACCTGCCCAGAGGACAGAACGCCGGGGCGACGATCTGGAACTGCTCTGTGCTAGTCTTGTTATACATGAACTGGTCAGATGAGTAACATTGCAATAAGGTATTGTAGGAACGGATTCATAGTTGAGTTCTTGTGCTCTAATGAACTTATTTTAAGATGTTTATTGAACTTGTTTCAATGTAAACAATAATACTTTTGCCGCAAATACCGGTGATTATATTAATTGATATAGTAGTACAGACTGTACTATCAGTTTTCATTACTTTGTTAAAGCAAATCACTACAGTATTGTTTCGTTAGACAATTTAACTTCATTCTAAAAAATAATAACCTCCATTAAAAGTGAACAAATTTCGAATTTTTCTTAGCAATGCTGCAGTTATTGTGCATGTAGCTGCTATTCTTGAACGAATGACCTTCGGCCGGCTGTTTTACCAAATAAACTAAATCCGATTTTTTTTAAACTTCAAAATTAGTGCCTTAATCCATTGCTGCACATTTCCATCTAGAGTAGTACTAACAACTAGATTTAGGTGCAGCATATTACAAAAACAAGCATATGGTTCGTGTAATTTATAATATGTGAATGTGTATGCAGGCTACACTTCAGAAGAAACAAAACTTAAGGATTCATTAATTAAAATGTTTAGGTATTGTTTACAGAGGGACTTTTTTTAAGTTTATATTTTCCTCAGTCTTCAGTACGTTTTTTCACAACTGCTACAGGCGATCTCTGTGTTGCCGAGGAAGCGAATTATTGAGTATTTATCTTGGCTTGGATGCTGGATAAACATTGGATATGTGCCACGTATTGGGATGGGAGTTTAAGTTCTGTTTTTAAGCAGTCTTCTTTGTTAGCTAAACGGAAGGAGGGAATGTAAGTCCAAATGCTCGGCGCCTAACAACACGTGATTGGTAGAGACGTGCAAAATTTCGTTAAATTTCGGTGTCATGATAGACTCCACTACCTTATAAACAAGCGAGCACGTTCCCTGGTTTCATTGGCCGCTCCACTGTAATCAGAGTCACGTACCTGACTGATCTAGTTAAAAGAGATTGGCCACTCCACCACTGAACTTACATTATTGGCTCAAGAGTTCTTCGAGGCGAGACTTACATATCTTTGACCAACGACTGAACTTCGTCAAACGCATCGTAACTTGTTCAGTCTGTCCTTAAACGATAACGCGAATTTTGGAGGTCTCTAGTGATTGGTTCAGACATTTTCGTTGGTGTAGTTCCTAGTAAGAAGGGTCGATCTGAGTGTGGTGGTATTCGAGCTGAGTAACCTGGAAAAAAAAAACGGCTTGTTCAGAGGTAGAGGCTGCGACTCGTGCCCTTGTTCTCTCTGGAGTCTGTACTGGACCACTCTCACAGTCTAGACTGTATCCCGCCTCACATATTGATCACGGGCGCTTTGCCGGGGAATTGTGATACACAAGCCGGGATGCTGTCTCCCCTTCCCCCCTTTTCAATACTTTTCCTTTTCCACGCTCCGCCCACGCGTTATTTATCAACCCCTGCGGTTCCCCTCCTAGCTTGTATCGCTGTCTCCCCCTGCATGTCCTTGTTTACTTCTGGCGCCATAAAGTCCTTCGCACAATCACGATCTTCCTCCCTATACTCGTCCCTTTTTTCCTCAAGCAGCTGATTTACAAATGAAATTTGAAGTTTATCTCTAGCACACTATTTGACGGGATGGTTTCCGAGTTCTGTTAGGTCATTCCTGGGTAAAGTAAAATGTATATTTAAACCATACATATCTTATCCCCCTAAAATATAGTTCAGAGCCATTATTTTTGTAGCGTTGGCATCGCTGTTAAGATACATCGCGTTTTTAATTTCCAACATCCAAGAGAATTTTCGAGATGGATTTTATATACAAAATTTTTTATTTTTCACAGTACTCGTAACATTTTTTCACATTATAGTTTTAGTTATTATGTTACTTGCTATAGTTATTAAAAGCATTTTACTATATAAGTCACGTGTGTAAATACACACACATACAATTCTTTCGCACTTGATTTCACTTCTGAATTAGGCCTCTCTCTCTATATATATAGATATATACATGTGTATATGTATGTGTATGTATGTATATGACAAATAGCAACATTTAGCGTCAGCCTTTACACATCCCTGCGCTTGCTAGGAGAATATGCGTTCTATAGACTGTTCACGGCATAGCGAGTTCTTCCGGGGAAAAAAAAAAAACTTTGAACAGAATCACTGTCCATGTCTCCACACATGCTACATTACACAATGACACGAGGTCTATAATCCATTCACGGTTACTTCAGACCTTTCTGAAGCCCCTTATAAAGTCCTACTTCCAGGATATTCCTCCGCCTCGTGCAAACTACGCTTAACCAAGTCTGGAAAATTACTCCGAAGGGCGACGCGCTGAATTCGTGCGCTCTCAGTTGTAATGATATCTTGCACGAGAACTATTTATTACTAGGCGCCAACACACACGTTTTCTCACGGTTTGTATTTATATTTATTACAAATGAAATATTATAATTTATAGATAGTATATATTTAAAACTTTAATTTAATAGAAAATTATATACTTTTATGTTAACAGCGGTACAAAACGATTTGTTATACATGGCATATTAGGAAATAACTAAACACGTCATACATGGGGTCTGATTCTAAAAGTGTGAAGAAAATGTGAATAGACTGTACTAATGCGTGTCTAAAGCCAACTCTCGAAATTTTTTGCATATAAAATTTTAGCAGCTAAAACTGTTTCTGAAAACCCCCGTTCCTCCGCTTTCACGCCCAAATAAGTAGTCCTTGGTAGTTATATTGAACATTTGAAATTTGTTTTTGGACACGGAACGTTACTTATGCTTTTCGTGTTCAGACAGTGCCACAAAATATACGACCGGTTTTGAATGACCTGTTTTCTGCCAAGCCAAGCGCGCTGCAGTGCGTTTGAAATCTCCGTTTTTTTTTTTTTTTTTTTACGAGACACCACGCACGTTATTATTATTCCCGAGCCTTCCAACATGGTCCCGTGGCGCAGTCGGTTGGTGCGCCATCAGTCTGGGGCGCGGGAGGTTCTGGGTTCGAATACTAGGTAAGGCATGGATGTTAGCTTAAGTTAGGTTATGCATTAGTTTGCAAGCTGTCCCCTGATAATCCCTCAGGCATAACAGCGGGGGATTGTACTATACTATACCACACTGCTGTATTTCAAAACACACTGTCAGAAACATTGAAAACTATTTGTATAAGCCATTCACAGTAAAGTGAGCACTTTTTAAGGCCCTGCTAAATTTTTCTTCTCCATTATTTTCTACCTTTCCGCCACTTTTTAAACTAGACATTGCAATATGACGAATAAACACAGTGTGTACATTTCATCACTCACAAAAGCTAACGCCTGAGTTCTAAAGCTAACGTCTGAGAGTGCAATAAAATATATTTACTAAGGGTCAATGCCTTTTGGGAGGACCTTAAAAAGTGCTCACTTTACCGTGAACAGCCTATAGTGTCATGCATGGAACTTTGCTACAGACTTTCTACCATCATAGGGTCGTCACTTTGTCACGTATGTACACGCAGAACGAGGAGGGTACTACACGACAGTTCGGACGCGCATGCCAATGTCGCCCTAATCGCTCCCTCTCGTGGCGCCCTTAACGAATGCTAAGTTGTTGGTGCAGGCACGCTGAGCGCACGGCGAGTGCTGAGTGTCGAGGTGGTCAGAAGGGAGGCGTACACGTGCCAGTTATCGAGCTTCCTCCTCGGGCGAGTTTGCGACCTCGGTGTCCTGTTTCTTATCAGTTGCCGGAAACCCCACGCGCCTTGCAGCGGGCGAGAAGGGTGCTGGAAACAAAGCGACACCCCGTGCGCGGGGCAGTGCAAGGCGACACCTGAAGTCACGCGACCCTTCGTCAAGGGGGTGGCTCACCCCTCTACGTCGGGCGGAGGCCGTCCCAGCGACTAGCGGTTCAGCGAACCCCTATACACGTCCCGAGTTGGTGTTTTCGCCTCGAGAACATTAAAGGCCGTTTCTCGCCCGCCATCTTGAGTTCATGGAATGTTCGTCATACTCTGTGAATACAGTTTTGTACCATGTTTTTTTTTTTTTTTTGGAACAACAGAGCATAGGGCATTGCCTAGTGCATTGTCTGAGAGTCAGTATTTCTTGATTACTGTTGATATTGTCGCCTTTGTAATCGTTCGCAAGAAATAATCTCGCGTTTCGCCTCGACTGTTACCAGCTAAAAATTAATAAATGTTGCGTAGCTGTGGCAGTTCGATAAAGTTTGGGAAGCTATTATTTAGGATATGTTGTGCAGCAAATTTCAATACACCTTCTGAAATAGAAGCTTTGGCGAAAAATCGATAAATCCTAGATGGCGGGTGGGAATTCGCTTTAAGCCTCTGCAGTGCGTGGAGTGCGTCCTGTGCGATCAAGGGGCCGCGGTGGGTTAGTGGCTAGACTACTCGCCTCCCACCTAGACGAAGCGGGGTCGATTTCCAGCGGGGTCACTCACTGATTTTCGCGTGTGGGAATCGTACCAGACGATTCCTCTGGCCGGCGGGTTTTCTCGGGGTTTTCTCGTTTCCCTCGACCTTTCATTCCGGCGTTGCTCCATACTCCCCTCTCTTCGCTAACATCGGCTCTCAAGACCTCGAGGTTAAGAGCCGTCCAGATCTATCTACTCCATACTCCACTGTGCGATCAAGACGCAGATTAGAGTTTTTACCCCCCCCCCCCTCCAAAATGCTGTACCCTTTCTGGCTAATGTGGTAGTAAAACGGCATGCCTTTAATTTTCCTGCTAATTTTTTATTGATTTATTTTGGCCTTTGGCTTGCTATTGGACCCACGTAATATTTCCACATATTTGAATTTATTGTAGGCCTAATGCATCTACATGCAGGTAGTCTAAACTAGTTGTGTGGTGCGGTTAATCTGCCGTCCACCCAGTTCCGCATACTCCCCAAAAATTATTCTACTTTAGATCTATGCAATTGTATAGCGGCACGAACTACTTGACTAATTACCCAATATTGTATTTTCGGTCTCGTGTATCTTGTCAGAATTGTGTTCTGTTTCCATTGCTGTTATCTGCGTAATATTTCGTTCGTTTCCCTGGTTATTTCACTTGTTCTTTGTTTCTCTATTCAGTCAGTCCGTTGTTCATTGCTGGGTCGTCAAATATGTAAAGGCTGTTCACGATAAAGTGAGCACTTTCGAATTCAACATTAGAAAAAAGTCACTGCCTCTACCTGCATATATTTTAAGGGGCTCGATGAGTGACTTATGTCCAGTAAAGTTGGTAACGATGGAGGGGAAAGTAGTTCCATATATTAACTATGAACAAAAAGTTTTAAGTAACAATTTGTGATAACTTAAATGATTGCTCTCGCTTTATGTATTTTTTAATGCATCGAAGTGTAAAATAACCAAATTTGTACAATATTTATTTTTCTAATAATTTCACAGTTTCACTTGACCGACTCATTTTACATAATGCGGAAGAACACACAACGTGTATACAAGTAGATCGCAAGCAGGGTTTTCAAAAGTGCTCACTTTACCGTGAGCAGTCTATAATCGTCAGTACATCATATGGGATGATGAGGGGGCGAGGGTGAGAGATGCAAGGCGTTCCATCTCGTCAGTTGCGTGCTGATACATCATTTTAATTATTTGCATGGCTTTCTTTGGGTTTATCCTGGGGCTGTGTGTTTCATCCGCTCCCACTACGATGTGTATATAGCGGTTTTACTAATTGCCAAATCCAGCTTCCACTTTCGGTTTTCTAAAGCGTTTTTATACTTCGAAATTAAGGGGTAGCATACTTAAAGGAGAATCCCCAGTGCCCTCTTCTCGAGGATTCATCAGTAACTAGGCATCACATTTATCTGTTTTGTGACCTCTTTCTTAGATAATTCTCCAAAATATCTTAGTGTCTCTCTAGGAGATATATTTCTTATGTTTAGCTTCACTACTTCACTAATTCACAGTTTTCTACGTAACTTTATTATATTGTCTTCAGTCTCTGGGTAATCCAGAGTCTCATGCTGGACAGAATATTGAACTCTACAGATGGGACAAAGACACTAAATTATTTATATGACTATTTCTGCGCATGTTCGCTACTACGTAACAAAAATAAGCGACACGAGTTGAGTGCTTGATCTTACTGTCTTTCCGTTTGCCTTGATACTCCTTAACTTTAATATTTATTCAAATTGATGCCATTCTTTAACGAAAAATTCAACACACGTCAATAACTAGAGACTAAGTACTACAATTCTTCATCCTACTGTCGTGACTGGTTTAAATACAGCCGCAGAAAAATGTCGACATGTATTGTGTGTTTATTTACAAGTAGCGGAAGGATAAATAATCGGTATTCGAAAGTAGAACTTTAGCATGGCTCCAGAAAAGTGTGAAGTAACTGTGAATGACCTATAGGCAGTGCTCTTAAAATGACTATAGATGTGATAAAAGGCAAACATCGTAATATAATCAGCAGCCTAAAATCTGTCAAAAAATATTTTATGCTTCAATAATGTTTGCTTTTGGAGCGCGCTCAATTAAAAAATTCTAAGTACAAAAAAAAAGTGTTTTATATGGTAGCCATCCTAAAGTATTGGCATTCCTCCCCTTGTTTTGATTATGTACGGAACACAACATGCGATGAGCTCCCTTGATGATAGTGTGACCCGAACTTCTTGACTAGACTTTGTCCATATAGGCTATTTATAAGTCTGCTTGCCACTTGCTCGGACGCTTGGCAACTGCGACTACTGGAAAATTAGCAAACACGGACGGGCAGTGCCGTAGTACTGGGCCCTTTGTGTGGATAACCGTGTTACTCGAAGCCTCTGGCATGACGACGTCTTTGGTTGGGATGCTCGCCACTGAGTGGCAGCACAGTCGCACGTGACACCTCGGACGGTCGGCGTGCGGGTCGCAAGGGCGGACGTGTGACGTCGCAGGCTCGTGTTTTGTTTGCCGGGGACGCGGCTCGGAGTCACGTTACGGTGCCGACCGCCGCGCCGGGTAACACAATACGCCGCTCGCAGAGGGCCGACATCCTTGTTGGCGTGGACGCCCCACTGCCTCGGCGGGTATGTGGTCCGCGCGCGTCCCATCACCCGTTAACCCGCAGCCGCGCCGCTGCCTTGGCTCGCCTTCCAGCACGCGCCCGGAAAGATAATTCCTCCTGCGAGCCCCTTGCAGGGCGATGCCTAGGCAACCCGATGCGCAATTTTGTTGTGCGGTTCGCGACTCTCTTGAACTGCAGGCGTTTTGGTGAATCCAGTGCTATTAATTGCATCCAGATAAGAGGTTACACTTCGATTTTTTCTCGATAAAGTTGAGCGTGTTTCAACACGTATTATCCGCCGTTAAGAATATCTCGTTAAAATTATCTCGATATTCTGACTTAATCGCGATGTCAATTTTTTAGTAGTCGTTATATTTTCACAAAAAAAAAAAGCATGAGCATAATCTAAAATACACGGAAAAGCATAATCTAAAATACACGGAAAATTGCATTTTTCGAAATGTTCTATCAACGCAATATGTAATGTTATTGATGGTTTAAATGTTATTGTCATTACAACATACTTTTCTAAACGACAAATAGTAGTTATTTAAAGAAATATATATAGTCAAGCAAACATGCTGGAATAAACACCATACGGTGAATATTGAACATCTGAAAATACAGGCTTAAATATATGTTTCATAAGCTACTGTTATTTTTGCGGTCGAATTATAGTTTGTTGCGTAGCTCATAAATTCCATTATTTTTGGAATTTCTGAATTCATAACCTTAAATTGAGTGAATTATTGTTTATCGAATCATGTGCAGTGAATAAAATTATACTTCGAGATCTGGGAATATTCCATTTATATTAAAATTTAATAAAAGTGTTATATATAGAAAATTTTTATTCGACGTAAATATATGCAACTACATTCTCATCCCTCCGTACCAACTTTACAGAGCACATGTCACTCATTGCAACCGTTAAAATATGTGCTGGTAGGGGCAGTGACTTTTTTCTAAGATTGATTTCAAAAGTGCTAATTTTATCGTGAACAGCCTTTAAATTATATCACGATGCGTTCCGACGAACGTTTAGATTTTAATAGTTTAATTTAATCGCAATTCCTGTAAAATTAATTTTACATTCGTGATATTAGGCCGAAAAATGATACAAAACAACCTAGGTAATAAAATGTCAGCATTGTCCGTTCCATTGGTATCGATTTTGTTGTAGACTTCCGTAAATATTTTCGGCTAATGTCTAATTTTTTTTTCCCACGGAGCATATCACAACGAATATTTTGAAATACTCCGTGTTACGCTTTGAATATTACGGAAGAAGTGTTTGTGCATCTGTACTATTTGTTTGTATACAACTGTATATATATATGTATATATATATATATATATATATATATATATATATATTATAATTTTGGTATGAAATGTAAAATGTGTTTATTCTTAACTTCGATGTTAACACAGACACAGTCTTACAGTTACTGTTTCCCAAACTAGTTTCTATATATAGCCATTTTTCTGAATACTCTTTCATTAATTTTGCTACCATTTCCAGATCATGTGTTAAATACTGTATAATGTTATGATAATTATCTACACAGAATAATTTTATATCACTTTCAAAATTTGTTTGCGAGTAGTCTAATATATTTGTTTATGTTTTACAGTTTTATCACGATAATGAGACTTTATCCACCAAAATTGGCGGTTAAAATATTTTATCTAGATACACATAGAAAAGCGAGATAAGGTGCGTAGCGAATCATATAATACAGGTAATCGAGATAGTTTGACACTTAATGTCGATAAATTAGCGATATCTCGCGTGGCGAAACCGGCCCTCAGTCATTCAGAAGTGTCTAATTACTTCCGAGGTACGCCATTGCAGAGCTGTGTCGTCAAAGGAAAAGATGTTGACAACTATGCTTTGCTTGTTTTCGGTTGTGTTTTTTATGTCGTTCTTTGTGTTTTCCGTAGAGACATAGTTCTGAAATGGCGTTTGTCTGAAAACCCCTCCCCCCCCCCTCCATTTGCAAGTATAGTCTATTCACGGTTACTTCAGACTTTTCTGAAGCCCTGCTAATGTTATACTTCTTGGATATTCCTCCGCCTCACGCTAAACAAGGCTTAAATGAGTTTAGAGAATTACACCATTGGGACAGCGTACCACATTCGTGCGCACTCTGTGTAACAATATTTCCCACAAAAACTATTTCTCACTATCATTATTAAAACTACTTATAGATTAATTAATAATATTTATAAATAAATGTATACGCGAAATTTCAATTTAATAAAAACATAAGGCACTTTTGCATTATTCTATTTCAACAGAAGTATAATAAACTTGTGATGTATTATATAATTAGGAGGCAGCCAAACCGGGCATTCATGGGGTGTTTTTTTTTTTAAGGTTTGATTAAAAAAGTGTGAAGAAATCTCGAATAGACTTTATAATTCACATAATACGTCTATTGTAGGCTGCCAAAACACGGCTCGAAAACTCAGAAGTATGCGTACGTAAGGCTTCGCGTATCTTCGACAGCGAGGTCATTAGGAACGGAGCAAGTTACATCTGAGAAGCAGAAACTGGGATGGAATGGACCGTGGCCTGTTGCAAGGAACTGTCTGGGCATTCTCGTAGCATGATCTCGGAAAACTGTTGGAAACCGAAATCAGGATGGTCGGACCGGGAACCGAACCCAGGTCTCCTCCCGAATTTGAGTTCCAAGTTTAACCACAACGCCACTTTGCCCTCTGAGTTGCCCACTTGATTAGTGTAGTAAGCTATTGGATTAGTGTAGTAAGCTATTGGATTAGTGTAGTAAGCTATTGACTAATGGTTTTGTTGTTTACTCAGAGTATTGTAGAGATGTGGTTGATAATACAATTTGAAATAAATGTCTTTTTTCTAGCATCCAGAATAGAAATGCGCTCAAATATATATTAAAAACACTATCCTTGTTTTTAACAATAAAATAAATTGTATCAAAATATTTCACAATGTACAAATTATATGCAGCCTTTTTTTCAGACGCAATGTTAATTACTTACCTGATAGTTCCGCAGTGTAGGTAGGTACATCTTTGTTAATGAGTTCTACGTGATATACGGTCGCGTACAGCTGGAAGCCGCCCACCTTTTACCTTAATGAAGCCTGAAAGTTGTAGAGCTAAACCGGTTATAACTCGAAATTTTCAGATTTTTGAATTTATACTGAAAGTTTAAAAAAAAATTTAATTTGCGATTTTCTCTATCTTTTAACACGCAGGCCGTTTCAAACTCAAAATTTTAAAATCTCGAAGTTGCGATGTTTCTTACCTTTTTAAATGCATGAGCCGGTCCAAACTCAAAATTGTTCAAACATTTTGATTTTGAAATTTTTTTAAACTTATAATTTTTAGTTTGGTGTTTTCCCTTATTTCTTAACCTTTAGATCGGATTAAACTCGGTATTTTTTTAAAATAATTTTTTGAGTTTGCGATTTTTTAGGCCAATTTCTCCTGTCCTTTAACCTTTAAGCCGGTTTAAACACAAAATGTCGATTTTTTTTTTCCGCTTAGTTTTCAATTCAATTTAGGTTGCAAGTGTCTACTCAAAACTTTTTTTTTTTGCGTTTTTTATGTAAGTATCATGTGGACCTTTGCTCAAAATTGTGTTACACTTTTGCTATTTTCCTTTTGAGGCAAATATCTCCGCAACTCAACGTTAATTTTCTATCCACAGAGTTTTTAAAATATTCTACTTATGTCTGCAGGCCTTCACACGATTTTTCCATTTTTCCCTCCTGATGACTTTTCAGAAATAAAAGAAATCACAAAACAAAATCACAAAATTTTGAGTGGATAGGCATTTTGTGATCGAATGGAATGTTCAGACATTCCATTCGATGCATGTCTGAATCGAATGGAAAACTCTGGGGGGGGGGGGGGGATAAAAATTTCGATTTTAATTTGTCCCAAAGGACATAGGAAATTAGCGTCAAAATTCGTAAATTCAGAAAATGCTAAGTCTACAGATTAAAATATAGCTGAAAACACCAAACATAATAATTTAAGTTTTCCAAAAAAATTCACAAAATCAAAATTTGGCCAATTTTACAGTTTCAAGTGGCTTAGAAGTGAAGTGAAGAGTTTCGAACGGCTCTTTTCAGCGAGTTCTTGAGCACCAATGAGGGTGATGGAAGCGAATATGGAGCGGCGCCGGAATGAAGGGGCGGGGGAAACGAAAGATCCCCGAGAAAACCCGCCGACCAACGGCATCGTCCGGCACGATTCCCACTTGAGAAAATCCGGTGACCCGGCCGGGTATTGAGCCCGGTTCGCCTTTGGTGGGAGGCGAGCGTGCTAATCGCTCCGCCACCGTGGCCCCAAGTGGCTTAGAGGCTAAACGTTAGGGAACTTTGCAAACTCCAAATTTTGAAAATGGTGTGTTTAAATCGGTGCACGCGTTAAAAGATAGGAAAAATCGCTATTTCCAAATTTTGGAAATATTAATTTAAAATTGAATATTTTGACTTGGAAGTGGCTTTGTTGTACTACTCGGGAGCTAGCCGCACGCAGGTAGCGCAGCGCTGCACTACGCTGAGGTGCGGCGGCTCTGTCAGAGCGACTCCCTCCCCGGGGTCGCGGAGTCTGGCAAGCGCACGCGACTCGCGTGTCTCCACCGGTAGGAACCGGGTGCAGTGAGGTCTGGCGATATGGGTGGCCACGCCGCTAGCCGGCTCCCGCCAGTGCACCGGTCCGGTAACGGCACAATGCACTCTGGCGGAGTGAGGTGAAACCACGTCACATTGCAACCGCATCATCTAACACACACCGGTAACACCTCCTGCAAACACTGGAGCGGCTGGAACAAAACATGCATGGACTAATTTTTCTTATGACTTGACTATTCAACTATTTCACAAATACAAACATCGGTAAATGAACATTAGATTGCAAAGTCCCTTTATAATTAAGACAATTAAAATTATTGCAGTAATAGTGTAGTCTTACCTCTAAATATACATTAAGAAAATTGTGATTTGTGATTGTTAACTTAATAATTTTAATTTTCAAATAAACAGGTTTGTTTGTTTTATTGCGTCCGTAAGAACTTTTTTCAATACATAGCTGTACAAGAATATTGGACAAGTCAAATTACAGTATACAAAGTCTATACACGTACACACATCATATCTTTTCTTTTTAATTTGACTAATCTGCTTTCAACATTCTGTGGGGCGTCATCGTTTTACTGAAACAGAAGAAAAAGGGAATGAGGTTGTATATAAATTACTGCCTCCAAATATGTGCGCTGGATTTTGACGTATAAACAAGAACGTCCCGATTATTATGGGCTAAAGACCTCTTCAGTATTTTGCGATAGCTGGTTTAAATCGCGAACGTGCTGCTTCATGTCCACAGAGAGAATCTTTGCGCCCATGGCCTAGAGCGTGTAAGTAACTGGTGTTTAGCCTTTGTCTTTAGGCGTGCCGTGTGACACGCCAGTCTCGTATGCGCCGCATGTTGTTAGTATGATGTGTTGTCGTTTTCACTTTGAGATTGATACACAAAACCTTGGGGTTTTAGGTATCGTGTTAATTGGATCATTTTCACGGGTTTTCTGTATCGGAAACCGGGACCACGGTGACTGAGCGATTAGCACGCTCGCCTCCCATCAAGGCGAACCGGGTTCAATCCCCGGCCGGGTCACCGGATTTTCGCAAGTGAGAATTGTGCCGGACGATGCCGTTGGTCGTTGGGTTTTCTCGGGGATCTTCCGTTTCCCCTCTCCCCTAATTCCAGCGCCGCTCCATATTCACTTCAATCACCCTCACTCACTGTATCGGAAACTGTATTCGTATAGTAATTGGAATGTATCACCCACTTTCGAACTGCATTTAATTAGCTGGCTCTTTAGAGGATAAAATGGGTTTGAATAACCTTACACTAGTCTACGTTTTTGTAACGTAGATTATTCTGAAATGCAGCCGTATTCTCACCCGTGGTCACTGCCACAAATATTCTTGTGGGTAGTACATGCATGCTCGAAAGGCAACCAAATATGCGCTTCACAAAAAGTGTTTTTAGGCAATTGAAGTTGTTTTTTTTCCGTCATAAATTGTAAATAGATTCGTAAACGAAATATACCTTTGTAAAAAAAATGTACCCCAGATAAATTGATTTATTATATAATAATTTTTATCTCCTTTTACAATTGCTGTGTGTGTGTGTGTCTTTCTGTGTGCCTGTCTTTCTGTGTGTTGGTCTATCTTTCTGTGTGTTGGCCTGTCTTTCTGTGTGTTGGTCTGTCTTTCTGTGTGTGTGTCTGTCGTTCTGTGTGTGTGTGTGTGTGTCTGTCGTTCTGTGTGTGTATGTGTCTGTCGTTCTGTGTGTGTATGTGTCTGTCGTTCTGTGTGTGTATGTGTCTGTCGTTCTGTGTGTGTATGTCTTTCTCTGTGTGTGAGTGTCTTTCTTTCTGTGTGTGTGTCTGGGCGTGTGTGCCGGTGTATGTCTCTGCCAGTGTGTCAATCGTGTGTGCCGGTGTATGTGTGTGTCTGCCAGTGTGTGCCATTGTATGTGTGCTCTGCCGTGTGTGCCTGTGCGCCGGTGTGTGTGTCTGCCAGTGTGTGTCTGCCAGTGTATGTCTGGGCGTGTGTGCCGGTGTATGTGTGTGTCTTCCAGTGTGTGTGTGTCTGCCAGTGTGTGTGTGTGTGAACATTGCACTTTATGTTACCCGCCTTATCTGCGCGGTTGTCTGACATCGTTACTTTGCAGATGAGTTAGGACAGGTTGTCGGCGGCCTTGTTGACAAGAAGGCCGCACACCTTGGCGCGGAGAGGCACTTGTCAGGTGATTGTTCTTGCTCAAGTTAACGGAATGACTTTGTGTGTGTGTGTGCGTGTGCACTATTTGGAACGCATGCCTGTACCAGAATTACTTCCAAGTCTACTGTAAAGTAGTGGCCCCGTTGTCTTTCTGTTCATAACTGTGCGACGTCAAATACAAGCTTAAACAGTCCCGTAATTTTCGCCTGAAAGATTTCCCGCTCGTTTTCGTACAAAAGTGTTGGATCCCCCCCACCCCCCCAACCTATTGCTGGTGAATACTTTCCAAAGCAGCTCAACTGGCTACCCCGTGACGGCAAACGAGTGTTGTCTCGTGTCGTGCTAGTATATATCATTGTGAATAAACCTGGCCCAAATTACCTGATCAACCAACTGGTACCTTTTGAGTGACAACCGCAAATTGAACACTCGCTCGAAATGTGTGTTCTACTGAGTATTTTGGATCTACAGAAAACAGTACTGTCCAAACTCGTTCATTGTTCACTCATCCCGAGATTTGAATAGATTACCTTAAGATCCTGGTGTTTAAGCGAATGGTTAAAAAATACAATCCATGATGCAGCGAAACACCACAGTGATGTTATATTTAGGTACACTCGTAACACATGTCATAAAATGCATATTAATTTTAATCTTCACGGGGTAGTAATTAACAGATAAAGTAACTATCGCTGTATCAGTTAATGATATTTTAATTAAATTGTTTTATTTTCCGCGTCTTTATGCAATTCAATTTATTATGTTTTTTTTTAATATTTAGAATTATTTCTTTATTTTTACATTGATTCGTTGAGTGATTCTATAGCTCTCTATTACGTCTCCCCATAACCCACACACACACACACACTTCCTTAGTCATGAGCAGCCTAAACCTCTCCCTTTTTAGCTAACTGTCGATTACATCATTTGAAGTCTGAGTGAAGTTGTACTGAAATTATGAACAAAAGTTGAATGAAACTGTCTTTTAGCACTTGTAACGAGAAAATGTTTCAAACCTCTTGAAAAACAAGTTTTGTACATACAATAACTGGTTAAATTGAGTGTTTAATTTAAATAACGGGCGTAATTAAGATTATCTGTACATATTTAAAATGTCTTATGGAGACGCAGAAAGGGAAAAGTTTTTATACTGCAAATATTTAGATTGGGTATTTTCCAATGTTTTGTAGGCTTTGTCAATTTAAGGCGATGGATTGTTTACAGAATTAATTTTAGAGACAATGAATAACTGTAAAAAAAAACAGTCATACAGATTGTTAATGAAGATAAGATATAAACGCTTCGGAAGTGTTTATAAATTGTGTAAAAATTTTACGAAACCCTTAACACGTGTGTTGATTTTGCAATTGACGATTTCCTGAGGTATTGTCCAACCTCCACTCGGAACTGTATGAGGAAGCGTTCCTACGTGGCCAGGCTTAAACAGTTATAGGCCGCTCATGGTAAAGTGAGCAATTTTGAAGCCCTAGTTACTTTTTTATTTCCACCCCTTTATGACATTCCGCCACTTGTTAATGTAAACCCTGCCATATGAGTAATAAACAGAGTGTATACATCCACCATACCAAAATTAAAAAAAGCGCCCGTGGCCACAGTGAAATGTATTTATTGGTTATTATGTCTGATGAAACAGTTTCATAAAGTGGTCACTTTACCGTGAACGGCCTGTACCAATAGTATCTTCAAGAACCTACATATCCTACTTCGGGATGGTTCTTTCTGTAGTGAAGTTACCAACCCAACAAGGTTGGGGTTCTGCGACAAGCGCCAGTTTGCTCCATCTTTTTGCTGTCGCAGCACTGAGAAACAGGTGTTTAAGACTGGAAACTGCCAACTTGAGTTGACGTCGTTGTTTTCGTCCGGAACCACCGGAGCGTAAGAAAAGATGTTCCGGTTAGCGAGAAAGCAGGCGTGGCGTCGCCTCGACCGGAAAATAACCCGCCCGTTAATCGACTCTTCCCCTCGTTACCCCTCCAGCGTATCCTTCCGCCCTGCAATAGTTCATTCATGGCTACTTCCAACTTTCCTCCAGCCCTGCTGAAGACCTACTTCCAGGTTATTCCTCCGCCTCACACAAACAAAGCTTAACCAAGTATGTAAAATTACACCGAAGGGACAGCACACGTCATACTTTCGCACTCTACTTAATAATATTTAGATTTAGAACTATTGTTTACTTGGCGTTAAAGGCTGTTCACGATAAAGTGAGCACTTTAGAAATGAACCTTCAAAAAAAGTATCTGCCCCTGCATGCATATATTTTAATGGGCGCACTGAGTGACATTCGCCTAGTAAAGTTGGTAACTATGGATGGAAAATAGTTCCATATGTTAACGTCGAATAAAAAGTGTTAAGTAATAAACATACACCTGTTTTCTCTCTGTTTTACTCCTATTAACTATAAATGGGTGTGTTATAGTATATAAATAGAAGAGTAAAAATATGATTTAACCGAAAATGAGAATTTTATGTTAACAGAGGTATAAAACATTTGTGATACCTGACATATTTAGGAAACAATCGAGCGTGTCGTGCATGGGGTGTTTTTTTTTACCTGCAAAGATTTGAGTTAAAAAGTGTGAAAAAAAAGCGAATATATTATAGATATACCGTAGATAATGCTGTTTCAAGTTGCCTAGGGTGTACTAAAGTTCGCGAGGGGCGAAGCCGTTGATGAAGATAAGCGAATTAATTTTAAATTATTAACAGTGGTATAAAACACGTACAGCAGTTATTTACTACATAAGTCTGCCAATCTCCACTATTAATAGATACTTAACTTTAATGAGCGAGTGCGATTGTAATGCTAATCTCTATTGTGATTAGAGTCCCGATCACGGCCTTCGTGCTGCTTACAGTCGCTTCGTCTTCGCTCATTAACACGCGATCGGATTGTTCATCGCCGAACGTCCTTCAATCACGAAACAAATGTCACTTTGCTGCAGTCCTGTCGGTCAGTCCCGGGCTGCTCTCCCGGTAGTCGCCCTTGCCGCGTGTCGTTTCCCCAGCTCCCACACCTCGCAGACCCTCATGCCGACGTAGGAGCCCGCCCGCGGTTATACAGGTGGGACGAAATTCCACCGACGAACATTGTGAGTGGATTCCTTATGCAAAACTAAGTGGAAATTATACAAAACTTTAAACTTAAACATAATATCAACAGCCCTTGAAAAACTAAGATTTTAAAATGTATTTTTGTAAAATATCGGAAACGATGTAGAACTAAACTACGAATCTCAGAGCATTGTTTTTATGTTATCGGTATCTTCAGCGTAAGAGTAAACTCGCATTAATATCTCCCCTGGTAATGAAAATAACAAGATGTCACCACTCTTTTCCGCGGCATTTTTACCGTCAGGAATAATGAACATTTGATGCTGTTTTATCGGAAAGTGCGACCTAGTTAGCAAAAATGATACTCTTGTTACAATTGCCCGGGACCCATCGTTTTCGCGCAAAGCTTCGGCTACAGCGATACAGCGCCTAGCGCATAGGCAATATTACCTACTTGCGTTTGTGGTTCTAATGCCGTACCCACTGCACAGACAATGGTGGAGTACATTTTTAACACTTACCGTTAACAACTGCCTGTTTGTTTCTAGCGACTGTCGGTATGAAATTCCTCGCAGGAAGTGTTTGTTATTGCTTAAGCGCCTTGAGCCCGTATCGCTGCCGCCGAAAAGTTTTGCGCGCGTTTTACACGATAACGGCCAGTCCTAGCCAGTTGCAACCAGAGGACCGTTTTCTTCAATTATGTCGTACTGCTCAACAACACACAGCATCAAATGTTCATGGTTCCCAACGGTAACAAAGTTGCCTTAGAGGGTGGCCACCCTCGTAATTCTCATTGCGAGAGGAGGTGTAGCTGAGAATTTGTTCATAGGGTGAAGATCCCGATAACATTAAACATTGCTTGGAGAGTTGTAGTTTAAGTTCACTTCTTTTAAGATATTTTGCAAGAAGTGCAGTTTAAAATATCAACTTTCGAGCACTTATATCTCCCATAATATCCAGTTTAGGTAGAAAGTATCGTGTATACAGTTGGTTGGTTTAATTCCGACTTACCCTCTCTGTATAGTCGAAATGAGCTGGCCAAGAAATACCTCGCGTCGCGCCGATGGTGGTGGTGGCCAGAAAATCCACGCAGTGGCTCCGAAGTAGTTTACTTTTCCATGGGTCACGAGTAATGTCAGTAGGGCCTGCCGTCAGCGTTTTCACCATTAACAACTAGGCCTTACATACACAGATTAAAACAGGATGACCACGTGGCGGGTATTTGTCCGGATTTTTAAGTCCCTCAAAGTAACTGTACGTTCATAGTAAGCACAACTACATTAAATTATGCACAGTTTTACCTTCACCGCTTATGTTCATTACATCCATAAATGAGTAGATTACATCGCCACAAATGCAGAAGCCTGAAGTATCTCTAAAAAAAATAATAAACTATGATGGACATGTGTGCCGTGGATGAAAGGCGGATTTTAACTCACTTGAAATATATAATGTTTGTAGTATACGGCTAATATCGATGATCAGCAGTAGGTAACGATTAGCTTGAACTTCAGAACAATAATGCCGGAATTCAGCGCGTGCTGGCGCCACAAGGGTATTAAATAGTTTTTAACATGGGAACAGAATATTCATTTGTTAAAGCCATGTTAATGTACTCCCGCGTGAGATTGATTGTCCAAATGAATTTGCTCATGTTGCATCCAATCACTAATAATGTCGTTCACGTTCTCATGCACTCGTTTTTTCGTTCGCCAGATATAGTCTAATCACAGTTACTTTCAACTTTTCTGGAGCCCTGCTAAAGTTCTACTTCCAGGATATTCCTCCGCCTAATGCAAACAAGGCTTAAGACAGCCTAGAAAATGACACATAAGGGACAGCTCACCGCGTTCGTGTGCACTCAGTTTAGTATAATAGTTTGCATAAGAACTACTTCTTACTAAGCATTACCAACGCACTTAAATTTTTCCAGTTTTTATCCAAATTAGTTATAAACGAAATAATTTAGTTTATAGATAAGATATAATTAGAAGTTCAATTGAACAAAAAATAAAGTATTTTGATGTTAACAGAAGTCTAAAAAAAAAAAAAAGTTTGTGATGCATGGCATTATTTCGGAAATGACCAGTCACGTCATACGTGGGGTGAATTTTCAAAGGTTTAATTCAAAAAGTGTGAAGAAGCGACGGACTTGAACAGGTAGTCTGGAGTCGTCCGTGATGTTACCCCCGGTCCATCGCCGAGAGCGAATGACGCACGGCTTGAGGGAGGGTAAGGGCGAATCTGTACCCTCCACGCGCCTAACTCCGGCATCACGTGACCTGAGTTGACGACGCCCCGGTTCCGGATCTCCACCCAGCCGCGTCGTATTTCCAGCCCTGCGAGCTCGACGACGAGCTTGGAATCTCTGAATACCACTCTCAAGGTAAACTGAGCACTTTTGAAAGCCCTATTTAAGATCTACTTGTATGCACACGGTGTATTATTCCGCCTTGCATACAATTAACACAGCCATGGGCTTGCTCACTTTATTTATGCGTCGGCCAAGCAAAATTCTGAAATTATTTGAAAATTAAGTACTTGACAAATGTTATAGTTTTTGCATGAAATATGAATAGTTATTTTAGTATTAAATTATGTGTCCAACGTTTCATTCCAATTTCAAGATGTGGAACTACTTTCCCTTCGGTCGTTACCAACTTCACTGGGCGGATGTCAGCAAGCGTGCTCGGTAAAATATACGCAGGTAGTGGCATAGGCATTTTTGAAGGGTTGATTTAGGAAAGTGCTCAAATAATCATTAATGTGGATAAGATTGTTACACCTGCGCGGGTTTGACGAACAAGTACCAGCTCACTGCTCTTTTGTCGCGGTGCTGCGCATGAAGGTCGCGACGTGAAAGAAGGATTCCGGACGCTGCGATGCTCCCGCTGGGAGTTTGGAAAGTTCGGGGAGTGGGGCGGAGCAGCCAGACCGGATACGACTGCCGAGCCGGGGGGGACGGTAGCGGAATATCGATGAGCCGGTAAGGAGTATATAGCGGGTGCTCGTGCCAGAGGGCGGCGACGTGTGCAGCGGTATATACGACGGAGGGACGCTCCTCCTAGCACACGACGTCGTCGCGCGCGCGTGGCCGCCCGTCCTTCGGGCGACGTGGAGGGCGCGGCGCGCGCCCCGCGACCTTGCCACTCGGCGTCGTCGCAGACCGTGCGCGATGCCGCGCGGCCCCTCACGCCGCCGGCCGCGGTGCTGCCGTGGTCGGACACGCTCGCCTCCCGACCAAGGGCAACCTGGTTTCGATCCCCGGCGGGGTATCGATCCCGGATCCTCGCACGTGGTAATCGTGCCGGACGATGCCGCTGGTCGGCGGGTTTTCTCGAGGGTCTCCAGTTTCCCCCGCGCTGAGAGAAAATAGAACCAAATATTTGTTTTTATAGGGCCAAATATATATTTAGTTGCCCCAACAAAATATGTTTTTGAAAAGCAACAAATTTACTTTTGTTCGTCTAACAAATTCTCTGTGTTGGGCCGAAAAAATTAGACTGTCAACAAAAATCTTTTTTTTGAATCAACTGTACATATTTGTTTGGCCACTCATTTGAGTGCCTTCGTTCGAAAATACAGCTCGAGAGTTTGTTTGTATTTTTTTTGTGACGATTAGGATAGTAACCGTGTTTGTTAGTGCATCTATTGATACTTAACAAGGGTATAAACACATCAATGCATCAAGAAACTGACAAATAGAAATATTTGTTCGCACACGTTGCCCAATATTTGCAGCATGTCTATTTGAAAGCTCTCCCGGCTTCATCAGCTGTCACATTAGCTGCGATTACTAAGGCGTAGCGCTCGGACGCAGGTGGTCTAGGACAGAAACTCGGTCGAGCTAATTGTAACATTTTTTTTTATATCTGCCCAAACTGTTTAACGTACGTGTAGCCAAACAATTCTTTAGTTGCACCAGCCTAATCGTTCATTTTGGGGCATCAAAATGAGAGCAACGAAATAATTAGGTTTCAGCAACAAAATTTTTCATTGCCGCTATACCAGCAAATAATTTGGTTGCACCAAACAATATTTATCTTGTAAAATTGCTCGTTTGTGAATCTACTAGGGACCTGTTTGTAACAGACGTCAAGAAACGTTTGTACTATACTGACCTGTGCCCGCGAGTGTCAGGAAATTGGCGGACACTCAACAACGTAAAACCGTATATAGCTGTTTACGGAAAAACTATGGATTAACAGCCTTTTGAAAGTCTATTCACGATAAAGAGAGCACTTCTAAAATCAACCTAAGAAAAAAGTCATGGTCCTTATCTGTATATATTTTAACGGGCGCCCTGAGTGACACCCGTCCAGTAAGGTTAGTAACGAAGGATGGAAAGTACTTCCATATCTTATCATCGAATAAAAAGTGTTAAGTAACCCATTCCTGAAAACTTTAATTATTTATTTCGCTTTCTGTTTTTTTTTTTAATCCTCGAAGTATAAAAATGACGAGCTTTGTAAAATATTTTACTCTGGAATAATTTCACAGTTTCGCCTAACCGACGCATGAATAAAGTGGTAGGCCCATGGCATTGTTAATTTTACATGTGGCGGAAAAATACACACCGGGTATACAAGTAGATCTAAAGCTGGGCTTTCAAAAGTGCTCATTTGACCGTGAACAGCCTCTATCAGTATGTATAGAGGAGTCCATAAAAGGTGCAGGATACAGAGTAGCACGCGCTACAGACAAGACGGATTTTACCTTACGTGGTGCTAGAGTCGGGGCTGTACCCAGGGCCCAGAAGGGAAACGGAACGGGGCTACTGAAAAGTATCCAGTCAGAATGGTTATCGTTCCGGAAATTTGGCACATCCGTACCAGCGCAGAAAAATCCGCAATGGTAACCGTTCCGATTTTATTAGCAAAGCACTGCTTAATGGATCCTGAAAAGTATCCATTGTCGGAATGTTTACTATTCCGGTATGTATTTTTTAGTTGTCGTCCTCAAAAGTCTGAAAACTGTCCACTGCCAGAATGGTAAGAATTCAGGACTCAAGTGTGAAAATATGTTGACAATATTACGGTAATATTACAAATAGTACAAAAATATGTTAAATCGAAAAATACACGCACATTATTTCTCAATGCAAATAGGCTACACACGACAATCATTAATGGGGAAACTCCAAGCTTCGCTGACGCGAGAAAGACTGATTGGTTGCCATTCAGGAAGTGGACAGTTTTCAGGATTTTAGGGATGACAACAAAAAAACGCATATACCGGAATTGTAAACATTCCGACTGTGGGCACTTTTCAGGATTCAGTAACGCAATGCTCTGCTAATAAAATGTGAATGGTTACCATTCCGGATTTTTCTGCGCAAGTATGGATGCAAAACTTCTGGAATGGTGACCATTCCGAATGGATACTTTTCAGCATCCCCCCCCCCCCCCACCCTCAGACGAACCCATCGCTGATAACTCCGAGAGCCCCAGAAGGCCTGGACCACTGGGGCAGGGCGCCAGAGGGACAAGACGGAAATACGCCTCATGGCGACCAAGGTCACCCACTTGGGATTCTAGTATCCATACTGATTAGCACACAATGGAACATCATCGCGTTCTTGGCTCTGCCCACTGTGAAACACTGCTTCAATAACCATACCCATACACTCATACATACACCTGCGTGCCTTGGCTCCTGATGCATTCAACTACTTCTTCATATGTCCAGCCGCCAGTACCACACAGTAGGTAAGCAAGCGCACATACGATACGGTGTGGCGGTCCCTTTGATGTCGACGTGGCCACTCTCTGATTGGCCGCGCGAGGCTCTGGGAACGGGATTTGTGCTTGATTGGCTGCTACATACTGCGAAAGGTTCCTCCCACCCAGGCGAAACCGGGTTCGATTCCCGACGGAGTCGCTCCCGGTACATGGAACTCGTGGCGGACGATGCCGCCAGTTGGCGGGTTTTCTCGGGGATCTCCCGTTACCCCCCGCCTTTACGTTCCGGCGCTGCTGCATACTCGCCTCGCTTCATCTCATCGGCTCTCAAGACCTCGATGTTCAGAGCTGCCTAAGTCTCTCCCGTCCACTCCACTCCTATTGGCCGAGTCTGCCGGCTGGCGAGTATCGATGTACTGATTGGTGAACGGCGTTCCAATATGTTGCCATTTTGGCCGCGTGTGCGGTTGGAGTTAGCCGCTGTTTCCACTAAAATACTGCGTGCATATGTACACCGGTTTCGAAATATACGTCCTAGATGTCCCGGTCAACTTCTCAGGCTATTCTTACGCGTTCCACGACGAGATGGGATGCTGACTGGAGATGAAGCTCCTTCCCGTTAATCCCTGTCTTCAGGAGGCGGTTGTGTCGTTGAAGATTAGAAAGTTAGGGCGTGCTAGATCGCCGTGCTCGTTAGGCCGAGAAATCACGGTCGCTTAGCATACAATGTGGCATGTTTGACAAGCAAGAAGCTGTCGTAACCTGTGTGTAAGATCGGCAGACGACACGTTGCATGTTTGTAAACGGCAAACTTCATGTTGCACGTAATACAGTGCGATGTAATACGGCGTAATCTTTTCCCCCAGCCATTTGTTTTGCGACAGAAGGGGAATTTTTTTTGTATCGTTCTTTTATTTCGCTATCAAATAATCGTGAGTGAAATGTAATTACACTAGACCGCTTGGAACTTCGTAAGCTGTACAGTCTCCTCCGTGACATTTATGCTTCTGTTCAGGTGAAACAGATGATTCTCGTATTAGCGTAGTTTTTTTTCTCTCGAAATAATGGCGTCGCCATTATTTCGATCAACTCGGAACATGTTGCAATGAGAACACAGATCTGATAGAAAACTATCTGCACTAGGGGAAACGGCTATGGCTATCAACGCAGTTGGACTGAATCGGCATTTGTGCGAATACGTATGTACAGTGTCTAAATACACATAAGTGTAGCTCCATGGTCGAAGCTATGTACAGTGTCTAAATACACATAAGTGTAGCTCCATGGTCGAAGCTATGTACAGTGTCTGAATACACATAAGTGTAGCTCCATGGTCGAAGCTATGTACAGTGTCTGAATACACATAAGTGTAGCTCCATGGTCGAAGCTATGTACAGTGTCTAAATACACATAAGTGTAGCTCCATGGTCGAAGCTATGTACAGTGTCTAAATACACATAAGTGTAGCTCCATGGTCGAAGCTATGTACAGTGTCTGAATACACATAAGTGTAGCTCCATGGTCGAAGCTATGTACAGTGTCTAAATACACATAAGTGTAGCTCCATGGTCGAAGCTTGTAAGCTCGGCTTACTTTCTTAATTTATTTGATTGGAAGTCGCCATTATGCGTGGCTTCGTACGCTCTGGGCGTCAGTCGATCCGCGAACTTAATAGCAGCAGTATGTGTGGAAAAAAATAGAAATAATCTCGCACGTTTAAACATTTACAGCCACCATACAACTTAAGACGTCGAAAATTTTTCTTAATTTGCATCCAAAACAAATGATGGGACGCTGTTAATAATATCTGCACAATTACGAATAGGAAATTTTTAATTTAAGGTTGGCTTAAAACGTGCTTAAGTGTGAAATAATTTTGGAAACAAAACATAGAACAACCAGTAAACGCTAGTTTTGGACACTTATTTTTGCCAGCTATGTGATAAATTATTTTGACAAAGCCATGCGTTTCTGTCGAGAAAATTCCATACGCCGTAAATCTGCTTCTACACTGAAAAAAAAAAAAATTGAGGTGAAATTCCCTTACATGTAAGGTAAAAATATCTTAAATGTAGAGTAAATTTGCATAACAAATACAGTACTATTCCATAATTGTACGGGAAAAGCACCTGACGGAGTCCGGGGGGAAAAGTCCCATACAAGTAAGGGAAAATTAACTATAATGCATAATAAAATTATATTAAAAATTATCCTGGAATATTAGTACTTTTAATTATTTAATGATCTATGTCCTCTGACGAATGGTAACCGAAACCTCAGCACTACAATCTCCGACACTTACTGGTGGGTGGACGTGAACAATGATCCTCTCTCACGATAGGTCGATGCGCTATGCGTTACACCACGACGACAGCGTGATAGCATCACTGTATATAAGCGTGCTAAACGATTGTTTGTTTCTTCCGCCCGTCTCCCCACTCAGCTGTTGAGAATGCTGAAGAGATGCACTCGTCGTAAGGTAATTTCCCCATCCTGGTATGGGGTTTTCCGCTACCACCTACGTGAATTTTACTCCAGAGTGCGGTAATTTTACCTTACCTTACCGGTTTACATGTTTGCCCCACGAGTTTGCGAACATAACCGTACATTTGTCAGGTAATTTTTCCATAATATTTTACAGTGTGCATTATCATTATGATTACACTTTCGCCACTATTGGTAATGACCAAATTGGACAGTCCCCACCTTAGCATGATGCCGGAGGCTGTTTCAAGGAGAGCGCCTAGCGACGACTGGACGGACTCCTTATGTCATCTTCCCTGGCTGCTGGTCGGACGTGGACAGACGAGTCGCGCCTCGTGTCGGCCTATATCGGCACGGTATTTGGTAAGCTGTCCCCGTGTACTGGCTGGCAGCGGCGGCTATTGCAGTCGGCCCCTTTTTCGCAATAGTTGATGCAATCCCTGGCGTCTAGATTTACTCTGAAGGTGTGAGTGAGGCCGGGTTCAGACGGGGGTGTTACTCAGGCTCTCCCAAACAATCGTAAACAATTCGCATACACCCAATGTTGTCCTTCACAAGCGGACTGAATTTAGCATTTTATCTGCTATTCGTAATCAGAGTGTAAACATAAATTTGGGACATCCAGTATTTAGTGTCGAGGGAAGTAGGCTGTTAATTGTTTTTTTTTTTCAGCTTGTTGTGGTTACCGTTACTCCTGGTAGTGGGTTCTCTTGTCTTAAAGAAACATCAGTATTCCTCAAGAGTGATTTATTGTGCTATATCAATTTAATTTAATTTAACTCTTCTAATGAAAAAAAAAAACAACTAAATATAACGTGTATGCAGAAATAGTCTCGCCTTCCTACAAACGTATTTAAATCACCAGAGTAATACAGACGTTGTTTAAGATCTGTTTGAACCGTGTTTAGTGGGGCAGTTATAAATGCACGTCACATACTGTTTAATTAAGAAATGTTACGTTGTATTGTAGTGTTGTAAACAGAAGAAGATTTATTGTCGTTACGGGTCCTTTTCTTTCGGTACCCGCAGTAAAATAACTATTCAGAAAAAAAAAGTCCTTTATTCTAACTTATGATATAGGCGGTTCACGGTAAAATGAGCTCTTTTGAAACCTTGCTTAAGATCTACTTGTATACACTTTGTGTGTTCTTCCGCCTTATGTTAAATTAACATTGCCATGGGCTTCATCACTTTATTCAAGCGTCGGTCAAGCGAAACTGTGAAGTTGTTAGAAAAGTAAATATCGTACAAGTCTGCTCATTTTTACACTTCTATGCATTAAAAAATATAAAGCGAGAGAAAAAAATGGAGTTATGGTTACCTAAAAATTTTTATTCGACGTTAATATATGCAACTACTTTCTCATCCCTCCGTACCAACTTTACAGAGCACGTCACTCATTGCAACCGTTAAAATATGTGTTGGCAGGGGCAGTGACTTTTTTCTAAGATTGATTTCAAAAGTGCTCATTTTATCGTGAACAGCCTTTAAATTATATCACGATGCGTTCCGACAAACGTTTAGATTTTAATTGTTTAATTTAATCGCAATTCCTGTAAAATTAATTTTACATTCGTGATATTAGGCCGAAAAATGATACAAAACAACCTAGGTAATAAAATGTCAGTGTTGTCCGTTCCATTGGTACCGATTTTGTTGTTGACTTCCGTAAATATTTTCGGCTAATGTCTAATTTTTTTTTTCCCACGGAGCATATCACAACGATTATTTTTAAATACACCGTGTTACGCTTTGAATATTACGAAAGAGGTGTTTGTGCATCTGTACTATTTGTTTGTGTACAACTGTAAATAAATAAATAAATAAATATATATATATATATATATATATAATAATAATTTTGGTATGAAATGTAAAATGTGTTTATTCTTAACTTCGATGTTAACACAGACACAGTCTTACGAGAAAAAAAAAATCAGACTCTATTAACGATAAGTTAACACAACGGCTGTCATGTTAACTTCACTCTAAATCGGTGTTTTGCACCCCCACCACCTGTGTCGTTTCGGAATAGTTGAGGTGGAACACAGGATTTGTCGGCCTCGGCCAACACCGAAAAAGGGGGGGGGGGGGCGGCGGAGAGAACGGTCACCCAGATTCTTGCGCGAATCGCGTTCCAAATTGAGAGCTGGTAAACAAGCACCAGAAGGGAGGGGGAACACACGCCGTAGATAACGGCGGCGACTGGAGGGCGCAGTGACGCGTTCACTGGAACAGTTACTTAGCTCGACGAATGGTTGGGATGGTCAGGGGGAAGAAGGTGGGAAAGGAGATATCGCCGCTCGTTTCCAGTGTTATCAACCTCGGGAACAACACGCTTCGTTTTCGGCCGCCCCACTTAGCTCAGCCCCAACCGCTCGAGTCGATATGCTCCCGTGAGTGAAACTGGAACTGTGTCGGAAACGGCTTTTTTCGACACTTGGTTAGTTTGTGATTTGACGTGTTTCAACTCGGATGTTGTCGGCGTCATGTTAACTCGAAAACACATTTCAAGATACGGAAGATCTGGGATGTTAGTTAAGTTAAAAGTTATAAGTAACCGTCAACAAAGATATAATTGTTCCAATGATCTGAAGCACTAATTACTATCAGAGAACCATTTATTTCGAAGTAATTTTGTGCATTTCGTACATTTTGTAGATTAAACTAACATCCAGGTGATTTGGTGATTTTTATTATTTCGTATAGAGTGCTACTAAGTTATTAAATACGTCATGTAATAATTGTAGTATACTACAAAATGTGTGCACACGACCCTTTTAGATACTAGAAGAACCAAAATATCCGGACTCGGCATGAAGTCGACACCTGCCCACATGCGCTTGGAGCACTTCTGCGGCTAGTAATGTGCAACCCACGCTAGTGGCTCTTTTTCCTCCGAGCACGTTCTTTTCCTTTCATTTCGACGTGCCGAGAATACATATTTTTTAAATGGTTAACTGTAATTTCATCAGTTTACAGCTCCTACATAACTTGCCTAAAACGTGTAGGTAATCACCTAACGTGTAGGTAATCACCTAACGTGTAGGTAATTACCATAAAACAGAATTTTTTTTTTAGCACCATTGCTTTTCTTTGTCGCAATATACTTATAGCGGATGTTAAAATTTACTGGGATTCATTTACAACCGTTGGCCAATAAAAAAATATATTATATATTTGTAGGCGTATCTCATTCTGTTCAACTTTTAGGCATTATCAGCGACATATAAATACATATCAAAATCACAATATTGCTGTTTTAGAACAGTACAGATAATGAAAATTAACTTAGGTTTACACTAAAAGAAGATGCTAATAGCTACTTCAAGAGGTTTATAAAATCGTAAAAGAAAATGCTTATTGCAGTTTCAAAAAAAAAAAAATCTTAAAATAAGGAAGCTTGTTCACATCGTTGATATGTGGTTGCCGCTGAATTTGTGAAAAATAAATTTTGCTAAGCATGCCTTAAAATTATTTAAGACAATATCTTTCATCTACCTTCGGTAAATTTTGTGCTGGTAGTTTGGCTTTTGCACATTCCAAAAACAGTATAATTCTGACTCTTGACATATCATTTTGCAAAAAAAAAACATGCGATGTAAAAAATTGCGGCAGGAGAAAGTAGTCATATATTATGTCTACTAGTCGAAAAGTACGTATGTGGTACAATTATAAAATAATTTTTTTCCGTGGTCTACGCCCTTGATACCTTATGGCTCTGGCAGACCCAAGGTAAGCTCGGTTGCCAGACCGAACTGCTGGGGTCGGCAGTTTTGTCCCAGGCTGGAGGCTGGGTATATTTCGTCCCAGACTCGAGGCTGGGTATATTTCGTCCGGGGATCCCAATGCGTAGAGTTCGGAGGATGCTGCGCTGTTGAGGGGGTTTCTCTGTGTACACCAGTTCCTTCCCTCATTCCGTTGCCGTTACACCCTATCTTATTCCACTTAATCTGTTCCTCGGGCTGGTTGGAACGACACCCTAGGTAAGATAACCGGCTCTAGTTCCTGCGAGCTCTCCTATCCATGTCGACCCTGCCTAAGGGGGAAACACTAAGGAAGTATTTTAGAAAGTAATTTCCAAGGCGATAACGATAATTGTCATAGCTGAACGGACAATTGGAAATTTATGTCTGTCTTCATAGACAAGCGTAGGCCATACAAGCTACCTTCTCATTCTTTGATCATTAAAACCTTTGAAAATCTATCCCATGTGTGTCACATGACATGTTCGGTGTTTTGTAGTAAGCGATATGTTACACGTGTTTTATCTTTCCGTAAACATTAACGTAGGTTAACTTCTTTTATGGTAAAATGAAACTTTCACTTTGTCTTTAAGCATTAATAATTATTTCACAGACGACATGAATTTAAAAAGGAACAGGAACATGTGGGTAATGACTGCTGGTAGGAAATAATTCGTAACTAAAAATTCATATTTCGAATACTTTATTTTTACGTTTATTTGTAAACTGAACTCTTTGCTTTCATATTTAGGTTTTCTGTAATGCATTGATGGAAACACATTTTTCGGTGCTGCGAATAAGAATGTTTATCATTGCTCGTGTGTGCAGCGTACAAATACAGTGCATTGGTTTTTAAACAGTTGTTACATCCAGCGCTTGCTATGTAGCGGAATGACACGTAGCGAGTAGCTCCGAATTAGAAAACCACCAGAGCTTTTTTTTTTTTTTTTTTAAGGGAAGCAACCACACACAAACTAGAGTGGTAAACAAATGGCATTGCCGTTTCGACTAAATTCATTAAAATATACCTTGAATTGCTGCCGGTCAATGAGAAATTTGCATCATCGCACACCTTCCACTTGTTTATACATCGAGATGAGTGGCGTGTGGTGAACTGTTGCGAGGTGGCGTTGTATCCTGTTGCTTGCTAGTTTACATTTCCAGTGACGCCACAGGACGTGTGTAAAGAGTACTTTGCCTACCCGTTATGAGTGGACGTAATACATTCAGTCTTCTTACACCGTGCAGTGGTTACTAGTTCCTCTAGTTTGCAACGATATTGTACAGAGAACCTTTCTCTCGAGTGGTCGCAGGGTAGGGGTCCGAGATTATAAACCGGGTTTTAATATAAACCCGAGAGACCATCCACGTAGATGCTACAGTGGCATTAATCACCGGATGTTAAAATTATAAACATGCGTTCTTTTTATTAAGACCAGGTCCCGAAAGATTCATGTGACAGGTTTTATAATTTTAGAAAGTGGTTTGTAGGACTGTCGCGTCTCCTTTCCTTTAATTGGCCTTCGGCGCGAACGCAGCACGCTCGACCCTTTTCCAACTCCGAACACTTAGAATGGAAACAATCCCCGACTGGAGCCGGCAAAAGAGCTCTCGACGAACAGGTATTAGGACGCTCAGTTGAGGTGATGCAGGCGCGCGTTTGGGTGTTCTGGGAAGGAATATCCCATTGTTACGAAGTTTTCCCGTCTTTACTACCTTGCGGACGCTGCTAACATGGCACTACCTCCTCAAAGTATACGGCACATTTGATCCCAGAGTAATAATCATGCCTTAAGAGACATTAGTGGAACACGCCCACCGGTTGTCTGAACTGCGTTGCGAAGAGTTTGAATTTTCTTTTCCACTTGACTTTTATTACGATCACTCTCTCAAAATTCAGTGGGTTAAAACAAGTTAGTTAAGGTATGTAGGTCTTGATTAAATAAGAGTTAATTATCATTTTCTAATTTTATCTACAATAACTACGATCGAAATTCTCTGGACTGACGAGATCTCCAACGACGTGCTTTCGCAAGCCAACGGAAAGTTTTCGAACGGCGGCTCCAGGTTGTCGCGAACCTTATTTGTTACGTTGCCTATCTGTTGTTGAAATGCCATCCAATTACCGAGTTCGGCCTCCAGTATCGTTGCAGCCTTTCTGTCGACTCACGAATTTCGAAATTTAATTCAAGACTAACCCATAGAGTTGATACAGATGCAAACAGTATTCTAAGTAAAGGTTGTTCACGATAAAGTGAGCACTTTTGAAATCAACCTTAGGAAAAAGTCACTGCCCTTACCTGCATATATTTTAACGGGCGCACTGAGTGACATGCGCACAGTAAAGTTGGTAACGATGGATGGAAAGTAGTTAACGTCGAATAAATAGTAATAGGTGACCATTTGTGAAAATCTAAATTATTCCTTTCGATTTCTGGTTTTTGTTAATGCACCGAAGTATAAAAGTGACTAGATTAGTGAAATATTTTCTTTCGCAATAATTCCAGTTTAACATTACCGACGCATGAATAAAGTGATGAGGCCTGTGGTAATGATAATTTTACATAAGGCGAAAATTCCGCAACGTGCAAACAAGTAGAACTAAAGCAGGGCTTTCAAATGTGCTAATTTTACCGTGAACAGCATATAGTGCAATTCGCCGGACACCACAAATTCTTGTAGCGTCCCAATAAATCACTATGAATTACTCAGCGCCAGCTAAGTCGGGGAGAGTGATGAGGAATCTACGAGGAAACTGCCGTAGTTAAAAGTCGCCACAATTATTTTTGAGCGCCACGCTGGGAATGATCGTGGAGGTGTCCTGATTTGTTTCCGAGAGTTAGATTGCTTCGCGCGAGCTCTCCCGTCTATCTCCTCTTTGCCTCGTCCCGGCGACCACAGCCACCTCCTCGCCGCTCGGGTTGACCCGAGGATCCCCGAAGTGTGGCCTCTCGGAGCCAACCAGAGAGGCGGGGCCTTCTAAGTTACGCCTACATCGTCTGTTGTCCTTTCCGCGGGCAGAAATGTATTTATAAAGTAATATTACGCAGTCTTCTCTGAAGTATGGCTCGTAACAACTAATTAACATTACCTAAAATACCATAATTTTGAAATTAATAATTATACCATTATGTCTTCGCCATTTACGCTTGTCACATAAGTATAATTAAAAACAAAAGCGTTTAATATTTTTCTTTCAATAATTACATCAGTCAAGAAATACATAAATTTATAATTATGTACCCATAAAACCCCGCATGATCGAGTGAAGCGGCGCCGGGAACGTAAAATAAACATCAAGGCGACCGAGCGCGTCAACGTAGACGTATTCACGCAAAACAAACGGCCGTGTTCCCAACACAGCCACACCCCATTTTTGTTGTAGACGAGGAATGCGGAAAGTAAAGCACGTGCCTGTTAGAATTTGTTTCACACACTTCACTTGACTGAATTGCGAATAATTTTATTGTTGTAATATTATTAATTTCGTTTAAGTTCATTACTGTGGATACTTTCCCTTGAAAGATTGCAGCTCATTCTGGCAGTGTCAGTGTTTGTCCTACTTGCTTGACTTCATTTAAAATCCCAATATTAAAATTATGTGGCTTTTTAGTATGCTATTTAAACAATTTTTTTTTCGCATTAGTCATTTCATTTATGTTAATTAAGTTTTGAATTTAAATTGGCTCGGTGCAATCGGTCTACCTAGTTTTCGCATTCATGATAATTGTGCACTATCCCGTAACATTTGAGAGTTAATATAGTACTTGGCGCAAAATGGCGATTAGCGCAGACCCTTCGCCTGAGGACGTACTTCATACTTTGTTAGCTGCTGCATGTAGCGTCCTGCAGTTTAGTCAATTCTTGAACCGTTTATCGTCGGGGTACTACACGCAACCAAACCCACCGGAGACGCGGTGGTCTGGTGGTCAGACTACTCGCCTCACACCTAGGCGAACCGAGCTCGATTCCCGACGGGGTCGTACCAGGGATTTTCGCACTCGGGCATCGTGAGGGACGTTGCCGTTAGTCGGCGGGTTTTCTCGGGGATCTCCAGCCCCCCCTTCCCCGCTCTGGCACTCCGGCGACGCTCCTTGCTCCCCTCACTTCACCATCATCGGCTCACAAGACCTCGATATTGAAGAGCCGCCGAAATCTTTCCACTACACTCCAACCCCTTCGACGTCAAATCGTAACACCAGTAAGGCTCACCCCCTCCTAAATAATCGATTACCAGTATCTGTGTTTTGTTAGACTCCAGCATCGACCGACGACTAGCCTTATCTGTAGTACCAATGTAATTTGTCCACGTGTGTATAGCGTATTCGCAGTTTCTTCATACTCATTAAACCAAACCTTTGAAAAACCACCCCACGTATGACATGTTTAGTTATTTCCTTAATATACCATGTATCACAAGCATTTTATACCCCTGGTTACATGAAGGTATCTTATTTTTCGTTAAATTTAAGTTATACGTATATTTTATGTAAAAATTATAATATTTCATTTATAATAAATATGAATAAAAATAATGGGGATAACTGTGTGTTGGTAGTGCTTCGTAAGAAATAGTTCTCATCCAGATCATCATTATCACAGAGTGAGCACGAATTCGGTGCGTTGTCCTCTGGTGTAATTTTCTAGACTTCTTAGTTTGCACGAGGCGGAGGGATATCCTGTAAGTAGAACTTTATCAGTGCTAAAAAAAAAAAAGTGTGAAGTAACCGTGAATGGATTATGAGCACAAAGTGTTGTCAGTGCATTGTACTGTGACACGCGCAGTGTTTTATTTGAAGTCGCTTCGCGGCTAAATTCGTGCGACGGAACATAACTCGTCAAATCACTCGTCGAGCTCTGCCGACGTAACATCACGTCGCCTGAATTCAACTGAATTGTGTAAATTTTGCCGTAACGTAACGGCATCAATTACTACGTCGTGGAGAACCCTACGGACATTTCTGGCGAAGTAATATTTCTTTAGAGGCTGTTCGTGATTAAGTGAGCACTTTTAAAATCAACCTTAGAAAAATGTCACTGCTCCTACCTGCATATATTTTTAACGGGTGCACTGAGTGACATGAATCCAGTAAAGTTGGAACAAGGGAGGGAAAGTTGTTCCATATCTTAACGTCGAATAAAAAGTGTTTGGTAATAATTTGTGACAACTTAAATTATTTCTTTCACTTCCTGTTTTTTTTATGCATCGATGTGTAAAAATTAGCAGATTTTTAACTTTTGGTTTTCCAATAATTTCACAGTTTCACCTGCCCAACGCATGAATAAAGCGATGAGACCCACGGCAATGTTAATTTTACATAAGGCGGAAGAATACACAACGTGCATACAATTACGTACTAAGCAGGGCTTTTAAAAGTGCTCAGTTTACTGTGAACAGCCTATACCAGTGTTTTCAATGGAAGTAGTAAGCCAGCCACATTCACGAGTGTTAGTTACATTAACAGGATGGATTGCATATTATTCTACTCGGAAATAAACATTTGATCGGGGCACTTCTAAAACGGCGTTATATTGGCACAGAGCTGGCAAGTAATGATCGTTGTACACTACAGTAAGTGTGTCCGGTCTTCTGTTCTTCTGTTGACGGTTATAAATGGGGACATCAGAACTGTTGGGTCATGCTTTCGAGAATATAGGCGAATCACCTCCAGCATGTATTGATTTTCAATCAATCTCCACCTCACTCAGTGGTAATAATGGCGAAATTATAAAATTACCTGACATGTGTAAAGTAATATTCGCAGCCTTGTATGGTAGAATTACCTCACTATGTAGTAAGATTCACGTACATGGCAGAGGGAAATTCCATACGTGGATGGGGACATTACCTAACGACATTTGGATCTCCTCGTCGCAACAGCTCGTTGGGAAGACGGGAGGAAGAAACAAAACGAGGCGCCATGTTGGACTGTTTGTATGACCTAGCAATAAAAATTAATTTTAAGGTAGAAAATATGTAAAATACTATTACCAGATAGTTACAAATATACCGTATATGAAAAAGAAAAACAACAAAAACAAACAAGAAACATACACAAAACAGTCACAATATTCAGCTCCAGGAATAACTAATTTGTTAAGTTGCTCTTAGAACTTAAATTAATACTTTATTTTTCGTGGTGTATTATTGTAGTACGCCAAGAATCACTACCGCAGTTAAGTTGTTGTCGTGGTGCAATGGTTAGCGCACCGGCCTGCCGAGCTGGAGGACGATTATTCGCGCCCACCAACCGACAAGTGTCGAAGATTTTAGAATTGTGGTTTCGGTTTCAATTTGTCTGAGGATATAGGAAATAACGTAAACAGTACTAATACTCAGGATTTTTTTTAAAAATATTTTAAATATACAATAGAATTAATATTGCCTTACCTGTACGGAATTTTCCCACACTTTTGTCGGGTATTTTACCGTACGATTTGGGGAATAGTACTTAACTTGTTCCGGAAATTTACCTTACATATAATCGTAGGCCTAATTTGCTTCCCTTACATGTAAGGTAATTTTACCTCAAAACATTATTACAGTGTAATTTTCACGCCATCTCTGTATCTGCAGTGGTGACCGAGATGTCTGTAACACCCCAGCAACCATTTGCAATTATTCTCTCTTGTCTTGAGTTTCACGGGTGTTTCGACCACGCCCTGAGTGAAGACTTCCCTGATAACCCAAAAGTAACATAGGCTGGGTGGCCAGCACCCAAGGGGCATCAACAACACTCCTTACACCGAACTCAGACCTCCAATAGCCTTTCCAGACCATTCTCCTAAAGAACCAAATTGTTACCAAGAGTTTGCCAACAGTGCTCCTTCTTATGTCGCACCTCTCTCCTGCACTGTTCCAAGTTCCAAAGCTACGACCGCGTCAACAAGCTGCCTCGAAGCACGGGTGTGACGGGTCACATCCATAGCTCGCGTCGCCGTTGACGTCACGTAAACGTAATCTTCACCACGGTGGTCGTGAAATTAGACTTCTTGAAAAGTACCTAGTTAAGATTCCAATGAAATAACGATGCGGTCTTCAGGACTACAAACAAACTACATGTAATAAGCGCGTAACCTTCTACCTCTTTGACATCAGGAAAATTAATTCTGCCTTGGAACTGTATAATGCGTCCGTTGTAATTTCAATCAGGCTCTATACTTCAGTCCTTCGCATACTGTGCGCACACGTATTTTGACGCAAGTCCAACGCCGATTTCAGTTAAATGTGTTTGCTGCATTTCTCAAGTTGAAACAAGAAAATTTTCTCTTCTTTATTGACGGCATCTGCAAAAATTTTGGGAGCTCGTAAAAGATTCAGGTTATCGCAGACTGACTGTATCTGCGGGGCGTGAGCGCACGAAGCCGTCGAGATTCGTGAACGAAACGAACAGGTGCGGAGGTTTGACGTTAATAATAACATGAGCAACCCACTTCAACACTTGAGAGTGGTATCCACTTAGAGTTGCGCTGCTGGCCCGCAAATTGCAGCTATTACGCGGACTCGACCGCTGTGCTCGCGGCTTTACGTTAAACCTTTTCTCGTTCTCGTGCGTCTACGGGAGGGCGTAATTTAAGGCGTATGCCTGTATGAAGCTATTTTGTGGTTTTGAGATTCAATAAAAGGAGCGCTAAGGGCGAGACTCGCACACCCTTCAAATGCACCTTCGCCTCTAGGTGTGTGTCAGAACTAACTGTATGGTCAACCTTCGCACTTGTATCAAATGTCCTCCCACCATTCATAATATTAAGTACCTTGTGTCTCAATTTGTCATGCAGTTCGCTGTCTTTTGACGTGAGATATTACGAAATACAGGCTGTTCCGCGACTCAACCGACATATTTCGGCATCGTGTTATACAGATCATTGGCAACAAAAATCTTAATATACACAAGTAGGCTATACAGCCCCATTTCAGGGTTACAGTGACGTAAATGCAATAAAAACACAAATTGGAATTACTGAATGTCTTTAAAGCAACTGACTAAGTTCATGATAAATGTCTCACACGAGCTGTTCAAAATGTGCTCCAGCTGTCCGTCAGCAGGCTGCAATACTTTGTAACGTAACATGTCGTGGTGCCACTGCATGCCTACGAGTTCATGTCCGAGTTGATTAGTGGCGTCAGTTATCGCCTGTAGCAACTGGTCTTGTGTGTCTGATCGCCGTCCGCTGTAAACACTACACCTCAGGCAGCCCCAGAGTGAGAAGTCTAACAGGGAGAGGTCTGGAGAGCGCGTCGGCCATGGGACTGGCCCACCTCAGACAGCCCCAGAGTGAGAAGTCTAACAGGGAGAGGTCTGGAGAGCGCGTCGGCCGTGGGACTGGCCCACCTCTTCCAATTCACCTGCGCGGGTACTCACTTGATGCACCATGCCCATTTACGTCACAGTGTCCGTAAACAATCACCATGTATGCGTACTGCGCATGTGTATACATCCCTGGCATTGTTCCACAACCACTCGCCTCGACACACTAACAAAGATTAGCCCCGCCAGCCACACTAGCAGTGTTTGCTTACGGTCAGATTGAGCAGATTTTGAACAGCTTGTGTGGGACTTCAACATGAATGTAGTCAATTGCATTAAATATGTTCAGTAATTCCAATTTATGTTTTTACACCGTGTATAAAATTGTTGGTGAAGTTTGTGTAATTATACTCAAATTTCTCTATGGACATCATCAGTAAAATTAATACGTAAAAAATTTCAGCGAGTGATTTTTACGATGATTGTCACACTGACCATGACGTACATTTCACTTAAGTTGATATATCGAGAAAAAAAAAATCCGTGGTCCTTTATTAAATCCTATAGCATACGATGTTCGGCCGTTGTTTACGGAAGGATAGAGTTCGAAATACGTGTGAAGGTCTGACCTGCAGGCTATTTTCTCGCACACTCAGACCATGGCAGGAGGGGAACTGATATTCTGTGAGCCGTTTACGCTACACTGCGTGGAAATAAAAAGCCTGATTGAGTATCATCACGACGCAGTTATGGAAATAGTCTACGTAATTTACGCGCAGTCGTTCACAATTTTACGTTTAATGAATAGTGACCAGAGTCTACGTTACCGGGAATTTGAAAATTTTCGTTTTCACGTCGTAAACGTTTCCTCGTCGAGATTGTCATTTTTATGAAAATTAGGACTGTTAACTATGGTGCCTTGTATGCCGGAAGCAGGCACTGGGCACATTTTCTGTGTTGCGTAATCATTATCTATGTCTATTGGTGCAAAATCTGTAGGAAAATTGGACGTGGTCACTAATATATTAAAATTTTACCAGTTCACTTAAAATCTGAATCGGTGATTTCATTCAGTAGAATTATTTTCCTGTATCTGCATTTAAATGGGCTGTTTTATCTACTGGCGTGTGAGTGGAATGCAATGAGATTTTACTGCCAGGTCAGTGAAATTCACTAGGAATCGGCAAGATTTTACGGATTCAAATGGAGCAGTTTCAACACGTCGGCAGTCAGAATCATTGATGTGGAGCAACTCTAATGGTCTCGATTTTAAGAGTTTACTGTAATACTTTTCGTCAGTAGACCTACTCTAAATTCGTTTTACATGCACACCTCTGTATTTTGAAGTACTCGCCCATACTATCCTTTTCTCAAATTTAATTAATTCCGGCAGGGCAGGCTTAAGTTAAAAGTTCTTGATGACAAAAACCAGTCATAATTCTGTTTCACACACATAATTCTGTTTCATATATATATATATATATATATATATATATATATATATATATATATATATATATATATATATATATATGAGAGAGAGAGAGAAAGAGAAAGAGAATGAGAACGAGAGAGAGAGAGAGAGAGAGAAAGAGAGGAGATCCTGCAGGTTTAACGCACGCATAAAAATCCGTAATGTTGATTTCGCTATCAAACATCACTAAACTCGATAAATACACATGACATAGTTTCACCGCAGACAAAGAATGCAATTTCAAATGCTAATTGCTGATTTTTTAAGTAGTTCTCGCCCAGTGGCTGGAAGGCTGCCAGGACGACCTACATACCAAACTTCCAACGCTGGATCCATGTTTAAATAAACCGCCCATGGAGGACTTTTTTTTCTTCTTCCCAGTTGGAGAACAAAGCACTTCGGCTCCTTCAGCTACCGAACAAACCTCGGAAAGGAAAATGAAGCGCAGGTGATTCGAATGCGCGGAACCGCCAATAACCTCTGCTGTACTTAGGACGAACGTGTCACCTTCGTCAGTCGTCGTTCGAGGAAGGGGAAAAGCCTCAAGATTTCCTGTTGGCGCAAGAGTAGCAGACACTTGTTAGGATTTGGCATGACGTCATCTATCGCGCAGTCTCATTTAACACGTCAAATCGTGAGTATAGCGTGTGCTATATTGCTCTTTTTCTATCCTGTATTTTTAATTTCCGCCGCTGTTGTCTGCATAGCAGAGAGATCTGACGCTCAATCCAATGCAGAGGTATACTCTGGCTTCAGAAAATTTTGTCGAAGCCTTAGAACAAAGATGACGTAAACTGATTTTTCATCTCCTACGCCTGCCCCCCCCCCCCCCATCACTGGCTCGTGATTTGTCAATAGTTGCCAGCGGTAAATGTCAAATAATTATGTCGTACGGTGACGTTGACATTAGGATTAAGACACGACCTCGTCCACACACTACCAATTGTAGACGCTGCTTTCGTTGCTTCGTTCTGATGTTGGATCAGCATTTTCCATGCATCGAATGCATGTGTGGTGCCTCAAAAAAAATAATCCGTGATTTTTTCTAGAGAAGTATTGTCGAAATGTTCCCTACGAAAGGTTATCTGTTTCCCCTCACGAGTAATGTGTGATGATGTGGCGAGGGTCTCGCAACAATTTCGCAATTAAGTACCTTAGTTAGCATTCCCACGGGGTTGACATGATGGCGACACCAAGAAATTCTCTGGCACGACCATGGTGGCCCGTTACAATTTATTACAGCCTCCAGACATGGGTCGGTCAGTACTATAAATTGAGTTGGGATAGGTTCAGCCTATTCACAGTAATATGAACACTTTCGAAAGCCCTGCTTAAGATCTACTTTTATCCACGTTGTGTCCTCTGCCACCATATGTAACACGGACATTGTCATGGGACTGGTCATGTGAAACTGTGAAATTATTATAAAAGTTAATTGTTTATAAATTAATTATTTGTAACACTTACAAGCATTAAAAATGAATACCAAAAAGAAATTATTTTAGTATTAATCTCTAAATACTTACCCACCACTCTCAATTTAACGTTACAACATGGAACTTCATTCATTCCGTCGTTGCCAACTTGACAGAGCGCATGGCCCTCAATGTGTCCGTTAAAATATGTGCAGACAGCCGTAGTGGCATATTTCAATGGTTGATTTCAAAATTAATTTGATAAGTAGCTACATTGTTTAATATAAGAAGTCAGTGGAGTAGACACTAACGTGAGAAACGGCATATCACATCGAACGACAGAGCAGAAACTACTAGTAGTGCTCCCAGTTACGTCTAGTGTAAAAAAGCTTCATACATAATAAGCGTAGGAGTGACCCGGCCGGGGATTGAACCCGGTTCGCCTTGGTGAGAGACGAGCAGGCTAACCGCTCAGCCACCGCGGCCCCGCGGCTGACGTGGTAACATCACCACAGCGTCGCCACCGCGGCAACCCCGTGTGATAGGATCCTTATCTCAGATAGCAGCTACCATCAAAAATTTGAAAGTTTTATTTTTATATGTACAATATTAAAAATTTTTGAAATGAACCTTTGAGTAATATCACTGCCGCTATCTGCATGTACTTTAACGGGAACACAGACTGGCGTGAACCCATTGCAGTAATGTTAAGATGGAAGGAAATTAGTTTCCTGTATTGACGTCGAGTTCAAAGTGTTAGGTGAGCGTTTGTGATTATTGAAATTGTTTATTTGGCGTTCTGCCTTTTTAATGCATATACGTGTAAGAATGAGCAAATTTTTAATATATTTACTTTCCAGATACAGTAATATTACATTTTCACTTACGCGACGCATAGATGAAGCGATCAGGCCCCTGGCAATGTTAATTTTACGTGCCGTGTAAGGAATCCACAATGTACTAGTAGATCTTGAGCAGGGCTTTGAGAAGTGCTCAGTTTAGCGTGAACGACCTATAGTCGAAAGTGAGCTGCAGCATGTCGGAATGCCTAAACTCAGGTTCTGCAACAGTTGCGGAAGGCAGCCGGGAAAGTGCAATGAAGTAACAACAAATAACTGCAGAGCCGGAAGGCATGCCACCTGTCGAGCTCCGCGGGGAGCCCCCACCCCGTTGCGCATGCGTATTGCGGGCGCGTCGCGACGCCGCCCAACAAGGCGACGTCGCCGCGGCATTGTGTCGGCCGGCCGGCCCGCGCACAATTAAAACACTGCTGTGCTCGCTGCATTAATGAGATTGGAAAGCTGGCCGGGGACGCAATCGCCCTGCCGTGTTGAGCTCCGCCCTGAGCGGACGTCGCCGTTGGAGAACAATGACGTGTCCTCGTGCGCTAAGGTGCTTCGGGACCTCCAAGTTCCGGGTGGGACTCTCTTAAGGTGGCCGCCTGGTTGAAGGAATTTTGCACGTCTGAGGCCTGAAAGCGTGGGAGCGCTAGGGGCGACCGTGACATACGCATCAACTATCTCATCACCTCTACGCGCAAAACACTGAACTGGCATGCAGTCTTGCCGTCGATAACACGCATCTCTGAGACTTTCAGCGGAGATCTACCATTTTACAATGTAAGAATTAAAAAAAAATTAACTAAAGAAAATTTTAAAACTAACCTTTTATTTATAAACGCACAAAAAAGAGAAAAATAATTACAGTAGTTACAGAATTTGTAGAACTTGTAAGACGTGGTCGAACTACCATTAAAAAAAACTTACTACAAATTGATAATTTTGTATCAATTTATATTAAAAATATAAAAGCTTGGTGCAATATAGAACATATGCCTAATTTGCGTAAGCGTAGTAAGCACATATATCGAGTAAGAATCTTAACTATTTGCAGTATAGAATGTATCCTCATTTGCGTAATCGTAGTAAGCACATATCGTGCATAAGGCTGTTAAATATTCGCAACATATAACATATACCTCATTTACGCAAGTGTAGTAAGCACATATCTTGCATAAGACTCTTAATTATTCTCTTTTATATACTAAATATAAAGTGATACAAAATATCTATTGCTAGTCAAGTTTATTACGGCTGTTCGACCACGTCTTAAAAGTACTACAAATTCTGTAACTACTTTTATTATATTTCTCTTGAATTTATAAATAAAAGGTTGGTTTTAAAATGTTTTTTTTTTTTTTACAGTTAATTTACTTTTCACTTTTCAGTCTCAATTTTTTTTGTTATTATATAGATGGACTATCTATACATTCACAGACTCGTGAATGTATAAGTAGTCTACCTATAAATTAATAATAAAAACAATTAGTGGGAATAAAAAGACTAAAAACATGAAGTTAAACACTTGTGGCCCCTTCCACACTTCGGGCTGCAACATGGCGAACAGTGATGCACTGCATGCAGACTGCACGCTAGTTCAGTGCGTAGAGGTCGGACAGATACCTACCGTACATACAAACAAGGCAAGTTAATTAATAGCTTGTAAAAATAAAGGTTTAATACACTTCCCTATTCATTTTTTAATGTTTTGTACTGGAATGTTCATACCTAAAAATGACCGTTAAAACACTTGTACCAGAATGTTCATACCTAATAATTACTGTTAAAACACCTGTTTGAACCATTTTCGCTATCACAAAAAAAAACATGTTTCAGAGAGGAATGGAAGAACTGAAAAAGTACACAGGCGCGTAATATTGCTTAAATTTTACTTTTAAGCAGACATCACTCAGACACGTTGGATGGGTTTTTAATAAAAACCTTTTCTTCTGGAGCTCTGCACACATTTCGGCGGGCTACCCGGGCGGCCACCTTAACAAGCCAGTGGAGGTATGTTTAGTCTATGGCATTAAGTATATACGCTGTCAGTAGACACCTTAAAAATTCATATTCTAGTGCTCCTCCAGCAATCACTCCTAGACTTATCAACCATTTCAGACCCACTTTAAGATTTATGGTGTTACAAGAAAGGCATTTTATTATGCGTGCTGTACATAAGTGTACGTAACACTTGTTTCGTTGTAATACTCTGTGAGCTATAGAATTTGTGATCGCTATAGTAATCTGAACCAATCATAACGTAGGTCTGTAACACGGTTTACGAATCATTTACGGACAGGTAAGATCGCAGGTCCCCCACACAAAAAAAAACGGAACAAATGGTTTATTGATCCCTGTCCCCAGCCAGGGCCTTTTTTTGGTGTTTAAAATGGAATACGTGTTATTATGAATGATGTGAGCTGAGAGAGATAGACTGCACCCGAAGTAAATATGGAAGAGCTTCCCAGGGTTGGCAGCTGTATGCTGGGCCTCATCACAATTCAGTACCGGTATCGAATTACAGCCATCTCCAATGATATACTCTCATATGTCATATTATATATAAAGTTATAAAATATATGACAAACACAAGTCCCTCATAAAAGGTGGCTTACATCCGAATACGAAGCTAGTCGGTAAGAGTTTCTTAAAAAGCTGAAGCTTCAAGAGTGCCATGTATGAGCCTCGTTGTGATTCCTCCCCAACTGAAAGATTAGTAACCGCGGCTCCACCCTCACTTTCCCTCGACTGACATCAAGAAATTACCTAAATAAGTTATCTATACATTTTATATAAATTCAGTTTTTTCTCCCAAATATGAGTAAAATAAAAGTTTAAAATTAATTTCTATTTAACTATGTGCGTTTGAGCGCACGCACACGCACACACACACACACACTTGTACACACACACTTGTACACTATATATTAGGAAGGCGGCAGTTCACCTCGGCATATCTTATGCCAATAATTTTTTTAATGTTTTGGTTTCTGAATCTAATCAATAAAACGTTGATTGCAAAGAAAAATACCGATGTCGCGAGCTTAACGATGGCGTTGGTATTTACCTAAACGCCTCCGTTACTGAAGAGAGTGGAATATATATTTTTTGACAATGCCCCCCCCCCCCCCCCCGAGACGAGGGACATAAGGCTTCATAAGCCGGAGTGGGAGTTCCAGCCAGGCCATAGCTGCACAGCCGTGACGTAGCAGTGCCGCCCTGAAGCTTTATCCCCCCCCCCCAACCCCCACGTGTTGGTTACCACTCCTTGAGCGCAAGCGACGACTGTTAATCTGTCCCTTCTCTTTCGCTTCATCTGCAGAAACCAATGGTCCCGCCAATAACCCGACCAAAGTCCCCCCGCCCTCCCGCGATGGCAAAACATCATTGTTCACTCGGAGGAGGGCTTCCGGAGCCCTAGCAACTTCCAATCTCCTTGTTCGCTAAAACCGAGCTGCGCACAGGCTATGCGCAGTACAGATAAAAATACTACCTTCTTTTGTATTTCGTACACAGTTGCGTACACTGGGTATGGATTGGCAAACACGTCCCTGATAACGCTGAGCCGGTAATAACGCCGGAGGCTGGGAATATCAATGATTTTCGTTTAACTAAAAATTATTTGACGTCAGTTGCACTAGTGTCGCGCGTGATACAGATTTTTTACGTTTCGTATGTGAGAAAATGGGGCTATAGGCTATTCACGGTTAAGTTGGCACTTTTGAAAGCCCTCTCATTGGGAATAATAGTCAATAAATACATTTTATTTTAGCCTTAAACGTTAACATCAAAGTGCGATGTAATCCACACACTGTGTTTATTACTTGCATGGCAATATTCATTAACAAAAATTTAAAGGATTCGAAATGGCTGAAAAAAAATGTAACTAGGGCCTCAAAAGTGCTCACTTTACCGCGAACAGCCTATAATTACTATTCTCATAAAATAAAGCTATTGTTTAAAATCTTCCCATGTGGATTGTGTTAGGGCCAACGTAAACAATAAAATTTGTGCTTGACACTAGAGTGGAAATAACGAAATACGTCCACTAAGATTGGGACCCCCCCCCCCCCGGGACCGAGGTTAAGAAGCGAGGGAGCGATACGGGCGACACTAACATGCACTTCTAGCGCCTTATCGCTCTTACGCGCACCGCGTGCAGTGTTTCAGTACCTAAATTTTTTTGGCCATTACTTCCCAAATATATTTTTTAAGTACATAAAATTTTTTACATTGACTTTTGAAGTTAAGTGTTGGCTGTAAATTATTATTTTTTTTAAATCTTTCCTGTGAAAATGTCGAATTTCCAGATTTTTCTGTAAGATACACCCAGAGACAACATATTCTATGAAGTCCCCACAATGAGCGAAGAGTGGTTTAAATAAGGGGAAGGGGCGAAAAATAAAAGTTGGGAACAGGTCCTGAAGTACGAAACCCGCGAAAATGGGCTTCTTTATTTTTTGAATACTTTCGTCCTCCTCGAAAAGTGAAGGACAACGAACATTAAAACGAGTCATTTTTTTTTTTTTTCTCCACACCCAAAAAAGAAAATAAATCTGGAAAGTGGTCAGACATGCCATTTACGCAGCTTGCTGGTGTGCTTCCTTAAAAGGACAAGACGGGAAGGATGGTTGTTTGGTTTTGGGGGGGGGGGGGGAGACGCGTATGGCACAGATTAGTTTGTTGGCTTCGCTTTCTTGTGTCGATTACAGTTTCGTGCTTGGCTGTAGATCGAGAAACTCCAGCCCACACGTGAGGATGGCGTAACCTGCTATGATCTATTCACGGCTACTTCACACTTTTCTGAAGCCCCCGCCAAAGTTATGCTTCCAGGATATTCCTCCGCCTCATGCAAGCTGGTTTTGACTTAGCCTAGAAAATTACACCAAAGGACAGCGCACCGAATTCAGCTGTAATGATATTTTGCACGAGAACTAATTCTTAGTGGGCGCCACCAACACTCTTGTTTCATCACTGTTTTTATTCACATTTATTACAAATTAAATATTATAATTTAGAACTAAAATACAGGTAAAACTTCAATTTTACGAAGAAAAAAAAAACTTTAATTTTAACAGAGCCTATAAAACGTTTGTGATACATGGCATATTTAGGAAATAACTAAACACGTCACACCTGGGGTGATTTTCCAAAGGTTTGATTCTAAAAGTGCGACGAAGCTGCGAATAGACTATAGTGGCCCTACAGCAATTATAACGCATTCAGAATCGCCTGCAAAATTTGCTAATGGTTTTTCTGCAATGGTAATTTGAAGTTGGGTTCCTAATGCCCATACCACTTAGGCTACGGCTGCACAGTCCTCACGTTGTTAGTTGAGGCCCCAGCATTCAATTACAATGGATATAGGCTGTTCGCTGTAAAGTGAGCACTTTTGAGGCCCTAGTTACTTTTTTCTTTCGGCCATTTTTCAACCTTTAACCGCATTTTAATATAAATATTGCAATGTAAGCAACATCCCACGGCACTCGGATTTTAACGTGTAAAGACTAAAATAAAATATATTTATTGACCATTATTTCAAATGAGAGGGCTTTCATAAGTGCTCCCTTTACCGTGAATAGCCTGTAGGCGCGCAGCTTTAATCAATAGTGTGTGCACAAAGAGAATCGCCGATGAAAACCTATAAAGTCTTCCTCGGGATTTTTTTAATTTTAAAATTTTAAATAGTTATAGTTACAGAAAGGTTACATCAACTAATTTCGTAAAAATTTCCTAAAATATTTAGAAAAAACTAAATTGTCAAAAAATATTTTTACATTTAAAAAGTGAAATAAAGCCATTAATACAATAACTTTAATTATTGCTGAATTGTTTTATTTACATTTACTTAGTTATGTAAACATATTAGATCTAAACATTATGAAAACGAACATTCTATGTACGTACTAAATATATTTAAATTTGAAACACACACACACACACACACACACACACACACACACACACACACACACACACACACACACACACACACACACACACACACACACACACACTAGAATTCAGTAGCGAATGAAGAGATTTTAGCGTATCTTACTATCGAGGTCTTGGTAGCCGTCGAGTGTGAAGCGAGGTACGTATGGAGCAGCGCCGGAATGCAAGGGCGGGGGGAAATGGGAAATCGCCGAGAAAACCCGCCGACCAGCGGTATCGTGCTGCACGATTCTCGCATTCGACAATCCGCGGTTGTCCCTGCCGGAAATCGAACCCGGTTCGCCTTGGTGGGAGGCAAGTAGTGTAACCACTAAACCACCGAGGTCCTCTAAAATTCAGTAGTGACGTTACAAATACATTTAGAGAGTTACTTTGTATGTCAAGATTATCCTTACATCGAAACCATGTTTTATAAAGAGTTGGCGTGAGAGATTTGGACGGTTAATTAAGTATTTTATCATTAATAATATTTTTAAATATACTACAAACTGGAAAAATGGTTATTAAAAAAAATAACCCTATTTGGCAGGTTTCTTTTACAGACAAAACGGACGAAGTGATAAACTTGTATGAACGAACGGTGGAAAACGTTTCTTACATGCAATTTGTAAAACTGTATTTGGTAATGGACTTTATACTACAAAACATGTTTGCTACTAAATTAAGCCCATGATATAGCCTACTACGTGGTTGAAAGATAAAGGTCACCCCTTTAGTCCCACAGTGGCGTGACAACCTTTTGAGTTGGGGGGGGGGGGGGCAGGGTATACATCGACATGCCCTACATTTAGTAAAGGGTGCTACAATGAGAGTAAATAGGCGCCCAAATAGTTTTTGTTTTCCATGGTGCATTGACATATTGTATACGACCTCTAATCAATTATATACTTCTCATACTTATGTAAACACCTCACAAAAGTGTGGAATATACGTACATATAGAATGCAAAACGTATGGAATATACATAAAAGAAAGTATAGCAATTATAAGTTACCAATGGTACCAATACAAAACGTGAAATTCAAAGTGTGTCTAAAAAAAAAAAAACACCCTTTTTTCCATTGTCACAGACAAACACAAAACTAACGTGATGGCGTCTCTCTGGCTATAGGGAAGGTTTCTTTCTCCCTACTGCAGCTTAGTACCGTGTATGGCCTCCATTTGCGCCGCGGCGCGCTCGTAATCAATGTGTCTGTTGATGTCATCTTTCGGGAGAAGGTCCTATTCCATCTGGGCCAGCTCTTCTGGCATCTGAAACTGTTTCTGGAGGCTGTGGACGATTGTAAACTGCTGTTTTCAGCTTGTCCCGGGCATGTCAGATGCATTAGTGCCCCCTCCGTTGCTCACCAAAAGAACTACACAACTTCCTACCCCACAAACAGCCTTATCTCGCAATAAACCAAACATTTTGTGAGGTGTACACATTTTCGCTTCACAGGCATTTCTCTTTATTCTATGCACGGCGTGATTTAGGATTTAAACGAAACGTACCGAAATAAAATTATAACCTCAAAAAAAGACTTGCTAATCTTGGGATTAAAAATCTTAAACGAATTTACCCACTAAAGGTTAGAAAGCAAATCTAAAAGTTTGATAAACTTTTACAAAAATAAGTTAAGGCGTGCATTTTTCGACGAAGTTATGTCACCGCCAGTGACTTTTTCCAGTAGGGCGCCATATAATCGAAGGCAAAAACTCCCGGAACATTATATACGTGTGTTTGCTCTCTTAATTAACCAACACAGAGAGTTGTGTGTGTTCGAAACGGCCATGATCATAGCGGGCCGTAAATGTGGAATTTCTGCCAGAAAGATTTTTCACCGGTTAAGCGTGCCTTCGCACGCTGTACCTAAGTGGTGCCACTATCCGATGGAAGCGCTGGTCCCCGATCATCGCTCTGATAAGTTCACGAAAATACCTAGTAGGGACCTGCGAGCTCCAATCGCGTTGTGCGTACCAATCATAAGAATGTAGGACATAGGTACGGAGTTCCCAAAGACTCAGTCTTAGGGCCTGTATTGTTCCATTCTCTAAATAAATGATCTTGACAAACAAGCTTCTGCTGTTCTTTTTGCGGCAGTAGCATTATAATTCAAAACGCTTCACAGTTCTAACTAATGGAAGCAGCCAGAAACATCCTAAAGAACCCGGATAGTGTGTTTAGAACGAACAAACTTACTCTTAATTAAAAAAAAAAAAAAATCAAAAAACAAATTTACTAATCTTCATAACCAAAAACTGATTCCATGAAGACATAAAAAAATTTTTGTCCAATAAAAGAAATTCAGCAAACACGTAAATCTAAATTTCTCGGTGTAGTCATTGATGAGAAACTTAACTGGAAGAGTCATATTGGAATAATGTGTAAAAAAAATTGAACCGAGCGTGTTTTCTTCGTTGTATGGCCGGACATTTTTATAGTAAAATTCAGAAATTAATATATTTTGCATACTTTCATTCTGCAATAAAATGTAGTTTCATAGCATGGGGTAGCTTAGAGGCAAAAAAAAAGCTTCATAATACAGAAAAAAACTAGGGCCTATAAGGATTATTAGCAACAGCAGAATTAGGGATTCATGTAAACCACTATTAAAAAAAAAAAAAAAAGATTTTCCCAATAGTAAGACAATATATTTTTTCTACTCTCATATTCTTAGGATCATTTCATTGTTATAACACTAGAGCAAGTGATGATTTGTACTTTCCTCGAATAAGATCAACAATGCATCAGAAAGGCATATACTACACTGCTATAAAACTATATAATAAGCTTCCACTTGTTAAAAAAAATGTGTGCAGGAGTAAAGATAAACAATTCAAGTATACCCTGAAGAAGTATTTAATTTTCAAGCTTTATTACATTATTGATGTATGCCTAAAGTCCTAATTTCTGTAGTATTAACGTACAAACAAATTATATTTTATATCCTTTGTTGATAGACCGGTACTAACCCCTTGTAAACAAGTAAAATATCTAGGGTAAACATGTGTGTTTACATGTGGGTAAACATGTGTGTAAACATTTGCATGTATTATTTTGTTGGTGTGCGTTATGTGTATTACATTATTTACTTCTCCACTATAGTTAGTGTATAAAGCTTATGAACTTTGTGTAAATGTCTTTGATTAATCTTAATATCTGTCTACTTGTATTATTGACTATGCTTTACATGTATATATTTTATACCTGCATGTATGAATTTGTGTGCTCACTTTGTAACTATGACATGTTCTACACCCTAGAGCAATTTATGCTCATTTTTAGATATACAGAACGCATTATTATAAATAAAATTAATAACATAGAATCCAGTGACAGGATTCTGGGCCTGGAGGCGATAACACTTGATTTTCATGGTTCTGCTTCTGCTAGTGCTGGTGATTTTTATTGATGTATACAGAATGTTGCAAAATTGCATGTCAATACTTCGGGGAAACATTCCTCACATCTGGAGGATGGAAAAATGTCATATGAACATAGGTCCGCAAACGCTTTGTTTCTTTACTACAGCCCGTAATACATAACGTGCAGTGTATGACCCGCGAGCTGGATCATGTTACTGTGGAATGCCATCGAAGAGTTCGTTTGCATGATACACGGCACCTCACACAACACTGCACCTAGAACAGTAGGAACTGCACAGGAATTAGTTGCACATGTGTGAAAGCTTATCGTCGGCACTATAGGAAATGTTCAAAATGCCCTCCATCAGCACGAACACATCCATCAATCCGCCATTGTATGGACACCCGGATGCATTGATGAATCCCTGGAAAATTCCTGATTGTTTCTTAACCCACCACAATTCAGTTACGGAGGGCGCCCACATCCTACACTGGGGTTGCATACACAAGTACCTTTAAATGTCCCCACAAATAAAAGTCTAGTGGCTTCAAATCAGGGTCCCTCGGGGGCTGGTATGGGGTTGTCAATTACAGCTGCGATAACATTCCACAGTACCATGATCCAGCCCGCGGGTCATACACTGTAAGTTATGTATTATGGGCTGTAATGAAGAAACGAAGCGTTTGCGGACCTATGTTCATGTAACAATTTTTCATCCTTTAGATGCGAGGAATGTGTCTTCGAAGTATTGACATGCGATTTTGCAACATCCCGTATAGTAGGTCTCGGTTTACAGCGTGAGGTCATTAAAGACGAAGCAAGATGTGCAGGGAAGGTATCTGCCGCGGTCTGCAGTGTGACACCATCCCAGCATTCGCCTGGAGTGATTTCTGGAAACCACGGAATAACGAGATCAGGATGGCCTGACCAGGATTCGAACCCAGTTCCTCAAATGCGAGTCCGAAGGTTTGCCTCTGCGTTGCGTGGATATGATGTTGCGGAAGTTGTCATATTTCCCTTCGCCGCCACTCAACATACACCCTTCTTCAAGTCTAGGTGTTCGCCTTGGCCAGCCGGCTCCGCTTAATGCCACCTGGAGTTCATTCGTGCCTATACTTACCTCCGTCGAAAACCTTGTCTGATTTCACAAACCTTAAAACTATATTTTATTTTTAAATTAAGAGCGGAAAATTTTTTTTCCGCTATCCCAACCCACACTTTAATCGTCTGGGGTCCTCTTTAACCATGCGCACTAAGTAGTCAGGTTTACGTGCGAGGAAAGCCGGGTCGGCGATTTCGCATACAACTTCGGCATGACTAACTCTGCTTCCATGTGGATCGGAGCTTACTATTATTACAGACCTCCTGCCGTCATCTAGTCTTTAAGTAAGATGTTAACACCTACATTGTTTTTACGTCTAATGTTCAATACACACGAGCAAACATTGTTTCCTTCATTTTCATTCCTGAATTACAAACTTCGACTAGTATACACTAGACATACTTTTAATTCTGAATTACTCTCCACGTAATGATATACTAGACAACATTAAAAGTCCAACACAAAATCGTGAAAAAAAAAAAAGTATGGTTTTACGGAATTACGTGAAAAATTGTGGCGTTGTTTACGTAACCCCGCAGCGTTAAAAACAGCTCATTCCTCCAAAGTGGCCTTAAATTATTTCCTTTTTAGATCTATAGGTCTGCACTTATTCCTTTTGAAATTATTTTTTCAAACCCTGTATTTAAAACATTGGGACCGCTAAGGTACATCGTATTTATTTAATAATAGTTATATAATAATGTAACATGTTTAGCTAGTGTTAACGTGATAACAACTGTAACTGTAATAGTTTTTTTTCCTAACTCAAACAAAAAAAAAATGTATACTATTAATACATGCAGACTTCAGAAACTGTGTTATGGTCGCGTACTGCAAGCCGCGATGAAATTTTAATATTGAATCTTTCAAAGTTCGTCACCAAAAGATAACTAATAAATCCAATACGGGCAGTCTGTCTCGAACTGGAGCTGCCAGAAGCGGCATTCTCACAGGCGCGCCAACAGACGGAAATCAATACTCGGTTGGCAACGACTGCGCCGGCAACCCTGCGAGCTGGGCCGCCCGGGTCAGAGCCGGGGAAATTTATTTTCTGCACGCGCCCCGCGCTGTTCGATCCCTCCTCTCACAACCTCCTCACATTCCAGGCTGTTGGGGCAGGACCTGGCTGCCTGCACCTTCTGATTCGTCTACAGCGACAAGAAACGACGACAGGCGATACACAACTACTTCCTGATATTGACTGTTCAAGGTAAAGTGAGCACTTTTTGAAGCTGTTCCAACAGACATCAAAACCAATGAATACATTTCATTGTGGCCTCGGACTTTTGGTTTTGGGTATGGTGGGTGTACACACTGCGTTTATTACTCACATGGCAGGGTTTACAATAACAAGTGGTGGAAGGATATAAATTGGTTAAAAGAAAAAGTAACTAGGGCTTCAAAAGTGTTCACTTTATTGTGAACGGCCAATAGAATAGTGTCTATCATGGTATGGTGAATAACCAAATTAAACTCCAATTCCAAATATTTCCCCTACAAAGTAAAAAAAAAAAAAAACCCCGTGCACAATCAAAAAAGTCTTCTTATTGACAACGAATAGAAGGGTTCCGCAATATCTAAATATGAATATAACAAATGTTAGATTTGTTTTTGTAGCCACATTTTCTTACGGAAGAGCAGAAAATTGATTAAACGTGTAACACCTTACATTCCTTTCAAAAAGTGGGCTACGCATTGTAGTAACCTTTTCACGAGTGATTACTGAAAACCATATTTACCGTCTAAAACCGTAATTATTGGATTTGAGTTCTACTGTCAAACTGAATGATGATGGGAGTTTCTCCAAAAAAAAAAAAAAAAACAGCACCACCTTCTATTTCTAGCTGGCGGTAAAGTACAAATATATTTTTTTTGCAGAGTTTACAAGAAAACTGTTTGTAGTTCTCCAAATGATTTCCTCGGTAACTGGGTTTCCGAGGATTTTTCTTGTAGCAGTTACAAAACATTTCTTCACAGTGCAGGAACTCCGCGCAACTACAAATTTAAATACGCTCGCAGCTCGCGGGGTCGGATTCGTTCATTTATGCCGATCGTAGCACCGACGTCAACTGCCATGGCAACGCAGATGATCTCTTCCGTAGGATGAGGAACGTAGCCTACTTGGAAAAAAAAAAACTAAACATTCGCACCAGGTAATTCATGCACGTCATCCCTGGAACTAATAAGGTCGCTGGTGAACGAGGATGGATAAGAATTACGGGTTTTCAGCAGAGGATGGATAAGAATTACGGGTTTTCAGCAGAGGATGGATAAGAATTACGGGTTTTCAGCAGAGGATTAAAAAAAAAGACATGATTAGAATTACGTGTGGAACGAGTTCGCAAGTAGCAGTTTATGAAACCAGTTTCAAACGATAAGCTCGACCATATTCTATGGTTGAGAGAGGGGGGGGGGGAGGGGGCAGGACAGGAGTTATGTGTGCGGCCTTGGTACCCAGTCACGTGACTTAGTCGGTACTAGCCGACGATAACGAACCTTGCGAAGGTCCGGTGTCGCTGCGCGCCGGTGGTGGCAGGACTTCTTGTTTGAGGAAAGTGTGACGTGGGAAGAGCGCCCCAGGCGTCGATGTGAGGCAGTTTCGACGAGGTGGGCGGCTGGGCATTCCCACGGCGGCCCAAGGCCGGATTTCGAGGAGAATCGCAGAGGCACTTCTCCTTTTTCTGTCCGTCCTAAGGAGTTAGACGCGTGATCAGTCGGAACGTCATGTCGGGCGAAGCCAATGAGAGCTCAGCCAGCGATTCAACGATCCAAACATCACGGTTCGCAGAAAGTTCTTACCCGGCGTTGATTCTCATTACGAGCAGCGCTGTAACTGAAAATGTCTCGATGGCTTAGCGTTATTGAAAATAAATAGTTAAATTCCTTTCACAGCACATGGTATGCTAGTTTTTCTGCCGAAAATTCAGCAGGAGGATACTTGAAGAACCTATGAAATGCCATATCGTGGAGTATGCACGTAAGGTAACGAGTAGGACCAGTTTCTAAGGCTCTGAATTTATATTTTTTTTTAACGAACACCACTGTCCTTGTGAAGCATTAAGAGTAGGATCGACCCCCGCGGGAACCCCGCGTCCAAGGTCAAGAAGCGAGGGAGCGATACGGGCGACACTTACACGCACGCCTAGCGCCTCATCGCTCCTACGCGCAAGGCGTGCAGTGTTTCCGTCGTAACGCTGTACTGTGCAAATTAGATCTGTAACAGCGGGGTTTTATAACACGCAATGAAAGCCCATATATTGAAGTACGCCCGTATCTTTGTACTTTTCTCTTGCCGCTTACGTAAACTGCAAGATTTAAAAATGCGATATTTTACAATTTTCACGAATGTTTTCTCCAAGGATGCACTTTATATTATAAAAGTAAAAAAAAAAAGTAGGGGCATAGATAATTGTTTTTTTTTTCTCTGGCAAAATGTAGTATTTGTAGAACATTTTTTTCTCCGAGAAACGCGTATTCGCGCAAACTATTCCACAAAAAATATTCTGAGACCCATCCCACTCTTGATCAGTTCCATTCCATACATAGCGTCCGAGAGTGAGTTAAACCGAGACAGGAATTGTTGATATGACGACATGTATCCACTCCAGAAGATTTTGGACCCGGCTTTGTGACAGCCCTTAGAACGAGGAGTTCCGGAGGATGGCCGTCAACCCCCCTACGAACTAAACATTTCGGAATGCAATACCGTATCTTTCAAGCTTAGTTACATATATATATATATTTTTTAAGCTTTGTTGGAGGATTGCAAAGTGGCGATTCGGATTTCGTAATCTAAAAAATACTATTCCTAACTTGTATGCTTGTGTTCTTTCAGCGATGATTATAATCCATTCACGGTTAATTCACACTTTTCTGGAGCCCTGCTAAAGTTCTTCTTCCGATACATTCTTCCGCCTCCTGCAAACTAGGCTTGACTAAGTTTAGAAAATTACACCAAAGGACAACGCACCGTATCCGTGCGCACTCAGTTGTAATCATCATTTACATGAGAACTATTTCTTGATAGAACCACATGGCCTAAAGTGGCCAATACTTGCAGTTTGTATCGGGATTTATTCACGAATTGCTTTATAACCGTCTGTCCAGACTGTGTCTACTCACCGCTGCCTTGTCCGTATGACTGCAAATGACCATACGCCATTGATTTCCTGTTACGGTTCGCACATAACGAGAGTTGCGTAACTTATTGGCCGACAGTTTAATTACATTCCGTTGCAGTATTTTACGACGTATAACAATAAATGCAGGCGCACTTATAATCTAAAAGTAATTTTGATAGCTGTAACAATTGTAAGTTCAGTGTACAACACGTCACGGACAACCAGAAATGACATAATAAATTGGTTTTCCAGGGCGTATTTCATCGCCTTGTCATCCATGCTCTATAAGAGAGTTTATAGAAAAATCTCGTCGAGCGAAGATTATAAAAACTAATTTTTATCGTGCTCAATGTGCTCAATTAATGATAATCTACAAATGTAGTGACGGCTGAAATATATTTTCTTTTGTTGTGAATTTCACGAAATCTTAAATGTGGAGAGTGTAAAAGTCATGTTGGATTTTAATATTCATGTACATGATAAATATGAAGCTAAATAAATAATTTTGTTTATTTCATGAAACAGTGTGTTATAAAGAAACAATATTTAAACTGTTTTAACGAGTTGTGTAAAATCCCCATTATACAAATCGACATTGTAGTATCCGTACAAAACTTAAGGTACAACACTCTATAAATGTTTACATACCAATTAATCGTATTTAAGCGAGATTTAGCGTACTTTAATGTCCGCGAAAAAAGTTTTAACGTGTTAACCCAAAACGAAGGCATGCACGGCACAAACTTCTCAGAGCAATTAAATTTAACTAACATGTTTGTATTTGTAAATTAGTGCTTTGTTGCGGTAACAAAGAAAATTTGATTCGATGTGTTATAATTACTTTCTTGTAAATGCGTGTTACATTTCCAAGCTTTCTTATCTCTCGAATCGATATCCTTTATACCATATGTATTGATACACTTTCACTATCTATCTAGGGTAATTAATAAGAAGTTTATCACGTGTTGGAAAATAGGCAACAAAAGCAGGAATACGATCGGAAAATAGATTGTCTGAGCCGCTATCGTAAGAATTTTTTTTTTTTGCAAGATGACTCTTTCAGTCGTGCGAAAACCAAGTGTGGGGCTTTTGCAACCCTTGACAGCCGGTACGCAGAACCACTTCTTAGTGGATACAACTGTAGACTGAAAATAAGGTAGAGTGTCGATGGACGTTGCGCAGTAGCTGATCTCTGTGGCCCAACGTTCGACTGCTTGTCTTCTGCCAGCGGTACTACAAACAACGTGGAAAGGATGTGAGGATGCAGGTGTGTTGACGTTTCTTGACACTTCGTCTAATCTCGTTTTAACACAACTAGAATAGAGAGGATCCGTTGTTGATTGCAACGCAAGCACACACACACACACACACACGTCCATCGCTGCTGACCATGTCACGCTGACAGTTGTTCCGACGACGGCGGAGAGTCACGGATGTTGTAGACGTGCGCAGAAGATCGGTCTGCCTCGTGTTTAGTGCATGGGCACGACCGGTTCGAGTGAGCGAGTGAAGAGATTCGGGAGTCTCTTAAAAAAAAAAGCGAGGTCTTGAGAGCCGACGAGGGTGAAGTGAGGCGAGTACGGAGCAGCGCCGGAATGAAAGGGCGGGGGAAAAACGGGAGATCCCCTAGAAAATCCGCCGTGCAGTGGCAACGTTCGGCACGATTCCCATATGCGAGAATCCGGAATCGGATCCGGTTCGCCTAGGTGGAAGGCGAATATAGCCCATTCACAGGTTATTTGCAACTTTTCTGAAACTCTGCTAAAGTTCTTCCAGGATATTCATTCGCCCCATGCAAACAAAGCTTAACTAAGTCTACGGAATTACACCAAAGGGACAAAGCACCGAATTCTTGCGCATTCAGTGTAATAATATTTTCCACAAGAAGTATTTTTTACGAGGCATTACTAGAGACAGGCGTTTTTCACGAAAATATTTTATGACCATGCTAGACTTGAATATCCTTCCTTTGATTATTGGCCGCGTTTCTATGTGAGAAGATATGCTCCTATTTGACTGGACCAATCGTAATAAAGTACCCCGATACTGAACGTCGATGAATCCCGTACATTTAAAATGAGTGAGTGAGTGAGTGAAGAGATTTGGGCGTCTCTTAAGGGCGAGATCTTCAGAGCCGATGAGGGTGATTGAAGTGAATGTGGAGCGGCGCCTGAATGAAGGGGCGGGGGAAACGAGAGATCCCCGAGAAAACCCGCCGACCAACGGTATCGCCCGAATCGATTCCCACTTGCGAGAATCCTGTGACCGGGGATTGAACCCGGTTCGCCTTGATGGGAGGCGAGCGTGTTAATCGCTCTGCCACCGTGGCCTCGAGTGCACGAGGACTAAAGTGGTTTGGATTACAACTGGTCTTGAAATTCTTTTGCGAAAAACACCTGTTCCTAGGCATTAGCAACACCCCTTTTCCCTCTGTTTATGTTCATACTAATTATACATTAAATATTATAATTTCTAGATAAAATGTAAGTTAAAGTTCAGTTTCACCAAAAATAAGGCACTTTTATGTTAACACAAGAATAGTATGCGATACACGGGATATTTAGTAAAAACAACCAAGTACGTCATATGCGCGTATTTTTCAAAGGTTTGATTCAAAATGTGTGACGAAACCGCGAATAGACTGTAGTCTAACCACTACACCACCGCGGCGTGGGTGTATAACGGGACGTCCAGAATCGCGGGGCACAGCGAGGGCCGATCACACAGTCACAGACTGTTCACGGTAAAGCGAGCACTTTCGAGGCCCTAGTTACATTTTCCGTTCAGATGGTTCTTTTTTTTAAATCCTTTTTAAAGTGGGGATGGACCCGCGCGTCCAAGGCCAAGCAGCGAGGGCGCGATACGGGCGACACTAACGCGTACTTCTAGCGCCTCGTCGCTCCTACGCGCAAGGCGCGCAGCGTTTCCGTCGTGACGCTGTACTGTGCAAATTAGACCTGTGACTGTGGGGTTTGATTACACGCTATGAAAGACCACAGATTAAACTACGACCGCATCTTTGTGCCTTTCTCTTGCCGCTTAAGGAAACTTTATAGGCAAGCTTTAAAAATGCGATATTTGACCGTTTTCACGAATTGTTTTCTCTGAAAATAAACATAATATGATAAAAGTAATTTAAAAAAATAGGGGTATAGATGATTGTTTCTTATCTTCTCTGACAAGACTCTTATTTGTAGAACATTTATTTACCGAGATACGCGTATTCGCGCAAACAACTATTTTACAAAAAACGCGGGGGTCCATCCCACTCGTAGCCACCATTAAAAATAAATATCGCCGTGTAAGTAATAAATGTAGTGTATACATTCCACCGTACAACATATGTATTGTCCGTTATTCCAAACTGGAAGGGTCTCGAGAAGAGGTCGTTTTACCGTGGATGGCGTGTAGGTGGAGGCGGTCGACACGCGGTTCCCGCCTCACGTGCCGCCTCAACGTGAGCGGCGGCCGAGCGTTAGCGCGGATCTCAAGGCGAGCCTCATTCTCCCGCCTGCCCCACGACGGCGAATTATGGCGATTCGCGCAACACTACCTGTCCCCTGCCTGCCCCGCCCCGCCACCTCCTCCTTCCCCTGGACGCGTCGGCCGAGCCGTTGTCGCACTTTCCGCAGACGCCAGCCGCTAGTCCCACCTCCAGCCTCATCTCGTCCAGCCTGCCTCCGGGTTGCCTCTCCTCCGGCCGCCTTTCCTATATATATCCTTTCGAAAAATTACCCTACGCTGAGAGAAAATCGAACAAAATATTTGTTTATGTAGGGTCGAATATATATTTACTTACCCTAACAAAATATATTGTTGAGCAAACAAAATTTCAAAAGCAACAACATTACTTTTGTTCGTCTAACAAAATACATGTTTGAATCAACAAAACCTTTGTCGGGCCTAAAAAAAATTAGACTGTCAACTAAATGTTTTGTTTGATCAACTGTATACGTTTGTTTGGCCACACATTTGACTGCCTTCGTTCGAAATACAGCTCGACAGTTTTTTTTTGTGACAATTAGGATAGTAACCGTGTTTGTTAGTGGATCTAATGATGCTTAACAATGGTATAAACACACTAATAAAACAATGCAACAAGAAACTGACAAGTAAAGCTGTATAACTTGAAATATATGTGTGTACACGTTACCCAATATTTACAGTAGGTATATATAGTTAGAAGCTTTCTATTGCCGTAAGTTGTCACATCAGCTGAGATTACTCAGGCTCGGACGCAAGTGATCTAGGTTCGAAACTGTTTAATGTAGCCTACGTGTAGCCAAACAAATCTTACAGTTTGGGGCAACAAAAGGAGAACAACAAAATAATTTGGTTTGCAGCAACAGATAATTTGGTTGCACCATATAAATCTTGTTTGATTCAACAAAACCTTTTACCCGGTGCAGGCGCCGGCAGGTGGGGCCTTTTTCTGACGATCAGTTCTCGCGTGAGGGACGTGGCGAACACCGGCGGGGTTGTGGGGATTTTCTCGGGGCTATCCCGTTTCCTCGTTCATTTCTCGGGCAGGGCAGCCGGCCCCGATTACCGCCAGTCTCCTCTGCGGCCCACACGCGACCCTGCCTCGAGACAGGATCCGCGTGTTGATGTTTGCGCCCCCTTCACACTCAAACACCAAGGATGGATTTCATTACACGAGATTACGAATTTGTGTAAAAGGAAAGTCTTAATTCAATCTGACGGGTAAGTTATTAAATGAAAACTACTTCGGACATACACCATTGCAGAGCAGTGTCTGTCAATAAAACAAAGAGGATAACAACATGCTAAAAACATGCACAAAACAAATCAAGATAAGTTCTTGTCAACAGATATTTAAAACAGCCGACCTACCGTGGCAGTCGGTTGGTGTGCCACCGTACTGAGGTGCTGGAGGCTCTGGGTTCGAATCCCGTGTAAGGGATGGGTGTTAATTTAAGTTAGATTGTAAGTTAGTCTGTAACCCGTCCCCTGCCAAGGTTTCAAGCATAAAACCGGGGGACGTTGAAAAGCTCTATACAATACAATACTATATTTAAAACATAAAAAACGATTTGATTAGGAAGGAATCCAATCAAGAATTCGTTAAAGAATTCCTTATGGATAATGTTTTAAATATTAGTTGGCTGTAGTTAGTCTCGGCGTGTTTTCTTGTATATTTGTCACCATCTTTGTCCTCTTTGGCGAGATAGCTGTGCAATAACGTATGTCCGAAATAATTTCTAATTGCGTCACCTACCCCCCATTGAAAGTATTATTCGAAGCACAAGATGTCAGTGTTACTCCCTTTTTTTTTTATGGCATGCTCGTACAGTATAAGTCGTTGAAATAAAATGACAATTGATTCTTATTATAGAGCACTGCTGGATGAAATTCACGTAGCAGATCACCCCCGGAAGAAACACTGCTCTCCTCGTGGTTCTTTCGTCGCCGCATCTTAACTGCACGGTGTCCTTCGGGTCCTTATTAGTCCTCCTCCTTCCGGAGCGGCAGTGGTTCTAGTGAGTTTGTCGACGCCGTAGAATGGCACAATTACTAGACTAGCGCTGACCACATTCTTAAAAGTAAACAGTTCTATCTGCGGGAGCCTTCCCTTGTGGCAGGAGCTTGTTTTGCAACAAGGTCCGCCGGCGTGAAAATAGATTTTCATCTTAATGTGGGGGAAATTCACCTTTTAGGACTTGGCCATGATTACGTCGTTGTGTTCGAAGAATGTCGACATGATTTGCAGCGTGACAGTTTCATTATAACATTGTGTGAGGGACTTAAATTTTTGTAATTTTCATTTTAATCTCGTAGATTCTTTTTATAAAATAAAAGACACGTCAATTTTTAACATAACGCAAGACCGGAATAAAAAAATACACAAAAATTGGTAATAACACCATAATACAAAATGTTACAACTTCCATACCACCATTATAAAATCAGATTAAAAGTATTTCTATTTTCTTGGTACATATTTCGATTTATATACTACGGTGTTGTTATCAAGTTTTGTATATTTTTTATTCCTGTCTTGTCTTATGTTAAACATTGACGTGTCTTTTTATATCATCGTATTTACATTTGCTTGATACTTTATATATATATATATATATATATATATATATATATATATATATATATATATATATATAAAACAATAATATCGGTTTACAATTAGTACTTGTCAATTACAAAGTCCACATTTTCACTTAGTGTACAAAATAATTCTTAAATGCTAGTTAATAATAGTTTTGCCTTGTATATATCGAGCTATTTATGAAACATTCTTAAGTGTTGTTCAGTTCTGGTATAGTTCATTTTACCTCATTCAGTGTTAGGTGATCTGCTGTTGAGGTTTAGGGAACGTGACAGCATGGTGGGAGGAACTTGTTTAGGATAATTCAAACTATGATCTTACACTCTAAATTCGAATCAGTGGGAACTCACTGATTCGCAGTGAAATTAAACTACTCTAATCAGTGAAAATGGTTTCACTTAGAATCAGTGGAAAAACCACTGATCGTTTCAGTGGAAAAACTTCGCTGATTGAATATGTGGCGGCCGACTGCAGTGGCGAATTAAATATTACTTTTATTGAATGCAGGCGAATAGTGACGTGAAATGAACTTACTTACGATATTTTACAATTTATATTGTGCAATTTACCGTAATTTACAAAAGTAAAAGAAGTTCCACGTGTGGCCAGAATTGAACTTGCGCATCCTTCCACTTTAGACCATTGCCTTACCATCTGAGCTATCACGCCAAGTTGAGATTGCGAGAGATGAATATATTGCCTTTTATTTCCGCAGCGAAATCGTGTCGTTTCAAGTTATATGCTCATACTTTTCGTGTTTGGTTTGATTGTTAAAGGGGATAGTATATATGAGCGCACTCTCTTCGCCTCATTAAATTCAGTTTCAACTTTCAAACAGAGCGCTGTGACGATTACATGGAAATGAAAGGCTGTATGTTCTTATTACCTTGTAAAATGGCGTTTTGAAAGACGAAACTCATTTTAGAAAGTAGTTTTCTGTTGGTTTTATTCGTTGTTACTTCACTTGATACAAGTTGTTTAACGGCCATTTTTAAACGATGTTCGACGGACATTTTTACACGCAGTTTCACTGATACAACGGTAAAAAATAATTAGAGACGGAGCAAGTTGCCCAGATGTTTCACTGGTCCAGTAGTCAAAACATAAACCACTGAGAAAACAGTGGGGAAAAAAAAAGACTGACGAATCAGTGGAAAACGTCACTAAATAAATCAGTGAAGGAAATATGGCCTTGTTCACTGGTTATCAATTTAATTCACTGAAGTGACTGTTGTATCAGTCAGATACGTTTGACTGATTGAAACAGTGTAATTCTCACTGATTCAGATTTAGTGTGTACTAAATTCTAATTACGTAAGCTTGGAATCGTTCTTCTTGTAGGGTTTTGAATCTTTCTTACATTTTATTACGAATTATGATCGTAGTATGTTCAGAATCTGACTTGTCGTCGGCTTCGAATTCTTACTGTGCTGGGAACTCTGGTTGTGGCTAGTTCCTTTGAATACCTGCCGAATATGTGATCAGAATGCCTCTTTGCCACCGGAGCCGCGGAGGTGTAGTGGCCGGACCACTCGCCTCCCAGCAAGGCGAAACGGGTTCGATCCCCGGCGGGGTCGCCCTCTCGGACGTCCACATGTGGGAGTCGTGCCGCGGTCGATGAGTTTTCTCGGCGATCTCCCGTCCCCCTCCCCCCCCCCCCCCCGCAATTTAATTCCGACGATGCTCCGTAGTCACCTCGCTTCACCTCTCTTCGGCTCTCAATACCTCGATGTTAAAGAGTTAGCAGTTCGGGCATATTTCCTGTAGATTCGTTGTGTACCCGTTCACGTTTATCTCGGCAAATAAATACCCTGACTATACATTTTCAGTTTTACCATAGTATTACGCGTATTATAAAAAAAAAGTGCTGAAAATGGAAAGAAAAAAAAAAATCGCATTTCCTCGAACTTGGCCTGCACAGTTTCCTTTTAGGCAGGAGAAAAGTAAAATGGCTCAGTCGTAGTTTAATCTGTGGGTTTTCATTGCGTGCAATAAAATTCCAATGTTACATATTTTAATATTTGCACGCGAAAGCGTCACGACGGAAGCACTGCACGTCGGTTCGGCGCCGTTTGCGCATTTGGGCGACGGGACGCTGGGCGCGCGTGGTATTGTCGCCCGTATCGCTCTGCCTCGAACGCTGACAAAAAATCTCGCGCCCTTACACGCTTTTCAAAAGTCACACAAATCTCTTCACTCATCCTCCTTGCTGTGCCTAAAGCGGGAGACCTCTGCGATCGTAGCCACTGGTAAAGGCTGTTCACGGTAAAATGAGCACTTTCGAAAGCCCTGCTTACGATCTACTTGTGTGCACGTTGGTATTCTTCCACCTGACGTAAAATTAACATTGCCATGGGTCTCACCACTCTACTCATACATCGGGCAAGTAAAACACGTTACATTATTAGGAAAGTAAATATTTTTCAAATATGCTCATTTTTACATTTCGATGCTTTAGAAAAAAACGGAATGCGAAATAAATAATTTAAGTTGCCACAAATGGTTAACTAACACTTTTTTATTCGACGTTAATATATGGAACTACTTTTCATACATTGTTACGTAACCAACTTTACTGGGCGAATATCAATCGGCGCGCCCATTGGAATATATGCAGGCAGGGGCAGTGACTTTCTTCTAAGGTTCATTTCAAAAGTTCTCACTTTATCGTGAACAGCCTTTAGAGTTCCACAGCAGTCACCTTGTTGTCGAGCAGTACGGCGTGACCTTGGAAACTGCACGCCATCTTGCTGGCCGAGGTCGTGCCTGTTCGGAGCGTGTCGTCGTAAACGACGTTCGTTGTTGCGCATCAGGACCTTCAGGCAGGCGATAAATGTTTGTTCTCAGTCGCCCTGTCAAGCGACACTTCCGCGCCACACGATTAAGGTCACGGGAATGTTACGGTTTCGCCTTACGGGTTTACCAAACAGATTATATTTTGGGGGAACGTAGATAGACGGTGCACTCATTTTAATGCTACGTTAATATATTTTATCAAGCTTTAAAACGTACAAAGTTTTACGTCTATTCTAAAACAATACTGAACAATAAGCAAAGTTACTTTAACGGGGGAGTTAAATAAATAAATTGAAACTATTAAGTTACTGACTCTACGTTACTCCACACCATTACAAAGTAAACTGCAGTCTTTACTTAAGTGACCAGCTCGTCATCTCCTTAATGTTGTCGCCGAAGGCTGCTCATCGTGTAGCCTCCCTACGGCGGATCTCCGCACAAACTTCTCTCCATCTTGCGTCCTCGTCGGGTTGGAGTCAGGCCTCGCTTCGAGCCTCCGCCGGCGCTATATGGTCGCCGCGGAAGTCCAAGCCTCTCCGTGTTTCTAACGTTTCTCCTTGTCCGTGGCCTCGCCCTGGGTACACGTCGCTTCTCTGCCACTGGCGCGTCTATGGAAGCTACAGGAGAATGCCTGGCCGCGCCTGCAACATCATGTAACCCAGCGCCGTCCCTCAAGCCGTGTCTCAATTTAAAGAATATTCTCTCGATAGAGCACTGCTTCGCACTCTCTTGTGCTCTCGCTGCGTGTAATCAAGACAACCACTCTCTCGTTTCTCTCCGACGTTAGGCAAACAGCTGATGCCAAAAGACGGGAAATTATGTTAATTTAAAATCGCTGTCGTGGCTGTCGTAAGTAATTTATGCTTATTTTAAATTATTTACTGATAATTATAGCACTGTCTGAATATTCATTAGCGCATAAAAAAGTAATATTTTTGTTTAAAATTTTACCGCCATGTTGCAGCAAACTGACAAAAAAAAACCAGTCTAAATGCGTATTTACATTTTTTATTAGTATGTGTTATTTCGTTGTTTAAAACAGTTGAAATTATACACTCACATAAAAAATGCAACGTTGTTTTGGCCTAGAAAGATACTATTCCCTTATCCAAACACGAAAATAATGTAAACAATTATGTCGCGTGGTCAGAGAGAGAGAGAGAGCACAGAGAGAGAGAGAGAGAGGGGCACAACTTTGTGCTCTCTCTCTCTTTGCTCTCGCGCTTTCGCGCTCTCTCTGACTAATTGAGACGACCAGAGAGCTCTCTCTGTGACATCATCTGCGAAAGAGAGAAAGAGAGAGAGTGAGAGAGAGTGAGCGAGCACGAGAGAGCGCTCTGTGAGCACTCAACTCTTCCGGATAGTAACTGCCGTGTGAATTGCTTCTCAGCAATCTGACTCCCCTGGACACGACTGTAGCATTTGGATTCTGATCACCTGAACCCATGTGGTCCGGGACAAACACGCCCCTACTACTACTTTTACTACTACTACTACTACTACTACTATTGTATGGAGTGATGTTAGGTTGTTTTGGACTAGGAATCCGGAATAAATAGCCATACAGGAGGCTGGAGAGCTTGTCACATTCTGTCGTTAGTAAGATTTTATATTTGGGGTTATCGTTGCACGATTGTCCAGGACATGGTTCCTCGCTTAGTGTTTTGAAACCTGCCCGTACACTCTACTTTTAAATTGCGTGCATTTAAACGTGACAACTTTGTACCACATGTACCGTCATGTTAGCAGCGAACAAGGGGAAGAAGTTTTTTTTTTTATCTCAACACTTTTATTTAATGTTGGAAAAGTAGTTTCACGTAATATTGGTATCTTAGTTTTTACCTAGACCGGAGTAAGAATCGGCGCTATCGTAGCATACGCATGTATTGGCTATTCACGGTAAAGTGATCACTTTTGAAAGTCCTCTCATTTGGAACAATAGTCCATAAATATCTAGCCTTAGACGCTAACTTCAGAGTGCGGGGGGGGGGGGATAAAGAACTGTGTTTGTTACTCACACGGCATTATTTACTTAAAAAAGGCGGTTAAAGGGTAAAAACATGGCTGAAAGGAAAATAAACTAGGGCCTCAAAGGTGCTACTTTACCGCAGTACTTGATGAACGCATGGGCGTAGAAAGTTTGCGATTAAGGTAGCAATTTTTAAATGGGCCTTCGGAATGCGGTCCGTTCCGGTAACCGTATTTATTTTCACGGACACTATGACTAGCACGCTTCCCGTAGAATTTGCAGCGATGTTTTATGAAGTTTCGTGACAACGGCGTGGCCGAATGAGACTCGGAAAAACGTTGGAACATTTTCGTCGCCAAAGCTGATCACAAGGAAAGGGAACAGAAACAAAATATGCAAATATAAAAATGCAGTACATTAAGAAAAAACCTGGAAATAAAATTTCAACAGAAATCGTGCAAAGGGAATGTGGGGAAAATGCAATATTTTCGATAGAAAAAAAAAGTACAAAGACAAACAATACAATAAATAACCCTTAGAAACTGACAGAAACGCACAGCATATATCTGAATCCTCCTAGGTGCGCTATCACTCGTTACTAGTTGTGGTCTCGGCTTAATAATTGAACTGGCACTTTAGGTTTGTGTATACTTTAGTCCCGTGTACCGGTAATGTAGTACAGAAGTATTCTTCCCTTCTAGGTTTGATTGTGAACAAAACACTACCGGCGTTGGGGCCGCGGTAACCGAGCGGTTAGACTGCTCGCCTCCCACCAGACGAACCGGATATATACATATATACACACACGCGCGCGGGCGCTCACAAACACACAAGACGTACACACAAAGGAATAACCGATTCAGAAATTCTGATTTTTAAAGATACGGCTACACAAACTTTTTTTTTTTTTTTTTTTTTAAGGATTGTTCCATTTCACCGAGGAAGTTATAATGGAAGAAATAGAAGAAGAATACAAATGCAGGGTTTCACAATGTAGTCGCAGACATTCTGTATCCCGCTGTGCTATCTAAGAGTCCCTGAAGAAGAACAGTAAACTTATAACCCTGTGCCTTGTGGTTACAATACGCACACACTTCTGCAAAGGTCGGTTGTATCTGTTTGGCAGCAATACTCGGTCCATGACAAGCGTATCGGCGAGATTGCCATAACGAGTGGTTTACCTCGGGGGGGGGGGGGGGGGGTTACTGCCAGCTGGCAGGCTCCTCTGTGTGCGTAAAACACAGATAATGCCTGCAAGCCAGAAGCGAAGCTTATTAAATTATCGGAAACGCATCGTGACATTTTTTTTTTCAACAGTAGCCATTGCAGAAATTTAGTTTAAAATAAAGATTTAAACGAAAAAAACTTGTGGGACTATTTACTCTCGTTCGTATGAGCGTGGTAGCATGCGATCGGCAGACCAACTTAGCTCGCAGGTACTTATGCCGATATAAATTTCTGCCCCAGAAATAAATGAAATAACATAATTGTATTACGAACAAATGTGATTACAGATATTGTCTATTCTCAATTTAGTGATTACTTTTCTATTTAAGTTTTTGCTCAGGATAAACTTTAGTGTCCCGATTTTTTTTTTTTTTTTTTTAATCTTTCCGCTTTACGTGAAGCAAGCATTGACGTTGAGCCCCATCAGTTTATTCATTCGCCAGTCAAGAGCCATTCTGAAATTATCAACATAGACATATTCATTAATTGGCATGTCTCGCTCATTTGCGTAAAAGAAACTGAAACGGAATGGAATGAGGTTAGCGTACACAGATAGAAACTGTCACACTGCGAACACGACGTCGTGATGTGAACACGACGTCGTGATGTGGAACTGTTTCCCGTGATTCGTCGCCAACTTTACCGCAACTAATTTATTCGGTGCTTGCTTTAAAATTTAAGTTACGGGAAGTGACCTTTTTCAGTGGCTGTTTTCATAGGCGCGATACGAGTGTTATTATTATTATTATTACAACTTTGATCATTATGAAATACTAACAGTTTTGGCAAGTTCTTAACCCTCATGTTACCATCACTCCGTCTTACAAGAAGTCTAACGTCGCTACATCGTCAAACAGCGGCGTGTGCTTGGCCGCTGTCGGCCGGGTACACTGTAAAAATAATAACAATTTTTACTGAGAAATTCTCTGTAATGTTACAAATGCTTGTAACGGTACAAAGATTTATCTTGTAGAACTAAAAGGGCCAAGTTTGCAGTATACCTCAAGACATGTTCGTACCGTATTGACCCGTTTCCATGAGCTTCAGCGAAATCGCGGACAGTCGACATAAAACTGTATATATCTGTTCGTGCGATAACTACGTATAGGTAATGTAAAGAGTAACTGCGTATAAAAAAGAAGTGTATTGCAAGTTTGAATAATCTAAAGCACTTAAAACAACTCGAATAACCATATTGAAACGCGACCGTATTATTCATTAACTGTTCATGTTTGCTAGCTACACAGAACTTTTAAAACAGCTCTCAATATTGCGTTGTTAAGAGCCGTACAGATATCTTAACTCGACAGCAAAACTCTTAAACTGAAATAAATGTGAATATTCTTCTTAACCAGATACCTTGATTAAATACTCTGTAGGTCTTGCAGTTATGTTTACAGTGAAATGTACTTTCAGTTCGAAAGTAAAGTCCAAGGATTTTTGTTATAAAATTACAAGCGGTTCGCGTGGTTTCTCCGTGGTTGCCGGGAGGGGGGGGGGTATGACTTTCTCCTCCCCCCTCTAATGTTTCTTGTGATCGCCCGCCGCCCGGTGAGAAGACGCCCGCAGGGAGGCTGGGCGGACCGCGTCCTGCACTTACACCTGTATCTTTGGCCACGTCGTCTGCTAGTAGAGTTTCTCCCGCCAGCCACGGCGATTGCCGCGGGTTAGAAGAGCGCGTACGCCACGCTGCAGCCTGTCGGCCAGAACAAAATGTTGCACTTCTTCTGTATAAAAAAATCTATATTCAGTGCAACTTTCTCAGAGAATACCGAATGGCACGTTAAGAAATAATAATGAAAAAAAAAAAAAAAAAAAAAAAACAATATTTTTATGTTAATTTTAATATTACATTTCAGAAAACAGCACTAAAACAGAAAAATTATCCCAATTTATTTTTTAAAGAAAAGGTCAGGAACAATACGTTTTGTTTGAAACAGTTATCTTTACAATTGATACACCGAGAGAAATTTATTTGATATTGATCCTCCATGTAAATTCCGTGGTTGCAGTCTTGCTAAGCAGAGTCTTTAATGCTCAGCCTAATCTATTATACCGGAATTCTTAGTTTTTGTATCATTATTTCAGTTTTTGGAGGTATTATTGGAAATATTTGTTTATAAATGATTTACAGTTTACTAGTTGTTTAATACTTTTGTATCTAACTTTCACTGTGTGTTATTTCCTGCTTGCAGAACGGCAGAAACTTAACAAAATGTAAATATGTCCCTGACTTTTAGCAACTAGCAGATAATACGTAACGATAACTAAGCCCAAAATAATATTTTTTAAAAACTCGTAAAAAATATAAATTTTTCAGTGATAGAACATGTAGATGATTACTCTGAATCCGAAACTACGGTACTAAAACTAAAAAATTTCCGCAAAGCAGAGCATCATTTGGCGTGTTGCACAGCACGGTCACCGACACGCTGTTCAGGCTACGGGACTCAGCTGTCGTGGTGCATTGTGCATGGTCCAGTGCGTGATGTGCTCTCTGGTGCACCGCTAAGCGCCTCCGTCCGGGCCAGGCTGTCCTGTTGAGTATCCACCACCTCCTCTTTTCCTCTTTCTGTTTCAGTTGTCGACTGATGAAGGGAGGGGAAGTGCCCAATTGAGCATTCCTGCCCTCTACCAGGCGGGCTGGTACCTCCTCCCCCCCCCCATGTTAAAACTTAATCTATCGAGATCATCAAAATGAAAGATAGCACTCCCTCCCCCCCCCCTTTACGATCTTTCTCTTCTAGTGTTTCAAACACCCCTTCAGTAAAGATTATCCTTTCCCATCCTCTGTTCTAATATAAACATTTTCCTAGAGGCTGTCCACGGTAAGGTGAGCACTTTTTAAGGCCCTCCCAACAGGCATTAACCACTAATAAATATATCTTATTGCAGCCTCAGGCATTACATTTTGAGGGTGGTGTATTGTATACACTGTGTTTATTGGTCACATTGCAATATTTATATCAAAAAGCAGCAGGGAGATGGAAATTGGACGTAAAGAAAAATTTGGCGGAGCCTTAAAAAGTTGTCACTTTCGTGAACAGCCTATATTTAATAAATTACATGCGATCTTGCAATTATTTTCTGTCAAGGGTTTTTTTTTTTTACGGTGTGTCTGCTGGTTTGCCCTCCTCCCTCGTAGTTTAGTTTAAGTTAGCATGGGAGGTAAACTTGGCCCCAATCGAGGTCAAGTTTCCCCAATCCCAGTAAAGCCGCGAGCACGTGCCCTTGTAGTTAGAAACTTCCCTGCATGTCTAGGCGTAAGGGGCTCGGCCCTGAGACGCACTTGAATCCCATCCCCACCCCGGACCTGCGACTCTCCTCTCTCCGGCGGCGCGGTCGGGAATGGAACCCGCGACCCGCCGCGCCCTCTGCTCGTGGTGCCGCGACCTTGACGGCGTGTGATGTGGGCGCCGCTATGCTAATCGCCTCTCGTGGCAGACCGACCGGTTCCCGACTCGCGTGCCGCGCTGCACGTGACTGCACATCGTCAACTCCGCGACCTCCACCACACGTGCGTCTGGTTACAGCTGCAACTGTATGTGCCCCCCTCCCCCCCCCTTCATCTTTCCAGTAATGCAATCTACGGGCTGGAGTACCTGGCCCAGGCGGTTACCTCCTTGCTTGACGTCTGTGTGTAGGCTGTTCACGGTCAAGCGAGCACTTTTGAAATCAACCTTAGAAAAAAGTCACTGCCCCTGTCGGCATATATTTTAACGGGCGCCCGAAGTGGGGTGTGCCCAGTAAAGTTGGTAACGATGGATGGGGAAAAATAGTTCCATATATAAACGTCGAATAAAAAGTGTTGGGTAACCATTTGTGATAACTTAAATGATTTCTCTCGCTTTCTGTTTTTATAATGCATCGAAGTGTAAAAATTAGCAGATTTGTATAATATTTACTTTTCTAATAATTTCACAGTTACACTTGACCGACTCATGAATTAAGTGATTAAGCCCACGACAATGTTAATTATACATAAGGCGGAATAACACACAACGTGTATACAAGTAGCTCTTAAGCATGGCGTCTGTGTATAGACTATTCATGGTAAAGTGAACACCTTCGAAAGCACTCTCATTTGGAATAATAGTCAATAAATATATTAAATTTTATCCTTGGGCGTCAACTTCCGAGTGCCGTGGAATATACACACTGTGTTTATTACCTACATGGCAATATTTATTTTAAAAAGTGGCGAAAGAATAGAAAATTACTGAAAGGGGAAAAGTAGGTAGAACCTCAGAAGTGCTCACTTTACCGCGAACAGCCTATACCAGCGATTACTCTTCAAAGTGCTGACCGCGCCCCCACGCTGCTCCGCTGCTGGGCGACAACTCTCAACTGCAGTGGTGTGTACGGAGCTGAAGTGCATAAACAATGCGGAAACGCTCCCTTGTATGACAGTTTCTCCAAGCGTTAGATCAGGCCCTATAATGAATCATAACGGCAGCGGTGATAAAGTGGTCAGACTGCCTGCCTCCCGCCGAGGCGAACCGTGTTCGATTCCCGGCGGGGTCGCTCGCGGGAATCATGCCGGATGATGGCGCTGGTCGTCGGGTTTCCTCGGGGACCTCCAGTGTCGCCCCGCCCTTGCGTTCGGGCGCAAGCTCCATGCTCGCCTCGTTTCGCCCTCCTCGGCTCTCAAGAGTCGCCCACATATCTCCACTCGCTAACGGACACAGCGGCAGTAAATTGCATAATCTGCAAATCGGGAAGATGTGTTCGCTGTTTTCACAACATGTGGGTCGGACGCTAATGCTTGGTGATTAAACAAACAGTTACTCAACTTATTAAAAACAATAATTCAGATCTCGTTTACGAGTGCTTTCATTAACACTTACTAAGACTGTACGAAACAAGAAGTTACCCTTAACTAATTAGCCTACTTTCCTCTGCACGGGTGCAGATACAGTTTAGTAAACTTCTTGCAAGTTTGGATGGCAGGTGGGCATTGGCGTCTCACTGGCAGCAGCATCATTAGAGATGAAACCAGAAACACGCGAAACAGTACCAAGACAGTTAAAATACACGAGCGACTTACCCATAATCCGAATTCAGAAAAACTTGTAAAATTAATCTAGCTTGCAATCAACTGCATCACGGAGGTAGGATTCGGAGCATCAACTTCCGATGTTTTGAGTGACAGGGTTCACTAACCTGAAATGTTCACTCGGCAATAATTTTGAAAATAAGTGTCCGAGCCACTAAAACACATAAGTTTATATGGCCTACTATAACGCTACTTGTGTGAAAAACTTGATGGAAATCGGTTAATTGGCCTCCGAGATATGACATAAAAACCTTATTTTCTATAACTGGGGTATCTTACAAATATGCTTAAAAAGAGGCTCTCTACACAATGTTTGTAATAGATCATGTCAGCACAAAACGTTTGATTGAAATTGTTAAATTGTTTAATAGATATGCCAAACGTATAAATATATTTATATGGCCGCCATTTTTAAAATCATTTCTTGACTCCATTTAAACCATGTAACTGTACTTGGCCTTCTGTAGTTGTGCAAAGTTTTGTGGAAATTAGTATAAATTATACCGCAAATATGACAATATTCAGTTTACACACCTGACACTACTCTGCAAAAAAAAATCCGGCAAAGGCGGATCTCTGTATGCATATCGATTGAGTGGTTCTCGAGATATGGTATAAAACCTCCCTTGATCATGTGACTATATTCATAAATGGGGGGCAAAAGTTTATATATTAGCACATTCGATTGTCATATATAAAATATACAAAGTTAAATTTAAATATGACACATAGTTTCGTAGATATAGCACACTAAGTTAAAATGTTTTTATACGTACCATTCAGAACATAAAGTGACTTACTTAAAACATATAAATTAACAAAACATACCCCAGTACAACTTCTTCGCCAAATTTGAAATAAATTGGTTGATTGCTTCCCGAGATACGGCATGAAAACTAAATTATTTCATGTGGGGGGCTCTTACATAATAGCGGAGAAACGAGGCTCTGCATGGGCAATTTTTGTGGATACAACCTATGCTGTCAGCATACAAAGTTAAGTTGAAATTTGTTTTGTATGACGTGCTTGGTTCATTCCTAAACATGTCATGTATCAAAAGCCTTTATATACTTGTGTAAACATTAAAATACCTTATTTATGGTTAAATTGAACTTTTACTTACATTTTACTTATCAATTTTAATATTTAATTAATATTTGATATGAGTAAAACTAGGACGACATAGGTAGGTTGGTAATGCCTAGTAAGAAATAGTTCTTATGTAAAATATTACTATAGGCTGTCAACGGTTAAATGAGCACTTTTGAAAGCCCGGCTTAAGATCCGCTTGGACTCATGTTGTGTATTACTCCGCCTTATGCAAAAAATAACATTGACATGGGCCTCATAACTTTATTCATGCGTCGGTCAGGCGAAAATGTGGAATTAATAGAAAAGTAAATGTGTTACAAATCTGTTAATTTTTACACTTCGATGCGGTAAGAAAAAAAAAAAAAAATCAGGAAGCTAAATAAATAATTTTTTTAAGTTATCAAAAATAGTTACCCTAACACGTTTTGTTCCACGTTAAGATATGGAACTACTTTCCCTACATCATTACCAACTTTACTGGGCGCATGTCACTCAGTGCACCCAATAAATTTTATGTAGGTAGTAGCAGTAACTTTTTTCTGAGGTATATTTAAAAAGTCCTCACTTTATCGTGTACAGCCTTTAACACTGAGTGCATAATGCGCTACGCTGTCCCGTTGGTGTAATTTTATAGACTTGGTTAAGCTTTGTTTGTATGAGGTGGAGGACATGTTGAATGTAAAACTTCAGCAGGGCTTCAGAAAAAGCTGAAGTAACCGTGAATGGTCTATACATTGGCCGGTTGCGATGTAATGTGTGTGTCTGCTCTGACTGCCGCTAATAAGCGGGAGGCTAGGTGGTGAGCCACGGGGGCGGCACAGGGTTGCCGCTAGTAAGCGGGAGGCTAGGTGGTGAGCCACGGGGGCGGCACAGGGTTGCCGCTAGTAAGCGGGGGGCTAGGCGGTGAGCCACGGGGGCGGCACAGGGTTGCCGCTAGTAAGCGGGAGGCTAGGCGGTGAGCCTCGGGGGCGGCACAGGGTTGCCGCTAGTAAGCGGGGGGCTAGGCGGTGAGCCACGGGGGCGGCACAGGGTTGCCGCTAGTAAGCGGGAGGCTAGGCGGTGAGCCTCGGGGGCGGCACAGGGTTGCCGCTAGTAAGCGGGAATCTAGGTGGTGAGCCACGGGGGCGGCACAGGGTTGCCGCTAGTAAGCGGGAGGCTAGGTGGTGAGCCACGTGGGCGGCACAGGGTTGCCGCTAGTAAGCGGGAGGCTAGGTGGTGAGCCACGGGGGCGGCACAGGGTTGCCGCTAGTAAGCGGGAGGCTAAGTGGTGAGCCACGGGGGCGGCACAGGGTTGCCGCTCCAGTGCGTTCGGTCGCGTTTCTCGTTTCTTGCGGGCCGGCGATCGCCAGTCGAGCGACAGATAAAGCTAGGTTTCCAGGCCGCCCCGGGTTGAAAAACCCCCAGAGTGCCCGCCACTCCCAGTATACCGACACACTTCCGAGGTCGCCGTCGACGTCCCCACCGCGCGACGTCGCGTCGTCTTGACGCGCCGCCAAACTGAACTGACGCCAAGCCGTCTCGGCGGGAATCATACAGCCTCGACGCGCATGACACGAAGGCCAACAGCCAACGAAATACAAGACAGATCGTCGTAAGCCCAACCGATTTTGTCGTCCGACCAGCAGTTTTGGATTAAAAATGATTTCTAATCTTCTTCGTGTCGTGTCGTGCGACACGACACACAGAATGTACAAACTTGCAAAATGAAATTGTATCGCAAGCTTTCCCTATAATGGTAAATACGCAGCTCGAAAGAAAAATTAATTGAAAATTACTGTATCTAACTCTTAAAAATAATAATTTTACCTTTGTATGAATTAGAGATACCAATTTGTCACTTATATATGACAAATTTCCCTCTTGTTCACTGCCTTTGAAACTAACGTAACCTATCAGCGCCTCTAAATAGTTAGGTTAAATGCCGAAAGCGTGGTGTCGATCGTGCTGTAAATTCAAGTAGTCACATTGAAATGTGTCGTGGTTGCGTTTTTGGACGTGTCGTGCTGTGTTGGTCGGAGCTATGTGATTCCGGCATAACTGGGCCGCGGACTCAGGGTTGCCAGATTGTTTTTGTTGAAGTCACCCAAATGGCCATTCTTTTGTCCCCGAATGTTGCCCAATTTGATTACACTTTATATTAAATGATTTGTAAAAATATATTGTAAATTTTTCATGTAGTATTTTATATGTATGAATCACGATTTTTTTTTAAATTTAAGAATTATATAGACCTACACAAAAATAAAAATAACTGTCAAACGCATAAACAATAGTGTGGTATTCAATTCGCCTTTTCATAGAGACCTGAACAAATTCACGAGTTCAGTAACCTGGAGGCTAGATTCTACAGTCTTGTGTACAAATTTGTTGATGTCAATTGTGTATTGGTTGTCTGCTGTCACCGTGGAAGGCGACGATTGGGCCAGCGTTCTCCAGGAGATGTCAAACACCGTGTTGACCAATGGCTAATGTTATATATACACGCGCGAATTCTAACTTATCCCAAAATTATTCCAAGAATTCTATACGTTGTCCGCAGAGAGTAACAAGAGTCTGGACAGGAGACCCTCTTCAATTGTATCCACAGTGATTGTCGTTTAAAAAGCTGATCTTACTTATGATAATTAATTATCTTGTCCTCAATCAAAAGGATATACCAATACTAAGTAAATAATTCCAAGTAGCCCAAATATCGCAGATTCACGACAAAAATCGCCCAAATTGCGATAGTCGCATTTTCGTCGCGCGAGGCCTTAATACTACCAGTAGCTCACGAATTCTCCTTCTGGGTCGCCGCTCGAAACTGCCATTTGCGAACACTGTTAACTTTACTTTTAAGGATGAGGTGAAATCTTCCCTAACGAGAATGAGCTAGTCTAGTCCATTCGCGGTTGATTCCAACTTTTTCTGAAGTCCTGTTTAAGTTTCTATTAAAGGCTGTTCACGATAAAGTGAGCACTTCTGAAATCAGCCTTGGAGAAAAGTCACTGCCCTCGCCTGCATATATTTTAACGGGCATACCGGGGGACATGCTCCCAGTTATGTTTCTTCTAACGATGGTTGAAAAATAGTTCCTTATCTCAACGCCTTGTAAAAAGTTTTGGTTTACCTTTTGTGATAACTTAAATTATTAATTTTGCTTTATGTTTTTTTTTAATGCGTGAAAGTGTAAAAATGGCCAGATTTGTAAAATATTTACGTTTCTAATAATTTTACAGTTTCGCTTGACCGACGTATGACGAAAGCGATATGGCCCATGGCAATGGCAATTTTACATAAGGCAGAAGAACAGACAACGTTCATACAAGTAGATCTTAAGCAGGGCTTTCAAAAGTGCTCATTTTACTGTTAGCTGTCTATACCAGGATATTTCTCCGCATCATGCACACAAAGATTAATCTAGTCTAGAAAACCAAAGGAACAACGGCCTGCATTCTTGAGCACTCAGTTCAATAGTATTTTTACAATTTCTCTCTCTAGAAATTAAGTGGGCTATACCAAGTTCATTAAAGGATGGAGGTCTTAATCAAATAAAAGAATTAAAATATAAATTTCTTATTTTTATTTACAATAACTTCAGCAAAATTCTTTGAACTCAAAATTTCGCAATAAATTGATATCACTTACTGTTCACAATTGACACTAATTATTTAATTTCATTGATTTCTTTGTCTTAATTATAAATTTTATTAATCGAAGATCAGTCCCAATAGACAGTGTATCAACCTATGCAATTATTTTATAATTTATGCGTCCATATTTGACAGTTCGAATATTTACAATAAAATCAGTATTACACTTCCATTCAGTTCCACCTCAGTTCAGCTCATGTCCCACCAATCGCAATGTTCTAGAGTCCTCCAAGCGCCCTCAGGCACAGTAGGCTTCACTCGTCGGTTTCACACCCTCTCGTCCATTGACGCCACGAACACCTCGCCCGCCGTCGTCCCGCAATCTCCAGTCGTCGTCCACACTTTCCTTCGCTCGCGCACACTCGGCCAGGCGGCCTCCATCAAAGACTGCCGGCCGCTGGGTTGCGGCAGTATATATAGTGTCTTAGGTCGCCACCTAGAACCTTCCCCAACTCACGTGATGCGTCGCGGAGGGCTGAGGCGCCAGCCAGTCTCACCAGGACATTCTTATATCGTCGCTAAACGTTTCGGAAACTCTAGCAGGCGAGAGGAGGTCTGTGACACTAGCAAGTCTCGCCGCAGTCGGTATTCATGGGATTCCCAGAAGGGGAGATCAGGAGGCCGCGAGCGCATCGTTCCAGAAAGAGAGAAGGGCGAGGTGGGTCTCCGATTTCGGCGCGGGGAAGCTGAGTCGGTGCCAGCTGCAGCACGTTACAGTATTTTTCATAAGAACTATTTCTTACTATACCCTACCAACATACCCATTTCTCCCTGTTTTATTCAAATTAATTATAAATGAAATATAATTTGTAGATAAATAAAAATAAAAGTTTAATTAAACAAAAATAAGGTAGGTAGTTGGGCTTAACGTCTTGTCGACTGTGAGGTCATTAGATACGCTTCAAGTTGCACAGGTAAGAGGTATTGGGGAAGGAATGGGCCATGGTCTTTGTTAGGGACCCACCCTAGCATTAGCCTGGAGTGATTTCGGGAAACCAGGGAAAACCAAAATCAGGATGGCAATTATTTTTCTACAATCAGTTAAAGTAAGTAAAGGCTGTTCGCGATAAAGAGAGTACTTTTGAAATGAACCTTAGATAAAAGTCACTGCCCCTGAAATCATATTTTTTTTAACGGGCGCACTGAGTGACATTTGCTCAGTAAAGTTGGTAACTATAGATGAAAAATAGTTCCATATAATGACGTTGAATAAAAAGTGCGAAGTAACCATTTGTGATAACTTAAATTATTTCTTTCGCTTTCTGTTTTTTTAATGCATGAATGTGCAACAAATGAGTGGATTTGTGTAACTACCTTTTCTAATAATGTCGCGGTTTTACTTAACCGACGCATGAAAAAGGACGAGGCCCGTATCAATGTTAATTTTACACAAGGCGGAAGAATACACAACTTGCATACAAGTAGATCTTAAGCAGGGCTTTCAAAAGTGCTCAATTTACCGTGAACAGCCTATATCAGTATCAATTATCAACGCATCTCTATACACAATACCAGTTTGGCTTTTACTTGATTTAGGGGGAGGGGGGGTGATGTATACTCTGTTCCCCCTCCCCTCTAGTTGTTACGCCACTGAGCACGTAGTTCCAGTCACAGTTGTGCCGGGACTGGCAAAGAAAGCGCTCTCTCATAACGGCACTCGGTCGGTATAAGCGAGGCGGCAGCGAGCCAAGGACGAACCACGGTCCTCAACGGTAGAGGCACACGCGTCTTTCCTCTCCAGAACTGGACTTTGTGTCTGCAGAGTTCGCCACCTGGACGCGACGACGACGGCGGCGGCGATCAAGTAGCACAGGACATCCGGGAGCAATTCATTATGCTTGTTGGAGAAGGGTTTCTAATGCTCCGAGACAAGCATGTTTAGGGATGCTGAATAGCAACAAACAAGTTTATTATTTGATATCTACATCTAACGTCGTTCAACTTACGTAATGCATCTTCACCTTAAAAAAAAAAAATTCTGTTCCATAGTTTGCGAATATTCACATGTTAAAATCAACGGTTTTTCTGTCTTTCGGAACACACAAAAAGTAAGTTTTCTCATAAAAATGAAATTATATTGAAGAAAACTGCGCGAGCATCAATATAGCGATGTAATCATACATATCATCAGAATTATTTTATTGTTTTGATTATTTTATGTAAGAAATACACTTTAGACAATTATCAAAATAATGGAAGCACCTATATTCTGGAACATAGCATCTTTGTGAGGTGGTAACACTGATCATTCGTGCGCTGCGCCTGTCGTTTTCCATTGTAGTGGACGACGTTAGTCTGCAGTACGCTATGCCACAGAATACATAGTACATCAGAAGTGACGTGGCAGCGTTTCCACCGTACTCGCTAGTCTTTGTTTACTTTTTGGTCGCCTTCTTTTCGGGGTGCGCTTTAACCACGTGCTGAATGTAGTTCAGTTGAGGTGTATCGAAATTTTCAGTGAGTTAAAGTTCCTCGAGTAAATAGTTTTTGTTATTCCAATCTAAAATGATGAAAAACATGAAAGACGTGCTTATCGCTATAAATGTTAATGATATATATCAATCGTAGCCCGGCCCTGAGAAAACTAGTCGTTTAAGCTTCCTTTGGTGCTGTCATTCTCCAAGCAAGCTACTGAATATACATGAGCAATTAAATAATCCTGAAAGTGGTGTGGAACTGCAATATTTATTACATCTGCTTTAAAAATTATATGGATTGTTCTCAGGAGTAATTTTAAATTTCGAAACTACTTGTCCACGTTATTTGCATCTAGGTTAGCTTCGTACTCTGGTATTTTGCTTTAGCCATCACCTGCCACAATCCAAATAATAAATAAATACAATGAAGTATTAATAAATATACATATGTTTTCAACTGCATATACTGAGTTTACCTTATCCGACGGCTTTTATGCAGTCGTGGGTTTGATCTGTAGAAGTCATTTCCAGAAGCAAACCTGTCGTGAGACAGAAGCGAGATATTTAAGTAATACTCGGTAGCATTAATTTTTACCTTTGCAAATACACTGAGTTTGGAAATACGTTTTTACACCGAGCAAGTTAATTCGACCCATGTTTGTTTGCTTTCATTTTCGTGACACATGCATGCATCATCAATAAAATTCACAGTTGACATGCAAAATGTATTTTCCCCCTCTAGTAGTCCGGGAAACCAGCTGATAATGCCAGTGTTTATAACTGTCATTTTCAAGATGTAAATATGGGCAATCTCTGCCTACTTGGCAGAGCTATTAGAGTTGGTGTTATCACACATGCAAGATCCCGCAATTCTGGCATGTTTTCCTACCATAAACTGTTGCGCTATGATTCATGATTATTGAACACTTGCCCTTGCAGTAGAGCTCACGTCGGAGAAACTAGAACTACAGATACGAACATACAGACGCAGGAAACCAACCGAGAATAGTTACAAATTCGCGCAGGCGTATAGGCCTGCGCGAATAACACAGCGAGATCTGATAGAAGGAATTCAGTTAGTAAGCAGTAAATTGACAAAACAAAAATATAATGATGGACACAACGAAAACAGACCCCCCCCCCCCCCCCCACACTTGCAACCAAACGATTCCTTCTGAAGAATTCTGTGTGTTCATGCACCTGTGGACAACTATTCCTGTTTGGTTCTGTGTGTTTGTATGTGTAATTTTAGTTTGTTGTAACATAAACTCTGCTACAACAGTTAATATCCAAAACAATTTATTTGTTTCATATGTATCACTACCGCAGACCTGGCGAAGTTCAAACTATGGGGCAAAATACTTACAAAGGTTTTAAAATTGAGTAGGTCTACTGCAATGCCACTGCCACGAATACATGACTTCTCTATAATTTTCTTTAATTTAATTTAATGTTCTTTTCTGTTTTTTTTCTCTAAATCCCATCTCTTAATGCTGTATGTAGCTACAATGCAACCTATTTATTATATACCTACTGGTACGTAAGAAACAACGTTGTGGACATGGTGAACGAGCGGGTTGAAAAAGAAAGTATTATATACTGTCCCTCCCATTCAGATCAGCGATAAGCTGGTAAAGAATTGTTACAATAATTTTTTTAAATTCCGTTTTCCAATTGACTTTGCCCGAATATAACTTGTGAAATGAGGTTCCTCTCCTCCCTTCCTAAGAGGGAACTGCGGTGGGCGAAGTGGTAGGGCGCTTGCCTTCCGCCAAAGTGATCCATGTTTGTTTCCCTGTCGTATAGGAACTGTGCTGATTGATGCTGGCTGGCATGTTTTCTCTAGGTTTTACCCACTCTTGCATCTCAGTGCTCCATATCTGCCGTATTTCACCCTGGTTATTACAAACCACCTAAACCTCTCATGTTCGTGATGATGGAGGACATCGTGTAGTTACAGGAAAAGATTGGCTTTATTTTAACTACCTTTGGAACATTTGTTATTTACTGTATTTTGCACAGTCTACCGTTGCATACGTCACCATCTAAACACGCGAGTAAACTTCATTTATTTAACTTAACGTCTTGTCGATAGCGGATTAATTATAGAATGGTACACTAAGAACACAATGAAGGGAATACAAGGAAGGAATTGATCATTGCCTTTATTATTGGATCACTCCGCAAATTGCATGGAGTGAGTTCGAGAAGCCGTGGAAAATGTAAATCAGGAAGGCTACATTAATTAGCTATTTAAAATATGAGAACTGATTTGATTGTATATTTTTGTGTTGACAAACAGCCGATTTATTGTTTGTCACTTCAACTGTGCTGGCTTGGGGAGAAAAAATTTTGCAGGAGTGGCGTTTTGTATAAGGTGTAATCTTCTATTTGTTTACTACGTGATTTGCCATTAATGCCCAGAAAAAATCAATTTTATCACGAGGAAAGCTAAAGGTTATGTATTGAACATGTTTGGAGCGTTCACGTTTTTGTTTACCTTCACTTGACAAACTTTCACAGCCTTAGCTTCTAATAAATGGATTCCACAAACTCCTACACTGAAATACCAAATCGGCAGCTACAAAACTACTTATGCCTATGTGCAGTTTTACAAAAGTGCATGTGCAGTTTTACAAAAGTGCATGTGCTGTACCTCTGAGTCCACAACTTACAGGCTAGACCTTAAATGCACGGCAGGTTAGTAATCGCAACCCTACTTGCAAAAATTAAATACACTGCAATAGTTCTTTTACAAACTTACGCATTAATATTAGTTTTTTTAGTCGCAGAATAAATCGGAAATAGATAGTAGTTTTAAGCGTGTTTACATACCAAATTCACATTTCACAAACCCAAGAATAACACAAATGTAGAGAAAATTCTGAACAACTGATAAGTTCATATAGCACTCGTAAGGTTATTCAATATAAACTAAACTTGTAGGCCTGTGTCTCCAGTAAGGCTATACACTTGTATTTTAATAACGCACTAGCAAACGATTTCAACAGCGTATTAACTCACAATACAATAAAATATTGACGAAATAGCCAGAATACAGTAAGTTAACCACAAAACAGCCTCGGGCTCAATAGTTAACGTTGTAATTTTGGCCTAAGTAATCGGTAACGAGACATGAAAAAAAATAAAACGCACACAAAATATACATATTGGCCGTAATTATTGCCGTATAAAATGCAATAATCTACGTAAGGAATGGTTTACTGTAAACTGCATATATTGTGCAAGTGGTCAAAACAAGACAGTGTATTGCACGGACACCTACTTGCTTGAAGTCTCTTATAGTTTTTAAAATTTAATTACATGCACTCACGTTGCAAATTTAACAAATATAAAATCACGCTTTCTTCATATCTATATACTAGAGACACACGTACGTGCGGTCCATTAATTTTAACGAAGAACGCACAATGGCCAAGATCGAAACACAGAATGTGCACAAAGATTTTTCACTCGCATAGTCGCAGATTTCTTCGAACGTACGGAAGAACGTGTTTTGTCAATATCGCACACAAATCACTTCACAAACTCTAAATTGAAACATTTCAGTGGAATTGGAGTGAACTGCGCATAGCACCGCCAATTCTACATATGAAATGGCGTTTGTTGGCATTCTCGTACGCCCCGAGAGCAAGTGGCCATCAGAGCTCTCTCTCATCATTGCCGAAGCTCAGAGCGGGGGGTGTGCTCGGGCCCTTATACCACCCATTCGGTTGCAGCAGTTGTATCTCTCTGCGGGCTGAGGAAGTTTCCCTCTCCAGACCGCAAAGAACACATAGCCCAGAGGTCAGGACGCCCTGCACGTCCCGGCGACGGGTTGGCCATCAGAGCGCTGGTACACGGGACACACAGAAACAGTTACTCCCTGTCGCTTCTGTTATCCGTTGTTTATTCTGTGGCTATACGGTGGAGTGCGTATTTGTGCGTGCAATCGGCCAGACGTAGGTTACACTCGACGAGGGCAGATTGTTGGAGCGGTTGGTCGGAGAAATCGTACTGAATACTGCGAGCGTGTTAAGGTTTATCAAGATCGACTAATGCCATACACAATTTGTGGCAAGACATCGGCGAAGAGTAATTGCGGGCGGAACCCAATCTTCAATTATCGGGATCGCCGAACATTGAAAAGGATTTTCACTAAAAACCAGTGGGCCGTGGTGGTGTAGTGGTTAGACTACTCGCCTCCCAACTAGGCGGACCTGGTTCGATTCCCGGCGGAGACGCTCCCGGATTTTCGCACGTGGGAATCGTGTCGGACGATTCCGCTGGTCGGCGGGTTTCCTCAGGGATCTCCCGTTTCCCCCCGCCCTTACGTTCCGGTGCCGCTTCATACCTCACAAAGGGGTTTAAAGCAGACGCACAAGTGACGTCAGAATTCGATCAGTATTCTCGAACAACCTGTTTCTGCAATGACAGTCCGACGCGAACTGCACGAATCACTTTCGCTCTGGTGTTTCCGTTATTTTGATAATCACCCGTATTTCTAGCACGCCTGGATTTTGCGAAGGCAGTGTATTTGATCTTCCCTTACGTATAGGCCGTTCACGGTAAAGTGAGCACTTTTTGAAGCTGTTTGATGAGACATAATAACCAATAAATATATTTCATTGTGGCCTCTGACTTTTGGTTTTGGGTTTGGTGAATCTATACACTGTGTTTATTACTCACATGACAAGGTTTACACTAATGGCAATGATAATTTTACATAAGTTGGAATAATACACAACGTGCATACAAGTATCTTATGCAGGGCTTTCTAAAGTGCTCATTTTACCATGAACAGCCTATATAGGCTATTCACGGTAAAGTGATCACTTTCGAAAGCCGTATTATTTGGGTTAGCAGTCAATGAATATATTTTATCAATAAATATATTTTATTTTAGCCTTAGGCGTTAACTTGCGAGTGCGGTGGAATATATGACCTGTGCTTATTTCTTGTACGCAAAGTTTAATTAAAACGCTGGTTAAAGGATAAAACATGGTTGAAAGGAAAAAGTAACTAGGGCCTTAAATATGCTCAGGTTACTGTGAACAGCCTATAGTATCCATGCAGTGAAGGAAAGAAATTATATTTCGCCCACCCCTCCCCCCTTACATTTCCCTGTTCATGTCTGATTTAATCAATTGGCGGGACAGTCAGATATGTTCTTACTAGTGCGGTGGGACGGTGAACCGGCTCTGCTTACCTCGCTCCTGATCTGCGCACGCGGAAAACATTGCGGACGTTGCCTGTTGGCGGGTAAGTTTCCTCGGGGTCGCCCCATTCCCACGCCACTGTCTTAAAGGTCATTCATGGTAAAGTGAGCAATTTTTAAGGCCCTTTCAAAATGCATTAACCCCTAATAAATAAAATTTATTACAGCTTCAGGCGTTAACTTTTCAGAGTAGTGAAATGTACACACTGTGTTCATTAGTCACAAAGCAATGTTTATATTAAAAAAGTGGCGGAAATTTAGAAATTAATTGAAAGGATAATTTCAGCAGGGCTTTAAAGAGAACTTACTGTACCGTGAATAGCGCATACCTGCTCTGCACATCACTTCACTTCCATCGGCGCTGAAGACCTCAGCAGGTATAGGCCGTTCGCAGTTACTCCACACTCTCCTGAAGCCCTGCTGATGTTATACTTCCAGGATATTCCTACGCTTCGTGCAAACAAAGCGTAACTGAGGGGTTGAAAATTACACCAAAAGGGACAGCGCACGACGTTCGTGCGCATCCAGTGTAGTAATATTTGGCATAACTGGGGCATTACTAGGCCTTACTGGGGATGGGCGAAACAGTTAATTTCGTGTAACGTGTTCCATCGTTCCAGTTCCGAGCAAGTAACGTGTTCCAGGAACGTGTTATTTTTGTAACAGGTTACTGTACAACAAAAATTGTCGCCTGTCCCGACGTTCCGGAAATAACGATAACGTTGTTCAATGCATATACTAAATATACGGTAGACCGCCTATTCGTCTTCTGCGCATGTACCCAACATTGACCTACCCCAATCCTGCAAAACTCCTACACAGCTGTCAAAGTCACGTGGTCAACAGTGATGCACGTGTTTGTTAATATATGCATTTTTAAATACCAAGCACTAATATATTAATAAAACAGTTTTACCATTTTTAATATAATCAAACAGCATTACAAATTTGTTTGAGCATGTATACATGCATCTTAAAACACTTGTTTTCCAATCCGTGTTCTAACATAAAATCCAAACCACGCCATTTTTGCTACACGTGTTGGCAGCAAAGCAGTTCAGTGTTGGGACACGGAGATTGGCTGTGCGCAGCCAGCGAGATCGGTCTACCTCGTCTTTAGTCTATGGTCCAATGTCCCAAGGCTTGGCGTTCAAACAAATAACGTTCGCGTATGCGCAGTGTTGCAAACCAAGACGTTCCATGAAGGAACTTTTACGCATGCGCACTCTCACAGTTGCCAGCCGAAACGTAAGTGAAACTTGTGCGGCTGCGACCAATCAGAACAGAGCAGTCTGTGTTGTTTGTGGTAAACTAACTGTTATTTACAGCAATGCAAGTTTAAATAATACTAAAAGGCGTATGTGTGCACATGTTTACGATTTTTTTTTCTCGAAAAAATAAGCTTTTCTGGATAGAAAATGTCTGCTCTGAAGTATAATTTGTTCCAATATAGTTTTGATAAACGAGGTTAGGTCAGGAACAAAAGTAAACAAAGCCAGACGTTCCAGAAAATAACTTTTACGCATGCGCAGTAGTCAGGCGTCGAGGCAAACCAAGACGTGTTCCAAATATAACTGTATAAACAATGGAACGTGTTACCAGGTTGTAACAGTTTTTTTTATAATCGTTACGTTAAATAACGTCCATCTCTAGGCCATACCAACTCGAAAATTTTCCCTATGTTTTCATTTTATGTTAATTATAAATGAAATAGTGAAATGTATAGAAAAAATATAAGTAAAGGCTGTTCAGGATAAAATGAGCACTTTTGAAATAAACCTTTGAAAAGTCACTGCTCCTGCCTGCATATATTTTAACGAGCGCATTGAGTGACATGCGTCCAGTAAAGTTGGTAATGAAGGAGGAAAAGTAGTTCCATATGTTAACGTCAAATAAAAAGTGTTACCTAACCACTTAGAAGGACTTATATCATCTCTTGCGCTTTCTGTTTTATTTCTGATGCGCCGAAGTGTAAAAATGTGCGGATTTGTGCAATTTTCCTTTCATAACAATTTCACAGTTTCACTTGACGGACGCATGGATAAAGTGACGAGGCCCATGGCAACGTTAATTTTACATAAGGAGGAAGAATATGCGACGTGTATACAAATAGATCTTAAGCAGGGCTCTTAAAAAGTGCTCATTTTTACCGTGAATAGCTTTATAAAAGTAAAATTTAACCGACAATGAAATACTATTACGTTAACACAAGTACGAAACACTTGTGATGCGTGAAATATTTACGCAACAAGCTAGCAAGTCATTAATGGGGCGATTTTCCAAAAGCATAGATCGAGAAAGAAAGCGCGAAGAAAGACAATCGCCGCCCAAATCCTTCATATTCGCTCGCTGCCAGCTCGTCTCGTACGCACGGACGCCGTATCACACGAGGAACTGGGCGGCTTGTTTACTACCTGTCGGTACGACTACGAGAACAAAATTTTTTTTTTTTTTGACGGGCGTTATTAGGCGAGAGTGCCTATTTGCAGAGAAGCGCGCGTGTTTCAAGGCACGGCCTCGTCAGCTGCTCCGGCGATTACAAGTGCTGTCTGGGGTAATCTGTACGACGCATGCGCTACTAGTTAAGTGGTGGTCGGAGGTCTGGTAATGACTATGCCTGCTCTCGCTCTGGTAATGCTCTCGCTACTTAGTGTCTGCAGTGGTAAACCCGACCCAGATTCATCTGGTGGGCGCCTTCTGCTTCGCCGCTTCCTGGATGGGTCTGGTTATTCTGGCCGTAACTGACGCTACCATTTTCCTATGCCCGTGTGCTAATAGAAGGCGGGAGAACCCCTTACATGATAACTATCCTAAGCTTTAAGTAACAGACACCTCGTCCATGCCTTACTCAAACTCGGATCGGCCATTAAAAGCTCTCACTAAATTCCTGAAATTAAATATGTTTAGAAATCTCACTTCAAAATACCACTAACAACACATAGCATAAATCTGAAGTAGCCAGAAAGTAAGAAGTTTGTTACGTATTTTAAAGAAATTTGGTCAAGGATCTCAGTGAGTTAAACTACAGGCTTTTGGCCATTAGAAATCAGCTAAGTGGATGGAAGGCCAGTTCTGAAGGCCAATGTCTTCGAGAGTTGCTGCTTTGTATAGGCTGCTCACTGTAAAATGAGCAGTTTTGGAATCTCTGCTTACGATCTACTTGTATGCACGTTGTGTATTCTTCCGCCTTATGTAAAATTGACACTTTCATGAGCACCGTCACTTTATTCATGTGTCGGTCGAGTGTAGCTGTGAAATTGTTAGAAAAGAAAACATTTAAAAAATCTGATTTTTTTTTTTTTTTTACATTTCAACGCATTGAAAAAACAGAAAGCGAAATAAATAATTTAAGTTATCACAAATGGTTACCTAACACTTCGTATCCGACGTTAAGTTATGGAACTACTTTCCCTCCATCGTTAACACCACTGGACGCATGTCACTAGTGCACCCGTTACAGTATATGTAGGCAGGGGCACTGACTTTTTCTAAGGTTTATTTCAAAAGTGCTCACTTTATCGCGAACAGCCTTTAATTATGTTAGTTACACTACGCACGTTATAACTTGGTGGCAACTGGTGGCAGTTACAGGTTGTCGGCAATAGAGGTGAGTTACAGGGTGTGAAGCGGCGGGGAGAGAGTGGAGAAGTTTGGGAGCCGACGAGGAGAAGCTAGGTGAGAATGGAGCAGCGCCGTAATGTGTGGCCGAAGGAAACGGGATATTCGGGATGATCCCCGCGTGCGAGAATCTGGGAGCGACCCCCGCCAGGAATCTAACAGAGTTCGTCGTGGTGGGATGCGAGCGCTGTCACAGTTGTGCCACCGTGGCTCCAAGGAAGGAAGGGGGGAGGGGGGAGTTTCGGCAGAGCGATGATGCATACGAGCACCAGCAAGAATACACGTTGTCGCACTGCGTGGAAATTTGATCTCTTCGGCTGGCTCGAGATAACCGTTTGCTCACGCCAGTATCGTCAATTGCACGTTTATGTAAACTTTCGACTCCAGAGTGGCAGGTGGTTAAATATGTTCATATCTCACATTAAAAGAGAACGGTATTAGGAGACCTGAAATACAAGCTGGTGAAGTGCAAAAGACAAAAAAAAAAAAAAAAAAACGGCGCAGTGCAGTATTTTCGGAAATACCTCCAGTCTTGGCAAAAGTAAAACACTATACGTTACACCCTGAATTCGCGAGAAAACATTTTATACAACGTTTCACAGTTTATGAAAAGCGAAGCGAGAATGAAGGAACAGTGCCACTATAGGAAGTGCATTTGAGAACATTTGTCTCGTACCACAGTGGAATAAATAAAAAAAGGAACAAATCAGGAGCAGATGAAGGAACGTCGTTCTCATCACCCAATATAAACGGAAAGAAAACCTCGCAATACGAACTTCATAGCTTTGATGAAGCTTCAGTTGTGTGTGTCGTAATGTCTACAGTTTCTCTCTTACACAAAAAGAGTGGGTAGGTAAGTACACTCTTAATTTAAATCGGTGGAAAACCACTGATTCGTAGTGAAATTCAACTGCTCGAATGAGTGGAAATGGCTCCCACTTACAATCAGTGGAAAACCACTGATTTAACCAAGTAATTGCGAGAAATAAACATATTTACAACAGTTTACTATTAATACTGCGCAATTTACCGTGATTTAAAAAACTAAAATTTTTCCGGAGGTGGCCGGGATTGAACTCGCGTACCCTGTCCATTTCGTTTTCAGTCCGTTACCTCAAGTTGTAAAGGGGTAGGAAAATAGGTGTCGTACAGTTCTTAACGAAATCGTGAAGATTTAAATTGTGTGCCCTCGTTTTTCTTTTTTGGTTTAATTGGTACCGTTAGGATTGTTTAAACGAACAGTACATATGGGCGCACTCTTCGCCATGTTGTATGCAGTTTAAACCTTCAAACAGTGTGTTGTGATGGTTAAATGAAAACTAAGTGAACAACGTAGATGGGGAATGAAAGACTGAATGTTCATATTACTTCATAAAACGGCGTTTTGAAAGACGAAACACATTTTAGAAAGTATTCTGTATTAGTTTTATTAGTTTATTCGTTGTTAAATTCACTTGATGCACGTGTTTTTTAACAGTCATTTCTAAACGTTGTTTGACTGCCATTTTTACACGCTGTTTAACTGATTCATCAAGTCGATAAATAAACCACTGAAAAACTGTGAAGAAATTATTGATGAATCAGTGTAAAATTTCACTGAATCAATAAGTGAAGGAAATCTGGTCTTTTTTTCACTGATTCATCAATTATATTCATTGAAGTGACTTGAATCAGGCAGGTACTGTTGGCTGATTAAAACAGTGAAATTCTCACTGATTCGGATTTAGAGTGTACGTGGATATATAGATACAGGTAGGTTGGTAATAACGTATCATCGACAGCGCGGTATGATCATTGTATTGAAGGAGCAAGCTGCTTATAGGAGCAAGAGCGGAGAAGGAATCTGCTGCGTCCTGTAGCAAAAACATTCCCGGCATTTGCCTGGAGCGATATCGGGGAACCATGGGAAAACGAGATAATGATGGCCGAAGCGGCAATGGAAACCACGTTCTCCCAAATAAGACATACAATAGAAGAGGATATTATCAAAGCTGCACCACAGTTTATAAGAACTACTAGGATTTAGGTGGCAGAGAACTAAATCGTAGCTTCAAGGTTTAATACAAAAATCAGAATAGTGAGTGAAGTGAGTGAAGAGATTTTGGCGGCCCTTTACAGCGAGGTCTTGAGAGCCGATGGAAGTGACTGGGGTGAGTATGGAGCAGCGCCGGAATGACAGGGCGGGGGAAACGGGAGATCCCTGAGAAAACCCGCCGACCAACGGCATCGTCCGGCACGATTCCCAATTGCGAAAATCGGGTGATCTGCCCAGTCATTGAACCCGGTTCGTTTTGGTGGGAGGCGAGTAGACTAACTACTCTGCCACCGTCAAGTATTTTGAGAGTATACGGTGGTATATACATAAAAACCGTCCAATAAAATACGTGGCTAAATCCTAAGCTTTATAAATTAGTTGTATTGACAAAGTGGGTTGCAGACATATACATCATTAACTGTTCCGTTGAAGCGCTTGACAATAGCTGAGGGAACTAGACGTATGGCTCAAACGAGTTGTCATATAAGTAACAAGCCGCTCGGCAATGCTTTTTGTGATCGATCATGATCATTTGACGGGTGCAGTCAGAGGCTCCAACGCCACGCCGCGCTTCCATGATCATCCATCCGTGCCGCGAACTTGGTCGTGTTGACAAACATGGCTGGCCGAACACAAGCGAGTGCCCCAGTGCTCATGTGATTGCAGCGTTTGTGCCCTATGCTGAAGGACATAGTGGAGGAATTCCTTTTCTGTAAGAATAAAAGTTTATAGAGAAAGAACGAGTTGCACATTTTATAATTGTTTGCTGGCACCTGTGTCTGAAGGACAACATCTAATGACGATTCATTCATGGGGGTGGGCCGTGGTTTTGTCCATAATGCTCTTGCAATGTGGAAATCACGCCAGACAACAGGAGTTATTATAAAAAACATGGATCAAGAAAATTACTAAAATCGATTAATGAACGTTTAATACCAAATCTCCAAACAGTAAGTAGTAGTTCGACGGAGTACACTCCGTATTGCAATGTTAAAATAAACGTGACACCATCTTCCAAGTAAAAAAAAAAAATGGAAATGAATACAGAGGCCACTAACAACATGCAGAAATTCACAGTATGCGACAGTCAGGCGTAGCACTTAATAGACAGATTTCTGGACAGTAACTTCCTCACAGCACTTCGTCTACCGCCATAATCACACTGACTTGAAACTCGCAGAAAGCATCTTGGCTAGGATCAAGGGACGAGTTGCTTTAAGAAACACCACTTGTAATTCGACCTCTATGAAACAAGTGTGCGAGGACACATTTAACAACATGGGGCCAAGTGATTGAATGCCTCTTTGCAGTCCGTGTGAAGAAACTGGAGCACGATTACTATAAGGATTTACGTTTTGACTCTGAGACCGACAATAGAATAATAAGTTTGGATAGTTTTGGCAGTGTCTGTATTGCCTATTACACGGCAAGACTCACCGGCGGGAGCAGTTGAAGAAATTGTAGAACCCAGCTGAGCGCATGTAAATGTTAATGTTCTCGACTTTTCTGTACATGGCCTAGCAGTTCGTTTTGACTCTGAGACCGACAATAGAATAATAAGTTTGGATAGTTTTGGCAGTGTCTGTATTGCCTATTACACGGCAAGACTCGCCGGCGGGAGCAGTTGAAGAAATTGTAGAACCCAGCTGAGCGCATGTAAATGTTAATGTTCTCGACTTTTCTGTACATGGCATAGCAGTTCGTTTTGACTCTGAGACCGACAATAGAATAATAAGTTTGGATAGTTTTGGCAGTGTCTGTATTGCCTATTACACGGCAAGACTCGCCGGCGGGAGCAGTTGAAGAAATTGTAGAACCCAGCTGAGCGCATGTAAATGTAAATGTTCTCGACTTTTCTGTACATGGCCTAGCAGTTCGTTTCACTCTCCCTACTCCTTACTTCCGGACTTTCTCGGTTGTTTCACTACCCCTCGACCCTCACCCCCTCCTTTTGTGTGACATATAGCTGGATATCGGAATAATTCGCGTATTCATTTTGTGACGAGCTAGAATTCAAAGCACACTTGCATATATAACTTAAGTCATTGGTCCACACAGTGTTTGACGCCTCCTGTAGAACTCTGGCGCAATCATCGCCTTCCGCTGCGACGGGAGACAACCAATGTGCAGCTGATATCGGCATATTTGTACGTACGACTGCGGAGTCTAGCCTGCAGGTCATTGAACTCGCGAATTTTTCAGGTCTCTACGTATAGCTCGATCTGGAAGTTATTCTGCGGCAAGTGTGCATGGTAGCGTTGATTAGAATCAAGTAAACTTGGGAATAACTAACTTGAAATATTGCTTAAAGATATCAGGTTACGTGCATGCTATTGGAGCGTCCCTCCCTCCCTTCTATTCTTTTTGATCAGCCCTTAGTCGCAATGAACGGCACGTCACGTCACGCACACTGAGTACCCTGATCGCGGCGACTGTGGTTTTCCGTGCTCTCGACGGCCACTCGTGTCTAGCGGCCGGGCCGTGCGCGTGTTATCTGTGTGCTAGGCCGGCTGATAGGCTGATAACGGGCCGATTAATCAGCCCGTCACTCAGCTTTGGCGAGCCAGCCCGCGCGCGGTCTCCACGCTAGGCGCCGAAAACACGCGCGTCAGGTGGCCACTGCAGCTATGGAACTTGCACGGTGGAAGTAAAGTGGCTTTCCGGAATGATCTCTGCACCCGACTGTACAGACATGCAGAACCCATTACAATGTAGTACACAGACTACCTAAACCGACAGAAAATAACTATTTATATGGCATATGAAAGAAGACAGAGTAAATTTTGTAGCTCTGTAAACATTTTTGCTAAAATTCTGTTAAAAAATCGAGTCAATCTTAGTTGAAATTTAAAAACAATTCCATTTTGGATGCATTATAAAACATATTTCGCAAGACCATTATAATAATTATACTGTTTGTATGTAATACATAGGTAAGTAATAATGATTACAAATATTTTAAATAATAAATTGATTTCAGCCAGAAAAGTTATAATTTCTACAAGTTAAATGATGTGCAGAAAATCAATTACTAAGAGAACCCGTAACCAACATTACTAGTTTTTATTAAATACAGGTTAATTAATATGTTGGTTTTGAAAATGTTTTTTTTAAAGCATCCAAAACGCAAATATGCTTAAATTTGAATTAAAAATAGACTTATTGATATTTTTTTGCACTTAAAGTAGTAAAATATAGCGATATATTTTATAGTGATATACACTATCTACCAAAAAGTAATTGGGCACCTGTCCACAATGTTTGCTCGGTGGTTGTCGCCCCGTTAGAATCTCGTAGGGCCACGTCTTGCAGCTATAACAGCAGCCACCCTGCCTGGCATGCTCTCTACGAGTGTTTGCAAGACATCCACGGGGATTCGTCGCCATTCCTCTTGCAGCCATTCCATGAGTTGAACAATGGATTTTGTCCGCGCCTGACGAGCCCTCACCCGGCGATCCAGTTCGTCCCAAAGATGTTCTATAGGGTTGAGGTCGGGGCTCTGGGCGGGCCAGTCCAATCGGCGAACATTGTTGTCGGCGTATCACTGCATAGCAGCCATTGAAACATGGCACATGGTATTGTCATCCTGGAAGTAACACGGGTCCATTCCGTGCAAACGCCGCAATGTTTGGAGCATTTCATTGTCCAGAATGTTATAATAGGCCTCTGTGTTCATACTACCACGGACAAACACCAGCGGTCCTACGCCGAAGGCCGTGAAACACAAGTCAACTGAGGTACTGAATTACTTATCTTAACTGCTGCCCAATTACTTTTTGGTAGATAGTGTATATTATATGCCTTCTTCTTTGATGTGTGTGTTTGTGTGTATGTCGTGTTTTTATATATTTTGGTTGTGTGCATTCGTGTTTGTGTGTGCTACTTTCTAAAGAGTTCTGCGTATTGTACAGTCGGGTAAAGTGGAGGCCACTTACCTTCTGCTCTAATAGCACTAACCTGGTCATTGTGTTGATGGAATGCTTGTAACTAAGTCCAGTGCGATCTCCTATCCCCTTTTCTCGCATTTATTTACGCATAATATGTTGAAATGTATGCGGCCTGAAGAGTGACTTCGAAAATAACTTTTGCGTTTTGCGAAATGTGTCGAAGACTATATTCCGGAATAGTCTGGAATGGGAGTTATCATCACATGAAATTATAAAACTCTGCAGCGCAGAAATCTCGTGTTTACACAAAAGTATCTGGTCGTTACTATATATTTTGTTCAAATATAGCTTGCCAAATGTTTTAAGGTAATGCCCAAATTATTCTGTAGTTAGTGCTTATATTTATTCGCTAACATACGGTCGTGTAACAGCTAGTATATTACACTTATCGACACCATTCTTGACAAAGGTTTGTTTCAGCGAAATATTATCGTAGTGGAGAGTATTTGTCCCCCCAGTGTGCAGTGGTTTGCCAGACACTTGAGCATCGCGACTGAGTGCTGAGCTTCTGTGCGATGTCGCGAATGGTTGTGGAAAGGACAATGGCAGGTTTGGCCGACTTGCCAAATGGGCGTGACTTCGCGTGGAGGCGGCAGAACTTAGGCTTGGATTGATACAGACTCGTGCCTCTCTAGCTCGCTGGCGGGTAGTTGGTTGATTGAGCTCTTTTTAATTAAATTTTTGAACAAAAATTCCTGGGCCTCCAACTTTGTGTTGTATGACTTTAGCACCGACTGCAATGACCGTAGTAATGACTTACAAAATAACATTACAATGAATGATATGTTACAGTAAGAAACATTTCAATGAATGATATGTTACAGTAAGAAACATTACAATGAATGACATGTTACAGTAAGAAACATTACAATGAATGATATGTTACAGTAAGAAACATTACAATGAATGACATGTTACAGTAAGAAACATTACAATGAATGATATGTTACAGTAAGAAACATTACAATGAATGATATGTTACAGTAAGAAACATTACAATGAATGATATGTTACAGTAAGAAACATTACAATGAATGATATGTTACAGTAAGAAACATTACAATGAATGACATGTTACAGTAAGAAACATTACAATGAATGATATGTTACAGTAAGAAACATTACAATGAATGATATGTTGCAGTAAGAAACATTACAATGAATGATATGTTACAGTAAGAAACATTACAATGAATGATATGTTACAGTAAGAAACATTACAATGAATGACATGTTACAGTAAGAAACATTACAATGAATGACATGTTACAGTAAGAAACATTACAATGAATGACATGTTACAGTAAGAAACATTTTTCGGGCCTCGTCTCAGGAAGTGAATACACAATTTAACCTTCACATCACCTGGGACCATCAGATCTTTGATTAAGTATAGCCCAAAATCCACGGGTTCAGATTCTTGCCAGGGAAAGAATATTTAACTTCTGAGATATGTCAGGTTTAAATATCCATAGTTTGTAGTTGGGATGTGGGTTCAAGTCTTATTAAAGTAATTAGCGACAGTAGAGAGCAGAAACTTTACTCTAAACCTTGCATTTACTGTTAATGTCTTGCGTTTGCCGAAGTTTCCTGATGTTGAACGTCAAGGTAGGTTTTTATGAACGTTTCAATTGGAGTTGGTTGAAGTGAAGCAGCTGCCTATGTAGCACTGCGCCTGAATATACAACGTGAAGAACTAACAAATCTAGTAGTACAGACACCATAAAAATAGTCAGTCAAGTTGGATTATGCTGTACATGAAAGAAGAATGTATATATTTTCTACAATATAAAATATTTTAACAAAATATATTTTTTTAATGTAAATATTAATCGATCGATAGTCCGCATTTTGAACTAAATATAAGTGCGTTTCCGTTTTGGACGCTTCGAAAAGCAGAATTTACAAGAAATTTTCTTACACACAATCATAGTAAACATTATAACGATGTTCCGTGACGAAGATTTTCTTGCAAATTCTGCTTCCTGAAGCATTCAGAATGGAAATATCCTTAAATTTGGTTAAAGTACGGACTATTTTAATCGATTAGTTTTTTACATTTAAAAAGTACATTTGTAGTTAAAAATATTTTATAGTGTTGCAAAATATGCACACTCTTCTTTCATATACAGCATAAATCGCACTTTTGTGACAATTTTTATGGTATCTGTAGGTACTACTTGTTTAATGGGTTCTTGACGTTGTATAGTATAGTCGGGTGCGTGCTCCATACGCAGTTGCTTTACTTCAACCTTAAGTGAATAACCAGTTGAGTGCTAATACTATACTACCGTTTCTTATTCAAACACACAGACCTTCCAAAATAAGACATTATGGCAAAATGTATTCTTTTGTTTTGTAAAATTGATTTATAATGGCCGTTGGTGTAGTTTGGAAAGTCGCTTTATTTAAATTATTTTAATTTTAATTTTGTCAGTGGTAAGGTTTGCAAGTTGACATTTGGAAACATCGGGGATAGATTTTTACGAAACTAAATTTGATTGTGACATCTGCGGAAATTACTTTTCCTCTCTTTTGTGTGCGAGTGTACGTATCATCCGTGATCTTATATAACTGTCAGTCTCGTGTCGCCCATGACTTATCGTGAACTAAACGAGGCAACTCTGAATTGCACTACGCCTAGAGTTGCCGTTGCGTTGGCGAGGCTACGTTAAAATTAGTTTACTATTAACAGGCTGCTCTCACGAGTTTACTATTAACAGGCTGCTCTCACGAGTTACGGCTGAGCCGGAGATGGTTCCAATTCAATCGCTTAAAGCTCTTCGGTCGTATTTCTGGTACTTGAAGTCACCTGGACGACATCCGTTCTGTGCAATGAAATATTTCCGTAGATTAACGGGAACTTTTTATGGCAATGGACAGTACTGAAGCGTCGTCCGCAGTGACGAGAAACGAAGCTTTTATCCCAACTCATAAAATATGGAAACTTTCAAGTATTTCCCATTTCTCCGTAGTTCGGGCATTAAAAATTCCGAAACTTCACTAACAAACAGTTCTTTACCGTCGTAGCTCGAGAATTATTCTTCGTACGTTCTTGCCTAGTTTCGAAAGTTTATTGTGAACCACCTGTATCAGGCGGAAACACTCTAAAACATGTCAGCTATACAACACACTGAAAATATGTTTGCGTCAGTTGATTATAAATATTAGTTTCCACTGTACTCCGTATGTAAATTCGACAGGTCCGTGAATATGTACAAATCGTGATGCAGAAAAGGAAGTTTATTTATATACACAATGAAACGCATACAAAACTCGTATAACCGGTTTAAAAAATAGTATGACTTTTGCACATGAAGTGCAAGGAACTGGCGGTATGCCCTTCGCTGAAAAACATTAAAAATTCTTGACGTTTCAAAGACGTTCTGAAATATCTTAACAAGTACTTCGTAATGACGTGACATTACGAATTGTACTGTACGCTTTAATAATTGTAATAAATCTAACATTGCAGATATTTTCAACCTCAAATTTTCAATACACAGAAGTATCGAAAAAAAAAAAAAAAATTGCTTAGGGTAAAAAATCGTCTTAAACGGTTTTCCTTTTCAGACTTTCGTTTGATTTGAAACGACTGCTGAGTTACGGCACACCCTCTGCCCCCGAAACGCGACGTGAAATTTGCATGGAGTCTAAATGATGCCCATTCTTCTGCTTAGTAGCACACGAAGACCTTGAAGATGGCGAGCTATGTTTTGCCGACACATCGTTGATTATGCATGGTTCTGCGCTATAGATTGGATGTATTGGATTTGAAAGGGCTTAATAACGTCTCCCGGTGTTATGCCTGAAGGCCTATCAGGGGACGGCTTACAAACTAACTTGTGAAATAATTTAAACGAACACCCATGCCTTACCTAGGTTTCGAACCCCGAACCTCTAATCGGCAGCGCACCAACCGACTGTCCCACGGGAGGTCGGCCCTCTACTTTATGCCGGAATCATGCAACCCCGACAAGCACGGAGCGACAGCCCCGACACGACGCACAAAACTAAACAGCCAATGAAATACAAGATAGATCTGACGTAAATCCGACAAATTCTGTCGTCTGATCAGCAATTGTGGATTAGAAGTGATTTTTATTTTCGCGGTGTCGTGCGGCACGACTCACAGACTGCACAACCTTGCAAAATGAAATGGTACGGTGATGTTTCCTTACAATGGCAAATATGCAGCTTAGAAGAAAAAACTATGGAAAATTACTTTAATTTTACCCTTGTATGCGTTAGCAATAACACTTTGTCACCACGTGTTCCAAATTCCCCTCTTGTCCACCACCTTTGAAACTAGCATGGGGGATCAGCGCCTTTTAAATAGTTAGGTAAAATACCGAGAGCGCAGTGTTGGTTTTGTCTTGTCGTGCTGTAATTCAAGTAGTCACAGTGAAACTTTAATTGTCGGGTCGTCGCTCATTTTTCCTTCGTGTCGTGTTGGGTTTGTCGGAGCTATGCGATTCCTGTTTTTATAGTTGCAATATCGTGATACCTCGAAGGGACTTCTTCGTCTTCGTATACCAGCTACAATACGCCACAACGTACATCTGCAGACTACAGTATGTATGGGCTGTTCGCTGTCAATCGAGCACTTTTGAAATCAATCTATGAAAACTGTCACAGTCCCTACCTGCATGTATTTTAACGGACATCCGATACTGTAATGCGCCCAGTAAAGTTGGCAACGACGGCGGGAAAGTAGTTCCATTTATAAACATTTAATTAAAAGTGTTAGGTAAATATTTGTGAATACTGGAATTATTTTTCTTCTTTGTGTTTTTAATGTTTAAAAAAATTGAGAATCAGAAAATTATATTAAAAAAAAATTTACATTTCTAATAATTTCACGATCTCACTTGAACGCATGAATAAAATGACCAGGCTCGTGGCAGTGTCAGATTTAAATATGGCGGAAGGATACTGTGTAATCCCTGAAGAAGATCCTACGGAGAGTTAGCGAAAGTGCAGAGTTTTCTGTGAGCTGAGTTTATCGTGCTGCATTATGTTTGCGTGCGTCTTTGGCGTAGTAGTTGCGAGGAGGTAAGCGGTGGCGCTTGTCCAAGTTCTGTGCCTTAGCAACCAGCTTATACATACGACGGTCGCTACTTTATGGAGACAATCCTGATCCTGCCCTAGAGATAAAGGAAGAATCCACCCGTCAATTAGCTCTGTATTTCGCCACGCTTCCTACAGTGAATTGCGCTCATTTTACTACTACAATTGCCTTACGTTAACTACAAAATACAACGCTAAAAAAACTCGCAAAAAAAGAAACAAATACCAAATAATCATCTAATACTTCATTCGAGGATAAACACAAAATAATAAACATCTGGATACGAGCAAGCCGTTCGTCGGAAATCAAGCTGAATAGAGGATTATACTTTTTTTTGTCAGTTTACCGTGGTTTTAGGAAATTCAGACATGGACGTAAGTATTCGTACAGCCACTAGGAAACAACCAAAGTATTTATTTGTAGAACTCGCAATAGAAACAAACATAAATACGTCTGATGTACATAAAGATACCTAATCACTTGAACGCATGGACACAGTAATGATACAATTGTTACGTTCTTCATACACAAAAATAAATATCCCTCTCTGAATACGAGTTTTGCTCATATTGTGCACCAGATTTCCAGTTGTCTCTGCTCCGATATTATGCCATTCCTTCAGAAGCAATTCTTTTAGCTGTGATTTACTAGAGACGTGGTGTTTTCCGCACTCTTCTTTCCAGTTCACTCCAGAGGTGCTCTATAGGATTGAGATCGGGGGACTGTGCTGAGGTTTTTAGGGTGTGGGGCTTATTATAAAGCACCCATAGTCGGGCAATCTCGGCTGTACACTTGGGGTCGTCGTCGTTCTGGAAGTAGTAATAGTTTACCAAACCCAGTTTCTCTACACTCTTCTTCAAATTCCCCTTCAGAATACGTAAGTAAGCGAATCTGTCCATAGTTCCCTCAGTTAAAACCAGTTCCCCAACACCAGACGCGGCCAGACTATATCACCACCTGCACCATGCTTCACAGTAGCTTGAAGGTTCTGGATGTCAAGAGCAGCATTGGGCCTCCTCCAAACCAAAGCACGACCATCGTTATGAAACAGGTTGAATTTACTTTCGTCCGAGAAATCAACGCTTTTTCAGAAATCGGGGTCCTTTTCTACATACGCGTTTGCGAACTCCAATCTGCCCTTCCGATCATTCTTGCTTATGTAGGGCTTCTTTCTGGGTACCCTAGCTCTGTATCCTGCACGATTGAAGAGACGCCTTATTCCTCGGGGTGTCACTCGCTTTTAGTCTCCTTTCCTTGGCGACCCATCTGAACCACTTGTATCACACCAGTCACTCAATACAGCTTGTTTAACATGCAGTCAAGACCTGAGAGAGACTGGGCGTGGTAGACAACTAGTTTGTCCGTTGTTTCCTTGTTCACAGCCTAGTGTACGAATACTTCTGTCCGGGAAGAATTGGGCGCCACGACGTAAACATTTCTCGTTTTCACGCACATGCGGTCTTGCGCGTGTGGCTGATCTGTGGTATTACGGGATATCTCGTACATGTTACCCAGGGGGAATAGAGTATGCGTACGAAATATTACGCGAGTTATACGTCGCTTACTGTAACATGTTTTCTGTAAGAATACTTACGTCCATGTCTGTATATACGGGCTAGTCCGCCTAACGTGGACACCTCCAAAATTTCCGAAACGTTTGCAGATCACGAAATACTGTTTTCGTTGAATGAAATTACGTACGGAGGCAAGTAATTTGCCGCAAAATGACTATTCGTAACACGTGTATGGGCAGAAATTATTAAACCACATATGATTTTTCCCCTGGAAACATACATTTATTTCAATGGCATCTGAAAGTAAGTGCAAAGAAGAATTCAGTGATATAAAATTTTCAATGGAAAGTAACACAGAAACGCCAAGAAATATTGTGAAAATATGATTAAGTTAATTGGGCCGGTAGGATGGGGCAGGGGACCTGTACTCACAGCTGTAAGCAAGCAATATGCGCCGCTACTCATCCTCAGAAGGTAGTTGCAAGAATCCAACTACCAGGAGGGTATGCGCTACATATAAGTAGTGAAAATATCAGCCCAGTACATGGCTAATAACAGGTATTCGAGAACAAGGTGAGATAATGGAACCATAGACTTAAGATGAGGTAGACCGCTTATTCGTCTTCTGCGCATGTACCCAACATTGACCTACCCCAATTCTACACAACTGTCAAAGTCACATGGTCAAAAATGATGAACGTGTTTGTTTACATCTTAAATTTTAAATGACAAGCCCTATTGTATGAATAAAATACTTGTAACATTTTAAATTTAATCGAACTGCCTTGCAAATGGGTTAGAAAATGTATATATACACCTCAAAACATTTGTTTATAAATCAGTTTTCTGACCTAACCTCCAAACCGTGCCGTTTTCGCAAGATGTGTTGGCAGAAAAGCAGCTCAATGTTGGGACACGGAGATTGGTTGTGCGCAGCCAGCAAGATCGGTCTACCTCATCTTTAGTGTATGAGTGGAACAGCGCGGCCTAGCATACAGGTGTTTTCAATAGCAGGTATCAGCAACAGGTATCGACTGGGAGCAGGAACAGGTAGGTACGCGGTGTTCGTGAGAAATACTTGTTTAGCTCATCTCTATGTGGAGGCGAGGCGCGGTGTGCTTGAGTTTGCTGGCAGGGTCTCCAGAGGATTGCGTCAGCTGCTATTATTTATGGGCTGCAGAAGAGCGGTGTTTGTACTTGCCTCAAGTGTGTGCTCAGCAGCGGGACAGGCTGCACGTCCTCTGAAATAGGAGGGGGAAATAAATCTGTCAGCTCCTCCAGGTGGGATGTCCATATTGGCGAAACTTCTCCAAGATGTAAGATGTTGCGATGCGATGTATCTTCAGTTGTGACGCAGGCCCGCTACACGTTACGAATATAACCCGCGCGCAAGTATCTCTTGTCCCCTGTCTAACTGGAAAAGAATTTTAATAAGTGTTTTCTAACTCTGGTGAAAATCTACTTCAAAAATTTCTCAGCGGGGTTTATCGGCCAGCAAAATTTGTCACATATATTTAACCACTTTGTAAATTTTAATCGCTGTAAATATAACAAGATAAGGTAATTTACAAATTATTTTATTAATGAATAATTATTTCAAATATATTTAAAGGACGCGTATAAGTTATAAGTCTATCATCACTTTGTGTAACAACAATCACGTTTCATTTTTAGCTTAGCTAGCAATAGAAATAAAAAATCTTACTGTAGTAAAAGCGGGGGCGGAATATTAAATGAAGCACAGTGTATGTACAATTTATTGCGCTGTGGAATAACTGGAAAATAAGGCATGTTATATTTGTCTAAGTAAGCAGCTTCTTTATCATGATATTGTTACATTTTTCTTGGGCGTCGTTGCATTTGTGGCAGCCTGAAGGTTTTTGTTTTAACTAATAAAATAACTAAGTCGAATTTTCAAATGTAGCTACTTTTTTAAATGAAAAAAAAAATAGGCTTATTGATTATTTAACTTCCACGATGGAACTGTCACGTCACACACACACCATCGTTAACACAATTCTTAGTAGGTTATTTATGGCAGGCGATGTAAGTTAATGTTTGGTAATGTTCATTTGTAATACTTATTTGGTATCATTTTTACAGTCACCTCTTCAGCTGTTAGAATATTTTGCATTATTTCCAACATTGAATGAAAGTTTTTAACTATAAGATTTTTGTCAATATCAAGCAACTAGTAACACTGGAGGGAGCAGTGGGCCACTTTAGGCACACGTGGTGTCCAGGAAGCCAAAGAATCTTCACCCTTCCGCCCTACTTGTCATTTCTTCACGGCGCACAGAGGGATTTCGCACATATATTTTAGAACAGTTAAGGGTTCCGCCGACCTGCATCGTGTTCCTTCTTTTTTGGCCGAGAAATGCGAGAGCTATAAGGGTCAAACTGGTACGCGCTACAATAGTTCCATCGCCGCTACGCCCAAGGAAGGCTCTGAACTGGCGTGCAGTCTTCTCGTGGTGCTGCGTGTACCTATGGGACATTCAGCTGTGACCCTATCATTTTATTGATGAAAAGTCTGTAGAAAAGTTCAATGAAGGCTCCTATCGTATTCTGGCTCGTGTTCAGATAACTTAGTATGTTTTAAAATAAGGCTGTCTGAAAAAGCCGTCTTTGACTGTATTGGAGAGCTCCAAAATAATATTTACATCATGCATGCTAACTATAGAGTATCATTCCTTCCTCGTCTGGGGTATAATGTATTTTCGTAAGTGAACATACTGGGGGCAATTTTAATAGTTTCGTAAAAAAAAATAAACAGGATTCCAAACACAGCCACGCAGATCAAAGCGCCAGGCATGCTGAGCCCTTAAAAGTAATCATTCATTATAAATGTATTCACCCAGTATGATATTATGGAGTCATAAAAATGGTAAACGTAATCTTTCTAAAATAAATGTGTATTCAGTATTACCGGACTCACGCGATATTCCCGGGATACGGGCACAAGTCAATGAAATATGGAGGGGTGGTAACTTTCACGCTCTCAAGCGAGTGTCAGAGGTGTCTGTCGGGAACACATGGCACTTGGTGATAGGCGCGGTAGGGAGCACTGTAAAAAATAATGGTAAAATTAACTGACAAGTGTAAGGTAATATTCGCAAATTTGCGTGGAAAACATGATTTTCCTTACGTGTTAGGTAAAATGACCGCTCTCTCGAGTAAACTTCACTTACATGGTAGTGAGAAATCCCATAAAAGGATGGGAAAATGACCTTACGACGCGTGCATCTCTTCGGCATTCTCAACAGCTAAGTGGGAGGACGGGCGGAAGAAACAATCCTTACACTCACTAATATTCACTCGTGCTGTTATGTTGCGTCGTGGTGTAATGGATAGTGCATCGGACTATCGTAGTCGTGGTCCATGGTTCGTGCCAACCACCAGTAAGTGTTGAGGATTTTAAAGTTGAGGTTTCGGTTACTCTTCGTCAGAGGTTATAGATAATAAAAAGAATTGACAGTACTAACACCCCATGTTATTTTATATATAAATTTATTTTACAATATAGTTTTTATTACCTTACTTGTATGGGGTTTTTTCCCCACATTTGTTAAGTACTTTTTTCGTACGTATAGGGAATAGTACCTTACTTGTTATGTAAATTTACTCCACATTTAACAGAAATTTTACCTTGCATGTAAACGTAATTACCGTCCCTTACATGTAAGGGAATTTTACCTCAAAATTTTGTGCACAGTGAGTTCATGTAGTTAAGGCATTTAAAGCGGGCTACACATGGGCCGATCCTATGACCCGATAACGCGTTCAAGACGCGCCGGGAGCCGAAATTGGGTCGTGTGTAGGCTTATTAGTCTGTCAAATTGGTCGGCTACGATGATCGGAAGCTAGGGTGGTCTGGGGCATTCGAATTTTTCAAATCGTCCCGACTCCCCGCCTCTTCTCCGTATCGACTGGCTCGTGTGTATTGCCATCAGCACGATTTTCCGACCACGCGAGTGCAACCTTCGTCTTTATTTATACATAACTTTGTTTTGAGAGTGTGAAGTCGGGTTATGTTTTTTTTTTTTTTGTTGTGCTGTTAGCAGACATTACCCATCTTAAATAAATTCGTTTTATTGATTGATAATTTGCTTACTGTACTAATTCATAATTTCTGATGGATTCCCAATCCGTAAAGGACATTTTGGACAACGAAGGAACCAGAACACTCGCGTTTGTGCTGACATCTCGGGCAGCTGGCAGGGGTCGTCTGTAGTCATCCTTTGCGGTTCGTCGATTGGATCGGGTCGGCCCGTATGTAGTCCGTTTAAATATCATCTCCAGGTACGGGGCGGCACGTCATTGAGGAACGACTGATCATCGCGGACTGTGGTCGTTACATTCTTAAATACTTCACTGACATACATTGTAACATTGCGGTTTTTCAGGTGTTACATCTAACTTTGGTTCTAGATATTATATCTGTCTATGATTACAGAGTATTTGCTTAAGGTGACAATTCATTAAATATAATTTTGAAATTAAGTTTTATTGTACGGTTTAAACAATGTACAGTATAATCTCTGATTTTTTTTATAGTTCTTTTTGACAGAGAAATCATACTTAAGTAGGATTTCATTTGTTTTTAGAAATTATTCAGTACTCCGGTTTTTATTGTTATAATTCATTCTTTCCTAGTAGGTAGTAATCATTGAATGCTATAAAACACGTGAACGAAAGAAAATTATCCTGGTTGTATCTCGTTTCGCCATTTCTGGTTGGAGGAGAGATGTGGCGTGGTCAGACAACAGCCAATCAGAGAACAGGAAACAACAGAAGTAACAAGGCTGAAGTAAAATCGAACGTAATTTTCTTTAACAGGTATCATACAATTATAACCGAGGAGGGGCGTGGTGGATTTACTATAGTAAAAATGAAATAATATACATTGTAAGATTAATGAAATAGTTGCTGCAGTATGATTTAAAGATAAATGCTTAATAGTTGAAGATTAATAAGACTGATTTGTTGTGTCCGAGAAGAAGAGGTGTTTATTTGTTAATTGGTTTGACACGACAAACGAGGAAATAAAAAATTGAGAAGCTGTAAACTTCGACCTTCTGAGTTAACAGAAATGTTACAACTTTCACACAAGAACACGTTGTGTGGGTTCAGAAATACGGGATAATACGGAATCAATAAAAGAACTGATACATATTTATTAACTTCCCAACGTAGTAAGTCAGTAACGAACTACCAGAGGCGGAAAATTTCAATTATATTGCCTTTGTAACAGTTAAAAGAACTGAATCGTTGTTACCGGTCAGAGAACAGAGTACTGTAGGCTGAGGTAAGAGTTCCCAATGTATCAATAAATTATTTGACTGCATGATATATATACACACACACACACACACTAATCAGTGGTTAGTATAGTTTTGTTTCTAAGCACATTTTTTTCCCCGGTTGGAAAATTGTCGGTTAGCTAAATGCTGATAAAGATAAACCCGGCAGCCATCAAGTTACAATTTTTGCTTGCGATTATCTGTGACTTGATCATCATCTGTAGACGCCCTAATACAAATACATGTGGACATTTGGTTTAGGTGACACTTGATTTCGGCACACGGTAGTGTTTTGAGAATTTTGCTAATGATTATGCATTAAATGACAGATTCATGCCATGGAATTCATTCTCGTAGATTTTTCTAGAGACAGGGTTTTGAGCCTTCTCACAATACATGTCATATATGATTCTAAGATTTAAGTGTGAAGGCAGATATTGTTTCTCATTTGTCCTTCTTGTATAATGGCTTTCATGGGCAGGGAATTATTTTGTGTGTGTTTCTTACTTCTTCAAGCTGTTCTTCAGTGTTTTCTGTTGACTGTGGTCTTCTTTCCACGCTGGTCAGGTGGTGTAATGCCAGAGGTACTTGGTGATTTATTTTTTAGTAGTACATCTTACAAAATTTTTCTTTTTCGTCCAGAGTATTACAGAAACATTTCTTGCACAGAGTTTTCTTGATTCCATTTATCTGAAAATAATACACATTTGTCACTTCTCTCTTTTTGGCGTTGTCATGGTTCATTTTGCGAGTTACAAATTTTTCATTTATACTGATGTGTGAAGCCATGAAGGCCACTCTTTTGTCTCTGGAACCCTACTCCAGTACTTTGTACAAATGGCAGTCTGTGTTTTTATATCTAGGAACAAGTAGCTTTTTTTTCTGCACTGTTTTAATGGCTTCCATTCTATTCCTGAAACTTCATTGCCTTTATAGTTCTAGCAAGACTTACCACAATTTTTCTTATCTTTTCGTTCTTGACGAACCCTTCTGAACCACTTAAATTCCTTTGTTGTAGAAACATTTTCTTGATTTGCAGATTGCTTTTCACAATCTGGGGCACTTTCCCTAGCAAGAACTCCATTAGCATTTTCTCTGCTATCGTCATCACTGCAAGTTTCTTTCTCTAAACATTGGGAAGCCTGTGTCAAAAAAAGATGGCTCAGAAGAGCAATACATAACGAAGAATTACCAAGACCAGATCGATTCTGATTCAAGCCAGCTGGCGCAGAATTGTACTGAACATCTGACAAATTAAGTCTGATTGATTATGGCCCAAGAAAGAAGAGCACTGAAAATTTGAAGAATTGCCATATTCTGATTGATTGTGATTTAGATAAGCTGGCACAGAAGAGTTACCAAATTCAGTTTGATTGCCACGGGAACTTTCTGTCTTGTACCACTTATCAAGATCTAAAATTTCATAACTTCCCTTAGGAAACATTTTTCTGTCTTTCTCTGTACCTTGTGTTGTAGGTCTAAGTTTATTTATTTTTATTTTTCAATATCAACAACGGGAACATACATCCAGCCATAAAGAATGTGTAAACAAGGTTTACGCCCTTTTATCTCACTATTAAAGTGTTCTCTAAATGGCATTACTTGACTTATGCAATTCAGATCACACAAACAAATATTGATAACGGTCTAAAGGGCTTATGTTGACATAAAGTCAAATTCATAAATTAAAATTTTTAACTTAAGTTATTTAAACCAAGGCTTCTAACGGCCGTTCATATTAAATTCAGAGTTATGCCATTTGTACCATGGGAAAGCTCACATTTGTCTGAGCATGACGACAGTACACATAGCTAAAAATAGTAATTTTTTTGACTTGGGCCCTTTATACCCCACAGCAAAGATGTATTAGATGTACTTGGAATCCGGAAGTATTTAATACACATTTTATACTGTGTTTCCGTCAAAACTCGTAGACTTCAAAACATCTTTTTTTTTTTTTACTAGGATATTTTTATTCCTGCTGACGCAATACATTCTATGTATCCTGTGAAATGAGACATTAACGGCATGCTCGACAAGAAACCATAATCAGCTCAGGCATCCAGCCTTGGCCCACTTCTTGTTAATACCAGCTGACACCATTATTCCAAAAAAAATTTTTTAAAATATGATACGGTTTTTTTCGGGTCAGGTTATACAATTTCGTCACTACTTGGAATGTGAGGACTTTGTAGATGTGGGAGTTCGGCAATCTTTGTAACAACGCAAACGTAGTTTTTCTTGTAGGCGAACAACAGTATGTAATCGTGTGAACATCCACAAGTCCCATTAGTTGGTAATTTCACTAGACATGTTAGGTCCATGTATTTGCATACATATTGGTGTATCTGTAACATCAATCAACGTATAAACTTTAAGGCAATAGCCGCGTGACATTGAAATCCAAACTTAAAATGTTAAAGCAGCAGCCTGTGTTTTGGAGTGACATTCGCGGTTCTTAACACCAAGTCACCGGTTATCGGTAAGTGAAAACTGAGCGACTGGCGACTGGTAGTCGGTGAAATTCACTGGGTATCGCAGCGTCTGTGCAGGAGAAATGACCGTCAAATCTACGACTTGGACTCGCTGGAGTGATCAGCAGACTGTGGCCGATGTCTCTGTTACAGATTCACTGAACTGGTGCTGCTGTCTCCACTGCTTTCGTGCTTTCGTCCTGGTGTAAGGTTTTGTCTTTTGTACTTAATGTGCTTTGCTGAAACAAATTCAATGTTCGCTTCGCCTAGCACAAATACAGAGCCACTCCATAAACACATTTGTAAGCTGAATTGCGAACGATGACCGCAGTTATGTGGTTTACTTTGCGCATGACATTGAACTTACATACGAACATCAATTTTCATAGGTTAAAGCAATTATAATAGACATAATTTTTTTTAAAACTTATTTTTTGGCATGTTAAATACCCACACTGGTTTTAGTCCGGAAGAAGTTTTTTTTTTGGGAAGGGGTAGGGGGGGGGGCGGGTACCACACAAGCTAATCTTAGCAAATGTTGTTATGAAAACGACAAGACATGGTCACCTTCGATTCGAACCGACAAAGTCATATTCTCTGAACTGAAGGTGACTTTCTGGAGATGTCAGCCACGAAGGTTTAGGTCGCTTTAGACATGTAGTTTAGTGTTGTACCAGTGAGTGAACACGAGTGTTGACCGAAGTTTCCCGACTGGAAACGCCCAATAACAAGAGCGTCCCGCCTCGCTAATCTATAAGGAGGTTAGGTGTAAAGATGAAAATTGCTTTGCTAATACGAAAAAAATGCAATTAGTTATTGTTACAAATTAAAAATGACAAGACGTCTGTTGTTTGGAAGGGCTGCACATTCTAGCAACGGCACGCGATGAAGACGGCCCTCGACCACGACGCTGAGCGAGCTTTCTCTGGGAATAGGTTTGTACGTATTTTGACGCGTGTAGCCCATAACGGCGACTTCCAACTTTTACGAAGCCCTGCTAAAGTTCTACTTCTATGGTATCCCTCCGCCTCTAGCAAACAAAGCTTATCCGAGTTTAGGAAATCACACCAAAGAGCCAACGAAACTCAACCTTGCGCTCTCAGTGTTACTACTTCTTACCACGCATTACCAACTTTCCTATTTCCACTGTCTCATTCGTATTAATTATACACAAAATACTTTAATTTAAACATGAAATATAAATAAAATTTCAATTTGACCAAAAATGGGGTAATTTTTCATGTTAACACAAGTGCAGAATGCTTGTGATGCATAACGTAATCAGTAGAGACCTGAAAAACTCGCGAGTTCAATGACCTGCATGCTAGGCTCCACAGTCGTACGTACAAATATGCCGATATCAGCTGCGCATTGGTTGTCTGTTGTCACAGTGGGAGGCAATGTTTGCGCCAGCGTTCTGCAGGAGCCGTCAACGACAGCGTGGACCAATGGCTAAATTTATATAAACACGCGTGTTTAGAATTATAGCTTGTCCCAAAATGAATCCGCGAATTATTCAGGTATTCGGTAATTAGGAAACAACGAAACATGTCACACATGGTGTGATGTTTCAAAAGCTTTCGCTCAAAAAGTGTGAAGCAAACGCGAATAGACTCTAGTGGAAAAGAACGGATCGTGAAAAGTTGGACGTCGTCCCGGAGTACGTACAAGAAGTGATGTCACCATTCTCAAAAATACGTTACGGTGGAAAGGCTTTTAAAGGTTGTTCACGATAAAGTAAGCACTTTTGAAATCAACCTTAGAAAAAGTCACTGCTCCTAACTTAATATATTTTAACGGGCGCACTGAGTGGGATGTGCCAAGTAAAGTTGGTAACGATGGATGGAAACGTAATTCCATATCTTAACGTCGAATAAAAAGGATTAGGTAACCATTTGTTAAAACTGAAATTACTTCATTCGCGTTCTGTTTTTTTAATGCATCGAAGTATAAAAATTACCAGATTTGTAAAATATTTCCTTTTCCAGTAATTCCACAGTTTCTGCTGATCGACGTATGAATAAAGCGATGAGTCCGGAAGCGGCAGAGCGATAAAGACGACACTGCCACGTGCATCTAGTACACCATCGCCTCTATGCGCAGACCCTGAACTGGCTTGCAGTATTCTTGTCGCGCGGCTTGTACCTATGGAACACCATCGTTTTACTGGCTGGGAGCCTCGAGCAAGGTCCATTGCAAGTATCTCTAAATATTTTTGTAAGTACTTGACACGAATATTTTGCAATAAAGCGCTTTCGAAAAGCCGTGTCTAAGGCGTGTGTGATGTTTTGGAAGTAGTCGACAGACATCGTCTGAAGTGTGTTCTTTTCCTAGCGTACTGGCCACACATTTTTGTCCTGTACACTCCAAGAAATTGTTTGTAAATTTACCATACCAGTGTGTATGTACAATGACAAAGCGTAAATGGTAAAATATTTTCCCATACATCCATGGTAACGTTCCTATAGTTGCTCAGCAAAGAGCGAAATCCGCAGGAAGTTCCTAACATTGTATAGTAGCGATCGTAGACATTCTCATATATTCAGCCTGATACGTGGCACTGTCTACATACACTGTACAGGTTAAAAACTTCCATTGCAGTTTAGAAATTTACCAGAAATTTCTTCACAGTGTAGACTAACCTGTATTTCTCTGCAACTCATTTCAAGCGTCAGCTAGACGGGTCCCTTAATATACAGAATGTAATTTCGTTTGTCGCCAAGTCGTGGGTATAGTTTACTGTCCCCCGCCCACCTCGTGCAGACCACGAGTAACGGTCACGTGGCCGGGAGGAACATTTCCAGTTTCCAGATGCGGTGAACCTCTCGCGGGCCAAGTTTCGTTGAAACTGAAGAAGGTTTGGTATAGCCTGTCTAGGGGTAACTTTTTTCTAGACCATGTATAACGGGCCAAAATTTGTCGCAGATATGTTAACTTGTTTCGTGACATTGCACCTCTGTGGTCGTTCGTGGTATCACGCAGCTGGCGTGCGGTCAGTTAAGTGGCTACGAACTCGATCTATGAAAAAAATTCCCTGACCATATTACACGCACACTAATTGGCAGTTTCCCAGTAGAGTTGGTGGTGAGGTAGGATAAGCAGTTCCCCATACTTAACGTAGTTTAAAAAGGTGGCATTTTTAAGTTCGCGGTAATTGGTTTTATTTAATTATAAGCTATTCACGATAAAAATGAGCACTTTTGAAAGTCCTGCATAAGTTAAGATATACTTGTATGCACGTTGTGTATTATTCCGCCTTATGTAAGATTAACATTGTCTTGGGCCTCGTCGCCTTATTCATGAGTCGGTCAAGTGACACTGTGGAGTTATTAGAAAACTAAATATTTAACTAATCTGCTCATTTTTACACTTCGATGCATTAAAAAACACAGAAAGAGAAAGAAATTATTATGTGATCAGAAATGGTTACATAACACTTTATTCGACGTTAACATACGGAACTACTTCCCATCCATCGTTACCAACTTTACTGGGCGTGTGTCGCTCAAGGCGCCCGTTAAAACACATGCATGCAGGAGCAGTGACTTTTTTTGTAAGGTTGATTTCAAAAGTGCTCACTTTATCGTGATATCCTTTTTTTTTTGTGCGCATAAGAATCAGATCGACATTATAACATATTAAATTTCTTAAAAATTTACAGTTTCAATTGAACGACGCAGAATAAAATGATGCGGTCCACGTCAATGTTAATTTATACGCGTGGCTGGTGGAATAACACACACTGAGCACAAAAGTACACCCTAAACACAGCTTTTAGAAGTGACCAGTGAATGGATTTCTTTATTAGCTGTCCGCGGCCTTTTGAAGTATGCGTTGTCAGTGCCTTCGGAATCCATACACGTGCAGAGCACGCGTTTACCATCTACATTTCAAAATTTGCTGTTTCACAATTTCGTCGTTAAAGGCTATTTAGTTTTAATATGTGCTTGTATTTTTTTTACTATGCCCCAACACAACGGTTCATAAAAAGACACAACAACTAGTAGCATACGTAATTTTGACCTTGCGATAATCGTGTTTTGGTGATGGCATGAAAGGGGAAAAGTGTTTATAGAGTCCTGAAATGTCATTGTAGTGGAAACTTGTGGTAGGAACGCGTGTTAACATCAGTTGCAGGATGGACATTGGCATCCTGCAATGTCCATCCTGCACCAGGATGTCCATGTCCTGGTGCAGGTCATGGTGACCTGCACCATGACCTGCACCATGATCTGCACCTTGACGTGGTGAGTCCTCACCACGTCAAGGTGAGGACTCACCACGTCCTCACCTTGACGTGGTGAGGACGATGGAGAGTGTGGTAGAGATGGGATAGTGACGAATTGAAGGCAGGTAAGAAATGGGAGTATAGCACACTTTCAACATTGTAAGAAAAGTATGATTGATGGAGGTGGAGAGATTTTTTACGGCTCTTAACATTGAGGTCTTGAGGGCCGATGAGACGTGAAGCGACGTATGGACCAAAGCCAGAGTGAAATGTTGGCAGAAACGGGAGATCCCCGAGAAAACCCGCCTACCCGGCACGGCTCCTACGTGCGGAAATCTGGGACCGAACCCGCCGTGAATCGAATCCGGTTCGCCTTGGTGGGAGGCAAGTAGTCTGACCACTACACCACCGCGGTCCCAGTATGATTGATGTTGCATATGAAAAAATCCACGTATTTTGTAATATTGTTAGATATTTTGGCTAGAACTCACATATCTAATATTTGAAAATCAATTAATAAACTATTCTTAATCAAACTTAAAGCATATTACCATTTTGGATGTTTCAGAAATAACATTTTTCAAAAAGAAAACATCAACCAAGACCATCACAATAATCACTCTGGTTGTGTTTATTAAAAATTAGTAATAATCTTTACAAACATTTTCAATAATTGTTGATTTTATACATTTTAATTTAAGTTACAAAACGATGCATTTCGTGGCTGACAAGCACGTGCTAAAATCAATAATTATTAAAAGTGTCTGTAAACGTTATTACTGATTTTTATTTTGTGCAACCACAGTAATTATTATAATGGTCTTGCTTGATAAAGGATTTTTGCAAATTTTTCTCTCCGAAGCATTTTTAATGTAAATACGCTTCACTTTGACTATAAGCAGTGCTATTTATCGATTTTTAAATATATAACGTGTGAATTCTTGCGAAATATTGTATAGTATTACAACAATATTGCTTTGTTCTTTCATACATTTTAATTTTGTGACAAATTCCCTAGTATGTGTTGTACCACTTTCTAAAAGTCCTGCATCTTGTACAGGCGGGTGCAGCAGCCCCTCCACTTCTGTCGTAACACCTGTACACACACACTTCACGAGGTTATAAATTCCCTTCGCTGGTTGATCACAGCTTTCCATTTTTTTTTTCTCCACTTCGTAACGGCTGTGATCTCAGGAAAGCTTCTCGTTATCTACGGGTTTGTTTATTTAACACACATTCCATTACCTGCCCTCCTAATGCACCATTTCCTTCCTCTTCACGTTCTGTGGTTGTCTTCATTAAAATGTCTTGCGTTAAGATGTGTCCTTTTATGCCCCCTCTTCTTTTCTAATTGCATTTCTAAGTTCATCCTCTCCTTACGCACATATCACAATAATTTGATTCCTTTTGATACCCTTGCCTTGTTCATGATTCTCTAACATTCTCGCATACCGTACTACTTCGAACGATCCAGTTAATGTAATGATACTTTTCCGGGAATATAATATAAGTGAGATCGTCGTGAACGGAGTTTCTTCGCCATCCTTCCCTTCACCGTCGTGCTACACACTTGTGTCTCCCTGCACAGTTGCACTACTTTCTACTGTGAATTAAACTCAAATTTCATCCGGTTCCGGTTTTAATGTAGTTGTCCTATTATATTCAAAATTATTAGTAATCTTCGGCGAGAAAAGTAAAATAAAGTTGAAGTCTGGAACTTGTGCTGTAAGGCTGTGTGTGGAAGGGCTCTAAATACTCCAGGACCGCCGTGATTAAAGTGGTTTCGGATCACGCGACAGGTCCAGGTGCGCAGATAATCGCTGGTCCGGTTCTTATCTCCACATGAGAGTGACGTCACTGCCACTGCGGGCCTTTTAAAACACAGGAAAAAATACGCTGTATGAGATTGCAGTTTTACTACAGGCGTTTGTAATCGTCACACTCGCCGAGTGCTTACCGAAAATAAGTTGTTTAAAGAAAAATTGTTGCAGGCCCAGGACTGTTAGCACCACGTAAACATTGCTAGATCGTGCAAATAGTATCATCGGAAGAACTGTCATTGTTCTTTCTGTGATTACATAAAGCAACCACAGTCTGTTCCTATTGCAGAACAGCACCGTTCCTTTAGCCAAACGTCAGGTCTGGCCTCCTCTCCTCCAAGAACCAGTCCCCAAAAGGGTGTACTGGGATCAATTTAGGCGTGTTCGAACATTTCGCGGAAACCGCATCTTTCAATGTTTTGCCGTTTCCGAGATATTAGCCTTCAAAGTTGTAAGGATTATTTTGGAACGTTCTGTATACTCAGTCACTTTCTGTAAAGCCACCCATTTGGATCCTGCAGATTGCTGGCTTTGCCAAGGAAGACGCTGTCCAAGAATCGGGCCTTCCTAAACCTAGAAACTCGGCTACATCAGCCTTTTTGTAAAGAAAGTCTGTTTAATATAATAATTTCATGCCAACATGGAATGTTTATTTCATAGCTGGAGTTCTTGTACCAGCACCCAATCATCCCTTACCATAACTATTGCAACCCCCGTCGTTGTAGACATCACACTTCTGTTTCCGCCATGTCTTGTCATACTGTATTTGGCGTGTTCCCTGTCAACCATTGGTGATGTAATCTTAATAAGGAATTAACACTTTTTCCGGCATATGTTCGGCTTAACGCACCACAACGCTTAATGTATCTGATCCCCTAGGGTTATAACAGGAGAGTTTTACCTTGACAGTGGTGAAACCAGAACTTTGAAAACATGTCCCTCCACCTTACCCCGATTCCGTGGATCAGGCTTCTCAGGCCGAGCTAGTATTGGGTGCAAAGCAATCACGTCATGCAAGCAATACTGTTAACACTTTCTAGAAATACAACTCACTTACGACACTGCGGACAATGTGCAGCGCCAAACTTTCAGGAACTTCGCACCGGAACGACGAAAGCGTCCAACAACGGAGACCTCAAGCGTAGAGAGATACAAAGCACTCCGGCAGAGCCTAGGGTGCAATTCATATCCAGGACTTAACGCGAACGGTGGCTCTTTAGGGCACAGCCAAAACGCATAGTCTTACACTCTAAACAAGAATCAGCTATATCAATCAGTGAAATAACATTCACTGAAAGTCAGCTGATAGCTACTGCCGACTGGCAAATCAAGAAAATAATCTGGGAACGAGTGGCTTATGACAGTGGTATTATCGATATTCAGTGTGAATAACAAATAAGTGATATTAAGCCATCATATTAGTTATCATCAGTAGTTCAGTTTTCACTGATTTGGCTCAATTCTCACTGTTTCTGGTTTAAAGTGTACACTGGTTCTCTGGTTGGTCACCTAGTTCCTCTCAATATTACGACCCCTACACTGCCAGGTCGGGAACCTCATTCCACCAGGCGTGGAATGATTTTTGCACATGCTCATTAACAGCTCCTCTTGTGCTCGAGGAGTCTCGGTGGCTAAGCGATTAGCACGCTCACCTCACACCAAGGCGAACCGGGTTGAATCCCCGGCTGGGTCATCGGATTTTCGCAAGTGGGAATCGTGCCGGACGATGCCGTTATTCGGCGGGTTTTCTCGGCGATCTCCCGTTTCCTCCGCCCCTTCATTCCGGTGCCGCTCCATATTCACTTCAATCACCCTCATAGGCTCTCAAGACCTCGTTGCTAAGAGCCGCTTAAATCTCTTCTATCTTGTGCTCGACCCCATGCTGAGTATAATCGACTTGACAAGAAGCCATTGAGCAACTGCGCGTCGTTCTCGTATAGTAAAGTTCAAATGGGAAAATAATCTTCTCACAACTTTGAGGTAGGGAACGTAGGGGAGGCGTTTTAGACTTCTGTGCACTATTTTTTTTATTTGGATTTCACTGTATGCGCATTACAACGACCATCCGACGCATGACCTTCGTGGCGGATTCCAACGACGTTTCTGTCGTGGTGTTGCAGGCAGTTTGACTAGTGGCCAGTGGAGTCGTGGCAATAACCTGAGGGTGGGACAGCAGTTGTAGTTGATGGAGTGAAAGCCGGTAGCTGTACTGTGGTGCTGGCTGAGAGCAGCGGCTAGGAAGGCAGGAGAGACGATAGCGAGCCAGGGCTGGTGCAAGAGCCGCCCGCACGCGCGCCCAGGTCGTCGTCAGTGCATGCGGGGCGGAGCTCGCGCCGATGTGAACCAGGCCATGGAGGGGATGGCGGCCTGCCCGCACGTCGGTCTGCTGCGTGACCCGCCTGACGAGCGAGATGGGACGTCATCGGCGAGGTCCCTTCCGGCCTCCCCGACGTCAGTGGCCGATAAGGGCGATACTCTCACGTCCGTCGAGGAGCCCCTCGCCCCTACCGGCCTCGTTCTCGCAGTCGCGCCTCTTCTCCGCCGACATTCGGTACTGTCGCCTTTGTTTACACTAACTTTTATCAAATAAACTTTTGGAAAAGATCCCGTCCAGCAGATTCACTTATCTTTGACTAAAATGCAGAAAGGTGCATTTTCTGTTAGATTGGCAGCGAATTTTGGTGACTGGATGCATTATGACAAGTTCAGCTCTCTCACGCATGTGTCTAAGTATATGATCGTATAGTGAGATACTCCCGCTACAAATGTATGATGGTTGTTCGTCACCCATCCCTGATAAATCGATGGAGCTTTATTATCATTGATTTTATATACCAGAACCGACAAATCATGTTTGGGTTCCTTCATGTGTCTATTGTTCCCAATACAGCGTTCGTGAAACCTGGACGCTTCCAAAGTCAGACAGCTCGGCGCACAACGTACCCTGCTTCTCGCAGCCCTGTTTCTTCTTCACTTGCTCTTATGGCTTTTTCGTACGTCTTCTCGGCATGCCTACACTTATTTGTCACGCCTGGCAAGTATCGTGTGTGTCAGATCACATGCGCTGTTGTCAGGAATGTGTATACAGAATGGAACTCTGCCTACACTTCGTCTGGCGGTTCCCAGTAAAAATTACGTAGTTATATGTATACATACGTAAAGAAATTTAAAAGTTTGATAAAATTTTACAATATTAGATTAAAGAATCGAATAAATCAATTACAAAAGGATGCAGGGCCCACTTAACTTAATCATATTTGTACATTATTTATTTTCGAGGTTTCTGGGTCACATTCCATTGCATATGCTATATCATTTAATTCCTCTTTGCACTTAATCTCAGATGCCTTTGAAATAAATGAATGTTTCCAGGGGAAAAGTCATACGTGGTTTATTTATTTCTGTCCATATGCGTGTTACGAATAGTTACTTTGCGGCAAACTACTTGCCCCCATACGCAATTTTAGTTAGCGAAAACAGCATTTCGTGATCTGCAACCGTTCCGGAAATTTTGGAGCTGTACACAAGTTAGGCGGAACATCCTTTAAATATATATAATATAGAACCTACAGCCTACATATATTCCGAAAGGGCGTAATAACCTTTAATTGTGTAGCAGAATCAGACATTTATTAATATCAATACTGCCAGAATGAAAATATGAGTTTCTATATAATACATTACTGAACGACGAGCGCAAACCGTAAGGAATTGTGGCATAGTGTAAACACATTCCATGTAGTAGGAAGGGGGCTTCGAACCCCATTAGTGTATTTAAGAATGTAACTTTACGGCATTTTTGGGTTACCTGCGGATTAGTAATTTACCGTACATGAGAAACAGAAAGGTCATCGTGTGTTTTCACCCTACACGACACCATTCTCAAGAAATTAATTGTGTTCTAACATTACAAACGTCGCGGTGCAGTATTAGAATCATCGCTTTTGTACACCGTGAACATCGAATATTTTTTCGTGTATACTTGTATAGAATCTACAATTGATCCAGATTTATTTCAGCAGATCAGAATGTATGGAATAGGCGACGCCCAAAACGATGCGCTGCCACGTCTGCTGTTACAGGCTGTTCACGGTAAGCAGAGCACTTTTGAAAGTTCTGCTTAGTATCTGCTTGTATGTACGTCGTGTATTCTTACGCCATATGTAACATTAACATTGCGAAGGACCTCGTCGCTTTATTCATGCGTCTGTCAAGTGAAACTGTATGGTCAGTAGAAAAGTAAATATTTCACAGGTTTGCTAGTGCTTACAATTATATGGATTAAGAAAAAATGAGAGAAAATCAAACCATTTCAGTATTCAAAAATTTTTCTCAACACTTTTTATCCTACGTGAAGGCATGGAACTATTTTCCTTTCGTTGTTACCAACTTTACTGGGTCCTTGACGGCCAGTGTATCCTTCAAAATATATGCAGGTAGGAGCAGTTACAATATCTTAAAGGTTGGTTACAAAAGTGTTTAGTTAATCGTGAACAGACTATAAAGTTCGAGATTCAGTACAAATATCAAATTCAGCATCGATGAAAATTCGAGTTTATTGCATTTCGATCATGCCCATAGTGCAGGCTTCTTTTCGGAGACACTATCATGCATTCAGGGTCACCAGGCGAGTGCTGAAGCAGAATGGTCAAGAGAAAGTTTAACCGAAGGAGTGTTCTTCATGTGTTGGCCGTGTTTACATCCGATTTCTCTCAGTACGGTATCGCTGGAATAAATCTGTTTCGTGTTTGTTACATCCGTATAAAATGTGTAATAATTGCGTTCATTAAGGGGTGCCGGAGTTAAGCGACGAATCCGTAGTCAACTCTAGTTATTCTCGGCGATAGAGAAGCCATCGTGAGTGAGTGAAGAGATTTGGGCGGGCCCTAACATCGAGGTTTCAAGAGCCGATGAGTTTGAAGCGAGGTGAATATGGAGCAGCGCCGGAATGAAAGGTCGGGGGAAACGGGATATCCCCGAGAAAACCCGCCGACCAGTGGCATCGTCCAGCACGATTCCAACATACGAGAATCCGGGAGCGACCCCGCAGGGAATCGAATCCGGCTCGCCTAGGTGGGAGGCGAGTAGTCTGACCACCACACGACCGTGGCCCCCGACGCCGTTGTGCATGGAGCGTATTCCCTTCGGGCCAGTGTAGAATTCTCACCTTTGAACAGTACAGATGGATCCCGCTGGAAAACCTTTCAGGTCCCACATTTGAGCCAACTCGACCCGTGGGCTTGTCCACAATGGTGGACCTGTAGTGACTGAATGACGTTTATGGAAAACTGTGTCCTTTATGAGCAGTTTTTTTTCTCTTAAAAACGTTGACCAACCGCACCTGCTTCATGATTGGTTACTAGCAGTAAAATCCAAGGCCACGCAAGTTTTTCATTGGCTGCAGAGCTAAGTAACTTAATGGGAACTATGTTCCGGCATACTTAAAATATTAACTTAGTGTATTTTTAGATACGGTGAATTTTCGCGGAAATATCTGGGGAGTTAAATACACACACACATTAACGAGAGACGTATTCTTACAGTGGCAATCGAATTGTGAACGCTCTATCGAAACAAGGAAATAGTTTGTAAGATGGCAGCGGCGAGTGACTGTAAAACCCATTGTTTCGAGCCAAATTTGTCTTCCTAATCTTGTAAACGTTGGAATGCCAGTTATTTGTTAATTCCTTGCCACGTCTGATAGGAAAAAAATTTCTCTTTGGACTAACAACCAGGAATTCTACGACTCGAGTGCTAAATAATTGCCAGCGCATTAAGAGTCTTGCACGTCGTATAAGATAAATAATAACATTAAAAACCCAAGCGATAGAAAACTACAGTTGTTTGAAGTCTAGACTGTCACTGAATTGCACAGGTAAATCGTGCTTGGAGGTGTTATCACAATATACTTGCATCCACATCAAACCACATATTTTATATTTATATCTGTGTATAAATGTATGTGTATATGCGTGTGTATGCACACTACATAAAATATACATAATCAGTTTAAATAATACAAATATATAAAAGGGGTTATAGCGTTAAACAAACCCGCAGAAACCTCGATCTCAACAAAACCTTCATGCAGGTCATCTCATTCCCCTCCCATTTTCATCATCAGGGCCATTTTTATCTAGTCCTATCCGTGGCTTGGCTGCTGAATGATGCGGGCTCGATTCGTCGCTGGAGCAAAAATGTTCACCTCGCCTAGCCGAACGCTTGTTACGTTAAACACGTTCGCACAACTAATGTTTACAGTTTCACACATCTTTAGAATAGTGTGGCCGTTTTGCCGTGGGCATGGTCGCTGGGCGCCTTCAAGTCGCGGGCGAGCCATGAACGAGCCTCATTTGTAAACGTAAGCAAGATTAGCTTGTTTAATTTGTAAGATTTGCGACGTAGAAGCAGTGGCGATAAAAATTCCCCTCTAAAAGAAACTACTTCTGCAGTTCATGACTACGTACGTGACTTAGCTAAAATTCTATTACATATAGCCTAGTATTTTTTTTGTATTAAAACAAAAGTTAAGATTTCTTTTTGCTCGAAATCCTTTAAAAAAAAAAAAAAAAAAGTACACAAATTAAATCACTTGCAAAATTAAACGCAAGGAACATAAAAATATTATTTTAAAATATTGGTACAAAGAATCTAAGCACATAAAAATTTTACGGATTTAGGGATAGTCTCCAGTTTGAAAGTGTAAGAATATTTTCGATGTGTTGAACACGTTTAGAAATACATTGCATCTATCAGCATTCTGCACAGTTAAGGGCAGCCATTGTCATGCTTCTCAGTGAGAATTGTATTATTGGTGATGCAGACTAGTTTCGTTGTTCGTGCCTATTGCCTACAGTAAATTTGTATTCAGCTGCGAGGATGATTTCTTTGCTGAAATCGCATACCGTGAATAGCGTACAGTTTAATCCGCGTCGTAGATATTGTTACGAGTGGATTTAATGCTCCATTAATTACTTGATTGGACCATTGCATTTTAAATAAAATTCTGAGTTTATACTGTCGGATGGTAGGTACCAATAGCTGGAAGTATATTTTTCAACTTTTAAAGCTACGTAAATAACGTTTGTTAATCCTTTTGACACTAGATACAATGTTGAAATTACCATAAATCGATTTAAAATCTTTTTAAAAATTGTTACTATGTTAACTCAAGACATATTGCAGATTATTATATTCAAAATAGTTAGTTATTGCCTAAATAAACAAGACTTTTTGTCTTCTTGAAAACCCGTAAAGCATTTCTCCGATATTTTCTGCCTATTGAACTCGTTGAAAAGGTTGTCTTGGAAAAGAAATGAGTACAGGATGTTTACGATAAAGTGTGCACTTTTGAAGCCTTTCAGCGATATTTTATCCTTTAACCATCTTTTTAAATTAATATTTCTACCTAAGTAATAAACAAGGTGTGTAAATTCCACCACACTCGGAAGTTAACGTCCAATGTTAAAATGTAGTATTTTTTTTATTGAGTACTATTCCAAATGATAGGGCTGTACTCGCGTTGATTATCTTGCGTTCCGCCCAGCGTTATCCGGGAACGCGTCCGCCCTCGGAAGGTGGTTTGTTCCGTGGTTTAGTCCGGTCCGTGAGGCGAGCGCAGCGAGAATCAGCTGGGACGGAAATGAGAAGACTGCGCCGACGACGCAGCTATGGTTTCCTGTCACGCCGCGGAGGTGCCGTTGTGCAAGTTACATCACCTGGCGATCAGGCAGGTTGTGAAGGGGGAGGAGTCGAGTGTGATGGCGGCAGAATTACCGCCGGCACGGTCTTGACGTTTGCGTCTGCGGCTGGCTGTCGCTTCCTGTTGGTGTAGCGGCCAGACTTGTTTATTTGTTCATTTATTTCATTAACCATACTTAGCAGTACAGCCATCCAGGGTGTTCAATTCTATCATGACTACTACAATTTAACAAACAGTATATAAGTTATATAGATTCACAAATGTTTTTTTTTTTTTTGTTTGTGGGAGGGTGGCTGTTCGTCTGGGCGTCCGTAATTTAAGCTACAAATTCTATTTCTATTCAAAAGCATCATTCACACTTCCTAGGAAGGTGATGAGTTATTCTGCCCCGACCGAGACAGCTCCCCGACGGGTATCCTTTCGGCCGCCCCCCGTTTCGCCGCCCCCGCCGGGACAGACCAGAGACCGGGATTCCCACGAATCCGCCCGCGCGATCAGATGCCGTCGGGCCCGCTCACAGCTAACTAGTCTTTCGACCGGTCAGCCATGGCACCCAACGGCCGAATCCGAAGGCCCCCAGCCCCCTCCCTATCTCTATTATTCTATTTTGTTCTTTTTATTTATTTTTCCCTCGCCCACCGTTCTGGTCCTACCAAAGCATCGTCCAGGACATCGAAGTACCCCTTCTGGACACCCAGGCCTTCGTTTCCCGGCGGCCAGACTGCTCGTCTCCCACCAAGGCGATCCGGGTTCAATCCCCGGCTGGGTCACTCCGGATTTTCGCACATGGGAATGTTGCCGGACGATGCCGTTGATCGGCTGGTTTTCTCGGGGAACTCCCGTTTACCCCCGCCCTTGAATTCCGGCGCTGCTCCATACTCACTTCAATCACCCTCATCGGCTCTCAAGACCTCAGTGTTAAGATCCGTCCTAATATCTTCACTCGCTCTTCTTTTATGACATTAAAACGAACAATTTATATATAAGGGGTGATGCAGCCTCTTAAACTGTGGCAGCATATTACACTGGCTAATGGGAGAGAATAATGCGCGGGGGGCAGAGTTGTCTGGCGTGTTGTAGCACTGCAGTGTTTATTGACGGAAGTTAGCTAACTGTGTGACGCCAGGGGCAAGTGAGTCGTGACTAGTCCATTCACGGTTAACTCCAACTTTTCTGAAGCCCTGCTAAAAGTTCTATTTTCAGTCTATTCCTCCGCGTCACGAAAACGAAACTTAACCAAGTATAGAAAATGTTACCAAAGGCACAACACGCAGCAGTCGTGCAAACTCTCTTTAATGATATTTTGTATGAGAACTATTTCTTACCAGGTATTACCAACGCATCCATTTTCTCCCTGTTTTATTCATTTGAATTTTAAATTAAATATTGAAATTTATAAATTAAATATAAGTAAATGTTATATTTAACGGAAAATAAGATACTTTAATGTTAACCGAAGTAAGTATAAAACACTTGTGACACATGACTTATTCAGAAAACAACCAACACGTCGTTCATTGGGTGATTTATGAAAGTTTTGGTTCGAAAAGTGTGAAGATACTAGAGACGGGTTTTATAGCGTTCGTTTTCCGGGCAAATACTGCAGATAGCGGCCAACCAGTGTGGCAGTGCGAGGGCGGGAGAAGCTAGTAAGAGAGTGGTTGATCTTGGTAGCGCTCTACGTGTCACATTAGCATAGCAAGCATTCCGCTCTGTAGTTATGCGAACGACCCTGGTTCATTTATTAGAATTATTGTAATGATAATGAAAACAGAACGCATTTTGTAAGATATATATATATATTTTTTTGTTTTGAGATGTAAATAAATTAAGGAGCTTTACATATTTCTTTACTTAATATTAAGACCTAAGTCCTGTGAACTAGTCTAGACACAGATATTTTCTCCATGACGAGGAATAATAGGTCCATGATTATCACCACCACTCGTTTTCAAGTGAAGTGAGTGAAGAGATTTCGGCGGCTCCCAACAGCGAGGTCTTGAGAGCTGATGAGGGTGATTGAGGTGAGAATGGAGCAGCGCCGGAATGAAATGGTGGGGGAAACGGGAGATCCCCAAGAAAACCCGCTGAACAGCGGTATCGTCCAGCACGATTCCCACATGCGAGAATTCGGGAGTGACCCGGTCCGGAATTGAACTCTGTTCACCTTGGCTGGAGGCGAGCAGCCTAACCGCTCAGCCCCGTTTCCAAGTGAATAAACATCCGTTTGGGATTGAAAAATTTCAAAACTCTTGGTATATTTTTTAATAGTGGTTTAAAGGCGGTCACGAAGAAATTAAGGAAAATTTTGACATTGCCAAAAAATTGATACGTACAATATTGCGTATTATGTACGACGTAAAGGCACTGTAATACATGCTCGTGTTTTTTCGTATCTATATTAGTCATATGGCGAATGCTGATGGGTAAAGTGAACACTTTAGAAATGAACCGTGGAAAAAAGTCACTGCCCCTGCATGCATATATTTTAATGGGCGCACTGGGAGACATTCACCCAGTAAAGTTGGTAACGAATGATGGAAAGTAGTTCCATATCTTAACGTTGAATAAAAAGTGTTGGGTAACCATTTGTGATAACTTAAAATTATTTCTATTGCTTTCTGTTTTTTTTTTAATGCATCGAAAGGTGAAAATGAGCAATTTTGTAAAGTATTTACTATCTAAATAATTTCACAGTTTCATTTGACTGCCGCATGAATAAAGTGATGTGGCCGATGGCAATGTTAGTTTTACCAGAGGCGGAAGAATACACAACGTATATACAAGTAGGTCTTCAGCAGGGCTCTCAAAAGTGCTCATTTTACCGTGAACAACATATACGATAGATTTGTTGGAGTTATAGTTACTCTATTGTAATTATAGGCATTAGAAAAGTTGTTTGTAAGCGCCATAGTGGAAAGTCGCGTGGCCATTTGCCGACAGGCCGGCTCCCCTTCTCGGAAAAGTACGGCGGTGCTCCCGTTCGTCTCTCCGCAGCCCTCTCCAGTCCATCCTCTCCAAGGTACCGCGCGGTACTGTGTTTCACTCGCGCACCGATTTCTGCTGCGCCCAACTTGGCGCTCGGCCGTGCCACACTTCCACCTGTGCAGCCTCGTTCACGTAAATACCTTCTCCTGCGGCCTCGCGGGAGGACGCCAGCCGCGGTCAACGAGGACAGTGCCTTCTCTCTGCCGCTTCACAGCACTCTCTTCGGGCTCGAGGCCAGGGTGTTACTATCACTTGGCGAGCAAGCTGGACAGAAACTGCACCCTAGATTAAAGACGACGCAGACAGATTTTCATCATCTGCGCCTCTACTTAACAGTGTCCTAAGAAATAAAGGCTGTTCACGATGAAGTGGGTACTTTCGTAATCAACCTTAGAAAAAGTCACTGCCCTTGCCTGCATATATTTTAATCGGGCGCACTGAGTTATTTGCGCACAGTAAAGTTGGTTAAGGTGGTGGTAAAGTACTTCCATGTCTTAACGCCGAATTAAAATTGTTATGTAAGCATTTGTGATAGTTTCAATTATTTCTTTTGCTTTCTGTTCTTTTTTATGCACCATAGTGTAAAAATGAGCAGAGTTGTAACATATTTACTTTTATAATAATTTTGCAGTTTCACTTGAGCGACGTATGGACAAAGTGATGAGGCCCATGGTAATGTTAATTTTACTTAAGGCGGAGGAATACACAACGTGCATACAAGTAGATCATAAGCAGGGCTCTCAAAAGTGTTCATCTTACCGTGAACAGCCTATACAGGATGTTGCATAATAGCATGCCAATAATTCGGGGAAACATTCCTCACATCAGGAGTATGAAAAAATGTTATACGAACATAGGTCCGCAAACGCTTCATTTCTTCACTGCAGCCCATTATACATGACGTACAGTGTGTGGCCCGCAGGCTGGATCATGATACTGTGGAATGCTATCGAAGCTGTAATTGGCAGCCCCATACCTGGCTCCGAGGAGCTCTGATTTGAAGCCACTACACTTTTATTTGTGGAGACATTTAAATACACTAGTGTATGCAACCTTAGTGGACGATGTGGACACCATCCGTAACCGTATAGTGGCGGGCTGCGAAACAATCAGCAATTTTACAGGGATTAATCAACGCATCCAGGTGTCCATGCAACGGCGGGTTGATGGATGTATTAGTGCTGGTGGAGGACATTTTTAAAATTTCCATTAGTGCCGACGATAAGCCTTCACTCATGTTTAACTAATTCCTGTGCAGTTCCTACTGTCCTAGGTGTAGTGTCGTAGTGTGAGGTGTCGTGTATCATGCAAACGAACGCTGTGATGGCATTCCACAGTACCATGATCCAGCCCGCGGGCCATACACTGTACGTTATGTATAATGGGCTGCAGTGAAGTAACGAAGAGTCTGAGGACCTATGTTCACATAACATTTTTCCAGCCTCCAGATGCGAGGAATGTTTCCCCGAAGTATTGACATGCAGTGATAACGTGTTTGTTTATAGCTTAATTTTCAAAAGACAAGCGCTTTTATATTGGTAAATTGATCTCACTCATTTGAATTTAATCTAAATGCATTTCCAATTGGTTAGAAGATATGTACAAACATCTCAAAGCATTTATTTACTTAACAGTATTCTAACCCTAAATCCAATCCACACCGTTTTTGCTAGTAGTTGTATTTGGCAGAAAAACAGTTCAATGTTGGAACATGGAGATTGTTTGTGCGCAGCCAGCGAGATCGGTCCGTCATCTGTAGCCTATGAGAAATGCAGATAAAACAGTCAAAAAGCACGAGTTCGAACACAAACGTGCCCGTTTATTTACTTTGTTTCGTAACATTTTATTCGCAATTTGTATGCGTTTGCATTAAAACTGCCAGATAAAGCGAAGCAACACTTGAAGTTCCTATCTCACAAAAGACGAGAATTCCTACATCTAGAAGTAAAAAAGTACGGATGTCTACTTTGATCATGATCCAGCCATCTTTGCAAACACTGCTGAGAAAGACTACAGTGACTTCATAAGCGCAACACTTATGCTTAAAAAAAAAAAAAAAAAAAAAAACAGAATTAGGCAGGAAATTTTTAGAATTTCGAAGTACATAATTATGTAAACAGTTTGCAAAACATTTGCCACGTTTGACTGTTCCCAAGAAAAGTTAATTTCGATTTCGCTTATCACAGAAATACTCCTTGTAATTCCTCGGAGGAACCTCACGTTACAGCAAGGATATTTTCCAATCAGTGCTCAAACTGTTCGCCAAACGCCAATTGGGCATTGAGCAAATCGGGACATACCCAATCGTAAAATACTTTCTTGCAGGACTCCACGCGCCCATTCAGCGACATCATCACAGAGCACCGCACCATTTGTCTTTTGTGCGCGTACCTGATCTGTGGCGTCGGTCGCCTTGTCTCGCGTCACTTGGTTCGGAGTCCACCGCATTTCGAAAGTTCCCGCCACCTTTACTCTTTCTTTTAATGACCGTGCGACGCTGAATTCGCATATGGTTAACACTTTAATTGTAGTAAATGAATATTAATATTGTACGGCATCAGCTATCACTGCGTGCCCAGAATATTTAAATAAATAAACGGGGAAATACAACTTAATCTAAAATGTAAGTCATAAAAACTAAACTCACTTGATCCAGTGATAACTGTTTCTATGAAATAACTGCCAGACTACTAATGAATAGAATTGAGAGTATTTGATCGCCTCTTAACGTCGAGGTATTGAGCGCGATGAGGATGGAATGAGTGAAATAGAGCAGCGGTGAAATGAGAAAGAGCCCTTTTGTTTCCCACAGACGAAAATCCGGATGACATAGCCGAGAATCGAACCCTATTCGCCTTCGGAGAGGAGAAAAAGGGGGGGGGGGGGAGAGAACTAGTTTGCATAAGCACACCACCGCGACCTGTTACAGAGTCTAGACTGACTTTCACTAGTATAACTGTGACTATAAAGAATTACACTTGATCAGAGTAGCCTGACTGGTTCGGACTGCACGCTGCTTATTGTTTAGTCTTTGGCAATGCATTATTTTGGTTTTTAGTGAGTGCACTTCATCTTTCAGAGTGCCGCCGCTGAAGTTAATTCTTAGGTTCTGTCTTGCACGGCGATTCACCGAAAATATAACGGTGGAATTGTGATTGTAGTTGGGGACGAGCTGCGTGGGAACGGATTCGTACCGTGGTACTCAGTGTGCTACAGGGTCACCGGTTTCCCCTGAAAACTACGTAGTTTTGCCGAATGCCTCGAGTACATTATGCGAGGACATTGTTTACCCACAACACTTGCTGTTATTGGAAAACGTTCGTGGCTTTCATGGGAAGGTACACGAAGTTAGTGGACTGTATGCTGAAAAGGAAATGCATTTGATCTCAACACTAAAACGCTACTTGCCGAAAACCAGTTATTGAACTTCTTTCGCTGCCTGGCAAACGCCGCGGCTCTTGGGAGTTATCGCATCACTGTGTGTTAACATTTTCTTGTCATCGAAATAGGTTTGATTTCGGTGGAATAGTTTTGCCTGGTTCGCTGTCAGATTGCTCAGTCTCGGAGCAGTTATAATTGTTTTAATTTATGAGTACGATTGGTCCAGATAACTTTGAAATATTCTGAAGATAGTGTCGTCTCTGTTGTACGGAAATTTGTTGACCGATGCGTACATTTTCAGCACGGAAGCTTATCGAGTCTTCTTTAGCCATTGTCATATTAGCGATATACCTCCTGGCCTGCTGTTTCCTCATTCAAAGGACTTTTCTGTCTGCCCCAGGTTGTCTTACTAACTGGTGCATCTCTGAGTATAAACTGTTTTTTTCGGGGCATGTATTTCCTCTCTTCGGTTGAGTCACTCTGTCCTTTTTTGTTTTTTTTATTTTTTGATTTGCTCTAGGACGAGTGAAACTTCAGCTTTTTATATGCCGGGCCCCAAAAAAATTAATAGTTTTTTATTTGTACCAAACATTGTTGAACTTGTACGCATTGTATGCAATAAAATTTTCCTAGATTGAAAAAAATTTACATTTTGTATTTTTTGAATAATTCGTTGTCGAATTCAAAATTATTCTGTTGTTTTTTTTTTTGCAGCCATAATAACCCATTAACTGAGTTGTACAGTTGAAGACACTTTTGTAGTAAACTAATCCCATTGGTTACCGTGTAACACGTGTAATCAGCAAATAACAAGCCATATGTATGAGAAAAAAATGTTAAGTATAAATAATTTTGTGCTTTTTTTAAACATTATTTTTAATGTGTGAACTGTTATTTGGCCATTACATATGTGTAACACAGTAGCCCACGACTTTAGTTTAAGTTGTAAATGTTTTTTTTTATCTGCGCAACTCGGTTACTATTTGTTGTCACGGCTACAAACAAAACAGAAGAATTTTGTATCCGACATCAAATTATTAAAAAAAAAAATATCGAGTGTAAAATATTTTTATTCGAGAAAAATCTTTCAGCTACAATGCGTGCGAGTTGAACATCATTTGGTACAGTTGTAAAATAGTTAATTTTTTCGGGACCCAACTCCTTTAAAAAGTTTAGCTTTGCTTGTAAAGTGATGTTTTAATGTGCATTTCAAAAGTTTTTATTGAATGAATTTATGCCTTTTGTTCTTATTAAAATACAAAAATCTGGTGAAATATATGACGATTCTGCTTTGATCAAATTCTTGTCAGAACGCGGATTTCTTCTGCGGCCATCAAAAATCGCTCGAGGTAATAGTGTGGTACCTTGCAGCCAACCCCTAGGTACTGGATAGGACTAAACAGAACGCTTAATTTATTTCCGATACGATTTTGTTTAATTGCCCTGTCCAATACCGGCAATATAAAAACGGAAAATTATTTGAATTATTTGGTCTAATAAACTGCTGACCGTCTTACGAATATTTTTCAACGGAATTGAAGGTAAAAATACAGCAATATTGATTCAATTGTAAAGACTGAAGCACAGTAATTTGTACAAATTCACATTTCTTTTTGCGATGTTGATGTGAGCATTACATTCTCGTTGATGTGAGCTAGTTAGTGTTTAAACGACGATTTGGCGTTGTGTGCCGACACTTGACAGCTCGCAGAGGCTGTTTATTTTTTTTATGTAATTCTACATTATTTATACGTAAAAATTGAACACATTTTAATCAAAATGGGTGGAATTAGACGATTGGAATATTATGCAGAAAACTGTCTACGTGTAGTAGTGCCAACCCTTGAGCACAGATTTTTTTTGTTTTGACATTGACACATTTGCACCGGGGGAAAAAAAAAGCGTTGCGCTGCTTTACCTTGAGTGATGTCTCTGGTATTTGTACGCTCGTTGCTTGCAGATGTCGTGAACGCGCCGCGGTCCAGATTTCACTGGGTGGACGTGTCCCTGGGTGCGGGCGATGTTTTTTTTTTTGTGGCAGGCCGGTCGGTGACGTCAGAGGCTCGGCCGTGAAGCGGAGAACCAGTCCCGGCGGGGCCCTCGCCATTATTGCCGACGGGGCGCACGACGTCGCCCGGCCACCCGGGGGTAAAACGAACAAGAAGGTACATAATTCTGCCTCGCGGAGTTGAGTCACCGCGTTGACGGCGCAGGGGGTGAGTCAGTTCTGCGGAACGCTCGAGTTTTCGCCGGAGATTCGCGATGACCACGCGTGGTCCTCGTGGATTCCTTGTCGGCGCCCCCAGGCCGACGTACCGGCCATTCTGCGTAGTCCAATATTCTAGACGGCGTCATCGATGTGTGTGGCGTAAGTGCAGGACAAGCGGCCACACACTTCAAGACGATGCTGATGATGTTTGCTTCCTTTCACGCACACAAGCTGAACAATATCTAAATCTAATAGCCAAGGAAACCATGACACTAAGTAGAAATTTTTCCCACGCATGGCGTATTTTATTTCCTAAGTATGGCATGTATGACAAGCGTTTTATACTTCTGTTAACATTAAGGTATGTTATTTTGCGTTAAATTGGAGTTCTGCCCTTATTTTATTTATAGATTATAATATTTTATTTATAATAACTATGCATAAAACAGTGAGAAAACATGCGTGTTAGTAGCGCATAGTAAGAAATAGTTATGTATAATATCATTATAGCTGAGTGCGCACGATTTTGGTGCGTTGGTTCTAAGCATTGTTTGTATGGGGCGGAGGAATATTCTGGAAGAAGAACTTAAGCAGCGCTTCAGAAAAGTTGGAAGTAACCGTGAATGGAATATACATGAAGTAACCAACAATAACTCAGTGCTTTTCTCTGAAGGAGTTACGCGACATGTGTTTAGTGTTCGGTATTGTCTGATGTCTTTGGTGCAACTGTACATACGTCATGTAAGCTCGACGTTAAATGCGCTGGCTCACGTTACGTCGATGTACGATAGCGCCAGCTCGTAACTGATGCTTCGCGGATTCCCTCGGGCAGGCCACCGCATGTCGGAGCTCTATCAAACGTGGATTTAAACTCCAGGGATTGTGGTGCTCCCTAGATCCATGATGTACGGAGAAAAAACACTGGATCTCCGTTACTGCTGCCCGACTTCTTCGTGGTAACTCGGTATACATTGAAGCCAGGGACTTAGTAACCAATGGTGGTGTCGGGGGGGGGGGGGGGGGGGGGGGAGCGGCATTGCTTCCGTCTGTTGTTATTCATGGGGGGCTAGGAGTGACAAAGCTTAAAATATTTATAAGTGTTAAAAATAGTTCAATTTCCACTAAAAATATATGTGGAGGTATCAAAATTGTTTTCTATTAGTTTGCGAGTAAATATGAACGAAGCCCCGTTTATTGGCAATATTCTTCAATCCGACACTACATCAATTTATCTAGCGATCTCAGATTTCATGAATAACTGTACCTACCAGTTATTGGTAGGATGTCTTAAATTTAAGCTCATTATATACGCACATGGACAAACTTATTATTTATAAAAAAAGTAACATTTCGTGTATTATAATATTGGTTACCATGCCAGCGTCTTGGCTGTAAATTTTTTTAGAACCTCTTGGGTACACGGAGGAAAAATTTTTTGTAGTCACCCTGCCAAATTATTTTGTAGTTATTACAAAATAATTCTGTACTGGCCACACAAGTTTAGTGGTGGCAAGTAAACAATCTAGTGTTCACAACAAAATAGTATTTGATAAGGTGAACACTAACAAAACATTTCGTGGTTGCCTCAAAAAATATATTTTTTTCTATGTATCATGAACGGTATAATGTAAAAAAGGAATTCCCATATTGGGTTGATACATAATTTGATGATGGGTGGGGGGAAAGGGGGGAGGGTACTAGGCGTGCATTGCATTTCTTTGACTGAAAGCAGGGTTGAGGGTGTTGGTCTCTGCCGTAGCTCTTCCTGAGATGATGCTCGGAGTAGGCGGGGCCGGGTGGATCATGACGGACCAGCCGGCCGGTTGTGTTTCTTGCACTCATAGTTGCGATTGACGCGCCCGAGGCTAAAGCAGGACTCCGGGGGATGGGGGTTACAAGGTGCTCGACGTGGGTGGCTCGGTGGTCAAGCCCCGTGCTCTGGGGCGCGGCCAGGTGGCAGTCATCGCATACCTCCCGCGTCGATGCCCTTTGTCTGTAGCCTCAGCGAACAAGGCAGACCCCTTCCGCTCCAGTCCTCGTCAACGCCATGGTTATCATTCACAGGCAATTAGTGGTCGCGACTTGTCTAGCCCCTCCCTTTACCCGAATTCCTTCCCAAATTGATAGGTAGCTTATTTCGGCTGATTCGTACCCAGTGACGTAACGAATATGAGGTTGGGGGGGGGGGGCAGGGTATCAAGCTATATATTGCCACTCCCTAAATTTGGCATAGGTGGCAGGATGAGAGTAAATAGCCACCCAAGCTGCTTTTGCTCACCAAGATGCGTTTATACAGGATGATTCTCAATTAGACGGACAAACTTCGCGAGGTGATTCTTCATGAAAAGGTAAAAGGTAAACATATGACACTTTGTACCTGAACCGAATATTAAGGGAGGTATGAGCCCTTAAAAAACGAAATATTAAGCCGTATTTGTGCAAAATATCGGCTCTTACGTGAAGGTCCCGGTAACATACAGTGATGTTCCGAGAGTTATTGTATTTTACATCGTTACCGATATTTTGCACAAATACGGATTAAAACATCGTTTTTTAAGGCCCTATACGGCCCTCAATTTTCGGTTTAGGTATAAAGTGTTACATATGTTTTCCTTTTACTTTTTCATGAAGAATCACCTGCCGAAGTTTGTCGGTCTAATTGCGAATCGATCTGTATATTGTATGACATTTCTAATGCTCGTCTTTGCAGTTGTATCTGACTTAATACAGTACTAAAATCCTTATTTTAAATTATTTTCGCAACTAAATTCTAATGGAAATTATGTATTTCTAATACTTACTAATATCGTAGAATGTGGACTAAAATAATATCTCTATACTTTAAGTGATACTTAAGTGTCGATTGCCAAAAATTAAAGTTATAATAAAAGCAAAAAGAAAAGTCTTAGGTGTGCATAAAGGCTTGCACCATCGTAGGGTAAGCGAGGAGGGTCCTGTAGTGTCCTGAGTTGAAGACGTAGTTTCCTCACCGTTCGTATCTACTGTCGCAATGTCTCTGATGTGATTGTATACCAGCAGTGTAAATAAACTGAACAGCTTGTCACATTTTCTAGCGTATATTGTCACGATACCAGCGGCAGAAGCGGAATAATTTGTCCCGGAGAAAGTAGCTTACTTGTGCACTCAAACGCTGAAACAAGTGCACACGTACCCGAAACCTTTTTCTTTTGTAAATTTGCACACATACGCTGTGATGTATATATATGTGTATATACATATATATATATATATATATATATATATATATAAATAAAACCCAATCACTGAACCAACTGTGACCATCTAATATAACAATTTACGTGATGAGAAACGAATATTGTTATAAACGAGGCTACGGGTGAATTCCAAAAGATTGTGAATGTGTTTCACGGATGAAAAATGACTCGCACGTAAAGATTTAATATAGGTTGCTATCTCCTTACAGTCCAGGTACTAAGCATAACGTTGCCTTCGACATAACAGAGGGGGGACTCGGTATTCATCTTCAGAATATAACTTCAGACACCGCTCATTTATTAAAAACGTAAAATTAACGACAACAGGGACTCGGGTTTCGTGCCATGCCCTTAAAGAATATCCGGATCCATGAAAAGACTAATATCTGTTTGAGAAATGGGAAAGGGCGGGAAGACCATATGCTGTAAAATAGATTGGAAATGGAGTCCCTGCAACTTTGGAAATAGGTACCACAGCTGAACGTATCATGCATGTACGTGGTCGTGTTGCCGGGCGGTGTGTAACAAAACTCGGACAAGACAGGAGAATGCCTTGCACATTGTCATAATATTCATGTACATTAAACAATATGTTGTAATTAGCTGGTGATTTAACTTAAAAATACATTAATTACAGCTAATGTTTTGACCTTAATAAATAATAATTATAAGAATTATAATGAATAATGAAATATTAGATTAACGTTACAGTCAGAAATGTGTCCAATGGCAACTATATTATAACATCGTATTGTATTCCAAGAATCTGCATTTTCTCATTGTTTTATTGAATGCTTAGTGCAGTCCCGTTTTTTTTTCTGAACAGTTCCTTAACTGCCCAGCAAACGCAACCTGCGTTTACTCCACTGCTAAGTCACTCACATTCCATTGTTTCCCGTTGGCGTTTTGCATCAAATTGCAATTACTTGAATATTGTTATGCACACCACAAAGTCAATTAATTTTTTTTTAAGGAAACGCACCGAGTCAGTTTTGGTGTTCTGTATAGTTTAAATTAATGGATGCGAAAATACAAACATCCCTCTTCCTCGAAATGCAGAACATAACTAGATTACGAAATTTAGTACATTCATACATTTAGCAGCAGAAAACAATGTCCTTGTTTAAACTATTCATAATTATTTACCGACCATCGTACGAAAAATTGTACAAGAGCACTAGCGTCGTTACAGAACGGCAAATATCGTGTTTGCAGCTTTACTTCCTAATTTGCCAAACAGAATCAGTATTTTTATGCCACAGTGTTTCTGGGTGTACTTGCGCAAGTGTGCTGGATGAGCTCTGTCACTATAGGCTGGCCACCGTTGATTGGGCACTTTTGAAAGCCCTGCTTAGGATCTAATTTCTCCTCATTTAATATCCTTCCGCCGACCTCCCGCGGCGCAGTCGGTTAGTGCGCCGCAGGTCTGGGGCGCGGGAGATTCTGGCTTCGAATCCTAGGTAAGTCATTTTTGTTAGTTTAAGTTGGATCACAAGCTAGTTTACAATCCGTCCGCTGATAAGCCTTGAGGCATAACACCGGGGGACGTTAATAAGCCTTTTCCAGTCAAATATTCTTCGCTACATGTATGATTGACATTGCAGAGGAGTGTGTGTACTGCAGCATACACGTGGGCAGTGGTTTTTTCTGGGGTTGATTTCAAAAGTGCTTACGTTACCGTGAACAACATTTACTAATTAGAAAATGAAGATAAATCTGCCTTCGCTTTCTTATTACAAACACCAAACCGCGTTAACGACTGCAGAACGCAGAACTGAAATAATACCAAATAGTGTAGTTTCTCCCAATTTTTTTTCTCGCGTGATATTTTACTGTAATATCGTAGCCAACGACAACTTTTTCTCGTTTCCACACAGAAACTTGGGCAGGAGCAAATGCAGATTTTATACAGTATTCCATAATTAAAATTACATTGTAACATGAGTAGTTAATTTCTTACGAATTAAATAAAGAATTATGGACCGTATATTCCGAGGGCATAATTCTTGGCGATCTCTGTAGTCGAGTCCCTAAGGCGTTACACACACGAAGCATGATATTTTATGTATATGTGTGTGTCATATTTGTGTTTAAGTTTAGGTTAACTGTCAGCTCCTGTTTCGCCTATCGGTAAAGAAAAAAAATGGGATGTTAAAAGGCCTAGTAAATAACAAAATAAACGTTGTAATTAGGGCTTGAAGACACTAGTCCAAAGTGCTACGGGTTTTAAAATAAATCACGTACAGAATGTTGACATAAATGGGCTGGTGGGGAGCGGAGCAGATTATCGCGGACGGATTATACGGCTTTCTACCTCGTGATTTCTCCCCTTTAGGGCGATTTATGTATGTATGTATGTATGTATGTATGTAGGGGGGGGGGTTAGTCACCCTCGACACCCACACTCGGCACGACCCCCTGCGAATTTTCTACTTTTCCTGTCGGCGGCGAAGAGCTGTTGGAACTCACTCTCGGCCGCGGGGCGAGCCATGTAGGTCGATGGGCGGGTTGGTCCTGCCGTCCGCCGCGCCGCGGCGCCTCCGTCGCTTTCACCCGCAGCGCGCACGCGCTTGACATTCCCCGCGCCCGCAAGCCCGCAGTCCGCCGGCGCAGTCGCTGGCGAGTGGATGTGCTTGTTTGGGTGTGCGTTGCCGTGCGAAGTCCTTCGAACTCCAGGCGCCGGCGTCTTCTCGCGCGAGAGATGATAGCAGGGGCGCATGCGCGTCGGGACGCCACGCTTCTGATCTGCCATCCTCCGCTCTAGCCTCCCTGCCTTACACCACCTGGGCCAGATGGCGTGCCCTACGGACACCGTCAAGAACTTCGTCATGGGGAAGATCAATTTGGTGAGTCGCGAATCCCTGAAGGAACTAAGTAAAAAAAAAGCTCACTATTATCCTAATGTTCTACAACAGAAATATTGTTTGCAATCTGTACAAAATATATTAAAATATTCCCAGAGGAAATTATTTTCTAATGTCGGAAAAAATTTTTTTTAAAGGGTTTTCAAATAAGCGCTTTAATTTTGAATTGTTATTGCGTAGTTTTGTACTTTTCCAAAAAAGAGACAAAACAATAATATTTCGTGCACTACGTTAATTTCCTCAATTTCCGCATATGTGTGATTTTGTATTGTGTTTACATTTTCATTTCTGTGAAGATCAGGGATGTCGCGGGATGAGAACGCGAAAAAATTAAAAATAATGTTGACAAAAATATAATGCAGCGATACAAACTGACGAATGTATCACATTTTCAGAAATGTCTCGGAAATGCGTCTTTAACAAATAATATTTATTTACTTTCTGTTTTGATGTTGTTCGTGTGTGGCTTTTCCTGAATTTTTTTCCCTGAATACTCTTGGACAACTGTAAAAACTTTGCATACATTTTTTTTAAATCGTATTTCTTGCTACAGGCGAATGCTACGCATGCTAAATGAGATACGCGGTCTTTGTGTTGCATAGGTTAATCATATTCAAAAAGTCTGTCACAATAATTCTACGTAGCCGTTTTGCTTGTTTCTCACAGTTTTTTTTTCGAATGAAATAGAATGAAAAAGCTGTTCTTTGGTAGGTATAGTTGTAGGCTATTCACGGCAAAGTTAGTACTATTAAAAGTCCCCTCATTGGTAATAATTGCAATTAAATATAATTTATTTTAGTCTCAGACGTCAACTTCAGAGTGTGGTGGCATATGCACAGTGTTTATTACTTGCACGACAATATTTATTTAAGAAAGTGGTTAACGTATATAAAGATGGCTGAAATAAGAAGGTAACTAGGGCCTCAAAAGTGCTCACTTTACCGCGAACAGCCTGTATGGAAAAGATTGTCGAGATATGCAAGATGCTTGAAATGTGTATTTCCGACATGGATGACTTGCGTGTTCTTCATTTAGGAATTAATCGTTTAATTTTTATTTAAAGAAATTATGAGATGAGTAACGCTAGGTACGCACGCGGAAGGCGAAGATGAAAATTGACACGTGCTTTGAACAACACTTGCTTGCATTACAATCCTTCAGTTCTTAGTTCAGAAATGGATGTTGATTGTTACTGGGGCGTTTTTTGTGCGCTTAGGCCTGCGTATACGCGTGCCACGAATTTTACTGCGGTTACGCGTGTTCCAAATTTGTCATAAAGACATAACGTGGCCTTTACTGAGAATCGAGCGGCTTTTAAAGGTCTTCGACTTCTCTCGAGCTGTGTTCGTCGGACACTGCACGCCGAGACCGATTCACGTGAACGCGTGACGTCAGCATCTTGTCCCTTGATGTCCTATGTCCCTTCGGGTCTAGTGACTGTGGTTAACTTCTATAATTATATCTTATTTCTTGTTGAGTTGTTGTTTCATTGAATAAAAAGAATATTCTATCCAGAAAACTGCCTTCAAAACGTAAACAAACACGGGCATTCACGAGCCGAAATTTAAACCACACAAAATTATAGGCTGTTCGCGGTAAAGTGAGCACTTTTTAAGGCCCTTCTAAATTTTTCCTTTCGTCTAATTTCCATCTTCCTGCTGCTTTTAATATAAACATTGCAATGTGACCAATAAACACAGTGTGTATATTTCACTACCCGTAAAATGTAATGCCTGAGTCTGCAATAAGATACATTTATTACTGTTTAATGCATGTTTTAAGGGCCTTAAAAAGTGCTCACTTTACCGTGAACAGCCTATACCGGCAAATTTTCTGTTTATAACGCCGGTATTCAGAATAAAACTACGTCACTTATTACTTTAAATTAATCACACTGATGGTATTTTAAACTACATTTTAGATATTGCAATTATAAACAAGACCTTTAATATACCTAGCAGGCATGATCACTCACCCCGTCACTTTTGCCTTCTGATATCTTGAAAACGATGGGTCCTCGGTTGTTGCAACAAGAGGGCCATTTCCGTTACGTAGGTGTTACTAGCACTCTTGGTCTGCATGGTTATTCATTTTTTGGTTTTGTACGTCTGGTGTGATGGCCTACTGCTCAATAAACAATCATCACGCGTTCACAAATCCTGACGGTAAAAAACGCTGTATGCATGCAACAAGAGCGTGGCCACCCCTGTTATCTTCATTACGGAGGTGGGGGCATTAATGCGGGTTTGCTCTTAGGTTGATGTCCCCAGCCAGATAACACATTATTCGAAGAATTGTAATCTCATTTCACTTCTTTTACGATTTGCAACGTAGGTAGTATTGCCTATGTGCTAGGCGCTGAATCGCTGCAGACGAATCTTTGCGTGCGTTTTACACGTGAACGGTGGGTGCTGGGCATTTGCGACAAGACGACAAGTTTTGTTACTTAGGCCATGCTGCTCAATAATTCATGATCAAAAGACGAAATTCTCGACTGTAAACGAGTTGCCAGGAAAAATAGGGTGGCCACCCCTGTTATTTCCTGTACGGGGAAAGGTATTGAGTTTGTTTTTAAGTTAAAGATCCATTAACATAGAACAATAATGAGAATTGTAATTTCGTTTCACGGTCTTTCCGATATTTTGCTAAAATTCATTTTAAAATCTCACTTTTCAAGGCCTTATAACTCCCTTAATAATGGGTTTAGGTAGTAGGTGTCCTTATATCTTATACTTATTTTTACATAAGGAATCACATCGCGAAGTTTGTCGGTATGATTGTGAAACGTCCTATATATATATATATATATATATATATATATATATATATATATATATATATATATATATATATATATATATATATACACACACATATATATATTAGTTCTGTAGTATTTGAGATAACTGGTATTTTTCTGTTCAGTGGAGTAGAACGGGATTGTGATAGTATGCTCGAATCAGATCGATTCTGGTAGTTCCGGGTACTGTCACAACCTCGGAACCCGGGGGGGGGGGGGGGGCGACGTTCCAAACTTGGTATCTCCATTGTTTTAAATCCATGCCAGCTGCGCAATAATCTATTGCCAAAACCACGTGGCTTCGACTAGGTTAGGAAATTGCGTAAATTAACGCTTTGATTTGCTGCCACGCTACTTTTCACGTAGTACTAGTGCAAAGTATATAATGTCATGAATTAAAGGGGGAAAAAAAATATATTTTTTAACTTAATAGCGCGTCTCTGTTGTAAAATTAGTTGTAAACAAGGGGAATTGGCAGTTTTTTTTGACAATTCTTAAAACAGTGTTGGGGATATGCGTAGCCAATGAAATATTGCTCTACCTCATCTTTAGTCTGTGCATGGTTATAAATTATCTGGAAAGCAGGGAATTTTAAATTTCAGGTAATTATGAACATAGAAATAAACTGTCAAGGATTTATGTGATAAGCTGTGTGGGATAATTAATATATCATTAATCACGCACGTGTGAAAACAGAACGTGTATCCAATATATTTTATAATGTTATAAATGGTTTTCTGGTGTTTGGTCGGTTTTAACATTACATAGGCCCTAGTTACTTTCAGGGTGGCAAGTATCAGTGAAAACCTGGCAAAGTCTGGGAATTCTGCATTTCCAAAAAAAAAGCAGGGAAATTTAACTGAGGTTAAGGAATTTCCAAAAGTGATCACAGAAATACATTTAGTAAAAAAACTTTGTAGTCTAACACTTCTATTACATGCCAGCGTATTAATTGTACTGTGTATTATTAAAAATAATATAAGCTTATTAGTACTCATTGAATTTCTACATTGTGTAATTCATTGTCTTTGTATTGTGACTGTTTCTGACCCTGATATAACATATAGGTGGAAAACTCTCCCTCTCATCTTTATTTTGTACATTTTTACTACAGTATTTTATAAATATACTGCACAAAAGCACCCATAAAGGAAGGATATATTGGTGCTATCCAATTAAAGGGTATTTTTTGAAGAAATGACGTAAAACTAATTTTAATTTGGCAACGTTAATCAGAGAAAAATAATAGGCTATCTACCTGAAAATGTTAGAGAAATATAGGAGAATTTGCTATGGGGATACTGATAGCCACCCTGACTTTGGTAGGACATATACAGCTGCCGTATTGCTATCTCGTTACCTTTCGTCTTGAATGTTTAGTGAGCGATATGATAAGCAGGACGTTTTGTTTAGGCGCATTATGTTGTAAGGTCGGAGTAGTTATTTCGGTGTCACAAGTGTACTGCATTATAAAGGAGTCATCGTAGTGGAAAAATATAAGGTCAGGTGAATTATTATTATTATTATTTTTTTCGGAGATGATACATTTTCAGATGATAGAAAGGAGGCAACCCCGTCTATTTGTTTCCGATTCCACAGACAAATGCCGATGCTGTTGTACTGCCCCAGCCACCGTGTTGAAATGATAGTGGAAAGATATGTGCATGCAGCATATATAGTCGACGGAATAGTATAGTGCAGTGGGAACTAGCTCCTCCTTTTACATTTCTATCCTTTCAGGGAATTATAGGAGACTTGAAAATGAAGATAATGCCTTTCCTATGTTGTACATGGAATAATATAACATAATGAAATATCAAATAACTTATTATGTTCGAGATTTGATTACGGTGTTGTAATGCATCAGGTGGGTGAATAGATAGGTATTGCATAACGTCTCGTCCACAGCGGGGAGGGGGAGGGGGGGTGGCTGAGCAATTAGCACGCTCGCCTCCCACCAAGGCGAACCGGGCTCAATCCCCGGCCCGGTCTCGGATTTTCGCAAGTGGGAATCGTGCCGGACGATGGCGTTAGTCGGCGGGTTTTCTCGGCACTGCTCCATATCCACTTCAATCACCCACATCTGCTCTAAAGACCTCGCTTTTAAGAACCGCCTAAATATCTTCGTCCACTGTGGGAGGTTATTAGAGACGTAGCAAGTAGACCAGAAACGCAGGAGTGGGACATGTTCTGTAGGTAGTAAGGAGCCATCCCAGTATTCTCCTGGAGTGAATTCGGGGAGCCATGGAGAACCGAGATCAGCACGGCCGTGGCGTGCACGCTTTCTTGTCTTAGCTGATTCGAAGGGCAAGGTACGGCCTCGTTCATCCGGTTATACTGGGACTGAAGGTCGCCTGGATCAAAGAAAATCCCGATGATGCTGAACTGAAACCAAGGTTATAAAATAGAATTCAGCACTGCACGTGCAAATTACATAATGTACACATACCAACTTGCCCTTTCTTTTCACATAAAACATTTTAACACCTAATAATCACACACTGATTAGCCCTGCTATTTTGTGCATTGCATATCCTCCTACCACATGCAGTTATCAAAAATTACCATTGTTATTTTGGTTAGTATCACGGCACTACACTGTGAGATGGTTAAAAAAATTTAGCATGTAACATCTAGTTTTATAAGACAAACAGACCTATTTCATGTGCCAATAATTTTGAACGTAATGATTTTTCACAATTCAATTATTTATATAGGTACTTTTTGTGATTCGCTGCCAAGATACCTTACACGTGCCAATGTTTACATTAAACCTTATCATATTTTGTTAAAGATGTAGCTTTGTGAGTTTTTAAATTACAGCTGTTTTAATTACTGAACTTAGGCTTGTTATTTAATAAGTTCGTAGGCAGGTGTGCCTGTTATTGCAATTATTTCCGCACATAAATTAGTTCCTGGTTTATTGCACGTACAATTTGATACTAAACGAAAATTATATCCTTGAAGACGAACTTAACTGTTACAATAAAATACTGATGTCCGACATTAGCAGAGCTCGGTATTAAAATGTTGAAAATTAATCATTGCAGACAAACATATATGCAATCGTTTCTTGCTCATTACTACGGCAAAACAAACTGTCGAACCCATTAGGATTTTTAATACTAGAGCAAAAGACTTTTGGGTATATATGTCGCGTAGCATTAGTGTCAGGTCATTTTTGTTTAGTGGCAATATTATACCTTATTTATTTTCCAGTTTTCTTTAAACTACATTTACACGATGTTGCATGTTATTATTCGTCACGACGAGCTGAAAAATGCGTCATCGGTCTTACATGTGACTACATCCTACATTGCGGTGTGCAGGAGTACTTATGTTTAAATACATGTAGGCTGCATAAAGTCCTATAAAAACCCTCTATATATACCGTCTAGTAGGCGACTGCGTGCCTTGTTCGTCACAGTATTGAAGGAGAGTCCAGCGTCTAAGTGATAACGACCGAGTAAAGTACCGTTTTTTCAATTAATAATAATTTTGTCAAAACCAATTGTGCCATACGAAAGGAGGTTCCGTGCATGTGTTTATTCACAAGTGTTTCTGACTTTAAACCATACTTATCGAATGTACTTGTTGGCTATTGTGTTTCTAATATGCTTCCTTTCGTAGTGGAAGATGAGTTAGACGAGAAAAATCATAACTTGCAAAGAAAATGGAAGGTGTCTGATCGTTAAAAAGAAATATAATTGCGCTTGGGGTTTCTGCACATAATATATTATATATTTTTATTTATTTTCTTAGATTTTAAAATTCCAAACCGTGTTGAGTTGCCATACTGTTTTATAGTAGGTACTTAATTCCACCTTTGTGGATGTCCTCTTCCATACACCTCTTTAAAATTTCGGCGACGTCATTTGCTGTTCTTGGAAATCAATTTATAAAGATGCGGATTTATTGGCTCGATTTCACCTGTTTACCACTCCGCGGTGAATGCTCGCTCAACCGAAACGCTGATTTCCAACGAAAAACCGATTTCATAGTCCTTCCCACAACAATCCAAAGTGAGAGTTCTTTGATGGTAAGTGGTTCTAATTTTTTCTAGACTGCGAGGGATGCTATCAGAACTTACACACGCCAGAATCACGCGACAGGTCGTTCTAAGTATAAAAACCAGTTCTGTGTTTACGTGATTTTTGCTATATCGTTCTACTGTGTGAATTTCGGTCATGTGACGTTTCTAACATGCGTAGTTCTAAATTGTGTTTTTTCGGTCGTACTGTAGTTCTAACATCTGTTGATTCTTTTGTATGACTGTTCCGAAGCCGGTGTTCCTGTGGTGCGACTGTTCTGTTGTCTTTGTTTCGAATGAACGTTGGTTCTAAGTTGTGGGTTTCTGTTGAGCGGCTGTTCTAACATGTAACATTTTAAAAATTTTGTGACGATGTTTGTTTATTCTCTTACCTGGCAGTTCTAGGTTATGTGTGATTCCTAGACCGTGAATCCAGCGTGTATGCTATTTACACCTCGCTTCAGACGATTTCTCCATCCGAGGTCATCCCTTATGTTGTTGTGGATGTTGGCCGATGGCACTCCTGACAGACCTCGGAACACAACCCCCCCCCCCCCAACCACCTGGGGCGTAACTTCTTCACAAACAACAGCTTGGTGTTTGGAAGCCGCGGGACGTATATCTTCAGGCAACGTATTACCAACTGCCCATCTCAAGGCTCCGATAGGTTGACGATCCCGAGTTGCAACTGGACGAAGTTTCGTTCTCTTCTCTGCCCTAGGTGACGGTTTCAGATACCTTCGCGATTGGTATGCAGGAGTACCTCGGTGTACAATCAACTCGGTTGGCCCAGATTCAAATTTTTCGTATGCAGGAAACGTGGTGGACGTTGTTGTAGAATGGTGGTTTTATAAATGCGCTCTAATTTCCCCAGTCGCTTAATTCCGTCGCATCTCAGACTATATTTTTTCTGCTCCACGCGCAGACCGGGGAAGACAGGGCCTTAAACTGTAACGTTGACATGCTTAGAAATACTCTCTGTGAGCATCCTTATGAAAACACTAGCTCAACCTTCACTTACCCCGTACTTTTTTTACGTGCTATTCTTCATAACACCTCTTCATGGATGCCTTTGTGATGACGTATAGGTTTGGCAGTGCTGCTAGCTCTGTTTTGATATAAAAAATTTGCGTACTGGACTATATTTTTGGGCTATTATAAACTGTATTATGTCTCTTACGTTTAGTGGATTATTAATTATGTCATGTTTCCTGTTACATTTCCGAACGAAATTTTTACAATTAATTTACTTTGATGGCATCATCAGATATCGGCACTAAACCCATGGCCGAGTTTGCGTGTATGGTTTTTCCGCTGGAGGATTTCTTTAGCAAAAATAAACTAAATACTCTAAATTTACAGGCGCGAATTACTTTTCCACGGGAGTATAGTACAACCTAACATTTCTTCTCTTTAGAAACTTTGCGTGTCTTTTTATCTATCTCTCTTTTTTCTACTTGTTTGCTAGACATTACATCTATATGGCGGCCATCTTCACTACGTTCACAATCATTAAGATACTTTTTCGACCTGCTCTTATACTATATAGACGTGAGGCATCCGAAAGACAGTCATGATATGTTGAGTTACGTATAGTGCCCTTTGGTCTTGTAAAAATCCGCAACTATCTTTATTTAGAGACAGCATAAAGTTGGAGAATTGGGGCTCGTGTCCATCCTCGGGCTAATGCAGTGCTAAGCCTTCTTTCAGATTTTTAGACCATTGTTAAATGCGGGAAAAATGAGCTCATATATTTTTTAAGTGATCGGTACAGTTTATTCGTAAACTAATCCTCCCGCTCCTTACTCGTTCACTGCTATACAACTGTTTAATGCGCTTCAGCAACAAGGCTGAAAATTATGTTTGTTTTTGAAGTTCTTGCGCTGGCTGAAGTTCTCAACGCTTCATCACATCGGCCAGTTAACGTCATTACACGGAAAGCGCATTGAAGATTTTAACTGTGCGCTTCAGTAAAAAACCGCCCAGTTAGAGATAAGTTGGATATGCCATTCTTTGTGAGAGTATTCCTCCAGTTAGAGATAAGTTAGATATGCCATTCTTTGTGAGAGTATTCCGTAGTTTCATGAACTGACAAGAGAATGTTACAGTAATGTAGCTGCAAGCAAAAAATTAGTTCAATTCAGTGTCAAAAATTGCATGTGAAAGGATTAAGAATACACTGTGGTGGCCACAAAATATTTTTTCATTGTAGGTCCTATATACGGGGGCGATGATAAACCTCTTAAAACATAACAAATTGACACATTTACACTTCAAAGGAAATGATAATTAAACAATTATTAAGACACAATTTACTACAGGCTATTCACGGTAAAGTGAGCACTTTTTAAGGTCCTGTTGAATTTTTCTTTTCATTAGATTTCTGTCTTCCTGTCACTTTGTAACATAAACATTGTCATCAGACTAAGAAACACAGCATGTACAGTTCACCACTAACAAAAGTTAATGTCTGGAGCTGTAAAAAAAATGTATTTATTAGTGGTTAAAGCTTGTTGAAAGGACCTTAAAAAGTGCTCACTTTAGCGTGAACAGCCTATAAAGCAGTTATTTACGCGAAGGGTCGAGGCAGGTTCCTCAGATGGAGCAGCAACACGATACAACCAAAAAAAAATCGACAACGGAAAAAAAACATTTCCAATACACGAAGGAGTAGCACTGTTAAAAACATTATTACGCAGCTGTATACACCATGGCAGTAAACACGATGTTGTGCTTTAGAAGACTTGTGCGTCATCATCTCAACTGCATTCGTCGGACACACGCTCTGGCGTTCACGGTAACCAAACATTTCGTAGCTGTATACACCATGGCAGTAAACACGATATTGTGCTTTAGAGGACTGGTGCGTCATATCGACTGTATTCGTCGGACACACGTTCTGGCGTTCACGATAACAAAACATTACGTCACTGTGTACACCATGGCAGTAAACACGATATTGTGCTTTAGAAGACTGGTTCGTCATATCGACTGCTCTCGTGGGACACGCGTTATTCTGGCGTTCAGGATAACCAAACATTACGTAGCTGTATACACCATGGTAGTAAACACGGTATTGTGCTTTAAAAGACTGGTGCGTTATATCGACTGCATTCGTCGGACACACGTTCTGGCGTTCACGGTAACCAAACATTACGTAACTGTGTACACCATGGTAGTAAACACGGTATTGTGCTTTAAAAGACTGGTGCGTTATATCGACTGCATTCGTCGGACACACGTTCTGGCGTTCACGGTAACCAAACATTACGTAACTGTGTACACCATGGAAGAAAACACGATATTGTGCTTTAGAAGACTGGTGCGTCATATCGACTGCATTCGTCGGACACACGTTCTGGCGTTCACGGTAACCAAACATTACGTAACTGTATACACCATGGCAGTAAACACGATATTGTGCTTTAGAAGACTGGTGCGTCATATCGACTGCATTCGTCGGACACGCGTTATTCTGGCGTTCACGGTAACCAAACATTACGTAGCTGTGTACACCATGGTAGTAAACACGATATTGTGCTTTAGAAGACTCGTGCGTCATATCGACTGCTCTCGTGGGACACCCGTTATTCTGGCGTTCACGGTAACCAAACATTTCGTAGCTGTGTACACCATGGCAGTAAACACGATATTGTGCTTTAGGAGACTGGTGCGTCATATCGACTGCTCTCGTCGGACACGCGTTATTCTGGCGTTCACGGTAACCAAACATTACGTAACTGTGTACACCATGGCAGTAAACACGATATTGTGCTTTAGAAGACTGGTGCGTCGTCACATCGACTTCTCTCGTGGGACACGCGTTATTCTGGCGTTCACGGTAACCAAACATTACGTAGCTGTGTACACCATGGTAGTAAACACGATATTGTGCTTTAGAAGACTGGTGCGTCATATCGACTGCTCTCGTGGGACACGCGTTATTCTGGCGTTCAGGGTAACCAAACATTACGTAGCTGTATACACCATGGTAGTAAACACGGTATTGTGCTTTAGAAGACTGGTGCGTCATATCGACTGCTCTCGTCGGACACGCGTTATTCTGGCGTTCAGGGTAACCAAACATTACGTAGCTGTATACACTATGGCAGTAAACACGATATTGTGCTTTAGAAGACTGGTGCGTCATATCGACTGCATTCGTCGGACACGCGTTATTCTGGCGTTCACGGTAACCAAACATTACGTAACTGTGTACACCATGGAAGTAAACACGATATTGTGCTTTAGGAGACTGGTGCGTCATATCGACTGCTCTCGTCGGACACGCGTTATTCTGGCGTTCACGGTAACCAAACATTACGTAACTTTGTACACCATGGCAGTAAACACGATATTGTGCTTTAGAAGACTGGTGCGTCGTCACATCGACTGCTCTCGTGGGACACGCGTTATTCTGGCGTTCAGGGTAACCAAACATTACGTAGCTGTATACACCATGGTAGTAAACACGATATTGTGCTTTAGAAGACTGGTGCGTCATATCGACTGCTCTCGTGGGACACGCGTTATTCTGGCGTTCAGGGTAACCAAACATTACGTAGCTGTATACACTATGGCAGTAAACACGATATTGTGCTTTAGAAGACTGGTGCGTTATATCGACTGCATTCGTCGGACACAAGTTCTGGCGTTCACGGTAACCAAACATTACGTAACTGTGTACACCATGGTAGTAAACACGATATTGTGCTTTAGAAGACTGGTGCGTCGTCACATCGACTGCTCTCGTGGGACACGCGTTATTCTGGCGTTCACGGTAACCAAACATTACGTAGCTGTGTACACCATGGTAGTAAACACGATATTGTGCTTTAGAAGACTGGTGCGTCATATCGACTGCTCTCGTGGGACACGCGTTATTCTGGCGTTCACGGTAACCAAACATTACGTAACTTTGTACACCATGGTAGTAAACACGATATTGTGCTTTAGAAGACTGGTGCGTCATATCGACTGCTCTCGTGGGACACGCGTTATTCTGGCGTTCACGGTAACCAAACATTACGTAACTGTATACACCATGGTAGTAAACACGATATTGTGCTTTAGAAGACTGGTGCGTCATATCGACTGCTCTCGTGGGACACGCGTTATTCTGGCGTTCAGGGTAACCAAACATTACGTAGCTGTATACACTATGGCAGTAAACACGATATTGTGCTTTAGAAGACTGGTGCGTTATATCGACTGCATTCGTCGGACACACGTTCTGGCGTTCACGGTAACCAAACATTACGTAGCTGTATACACCATGGTAGTAAACACGATATTGTGCTTTAGAAGACTGGTGCGTCGTCACATCGAATGCTCTCGTGGGACACGCGTTATTCTGGCGTTCACGGTAACCAAACATTACGTAGCTGTATACACTATGGCAGTAAACACGATATTGTGCTTTAGAAGACTGGTGCGTTATATCGACTGCTCTCGTGGGACACGCGTTATTCTGGCGTTCACGGTAACCAAACATTACGTAACTGTATACACCATGGTAGTAAACACGATATTGTGCTTTAGAAGACTGGTGCGTCATATCGACTGCTCTCGTGGGACACGCGTTATTCTGGCGTTCAGGGTAACCAAACATTACGTAGCTGTATACACTATGGCAGTAAACACGATATTGTGCTTTAGAAGACTGGTGCGTTATATCGACTGCTCTCGTGGGACACGCGTTATTCTGGCGTTCAGGGTAACCAAACATTACGTAGCTGTATACACTATGGCAGTAAACACGATATTGTGCTTTAGAAGACTGGTGCGTTATATCGACTGCATTCGTCGGACACACGTTCTGGCGTTCACGGTAACCAAACATTACGTAACTGTGTACACCATGGTAGTAAACACGATATTGTGCTTTAGAAGACTGGTGCGTCGTCACATCGAATGCTCTCGTGGGACACGCGTTATTCTGGCGTTCACGGTAACCAAACATTACGTAGCTGTGTACACCATGGTAGTAAACACGATATTGTGCTTTAGAAGACTGGTGCGTCATATCGACTGCTCTCGTGGGACACGCGTTATTCTGGCGTTCACGGTAACCAAACATTACGTAACTTTGTACACCATGGTAGTAAACACGATATTGTGCTTTAGAAGACTGGTGCGTCATATCGACTGCTCTCGTGGGACACGCGTTATTCTGGCGTTCACGGTAACCAAACATTACGTAACTGTATACACCATGGTAGTAAACACGATATTGTGCTTTAGAAGACTGGTGCGTCATATCGACTGCTCTCGTGGGACACGCGTTATTCTGGCGTTCACGGTAACCAAACATTACGTAACTTTGTACACCATGGCAGTAAACACGATATTGTGCTTTAGAAGACTGGTGCGTCATATCGACTGCTCTCGTGGGACACGCGTTATTCTGGCGTTCAGGGTAACCAAATATTTCGAAACGGATCATTTCGCTACCACACCCACCATACGCCGCTGTTCGGCATACAAAGTTTCCCGCGCCTAGGTGGTAGTTTGCCGTGTATTTTACCTCGCGTGCCTATTTTTTCTTTCCTTTGTGGCCAAGTGGTTTTCTGCACACTGCGGACTTTCACTTGTCTGCCGCGCCCGATATTGACTTTCAGAAGCCGGATTTAGCTGGAATTTCAATCACGCACGTTCTTTGTTTTTGAACCGACCTTTGGAGTGCCGCAAGTATGTAGCTTAGGCGTCGCTTTGCGGTCACGAGTTTGCGGGTTCGAATCATTTATAAGCAACGGGGTGATCAGCTTGCCATTTTTACATGAACACGTTATGCCGACATGCTCCTCTGGTATGTTGGTATATGACGTCAAAAATATCCGTGGAATATTATGGCATATTTTAAAAATATGTTTTTGTTTTCTACCATTGCTGTTCCTTATTTTATTCCATATCGGATTTCAGATCCTCTTGTATCCCAACGAAATTTTCGTGCGCGTTTACATATTATACACTGATAGTATGAAAAAAAAAAAAAAAAACGGGGGAGCACATCGAGGACTTCCCCGTCAGATAATTTCGGTGGATAAATTCGAGGTTTTTTTTGGGGGCCGCATTGGTTTAGTGGTTAGACCACTCGCCTCCTACCCTGGCGAACCGGGTCCGATTTCCGGCGTGGTCGTTCCCGGATTTTCGCACGTGGAGATCTTGCCGGCCCATGCCGCTGTTCGGCGGGTTTTTCTCGGGGATCTCCCGTTTCCTCACGCCCCTGTATTCCGCCGCGCGCTACTCCATCCTGTTTAAAGCCTCCCAAATTTCTTCATTCACTCGAGGTTGTTTTATTTTTAGGTGTGCGCACGATCGCGTAAAGCGCAGAAAGTGTAGCATAGGCCATTCACGGTAAAGTGAGCACTTTTGAAAGCCCTATCATTTGGAATAATAGCCAACAAATATATTTTTTATTGTAGCATTGGACGTTAACTTCCGAGTGCGGTGGGATATACGCAATGTGTTTATTACTTACATGACAATATTTATTTTAAAAAGGTTGTTAAAGGATAATATATTTTAAAAGGTTGTTAAAGGATTTAAAAAATGGCTCAAAGAAAAAAGTAACTAGGGCGTCAAAAGTGCTCACTCTACTGTGGACAGTCTATAAGCGCTTGTCCTTCGTATCGCGCAGTAGAGTCCAGGTGCTGCATAGTTACTGCCGTACGCTGATGTTTGAACACAGGGTCATATTGCGCCCTTCCCGCCATTGGCAGTAATAAATAATCCCCACATTCACAGTGGGTGTTACACAAGACGCCGACCGATCATACGTCCAGCATTAAAAATCTTCCGTGGTGTTCGTTGATATCGTTTGTCTATAACGTGAATTATTACACCCACTATTGACGCAGATCAGGGCACTGAGGTGAGATTCTGATTCACTTTCCCGCTTATCGGAATGGAGTCCAATTATGTTAAGCATCGCTAGCCGGGTTGTATCTTCACACTTTTTGAATCGAACCTTTGAAAAATCACCCCCTGTATGATGTGTTTGTCTGTTTCCTATGTCGTTTTTCACGAACGTTCTATATTTTAACTAATAGAGTATTTAATTACCTTATTGGTGGTTAAATAGAATCTTTACTTATGTTTTAATTATAAATTATAATATTTAATTATTAATTTAAATGGAAAAAGCAGGGAGAGAATAGGTGCGTTGGTAATGTGTAGTAAGAAATAGTTCTTATGCAAAAATGAGGCGGAAGAATATCCTGCAAGTAGAACTTTAGCAGGGCCTCAGAGTAGTGTGAAGTAACCGTGAATGGATTATAGCGAGAGTTAAGACACTCTGAAATGCTGGTGGCTACTACACCTACCATGGCAATTTCCACCCCGCCTATTGTTTCCACCATGTAAATATTCTCCCGTTGAGTAAATAATATGGAGCTGTCAGACTGCATCACTTACGGGTTGAGCCATCAGAAGAAATAAAAATCGTCGGATATAAACGCAGTCTACTCTACGAGGAGGAAAGCTATTAAACATTTTGTCAGCTAATTTTGTTAGTTTTTTTTTTCGTGTTCCGCAAGATAGCTCTGTAGTCACGTGCACCTGCTCGTGGCGCCATTGTGCGAGAAAATACGTAACTATCGCAAGGCATCGCTCCATCTCTGAAAGCAGATTCATTACAGTTATTGTTGGCCTGGTCATGTTGATTAATTGATAACGTTTTGTTCGTACAAAATTAACTTGTATATTTAGTGACAGGAAATTACAATCATGAAAAAGTATACAAAAAGCAACATGCCAGTGTAAATACACTCTTCTGTCGATCAATATAAGGAGGAAATAAGTGAAACTGAAACATACAAAGAAAACTAATTAATAAACAGCTAGGGAAAAAAGTGTTATGTTGACTTTGCATTAACTCCGCATTAATATAAAAAACAATTGTAGGTGTGTTTCAACTGGAGTTAAAAATGTCATGCCTTTCATAAGTCGTAATTATTTGGTACCAAATATGCTATGTTTGGGATATGAGTAATGATCATACGTATACATACATATACGTAGAGTCAGTGTACACATGAACACCTGTCTCCCATGATACGTGTATGTCTGCGTCATTTCCCATTGTAACCGTATGGAGTTCTCATCTGATAAACACAGTATATCGTCCGGACGGAAGCTCGAGGGAAAGAAATGGAGTGTTGAAGATACGGCTACAAATCATTATTTGAGGTTGATTCATCGTAACTGTGTTTTCTCTGTGGAAATGTGAAGTTGGTCAAATGGAAACTTTTAAATGTATGCTTATGGTAATGAGGATACAGTTCTGTGCGACATGCTCCTGAACGCGACGGTAACGCAAAGTTAACGTAACGAATCCCAGGTTAATTGCGCAGTGAATCGCCCTTACGAGAGTCAAACACGGACACCCTTTTCTGGTAGGCACCAAGCTACGCTGTTTATTTTTTACAAACGTATAGCTATGCCTTTAAACAAATTTTTGAAAAAAAAAAAAAAAAAAAACCCTAATTCATTATGTCCTCAATAAAATAGTCATATTACCGTAGGAGAGGTCGTACTTTTTTATATTTTGTTTATTATATAATTAGCGTTTGGTTGTCGATGAAGGTTTATTCATTTCAACTGTCTGTAATTTCGGTAAAATGTGAGCTAAAATGGCTGTTCTCAGGCCAAGCCTTGGACATTAATTCCTTCGATAACCCAAAACTTACATGCTGCTCCCCTTCTCTTGGTTTCGGTTTATCTGTTTATCTTAAGAGTACAGCTTGCGATATCGGGGGGTCCTCAAAGAGAGATAATGTATCGCAGAAACGTAATAGCTCTTTAAGCCCCGAAAAACTTGTATTGATTTATCACGTAAATTTTGTTTAGTAAGTTGTTGTTCTAGGATTTTTTTTAAAATCTTGTAATATGAATTTGACGAGAGTACTTTTCGTTGCGAAGTTTACCGTGTCAGTGTATTTTACAAATTGAGTGATAAACTTCGTCAGCGGATACTTCTTTCTCTAGCACTCGCGCATTGTTCATGGTAAAATGTTTTTATTATTATTATTATTATTATTAAAAAAGCTACGATCTCCCATTTATACAGCTTTTGCGAACATTAATTTTTTGAACCCAAATGGGAGCCGATATTGTAAAATCCTCTTACAGTTTTGTTACAAATGGTTTTTATTATCTATGTAGTCTAATTTTTCCAACACAAAAATAACTTCTTAAATAAACAAAATTTTTCTTAATTAATTGTATAAAAGTATACCGTTTTTGTCGCATGATGGATATACATGCGATGACTAAATGCCCGAGTGCCGAGTTTTTTTGTGGTTAGGTCTGAGAGATTCACAGGTAAGTATAGAATTACATTCGTTGGAACTATTTTCTATTCAAGGGCGTTGGCCGCGGAGAAATAAATTTTATATTTGGACTATATATTGTTCAACTGTAGACATTATGTGTAACCTACCTTTTCCTCAGATGAAGAAGTACTTCGCATGGTTTTTGCAAAATTACATGTCAAGATCATAATTTTAGTGTTTTAAAAAGGTACAATAAATTTAAACAATCTTACGTACAGAAATAAGGTAACTCACACTGAAAGAAAATGCCAAGAGTGACTTCAAGACGTCTATAAAGTTGTACACAGAGAAGATTTTCCAATTTCAAAAAATTGCTGAAATAAGAAAATTATTGGATAATATTTTGTTGGCTGCCCCTAAATGTCTGGTAAATAACTTTCGCCAAACATGCCATAAAATGAGCTGAGACGAAGCCTTTCAGACGCCCTTTTTAAATTTTCTGCAAATAGTTTTTGTTTTTTTTTTGACGTGTCATTTCGCAAAAACCATGGAGTCTAAAAATATTTTACCTGAGGATAAGGTAGTCGCAGACAATGCCTAAAAGTTGAACAACCATAGCCTACATGGTTCAAATATAAAATAACACACTTCCCCATGGCCAACGCCCTTTAAGGGGCTGGGGCAGGGTCTTGTGGGGAATTTGGCGCCCCTCCCCAAAATTTAGTTTTGAGATCAATCATGTGTGCATGTGCACACACGCATTGCTTGATTCACATGTTTTGACCCACGTACCAAAACAAACATTGTTATTTAATATTATAAGTGATCAGAAATTTTAATAACTGTACGTAAAGTGTGGATTTTAATCTACGCTGTTCTCTTGTGGTGGCCCCTCGTGGAGTCTTCAAAACAAACATTGTTATTTAATATTATAATTGATCAGAAATTTTAATAACTGTACGTAAAGTATGGATTTTAATCTACGCTGTTCTCTTGTGGTGGCCCCTCGTGGAGTCTTCAAAACAAACATTGTTATTTAATATTATAATTGATCAGAAATTTTAATAACTGTACGTAAAGTATGGATTTTAATCTACGCTGTTCTCTTGTGGTGGCCCCTCGTGGAGTCTTCAAAACAAACATTGTTATTTAATATTATAATTGATCAGAAATTTTAATAACTGTACGTAAAGTATGGATTTTAATCTACGCTGTTCTCTTGTGGTGGCCCCTCGTGGAGTCTTCAAAACAAACATTGTTATTTAATATTATAATTGATCAGAAATTTTAATAACTGTACGTAAAGTATGGATTTTAATCTACGCTGTTCTCTTGTGGTGGCCCCTCGTGGAGTCTTCAAAACAAACATTGTTATTTAATATTATAATTGATCAGAAATTTTAATAACTGTACGTAAAGTATGGATTTTAATCTACGCTGTTCTCTTGTGGTGGCCCCTCGTGGAGTCTTCAAAACAAACATTGTTATTTAATATTATAATTGATCAGAAATTTTAATAACTGTACGTAAAGTATGGATTTTAATCTACGCTGTTCTCTTGTGGTGGCCCCTCGTGGAGTCTTCGGCGCCTGCCGCCGATTTTTCATCATTGAGGCTAGGCCTCTCAGCGCGGGGGAAGTACAGACCGAGGCCCTTGTCTTCCCAAGCGGTAGTAATTTGAATGGATCAGGGTTAGGGGTAGCTAACCCACCCCGCCCTGATCCCCCATATTATAGGCACTTTCAGCTGGCACGCGCGGTGTTCGCATGTCAGGAGTGTGGTTTTGTGACCCAGTATAGCCCCTGAGCCACGGTCGTTCCAATCTTTTTTCCCCTCATTTTTGTAGGCAAAAATGAGGGGAAAGGCGGTGGAGTTCCGTTCCCTACTGGCACGGAATTTTGAAAATTAAAAATGTAGGTCTTTAAAAGTTAGGTAAAAATCTGTTAAAAAGTTGGTTTTATTAATTTATAAAATATTCCCGTGAAGTTAATCAAGATGTCGGGAAGAGGCAGAGGAAGCAGGGTCTTCTTCTAGCTATGACGTTAATTATATATATATATATTTGTAGAACTATGTTTAGTGTATGTGTGTGTGTGTATGTTGTTATTAAATGTTGATATATAAGGTGTTGTTTGTGTGGGACAGTGGGTTTAAGGATTTGTCGGTGGGCGGGCATTCATATTAAAGGAATTTTCTGATTGGCTGTATCTCAGCCGAGGGCGGGGCTTCTGTCTTCCGAGGAGAGAAGGCAGCACTGCGATTGAATGAGCATGTGTTTTGTAATTAAACATGTCAAAATCTTGGGGGACATAATTAGGGATAGAATATTTAATCAGTCAGCTAGATGAGGAAAAGCTAGTGAAGTAGAGAGAGGAGCTGGGCAAGCACGGTCGGCGGGCACGTGGTCGGCACGTGGCTGTGGAGCGTAAACACGGATGGAACAAATGAGCACCACGAGTACATCAGTCGCGGAAGCGCGAGGCGGGCAGATTATACCGGGGCGCGCACAGTGCGTGGGTGGAAAGCTGCCGTTTTTTTAATTCCCAGTTGCCTTCCTCTTCCTGGTGCCGCCTCCAGCATGGATGACTCCGTGCTTTATAGCTTCGTGTCCCAGAGCTCCGGGCTTCATCGCCGCTTTCTATTTACATAAGAATCTTCGCCCGCTAGTCGGCGGTCTTCGCCTGATCCGGTTGAGGAGGAGCGCAGGAATTGCCGTAGTACGCCGCGGCGATGGCGAATCCGAGCGTGGTTTTTAATGTTGCCGATGGTCAGTGGGCCTGTTCGTAGGCAGTTCACGGTAAAGTGAGCACTTTTTAAGGCCTTTCCAACAGGCTCTACCCTCTAATGAGTATAGTTTATTGTATTGCAGCGTTAGACGTTAAATTTTGAGAAGGATGAAATTTACACACTGTGTTAATTAAGCCGCATGGAAGTGTTTATACTAAAATGTGGCGGAGAGATAGAAATCGACTGAAAGGAAAATTTTTGCGAGGCCTTTAAAACTATACCCTTTCTCTTATGTCTTTCTCCCCCAGGTTACCCGAGCCGGGGAACTGAACGAAGTGGTGTAGTGGACTTCGGGTTTCAAACCCGATCCGGCATCTTCATTTTCGGTTTTCTCAGGCGAGTGTTGAGGTTTCTCCTTGCAACCGGCCGCGGTCGATTCCTTCCCAGTTTCCGGTTTTCTGGGCAACTTGCTCCGTCTCTGAACTCGCTGTTGGCAAGACTGTGTAATGCTGGATTTGCAATGCCATGACGAGGCCTTCCCGACATTCAGGCACGACGGTACAGCCCGACCATTTCCGCCACCAAAATTAGTTCAATGGTTACAATACCCCGACAGTTTCCTTCCGACAAGTGTTGCGTGGCTTTCAGCAAAATCCTAGAAATACCAGTAACTTGCTATTGAGTGTGAAGAAATCACAGATATTTGTACACTATTTTGTTTTGATAACTTTGTAAACAAAGTATCTTTGGATTTTGGAGTAGTTATTTTTCAACTAATATTTATTTTCGTCAATTCATTACATTTCTGTTAGAAGAAAACCAGGTTGTACACGTAAAAACATATGTTTAATGTGAAATTTACCATAGTATTGAAATTCGCACGACATTTTGTTTTGCAAGGTTATGTTTATGTTTTTTTCTACTGCTAAGCGAGGCCGACCGGTCCGACGCCCAACGAAAGTAGAAATATAGAATCTAATTGATGTCATAAATGTTTAAATTTATGACATCAATTAGGAGCAAGGTCGCCCCGACCTTGCTCCTAATTGGCTAATAAATGTTGGATTATTGTAAATCCACTTTAAGTCCTACCTACGAGCCGAGGGTCAGTGTTACCAGTAACATATATGCAGGAACGAGGAAATACCCCCCCCCCCCCCAAAAAAAATAATATACTGGCCTGTTGGCTGAAATTCATAGTTCTCTGTTTCTCTGTTTATTTCAGTCGTCAGTAAGGCGTGTTCATTGGTTGCAGTGATAATGTGAATGATTGAACTGTGTGGGATTCAGCCATAGTTCTCTTGCGAGTTTTTGCAAGGCGTATCTAACCAAAATGTAGCCATATCGCGGGAATAAAGCGAGTCCGCAGTTGAAACTGATATATATATATTTTTTTGTTGTTTCTAAAAACGCATGTTAGGTGAGATAAAATCAAACGGGGGGTTCGTAATTTTGGCCACCGTCCTCTTGGGATGATCCGTTCCGGCAAACTTACCGAACAACTGTTCTATTTAATTGCCTATTCCCAAAACTATACACAGAATATAGTTTCCTTAGTTATAGGGCGTGTGTCCGTACCGGAAGTTGACATTTGACGGTTATAAGTTTTTCGTTTGTAATTGAGGATAATATATAACTCAATAACTATTTTTCCACAGTTGATCATAACATTCAACATTACAGACGTCATAGTTTTAGACAAGGTCGTAGGACAAGGATACAAAACGTTTTATACACTATCTACCACAAAGTAATTGCGCACTCGTGAAGATAAGTAATTCAGTACGTCAGTTGACTTGTGTTTCACTGCCTTCGGCGTAGGACCGCTGCTGTTTGTCCGTGGTACCATCAACACAGAGATCTATTGTAACATTCTGGTATAATGAAATGCCAGGTGCCATGTTTCAAGGGCTACTATGCAGTGGTACGCCGACAACAATGTTCGCCGATTGGACTGGCCCACACAGAGCCCCGATCTCAATCCTATATGACATCTTTGGGACGAACTGGATCGCCGGGTGAGGGCTCTTCAGGAATGGTTGCAAGAGGAATGGCGACGAATCCCCGTGGAAGTCTTGCAAACACTCGTAGAGAGCATGCCAGACAGGGTAGATGCTGTTATAGCTGCAAGACGTGGCCCTACGAGATTCTAACGGGGTGGCAACCACCGAGCAAACATTGTGGACAGGTGCCCAATTACTTTTTGGTAGATAGTGTAGAAAATACCGATAAATAAGTGAATCGTGTTGTATGACCTTTAAATGTCAAACTTAAGTTTCCCCGTAATACTTTTAAGAGGCCGCGGTGCTGTAATGGTTAGACTGCTCGCCTCCCACCAAGGCGAACCGGGTTCGATTCCCAGCGGGATTCATTCCCGGATTTTAGTATGTGAAAATCGTGCTGGACGATGCCGCTGATAGGCGAGTTTTCTCGGTGATTTCCCGTTTCCCCCCGCCCTTTCATTCCGGCACTGCTTTATACTCACATCGCTTCACCTTCATCGGCTCTGAAGACCTCGATGTTAAGAGCCGTCCAAATCTTTTCACTCACTCACTCGTGGCACTTTATTTCCCCTCAATGACTGTGATATTTGGTCGTATTTAGTTTGTAACGGTTGCAATATAGCTGGCGGAATCCAATAGTAAATCATTTCCGTGACTTGTAGCTATGATTGGCCGCGCGTCATTGTTTCAAGCAGACGCACGTCTAAGTTTCGAGTATAACGGTAGCGGGTTACGTAATGGACTAGCGTCGCCTTCGGTTTGGCGAGGAGAGAAATAACTTAACACTTTCATAACTGAGAGAGAGGCTGAAAGGAAAAGCATCGCGTGCTGTGCGGAGAGCAATGTTTGGCGTGAGTTCTCCTTCGTCCCTGTTTTTGTCTCCGGAGAGCGAAAACTCGTGAGTGCGGCGTCTGGCAGCGTAAATAATATCTCCGCGCTCTTCACGCTCCGTCCTTCAGAGTGGCGCGAAACTACCCCTGGCTGGTTCGCTGTGTATTGATTATTTAAAATAACCCTTCAAAAAGTTGTAGCCCATTCCTCGGCCTCTTAACAGTGTACCACGTAGCCAAAATTAGAGACAACTTTAAGTATAAGTGGTTTCCCTTTTAGTTTTGTACACGTGGTGCGACTTTATCTTGTTTGTGTTTTCAACACTTGGGAAGTTTCACGTGAGGCCGCAGTCTTGAAATTCTTGACAGAGTTAATTATTATGTAGGCCGCTCACGATAACGTAAGAAATTTTGAAATCAACCTTTGAAACAATCTCTGGCCATTGACTGCCTATACGCTACCGTACAATCTTGCATACAGGCTCTCAGTTAATCTGGCAGCGAATTAAGTAAAATAGTTCGTAGTCTTGACGTATTGCGAGTGTAATTTACTAATTGATGGCAAATGTGTTTTTTTTTCTTTATACATACTAGGAGTATGAGAACTGACATATTGGTAACACGTTATGTTTATAAAACTTTGACGTGGTTGCTTGACTTGCGCACACTTGGCAATGTAAACTTTACCTAGTTCTACGGCGGAAGGATACCAACTGATGAGAAAACTAGATCTTAAACGCAGGTCTTTCGTAAGTGTTTACTTTACCCTGAGCGACTTATACTTGCTGGAATGATGCTAAGTGGGTTTTCAGACAAACTTCAGCGAACCGACAGCAAAGGCCGATTCACATTGAAGTTAACACGGACCTAGTTGCGTTAACTTCGAGTTATCGGTGTGTTCAGGTCTAAACCACACGTCGGTAGTATTCACGTTGAATTAAGAGCTTCGTTATGTTAATATTTATATGTGAAAAGTTCAAACTCCTTCACTATAACGTATCAATCAGATTATAAAGGTGTTTTTTTTTTGTTTGAATAGTGTGTTGCATACCTAGTGTCTTAACGGCCGACAGCTGTAACAGACGTTCACATTAATATTTTGCATGTTCGTGTTTTGACTAACACGAATTTAAAGAAACTTTGTGACCGCAAATAAGCATCAAGTTAGGTGAGAGATGAAGTTGTTATTGGCACATAGATGCAAATGTTCGAGACGTAATTATAAACATGTTTTAATAGGACCGGTCTCGCTCCTTTTTGCTTCTGTGTTCGTTCATGTTCTGTGGTAAACCAACGTCGCGAGTGAGTCGGTTGTTTGAATTGGAACACCATATACGCGACTTTTTTTTTTTGCAAGAAAATGCGTTCTCAGTCCGAAACATTTCTTCGCTGCTGGAAACCGCATAACGAAAATGTAAATTGGACATTGGCGGAGTAGATATCTTAACATCTCAGACGAAGGTCTCGCCCGTTTTTCCAGGCCCGGAGTTTATCATTCGAGATGTGTGCCAAAGCGAGAAAGAAATGATAAATACGTGGGTTGTCGGTGGTCGTCTTGCTAGTCGAGGCATCGTGACTGCCCGCCTACAGAGGGTCTCTCTCGGAGTCGCCCGTAGCACAACTCGAACCCACAAACCCACGCGGACATGGTGTGTGCGTGTGTGGGTCTGCTAGGCGTCCTTGCGTCTACGACAACCCGGAGGGGAGAAAACAAGTGCTTGCGCATGTGTTAACGCGTGTGGGCGAGACTGACGCAAGAACGGTCTGCGATGCCAACCGCCTACCGCCTACGAAATAAGACACTCCGATGCGTATCCTGTACCGTCTACCAGCGTAGGATGGACGAAAGGGAAGGAGAGGTGTTGGTGGGAGGCGACAATGAGTGTGTGTGTGTGTGTGTTTGTGTGCCAGCGAGGTGGATCTTCGGACGTTGGGCCGAGAGTGCAATTCGTTTTTGTGCCGCAGTCGTGTTGCACGTACGTTTTCCTTTTGAATTTGTGGTGAGTTGAGAAATTTGGGCGGTTTTTAAGGGGAATGGTCCACGAAAGCCGTTTATTTACCTAAATTTTGGTCCAAAGTTGTTTTTCAGAGAATTTCTCAATTTTTGGCACATCAAGACATAAAGAATAATTTCGAACACCTTACATTGATAGATATTCACTATCATTGCTACTATCGGAGCACTGATTAAAGATAAGAAAGAATATCTTATTTCTTATCTTCCATCAGTTCTGACAGAATAATAAAGGTGGTGAATATTTAACGATGCAAGAAATTGTTAAAAATAAATTGTTAAAAATATTAATATGTCTTTTCGTGCCAAAAATTTCGATAAACCCTCCAAAAAAACAAGTTATAACGAAAATAGGGTAAATATACTGCTTTCCTGCACCATTGGCCTTATCAACGAACGAGACCTTGAGAGCTGAAGAGGGTAAAATGAGGTGAGAATGGTGCAATTCGGGTCACTTCGGATCTTCGCAAGTGGGAATCGTGCCGGACGACGCCGCTGGTCGGCGGGTTTTCTCGGGATCTCCCGTTTCCCCCGACCTTGCATTACGGCGATGTTCCATACTCACCTCGCTTCACCCCTCTTCGGCTGCCAAGGCCCTAACGTTAAGAAAAGCCCGAATTTCTCCTCTCCACTTATTTTACTTTTTATCTAATCTCTAAAGCGGCATTCATTTACTTTTGTACCACAGGGTGCAGAATGTCTACCGTCCATATTCATAGTTTTTTTTAAAATATTAGTCTAGCATAACAACACACTTAAAATACTGTTTTTTTAACCATCGTGCGGAAAAGAGAAAATCGTATAACGGTTTTGCACATAAAGTAGATAAAGTAATTAAGTTGAAGTTACACTTTGACATGACTGCTCGCAGCTGTGTATCGATATGGCATTAATATTGCCTATCGTAGTAGTTGATTGACGAATTGTTTAAGCGGAAATAATAAAGTTAACGTTTGTATTTCGCGTCGCACACAGCAAAGAACTTTTGTACGTTTAACGGACAATTATTTGGAATCTACGTGAAGTTAAATAGTATACCTTTACAAGAAATGATTTGAATGAAAAATGCAAATTTTGTATACTTTAAAACATATTATAAAGGCCAACGTGTCGGCACGTCTGTGGTCATATTCATGAAGTCGGTTCACAGTAAGTGCAAGGAAGTGTTAGCATTGGAGAATGTGATGACGTAATCGTTGAAAGTGTTGGAAGTGAACCCTAAAAAAAAAGCATATATTATATAGTAATTTCCATTTGAACGGGCATCGTTTACCTTGGCGAAGAAGGGTTCCCTAGATGCGATAAGTTTGTGCCATCATGTTAGTCAGTCCCATCCGTAGCTTTCCCATCATAAGCTTAAGATGAGGTATGCCGCTTATTCGTCCTCTGCGCATGTGCCCATCGTTGACGTAACATAAAGGAACACACAGCCACATTGCCAACAGTGATGAACGTGTTTGTTTTTGTATTATAATTTACAAAAGACAGTTGATTTTATATGAATAAAGTAAGTTTACCAGTTTCAACTCAATCAAACTGAACTCCAAACGGGTTAGAGGAAGAACAGGTATCAAATATCTCAAAGCACGTTTTTACTAAACAGTGTTCTAGCCTGAAATCTTGTCCAGGTCGTTTCTGCTAGACGTATTGGGAGAAGAGCAGTTCAGCGTTGGGACACGGGAATTGGTTGCGCGCTGCCAGCGAGATCGGTCTACCTTATCTTTAGTCCATGCTTTCCATCGTTCCGATATGATATGCTTTGACGAATGTCATGTTGGCTACATAACTGTGACGTGTTTACAATTTGTAGCTGAATACAAGAGAGCTGGTCGCAATATACGACAGTGTTCGCCTCTGTATAGTGATTTGATGGTTACCCCCCAACTTTTCTGAAGCCCTGGTAAAGTTCTACTTCCAGAATACTCCGCTACCAGATCTAAACAAACATTAACAAAATTAAGGTGGTTGTAGAATTAACAGTAACCAAGTCCAGAAAATTACACCAAAAAGCCGATGCACCCAGGTTCGTGCGCCCTCGCTGCAATATTTTGCGTATGAACTGTTCCTTTCTAGGCGTTATACACAGTTTTTTTTTCTTTCTGTTTTTATTCATATATAAATATTATAACACAAACACACTTAAGGTGCGTGCAAACCGATTTCGGGTTTCCGACTGCTTGTGTAGACAATCCTACGAGGAATTCAATGAAACAATTTGCACCCTTGTAGCTTTTATACTCTCGGCATCTTCCGTTCATATGTCGAAAACTATAATTTTCGCATTTTCAACCTTTTTTTGGGCCTCCTGAAAAACGTACGTTTTCACCCTAAGGTGCCTTTTCTGAGGACACGTCATATATATATATATATATATATATATATATATATATATATATATATATATTATATATATATATATATATATACAGATATATATATAAAGTAAAAGTGCAATTTAACCAAAAATAAGGTACCTTTATGTTAAAAGATGTATAAAACGCTTATAATACACGTTATTCACAGGTATAATTAAAAACGAGTGAATGAACCGCTAGTAGATCAAACTTAGTTGGCGTGTGGTGTTCGTAGGTCCTCGGGGAGCAGCCACTAGTCGCGGTGCTGTAGCGCGTATGCGCGGGCAGGTGTGTCGCGCACCTGCCCAAACACCTGCCAGCCGTCGCGATCTCGCCTTGTTAGCCGTGCTTGGCCCACGACGCAGCCGCGGGAAAGGTCCCTGGGTGTTTGAGGAGTCGGGACATTGCCGTGCCCCAGTATCAACCGAGCAGCCTGCTAACAGCGGACTCGCAACCATCAGGCAGTCATCTAATCTTCGACCAATCGCAGGGAAGCATTTTTTTTTTTTTTTTTTTTTTGCTATCCGTCAATCCGTCAAATATATCTCGAGCTTTATCTTTCGACGTACCGGCGGATGGGCCGCCGCCCTCTGACGACATTCCGCAGACGCGAACGAGCACTTTGAAATAAAATTCAAGGCGGCGGGTATTTGTTTATTTACATTGGTGGTACATTCAGAAATCGAAAACGTATACATTAATTCAGTGAAAATTTTTACCACGGAAGAAAATTATTTCCCCAAAATGTTTCTCCCTTGAAGATATTTCCAACTACATGCCTTCCACAAAAGAAAGATTGCCATGTTTAGTTGTCACGGTGAAATTTTGCCGAACAGCAGCGTCGACGGATGACGGATTGTTGCGAGTCGCTTTCAACTGACGGACGAAAAAACAGTCGGATGACTGACTGACTGGACGGGCGACGGATGATTGTGAGCCCAGCTTAACTTGCGCACGACGTAAAGGCCGGATGAAGTGGCATACATTACCTGTCTTCGGCAACGCCATCTTGACTCTTCGAGCGTTGCTCAAGTACTCGTCCCGCTTTGGGTTTACGATGGCGTGAGATATGTGCCAAACACGATAAGCGAAGTCTGCAAGTGTTTGGAGACCTATATAGAAAAAGAAGAAAGGTAAGCCTACATCACAATTTTCGATAACTTCGTGAGTAAACATTTGCTTCAGCATGTTTCATTCCTTTACCACAACACCCTGCGTATGCCCTACATCATTTCGGCGTTAGGCTTAAATCATTAGAAATGCATCACATCGGCATTTGCCTACAAAGTTGGCAAAAATTATAATATAACGTCACTTTTTTCTATATAAAGGCCTATTGACTTTCAACAACCCATACACTTCGATTATCGTGTTTATCGTCAATGTCTGCCCTACGCTCTCATAAGCAGAAAAGATCTATACCCCATTCACGATTAAGCTTTTCGCTCACAACGATCCTTCGCTTTCGTCAGTCAGACATCCGTCAGTTTTTTGTCCGTCAATTGAAAGCGACTCACAGCAGTCCGTCATCCGTCTGGCCAGTAAATTTTCAGTGTTACCAACCAGTAACACGAACTTTCTCGCGCAGAGACAAATGTTTTTAACGAATATCATAAATATATTCTCTTTCCCTAACATAATTTAAGGCGTTTCCTCTGAAAATCTACAAACGGTCTTCAGTTCAATTCAAAGGCGAAACGTATAAAAGTAACTAAATTTACTACCTCGTGTATTTAAAAAGATAAGTATTCGGACAAATAAACAAGGGACGGTTTTCTGACAGCCATGTTCAAAGAACGAAATTACAAGGCGGTGGACCAGCCGTCGGTTCGTCAAAAGTTTAAAATTTGAGATATATCTGCCTTGCGATTGGTTGAAAATCACGTGACCGAGGGGCGTGGCACGCGGCGGACGGGTGAAACGGATGATTGTGAGTCCACCTTAACTGCCGACTTTTTTCAATTCCTGCTAAACTTGTACTCCCATGATATTCCTCCGCCACATTTAAACAAATCTAAACAGAGTCTAGAAAAATTTCACTAAAGGAACAACGCACCAAATTCGTACGCCCTTACTTTAAAAATATTTTGCGCAAGAACTGTTTCTTAGTAATCATTACCAGCACACCTATTTCTTCTCTGTTTGTGCTAATATCAATTATTGATATTAATACAAACGGAGAGGAAATAGGCGTGTTGGTAATAAATGAAATGTGATAATTTACAAATAAGATATAAGTGAAAGTTCAGTTTAACCGAACGTTTGTGATACACGAGGTATTTAGGATACAACCAAACACGTCATATATGGGATGATTTTTCAAAGGTTTGATTCGCAAAGTGTGAGAAACCGTGTAATCCTGACTATGGGGAAGAAGGTATCTGCCTTGTGGGAGGGGGTCGCTAAATAACACTTAGTCCGACCACTAAGACGGCCGTTTGGGGGACATAGCTAGAATTTACTTGAATAGATTATTCTTAGCAATGATAATGGATACACTCGCTCAAAACTCGCAAATTCTACGGGAAAAAAAGTGGGATCACTGGTAATCGGTAGGTAAGCCCCACTCCTGGCGAGTGACTGTGAAAGACAGGTTTGTTCTCGTCAGTAGAATTGTTGCTTTTGTACGTACAGACAAATATGTAGTTGCTTTAACAAACCATGAAAGTCAACAAAAATTATTTTATTCGCCTCGACATCCCGTGCGCTGGGCCAACAAAACATTTAGTTGAACCAGTTATATAGTTTTGTTCGCCCATTTATCTACAAATATGCTAACTTCTCAAACAAACCTTCCTCGCAGTGTCTAATTATATATATATATATATATATATATATATATATATATAATGTGGAGAGTAGGGCGGGTCTACGAATTTCTGCTGCTGGTTTTGAGCTCGTACCACTTCCGGAGAGACATGGCTACAGAACGCGGCGGGTATAGTAAACCATGATTGCCGACACCGCATTACTATAGTGCGCCTCATTCTTACATTGCACTGGGTAGCTAATGAAACAGTTGTATATTTATTCACTTGGCATTATAGTGTTACAATTTCTCAAAATCAGTGGGCTAAAACAGGTTCGTTAAGAGATGGAGGTCTGAATTAAATATAATTTCCTAAATCTATTTACAAACTACAAACGAAATTTTCTCGGCCCAAATTCCCTCAATAAATTGATGTCACTTGTTGTTTACAGTTAATGACTTCAATCAATAAAATTTATAATTACCTCAAAGAAATTAATGAAATTATATAACTAAAAATCAGTCCCAATATACAGTATATAAAAATCTTTTCCAATTATTATGAAATTATATGTTCATATTTGACAGTTCTAATATTTACAATTAAGTTCGTATCACATGTTATTCAGTTCCACCTCAGTTTAGTCCAGATCTCACCAGTCCACTACGTTCTAGATTTCTCCGAGCACCCTCACGTACAGTAGTCGCCACTCCTCGTCGGATATCAAGCCCTATCGTCCATTCACACCACGAACACCTCTTGAGCCATCGTCCGCACTCAACTTCGCACTCCACACTCGGCCAGATGCCTCCACCAAAGACTGCTGGCAGTCCAGGTGTGGCTTGTATTTATAGGGTCATAGGCAATCACCCAGAAATTTCACTAAATTCCGCGTAGCGCCGAGGGTCATAATTCCCAGAATTTTCTTGCGCCTCCTCTACATTTGTCTGCTTCTGCAGCAGGAGGAGCTGTGGCGCTAGCCAGGTCTCGCCACTGTCAATAATTCACCTTTGGCCCCCCCCCCGGGGGGGGGGGGGAAGCGCATGAGGCAGCAATAGCGTCTGCCTGGGGAAGGGGATGAACGAGGTAAGTCATTCCCCCTCCCCCACCCCCCTCGTTTACAGAACCGGTGTGTGGTGCAGCGCGCGACAATATTCTATCCGCGTTTTCTTTACACTTTTCGAATCAAAATTTTGATATTTCACCCAATGTTGCCTAAGTATGTCGTGCATCAAAAAGGGTAGAAAACAAATGTGTTTGTAATGTCTAGTAAGAAATAGTTTTTATATAAAATATTAAATTGAGTGATAACAAATCCAGTGCGTTGTCCCTTTCAGTCTTAAGGCTTTATTTACGAGTCGAAGTGGTAGCCTAAATGTATTACTTTAGCAGGTTTTCAGAAAAGTTTGATGGAACAGTGAATGGACTATGTGAAATATGACAATTTTTGTTCGTATTTTTGTATGTGCTTTACTCTTTCAACGCGGCTGACTTCTGGAATGTGGATTATCGGTGGCCACGTGACAACAGTGCTCGCCACGTACTCGTAAAGCGGTTTTCACAACAGAGGGACACGTCGCGTCGAGCATCAGCCAATCAGAGCCTTGACGCTAGCGTCGAGAACATTGCACGAGCGACGAACACTGGTTTTGACGCTCGTTGCCAGCGTCGGGGAATAACAAGAATAAAATTGCTGTACTTCATAATAAATATACTGGCGAGAAGCTGAGATAAAAAACAGTGTAAATATACATAACAAACAGTTTGAAGAAATATTAATTGGAGTGCAAATCTATATTAATTTTAATTACCTTTAGGAAAACAAAAGTATTTTTTTTCTTTTCGGATGCTGAAGAGTCATTCATGATCTATATCATCTCGAATTTTAATATATATTACTTTTATTAAAGAAAAGTGTATATGACCACGAAATAATAATTTTATTAACTAAATGGCAAACAAATCCACTGGATTTCGTTCGCTTTTACCATTTCATTGCAAGCTTCCTTGCAGGATAGCAGATGGCAGCACGGTCGTGTGGCCGGCGACAGCACATGGCTCTATTGTGAATACCGCTTAACGAGACGCACTGTGCTGCCTTGAGGAGCTTGCAGAGTCATTGCACCTGCGGGAGGGCGGGTTATGCAACCCGCGTGGCTGGGGAGGCGGCGACCCTGCCAAGCTGACCACAACTGGCACACGACCGCCCGCGCCACAGCTCGCGGTACACGTCGGCACGATTGTGCAATGTTTTTCGAACGCGAAGTCTGTCGCCACTAATGACGGCCGGAGCAGTGCAGCGCCCTGCGTAGGTTTTTTTATATTCTGCTGAATGCTTTTCACGATAAAGTGAAGCACTTTCGAAATCAACCTTAGAAAAAATGTCACTGCACCTAACTGCATATTTTATAACGGGCGTCCTAAGTGACATGCGCCCAGTAAAGTTGCTAACGATGGATGGGAAGTAGTTCCGTATCTTAACGTCAAACAAAAAGTTTTAGGAAACCATTTCTGATAACGTATATTTCTTTCACCATCGTTTTTTTTTTAATGCATCGAAGCGTAAAAATGTGCAGATGTGTTAAATATTTACTTTTTTAATAATTTCACAGTTTCACTTGACCGACGCATGAAGAAAGTGATGAGGCCCATGACAACGATAATTTTACATAAGCGTAAACATACATAAAGTGCATATTATTAGATATTAAGCAGGGCCTTCAAAAGTGCTCATTTTACCGTGAATAATATATATCATTGTGTATAGCGAAGTCACGGTTGTTCACTCGCTATTTAAAGCCGTGAGTGGAATTTACTTCCAGTCCATCTCCTATCCGTCCGCCATACTTGTGTGTCGGAGGTAAAGGGCAGCATGTATATATTTTATTTTACGAAGCGAAGGTTTTGACATAGTCTTTTTCGTGTTATATCCGTCTTGCAAAGCACCATACTGTATACTATACGGAATAGTAAGCGATCTAGCTAGTAGGAAAGGGCACGTGCCATCATGGTACAGAGGTAGAAAGCAGTCCTGTAGATTTTCATATTTGTGACAAAGTGACATTTACCGCCGATGCACAGATATGTTAAATTAACATCTCCGTGGACCTGATGACCGTATCTTTGTGCCAGACAAATGTAACTCAAATTTAATGCTCCTGTGTGCATGAAACAGGGGTAAAATAAACTCAGTGTCCACAAATTTAAATGTAACACTTTTTATACAATGTTTACAAGTTTAACTAGTTTTCATGCATGGCAGCCAACTTTGTATTGGAAAATTTACTATCAGCGTTTGTTTTTAAAATACACGCAGTTAGGGGCAGGGCATTTTTTGAGGAGTTATTTCTAATGATCTTAATTAACTGCAAATCATCAGTACAAAATATAAGTGCTATTGATGTAATAAATAATGCCAATGCTTCTGTCACGCAGCACTGCACAATTGTTTTTTACAAAAACTTATTTTACTAATATTTACTCAAATATATCTAAGGCAAATATACATTTATTTCAGTAGGCGCTAATATAATAAGCGTGTATTTATAATACATCTATGATATTATTTTTTTGTTAGCATTACTTTTAAGTGCTGCATAATGTTTGTGAGCATGGACTGGGAGTCAGTTTTACTTGATAACTGTACTCCACACGAGTGTTCACATTCACTTCTTCGTGGCGATTGAAGGTTTTCGGAATTATTAGAAAGATACCTGTTGATCTAAGTCCACCGGCGATAATAGCTTGGACGTCGCCCTCAGGCCGCCACAAATATCTCCACATATAGGTTGTCCACAGTAAAACGAGCACTTTTGAAAGCCCTGCTTAAGATCTACTTGTATGAACGTTGTGTATTAGCCCGCCTTATGTAGAATTATCATTGCAATGGACCTCTTCGCTTTCTTCATGCGTTGATCGAGAGAAACTATAAAATAATTAGAAAAGTAAATATTTTAAAAATATACTAATTTTTTTATACTTCGGCGCATTAAGAAAACAGAAAGCGATGGAAATAATTTAGGTTATCATAAATGATTACCTAACGCTTTTTATTCAACGTTAAAATATGGAACTATTTTCCACTCGTCGTTGCCATCTTTACTAGACGCATGTCACTAGTGCGCCCGTTAAAATATATGCAGGTAGGAGCAGTGACTTTTTTCTAAGGTTGATCTCAAAAGTGCTCGCTTTATCGTGAACAGCTTTAGCTAGTTGTTTGTATTGCGATTGAATATTTATCTTTGAATAAAATAACTAAATCATATTCAAATTCCTTTAGAGTACATTGCAGAAGTTACAGCTTTGATTTTCACAGAAAACCCGTCTTTGACTTTAATGTGGCACCACCTTCTGCATTCACTACGATGAATGCCCCAGTGAAATAATTCATATACTAGTGTAGTTACAAAAAAAAAAATTCTATAGAATGCCCGATGCTCATCAGAAAAGATAGAAATTTATATCTCGGGGAAGTCGTCGTATTTGTCACTGCCCCCAAGTGGATCACGGCGACTGGTGGGTGTTCTTCTAGGGTCACCCTGTGGACAACCAGACGTGGAGCGTTCGCAGGCTTCACTCCGACAATATTCCCCTCCGTCCTCTAACGTCGGCGCCCACATTGCATCGTTTCCCAGTTCTCTGTGCCTTCGTGACACAGTCGCCACCCTCGAATTTCGCTATACTTTCTACTCTACACTCTCCAGTGTGCATAGTCGTGCGTAGACGGCATCATTAATGCGTGCACCAAGTTCAAGAATCTCCAATGGATATATATAAAGTGGAGTCCGAATGTCTTTACAAGGTTTTTTTTTTATTTTAAGGTTTAAAATAGTTAAACCTACGCAAAAGTTGTGCGAAAAGAGGATATTGTGAAAAAACACTTCGCATTATTTCCTAAAATATTAACGGAATATTTGATCGTGAAAGCCTAATTTATATAAATTTGAAAAGTGAAATGAATCAAATCAAGTATAAGCCTGCCGTGACACGATGGACATAGCAGTTTCGGTATCCCGCAGAGTGCCTTATACAGACCAGTGTGCTCTTAGGCATGCTGAAATTCCAGAATAATAAATAAGTCTGGAAGACCAGAATTTTAAATCTCTACTAATATTATAAAGAGGTAATATGTTTGTTTATATGTCTCGGGTAATCTCAGAAACTACACCACCGATTATTATAATTCTTTCACTGTTAGAAAGCTACATTCTTCCAGATGGACACAGGCTATGTTTAGATTTTTAAAAAATCCTTGAGAAATTTCAAAATTTGTAAACCACGTCGGAGAAAAATGAGCTACTTAGTTGCTTTTTAAGCATGCTCTACCAAAACCATTGAAGATAAATTGAAACAATGTTAGAATATATTGTGTAAAAATTCGCAGGTATTCGTAAGTAGTCGCAGATAGTCAATGGTATTCGCAAGTAGTCGCAGATAGTCAATGGTATTCGCAAGTAGTCGCAGATAGTCACTGGTATTCGCAAGTAGTCACGATAGTCACGTGTATTCGCAGGTAGTCACGGGTATTCGCATAGACAGGTATGTATTTTAATAACTCCATAAAACCTGAGCGAAGCGATGGCGTGATATTAGTAAATATGCTGGTAACTGGGGTTTGCCGGGGCGCAAACAGCACACGCATGCCTATGTCCTCACCAGGCACAACTGACCACAACTAAGCTGACTAGAGGTGTGGATGTTTGTAGCAGCAGCCAAATGGTTGCGTCATATGTTTGTCACGACGCCGTAACATTTCCCGCAGGTTTTCGCACCTCTATCTGCTCCTACTGCCCAGCTGGTGAGCACGAGTCACATGTGGGAAGAATGTAGCTGGAGGGGGGAGAGGAAGGTTCTCCTTGTGAAACATCTTCAAATCCTCGTCCCGAAAGAAAGTATCTGATTTTCCAGTCACATCTGAATATCGACTGGAGATTACCGCTGACAATTCATGAATCGATTAGTGTCTTTCTGTTTTCAAATCTAGTTTGCAGATGGCCGCCCATTTCTCGGCTGACTCTTCACACTTGAATACGGCCGATCTGATCATCGCTTCTTTACCGTAGCCTTGTTTCGCGTTTCCTGGCCGCTTGAGCGTAACTTGACATAAAATTAGGTCGATTCTTTGTCTAGTTAATTGACGATTCACCCTCCTCGTGCGTCATTGTAATGCAGACTGCAGTTCGACGTGTACACCGAGCCAAGAAAAAAAAAATGGACGTTGTCTTTACTGACATGAACAAAGAACTCCAAACACTATCTCCATGGCCGATAGTCGCAGAATCATTTACGTATAATTGGCGCAATGTTGCCAGTTCACGAACGTTTGGATAAACCCTTTTATACCAGTCCAAACTAGACCCTAGATCAGCGACAGTTGCGGTATGAACACGGTGATGGGCTGGGAATTTCTTAAGGTTTGTCAGTTATTCCCATCGCCTGGAAAGATAATTCGCTGATTGTTTTAGCACTTCTTTGACTCGCCTGTGAGGATATGGCAAAATAACTGAATCAGCAATGAAACTGTCGGCGATTCCAAAACCACTAATTGAAGATTCGAGTGTAGGTGTTCCGCTCGGTGTATTGCTTATTTCCCTTGACGCACAAAGAATGTAATCCTGGGCCTTGCACTGAACTGCGGTCATACCCGTGCATATCCGGTCGGAATCGAAGCTGTAAACTTGCGAATGCGTGCAAGGTGAGCTCATACCGTGTGCACGAATGTGTCGCACTGCAAAGAATTTCACTTCGAATCTAACAGTGACGGGGACTCGAGGGCAATCTGCAATGGACAACGTTAAAAGATCAGCAAGCCTCCGTAAAAGTAGCGCGCACACCCGATGAGAGAACGCCACTAAAACAGTGTAGGCTGCAGTCGTACAGGGCCAGTGTCCTCTAGAAATCCAGTTTCTAGAGGAATTACTGACGTAGGCAAAATTTTACTTCCTCTCGCGGCTATGTACTGTAGGGCAGCTTATCCTAATACACAGGACGGTGTTTCAAGCAGCTCATGAACAAGACTTTGCCACCAAAGTTGGACTGTGGTTTGGCTCTTGAATCGTTTCAAAGCTGTTTGAGTCGTAGTGCGTTATTAATACGGAAAATAACAAAACAACAAATTAAGCAGTGTGCGCGTTACTTGTTGTTTCCATATTGAATATGTTAGTTCTAGCTGAAGGGTGAAGTGTTGGTATTTTACCCCTGAGAAAAATTTAGTCGTCTTCAAAAGTGTGTTTTAGTCTGTTCCACCATCGACGCTCTTTTTCGACAGTTCTGAAGGAAAAACTGTTTACAGCTACGTCTGCGGGCAGAGCGGTTACTCCCCCTTGCCGCAGTTGTTTACATAAACACATTCAACTGAGTGTCTACCTGAACATCGTGTCAACAGAAAATATTTTGCTGCAGAAATTACTGTTCACAAGATTTCTGTCAGAAATGTAAAAGAAAAAGTGCACTCGCTCGTGAGGCAGATTATACGTCTTTTAGAACTTAGACTAAATATGATTTAGACCGATCTCGCTGGTTGCACACAACCAGTCTCCGTGTCGCAACATTGAACTGCTTTTCTACCTACATATCTAGCAAATACGGCGTGGATTGTAAATGAGGTTAGAACACTTAAGTAGTAAACAAGTGTTTTGAGGTGTATGTATAATTCCTCTAAGCAATCTGGAAAGCTCCTGTCCCACTGTCTGGTTTTCGCCTTCAACTATATTTGAAAATAAAATTTGAAGACAAAATACAGCCATCAAATTTTTCCTTCCAACAAGTTTCCTCAAATAATCTTAAATGTGTTTGAAAATGTCACACTGCCAAAGTTTTTTATTGGCGGAATATAATTTGAATTATTATTTAAATATTATTTTCATAGTGAGATATTGCTTTTGTTTTTGCATGCAGTCCATTATAGGAAGAAGGAATGTTATAATTTATTTTCACTTCTTTACTAAGTTTAAATCTGATTAATCAGAGATGCACAAAGAAATTTGATGCCTCCCGAGTTCCTACCATGATGTGCAATATTCACTTAAAATATAATTCATGCCCGGGCAGCTTGTACAGAAATTAATTATCTTCATAACCTACTGCGTTTTCAGCAATTGCTCGTTATTTTAAAGTTTCTTGGCGTCCATTTTTGTCGTGCACGATTCTGATTGGCTGAGACCGATAAACATCAAATAAATTATAGAAACCAGTCCAATCTTCAAAATTTTGATGGGAACTGATGGCATCGAACTTTCTCAGACAAATATGGCGGCGTTTATGGCGTTTCGATGACGCCATAACTGTCCATCTTTATTTGACCAAAATTATTGGAAGCAGTTTGAAGGAAAAATTCGACAATGCGACAGGGGCTTAACGCAGTTCGATTAAATTCAAATCGATAAAAGTATTTGATTCGTATAAAAAAAAAAGTGCCTGTGTTATGAAAATTGAGGTGCAAACAAACGCGTCCATAACTGTTGATCATGTGGCTTGACAGTCATGTTCCTTAGGGTCGGGCCTACAAGTTAAGGTCGGGTCCACGAGCAGAGGACGAAGATGTCGTCTACCTCATCTTTGGTCTACGTTTTGGAACGCGTGGTCTCCTCCGGTTGAGCGTCGCTAATGCAGGCGAGGTGCAAGTTGTCGGAGCGTCGTGCAGTGTTATGCTGGACTCACAACAGCGCGACAGATGCGACAACGAAAATTCGCGTTAATGTGAACACCAGATTTGACAGCCTCGCAGTCAACATTTCAAAATATTTTTTTTTATAAATGGTTTCTTGCTACTATATACTAACCATTTAACGACGACTATCAATGTTTGCCATTATTTTCTTATTTTGCAATCGTTTCAAAAAAATTCTTTCCGTGTCCCGTGGCACTTTCAGTGTGAAAATATAGCTGTAATTACGTCTATACGCTGTTCACGGCAAAGTGAGCACTTTAAGCCCACCCCCCCACCCCCCAACAGGCATTAACCACTAATAAATATATATTATTGCAGCATCAGGGATTTAATATTGAGGGTGACGAAATGTATACACTGTGTTTATTGGTCACATTGCAATGCTAATATTAAAAAGCAGCAGGTAGATGGAAATTGAATGGAAGGAAAAAATTAAAGTGCCTTAAATAGTTAAAAAGTGCTCATATTACCGTGAACAGCCTATAGGCATTAAAATGCATTGCTTTGCTTATTAATGCGGTAAATAATAGCGCATGTAAAACTTTAGCGCCAAAAATTATGGCGGCTTAGATTTGCAGAACTGTCGCACCCGCAACGCGAATAAATTAGAAATATTTTCTATTCGGAAAGGGGCGGCGGCGACTGAGCGATCAGCACGCTCGCCTCCCACCAGGGCGAACCCGGTTCAATCCCCGGCCGGGTAACAGGATTTTCGCATTTGGGAATCGTGCCGGGCGGTGCCGTTGGTCGGCGGGTTTTCTCGGCGATCTCCCGTTTCCCCCGCCCTTTCATTCCGGCGCCGCTCCATATCCAATTCAATCACCCTCATTGGCTCTCAAGTCTTCGCTGTTAAGAGCCGCCCAAATCTCTTCACTCACTCTATTCGGAAATCTCGTCGCGTTGGCTGGAAGAATATTGCGGTGTTATGCCTTAATCACATAGCCCCGACCAACACAGCACGACACGACCAAAAACGCAACCACGACACATTTCAATGTGACTATTAGAATTTACAACTCGACCGACACCACGCTCTCGGCATTTAACTTAACTATTTAGAAGGCGCTGATAGGCTATGGTAGTTTCAAAGGCGGTGGATAAGAAGGAAATTTTCGTCTACATGTTCCCTTTTGTTTTGAACACGATTTAAGCACAAAAATATTAGCAGCTGTGTTCCTAATATTGTTTTAATTTATAATATTGGTGCTGATTTCTATACGTCTTCAAACGAAAATCGTATAGTACCTTATTCTCCTGAACTTTCATAATTAGCAATTCGTCAGAAAAAGAAACGGTCGGTACGTTGGAACACATGGTATTGGAGTTTGCAATTAATTCCTTTTATACTGGGGCACTGCACACCAAGAAGTAGATATTATTGTGTCGCTGCGTATATTTCCCATTGTAGGGAAAGATTGGAAATATTGTCATACAATTTCATTTTGCAAGGCTGTACACTCTGCGCGTCGTGTCGCACGACATGACGAAGAATAGAACTCATTTCTAATCCAAAATTGCTGGTCGGACGACAAAATCGGTCGGGCTTGCGACGATCTATCTTGCATTTCATTGGCTGTTGGCCGTCGTGTCGTGCGTGTCGGGGCTATGTGGTTCCGGCATTAGGGGCAGCGCGCGGCCTTGAGCGGGGGAAATGTCGCGGGTTGACGCCCAGCACGCACGACTGCCGCCTCCTCGCAGCCCGACGGAGGAGCGTCGTTGTGAAACTGCGAAGAAGACGTCGAGCCGGTCTCTCGCACACCTCCGGAGCCATTGCCGTCGCGAGGCAGGCAACAGAGGCTCCCACACGCAGTTCGTCTGGGCTGACACATCTGTAAAGGATGTTCACGATTAAGTGAGCACATTTTTTGAAATCAACCCTAGAGGAAGGTGACTACCCCCACCTGGATACATTGCAACGGGCGCAATGAGTGTCACGTGCCCAGTCGTGGGTAACAATGTCCCTTTGGTGTAATTCCTTAAACTCGGTTAAGCTTTGTTTGCAGGAGGCGGAGGAATATCCTAGAAGTAAAACTTTGGCAGGGCTTCAGAAAAGTTGGAAGTCGCCGTTAATCTACTCACGGTAAAATGAGCAATTTTGAAAGCTCTGCTTAAGATATAATTTTATCTCACGTTGGGTGTTCTTCCGCCTTATGTAAAATTAACATTGTCATGAGCCTCATCTCTTTATTTATGCGTCGTTCAAGGAAAACTGTGAAATTATTATAAAAGTAAATAATGTACAAACCTGCTAATTTTTATACTTCGATGCATTAAAAAATATAAGAAAGCTAGATAAGTAGTTTAAATGATCACAAATGGTTACCTAACAATTTTTACCCGACGTTAAGACATAAAACTACTTTCCATCCATCGTTACCAACTTTACGGGGCGAATGTCACCCAGTGCGCCCATTAAATATATATGCATGCAGGGGCAGTGACTTCTTTTTGTAAAGTACTCACTTTACTGCGAAGCGCCTTTAGCTGTACGAATGTATGCATCTTAGTTCGTAGTTAAAACTATATTGCGTAACTGCAGCCACCTGTTCCTCTCGTGTTAAAAAATAAGTTGCAGATCGAAAAGTGCGTGTTCTACGCGCCGGACTCGGAACACGCAGGTAGAAGGATCCGCGTGAAAGTGTCGGGCGTTAACTTTCGCGCGAATGTTAACGCCCGACGCACGGTCCTGCATTCGTAGCGAGTGTCGCAAACCCAAGTACAAACTCGCGAACCCGCCTCTTCGCCGCGTCCACTTTGAAGGGAAGCACGCGCGTGTTCTGTCGGCGGGCGTCGTATAGTACAGGATGTTGCACAACGCCGCTGATAGAGTTTGAGGGAACGCGCGCGTTTCTGCTTCCATAATTGACCGTTCTGCTTTCGCCGCGGCCGCTAATGAGCCTCTCTAGCAGTGGCCGCTGCCATAGGCGTAGAATTTGAGGGGGGGGGGGGGGGTTGTACATGATCCCCCCCCCCCACCCCCAACTTTCGACACACTCCGGCTGCAGTTGCGCTATTCTATGCAGCAGCAACTTCCTTTTATCACACATTTGGTAAACGATAAACGAATGTGAAAGACATTGCAGAAATACTGATGTCTCCTTTCATACGTTTGAATATCCAACATTGCAGTGTTTCGTTAAAAGTGACAGTTTTATAGCCAGAGATGCTGTTTAAGACGTGTCTGTGAAGATTTTACTGTGCAAAGCTGCAGTTTTTTTAAAATCGTATTTAAGTAAACTCATATTTTGATCACTATTGATCATATGTATTCACTTTATTCCACGCCACAGGACAGAAAACACTGGTAAAGGCTGTTCACGATAAAGTGAGCACTTTAAAGTCAACCTTAGAAAAAAATCACTGCTCCTGTCTGCACATGTTTTAACGGGCGCACTGAGTGACATGCGCCCAGTAAAGTTGGTAACGATGGAGGGGAAAGTAGTTCCATATCTTAACGTCGAATCAAAAGTGTTAGGCAGAATTTGTAATAACTTAAATTATTTCTGTCGCTTTCTGTTTTTTTTTTTAATGCGTCGAAATGTAAAATCTAACATATTTAAAATACTTGCTTTTATAATAATTCTACAGTTTCACTTGACCGATGCATGAATAAAGTTATGCGGCCCATGGCAATGATAATTTTACATAAGGCGTATGAACACACAGCGTGCATACAAATAGCTTTCAAAAGCTATCATTTTACCGTGAACACCGTATAACAGAAAATACTTTGCAAGAAATGTATGTGGATATATAAGGACAACTTTATTGTTCACGAAAAATTTTTATGTTAAAGTACGGCGAATCCCCCTACTTTGTGAACAAATCTACGCCACTGCCGGCGTGCTGTCGCCCGCGCCGCTCTACCCTCAGCGGCCGCACAAGGCAGCTATAGTCCAGTCACTAGTAGTTCAGACTTTTCTGAAGCCCTGCTAAAATCACACTTGCAGTATATCCCTCCGCCTTATGCAAACAACGCTTCGCCAAGTATTGGAAAATTACACCAAAGCGGCAACGCACCGCATTCGTGCGCTCTCAGTTTATTAATATTTTTAACTAGCTGTTACTTGCGGTTTCACCTTCGTGGGAAAAAAATCAAACCTTAATTACAATGACCAAGTGCTCTCTCTGAATGGTTGGCGGCATGTTTTATACATTCCCCAAGAAACTTCGTTTCTCCACAATGAAAAGTACCCTGTGTGCTAATTCAGAATATCATCTATCCCTGTACCGAATTTCATTCAAATCTGTCGAGCCGTTACGACGTGATTGCGTAACCAACAAAGATACAAACTTTCGCATCTAGAATATTATTAGAATTAGAACTATTTATTACTAGGTATTACCAACACATCTATTTTCTCTCTGTTTTTATTTATATCAACTATAAATTAAGTATTATTTACAGATGCCATATACAGTAAGGGGAAGTTCAGTTTAAACCGAAACTAAAGTTTGTTTTTATGTTATCGTAAGTATAAAATACTTCTGATACGATATATTTCGGAACAAAAATGACGTAGTAAGTGGGGTGATTTTTCAAAAGTTTGGTTCAAAAGTGTGAAGAGACTGCAAAGGCCCATTTACACGGGTAGAGTATTGAGGTGAATTGCGAGTATACATAACCCATCTGAATAAACCCGTTAGCATGTCCGGTGGAGTAGAGCAGAGTGTCGAGTAGAGTGGGAGGGTAACTGGCAACATGTGGTAAAGTAACTTTACTTCTACCATCGTCCAAATTGTCGCTCTCGTCCCCAGTTTACCCGCGTAAACCCGTCAACACGTTCAGTGTAGAGTAGAGTAGCTAGTAGGGCGGGTATTGTTTCCTGAACTCATTTTCCCCAAACACCGCACTACACTAGCGTCATTACTGTACTGTGTGGTAAACGTCCCTATGCTGTTTAGGGGGTAGAGTGTATGGTAGACAGCATCCTCCTTGCTAATATATTTTACCTGCCGACTAGCCTCGTATAAATGGGCCTTAAGGCCTTGTTCGAATGCATCGTTTGGTTATTCAGTAATTTGCAATTTGGTGTGTTTCGGTGTCGCCAGTCTCTCCTCTCCTCTCGAAATAGCAACACCACGCCGAAATTTTAGTCGGAAAATGTATTTTAAAGCTTGTGGCATCCTTACCGTTCTGTAATTATTTGTATCGCTTAACACTTCACTGTTGAGATTTAATGTCCGTATTCGCACTTATTCATTAATACTGAACTGCTTTGCAGAATTTTTAAAACCAGAATGGACTGATTTCAGTCTGTCTTTTTTCTCATTTAAAACTGAAAACGGAATAACTAATAAATCGATGTTTATTAGGCTTCAGGTGCATACAAACAACATGGGCAAAATAGTCTCTGCACCTTAAAGCATATATTAAGATATTTCGTATGCCCTGATAGCCCTCGTATTCAATTATTTGATCTGAAAAGTATGCTACGGTGAAATAAAAATAAATCCAATATGCAAGCCCCCCTTAACGTATTGTAATCGTTAAAAATAAATGGGTTTATTATATATAATCGAATAAAGACCAGGATGACAGTTTATTTGAAAATTAAGTGCCTTGCATTAATATTTTACAGTATATTACGGTACGTGAAAAAACTACGACTGTCCAGATAATCTGAAGCACTAATTATAGTAATAAAACAATTCGTTGTTAAAAATTAAGATAATTATTCATTTGTGTGTATATTTTATAGGCTAAACTAATATCCGATTTAATATGAAAACAAATATGGAAGCGATTTGATTTTTTTTTTTTTATTTATTTATTTATTTATTTTTTTTTTTCGCAAGAGTTTGCTACACACAAAAGCGAAATACAAAATTACAAAATACTTTTTGTTAACAAAGACCAGGTGACGTGACCATTTTGTTACGAAAATTTGCCAATTCGAACTCGGCATAAGTAAAGTGTTATTTTGGGCTACAAATTGTAAAAATGTTATGCTTTTTTCGCCAACATGGAAACATCCGACAAAGAAATCAGGTATTTACCAGCCTGTTAAACCGAACGTATATAAAAGAATACGAACTTTACACGAATCTAAGGATTTTTTCACCAATGTTTACGTTGTCTGGGTGATTATGCTTTTATTTTCCTCCTGCTATTAATCCAGCGAAAAATTGCGATGGATGAGTTTAGGGGTTGACCTACAATACTTTTTACTAGTAGGCATTGAAGATTGCCGACGTTTCATTTTCTCAACTCTTGTATTTTTCACGTCCTCCTCACAAACCAGTTTGAAAATAACCGGCCCGGGTAATCATAACCCAATCATGACCCAAAGCAGCAAGTGCAACAGCACAGCAACTATGCAATGTAGCTCGGAAGTCACAAAATTGGCATTGTGTAATTTGCTCTATGTCGCAAGTGAAATTAGTTGGCTAAGCGCGTAGCAGTAATAAAGTGAGCAAATGTGTTTCGGTTGTTCCCAAGTGTACAATTTCTAAGCGTGGATAAATTTCAATTTTATTTTTTGGTGTTGGCAACGTGATTGTGACGTGATAAAATAGTGTCTTAACAGTGCCTAGAGTGTTGTCGTCCTGGCTGAATCTACTGTCAGGAGTTTGGGTGTAGTCCGTGGAGACTCTGTCTTCGCGGCTAGGGGTCGTCTGCACTCAAGCTGTGCTCTATCCCAAGGTATAGGTCATTCACAGCAAAGTGAGCACTTTTCAAGGCCCTTTCGAAATGCATTAACCCGTAATAAATATAACTTATTGCAGCCCCACACGTTAACTTTTCATAGTAGTGTTTTATTAGTCATGTTGCAATGTTTATATTAAAAAGTGGCGAAAAGTTAGAAATTTATTGGAAGGAAAATTTTAGAAGGGCTTTAAAAAGTGCTCACTTTACAGTGAATAGCCTATAGAAGGTTGTATATTACTCCTCCTGTACTCTCACTTGGAATGTGCTGGTTGTCCCCGGCATATACGTCCTAAGCAGTCACTAATCAACTTTCAGATTCACCTCTTCCCCTTTTACCACTGCCTTATAAAAGCAATGGGTTTGACACGTGTTTGTATTTCTGTAAGCTCTGTGTGCACTTACAGCTAAACCTATCACGTCGTTTCTCCGAAACCGTTCGTTCAAAATACTTCATATTTTGAAAACCGACGCACAGTTTCTTAGTTCCCATCACTGACGTGTTAACTTTTTTGAAATAATGGAGGAATTGAAAACCCTTACACTCCTTGGGAAAAAGGACCTCAAAGACTGTGCCTTTTAGGTATTTCTGCGTGTTACGTGAATGGCGAAACTTGCGCATATGCTTTACCGAAGATTTTAAGAATATTATTCCATTGCGTTATTACAAAACAACGTACGTTTGCAACACACGTTTAAAATTGAGGATTGGTAGGAAATTACTCGTACGTAAAAATCTTGGAAGACGAACGAAGCCCCTACCTCGGAGCCAGGGCTTCGGGGATTTGCCTCGCGCCCTCCTAGCCGTCACGGTGGGCGTGGCTGCGGGGTGTGTCGTGAAACGAGTGGCCTAGCCACAAAAGCAACAAGACGCTACAAGAATTTAAAGGCGGGTTCACAACAAAAGTACTGTAAGCTCTTTTGAAATCAACCTTCGAAAAAAAAATATCACTGCCCCTACCTACCTATATTTTAACGGGCGCAATATCTGGCATGCGCCCGGTTGAGTTGGCAACGATGGAGGGAAATTTGTTCTGTGGCTTAAAGTTGAATAAAAAGAGTCGGTAAAACATTTGTTGGTACTGAAATTGGTTAATTTTCTTCCCCTCTAAAAAAAAAAAAAAATCCTTAAGCGTAGCAATGGGTAAATTTGAAACGCATTCACATTTCTAATAATTTCACAGTTTTCGCGACCCGCGCGCGCCAATAAAGTGATCGGGCCCACTGCAATCTTAAACTTATATACGGCAGAGTGACGTAATGCTGCAATCCGAGAAGTAGATCGTAAGAAAGTCTTTCGAAAGTGCTCAGTTTACCGTAAACAGTTTATAAAGTCAATTCTGGCGTCTTTTGGGATTCGCGAGATTGCCCCTCGCTCCACCAATGGTTATCAACGACAGTGGTTACCTACCGGAAAGCGTTCCGTGTTTTGGTACGACGGCGAACACTGGAGGCCAGGCAGTGGTCGAGTCGATGAATTGGAAGGACAGCGAAAACTTGTAGTGAAAGGGCAGGAAGAAAAACGGATAATCGGCTACAGCTGAACAGCAAGGAAACGCGCTCATAGGACCGCAGGGCGAAGCTCAATATATGTCCGCTCTTTATTGTTTTTTCTTCCAGTGGACATCGCAAGAACGAGTGCACGGGGAAACGAGTATATCGGCAAGATCTAAGCCATTCTAATTAGAAATCGGACTCCATGCACCATCAACATTAGGAAGTACAAGCAAAGCATAATACTTGCTCTGCTGTACAGATGCATTTTTTTTTATAGTGACGCACCAGCCACTGCAAACAGTCGTGCAGCTGAATTCACATCACGCATGTGGTGGGAGCTTCTTGGCATGTTCGTGAGTGGCTGCAATGCATGCAGCAAGATTATATCCACCTCGGTGATTGGTTCTTGGCTGCGAGCATCGAGAGTGTGAAAGCACTAGTACACGAAATAATATCTCGCCTGCCCCCATTCAACATGAGCCAACCAAACAAAAAATTATTTTACTATGATTTTCAAGTAATGCCTAATGAAATCTTACTGTAATTAGGGTGGGCACTATTTTTTATTTGCAGTGCCGTTATAATAGTATGTCGTCTCTGATACTACTTTTTTTGTTATTTGATTTCTGTGGGGATAAAAAGAGTTGCGTATTCAGTAGATCATTTGATGCACAACCTGTCTTGCAAATAAAACACTCAAATGCTGGAAATACGACACTATTAGCACATAACATATTAGTTCACAAAAATACCTTTTTTTTTACAGATCTCAGTGGAGAATGGAAATTAGTCTTCCATAATTGCGCCAAAAATAAGTTACAATTGGAGTCTTTCAAATAGTTATCTACGGTTGACACAGAGTTAAAAAAAAAGTGTTACTTGTAGGCAAAGATGTTCGAGGTTGATAACCCAGGGTCCCGGGAAATTCGAACACACATCCACAGATGGTCAGGAACGTATCCAGAAATTTCATTTAGCGAGGGTTGGCACGATCGTAACCGACGTGGTTCGAGAAGTTTTTGAGGGGGGGGGGGGGGATACTTCTCCCTCTGAAACGTACAAGAAATAGTAAGACAACATATTAAAATATACTTGCCAGGTATATTCTACTATTTACTACGTCAAACTCAATACTTATTTTCTGTGCTAAACTGAACCAAATCGATAAAACAAATGTATAATAAATATTAAAAATTTTCGTTGGAAATAAATGTTTGCTCCTGTAGTTCTAACTACGCAAGTGGATGTAAGCTTTTATTTATGCGATGTAATACTTTATTTGCTACGTCTGAATCCACTGCTGTAGGGTGTTCAGGGTAAACCGAGCACTTTCGAAAGCCTTGCTCTCGATCTACTTGTATGCACATTGTGCATTCTTCAGTCGTGTGTTATATAAACTGCCGTGGGTCTGATCACTTAATTCATGCTCGGTCAAATAAAACTATTAGAAAAAGTACATGCTTTAGAAATGTTTTAATTGTTACTCTTATATGCGTTAAAAAAAACTGAAAGCAAAAGAATCCATTTCAGTATTCACAAATGTTTACTTAAAACTTTCAATTCAACAATCATATTTGGATCTGCTGTACTTTTGCCGTTACCAACTTTACTGGGCGCGTAAACCAGCCTGTGTGACCGTTAAGACATACGGGTGTATGGACAGCAACATTTTTCAAAAGTTAATCTCACAGGTGCTTACTTTATCGTGAACAGCATTTAATAGACATTAGTTCACACCTTAAAACACTGCACTATTTAATTTCTTTTTTTTTAAATCTTAAATGACAGTAATGCTGGAGACTCGATGGGAGAGACACTGCCACGTTAGGGAGTAAGCCTGATGATGCAGTTCTGTCGAAATGTCTACTCTACAACTTTTATCTCTCACCGTTTCTTCTCCGCGGCGTCTACTCAAAGAGTGCTCTGATAGTTCGAGAGGGGTCCGTACTCGGCGGGGGACCTCCCATGGACGCGCTCCTGCAGTAGGCGCAAGCCAAGTCGTTTGAAGTGCGGTCGGCGCCTCTCCGAGATCCTGGGTATTCGCGATGGAACGTGTGATAAGCGAGCTTTCCCTTCGCCGCAGTCAGCAGCTTTAGTGTTATCTGTGCAGGCAGCTAGATAACGGCCTCCGGCCCGGCGTCCTAAGTTCGCAGGAGCCGGCCACGGCAAGAATATCGTGCATTAAGACGCCGATAAGGGCGACATAACCACACACACACAATATGTACTACAGCTCCTCTACGCGCAGGGCATTGAACTGGCGATGAGAATTCTTCAGCGTGCTGCTTGTGTAAACAACGGAACTTCAAGCAGTCGCAGTGTAATTTTACTGGCGGGAAGTTCGCACAAGCGTGGCCTTATTTCGGCGTAATATATTTTTAGGCACAGCAGTTTAGAATGTCGTCGGCTTTGTTAGAGGTTTCAAACATGTCCTAGGAGTAGGAGCAAGAGGTAGAGCGCGTATGCCTCCTGTGCGGCGACCATCTTTCTGTCGCAATATTATAAGATGTTTTCCATTAGAAATAGAACTCTCAATCACATGGCATCCACCAAGTTTAGTGTTAGCATAAATAAATGTTTTGATGTCACTGCTGTTCTGACGAAGAAGTTACGCAACTTTATACCCACAAAGTGTTTTTTAATAACATGCTAAAATTCAAACCACAGCAGCTATGAACTAATATAAACAAAAAAAAATCCTAATAAATTTTTTTTTTTTAAAGTCGCCTAGTATTTTTAAATTTAAGCTGGGCGAAACAACGGAAGGAATCCGCAGCTACACAGGATGCTGCAAAATTGCATGACAATACGCCTGGAGAAACATTCCTCACATCTGGAGGATGAAAAAGAAAAATGATACGAACATAGGTCCGCAATCGCTTCGTTTCTTTACTACATCCCGTAATACATAACGTACAGTGTGTGGCCTGCGGGCTGGATCGTGTTACTGTGGAATGCCATCGCAGCGTTAGTTTGCATGATACACGGAACCTCACACAACACTGCACCTAGAACAGTAGGAACTGCACAGGAATTAGTTACACATGTGTGAAAGCTTATCGTCGGCACTAAAGGAAATGTTCAAAATGCCCTCCATCAGCACGAACACATCCATCAGCATGGACACTCGGATGCGTCAATGAATCCCTGGAAAATTCCTGATTGTTCCGTAACCCGCCACAATGAGGTTACGGAGGGTGCCCACATCGTCCACTGGGGTCGCATACACAAGTGCCTTTAAATGTTCCCCACAAATAAAAGTCTAGTGGCTTCAAGTCATTGCTCCTCGGGGGCTGGTATGGGGCTGCCAATTATAGATGCGATGGTATTCCACAGATACATGATCCAGCCCGCGGGCCATACACTGTACGTCATGTATTATGGGCTGTAATGAAGGAACGAAGCGTTTGCTGCGGTCCTATGTTCATATAACATTTTTTTCATACTCCAGATGTCAGGAATGTTTCCCCGAAGTATTGACTTGCAACATCCTGTACTAGCCTGATATGTTTCTATAGTCAATTCACGACTGTAACAAACTTATAAAAAAAACAGCCTTTGAAAGAACACCCTAGCTATGCATGCAGCTATTGTTGTGAACTTCGGGGTCAGAAGGCGAAGTTCGGCCACCTCGGGTACTGCCTGCAGTAAGGCCTCATCCTTGGCGGGCTGACTGATGGTGTTATTTATCTTCTCGGGTTAGAATGTGGAGGTTTGGACGAATTTCTTTTAGAAATAAGCCGTCCCAACATTGACGTATTCCAGAGTAAACTTTCTGCTCAGTCCTCGGCAACCGATAAAGTTATGTTTACATCCAATCAAAAATTATTGTTTAACACATGTACAAATTGTTTAACACACGTACAAAAAGTTTACAAGTGAGTTTAACTACATGGCATTTTGAAGTCTTTGGCTTGATTTAAAATTACGTACTACCATAGAATATGCACTTTTTCTCAATAGTTTATGTATATGTGTATATTAGTGTTTATATGTATGTATGTATGTATGTATGTATATATATATAGATAGATAGATAGATAGACACACATACATACTCGAGTTTCTTTTCAGCGTGGGATGGAAACCAAGAAATTACAAATTTGTTATAGTTTTGTAACATGTATAATGTGTTAACGGAATACGTAATTTATTTAATACATATATCCAAGATAATGTATGTATGTCGTGCGAGTTTGTTTCTGCTCTTGTTCCTCAATCAATTAACTGCTTTTTGAAAGGACGATGAAGAATTTGGCTCATGAATAAGTTTGGAGTTTGGTAGACAAGGAACAGAGATCACTGATAAATCTCGGCCAGCAAAAAAATAATTACGGTTCCTGTGATCTAATTTGCGTAGTTTAGAGTATTCTGGTGTATTTTTAAACCAGGAATGGTGTACAGCTATAGTTCGTCTCACGCTTAGATTGCAGTACAGGACTTATGGCGCTCACTGTTGCCGGATTGCTTCAGCTTTGTGACGTAACTGGCAAGCTGAGAAACAAATGGGCGGTGAAGGAAAAGGCTTGATTAAGATAATTTTTATCTGTTTACCTCACTGCCAACTCGCAAAGGAATCCAATACTGAGACGCAAAGCTAAGCGGCTCCTTTGAAACTGAAGTCTGTGAGAAACCTTATTACTGTGATTGCATGGCGCGCATGCGACGGAAATGGCATTTTTTAAAGTCTGGATAAAGATAACACATCAGGAAACAGCAGGAACAAGGATAGAGTTAACGACAGAAACCATGTATTGGAAAGAGAGAGTGAATGTCCATTACGTCTCACACTGCAATCTAAGAATGAGACACTAGCAGCGACGAGAGGCGAAGAACAGTGTGTTCACACTGCCACGAAGTTCCCAGAAGGTCGTTTGTGCATCTCTGATAGTGTACGACTGATAAAGTGGAATCTCTGCAGAGCGAAGGTGTTTCGTTAATCATCCTACCATTTTACGTATAGTCCATTCCCGATTGGAAGCGACTTATGAAAACCAACCTTTGAAAAAACACACTAGGCAAAACATGTCAACCTGTTTTTTTCAGTAACATGTATTCCACAAATATATACCACTGTGGTTAACTTTAGAGTACTGTATTATTGAGCAAATGAAACTTTATCTTAGTATCGTCTATAACCTGTAATATTTATTTCTTTTTAAATGTGAATTAACAACAGCGAGAGCAGCGACGTGTTGACAACGGCCAGTAAGAAATAGTTCACAGTTAAAATATTATTTTAACCTAGTTTTTTAGTATACTATTTGTAAATTAAACGGTGCCTATTGAAATATTTAAATATTTAGGTAGCCCCGATGGCAACATATCTCATTTTTACAGTTTAAAATAACAGCGGAAAATATCGTGAGTAGACCGTGTTGTTTTATCGAGTGAGAGCAACTTTGAAGCAACTGTCTGTTGAGCGAGGCTTGTCGATCTCTCTCTGTCTCTTTCACACTCGGGAAGTTTAACTTCGTTAGTATACGCTAAGTTGTACATGTTTTCAATTGTAGCATATTTCATACTTATTATAGCAAAATAATGACTTTTGAATTTGTAATTTACAACTGAAAAGAGATTTTAATGTTTGAATACTTATTTTAATATATACGGTGTGTTTCGTCAACCGCTGCGTGTGAAATAGTATGGCGTGGCTGTGTGGTGATCGTTATGCTGGATCTGTGTGTGTGTGTAATTTCAAATATTTGATGTGAACTATGTATACGTTGTAAATGTGAACTGCTTTTATGACGAAGTTAATTATTTACATCCACGTCTGTTTATTTATCACAACGTTGTACCTTTGCTGTGGGTATTTGAAACGCAGTCGTGTAACGTGATTTACCACCAATCCAAACAAAAACCAAGCCCAGCCCCAATACATTTCAATAAACCTAATACACAGTAAGTAGCAATACATATAAATTTGAGTGGAATAAAAGTTACGGTAGGTTATTTATGTGCATATTCACAGCTATATTTTAAGTTTCTATAACAAAAAATGAGCGACACGAGTTGCGTGCTTGATTTTAATGTCGCTTTTTCGTTGGACTGTCTATTCCTTCGTTATTCGAACTGAGGGCGTCTTTTTAAAGAAATTACCCAACATGCATCAATAACAAAAAGTTAAATACTACAGTTCATTACCCCGCAGTTGTAACGGTGTTTAACACAGCCGTGGCAAAATATTAATGTGCATTACGTGTAATGTGCTATGTTGTGAAAAACAAATATGTTAATGTAACGTAACCGTAAGAACTATCGTTAATTCAGGCATTTTTTAAAACGTCATAAAGCTGACCTAATCAATGTCATAGGCCTAAACTGTGAAAGTTCGTAGGAAATTGTTTTTGAAGTAGACCTAAGACAGAATTCTTTAAAAAGCTGCAAATAGTAAACAACACATTTGACAGGTGTAAAAGTAGAAGTCGCATTTCAATGTTTATTTTTAGGTGTGGCGAATGTATGCGAACACAAGTACACACACAATGGCATGTAAACATTGATTTTGACAGATGCTACATGACAGTCACATGGCAATTTTTGTTTACATTTGGCGGAAGAATACGAAACGGGCCTGCAAGTAGATATTTAGCAGGGCTCCGAGAAAGTTGCTTCCAATGGGGAATGACTATACATACCGCGGCTGTGATGATTTGACGCCCCTTCTTAAATTTTCCGATAGTGACTAGAAAGCTGCTAGATGCCTGGTTTCCATACTAACTACTGCGTACTGGACAAGCTGTCTTAACCTGCAACACATCTAGAGTACGAAGAGAAAATTGTGAAAGTGTTACTTCTGATGGGCCTGTTTCATACACTTTTCCCCTCCCAATCGTTCTCACAGTAATGAACTCGCCCGTACTAGTTTCAGCAAACATTTACACTGTAAAAGTCGAATTCCGTTTATGTTGGTGAGAGAGTGAAGAGATTTGGGCTACTCTTAACAGCGAGGTCTTGAGAGCCGATGAGGGTGATTGAAGCGAACATGGAGCGGCGCCGGAATGAAGGGGCGGTGGAAACGGGAAATTCCCAAGAAAACCCGCCGACCAACGGCATCGTCCGGCACGATTCCCACTTGCGAAACTCCAGCGACCCGGCCGGGTATTGAACCCGATTCGCATTGGTGGGAGGCGAGCAGGCTAACCGCTCAGCCACCGTGGCACCTAATCTGTTGGTATTCAAACGTTCAGATACGAATTACTTCCGGGAAGCGTCTATTAATACGATCTGATAGCACATATTAACCTTAAAGATAATTAATGATATGATAGCACTCCACTATTAAGTAGTGATACTTATTTATCGCTCACTATAACATACTGAGCGATGAAAAACCTATAACTTTCCATGAATGCATATATTTTAATGGGCGCACTGGGTGATATTCGCCCAGTGAAGTTGGTAACGATGTAAAGTAATTCCATATATTAACGTCGAATAAAAAGTATTAGGTAACCATTTCTGATAACTTAAAATTATTTCTTTCTCTTCCTGATTTTTTATTTTTTTTAGATTATCGAAGTGTAAGAATGAGCATATTTGTGAAGTATTTACTTTCTTAATAATTTTACATTTTACAGTTTCACTTGACAGATGCGTGAATAAAGTGATGAGGCCCATGGCAGTGTTAATTTTACATAAGGCGGAAGAATACACAACGTGCATACATGTAGATATTAAGCAGGGCTTTCAGAAGTCCTATTTTTTTTTTACCGTCAACAGCCTATGGTACTAAACTTGTAAACATGAGCGAACGTAAACAACGTGCGAAGGTATACATAAGATGGACGGGAAAACTTGGAGAAATATCCGGTAATAATTAAATGAAAAAGTTACAGCGGGCACTGGCCATTGCAGCTGCGTCACCACGGAAAACTGAAGGTGGCGTAAAAACGTGCACAAAACACAAGCAAAGATTACATGTTAACATATATTTGAAACAGAAAAACAATATTTCCGGGGAATCGTCAGATTTAACAAAAGGACATGTAACCACACGGGCATACAACGGAGAGAGTATATAGAGGCGTGCGCAGATAGTTCTGGACGGCACAACGAAGAAGGCGTACACAAAAACTGAAGATAAAGAATATATATGTGTAATCAGAACTGGAAGAAACATCGAAGGCTGCACATAACACAGGAGATGTTCACGTTACGCTTGTGTTTATGTTCTCTCGAACGGGCTTGCTGTTTGTGATTATTTTTAGGTTGGTTAATAGCAGTTATCATTGCTTTTTTTTTTTTTTTTTTGCAGTTAACTAATCAATCTCCTAATGTAACGGGCGAGGGACTAATGTCTGTATTGCGGGATTGCAGCAATGTTAGCCTCGAATGGGACACCGCTTGAACAATTCACAGTACAGTGTGTTGGGATCAGAATCACAACGTCTAGAATGCTAGGTGGGCACACTCAGATTTGTAAATTACGTTTATATAATGTGACATTGCCAACCAAACGCAGAATTACTGTAGCTGTTTCGTGGGTAACAAAATACTTTCCAGATTCAAAATACAATAAAAGAGTTACCTTCTGGGCTCACAGAGATACATGAATAAAAGCAAGTTTACATGATTTGATTGAACTATGAACATATTTCTTGATGAGTCTCAAAGCCAGCAGTTCAGTTTCTAGTTTATAAATTTCGGCGCTTTAAACATTTTTTTATGAATTTTTGTAAATCAAAGCTAAGACGATTAAACATAAGTCTTTTGTTACTACTTCTTAATACTAGCTTCCGGATGTCAATTGATTTGGCAACTAACTGATATAAACAGGACCAGTCACCCACAAGTCCAATGAACGTGGAAAATATACAACACAAATCGAAGATACTTAGGGCGTTTTTTGGATCAGCCGTTGGAACAACTTGGAGTATTCAAAACAAACCCAATAACAACTTCTGGGAGCCCAATTTCTAGCACCAACGGGAGATTATACAAAGTACACTAGTACAAAGATGACGGTTAATGTAGGAACGTGTCCAGCGAGACACGCCCTCCAAAAACTAACCAACCAATCCCGCAGCCGGAAAAAAAAATCATCAGCTAGCAGTTGTCATCTTGGTTTCCTTCGGAGGCGTCTATTCCGTTTCAGCGTCACTCCATGTCCCAACATCGGATTCTTTTCTGCCAGCAATACTTAAAACTACGTGGATAGAAGTTGAGATTAGAATACTGTTTATGTAAACAAGTGTTTTGAGATGGCCGTAGACATCCTACAGCCATCTTTAATGCACTTAGGTTAAATTCAGATCGATGAAATTATTTCATTAATAAAAAAGTGTTTGTCTGTTGAAAATTAAAGTATAAACAAACGATGCACATAACTAGTGACCATGTGTTTTTTTTTTTTGTGGTAGGTCAGTGTGGGGGAACATGCGCAGAAGACGAAGAATCGGTCTACCTTATCTCTGGTCCGTGGGCATAGTCTTTTCCCGAGTTCCTCACAGTTTTTTAATCAAACGTTTAGAAAAATCACCCCACGCATGACGTGTTTGATTGTTTATTAAACACGCCATATATCACAAACGTATTATACTTGTTTTAAGATAGTAGTGTTTTATTTTTGGTTGAATTGAATTCTTATTAATACTTTATGTATGAATTATAATATTTTTAATTTATAATTATTATAAACAAAACAGTAAGAAAATAGGTTTATTGGTAATACCTAGTAATAAATGGTTCTCGTGCAAAATATTATTGAACCGAGTGGTCAGGAATGCGGTGCGTTGTCTACTTGGTGTGATTGTCGAGACTTTGTTACGCTTAGTTTCCTCGAGGGGGAGGAGGGATGTACTGGAAGTAGAACTCCAGCAGCGCTTCGGAAAAGTTGGCAGTAACCGTGAGTAATTTACCATGGACCGATTTCGTCTTCTGCGCATGTCCCGTTCATTGACTTGTCCATCGCATATTCAACTGTCAGTCACACAGTCTACACTTTGATTTCAAATGCCCTTTAACTTCTTCGACTAACTTGATCATATGCTAGTTACATATCAACTATGTCGGAGAAAACGTACAAACATCTCAAAGCACGTACTTGCGTGGTCAGTGTTGTAAATAACCTCGAGTCCTATCCACGTTGTCTTTGACAGTTCTGTCGGCACAAAAAGCAGTTCGATTTCGGAACACGCGCAGCAGCGATGCGCAGTTCGCATGCCCACTCTACCTCATTCCCCCCCATAACTATACGGTGGTGAAATGGCACACCGGTTGCTTTGAAATTGGCATAGCCTTTCTTTGATTGGCTGTGATCGTACGACAGTCGGACTGCTCGAAAAAGTCGACAGAAGTCGGCCGATTTCAAATCGTCCGTTTTTTAGAATTACCAACACTACCCGCTGCACGGGATGTTGTCATTCGTATAGTAGACACTGTTGCCAGCACAGTCCGGACGAACCACCAAGTCGCCAGTTTGCTTAAAACGTTCCACTGTACGTCGTGCACGTAGATAAGCCGTGCGATTACAGATGCCGCGCGTTTCCTAGGAAAGGACGCGATATGACGTACAAATCGGACGACTAAGAAAATAGGTCGTTTTCAAATCGCATGCGTAAAATCGATAATTCCTCCAGAGGCACTTGCAATACGGGCGACTTCGAGTCCTACGACGCAAATCGGATGCATAAAGCGGTTGTTTTTCGCCTGTGTATTGTTAAGGGGACTATGTAGGGTCTACGGAAACGTTTTCTGTAAAAAAAAAAGTTGTTTGCGCGTAAACGCGTATCTCAGTAAATAAAAGTTCTGCTGGAAGTATTAATTTTTGTCAGAAAGGAAAAATATATATATATATATCCCTGTCTTTTTACTTTTATCATATTAATTGAGGAAAAAAAATCGTGAAAGTGGTAAAATATAGCATTTTTAAAGCTTGCCTATGCAGTTTCCTTAAGCGGCAAGAGAAAAATACAACGATACAGGCGTAATTCAATATGTGATCTTTCATCGCGTGCAATAAAAACCCACTGTTATAGATCTAGTTTACACAGTAAAGCGTTAGGACGGAAACTGTTCACGGTAAAGTGGGCACTTTTGAAAGCGCTCTCGTTTAGAATATCAGTCAATAAATACATTTTTATTCTAGTCTTAGGCATTAACTTCCGATTGCGTGTGTTTATTACTTGCGTGGTAATATTTGTTTAAAAAGGCGGTTAAAGGATAAGAAATGGCGGAAAGAAAAAAGTAACTAGGGCTTCAAAAGTGCTTACTTTACCGCGAACAGCCTATATCGGCGATGAGGCGCAAGGCGTGCGTGTTAATGTCGCCCGTGGCGCTCCTTCGCTTCTTGACCTCGGACGCGCAGCGACATTATAAGTACTGCGTGGCTACGACGCGATTGGCCGGAACGTGCATGTGTACTTGGCACCGGGGGGTTGTATAAACGTCGTGGCCGTGACCCCTGCGAAACCCGTCCGCCGGGAATGTGTCCACTTTCACCGCTGCAGATGCCGGCTACTGGAGGCGCCGCCGTCGCCAACATTGTTGCCCCCCCCCCCCCCAATTCTACTTCAACCCCGTCACCCAGGGAAAGGTACTTGGACTAGGCGTGCCTCGAGTTATTACCCCGCCTCATCGCCACCCTTCCCTGCGACACCCGTCAGATTTATTCCCGGTAATGACGGGTGTCGGCCAGATCGCCGGGGCTGGTTTTCTAAATCACGTATGCTGGCGAATTACCTCTTGCCAGATCAACCTTTCCCTTTGACCCGTTCACTCCGGGCGTACACGATCAAGGGCATCGCGGTACTGAGGGCCGATTAAGGGAGAAGCGGGTTCACGGAGGAGCGCCTCGGTGCAAGGTCGGGTGGAAACGGGAGATCCCCGAGAAAACCCCCGCGAAAAACCGGGAGCCACCCCGCCAGGAATCGAACCCGGTTCGCCTTGACGGGAGGCTGTGCCACTGCGGATGCTTCCCCCCCTTTTTTTTTTCTCGTACTTCAAGGGGTTCTTTCGTGTCGAGGGCGACGCACGTCGACGAATTAAAGAGAGAAACTCCATTTTTTAACGTCGTGCTAACTGTGTATCTTCTGAATTAGCTGCCACACGTGTGTTTCACAAACGTAGAGTGATTGGCAAGCCGTCATAACAATACCACATAACTGGAGAGCTGCAAAATTTGTTGTTGTTGTTTGGATGTAGAATAGTGTTTAAAACTACTAAGTAGGAACTGACAATTGGGCGGTCCAGTGAAATCTAAGTCGAAAGAAAAGCTGGTTCCTCGCCGTTGCAGAAACCAACAAACGGCATGTTCACGGTAAAGTGACCACTTTTAAAACTAACCTCCGAAAAACAAATCTCTGCCCATTATACAACATGCTACAGTACACATTGCCTCCGAAAACCAAATCTCTGCCCATTATACAACATGCTACAGTACACATTGCCTCCGAAAACCAAATCTCTGCCCATTATACAACATGCTACAGTACACATTGCCTCCGAAAACCAAATCTCTGCCCATTATACAACATGCTACAGTACACATTGCCTCCGAAAACCAAATCTCTGCCCATTATACAACATGCTACAGTACACATTGCCTCCGAAAACCAAATCTCTGCCCATTATACAACATGCTACAGTACACATTGCCTCCTAAAAACAAATCTCTGCCCATTATACAACATGCTACAGTACACATTGCCTCCGAAAACCAAATCTCTGCCCATTATACAACATGCTACAGTACACATAGTCATGCGGGATCCTAGTTAGATTTGCAGAAAAGTAATAGAAAATAGTACTTAGAGTAGGCGTTGTATTGCGAACCTAGTGTTGAAAATCATGTCCACTGAAGTGTCTGTTTAATTTTTAATACACATTAGTGTAGGAATTTGCACATTAGCAACACATTTACAAGCATTTATCAATTGCAGGGCTTGGCTTACATGGCGCGTGAATACAGTGATTGGCCCCACGGCTACGTTAAATTTACATATGGTGGAAGGACACAAGATAAGCAGTGAAGTACACCGTTAGCAGGGCTTTCAAAATTGCCCACATTACCGTGAACAGCCCTAAATGGCGCCGGCTCCAATATACATAGGACTGTGAAGTCTAGCATGGAGTCAGATTATGACGCCAATTTTACAGGCCACGACATATTTCTGATTCAAACAGTTACTCATGGTCACATTGTCGCGTCACTGCCAACTTTTGAAATCAAGGCGGAATATTTCTTAAGGGTATGGAAGTAATGGCTTCCAAAAGTGAAGCGACTAAATGCCAGAGAGACGTGCGTGAGAATGACTTCGGACCGGGAGAGAACGCAGCGTGTTGACTGTTGCGTGGCATGTCCGTGCTTCGGATCAACGACACTGGCTGGACCTCTTGCCAAGGTTCACGACTGACCCCCCCCCACCCCCTCCACCACGTGGCGCCGGTGTAGGCGAATACCGGGACACCCCCGCCCCGCGGCTCCTGAGAGGACATCTCCGGCCACCCGTGCCAGCGCCAACCTCTTGCTCTACCCTGCTTGCCTCCAGACACGTCACGCTGCCTTGTTGCGAAGAAAGGAGCAATTTGTTACGTGTACTACCTGAGAGTCGGCTTACAGTCGGAGAAAATTTCTACTATTTAGAGTCTTGGCTCCCAGCATTGACCTCACACCCATCCCTTTAAATATTGTGTACGTAGTTTGCAATAATGCTAGAATTATTGTGAGTAATTGGTAGCCCAAAAAATTAAATTAACAGAAAAAAAATGTACGCACAGAAATAAAAAATTACCATGGGACCGAAGATGGTAAAAAAAAAAAGAGGCAAGATTGCCGCGTTTATCACGTTTGCATGTGTGACCTGTTTTATCAATAAGTTTAATGTAATATAGATATAACGTCATTTTATGTGTGAAAACGGCCTTACACAGAAACGAGCGGATCAATCGCATCCCACCAAGACAAACCGGATACGATTCCCGTTGGAGTCACACCCGAATTTTTACATGTGGGTACTGTTGCAGCTGATGCCATTGGCTGGGGTTTTCTCGGGGTAGTCCCGTTCGCCACACACACGTGCGTTTATTCTCCGCTTCGATTCCGTCTCACTTTACCTACATCGGGGTTAAAGACTTCAAATTGGTAAGCGCCATTAAAATCTTTCCCTTCAATTTAATTTCGTGAAGTGAAAAGTGGCGACAAGTAGACACTTTTTTACATAGCGTGTAACTAAACCTAACCCCAAGGTAGGATTAACGACCCGTCCTGTCCGTCCGTCAATCACGTGACCAACATCCGATCAGAAGTGGCTATTAATTCTATTCGTCCTTCAAAAACCCTGGCAGGCTTTAACTTTTGACGGACGAACGGATGAAATTACAGCCTTCTAAACTTGCATGTTTTGTAACTTGTTCATTCCGAGTTCTTTACAAGGCTGTGTAGTGTGTGCAGTATTTTGTTTTGGCTGTTTTTTGTTTTCAAATGGTAGTTTATTTAACTGTAAAATGAAATTAAGTTAAGTTTATCCTAAAGATTAATTCATAATTACGTTTGGAAACACGAACTCCTTCTGTGCAATAGTAAAGATAATAAAGTAATATTTTATATGCTATTACATTTTTTTTTACATCGATTAATTTCCGTCACGTAAGTGTGGTTGTATTGGGTACCTAAAAACACAATGCGGAAAATATTTTTCCTTTTTATGGAAAATTGTTTCTATTTGCAAACAGTTTTGTTTTTATTAGTTTGCAGCAATGAACTTACTACGGACGTACGCAGTTTGGTTGTAAATCGCTCGGCTGGGAGACGGACGAACGTATGACGGACGGGCTATTGTAAATCCTGCCTAACTGAAAAAAAAAATCCGTCACATTTATCTTAAGCGGATCAGTGCTCGCCCTTGGATTTTCACTATTTTTGCCGGGGCCACGGTGGCTGAGCGGTTAGCCTGCTCGCCTCCCACCAATGCGATCTGGGTTCAATCTCCGGCCGGGTCACTCCGGAGTTCCGCATGTGGGAATCGTGCCGGACGATGCCGTTGGGCGGCGGATTTTCTCGCGGATCTCTCGTTTCCCCCGCCCTTTCATTCCGGCGCTGCTCTATACTCACCTCAATCACCCTAATCGGCTCTCAAGACCTCGATGCTAAGAGCCGTACAAATCTCTTCACTTCACTATTTTTGCCGTAAGTTCCTTTTAGGAACATTTAAGGAAATTTTTCGTACGACGTGACACAAGCTTAATCAAACTATGACATATCTATAGAATTTATTGTTTTGTGACAAGGGATTGCAGGCAAAAAAGAAATAATTTTCTCTTGATTTTGGATATACATAAATTATCCTGGCAATAGCAGTCTAGCAATACATACTTTAGAACATATTCAATGTAATGCCCCAAGCTTTTCCGACGCCCAAATAAAATACAAAATCTGTAATGAAATTTACGGCTAAACTTCCAAAAATCCAAGATGGTGGGGACTAATCCCCCTTAAAATTAAAATATTCAGAGTTTTTACAATGATCGCAAAATTAAATTAGCTGTTAGTAAAATCTTTATAATTGTTACGCTTTAGCGTTCATAGTAATCTAAATGGTCCCTTAATTGTGAATGCCAATATCCGCCATGATGTTACTGGTTACTTCATCCAAATTTTTACTAAGTTATAAAAGATTACAAAATATGTTCTTTCTTAGGGAAACTCCGATGTGCCCACAGTTTGTTTTTTGAACCGCTACTTAGTAGGCTGCATCAGCCTCGTTTCTTAAATTAGCTTGCTACAATCCACTCACTGTTACTCCACACTTTTCTGAAGCCCTGCTAAAGTTCCACTTCCAGGATATTCCTCCGCCTTATGCAAGCTGAGTTTAACTAAGTCTAGAAAATCACACCAAAGGGCAACCCCACCAAATTCGTGCGCACTCAGTCGTAATGACATTTTGCATGAAAACTATACACGTACTACGAGAGGAGAAAATGTACTTGAAATATCTGTGTTATTTTACATTATGGCAGGGGTATCCCTCTAGCTTTTTCCAAAATTTTCACACAAATTTCGCGACATAACACTTTTATTACACGTACGAGTTAGGTACCGAGATTGGACTATCCACTCGCAAGCGTCTCAAAACCTGAGCAACTCCCGGCCTTGCTATGATTCAAACCCGTGACCCTTGGAGTAACAGCCAGGCTAACTACTAGACCGCCAGCAACTCGTGATTGACGACGATCGTTACCTGTGATAATAAGTTTGGAACAGTGCGTGATGTTAGAGCCAAGGGATAGTTGCACAACTTAATTTGTTGTGTTTATCATCTGGTAATGTCTTCGAATACTGTTCCGTCGTTTTCAAGACACGTCTTTATTCCCCGTCATGCTTATTTTCGCTGGATCATACAAGTGATATAGGACGACTGAGCGGTTTCACCAATAACTTCGCACAGTTATTAAATAAAACGAAACTTTCTTTTTCTGCCTACTCAAACATCCTAGTTTATTTACTAAATCCAGTCTTTATTTGTTCGTAATAATGGCATTTTCACTCAAGTTGTTAAAATAAATGTTCACAGATTTTGTTACTGTAAACGTACACTATGTAAAATGCATTATTACAATGACAACAATGTGTTAATACAATGACAATACAATATTAAAAAGGCGAAATGAAAAGGGTTATTAGGTTTCGTTGATGTATTTTTACACTTAATTTTAAACGTGTAATCTAACATCAACTTTCTACTTAATGAATATATACATTCGTGTGTTTTAAATAGCTATTTCTAAGCTTTTTTGTTGTAAAAACATTTGTGTAGAATTACACATACATGAATGTAAAACAACCGAAACATTGTATATGTAAATTTACATATTTTTTTTTACAGTGAACGTAACTGTCAAGTCTCGTGGTCAGAAGTGATGAACGTGTTTGCTTACATTCGAATACTCACCAAACTAATCTTTTTATATAAATAAAATACGTTTTACCAATTTGAATAATCTAAATGCTTGAAAGCTAGGATAGAGGAAGTGTGCAAACATCGCAAAGCACTTACTAGGTAAACATTCTTATAACCTCATATCCTATCCGCGTTGTTTTTGATACTGCTATAAGCAGTGGAATGCTGGGGAACACGGTAAGTGAGTGGCTACTGCAATTTTTTGCTCCAGGCAGGTCTCCATATCCCACCACGCCAGCGTGTATCCTGGCTCAGTCCAACGGGGGACTTCGACATGCAATAGTTGGTAAGTTCGCTAGGAGGATTTCAGTGCGTCTCAGGGCTGGGCATATCAGAGTCGTCAGTGGGCTATACGTCTGGGTGAGTGGTAATTACAGGAAAGGAGCCGTACATCGCGATATATCAGGGTTATCTGGAGGCCGTGATCACAATTAGGACCACGACACACGTCGGGAAGTGAGTAAGAGCAGAGATGTACGTGGCGCAGGGAAACCAGTACAGATAAAGAAGGCTACTGGGGAAATCTGTGCTACAGTACCCTCAGGAATTAAACTGGACTTGGCTACTGCCCAGCTGCCGTGCGCGTTCTACTCCGATATCCCTGCTGCAGCAGTGAGCTGGGGTATTTCGTTCCGGCGAGCTCGAAAACTTTCGACCATAATCTCCAAAAGCACGGAACTTTGCGCAAGCGTTACGGGATGAAGCGAGTCTCCGCTTCGGGCATAGTACCGTCTAGGTACCGCAGTCACGAGCGCGGTATCGTAGTGTATCCTTTCACGCAGCTATAGCGAGTGCTTTCACCTCCAACGTCGAAGAGTGCCCTGCAATTTTCGATCCTCGATCCCCCTCCGAAAGAGATCATATCGCACCCACCACGGAAATGTCTGGTTTTTCTTCCTGTGATTCTATCTGCTCGTTTGACCAGAGTCGTGGGAAATCCGTGTGTTGGCACGGCTAATGCCGTGTAATGTTACGATGTTGGTGTAATTTCCCACATGCATGGCTGGTACGTAGCAAGTCACGTGGACCGGCGAGCCGAATAGTGTGTCTTAACGAGCAGTTCGGATCCCACTATGATCACATCAATCCGATCATCTGATCTCTTAAGCCTGTGCACATAACCTAGCAACGTTACCCAATCATAGGTGCACCTAGCTGCACTGGTATGGTGGCCTGTTCTCTAGGTAAGTCGCTTACGCTTTCTTGTCTGTCCTTGTTTCGTACTGTTGCTGAACACCTGGCCACGTGGCGAGTAGTGTTTCTAGGCGGCAGGACGGCGAGGGGGGAGATAACGTGAAACTAGTATACAACAACCAAGTGGAATTCCGATTTAGAAGTTCATCAAATGTGAAAAATAGTAGATGTATCCCGCATAAGAATTTGTAATAATCGAAAAACACCCGAATAGCTGTACATCTGACCCATCTTTCTATCACTTTAAACGTGCAATATCCGAGTCTTTGTACGAGTATGTATCAGGCAACTTTGTGAAAGTATTCATATATTGTGTTGCTTGGGTTTTGCATCATATCAGTCATGTTCAGAAATGTGAAAGATGACGTTACGTTTGAAGTTCAGGGCTCCGAACCTCTTCGGCAGTGACTTGGTGCCGGTTGGCACTCCTTAGCACAGCGGCCGGCCAACTAGTGCTTGTCCGAGGTTCTGTTCCTCCGAAGTCAATACAAATAAGTAATATGTGTAGAACACAACCGATGGTGCCGGTTCTGTTGCCCCAAGACTCTCAAGAAACAATTTGAATGCATACAGTAATCTGCATAATGTCTGTCATTCTCAGCGTTGAAATTCTCTTTCATACACCCTTTTATTTCTGGTACCCTGAAAGAGACTGTAATTACACGTCGCAGACAAAATAGCGAGCCATGGGAAAGCATTGCATGCATGTATTTTTTTTGTGTGTAACGAGGGTAAACGTATTGCCGTACTGCTGGAGAAATAGAGAAATATTGGAGATACTAAAACGCGCGAAGAAAAAAAAAACGAGGAAAGTTTCTGCACTATCTGTCCGGCGGTAAACTGTTTACGTTATTTACCTAACCTTATGATAGAGTTCTGACCGCTTTGGAACATCCGAACTAACATTGAGTTATTCTTCGTTAGGCTGGTGGACGCTCTTAAACTCTAAAAAAAATGAGTTGTAAGTTTACAATATCAGTGTAGACGTACAGTGACAAAGCGCGAATGGTAAAATATTTTCCCATACATGTGTGGTAACATTCCTACAATTGCTCTGGAAAGAGTCAAATACGTAGGAAAGTTGCCAACTTTGTATAGTAACGATACTAAACATTCCCGTATTTTCAACCAGATACGTAGTATTATCACCATACACTGTATAGGTTAAATAGGAAGTTTACCAGAGAATTTTTTTACAGCGTAGTGTTTCGATATAGGAACATAAAAATTCGGGTAATGTTTCGCCAAATTTAATGTTTCGCCAAATTCTGAAACCATTAAATAAAACGAAAGTATCGCACACTGGCCATCAGACGTTCCTTGTTTTTACACCAGCAATGCTGAAAATACCTCGGAATTCGTGAAGATATTTTAGAGCAAGAGAAACATTTCGGAAACAGGCTGGCTCGCTTTTTATCATCTTGCAATAGTATTTGGGAAAATTTTTTCAGAAACACTTTTTATGTACACACACACTTTAAGTCTTCCGGAAATAGGATTTTCTGTTTATTTTCTGTTCAAACGATCACTGTGCGTCAGTGCACTTACCTTTTGAAAATTTAGAAGTGCGTCGTGTTTCGGTACACTCGTTTACTACAGTATTATCTGTTTTTGTGTCCATCTTGCTGCCGCAGTACATTACCACGTGTTTACTAGTAAGCCACGTGGTGTTGCACAATATATATCCACTGAGCCTTGATCTTTCGTTTAAGCAAACCTAGAGAAAGACTGTCCGCACCTTTCTAAGTACAGCTAGTGGTATTTATTTCGCATTCGCGTATCTTCTGTCACAAGCCGTGTGTATATATTGTTTGTTGCGCAGCTCTCAGGCCGCTCACCTTCTGTTTTGAAATTTCTTCCGCGTGGATTCCTTGAAACGGTTCACCTGAGAGTGTTCCGAGGGGAAGACCTTTCGTGTGAATTTACCCGTGTTGTTTCATAATGTGACTTAACAAATTGTTTGCAGCTTAGTGCCATACGTTCTACGCATTATGAGGTGGCAACGCCCATTTACTTAATGGAGGAGGATGATATTTCCAACCGCGTTTTCAGAGGTTTAATATCGACGTTATACAAATAACTATTCGCCAATTTATGGTATTTTTAACAAGGAAATTCCTGCCGGAGTTAGTAGGCGGTATTCGGAACCGTACTGTATAATATAATGAAATAAAAAAAAAATCACCTGGCAATACATTATGAATATTACTCATCCCTTCGGTATTGCAAAAATCTAAGATGTGAATATAGTTAATAAAAGCACACACACACACAGATAATACCAATGTCGGAGATAAAAAGGAAATGTTATTGCAAACATTTCTGCCGCTAGTGTCGCAATAAAGGCGGAAGGCCGCAGTGGGTTTGTCAACATAGTGGAAGGATATGCCAGGTGTGGTAAAGACTGTTCTCGATAAAGTGAACACTTTTGAAATCAACCTTTGAAAAAATTCACTGCTCCTACCTGCATATATTTTAACGGACGCACTGAGTGACATCCGTCCAGTAAAGTTGGTAACGATGGAGGGGAATGTATTTTCCATATCTTAATGTCGAATAAAAAGTGTTAGGTAACCATTCGTGTTACTTAAATTATCTCTGTCGCTTTCTGGTTTTTTTTTTTTTAATGAGCCGAAGTGTAAAAAATCAGCAGATATTTAAAATACTTACTTTTCTAATAATTTTACAGTTTCACTTGACCGACGCATGAAGAAAGCGACGAAACCCATGGCAGTGATAATTTTACTTAAGGCGGGAGAACACGACTACATGCTTACAAACATATCTTAAGCAGGGCTTTCAAACCTGTTCATTTTACCGTGAACAGCCTATACTTGAGAGAGACTGTTAGTGCGCCACGCCGCACAGTGGCATAGGCTGTTCAAGGTAAAGTGAGCACTTTTTAAGGCCCTTCTAAATTCTTCCTTTCATCCAATTTCCATCTTCCTTCTGCTTTTCATTATAAACGTTGTAGTGGTATATTTATTAGTGGTTAATGCCCGTTGGGAGGGCCTCGGAACGTGCTCACTTTACCGTGAACAGCCTATAACCCTGCTGGCCAGCGGAGACGAGGTTGGAGCCTGTGAGAGCCCCAGCAGTGCGGGGGCGCAGCTCACGAAGGCTGCGCGTGACGACCTCCAATCGCCGAAGGACTGTGCAAATGTCGGCGGCTGCTCCGCCACCTTGCCGACTGCGCACCTGGTGCAGGGCGAGTCGAGGCACAACACTCTGTTCATTACAATCAGACTTTTGATAAATGGCCCTATGTACGCGTTTGGTTGTTCCTTAAATTCATCACTAGTAAAGGCTGTTCACAATAAAGTGAGCACTTTTGAAATCAACCGTAGAAAAAAGCCACGGCCGCTACCTGCATGTATTTTAACGGGCGCACTGAGGGAAATCAAGTGCCCAGTAAAGTTGGTAACGATAGTGGGGAAAATAGTTCCATATATTAACGTCGAATAAAAAGTGTTGGGTAACCATTTGTCGTAACTTAAATTTTTTCTATCCCTTTCTGTTTTTGGTAATGCACCGAAGTGTAAAAAACGAGCAGATTTGTAAAATATTTTGTTTACTAATAATTACACAGTTTCACTTGACCGACGCATGAATAAAATGGAGGTCCATGGCAAGGTTAATTTTACATAAGGCGGAAGAACACACAGCGTGTATACAAGTAGATCTTAAGCAGGGCTTTCAAAAGTGCTCATTTTACCGTGAACAGCCTTCAACAGCCTTCACAAACTTTTATGTATAGTTGAATTGAACTTTTACTTTTATTCTATCCATAAATCATATTCTCACTTGTAATAATTAATATGAATAAAACCGGAAAGAAAATAAGTGTGTTGATAATGCTTAGTAAGAAATAGTTCTCATACAAAATAATATTACACTGAGTGCGCACGAATCCGGTGCGACGCCCCCTTGTTGAACGCTCTCGAACAAGTCCATTTGAATTTTCCCTCATTTCAGTTTCGAATTTTGCCGCTTCGCGGTTGAATGTAATCGTTTCCCAAACTCCTGCCCATTTTATCCTTTCCTGCGTCCGCCAACGCGCTCGAGTTGGCGCTGCCTTGGGGAAGTTTGCGCGACTCCTTTAACGGGGTCTCGCGAGCCGATAAGGGTGAAATGAGGCGAGTATGGAACAGCTCAAGAATGCAATGGCGGGGAAGGACGGGAGATTCCCGAGAAAACCCGCTGACCGATGGCATCGTCTGGCAAGATTCTCACATGCGAGAATCTTGGAGTGACCCCGCCAGGAATCGAACTCCGTTCGCCATGGTTGGGGAGTACCGCTCTAGCCCCTACGCCAACCTCGGCAATTTAGATTTAAATTGTTTATTATGTGTAGGGATTAGCTGTGCTTCGGGAAAGACAGAGGAATGGGAGAAAATTGCACACGTCTCCAAGGGATTTAGTGCTCAGGCCATCCACCTTATAAAGGCTGTTCACGTTAATAAAAAAAAACCCTGCTTAAGATCTACTTGTATGCAAGTTGGGTATTCTTACACCATATGTAAAATTAACATTGCCATGGGCTACATCACTTTATTCATGCGTCGATCAAGTGAAACTGTGGAATTATTAGAAAAGTAACTTTACAAATCTGCTCCTTTTTACACTTCGATGCATTAAAAAAACACAAAGTGAAATTAATAATTTTAAGTTATCACAAATGGTTACTTAACGTAGAATAAAAAGTTTTAAGATATGGAATTACTTTCCATCCAACGTTACCAGCTTTACTCGGCGAGTGTCACTCAGTACGCCCATTAAAATATATGCATGCAGAGGCAGTGACTTTTTTCTAAGGTTGATTTCTATAGTGCTCACTTATCGTGAACAGCCTTTACCACGGCGAACCTGGTTTGACTCCTGGCGGAGCCAGTCGGGATTTTTGCATGTGGAAAACGTGACGGATGTTGCTGCTGGATAGTTGGATTTCTCGTCACTCCCGCTCCCCTGTCATTTAATTATTTAGCTGCTCCATTCCATCTTGTTTTACCTCCTCCCTCCTCCCTCCCTCTCCACTGTGTTTGAAAACCTCGGCTATTAGGCGCCGCTCACTCTAGTCACCTTACTTGCCCAGTATTTCCAACCACTTGCGAACTCGGAACCCCGCCATAACCTGACTTAGACCATCGGGCATCCTCGACGGTAGTGTAGAGCTCGAATGTCGCCTCTCGACGGCGCGGCGGGGTCCTATTTCCTGTCGTTATCAAGTCCGCCGTTCCCCGGGGAGCCACAGAGACACGCGTGTCCACTCTAGATAGCGATGCCGCCCCACCTTGGGCAGCATGACTTGCTGGCGATCCAGGTTATCGCCGTGGAAAGTTGCCCGCCGTTGGCACTGCTTGATATGTGTGTGTATTTGTACCGGTAAGGTGACGCCCTGCCGTGTGACCCAGTGTGCTCACCCGACGAGCTTTCCACTTCCCAGGCCACGCCCCACGCCTCGTCCGACCCCAAACCCGCGCCCAGGGGATGTGTGCATAATGCGCCCTCGTCTGCATATCTCGCTCTCTTCGTATCGCTTGCTCTCTATATACTATTCTCTTGTTCTTTCTCCTGTTCTATCCCGAGAAAAATCTCTCGACGGGCGTAATCGCCAAGACTTCGTTGTAAACGGACTGGTGCTGGTTCGAGCTCAACACGCGAGGCTCATGGTTCATAATCGTCACCTAGGTAGTAGGCCCGGTAACTATGGGTTCAGCACGCTGATATCCCCGAAATATACAAGGAGTACAAGGTGTTGTCAATCCCAGATCTTTTCTTAAGGTACGACTTTTGCTCTCAACACTGTGCATTCCGTCATCTTTCCTAGTATCACCTGTCCCATACTCCACGCTAAGGCGGGTAGATTAAATTATGTAGACCTCAAATTTTATTGAATAAACTTAAAACTATTTTATTTTTATATTTCTTCAAGTTTATTGCATTCACAAGAAGTACTTGGTGGTAAATTTAATTCACCTACAAAAATATGCTTAAAATTTAAATCAAAGCGAAGAGTATACTATGTGAGAAGCTTTAATTTTAGCTGACCGAATATATAACACCAATAATAGACGCCGTAAAAATTTCTCACGTGTCTTCGTCGTATGTTGTGTTGTTTATCAAAAAGTGTGTGAGAGAGAGCATGATCCGTAATAGACAGAGTGACAGCGCACGAAAGAGCTCGTATATTGGACGTTGCGGAAGAGCGTTCTCTGAAGAGAGTAGGTAGTATTTAAAATGAGACACGGCCCAAGACAAGAGTTCTCTAGCTCCGTCGTCCAGAAGAATCGACGCTGACACACCTTGCGCTAGCGCGGCTGTACTGCGAACTCTTCTACAGACGGCAGGCACACCTGGGGTCTAGCAGGTCGGCACATTGCGACGCCAGCGTCGCTCGACAATAATTGCCGCGCCGCTGCAGCGAGATACTCTGCTCGTAATTAAGAGTAATTTGGAGTTGCACAATGACAAAATGACAACGTTCGCAAAAGGTCAACATTCTTTCTTGGAGAGAGCATCATCTTCAAAGTTTATTACTAGTCAAGGTTTCCTCATGGATAATTATAGGCGAGGAGGAAAATACCAAAGAATCACTTGTTTTCGGACGGATTTAACTTTAACATTTTGGATTTAGTAGTTTTCTTTCCACCGAAACTTCTATTTAGGAAGGTGTGTCAGAATTCTTAGCACGACAGAGTATAGATAAAAGTGGTGTGTGGAGAAGTGTTGCAAGGTAAGCTGGCGCTTGCTCATCGCTGGACATTCTCGGTGCACGTACGCAGGGGCCAGTAACCACTGTGCAGCCTGGGGAGATCGAATGCATCCCGACCACTCACAAGCGAGCAGCAAGGGACCCATTACACGCGTCTTGTGGCTTCAGCTGCCGAGCTTCGTTTTACTTGTGGAAGTGCAAACTAGCAAGCAACAGGGCCCAGCACGGAGCTGATGTTGTTTCATGACTTGTGCACGCCCAGAGGATATTGGTCATATTTTAGGAAAAAGTGAAATACCGACTGCAAAAAGTGTACCATGCAACGCTCCGTGTCTTGTCTGCCAATAGATCACAATATCAAATACGTATTCTCGCGCTCCAGTGAAAAATACTATATTCTAAAATTACGGAAGTCTATTCTCCTAATGATTACTTTTGCTGAAATCCTTCACCTCTGCACCAACTCAGTGGGCAGAACTTATTGCACTGTATTTACTGAAGAGGGGGGAGAGGGAGAATTTTGGGATGGGGAGGGGGTATCGGACTCTCTACAGTTGGTAGGAAGGCGTCCGATATCTTGGAATGTAGTGACCGTGGCATCCTAACCCGCAAGTGACTCCGAAAACGCTGGATTAAATGTCCTACATAACATTTCTCCAGCAAGGCGACACATTAGTCCTTAGATACACGTTACACATTACCTCTAAGGTTTATGTAGAAGAGAGCTACACCGGGCACTGCCTTGTACCACCTGTGTAGCTCCTAGACCCGGCAAGTAGGCTTGGCTTTGTACTTGAAAGCCAGAATTTCGATGTGATCACATTGTTTTTGGCCATGGTAATGGACACTCCGGCGTAAAACACACACGTGCAGTGGGAATCTATGGAGCACGGGACGATCGGTAGGTTCCAATGGAGGTTTTGTCTGGTGACCGATCCACGAGGGCGGACTTGTGCTGACAGCGGTTTGAAACTCTGCATGACGGAGATCTTGAGGGTTACACAGACACGGCGAGGTGTCGACGCAGTGAGAGACGACACAGCTCGACGGACAGCAGACGTCTAGGACAGCAACTCGACGAGAATACGGGTGGGTCTGCGAGCGAGGTTGCCGGCGACGATGAAGGACGAGCAAGTGAGGCACACAACTGCACGAGCTCGGGGCTGGTGTCTGATCAAACTTCACGTCAGTTGGAGGTGCCCGCGCCGATTGGGCGCATTCGAGTCTTTGAGTCAAGCCCCTCACGCAGATAAGCCCCGCAAAGACCAGCCGGCACGGTAGTCGTTCTTGACCGGGAGCTGAATGGAATTAAGTATACTTGTAACTGGTTCACTAATGGATGACCATTGTAAAAAATAAAACTTAGTCACCATAACTAGGGACAGGTGTTTTTCGCGAAAATATTCATGGCCATGCTAGACTTCAATATCTTACGCCCAGAACTACAATTTCCTTTGGTTATTGGCCGCGTGTCTACGTGCGAATGCTTGTTCCTATTTGACTGGGCTAATCCTAATAAAGTTTTTTGATACTGAAAGTCCATGATTCGCGGACAAACACTTGAGTCACGTGACATTTAAAATCATCCAACCACGAAAGTTCATATAAACAAAAGTATTTTGGAGTTCAACTGGTCTTAAAATCTTTTCGCGAAAAACTCTTGTCTCTGACTATAGCACATTCTACGGCCATGTCTACACATTATCAATACCACGGGTCCGATGAATAACATCCATGTGTATAAAAGTGACGCTGTGAAGATACTGTAAGCGTTTGCATAAAGCAAACCAGTTCAGTGGCTACTTTAAGGTTTTGTTGAAACGTTAAGAGACACAGCTACTTTTTCACAATGGTTAGTACTCGTGCTAAAACGCGTATACTCTTACTGGCAGGTATTTACAATTTCTATTTTCAGAAGTATCGGACTGCGGCAAGAACTTGCGCGCGATACGCGAGGGCTGCGCCGAGTAGAACGGAAAAGACAAAGTGCGCCGTCATTACACCGTCAATTTATTCGTCCACGCTCATCCCTCCTCTCTTCATCTTCTGCGTCTTCGCCAAGGTCGCCTGGACCCTCAAACAGCGATGACCGGAGAGCCCATCTCGGCGTGGAGAAATGATGACCGAGCCATTTTTGTCATCGCTCCCCGCGACAATCTTTTCCGTCAGATTATCGAGCTGCGCCGGGAAGGCTGTGAGTCCATTGCCCCCGACACTCGAACGCGAGCTCTCCTAGCGAGTAACAACCTTACTGATTCCCTATGGGGGCATAGAAAAAACGTAAGTGTTTCGATTCGCTTCCCCCTCCCACTATCTATTTCTCATGACCAAGGCTGCTTATCACAAAACATTTTATGGCAGCTTGACCATTATCCTTATATTATTAAATTCTCTGAGATTTCCTTGGCGTCTTCAGATTTCCCTGGCGTCTTCAGATTTCCCCATTAATTAGCCAAACAAACACACACACACAAAAAAAAAAAAAAAGGAAAACCATTATATATTGTATCCCCAAGAATTACAAATTTATGTTTTGAATAGCATTAACCAACAAGTCCTCCCTTTACCAATGCTATTCACTTCAGTAACAAATATTTATATAAAACTTATATAAAAAGTGGGCTTCTTAAAATAAGGTGCAAATGTGGAAAATACGTGCCTTCTCTGGGTCCCAAAATACTGCGGAAAAACAAAACATACACCTAATGCACCAGTTCACGCATAACCACCACAAGTGTTCGAATTATTTCACGTAATATATTATTTGCAGAATACTAAACCGGCACCTAACATAATATTTTCCACTATACCAACGTTTGCTGTACCAATAACAAATATAAAAGTTTATGAAATTTAATCTTATGTATAAAGTTTTTCAAGTTTGTCGATCTTCCGTGGTACTAGACAAACTTTTTGTTATATATGTGTATGTGTTTTATATATATATATATAATACAAAGTTTGTCTAGCACCACGGAATATATATATATATATATATATATATATATATATATATATATATATATATATATATATATATATATATATATACATATATATACATATATATATATATATATCCTTTTAAGTACCGCGCGCTGATGTACTGCTTGTCATCAGTCAACTAGCATACCTACTTTACACTACTCTGTGTGTTCCCTTGTCTTATGGTAGTATGCACGTTTTACATTCTTATTCCATTGCAAAGTTTCTACGCAGGAATTGTCGCAAATAAAAATTGTACGCTCTCAGAAATACTGTAACAAAAAAGTTTAAATGCTGTTACTAACCAAGCCCAATAAAGAGCTACTGAATAGTTTTTTTTTTTTTTTTTTATTAATTTTACTGTGAAATAGGTAAATACAATTTCATTCCCAAATGTGCCAACGAATATGTCTTAGCGTCCTCGATTGACAAAATGTCATTTTAAACGTTTGACGAACTTTATATTTCCAACACTGCGTTTTTCTTAGTTACACGTATACCTGCTCTCAGACCGTGTTTTCTTTCCGGTGTTACTGGCTGCAGTAACCTCGGCTAGGTATGCCTTCTGGCACATGTAACTCTGTTCCATCGCTGGCCTCTGATCTCCTGCGTACAGTACGCATCATAGAAGCGCTTCTCGTGAAACTTCCTCAATATTGGCCTGCGCGGCGACTTAATATGTATAGGATGCTCAGGGGAAACTGGCCGTTTTTTTAAAACGCACTTTAAGATCTACTTTGAACGCGCACTGTGTATTCTTCCGCAACTTGTAAAATTATCATTGCCATGGGCCTCGTCATTTTATCCATGCATCGGTCAACTGTAACTGTAAAATAATTAGAATTGTAAATATTTCAGGAATTTGGTAAATCTAGAATTCACAAAAGTTTACGTAATTTTGATTCGGCTTCGGGGCAGGGACTACTTACCCTCCGTCGGTACAGACTGTTCACGGTTTATGGAGCACTTTTGAAGTCAACCTTTGAAAACAGTCACTCTCTCCCTGCATATATCATAATGGACACACTGACTGGCTTGCGCCCATTGGAGTTGGTAATAACGAAGGAAAACTTGTCGCAGTCTTAACGGCGAATTGCAAATGCCAGTTTTTTTTAATTATAATTTTTTATTAATGATTATTAGGGTAATAATTAGCAAAATTTTAAATTATTTTCTTAGTCTAATTATTTTAGAGCTTCATTTGACGACGCATGAATTAAGTAATCAGGTCCATGGCAACGTTAATTTTACATATGGGGGAAGAATGCCCAATGTGCCTACAAGCTGATCCTAAGTAGCGCTTGCAGAAATGCTCGAAATTTACCGCGGATAACCTGTACCAACCTTACTGGACGCATGGCAGTCGCCGCGTCCGATAAAATAACAGCGCGTGCGGATAGGGAAAGTGGCATCCGTTTGGCGCGAACAGCGCATAAACACGCCTCCTGCCTGCAACAGCTTGTCGTTTCAACTGCGGGACAGCGGACATTGGCTCGCGGCGTCGTGTGTCGGCAAAACAAGTCATCGTATGAAGCAGCGGACACACACCTTGAGACACGAGGCAAACATCACAACACGGTATGTGGTTACAGCGCTATTAATCTACCAACACAAATATATTCTCGTGCTGTCCTCAAAACCGGTTCCGGGATCGTGTCGACGCTCTACACGCGGGCTGTCCAACAGGGGGTCTGCTGGTCGCATGCGGCTTCTGAGCAGTATTAGTGCTCCCCGCGTGTCAAAAACAAGAAGATAAATAAATGGGCTTGTGTTGAATGGGTTTTATTCACCACAAATTTCATCGAGAATGGCTACAAAAGTTCCCTCACAGATTATTATGTGATACACCTTCTGCGATTGGCATAGCGATAGATGTGGAGATTCCAGCACTAAACGCTTCAGATCTAAAAAAACTTGTCACTGAACACTTTATTTCTTTCTAGAATTTTATTATTTTATTTAGTATGTCTAAAATATATTGACTCAGTGGCTGAGCGGTTAGCCTGCTCGCCTCCCACCAAGGCGATCCGGGTTCAATACCTGGCCGGGTCACTTACCGATTTTCGCCCGTGGGAATCGTGCCGGACGATGCCGCTGGTCGGCCGTTTTTTTTTCTCGGGGATCTTCAGTTTCCACCTCCCTTTCATTCCGGCGCTGCTTCATACCTCAACCACCCTCATCGGCTCAGAAAACCTCGTTGTTAAGCGCCGACCAAATCTCTCCACTCACTTCACTATCAACTATAAACAATACACCAATTTTTCACTTCGATATTTATAAAACAACAATGTTAATTGCGACCATTTTGTTCACATCATTAACAGATAAATAAGAAAAGTGTTAATGACAATCATTCTCATATCTGTACAGTTTAATAACAGCCGAGTTTAGCTTTCTGCCTAGTAGGCGCGGCCCTCGCTTTGATTGTATCTGGACAACCCTGATCTATACATTAAAAAAGGCGCGGATTCATCCAGGGACAAGCTATAATTAAATAACTCGTGAGTTTATGTTACTTCTTCAATTGGTGCACGCGTTAGTAGGTACTGGAGAACCTTGGACCAATAACAAACATGCAACGAAGTTCAACTCCAGTCATTTCCGCCCTATGTGGAAACAATCAGCCAATGATTATTTTTAAATCGAATGACTGTGTTAGGCTATTCACAGTAAAGTGGGTACTTTTAAATTTAACCTCTGAAAAAAATGTTGGCCAACACTATATATATATATATGTATATATATATGTATATATATATATATATATGTATGTGTATATATATGTATGGTGTATATATATATATATATATATATATATATATATATATATATATATATATATAGGCATGCATGTTACCAGATAATTTTAGCAGGGGAATAATATAAATATTAGTTCACATGTTTGGACGTTACTACACTGGGAGCGTAATATGTCATTTTATGCCTACTAAAGCATATGTTTGTTTAATATTTGTAAGGGCATGAGTTTTCACTATACTAACACATTTACTTTTATGAAAATATTCCCTAGTTTTCACGTGGATCCCACATGATTAAGGCGATACGGTCCACGGCATATAGCAGAATGATACAAGCAGGGCTTTTCAAAAGTGCTCTATTTATCGCGAACAGCCGATATATAAGACTGAAACAGGTCATTGGACCCGCGAATTTTTCAGGTGTATCTATGCCCTTTCTCAGGTCAACGCTGGCGCAGTGTTCCCCACTTCAGCCCCCCGAAGGTCGATGAACGCGCAGGGCCCTGAACATTCACAAGGCAGCTCCCACTTGTTCGGGGCGCCATCGTGCGTTAAGTCGAGTAAACTACACTGGCCATTGCTCCCTGTTTCTTCAAGCCTGCATACAATTTAAAAAAACTTTAGCATTCAACTTTACATTCGTGTTCCTTTCACGATACAATTTTCTAATATAAATTTCGTTATTTTGCAATCTGCGTAAATATAGATCGGTATAGCTGATTCGCAGTTTCTTCTCACTTTTTGAATCAAACATTTGAAAAATCACCCCATGTGTGATGTGTTTAGTTTTTTTCCTAAATTCGTCTTTTATCACATGCGATTTGTGTCAACAGAAAAGTATTTTACTTTCGTTAAATTGAAGTTTAACTACATTTTATTCATAAATTACAATATTTAATTTAAAATAAATATGAATAAAACGGCGAGAAAACATGCGTGTTGGTAGCGCCTAGTAAGAAATAGTTCTCGTGCAGAATATTATTGTAACTGAGTGAGCACGAATTCGGCGCGTTGACCCTTCGGTGTAGTTTCCTAGACTTGGTTATCTCGAGGCGGAGGAATATCCTGGAAGTAGAACTATAGCAGGACTTCAGAAAAGTGCGAAGTAACAGTGAATGGATTATACGCAAGTCTTAACGTTTCGCCATCAGCAAGGTCTTCACAGAAGGATCAAGCTGCTCAGGGAAGGAACTACTCAAGCATTCGCCTGGAGTTATTTCGGGAAATCACACGTAGAACCTAAATGAGGATGGCCGGACCGGGAATCGAACCCATGTCCTCCCTAACGCGAGTCCAGCGCGTTGCCACTGCGCCACCTGGGGCTGCGGTGGCTGGGCGGTTAGCCGGCTCGCCTCCCACCTAGGCGAACCGGGTTCAATCCCCGGCCGGGTCACTCCCGGATTTTCGCGCGTGGGAATCGTGCCGGACGATGTCGTTGGTTGGCGGGGTTTTCTCGAGAATCTCCCCCCCCCCCCACCCTTTCATTCCGGTGCTGCTCCATACCTCAATCACCCTCATCAGCTCTGAAAACCTCTTCACTCACTGCGCCACCTCGCTCGGGCGACCTGGATACGCCAAGTCGTGAAACAAGTGTACGTGATTATTCATCGCCCAGGAAATATTCTATACACCTGTTCCTAAAATAAATTGTTGCCTTTTCATAAAATTTTAATTTCTGACAGTTTAAGAAACTCGCTTGTTTTCTTTGTTCATAAATATTCGCTCATGTTAGTCACATAGTGTCCGTTTATCACTTCTTTTATTTTGACAAGGTAGTAGTACCAAGAGTTTGTCTCTATACTGAAGTTAAGATCGCCTTACAGTAACAGAAACATTCCACTTAACCTATGGCTGATTATTGGCAAAATGGCTGCATCACTATAACTATTTCTCGACCTTTTCCAAATCGTAAATTCAGGGGTGTTATAGTCTATAGTTATGGACACCTGTCTTCGCAAAAAGATTTCAGGACAAGTTGTGTTCCTTCCAAAACACTTGAGTTCAGAACCACTTTCGTGACTAGATCATTTGATTGTCGCGCATCTTATCTGCCTGCCCGCGAATCACGGACGGTGATTATCGAAGAGACTCGACGTTCTGATTGGCTGACTCGTGTAGCAGTCAGTCTTCACGAAAAGACAGGTGGCCAATAGCCAACTGAAGACTGCTAGCGTGCACATAGGATATTGAAATCTACATTCCGTTTTATCGTGAAAAATAGGTGGCCGCATCTATAGGCTGTTCGCGGTAAAGTGAGCACTTTTGAAATCCCTCTCATTTGGAATAATATCCAATAAATATATTTCACTGTAGCCGTAGACGTTTCATTTCGAGTCCAGTGAAATCACACTGCATTTATTACTTACATGGCAATATTTATTTAAAATGGTCGTTAAAGGATAAAACATGGCTGAAAGGAAACTAGTGTATCAAAAGTGCTCTATTTATTGTAAACAGCCTATATTCGCGGTTTCTTCACAAATTTGTATTCACAACTTTGAAAAATTACCCTATGCATGACTTGTTTGGTTGATTTTTAAATATGTCACGTGCACTCTAAATTCGAATTAGTGGAAAACCAATGATTCGCAGTGAAATTGGCTTCACTTAGAGTAGTGAAAAAAGAAACGACTTGATTGTTTCAGTGGAAAAATTACACTGAATTAATTAGGGACGGGAAAAATTCCACAGATTATAAATTCCACTTATTCGAATTTAGTGTATATAACAAGCATTTTATATCTCTGTTAAATATTTTTAAATATAACTTTTACGTATAGTATATTTCGTTTATAATTAATGTGAATAAATACAGGGAGAAAATAGGTGTGTTGGTTAACGCCTAGTAAGAAGTAGTTCTTGTGTGAAAAATACTACATTGAGTGCACACGAATTCGGTGGGATGTCCCGTTGGTTAAAAAAAAAAAAAAAAAAACTCTGTTCATATGAGGCGGAGGAACATCTTGGAAGTAGAACTTTGGCAAATATTCAAGAAAGTTGGAAGTAACAGTGGACAGCCTGTAACTTCTTTAATATTGCAAGTTCCACTGCGGCATGCTTAAACATTGCCAGTTCCACTGCGGCATGCTTAAACATTGCCAGTACCACTGCGGCATGCTTAAACATTGCCAGTTCCACTGCGGCATGCTTAAACATTGCCAGTACCACTGCGGCATGCTTAAACATTGCCAGTTCCACTGCGGCATGCTTAAACATTGCCAGTTCCACTGCGGCATGCTTAAACATTGCCAGTTCCACTGCGGCATGCTTAAACATTGCCAGTTCCACTGCGGCATGCTTCAAAAAGAAAATATTGAAGCTGAGGTTAGAACTACGCACGTCGCGAACACTGACTAGCCCTTCGGCAACAGAACTGTCGAAATCACGGGGCCAACAGTGATTCAAGTGTTTATTTACACTTAGAATTTTCAACCCACGCACACCCTTTTATGTGGATAAAACACTTTGCCTATTCTAGTTTTAAAAAACTTAAATTTCAGGTGGCCTACAAGTATTTCGAAGTACTTATAGACTGTTCACGTTATCTCAACACCTTTGAAAGCTCTGCTAAAGGATCTACTTTTTTCCTCACTGTGTATTTTGCCACCACATGTAAAACTAACATTGCCACGAATTTGATAACTTTATTCATCCATCATTCAAGTAAAATTGTGACATTGTGAGCAATAGCCTAGTATGCATAAACAATAAACACTAATTTCAGTGACCATATTATACCAGCGATCCATTGTATTTATTAATTCGCTGCAAACTTAACCGCGAGCTTGCATGAAAAAAGTGTGATTTAACTATGTGTAGTTAAAGGCAGAATTGTTTTTTTCAAAACCGCTTACTTTATCGTGAACAGCCTTTACACAACGGCAAATCTGTGATCGCTGTCAGCCTCGGCGTGCCAGAGAAATGTAATGAAAATTCCATTTACAAAGCAGTAGTTTATTGAAATGATCACATGAACAAATACAAAAGTAAATTTAATAATAATAATAATAACAACAAAAATAATAAGATATTGAGCATTGTGGAGGGGAAACGATCCCAAGTGAAGTCGATAGTAATCAACCACACGTCCTTTCCAATGAATGCAGCAAATGCATTCGTGATTCTTCAACCACGAAAACTTAGTTATAAATTAACACCAGTATTTTTTTTTTTTTTTTGGAATAGGTATGACATTGGATTAACGAGAATGCCATGATAATTTAATGTAACCGCTTCCAGCATTTTGATCTTGAAGAAGGACGAACTAAGGACCGACATAAAACAATCTTTCTTACAAAAGAGTGTACGCTATTTGCGGATTCTTCACGAAATTTGGAATCAAACCTTTGAAAAATCACGCGGGTAGTTTCCTAAATATTTATGGTATTACAAGCATTTTATAAATATGTTACCATAAAAATACCTTGATTTTTAGCATTAAATTAAGATTTCACTTAAACGGGGAGAAAATGTATGTGTTGGTAACGCCTAGTAAGTAATAGTTCCTATGCAAAATAATATTACATTGAGTGCGCATGAGTCCGGTGCGTAGTCCCTTTGGTGTAATCTCGTATCGTCTATTCACGATTTCTTCGCCATTTTTGAATCAAACCTTTGAAAAATCTCTCCGTGTATAACGTGTTTAGTTATTTCTAACATATATCATACATCACAACCTTTTTATACGTACTTGTGTTCATAAAAGTTACTTTTTTTTTCTTGTTAAATTGAAATGTTACTCATATTTTATTTTTAAATTATAATGCTTCATTTATAGATAATTTGAATAAAAAACAGTAAGAAAACATGTGTGTTGGTAGTAGCGCCTAGCGAGAAATAGTACTTATTTGAAATACTGGTACACTTGAGTGCGCACGAATGCGGTGCGTTGCCCTTTGGTGTAGTTCTCCAGACTTGGTTAAACTTGGAGTGTACGAGGCGGAGGAATACCCTGGAAGTAGAACTTTAGCAGGGCTTCAGAAAAGTCTGAAGTAACCGTGAATAGTTCCCCTCGCATATCTGTACGTCGGGAGCAGAGGTACGATATTAGAGACGCATTGGACGGCAGATGGCGTGGTCGGGGCGATCAGTTTGGGGCAGGTGTCCGTGGTCGCCAGATGGCCGACGGACACTGCAGCCGGCGAGGACGACCTTGTGCCGTCCGCACACTGAACATGAGGTGGGCCGATTATCGCCCTGTCGCACACGCGGACTTACTTCTGGCTGGCACAAGTCACGTGATCAACACTAGCGAACATGTTCAAGTTTGAGTCTTCAAAACAGACCCATCCTGTGGTGTGTATAAAATACTTTTGACCTGTTAGAGTGTAACCTGATTGTATTAAAAATAAGTTAGATGAAGTGTACGAGCATCTGAAAGCACTTTGTATGCACGAACAGTGTTCTAACCTCAAATCCTGTCAGTTGTTTTAGATAGTGCTGTTCGTTCCGACGTTTCTGTCACTCCGTACAGGAAGGGTATAGGGACGTAACTGAATGATAAGAGATGATACGATCGTATTTATTAGCCATGTGGAACACGCAATAACATGTTACGTTACTATTACTTAATCGGGGGAGCTTATATTGAATTTATTTTATAATTGACCTAATATGAAAATCGTTACCTCAGCTACTAATATGACAAACTAACTGGAATGCCTCCACCTTAAACATGGCACGGGAGGCCTTTTCTCGTAGAGTGGTTATCGGCGTTCGGACATACCCATTCTGCATGTTCTTCTCTCGTTGCTCGCTGGATGAGGAAGAAAGACCCCGCGCCCAATGCGGGGCAGGCCTATATCGGCCGCGTTTACTCTCCGGTGGAAGAGGATTTCTGCCGCTTGCTTTCTGTTGTTGCCATCCCGCTGGTCCAGTGTCTGTAAGGTGTGGTCAGGCTGGGGCGTCCACTTAAGGCGCGATCGCAACGTAACTGATTGGCAGAAAAGCAGTCCATTGCTGAAACACGGAATAGGCTACTGTGACTACTCAGTACTACCGTATTGTTCCCTCGACTGTGCCGGAGAGACGCCGGTACAAGAACACATGTTCACAACAGCCACCATCTTATACTTGACAACCACATCCGAAGCTGCGTTAGCACTGTCCAAATACCAAATTATTGTGCCGTATATCGCCCAGCGCTTTGCAATGCTGAATAATACAACATTTGAAGGGGAAAGAAATATCAGCCCTGATCTGAAAATTAAGAAAATTAGGGCATAAAATGCAGCTTTCAAATTATCTTAACTTAATCGCAAAATAATACTACAGCACCGACAATTTTACGATAGAAACCATTCCCATTTTTCGTCTAAGCTTCTCTAAGCACGCATAGTTATTATGCTGCTTAGTGGAGAGAAAAAAAGAGGAGGGGAGCTTGGATGTTTGTGTACTTTTTTTTTTATATATACGTCTTCAGTAGTTGAAAACCTGCAGCAGTGGCACGGTAAAAATATTTTATTTTATTTCGATATTTCGTTTTGTTCCTTTTCATTTTGAAAATCGTGGGAAAATTCGGGAAGATCATTCTGCACTGCGACAGCCAAATGTAATGTAGTGCCCTTTTCTGTTTCTGAGCCGAAACTTGCTGGAAAATGCAACAGAATGTAAACACAGTGGTTAATTTTTAATGTTCGTTGGTGTATTCGATGTGCTTAAAATATTACGTCTAAGTAATTTCAAATTTTAGTATTTAATTTAATATTAAAAAATCGCGTATGGTAAAATTTTCGTTGAAGTTTCGAATGGTTTACCAAAAATAATCATGGTGCCCTCTAATTTAATGACAAGTTTATTTAAATTTGACAATCGGCCACGATACGCACCTTACACTGATAATTCCTAACTATTGGAATTTAACACAGAAGTTCTGGAAATATCGGTGCACGGGTTTCAGCATGCAGTAAACCTTCCGGCGTAGCACCTGGAAAAAAAAACAGTTCTCAAACAGCGGTGCAGTCAGTTTGGTAAAGGTTGTTCACGATAAAGTGAGCACTTTTTAAATCAACCTTAGAAAAAAGTCACTGCGAACTGTAAAATGTAGTATGTTTTGTGAAATATTAACTTTTCTTATAATTTTACAGTTTGGACCGACGCATGGATAAAGTTACGAGGCCCTCGCCAGTGTTAATTTTACGTAAGGCGGAAGAACACACAACGTGCACTTAACAAGTAGATGTTAAGCTGGGCTTTCAGAAGTGCTCAGTTTACCGTCAACAGCCTATAACGAGTAATATGCTGGTTTGTGCTAACAACGTATGCCTCAGATTTATCCGTTCGCTTACCGTCGCAAGTACTGCGCGGGCAAATTAACGAACCTGGAGCCTGGAAGCATTTATCATTCTCGCAGAAGGTGTCGAGCTGACGGCCCCCCTCCCTACGGGGTATACATTATATTTACAAGACTCGTGACTACGTTCTTATTTACTATCCAACACAATCCTCACACTGGATCCGAGAGCTTGTAAACATGGCAAAGCGGATTGTCGGAGATGTAATATTCCAAGAGCCTACTCGAAGTGTTAATGACGTCACGCAAGATGACCGTTTCCGCTAGGGGGAGATGAGACTGGGCGAAACATTCGGGTAACGTGCTTTCTAAAAGCGAGGCAGGCTGTAATACTGAGCAGATCATTTCGGAGCACTCCAACACGTAGCTTCACGCTGCACGATAACATTTGGTTTGTCAGTGACCAGGCCTTAGCAGAGCGGCTTACCTGATCACACATTGAACCAGGACACGAGCGTGATTGCAACACCACCTTGCGAAATACAGTTTCTGAAATCCTCTCCACCGGCCAGTAAACGGGGCCGAAAATATTGAACAACGCGCCCGATATAGACGAGCGTAACACTGGGAGCGAGGTGCTTTCGTCATCGGGGCAGCGGACAAAGAATACGTGGAGATGGGGATGTCCGACCGTCGGTAACTGCCTCCTATAATCAGCCTCCGGGAACATGAATAAGGTGGCGACTTTCCAAATAAAATTGTAATAGTAGTGGCGTGCGGTAATAAAACTTAAAATAATTAATTAACATCTTGGTATTTCATTTAAGCTCCCCTGATCAATAGTTATTGAATAATCCTGATGTTAAATATGTCCCATCTTATAATGTTGTGCTCTACCTAATCATGACTCATTATTTAGCTACGCACATAGCCCCTTTCAGGTATGAATTTCCATAAAGCTGATTCGTAGCACTTTGGACGTCAGTTTAGAGGTCCTGTGCTTCGTGGCAAAGGCGCTCTTGATGCGCGCAGAAGTGTAGCCCTTATCGCTCCCGCGCTTCTCAGCTTCAAACCCGGAAAATATCTCCGGGTAGGCGGTCCCCTTAATGGAATACTTGAGACATTTCTGGCTAGAACTTTCTTTCTGGCCACTATCAAGCCTTTCACGAACCATATACCACTTGACAACCAGCTGCCGATGAAGACACGCTGTAAAACTTGAAGTGCGTTACCGAAAATAGCTCTATGTAGCGACCGCTTAACTTAATTACATTAGATAATTAATCATTACTTAGGTGTTATCTGAAAATTAGAATGCACTTTGAACGTTACTACAGACTTCCACCAACAAAATGTTGAGTCACCATTGGTAAAGTCCTACGGTAGCCCGCCCGAAGATTTGGCCGCACGCCAGTTGGAGTTATAATGCACATCAACTGTTCGGCGCACGACACGTCATTCCTGACGTCACAGTTTGTGTTGACGAGGCTTTGGTCGACGCTCGACACACTGAGATCTTCGAGCGCCGGTGAAATTGAAAGGTTAGGATGGTGCAGGGGTGGAAATTCAAGGGCGGTACAAGTTCTACGAGCGGTGGCGTTTATTACACAGACGCAAGGGAAACAATGCTTAACCTGTACATATTGAAAATATTTGACCCTTTATAGTTATCGCCTTAACTTGTAAGCACATTTAATTCGAAGTTCCCCGGTTTTCGATTCGAGAAACAGCGTTTTCGTGTACACGCATAGTGCTGCTATCTAGTATCTATTTCCACAAACGGGAGCGACTAGCGATGAATCGAACTCTTCAAGCAACGACACGGGCAGGGTACGCAGGCGTTCTTGCGTCCTCCAACCCTACAGTTTTTCCTTGGGAAGTGGATGAAAGTGTTCGGGAAAACGGGAGTTTTCTTATAAATAATATTGAGTTTAATTGTTATTACATTCATTTCGTTTCCGTTTGTTAGTAGAAATCGAAAATGGAACCACAGCTCGGTTTTATAAACCATTTATTGTATTGTAAAAGGTGTAATGTATCATATTTTAACGGCATTTAACTAAATGTTATATAAGACACTCAAATATGTGGGGATATTATATTGCTTACCCTGTAAAATAAAATAAAAAACTCGCTACACGCCACTGTCTACGAGAAAACCCACTCTCTCCTACATGGGGAGAATTTGCAATGATTCTCTGCCTGACTCGCGCACACAAAAACTGGCGAGCGGGAGGTCGCTGCACGCACTTTCTTCCGTGAGAGAGTAGAAGGCGGTGGCGCACGGCCGCTAATAACGAACCACAACGCCCTGCCAGTCACTGGCAACCTCGGAACGCTCCTCGACGACTGTGGTGACGTCAGCGTTATCCATCAGACCTCCCCCCCCCCCCCTGCACGAGCAGCCATGATATACAACCGGGTCAAGTGCACACGTACCTGTTAGACTCGGTCGTGCCTTATACGGACCCTAGGTGTGTGAGCTATGCGGCACCTTTCACCGCGAGAGACCGGGATACTACAAACATTGGAGACTCCCCTCCTCCCCCCCTTCACTTCAATTTTATTTATTTGATTTTTGAAAGGGAACAATTAGAAAGTGAAAACCTGTAACTGCCCAGAAGGGAAAAAGAAAGAATGAATTATATGAAACATACTGATGAAATTTGGGCCACAAGAACAAACACTGAACAGTTACTGAGCAAGGGGCGAGGGGGAGGAAGACTATTATAAGAAGCACGTTTTGAATATGCAAGCTTCTATCTTTACCCAATCGAATTGTCAATCTATTATTATTAGTTCAGCAATTTTATCGCACGATTTATTATTATTATTATTATTATTATTATTATTATTATTATTATTATCCACAACATTGATGATTATGGGCAAAACTATAACAACATGAGATGGCGGGTGACTTTTATTCTTGAAGCGAAGAATTTTGTCCCTGTTTAGTTTAGGAGCCTGTTAAGGTTTTGGCGTTACAATGCCGTGAGCAGCTGCAAGTTTGTTTATCTTACAAGTGTCGTCTAGCTGTTAAAATAACTGTCGAATCATGAGCGGCCAAATTCGACACAACAAATTTCTACAAAAGTGTTGTAAGCGCATGCACAATCGAAAAGGTGCTCTTTAAAATATGTTTGTGTGTGAGCGGTGAAGGCATAGAGGGGGGGGGGGGTAAATATTAATAATAATTCCCAGGTTACTATTTACTCTTTAGTTTTTTTTTTAAATCTGACAATAAATATGAATTTTTTGTGGTCTTGTGCTGCTCTCGTTGTCACCTCGGAGTATATTATACACCACGCTCGGCATTAAGATTTTAACTGTTTACACTTATGGCAAAATACTATAAAAATTAAATTACAATTATAAGAACTCATCTGCGATTCTTTTATACAGCGGATAACTGAGCGAGTTATTAAAATTGCCATATTAACTCTGGTACGAAAGTCACGTCTAACAGAACAGGGAAATACAGCAGGCCAAGTGATGGCATTCCCGCAACACACACACACACACACACAAACACACACAGAGAGAGAGATAGAGAGATATATAGAGAGAGATAGAGAGATAGGTAGAGAGATAGAGAGATACAGAGAGAGATAGATATAGAGATATAGAGAGATATATAGAGAGAGATATATATAGATAGATAGAGAGATATAGATATAGATAGAGAGATAGATAGAGAGAGATATAGATAGATAGATAGATAGATAGATAGATAGAGACTATTCGAAGTTGACCTCTAACCAACCACAAGAATGTTCTGGGCGAAGAAAGATTCCACTGTGTGGCTCCCGATATTTACATATTTAGAGATCGCTGCCTCTACCTAGTTCTCGAGAAAGACGCAAATGCGTACACGTGTATAGGCTGTCCACGGTAAAGTGGTCACTTTTGAGGCCCTAGTTACTTTTTTTATTTCAGCCATATTTTATTTTTTAACTACCTTTTTAAATAAGTCTTGCCGCGTAAGTAATAAACCCAGTGTGTACATTCCGCCGCACTCGAAAGTTAACGTGTAAGGCTAAAATAAAATATATTTATTGACTTTTATGTGAAATGGGAGGGCTTTCAAAAGTGCTCACTTTAACGTGAATAGCCTATACTTGAAACGTGAAGCCGTACAGGCAGAAAAAGTGTGTTACATAGTTTGAAATACATCTTAAGGTTGAAGTAAAGCAACTGCCTATGGAGTACTGCACCCGACTATACAATGTGAACAACTCATAACAATTTAGTACAGACACCTTGACAATTGTCAGAAAAGTGCGATTTATGCTGTGTATGAAAGAAGTATGTATATATTTTGCAACATTATAAAATATTTTACTTAAACATCTTTTTTAAATGTAAAAATTAATCGTTTCAAATAGTCTGTATTTTTAACCAGATTTAAGCATATTTCCAATATGGATGCATCAGAAAGCAGACATTGCAAGAAAATTTTCGCCATGGAGTATCGTAATAATGTTTACAATGATTGTATGTAAAAAAAATTGTAATAATAATGTAGGAAATAATTTTTATAATTGATTTTTATGTGTGTCCATTTTTTACAAACATTTATGGCTGAAACTGACGTAAATAAAATGAATTATAAAATTGATATTATATATTATTACTATGATTTTATTACACATGATCACAGTATATATTATGACGGTCTTCCTTGAAGATGATTTTCTTGTAAATACTTCTATCCAAAGCATCCAAAATGGAAATGCGCTTAAATATATTTAAAAATGCGGATTCTACCTATCGATTAATTTTATTTACATTTAAAAAAGTACATTCTAATAAAATATTTTATAATATTTAAAAATATGTACATTCTTCTTTTATATATAGCATAAATCACTCTCTTCTGACAATTTTCGTGGTGTCTGCATTACTTTTTTGCGAGTTCTTCACATTGTATAGTCAGGTGCAGTGCTCCATAGGCAGTTGCTTTACTTCACCCATAAGCACACGGAGCACTTATTCTGTTAAGTCAATCGTAAACCCGCCTTAAGCGTGCACGGCTGGGCTACGGAGGACCCTCTGCGATATCTGCACACACGGGATGGCGAAATATACCTGCGCCATCGCGAAGTGTACTCCGCTAAATTACACCTCCACCCGATCGTCAAAATGACTTTTCCTCGCGAGCTCGCATCTGTGAGAGGACGCGGAGCGGAACGAATCTAGTCTCTCAGGTGGTCGTGTGGCAAACCACTCACTCACTCACTCACTCGCGCGCCTCGTAGCTACACTCGCCCGAAATAGCCGCGTGCGCCCGGCTGGCTGGAAGAACTCGCTTGCAGCCGGCCGCGCGCGTGACGCCGTCGCCTCCGATGTACACTCGCCCGAAATAGCCCCGACCGCAACGAGTTACATCAGGGAAACGCAAGCTCCCGTGAGCTGTACACTCGATCGAAATAGAGACGTCTCGCTCGAACCATATAACGTGGCTACAAAAGCAACGTAGATGATTATTCAAATTTTTCTCAGTCATTAAACATGATCAGTCTGTAGTAGCCTTCTGTACGCGAATTTCTTTTTTCGATCCCTGACTTGTTTTTTTTTTTCAACCTGAAAACGCCTGATGTAATCTGCTGCGGTCTCTCAGATCCTGCTTCGACTCTAAAGCTAAGATAGCCACTCCAAGCAACGAATATAGAATAATTTCTCACCTTGCCTTCTCCACAAAGCAACGAGAAACCACACAGTTGTTCACTTGTCGTAAAAACAGTGGCTACCCGTATGTAATCATACGTAGAAAAGGTAAACAGGGCGAATCTTCACATTCAACTCCGTGTTGAGCAACACTCATCGTCATAAAATACTCTATAAAGTGGTATCACTTAACGTAAGATTTTCATAATTAAGTATTAAATACGCATAGCAGCTCAGCGCATCTGTCATAACCAACGCAAGTCTGATAGAAGGAATTATGCCACCCTTAATACCACATAAGGTTATGTTCCATTACCATATGGTCCCGAGGGGCCGCAGTGGTGTAGTGGTTAGACTACTCGCCTCCCACCAAGGTGAACAGGAATCGATTCCCGGTGGGTTCGCTCCCGGATCTTCGCATGCGGGAATCGTGACGGACGAAACCACTAAGCAGCGGGTTTTCTCAGTGATTTCCCGTTTTCCCCCGCCCCTTCATTCCGGCGCTGCTCCATGCGCACCTCACTTCGTCCTCATCGACTCAAGACCCCGATGTTAAGAGGCGCCCAAACCTCTTCACACTCACTCACTCTCTCACTCTCCCACACACGCACACATTCACTTACATTCGCCCACCAAGTGAGTGAGTGTAATTGAGAAACAGAAGGAATACAAAAAAGCGACTAAATTTAATAAATTCAGCGTCCACACATTTAAACGTTAGACTTTAAATATGGCATAAAATATGATACTACTTCTCTTCTGCTAACTTTATTGGCAGCATGCCACTTACCATTTGAGTTTAAATGTATGCAGCTATGTGCATGGGTATTTTTTTTTTCAAAGGTTGATATAAAGGTACTCAGTATAGGCTGTTCACGGTAAAGTGAGTACTTCTGAGGCTCTAGTTTCCCTATCAGCCATTTTTTAATCCTTTAATAGCATTTTAAAATAAATATATTGCCATGTAAGTAATTAACACAGTACGTGTATTCCACCTCGCTCGGAAATTAACGTCCAATGCTAAAATAAATAACATTTATTGACTGATATTCAAAATCACAGGGCTTTTAAAAGTGCTTACTTTACCGTGAATAGTCTATAATAATGGGTGCTAGTGTTCAAATTTTGTTTTTTTGAGAATGAATAATAACTGAAATTCACCATTTCGAAATATTTTATTTTTCGCTTTAATCTGAAACCGCAAAATTCGTATGTGATTTTACTGACAAACAAAGTACAGTCAAATTGTTTAATATACGTTCTGTGATTGTTACTGTTTGTTTGATATCGCTATTATCGCCCGCGTAATTGTTCACAAAAAAAAAATTCTTTTACTTAACAGTTACAAGTCGGAAAACGACACAGCGCTACCACGGTGTAAAATTTTAAGAAATTTAAGGAAGCTATTATTATGATCTGCCGAGCAAAAACATTCGCTATAGCTAGTAAAATTAAAGTTAGGGAACAAAAATGATAACGCCCAAACAGCGAGGGATTAAACCTACATATACAGATGTTCATGGAAGATGCACTTTCAAACACGCTCCGCTAGGTTCGCTCGCAAAGGTGGTTTCCACAATGTTTTAATTAGTGTCCTGTACTGTGATGCGAAGTATTTATTTAAATTCTGTTAAAATTTCAAGCCACATCCCGTACCTCCCAATTTGCCTCCCGGAATAACTGTAGGGGAGTTTAATATAAAAATACTTATTAAACCTCTTATAAACACCTACAAATGTAGTGTTACATCTGGCATAGCCGTCACAAAATCCGGACACAATACAGCTTATAGTCATGATGTATATTGCGTGAAGAAGCACGAATTCCTTTCCCTCTTCCCCCCCCCCCTTCCCAACTGAATTAATCCCCGTAAATGAATAGAAAATATTCAGTTACGAAACGTTAGTTTCGCCTCCTCGCCGAGTTACGTTGAAGCGACAAGTCCTCTCATCTCGGAACAGGTTTCGCAATTTTCCCCCGCGCAAGTTCTTCAGATAACCTTGTTTCCTGCAGCTTAGCCGCCATCTACAGAAGAGACCTCTTAGCGGCTTTCTGACGACACGTCTCGGTACGGCAGAGCAAGGTCGTGTGCCTGCGGGCGCTTTCTCGATCACGCTGCTTCGGTAAATTCGCCTCACGTGTTCGCAGTGGCTGCATCATTTCCAGTTCTCTATTCGTCGTGCGCTTTAATCCTCAAATTTTTAAATGTATTCGCCAATAACAATTAGCACACACACTTCACGACAGATATCGAAAGCCACCAAAATATTAATAAACACTTCAGCTCAAGTGTGACTAATTGGTTCTAATACACACCTCAAAAGAAGTCTAGCACCGCCAGGATATCTGAGTTACTAATGTCAGTGCCACAACTGCTGGCGGGTGAATTTACGGGGATCGGTGGCTGCGCGCGCAGCCTGACGAAAGTGCTAAACAAATTTGTCTCCGTATAATTTGTTGCGCGTTGGGCGATGCGCGCCGAATGTTTTTGTAACAGCTTGTAGACGGCCTGATATCGCCAGTAGCGTAGGCCCAAGCGCAGCCATCTAGGGAGGCGAGCTGCCCAGGAGCGAGGGAGTGAAGAGATTTGGACGGCTCTTAACATCGAGGCCTTGAGAGCCGATGAGGGGTGATCGAGGTGAGTATGTGGAGCAGCGCCGGAATTAAAGGGCGGGGTGAACGGGAAATCCCCGAGAAAACCCCGCCGACCAACGCCATCGTCCGGCACGATTCCCACATGCGAAAATCCGGAATGGTATTGAACCCGGGTCGCCTAGGTGGGGGACGAGCAGGCTAACCGCTCAGCCACCGTGGCCCCGAGCTGCCAGGATTTCGAGGCGATTACAGTAGGTTTGTCACGGCCCAAGCGAAAGTATGTGCTGGAAATACTCACTCTATGTACAGTTCACCACTGCAGTCTTGCCGAACGTGTCCCAGCGAAGATCCCCATGTGCGGGTGGTGTCGAACTTATGAGGTCGGTATTTAAATATACTGTACATTAGAGCGAACGCTTTATTGAAATAGGCCATCCGGGTGGTGGGGGATCGTGAACCCTCTGGGATGAGATGAGTTTGACGCCAGACATGGAGAATCAAGGGCGAGAAATCCCATCTGCTACGTCCGCCACGCTACTATCAACGTGGGGGGGGGGGGAGGATACCGACTCGGGATCGTCCGGGGCGGAACGTTGATTGCAGCACCGAGAGCTGCGAGAGACTGGATTAATTTCGTCGGCGTCGTATAGAGAGCAGTTAACAAAAGTTAATTTCTGTGTACGATTCGAGCATTAATAGAGGCAAAGGTTTAAAAAAAAAAAAATACTGGGCAACACCTCCAGTCATTATGCGGCTTCACTCACCGCGAAGGAAGAGAAAGGATCGCTGCTGTGCGTACGCATTCTGGCGCAAAAGTCGCCAACGTTACGCGCCGCAACTGCGTGGCGCTGGAAAAAAACAATCCCTGCAAAGAAAACGACCATGACCGCGGGACAAATCCTTTCTCTCCTCGAGGAGGTGGTCAGTTTCACACACACACACACACACACGTGGTCAGCCAGTGAAATTTTACTAGTGGGCAGATTGAGCCGGGTGGAAAACTTTCCTGCAGCAAATTGGTTCCCTCGAAGAGTTGAACATTCGGCTGCCTGCGGCGATAATCTCGCCGCTTAGATACGAATCCCACGCAGAAAATTAGAGACTGTTCGGTTTGAGACATGTCTCATTTCAAGCATGGGAAATCTTACCCGCCCCATTCTGATGCGTTTTACTACGTTCGGACTGCGTCACCTAGCCTTGCCCCGCCCCTCTCTCTCTCTCTCTCTCTCTCTCTCTCTCTCTCTATATATATATATATATATATATATATATAGACAGATAGATAATACGTCTCTCACCATTCTACTAAAATTTATTACGTGAACATTTCATATTCATAACACATTTATTCCAACAGGTCTTGGTCTCTTACGCGACGAATCTACAGTCTTAAAGAGTACAGCCGCACAGGGGAAATGGTACAGAGTGCGCAAGTGAGCTGCGCAGTGGCCTATTGCCATGTTTCTACACTGCTACCAACAGCACTGCCAAAAATAACGTGTATGTGATCTGAGATTATAACGCTGGTTTTTTCAGCAGCCGCTTTGAGATGTTTGTGAAATTTCCATAACCTAGTTTTAATGCAACTATCAAATTATTCGATTGTCAAGGTGTGAGTATATAGAATATTGATGTATGCAAACAAACACGTTCATCACTGATGATCAAGCGACTGACAGCTGTTTTGACGATGGACTAGTCAGCATTGGTGACACGCGCAGGATACGAAAATTGATCAACCTCCATCTTCAGTCTGCGAGTACAACAGCGATGTTGTGACGTAAAAGAGCATTACGGGGCAGTTATGCCGCTGACTTGATCAAGCGGAGAGATTAGGGGGGAGGTTTTGCCGGTGAAGCGAAGTAGCTATGAAGGTATGGTGGCACGTCGTTGGAAACGAAAATTACAGGCATTTTTCCAACACAAAACGCTACCAACCTCGCCCTTAACTGAAACACGTATACTGAGACCCTCACATAGTCTACGAATATCAGAATAATTAAAATCTAGTGGGTCAAATTCCGCAAAAACAATAACATCGTAAAACTGCTCATATAAATCCCCGAACGCAAACTTACCCTTGTAGGGGTAAAAAAAACTCGACAACCACGCGTCATAGTTTCAATGCAAGTACTCTCACCCATGTTAGAAAAACCGTACAAATACAGCTGTTTTTTTTTGTGTTTCCGCCCCTCATTGATCCAAGAATTCCACCGAATAGCACATTCGCCATACCAACCCTTATAGGCATCAATCATGAGCAACGCGAAACCCTGTTTCTTACTAGCCCGAAACTCGTTAAAGCAGCATGCTAAATATTTATAGTACTTTTTGCATATTATATGCATTTTTACGATTATTAACAGTATTGATTATGTACTTTTGCAGATTTCATCCTGACGTGTATCGGAGGCGCATTCGTTCTTGTGGTTATTGTCCGAGGAAGGTTTCTCGCAATATTGTGTCTTTTACTAAGGATGTCAATAAAGATGATAGGTCTTGGACAGTTCAGATCCTTGATATAGAAGAGAGTTATATTTTGTTGTCTTTTTTGTACCGTTTTGGTCTTCAAGGAATAAGTGGTAATGCTGGTAGTGGTTTATTGGAAATGTGTTTCTTCAGAAGGTCTCATGTCGGGAAGGAACCTGCGCCAAAGGATATTAGTGAGATTGATCCAGACAGGATAATCTGTCGGAAGACTTTTCCAGTTCATGAGGGCAAGGCAGACAATACTGCTGTAATTAGTGTTTTTGGTAATGCGTCTATGTATTCATGTAAGAAGATGAAGATGGAACTTGGTTATCAGATTTGATTGTATCGGATATTAGTTGGTACTACTGGTGACATACATATTCTTGGTCATGTGGAATTTTTTCCAATCCGTGATACACATGCAACTACACAATCGGTGATCATGTGTTATGTATTATTATTTTGTAAATAAATGTTTTTCTAGGTACAACATGTACTCAGGCGTTTTTTCTTTCGTATTTGTTATATTCTGTTCTATTATATTGAAAAGGGGGGTATATTGAGGGGGAAATATTTGAAAATTTATTTTATGCTATTAAATATACGGAGTGATATAAATACAACTCAAGTATATCACACTAGATACTCAAAAAGTGCACCCTTCAAAAATCCTGTTATTAAAATTAATAGCGACATTTATGGAGCTTCCTTATAGAAACGTCCAACATGGTATACAGAAATATATATAAATAACGTAAGAAGGGATAAATTCATTCCTCCCTCTTGATGTGATCCCTTTAACATGCCCAAAACCGCAAGTACCAATGCAGTTAATGTTTTTACAATACACAACACACCACAAATAATAAAGACCTCGTTGAAAACAATTATGGCACACAAGGTTGCAGTAATATTCTTCGTCACCATCAATGTGCGTACTTATTATGGAATTCTTATTTCTGGATGCGGTAAAGGGATCATTCTTTGGGAGGGGGGGGGGGATGCAGTCAGGTACCAGCACTGGTGGCACAGGTGGTACTCCTCTTACAGCAGCTGGAATATTGCCGTTAAGTGTCAGCATTCTCATACTACCAAAATTGTGATATATGTAACTTTCTTTTCTGTTATAACCTAAGTCACCTCCAGCACTCCACCCAATAAATGAACAAATCGTAAATTTTTTTGAGTTTCGAAGGATCCCCACTGTATACACACACTCTGTCTGTATATCTCATGTAAGAACACCAAATAATTTCTCGTAAATAGTAAGGAGTACGGCGATATCCGCCAATATCTTCAATGAATTCAGTCCAAGCGTACTGAGGGTTCGTAGTCTTGCTTATACAGTTGATGACAAAGTTTTTCCTGACGTAGCAGTCAACGGCAGTACATTCTTGCTTGGGTTTCATGGAAATGGTCACGATTAATGATTTAAGTGATATTCAAATTGAAGATTTGCAAGTTCAGCGACGTTAGACTTCGTCGAGGTCAAATAATGCGTTTCTGTTTTTACCCTAAGTCTGGGCTGTATTCGGATCAAGTTGTTGGTGACGTTATTACAAATAAAAATAGGGAAGGAATACTGACCGCGCCGAGAAAAACCCGCTGACCAGCGGCATCGTCCGACATAACTCCCACGAGTGAGAATCCTGAACCGACTCCGCAACGGGAACCTCGAACTCTGCTCGCGAGTGACGAAAGACTTCACATGAGCACTTCTGAAAGACGTGCTTCAAGATCTACTTTTGTGCACGCTGTGTGTTTTCCGCCTTATGTAAAATTAACACTACCATGAGTCTCGTCACTTTTTTCATGTGTCAGTCAAATGAAACTAGAATTATTATAAAAGTAAACATTTGAGAAATCTGCTCATTTTTACACTCGGCGTTAAGATATGGAACTACTTTCCATTCATCGTTGCCAACTTTTATGGGTGCATGTCACTCAGTGCACCCTTTAAAATATACGCAGTGAGGGGTAGTGATTTTTTTCTAAAGCTGATTTTAAAAGTGCTCACTTAAGCGGGAACAGCATTTAGCCGAAGAGCAACTGAGAGTTGGCGCCAATCCGACAACATAGGTTGTCGCGAAAACTGGCACAGGCTTGTTCTCAGACACGTGGACCACAGGAGGAAGTGCCACCGGTTATTCCGCTATCGTTTTCATTCCGATAAGCTAACTGGACCTCGGAGGCGAGAAACTGAACGAACCGGTCTGGCGCCGGGTCCGACCATACATTAAAGATGATGTAGACCGATATCGCTTGCTGAGCACAACCAATTTCCCCTTCCCAACATTGAACTGCTTTTATACGTGTCTATACGTGTGGCGAAGACTGCGTGGTTTGGATTTTAGGTTGGAATTTCTGACTCGTAAACAAGTGTTTTGATATGCATGTTTAATTCATCCAACCAATTTGTAATACAGTTTGATTAAATTCCAGTCGATGAAAGTATTTTATTATAATAAAAATGCCTGTCTTCTGAAAATTGAGATATAAACGGACTCTTTATCACTGTTGACCGCGTGACTTTGGCAGTTGTGTTCCTTTGCGGTAGGTCAACGTTGGATACACGCGCAGAAGACGAATAATCTACGCACCTCATCTTTAGTGTATGGTTCCGACTGCGTTTAGCCATGGCCGACTGTTGTTCTGGCGGTCGCAGGTTCGATTCCGACCGTTTTCATTTCCAAGCTAGGCGTAGGTCATTGCTGTTCTTCATGAGCACGTGAGCTATACTTACGGTACACACAAGTATTTTGAAAACAAACGTAGAACAACCAGTAAACGGTAGTACTGGACACCTATATTTGCAAGCTACGTGATCAATTATTTCGACAAAGCCATGCATTTCCGTCGAGAAATTCCATACGCCGTAAACTTGCATATTTCATTGCGATTGAAGATAGAAAGGACTATTTGGGCGCACATTCCTGTTCAGACAAACATACACTTGGAGACTTCAACATTTGCAGTCACTAAAATAGCCATCATAGTCGTTATGTAAGCGATAGTTAGCAAAGATATGCCACGTGTGATAAAAAAAAAAAAACTTCCGCGGCTTAAGGGCGTTCGGGAGTCTAAAATAATTTTCTAAATTTGTAGCATATTTCATAACTTTCACTGTGCTATTAAATAATAGTCTAAATCAAAAATAAAGTATGACGATTATGGGGAAACGAAATTTCAACAACCAATAGATTAAGCTATGTGAATTTAATGTTGTGTATTTTTGTTCAAATATCAAACTGGTACGGAAATAATAAGTTAGGTTATGCAGCTCAAAGTAATTGCTCATGATGTGATAACTGCAAAGAATATTTCTTACAACTTTTTACGCGATTTGTCTTTTTTTCAATTTTAAACTTAGAGATAAAATTTAAATTAAAAATAGCAATAAGTTAAACGTTCATCGCAAGCGAATTAAGTGAAAAATTTCAAAGAAATTGCATAATATCACTCTCATAACTTCATTAAACACTTCAAACTGAAATCAAACTGTTTTGAAATATTTGTTTTTGAAATTTTTATGAATTCTAAATGTATGTTAAAAGTATAATGATTAATGCTAAAAAAACACTACGAACGTTACTGTTAACATAATTGGTATCTAAATCAATTTACCGGCGATTATGGGATGGAAACATGAAATGTCGAATTGTAGAAAAGAAATTTTGGTAGAAGAGCCAGTTGAAGGGGTACGTTAGCTCATAAGTATACTGATTCAACAAATTTGTATGGCAAAAATTGTCACAATTTTCGGTTGTTTGTAGAACTTTGTCTAAAACGGTAGTATTGTTTTTAGGGAAACGTAGACTCCAACTGGAATACAAACTACTGTGCATATGGCGCCAAGTTCCTGTCGGATTCCCCGCCTACTGTGCTGGGAGTCCCGTCACTACGACTGCACGAAATTTCCAACTGTGCTTGTGCGTGTGTGCGTGCGAGAGAGAGAGAGAGAGAGAGCGAAATTAATCAAGTTTGTTAACATATGTGCGTTAGTGAGGGATAAAGAGAGAGAAAGGAAGAAAATGAACAAGTTTTGTAAAATTTTTTACAAAAGATGCACCCTTGCATCTCAGCGAAACTTCCTTCATACGATTAGGTAGCTTTTAACGATGTATCATTTGGTCGAATCAAGGCCAAAAAAAAAAATTTGAACCATACCGTATTTGAGTATCAAGAACTAACTGCGGTTGCGTTTCGCCACAAAAAAAAACGGGATCCTGAATAAGACGCGTGGTCTAAGCGATTGCTAATGGACCCTAAAATATTGGTCGAAACTTGAGTTTCTCGTATTAGACAAAAATGTGTAAGCTTGAACACCAAGTGAAGTACCGTGCATTCTCTGACAGCACTGGTGACGTCACTCGTAATTGTTGTATTAAGTTTTGTGTTGCGGAATCATGTCGATGGTGCTTATGCAACACCATATATCCCCAAATCATGAAGTTATCAGAATCGCCATAATACTGCACAATACATATGTTTTTGCATTATAGTAACTCCAGAGTTTAAATAACTTTATGGGAATCGTTTAATTTGAATTATGCACACACTGCAAAATTAGATTTATTATACAAGCTTTGGACATTCCGATAATTTAGTGATTTGGTGATACGTGGTGTTGCGTCTGCACCAACGAGATTTCCCATATCAACCGAGACTATAACGCGATGTCGGGTGAACAGCTTTGAAGAGTGTTTTCGAAATGCATGTTTTTATGCCGAACTACCGAACGTGCTCCCAATCTACGAAAATAACTCTTTATTTCATGCGACACACATGCAGAAGAACTTGACGCACATGTACTCGAAGCATTATCTTAAAAAAAAAAAAAATGCCTCGTTAGAGTGCTGCCGTATCTAAAGATATGCCAACCAGTTTCTTGAAAAACAACGACAGACGACTGCATTGAACTTTTCTTCTTTCTTTTTTTTTCCCGGTAGATAGTTCCGTTACTTAAACAGTTCAGGAAAAACACCCTGCACGACAGTTGTGTGTATTTCACGTAGAGGCAATACTGTATTATATGCTCCTGTCAGTTTGACCTTTAACGCTTTAATAATCCTTTGCCTCACAAATAAAATCCTTCGTCAGGCAGAACGCTTAGTAATAAGCATGCTAAATTTAACCAAAAGAAAAGTAACATAATTTAGTACCATGTGCTCCATAGTATTACACTCGCGTGTGAAGTCCAAAATCAGGAATGGAACGCCTGTTAGGTGCGCAAACCACGGTACACTGATGTCGTCTCAGGGGTGTATTCTTAGGGTGCGCGGGAAGGACGTGTTAGAGATATCTGTTGGGAACACGGGGCATGCCCAGTTGCGCACTACCCCCTCCCTTCCAGGAGCGTAGTACCACCCACAACCCTAACAAATAATACCAGCGGGACCACCCTTTACCAATCTCTCTCTCATAGTATCTCAAACATCCTTATAGACCGTTCGCGGTAAAGTGAGCACTTTTTAAGACCCTTCTAAATTTTTCCTTTCGTCGAATTTCCATCTTCCTGCTGCTTTTTAAAATAAACATTGCAATGTGACCAATAAACACAGTGTACACATTTCACCACTCCCAAAATTTAATGCCTGAGGCTGCGATAAGATATATTTATCAGTGGTTAATGCATATTGGGAGACACTTAAAAAAGTGCTCACTTCACCGTGAACAGCTTATAGTAATGATTATCCTTTCCTTTTCCCTGCTCTCCTACAAAGGCGAACCGGGTTCGATTCTCGGCGGGGTCACTTGCGGATTTTCGCATGTGGTAATCGTGCTGGGCGATGCCGCTGGCGCTGGTCGTCGAGTTTTCTCGGGGATCTCCCGTTCCCCACGCCCATGCATTCCGGCGCTGCTCCATGTTCACCTCACCATCACCCTCATCGGCTCTCAAGACCTGTATGTTAAGAGTAGCCCAAATCACTCTACTCCACTCGTATCATCTGTTGTAATACAAATATTTTTCTTCATAAATTGCATGCAATTTCGCAATTATTTTCAGTCGAGGGGTTTTTACGGTGTCTATGCCGGTTTTCCCCCCTTACCTCCCTCCCTTTGTAGTTCAGTCTAGATCAGCCTGGGAGGCACCCATAGAGTGTGTGTTAGTGTAGGTTTTGTTCTACATTACTAGCCGAAAGAAGTTGAGAGTTACTGGAAAGTGAAACTGCTCGAAGGTTGTGAGTCTAGCCTCAGCAGTGAAGTGCAGTGCCGCATCACATACTCCCACAAATCGGGTGATTGAATACATCTAGGAAAAAAATCGGAAAAACGGCTTGCTCGCAAAAAAAAAAAAAAAAAAAATTTCTTTCGTATTAATGTAACCCAGTTAGTCCCAAAAAGTAGACTTACTTACCTGGAAACACCAACTTCTGGGACAAACAAATTTGCACCATTCGTATGTGGGAGATGTGGCAGACGTTGCCATTGGTAGATGGGGAAGCGCTCCCCACCCCTCTTCCTCGCCCCTCCGCCGCTGATCTATCATCACTTGGCTTCACTTTCACAGACGTTCAAGACGTTGTTAAGCGTAGACCAAACCTCTCGACTAGAAAACTTTGTAGCAGTTTTTGTTTTCCCATTAGAACAATGTTGAATCCTCTGGTCACGTTCGGATGCGCAAAGAACCATGGTATTTCACAATCCGTGCACTCTCGCGTGCAAAAAAAAAATGGCCACCTACAATGTTGTAAAACAACTGAGAGCGGTACTTGGGACAGTTTCGTGATACAATTTATAACAACAAAAATTACATTCGGGCATTTGCCAATCTCAAAGACACGTTGTGACAGGTTTATTACACAATTTTTAATTTGACATAAAACCTCCGACGTCTACACCTGGCTTTGAATAACTACTCTGATGTTTTTCAGTTTTGGAGAAAATATGACTATTGTCTGTTCAAGGTTTCTTCACACTTCCAGAATCAAACCTTTGAAAATTTACCCCATGTACAACGTGCTTGTTTCGTTCCTAAATACGTTGTGTATCACAAACGTTTTATACTAGTGTTACCATAAAAGTACTTTATTTTTTTGGTTAAATTTAACTTTTACTTACAGTATATCTATAAATTATAATATCTCATTTATAATTAATATGAGTAAAAACAGCTAGCATATAGGTGTGTTGGTAATGCCTAGTAAGAAATAGTTCTTATGCAAAAACATAATTGCACTGAGTGCGTATGGATGCGGTGCGTTGTCCCTTTAGTGTAATATTCTAGACTTAGTTAAGCGGTATTCACAATAGAGCGTCGCGTCCGACGCTCGCCGCCAGCGACGAGCGTTCTTTGCTTCACAACAGAGCCATGTTCTGCCGCCGGCGACACAGACCGTGCTGCAAGGAAGCTCGCAATGAAATGCTAAAAACGAACGAAATGCAGTGACGTTTCTTGGAATTTATTGAGTAAAATAGTTGTTTTTTTTTTTTAGTAATATACACTATTCTTTAAGAAAAGTATTATATACAAATTTGAAATGGCATTGTAGAACTTGAACGATTGTTCAGGCATCAGAAAACATACTTTTGTTTTCCTGAAGGTAGCAAAAAATTTTATAAATTTGGACTCCAATCAGTACCTCTGGAAATCGTTTATGTATATTTTATTTTGTTCTTTACCTCAGCTTTTGTCCAGTTTATTTATTGCGAAGTAGAAATGTTATTCTTCTTATTCCCCGACGCTGGCGACGAGCGTCAAAACCAATGTTCGTCGCTCGTGCACCTCGACGCTCGCATCTGATTGGCTGATACTCGTCGCGACGCGACGCTCTGTTGTGAGTGTATGCCGCTTTAAGCTTTGTTGGAACCAAGCGGTGGAATATCCTGGAAGTATAACTTCAGCAGGGCTTCAGGAAAGTTGGTATAGGCTGTTAACGGTAAAATGAGCACTCTTTAAGGCCCTGATAATTTTTTTCATTCAGTCAATTTCTAATTTTGCGCCACTTTTTATTATAAACATTGCTGTATGATTAATAAACACAGAGTATACAATTCACCGCTCTCATAAGTTAACGTCTGAGATTGCAATAAATATATTTATTAATGGTTAATGCCTGTTGGAAGGTCCCTGTAAAGTGCTGACTTTACGGTGAATAGCCTATAGTAAGCGTGAAAGGACTGTAGTCGCTACAGCTGTATTGGCGCGTGGGGATGACTCGGCGTCGTCCTTGAAAATGCATGCGCGTCAGGAGGTCAGCGAGAGGGGAGAGAAACTGCCGAGGTCGTAGGTCGCCGCGTACTGTCGGCACATGCACACACGAGAATTTGCGGTAAATGGTGTCATAGGTGGTCCCGGCGAAGGTGGGGGGGGGGGGGGGCGAGGAGAAAGTGCTTGCTCTCTCCCCCCTTGCTTACTGCGGGCTATCTGTCTATAGAGTCTTGATTTGCGGTTCTTCGCAAACGTACATTCGCGGCTTCAGGGTTCCGCCCGCCTGCACTTATTTAGCACTAAGGTCTACTCTCGCTCACGCGTCACTTGGCCTCGCCGCCTCTACGCTCAAGTCAAACAACTGGCGTGCAGTCTTTCAATCGGCGATCTTCCTGAACGCGACTAAAATGACCACCTGCAAGAGCCGACTGGCGACGGGTGGGCGAGTTAAAGATGAAGGGTGTAGAAAGCAAGAGAGTGAAATAATAAAGAAGACCAGTAGGAATATGAGAGAACCAAGGGCTCGAACAGGCGAGGGAGAAAGGATGTGGGCGAGAGAGAGAGAGGGGCGAGAGAGAGAGAGAGAGAGAGAGAGAGAGAGAGAGAGAGAGAGAGAGAGGGAGAGATTGTAAGGAATAAGAGAAGTTGCATGACCGAGCAATTAACTCGAACATTCTTCAAACAAGACGGATGGTGAGTGAAGAGTGAAGCTCTTGGGCGGCTCTTAACAGCGAGGTCTTGAGATCCGATGACGGTGATTGAGGTGAGTGTGGAACAGCGCCGGAATGAAAGGGCGGGGAAAACAGCAAATCCCCGAGAAAACCCGCCGACCAACGGCATCGTCCAGCACGATTCCCACATGCGAAAATCCGGTGACCCGGCTGAGGATTGAACCCGGTTCGCCTTGGTGGGATGCGAGCGGGCTAATCGCTCGGCCACTGCGGTCTCAAGATGGTTGGTGCTGGCGTAGAATGACACTGTGTGATTGGTAGGGTGACCCCTCAACCAGTCTTCCCCAAAATTGAGTTATTTATCCACATTGTGGAGTCATCGGCGGAAATTGTGCAAATGCTAGCCGTATTTTGCAAAAAGAAAAAAAAATGCAAGTGCTTTTGCTGTTTTAAGGGAAATTTGGAAAACTTTTAAGGAAATTCGGGAAATTTTGAGTTTTTTTAGAAGGAAGTTTGGCATTTTTAAAGGAAAACTGGAAATCCAAGATGGCCTCCAGCTCGTTCTCAGCCAGCAGCCATGTGTGCTAGAACAGACAATTCATAACTACTGCCTATACATTCAGTGGTTGTCCCTGATGCGTTTAGAAGTGCGAGAGAACGATTCTCGAACAAGGTTACAAATCCCTATTAATTTAAATTTCATGATGGCAACCCCTTCATTTTCGTTGTAGTTTAGCTTCCAAGCCATGCCGCACTTGCGGTTCGTATTCTCAGAACTGAGATGGGAGTTGCACATCTATTACATTTAACTGCTGGTTAGTGGAAATTTCTTAACTGTAATCGGCGAAATTGTGGCACTCTTCAGTCGCTCGACTTAACAGATATATATTTTTTTGCTTTCCCACTGGAAATTGAAGTGGCAAGGCAATCGCTAGCAACAAAATACGAGTTTTAAGAACGTTCTGGAGTCGAAAATTTTCTACATTTTTAGCGCACTACTTTGTATTTTTTTTTGTGAGATGAAATGATAGCGTGAAAAAGTACGAAAATGTTAAAAAATTATTTTAGTATAAATAGTCAGAAAACTACAGGAATTTTACATTTATATATTTTTTTCGCACAGATCTCAAAAATGAACAAAATTTGTTTAAAGGCTACAGTTCAAACAATTATCCACGCCATCGCTTTGGAATGAGAATATTTTCTTGGTAATTTCGTATGACGTTGACCTGTGCGTAGATTTTAACTTTTGAAATAAAAATTTAATGTCAAAATTGCTTAGATCTTAACACTTACTACAGGTGAACCAAATGTGGGGTTTCAAAGAAATTGTCAACGTGACATTTTTGTGACTTAGAAACCCTTAATCCGAAAACCAAACTCTGTGTCAAAAAAGCTTTTTGAAACTTAAAACGACTCGTTATTTCAAGTTAAAAGGGTCATTTACGCCAAACAAACGTGACTAGTGTAATTTTTCGAATGATTTGGTATTTTTATGAAGTTATCATTTGTGTGTCATAGAGCCATAAAATATTTTCAAAATCGAACCGGTGATTGTCGGCGACATACCTCTATGGCGACCGGGTGCGTTTGCCGCTGGAATATGAGAAGAATTCTGGCTTTATTGATTATCGGTTGGGGAAATAATTTTCACCTGCTGCCTTGAGGTTGTTCGGGTTACTTAAGAAAGTAATTGACGACCATATTCATTCACGCCTGAACAGGGACGTCATTGGTGAAAAAACAAAAATCCGCTCGACCGTTTTCCGCGGATCACATTATGGCAGTAATCTGTACGTAGGATTCTGTGGTGCTGTTTGACTGGTTTAATCTGGAAAATTGAATAGGGAATTAATTTGACTAATTTTTATGTTGTAAATGGCCACGTGCGTAGTTGATTTATTCGATAGCAAGGAGGCATCACACTTAAAATAATAACATTTTTAAACAAAATTGTTCTGATAGCTGAAAATCGATTAAATGTTTATACACGGAATTGTTAAAATCGTTCGTATTTAAGTCGCAGTTTCACTCAAAACTCGACCACGTAGAACCGTGAATATGGCTTTAATTATGAAGTGTTATGTTAATAAGAATATGGCTGACTCACGTTCGGTGGCGGAGTCTTAGAGGGTGCATTTAATCTCCATTCTGGGTCAATTTCATAACTTTAACTACAGCAATTACTTGATGATTAGATAGTGCTTCTAATTTTCTGTAGCGCACTAAAAGAAATGAAGATTATGATATATTATTGCAGTTTTTTGTTTGAAGTATTGTTTGTCTCAACGGCAACTGCATCATCCGAGAAGGAATTAGTTGCCGCGTAGAGTCAAAAGTGGGTGATAAGTCGACTATGGCACAGAAATATATATATAACACCTACGGTTATAACTCTAAACACCTACTGCAGTGTTGTTTGTAAAGAAATATGTTCGTATGGAGGAAGGTGAAAAGATATATTTAATTGCAAGAGCAAGTAATTTAAAACCATTAAAAATGACGAGTATTTACTATGACATTTATTGCGTAAGTACATAAGGAGTAGCCAATGAAAATATAACGGTGTTGTATATGTTTAAGGAATTAGAGTAATGCATTTATGTGGACTGTTCGTGAAATAATTAGAGTTTATAATCTTGTTTCAGGAATAAAATGAATCCTTGGCCAGAATTAATATATTATGTGGGTGCTATCAAGGAATTCCTTACTTCATTAAAATATAATTTTTGTGGAGAAATTACTTATTATGAGAGAGTGGTTTTAGTTAGTTTTTATGGGGAATGGTTTTGAACCACAACTTTTGAATGGCTACTAAGTATTTTGTTGATATCCACTTTGCCAAAAAAAGATTGGCCGGGTGAATATCTTTACTAAACACATCATGCTCGCTGCAAAAATAAATACATTTTTTGTAAATGAATAAGTGAAATAACTGTTTGTATCACGAACTACAGCCACACGCGCCAACAGAATGGCAGCAATGTGACCAGTATCATGACGCAAACCTTTTTGGCCAATCAACACGTGGTAATCCGCCTTCTGGGCGGCAACCCAGCCGATCGGGAGCGTTCCACAACCCGCAGTAGCCAGCCAGACACGAAACTCGTTTTGGGAGCCTCGCGCAGGCGATGAGAGAACGGGCACGCCCACATCGAAGTACCCGCCACGTTATTTCACTTCTGTCTTCTCAAGTGTTCTGTGTCCGTGGCCTGCGCGACGGAACCATCGCGGTGTTCGCTTGGTGTGATTCCTGGGAATCTTGGGGAAATGCGACATCAGTATTGCCGGACAAGTCATTGAACCCGGGACCTCTCTAATACGAGTCTAGTGTGATATTACACTGCCACCTCGCTCTGTCGTGTCGGCATGTATCATTATTAAAGGCTGTTTATAATAAAGTGAGCACTTTAAAAACGAACCTTAGAACAAAGTCACTGCCGCTGCATGCAAATAATTTAATGGGCGCACTGAAGTAACATTCGTCCAGTTAAGTTGGCAACAATGGATGGAAAGTAGTTCTACATTGTTGAATAAAATGCGTTAGGTAACCATTTGTGATAACTTAAAGTTATTTCTTTCGCCTTCTGTTTTTTTTTTTAATCCACAGAAGTGAAAAAAGTAGCAGATTTGTGTAGCATTTCTTTTTCTAATAATTTTACTGTTTCACATGACCGATGCACGAATAAAGTGATGAGGCCCATGGTAATTTTAATTTTTACATAAGGCGGAGGAACACACAACGTGCATACAAGTAGATTTTAAGCAGGACTTTAAAAAGTTATCATTTTACCGTGAACAGTAGCGCTAATAGCATAACCCGCAATTGGGCGCGTTCAGCGACAAAGAACTGCAGGTTCTGACGAGTAAACTGCTGCCAGCGAAAGTCTCGTGTAGTGGAACGCCTGTGTACTTTCTGCTGCACGATTTCTTGCCATCAGAAGTGAATGTTTTTTAATATCTGAAGCTGGCAGCAATACGGAAAATTAGCCCTACTCCGTGGTCATCCCTCATTCTGTGCGGAGATGAAGTAAGTGTTTGTCCGCTGCACGCGTCCGTTCTCTCCCATAGTTACAGTTAGTATCATTCACTTTGCTACAGTTACGTATAGACTATTGGGCATTTTTGAAAGTCCGGCAACGGACATGCTTTCCTTGTATCCTTCGGCCACGCGTAGTACGCACCTCATACGAGGAACCCTATAACTTCATTGCCCACGCATTCAAATATTACACTCGGGACACATCATCGGGCGTAACAGTAATTATTATTTTTTTTTTTACATTGCTGCCAATTTAACTGGGAACCGGCATGCCAATGTTTGTAGTCCATTCGCTGTTACTTCACACTTTTCTGAATCCCTGCTAAAGTTCTACTTCCAGGATATTCCTCCGCCTCGTGCAAACTAAGCTTAACCAAGTCTAGAAGATTACACCAAAGTACATCGTACCTAATCTGTACGCACCTAGTTGCAACGATGTTTTGCATGAGAACTATTTTTTACTAGGTGCTACCAACACACGTGTTTTCTTACTGTTTTTATTCATATTAATTTTAAATTATGTATATTTTCACGAATAAAATATATTTGAAATGCAAATTAACGAAAAATAAAAAGTTTTATGTTAACAGAGGTGTAAAACGGCTGTGATACATGGCGTGTTTAGGAAATAAATAAACACCACATAGCGTACATGGGGTGATTTTTCAAAGGTTTGATACAAAAAGTGCGAAGAAACCGACTATATGTTCACACTTTTTAAGTCAGACCTATTTGGAAAATCACCACGTGCGTTGACTTGTTTGATTGTTACCTAAATATGCCATGTCGTCACAAGTTGGTATGATTGCCTAGTAAGAAGTAGTTCTAGTGCTAAACGTTATTTGAAGCGAGTGCGCACGAATGCGGTATGTTGTCCCTCTGGTGTAATTTTCTGTACTCGGTTAAGCTTTGTTTGCATGAGGCGGAGGAATAGTCTGAAAGTAGAACTTGATCAGGGCTTCAGAAAAGTCGGAAGTAACAGTGAATCGACTGTAGTGTAGCATATAGTATAGGCTGTTCATGAGAAAAGAGCACATTAAGATCTACTTTTAGACATTTTTCAGAGGTTGATTTGAAAAGTGCTCACTTAATCGTGAACAGCCTGTAGACATGATGTGCGAGTTTTTCGCAGAGGTTGGATTCAGAAGTGTTGAGCGTGTTTAGCCTGTAGCAAGGATGATGTGCAAGTGCTCGGCATGTGTGTATAAGGGCCGGTGTGGTGTTGTTGCAGGATGCGTTGCCGACGTGTCCGCTGGGCATAGACGTGCAGGCGCGGCTGGCGTCGCTGTCGCATAGGGTGGCCGGCTACTTCTCCAGCCTCCACATGCCGGCCATCCGCGGTCGCAAGGGCTGGTGCGGCTGCCTGCAGGTACGTCACCTCCTCTCCTGCCTGCACTATCCCCCCCCCCCCATGTAAATATTTACGTGTTTGTGTGTTGCGTGTAATGTTTGTGTATAGTTCGTGTGTAATGTTTGTGTGGTGAGTGTAATGTTTGCGTATCGTTTGTGTGGTGCGTGTGATGTTTGTGTATAGTTTGTGTGTTGTGTGTAATGTTTGCGTGGTGCGTGTATTGTTTGTGAATAATTTGTGTGTTGTGTGTTTTGTTTATGTGTTGTGTGTAATGTTTGTGTATAGTTTGTGTGTAATGTTTTGTGATTTTTGCGAAATGCTTGTTGAGTAATGCATAATGTTTGTTTGTTGTATTTTATGATGTGTCTACTTTTGTTTGTGTGGTGTGTGTATACATCCTTATACACCAGCTGTTTCAAAAATATAGGGACAAACTTCGGAAGGCAGTTCCTTACGAAAATGTAAGACGGAAATTGATGTATAATTTATCTGCTAAAGTGATTATTAAGGGAACTCTGCGCTCCCAAAATTTAAGTTTCAAAACGCGCTTAGTTGAAAATATCAGACACCCTTTTTTATTAAGCAACAAACTGGTGAATGGTGTCCTGTATAAAGGAGATCTTACACCTCTAAACACGCGGTTCGGTAATATCATCCCCCTTTCTTTTCGAGACGGCTGTTGGTACCCTATGCTTGCATCAGACTACGTAACACTACTTTCTAAGCGTTTTCTAAATGCAGCATGTTCATCAGCACGTCGAACTCAACAAAATAGATTGTCTTCTCGGAAGACTCCCAGGTGAACCATTTTTGAGATAATTTATGTGGAACACTCAAAGCAGAACGTGTTGTGAGTACCAGGTAGGCAAACAACAATACAGAGTAGGGCCTTAGGCAATTTCAATGAAGATTTTTCAGGAGCGCGCAGCTATATTAATAATCACCTGACGAGAAAAGCTGTACTTGCATTCTAGTCTTACACACATTTTCGTCAGGAATTCACTGCCAAAGTTTGTTCCCACATTATATATACATATAGTGCACTGTTATGATATTGACAATTTACTTTTGCACTGCCATTTGTTATGTTACCATAATTCCAATATTACATTCATTAATTTCAGTAGCGGAAAACCCAAAACATGTTTAACTCCCACAGTACTTATTACATCGTAATAGCATCATAATATGCCTGATGCCATTTGTAATGTGTGATAACTAACAAATAGTATCGGCCGATTTTTACCATCGACTAATTGGTTTAGCCACTGGGAGACGTGAATTTTATCGTGTACTTCCGTGTAACTTTTGTTTAAATGTTTTTTTTTTTGCTCGTGATTGCTCGACTGCACTTCCAATTTCGCTTTCATCCATTCTAGAATTGCTAGCTCCAGGAAACTGATTGTGTGCAAATCTGTGCCTCTCTGCTTCCTGGAGCGATACTAAGCGCTGAGAGCCACACTTATTTATCAGCTCCGTAGTAAGCTGGTAATTGCACAAATGTACTTTATTACGAAGCTGGCAAATGCGTGTGGTCCCCCATGCTCGTTATCGCTTATGCTCTGGGAATCAGAGCGGCGCATATTAACATATAATCACTTTTCCGGAACAAGTTATCGGAGTCGGTACGGTAAGCATTTTTTTTCTATCTGTAGAATACTTATAAATAGTGTTAACCAAAAACTACGGTTATATTTTATATAATTCTTTTTTAATTGCGTTACTTCTTTTAAGCACATTACTACTACGTATGAGATTCTGAAACTTAAATTATCAGTGTGATAAAAGTTTTCCTTATCCTATTTTAAATAGTTTCACATTGTAGCTTTACCTACAAACAACATTTATTAGGTCAGTGGAGAAGTTAATTATAGTCAGTCCGCTGTTAATTAAGCACTTTCAAAATCAACCTTCGAAGAAAAAAACTTCACCTCTGACTACGTTGTATTTTTAAGGACTTCCAGTATCCAAGTGCCATTGTACAATCGACATAGTTACTCGAATTATTACCGCTTTTTAAAAGGTGATTTCGAACGCGTCCAGTTAAAAGTTGTGCCGCCCACCGTAACTGCAGAATTTGAAAATTCGAACCTGTGTGCGAATTATTTTCTGCGAGCTGTCGAAACAGTTTGTATGTACGCGAAATTCGCCAACTGTGGTTTTTCTCCTAACAATAAAGTGTGTGTGCTCCAATCTCCTCGACCCTTACGATCTACGATTATTTATATCCATTCCCTAGAATCTTAGGTTTGTTCCCGTGGAATGCTTTTTTTTTCCTACTATCTGAGAGAAAGTTGTATTGTTCACAAGCAAAAACAGCAGTTACTCTCGGAAGGACGACACAAACTACTAACAGAAGAAAACCGGCACGTCAAAAATAAATAAACAAATTTCATTTTTAAAATGTTAATAATCATTGTTGTCTCCTCGTAATTTACATGTATTAAAACTTTTAGCTACTCGAGATGACTTACTTTCGAGGATAAATGTGTCTTAAAGGCTGTTCACGATAAAGTGAGCACTTTTGAAATTAAATTTAAAAAAAAAAGTCACTGCCCCTGCCTTCATATACTTTAACGGGCGCATTGAGTGACCTGCGCCTGGTAAAGTTGGCAACGGTGGATTGAAAGAAGTTCCATATCTTTACGTCGAATAGAAAGTGTGAGGTAACCAAATGTGATAGTTCAGGTTATTATTATTTTTTTTTTACTTTCCGATTTTTTAATACATCGGAAGTATAAAAATAAGCATATTTGTAAAATATTTACTTTTCTAATAATTTTACAGTTTCACTTGGCCGACGTATGAATAAAGAGATGACGCCCATGGAAATGTTAATGTTGCATAAGGCGGAAGAATACACTCTGTGCATAGAATTATATCTTAAGCAGGGCTTTCAAAAGAGCTCAGTTTACCGTGGACAGCCCGTAGTAATTTTTATTTCCCTCTGCACTTCTTACAGGATACCCAAACATAATAATCTCATCATCAATCTGTGTAAAAGTAAATTACTATTCTCAATCGTCACTCTCAAGACACTTCGACGTTTGTAATTTTATTTTGGTTAGCTATTTTTTTTTTTTCACTTCGCTCGGTTTGATATTTCTGCTGTACCTCGGTGAGTAAGAGCAGAAATAGCTACTTTTCGTAGCACAAATAGCAACTGCCACCGTCACCCAATAACTTACAAAAAAAAAAAAGTGTTTCCTGTAACACGAACGGTAACCAGCAGAAATAGCAACAAACTAGCAGAATAGCAAACCACGCGGACACACCTCTGATTTTCCTGTTGTCTAGCACCGACATTCTGGTTGGATTCTGTATTGTTTTTTTTTTTTTGCTAGGCGAAAATTCCGCACTTCGTCTTGCAGTTACTGAGTGTAGCCTCCTCGCGCAATAATAATTTCATTGCGGTCTTTACGACACAGTGGAAGTGGAATTACCGCGGCCTCGTTGTGTAATTCTTTTCAGCGAAGATAGCTTCTTATTCTCCTCTCCCTCTTCTTTACCGGCTTGCCCTAAACGTCTGCGCGCTCGAGGCGAGCAACATTTACACGTCCTGTATGTCTTGGTTTCTTTGACGCCGTTTGTCGTGCTGGGAGTATTTCGATGGCGGTTTTACATAACTTCGTGTAGTGCATCAGTTTTCTGTGGCATTTGTTATATGCCGAAATACAGTACTAGCGTATGGCTGTGGCGGCAACTAAAGCCAAGTAGGCTTACAAATTAATCTGATAAGTGGAGTTTAATGTATGGCCTATACGTCCACACATTTTCTCGTTTTCAACGTTCTCATTATTCTCCTAAGGTCTGTTTCCCCGTCATCTTGAATCTTGAAATTATAATCTTTTGGCCGCAATCTGGCAGATTAGATTCTGTAACTAGTTTTCTCTATCCGTGGTGACATACTTGTATACACGTCGTGTGTTCCTCCGCCTTGTGTGAAATTAGCATTGTCATGGACCTCATCACTTTATTCATGCGTCGGTCAAGTGAAACTGTGAAATGATTAGGAAAGTAAATATTGTACAGATCTGCTCATTTTTACACTTCGATGCATTAAAAAAAAACGGAAAGCGAGAGAAATAATTTAAAGCTGTCGCAAATGGTTACCTAACACTTTTTGTTCGACGTCAATATATGGAACCAATTTCCCCTCCATCGTCACCAACTTTACTGGGCACATATCACTCGTTGCACCCGTTAAATGTATGTCGGTAGGGGCAGCGACTTTTTTCTCAGGTTGTTTTCAAAAGTGCTCACTTTGTCGTGAACAGCCTTTAAACAGTTTGCATACCGTTCTTGTGTCTGAAGTCGCCTGCACAAAGTAATATTTTCATCTCGGAGGTTAGTAAGAGAGATGGAGAATCTGTGGCGGTATAATGCAAGTTTTAGCAGTTGTCATTTCCGCTCTGACAATGAATACGCGCGTCATCCCAGGGATTGAATCCCCTTTTACTGAGGAACTGACAACTCGACTTCTGCGACGTACGCACGAGGAGATGAAGCTAATCGATTCTCTAACTGTGGGGACAGGTTTCAGTCGAAATTGGCTGAGCTTCCCTGCAAGATAACATTTCATCTGCGCCATGTAAGTTAAGCACAAAAAGTACTCTGGCAGGGAGTGTGCGACAGCAACTGCGTGGTAAATAGTTTTAGAACAACTTAAGTTGTTTTGCGAATAATTTATTAACGACCCGACTTTCCTGACGTAATATTTTCGAGTCCGCGCGTAAGGCTTAATTTCGCGATATTTTTTTGTGCTTGTAATAGCTAAAGTTGACAAATGCACATATAAATTCATTTTGAAGTCTTCGCAAAAAAAATTGTAGTCGGCATTTCGTACAAAATAAAAACTTTATTTCCCCGTGCTGGTAGTTTTTTTTTTCCTGGTCATATCGCCAGCATGTTCTTTACATTGTCTTCGTGATTTGCACGTTAAAAATTCCCATTGTGACGTGCTGGAATGGCGTACTCTAAAGAGTGTATCGCGTTGAATTTGTGCCTTTCGAATCGCAATTTGATACTTTTCTGGTTTCCTTTAATTTTTTTTTTTTCGGGTTTATTAACACTTTCGATACCCCTGCGCCCGTATGTCACAAAGGGATTAACTTATTTATACCCACTGGCTTTAAAAATATCATATAATAAATTTTACTGTGAAGTCTGGTATAGGCAAGGAGTATAAGATAAAATTCATCCCCATGAAAGAACATCTGAAGGCTGAAAAACACCGCTCGACCATAAAAATACGTGAATTTGTATGATAAACTGATAAATACTATTTATTCGGTTCGCGTTGTTACTGGTGGATGTGAATATAACCACGCCCTTGAACATAACGGACCATTAACAGTTATTCACAGGTACACCAGATGAGCTCTCTGTGGATGAGCAAGTAAAGCTGCGACCAATGGATAGAGCCACGAGTATTTCGCGAATTCCTTCGGAGACGAGGTGACTTCAAACACTTCTTCTTTCCTCCTACTGTTGTCATTGGACGACAGTTGTTTAGACACGCCCAGTTTAACTGTGGGCCAGTAGTAAGCAGGGGGCAGTAGTGTGAGTGAGTGTTTTAACAGCCCTGTGCAGACACTTCACTCGATCACGGTAACCAATAAACCAACCATAATGTCTCCTTTGCATAGGGGGCCTGTCCAGCCTAGCTTGCTGCCAACTCAATCCGCCAAATACTCGGGGCTCTACCAATGGACCGTTGAGGTAGTCACGGACACACAGATATTTCACATCCAGCTTGTTGCAATAATTTCGCTGCGTCATTTCTCCCAGTGTTTAATGTGTTAAGATTCGTATTCGTGTACTATTGGGCACTATCAGACACATTCAACGATAGTGTGGCCACAACAGGTGATTTGAGGTTTCAGCTTACTCTGTTTTTAATGTCGGTGTAAATATTTGGTTTTTCAAAACTTCTTTGGTTTAAATTATCACTCTGATTGTTATAACTAGATCTAGTTTGCCGTAGTCTAGCATTATTTAATACTAGCGACCAGCCCCGGCCTCGCTCGGGGGGTGATTTACAAATATGGCGTTGTTTAGGTTTACAGTAGGTATATATACATTAAATGCATAAGGTAACTAACATAGGATTAATACTGTGTTGTTCGAAACGTCTTCGTATGTGAACTTTAAAGACAAAAATGGTTATTGTGGGTCATTCTTAGAAAATAACATATGCTGTCGCGCACTTTTTGTAGACCTTTTTGAAATCTACGATTCTGTAGTACTCTAATTAGGCGTATCTCTTATGGTTTAGTCAGCGTAAGCCATGCAAACTCCCGAAAAGCGGCTTTCTCCGACTTGATTGTAAAACGTCATTTCTCTACTAATATTACGTTAAATATTAATGTATTATATAGGCCTACCAAAACCTTCAAGAAATTCTCTAAATGATTGTTGTAACTGCATCAAAATCTATCGAGTAGTTTAGAAGCCTTAGCCGAATACACACACGCGCGCGGCCGGGCGACTTTGTTCTATACAATCTATAGATTTTCCAACTCCCTTACTTTAACGCATAGGCTTCACTTATTATGCTGATATTCTCCGTTCTCGTGTCATCATTTAAGTTTCAGAGGTATTATTGGAAATGTTTTGATTACAGAAAATTTACGATTTACTAGTTCAATAATTTTGTATCTAATTTTCACTGTGTGTTATTTCCTGCTTGCGGAAAAGGCAGAAACTTATTAATGAAATGTAAGTATATTCCTGACTTTTTACAGCAAGCGGATAACACACAATTTAAATTATGCACAAACATACTAAACAACTCATAAAATTTAGATTTTTTTATAATCGTACATTGTCAGTAATTACTTTAATCCGAAATGATGACGTGGAAACTAAGAATTTATGCAAAAGAGGCGAAGCCGAGCCTGAAAAAAAAACTAAATATAAATATTTTTGACGTGAATACGTCTTTAAATTTGCAACCATAGAGGGAGGCAATCCAGAAATTCCGACGATAACAAAATCGTGGGCTAGAGTTTGGCATTGCAGCTCCGAATCTATAGTCTAAATTCAAAATTCAATTACACCACTCGATTGCCAAATTATTAAAGACTATGTTACGTTGAGTGAGGACTGCGAAGCATTGTGTGAGGCGGGAGGGAGGGGGTGGGGGGCCGCAATTGTGAGTTCGTATCGCCGGTCTCGTAACTTCCGCGTAGTATAACTTTTGACTAGGAAAAGCTACGATGCTCTTTTAATTCCAATCGGCAGCTCTCGTCAAGATCAATCGATTGCGTATATGAAAACAATCGCGTGGCGTGGTTATGGCGAAATTGTACGCGTTTAATGTAAAAAAAAAAAAAAAAAAAAAGGAAACCTAACGCAATATCGGCCTATACTCGTCAAAAAAGCCAAGTCGAAATACAGACATCGTGTACGGTTGGAAAGAGCATCTCAAAAGCAATCCAGTGATACCCATAAAAACCCATATGATCGAGTGAAGCGGCGCCGGGAACGTAAAATAAACATCAAGGCGTCCGAGCTCGTCAACGTAGCCGTATTCAAGCAAAAAAAAAAAAAAAAAAAAAAAACCGACGTGTCCCCAACACAGCCAAACCCCATTTTTTTTAAATATTTTTCTGCCAGATAAATTGCGTTCTCATTGGTTGCTTCTCTTTGATCATTTTATTTTATATTGAATAATATACGGCCAAAAATATATTTATATTTACGTGTTCAATCATTGCTAGCTTTAAAAGAATATAGTACATTTTTATATGAACCCTGATCATTTGTGCTAATTATCGTGATCTCTAAAATCTGCATTTTGCTACTTCATGTGTCGAAAACTTACTGTAGAAAGGGGCCACGGTACGGTGACAGCGGTTAGCACGCTCGCCTCACACCAAGGTGAATCGGGTTCAATCATCGACCGGGTAACCGGATTTTCGCAAGTGGGAATCGTGCCGGACGATGCCGTTGGTCGGCGGGTTTTCTCGGGGATCTCCCGTTTCCACCGCCCCTTCATTCCGACGCCACTCCATATTCACTTCAATCATCCTCATCGGCTCTCAAGACCTCGCTGTTAAGAGCCGCCCAAATCTCTTCACTCACCCACTCACTGACTGTAGAATGCAATATTTACAAACATGATACAGCGTTGAGAGTTTAAGTAAGGGAAAGTTTTCACGTACTGTTTCATAAGATCATATTTCACTAATAATAAGATCTCTGTATACAAGAGATAGATGAAATGACTTATTTTATAGGCTGTTCACGGTAAAGTGAGCACTTTTTAAAGGCTCTTGAAAATTTTTCCTTTCATCCAATTCTCATCTTCCTGCTACTTTTTAATATAAAAATTGCAATGCGACCAATAAACACAGTGTGTACATTTCACCTCCGCCGAAATTTAATGCCCGAGGTCGCAATAAGTTATATTTATTAGCAGCTAATGCCTGTTGGGAGGGCCTTAAAAAGTGCTCACTTTATCGTCAACAGCCTGTAGCAGTGTATATGTCGTCGTGGCAAGTGTTTCTGGCCACAGTACTGCTTGCCCCGGTAGCGAGTTAGTGCTTCCCGCTTTAAAATAATGTCTTCAAATGCGTGTTTTAATTTTACAAGTGGAGCGAAAATAGTTTCACTCAAATCAGATTTACACGAAATAAAAAGTTTTTTTTTTTTTTTTGTTGAACCCTGTAAATATTTCCCCGTGACACGCCGCTTCCACTCCATTCCTTACGTTATTTGCTGTAATAATTAATGTAAACGAGTGAAAATAACCCTTGAATATTTTACCGTGGATGTGCTGCAACGTGGGCGGAATGACTGTTCTGCTATCATCAAGCACTTGTTTGAGCAGTTGGTATAGGAGACGCTTCGGTAGTCCTTGAAGCCTGTTGAACAAAGCGTGACAGCTGTTCGACACACCTTGACATGCCCCTAGTGTATTTGTGGCTACCATAATAAGCAGAGCAGGTTTTCATTGCTGGGGGGGGGGGAGGGGGGATTCAGTGGCGTGTGGTGGACTGCTGCAAGGTAAACTGGTATTTGCACACTGCTGTACATTCTCGGCGCACGTAGTAGGAGCCCGTAACCGCCGTGCAGCCCCGGGGAAACTGAATGCATTCCGACCAATCACAAGCGAGCAGCAAGGGACCCATTACACGCGTCATGTGGCGCCAGCTGCCCAGCTACGATTTACTTGTGGAAGTGTAAACTAACAAGCAACACGAGACAGCACGGAGCTAATGCCTGCTTACCTCGCAACAGTTCACCACACGCCACTGGGGGAATTAAAAAAATATATATATATATATCGAAATTCAAAATTAACACCCCCCCCCTCCCTTTTTCACCAAATCTCTCCAGAAAATTACAACAATAATCTCATGGTTTAGTAGATTAAATGTGAACAATAACAGTGTATAGAGATAAATTTATGTTGAAAATGAAATGTAGGCCCTAACGAATTTAGTAAACTATCTTCTAGTGTGTAGCTGTGTTGGGGACCCGGCCGTTTGTTTTGCGTGAATACGTCTACGTTGACACGCTCGGACACTTTGATGTTTATTTTACGTTCCCGGCACCGCTTGACTCGATCATATGGGGTTTTATGGGTATCACTGGATTGCTTTTGAGATGCTCTTTCCAACCGTATACGATTTATGTATTTCTACTTGGCTTTTTGACGAGTATGGGTCGACATTGTCTTAAGTTTTCTTTTTTTTTTTTTTACATTATACTCATACAATTTCACTATAACCACCCCACGCAAATGTTTTTATACACGCAATCGATTGATCTTGACGAGAGCTGTCGATTGAAACTTAAACGAGCGTCGTAGCTTCTCCTAGTCAAAAGTTATACTACACGGAAGTTATGAGACGCGGCGAAACGAACTCAAAATTGAGGCGCCTTCCCCCCTTCCCCGCTCCCAGCCACACGCGATGCTTCGGAGTCCTCACTCAACGTAACACATTCTTTAATAATTTGGCAATCGAGTGGTCTAATTGAATTTTGAATGTAGACGATAGATTCGGAGCTTCAATACCAAACTCTATCCCCCGATTTTGTTATCATCGATTTTCTGGATTGCCTCCCACTATGGTTGCAAATTGAAAGACGTATTTACGTCAAAAGCTGCGTATTTCATGAAACTTGCCATGATACACACCAGCCATTTGCCCACTGGTCAACTGAATGTTGGTTCGCCGTTCGCCATTCAGCGCTTCGTAACCTACTCGTCGGCGGCAGTGCAGCCAATAGGGAACCTAGCGCAGTCATGCAGTGACCATCCAGATACAAGGCCATTTCCCGGAGCCTCGCACAGCCAGTCAGAGAATGGGTACGTTCACATCAAAGGAACCCGCTCGCCATTACTCCTATATGTACGTTTCTACTCCGTGGCAAAGCGAAGTTAATAGATTTTTCAAGTATTCGTTCTTACGCTGACTGAAAATTGAAAAAAAAAAATGATGCATTAAAAAATATTAAATCCCAACTAAATCGCTGGAAACATGTTACGGTGTAGACTATTCACGGTAAAGTGAGCACTTTATGCAAGTATTATTCTCATTTTAGTCTACCATACGTCTTATTTAGCACCCCCTCTCCTCCCAAGTGAAATGTCAAGCCTATGAACGCTACAGTTCCAATTACAGATAGTAAATACTAGTTGGAGATTTTCGGACATTCGCCATTGCGATGCAGATGTCTGTCATGGAAAAACAAGACTGAACACGTTCCCGTACACGACAGATCGCGACGTTCTGGGAACTGCAATTTGTTCCCGTCTTCAGGCGGCGACACACGCGATCCGAGAACACAAGTGCGACTGTGTTCAGTCTTGCTTTCCCGTGACAGACGGGATCTGCATCGCAATTGCGAATGCCCAAAAATCTCCACCTAGTCATTCACCCCCACCACCACTCATTCAAAGACAAACAGATTTGTAAGTAGGACACGCAAAGGTTCGAATTGGTCGTCGTAAAACTACGTATATTACCAGCCGCCATATTCCTCCTGGTCTCGCATAAAGAAAGAATAAAAAAAAAAAATAGGTTTCGTTTCTCGTTTTGTTGCGATGACCGCGATATCCACCAGAGCCTGACTCTCACCGTTTCACTTTTCACGCGAATTCCTTCCCAGTTGTATTTTTTTCTCCCCTTTCATCCTCCCGTTTTTCCGCAGCGTCTTATTTCACGCCAAGGTGGCTTTTTTTCCCCCCCAAAGAACCAACCATGCCGTGATTGAAAATACACTTTCTTGGACATATCTAGATTTTCCAAGCCTTACGAATAAGCGATCGCTTAAGGACGACTTTGACGCGAGCATCCACTGCTCCTTCGCCGTAATTCGTGAGGCATTAAACGGGAACACAGAGTGCAACGGCTGGACTTAAAAGTTCCAGCCGAGCACATTATTTATGTCATTTAAGTTACAAAGTTAATTTAAAAAAGTAGCTTACACCCTTTATACTTACGTTTTTTTTTCAGTTGAAGCTGGTTTAAATATTTTGCTCATTGCCTTATGCCTTTAAACGTATACCGTGGTACCGTAGGTTGACGTAACGAATAATATATATATATATAATGTTGTGCTATATACAAGTAACTTCAACAGATTTTAAATGTGCAAGAACTCTTGCACGAGGTACCCTTGTTCGAAGGTTGATTACACTTGTTTATGACAGCAGCACTCGGTCGTTGAAAAATGTTTTCGCGTAATTTCCATACTGAATGCCTTCATTAGGAAGAGGAAGGAACCGATGGGGGGAGGGGGAGAGTTGTCCCACCTGGCCTTGACTAATGTAACTTTTACCTCTACGGCGTTTACACCAATTAGTTAACTAAGCTACTCCGAGAATACTTTCATAAACCATATTTACATCCAGATATCACTGCAGCCTTAAGCGAGTGAGTGGAGTGAGTGAGTTAGATGGCTCTTAACAGCGAGGGCTTGAGAGCCGATAAGGGTGCGTGAGGTATGGAACAGCGCCGGAATGAAAGGGTGGGGGAAAACGGGAGATCCCCGAGAAAACCCGCCGACTAGCGGCATCGTCTGGCACGATTCTCGCATGAAAAAAATCCGCGAATGACCCGGCCGGAGATCGAACCCGGTTCGCCTTAGTGGGAGGCGAGCAGGCTAACTGCTAAGCCACCACGACCCCTACAGCGTATAGCATCTGCGAACCCAGAATCGAGTGAGTTTCGCCATTATAGGGACGCTTTCGTTGCAAGTTACTAGGTATACAACGCAAAGCAGCACCACACAAAATTAGGACAAAATAAATTTTATTATGGGTACCCATTTGGCTTTCTCCCTCCCGTGACACACATGCTCGTTTTTGGCCCCCCCCCCCCCCCCCCCGGCTCTTCCAACACCATTTCAACACACTCTTCTCCAACCACGTTATTCGTTTCGCCTCGCCTCGCCTCAATTGTTTCCTTATTTTTCCTTCCAGACAGCGAAATGTCAGGAGGAAAGTGATTTCTCTTAACGAGACACCGGGTCGTATGCAGTATGTTTTGATTTCTGGCTTTGTCAGCTTCGAATTAAAGCAATTATTTCAAGCAAAACTATTGCAAAACAGTGCAATTGTATTTCTCTTCATTTGTTTGTATTCCTGACAAGTGTTTTAATATGACTCCAAGCATTAGAGTTGTCGTTTGTCAACTTTCTTACAAATTCTTTGTGGGAATGATGTGAAGGTAGGATACTAATGATTCCCATAATTATTATTGTTAAATTATTTATCAGGTTTTTAGATTTCTGATAAACTGTATCGTTATTTTAAGTAAGAAAAACTGTGAATATCAAAAAAAATTGTTTGACATAGACTTGTGTTGCGCATGATTAAGTTTACTCGTCATTGCTGGTTTATCGGCTCAGTCTTCCAGGACTGACCGAAACGCGATTTTTCGGGTCTGTGGGTGGGTCTAGCGCTTGGTGGAAACCAAGGCGAATTCACGATAAAGTTGACATGGAGCTCACCGGAGTGGTGTTTCTTGCACCGCTCTGGTTATTCCAACGACAACCATAACGACGGAAACAAGATCTAACCCCCTTTCTACTAGTATATATCTAACCACTAGTAAACTGCGTGGTTCCCACCCAACTGTCTCCTGTAGCATTTTCTAGCCTGATGCCCCTTCCCTCCTACGCGCAAGGTGCCGAACTGGCGTGCAGTGTTCTCGTCGTGCTGCGTGTACCTATGGGACTTTAAGCGGTGACCCTATCATTTTATTGGTGGAAAGTGTGTAGCAAGGTTCAATGCAGGTCCCTATAATAGTTTCGCATGTTTCCAACCAGTATATTATGAGTACAGCAGTGTGAAAAAGTCGTTTTTAGCTATGTTGGACGGCTCGAGAATAGCATTTATATTGTATATGATGTACTGATAGTATTATATGTACCTCGTCCGAAATGTGTCTTCTTTTCGTACATTCGTATCATGGGGACACGTTTAATGGTTTCGTAAAAAAAAAAAAAAAAAAAACACGCGTATTTCAAACACACTGCAACGCGTTTCCAACGCCAGGTAGGCAGCGCCCTTAAGGCATGCAATAATTTTGAATTATTTCCTATCGGAAGGGTTTGTACGGTACCTGCGCCAGTTTTTACATGTCTCTTCTTAATCATAGGTTAACTATAAGTACACCTAGGGAGATAGCCGTGGCCCCAAGCGTGTCTATAACTCAACCACTCTCTGCCTTAGATGGATGCCTCCCTGTAGGTTAGCCCTGAGACGCACTTAGCTCCCTTCATTACCTCGGACGTACATCTAACACTTAGAATTAGAATAGGTGAGGAAAATTTTGACATGGAGCTCCTTGCGTGAACGCTGCGTTATCGTTACTTTGAAGCATAGGTCGTGAGTGTCAGCTTCGCTATTAATGTGGTTCCATGAGTGGGTGGTATGTTTTTATCCTACCAATGTGTCTCAATGTAGAGGATGAGAGTACACCACAACTGTTCGTAAGTTTCATGGCTTAGTTACAGAAAATGTTATTCGCAGAATGGCTCATTCTTCTCATTTAGGTATCATTTTTTCTCGTAGAACCACTTGAAATGTCGATTTTCAAGGGTAGCTCCGTCCCTTACGAGTAACTGTAAGACATTTTTCGTGTAATATCTTCTATCCCATTTCGCATTGGTAATCGCCCAACAGCGTTTGTAGGTGTAGTTCAGGACCCCCTACATTGTATTTTAGCCTTAGGCGTTAACTTTCGAGTGTGCTAGAATATACACACTATGCTTATTATAGGCCGTTCCCTGTAAAGTGAGCACTTTTGAAGTCCTGGTTAATTTTTTTCATTCAACCAATCTATATCCTTCCGCCACTTTTTAGTGGAAACCCTGCCATGTGAGTAATAAACACAGTGTGTATACATTCACGATACCCGAAACCAAAAGTCCGAGGCTACAATGAAATGTATTTATTGGTTGTTATGTCTGATGAAACTGCTTCAAAAAGTGCCCACTTTACCGTGAACGGCCTATACTTACATGGGTTAAAGGATAAAAATGGTTGATAAAAGGGTAACTTCCATTATCAAGCTTAAGTGTGGCGCAGACACTAAGGGCGATCGGAATTCTTACTATGTAATCAGGCAGCTGGCAGCTAAGTTCTAAACAATGCCAAATAAAAGTGCTTTTAAGCAATATTCAATTCTGGTTTAAAATTGCCACACCACAATGAGTTACTATATTTGTCTGGCTTAGATCTAAATTAAATCGGTAGAACAAAAGAAAACTTTTTATCCGAGGGTATTCGTGAGATCATAAACAGGAAGTTCTGATTAAGTTGTTCACTGTCACATATGTCTCAACTTCACCTCCGGAGCATAAGGCTAGTGTCCAAATAGATGGAAACATGTGCTACACACTGCAAATACTCAACAACCCTCTTCTTTTGCTCTCCAGCGGCTATAAACCCCTTGTACGTCGATGCCGTCTTTATACTATAAATTCGATGGACTAAAATCTCCGGGTCAGCATCCCTGGTTGCCCTGTATGACGGCCTAACAAATCAAGATGAAGACCAGGTCCGTTCACAATAATTAAATTTTCACCAAAAATTCTAAATTTGAATTAACGTTCGATAGGACTTACCTCTTGGGCATATTCAAAAACGCGCGGCTGCCAAATTGGATGAACCATAAACATTACTAACACATTACAACACGATGCAAATAATAAAATATGGTGCGTTTGAAAATTATAAACGAAACAAAGCAATAACAATACTGATAAAATTTCCATTTAGCATCTCATAAAAAATTATTACGTTGAAATATATGCACGTAACCAAACCAGGTATTTAATTATACAAATATTGGTCCATGCCAATATGACTGTCAATGAAATGTAAAAATGTTAGACGTCACAGTACACACGAAATAATTTCCTGACGCTGAATGTTTGAACATTTCTGTGGAAGCTTGGATGGAAGAAGCTTAACAAGAATCTCCCTTTTCAAATAACTGAAACCTTTTCAATCTAAACATATGGCACAAAAGAAATATTGAAGCAGATGACGAGTATTTCAAATTTAAAGAAAGATTTAAGTATACACAATTTAAAGACACCAAGCCCAACAAAAAATCTAAATTAGAAACTTTTGTTCAGAAAATTAAGTCGATGGCATTTGTAGAGATATATCCGGTTACATGTTAATTAATATTGGATAACTAATGGAGTGAACAAGTAAGTTCCTGTTTATTTCTACTAGTTACACCAGCACACTTATTAACATATCAACCTCGCTCCTTAACAAAACCCCAAACTAACCGTTCTAATCCAGTGTTTACATTTTTTGTTTGCTCATCACATCATTTGGATCGAGTGCGAACTATCCTATATAGAACAGATATATGCAGAAGAGAATACTTGATACGTGGAGCGGTTAGAGGAACCGTAAAGAGCCGGGTTAGAAGATACATGTTTGGGTTTATCAAATTTAATAAAACTATTGTTATCGTATTTGCTCTATACAGTTGGAAAACTTGGACGGTAAGTACAAAACTATACATTAGGATACATGTGGCTTAGATGAGTATACATATGACCAATACCAACATTTTGAAAGGAGATATGGGGTCACAAGAAGGGACAGATTTCATGATAATGAAATTTGAAATCGTGTATAAATTACGTGAATTTAAGATTCCATGAAAAGACCACGTTTAAAAGGTTGAAGACACAAGAGTACCTCAGAAGATTACCCGAAGGAGAAGGTACCTTGAATAGTAAGATAGTGGACAGATCTTGAGAAACAATGGATTTAAAAAAAAAGTTTCTTGACGAAGAAAAGTAGAAGCATATTTACGGGGCCCCTTTGGATTTATATTTTGATTTTGGCAATGCAAAGTGTATGAACAAGTGTGGCCGCAGTAAATAATTTTCAAGCATTTAGAATAACACCGTGGTAGGGTTGACGCGTTTCACAGCCTTTCTGTGAAATGCTGTTTGCTCCCCAACCATTTGACCTCGAGTTTCCTAGTCATGTGCGCTTCCACACGACAGTGTGTAAGGTGTGGAGACAAGAGAACTCCGTACTGGCCATTTTAAGCATAACTGACGCTGCTTGCCACGCCTATAATGCCAGCTTGAGAGAAATTGTACCCTCCTTTGTGGATCGTGTAATTTCCAGAGGACTTAGGCTACACATATCGCGTGACCGCACATCATTGGATTTCTTCCTACGGGGAATGCCAAATGAAAAATTCTGCCGCGAAAAGCCAAGGATTAGCATGGAGCTGCAAGACGGAATTCGGCGGGAGATTGACGCCGTGACTCCTGGTGGGTTTGGCGGACACCTTTCGTAACATGGAGAGGCGTGAGCAGGCATGCATCGTTGTTAGTGGCGACCACTTCGTACACGTGCTGTGGTGTCACCACGGTATGTCCGGAGCACATTTCATTAAGTCATGACCGATGGTTTGATGTGTGTGTGTGTGCGCGAACATCAGGGGGCCTAAATAGTGTGAAGCAGCCTTTACTTGTCGTTTGCCGCATGTCCTCTGCTGGGCTGGGCTGGGCGATTGCGACCGCAGGGTTACGGCGTCGTAAAGTTACTCACTTTGGTGTTGCCGCCCACCATCATGTAGTACTGCACGTGTCCCCGAGGGCATGGGCCCACTTTCTCTTCTAAATGGCTGGTCCCGCATGCCGCGCCACCCCCGCAGGACTGGCTTGATCGATCACCAGCCCAGCTGCCCTTCCCTCCTCTCCTCCACATCCCGCCTATTGTCCATCCCCTCCTGCTCCACACTGCTCTACATTTTCTGGCGGGGCATCCTTCTGCTAGCCTGACACCCTGGGCAACAATTTTGGTCACGTTTGCAAAACGCGATAGTACAGTAGAGCATTGTGCACCACCAGAAACTTCCTGCGAAAATGATTCGAACTGAATAGTTATATTTTATTTTCTGCCAGTGAATTTATTGCGACGAGTCTTACGCCAGTTAGCAGGGCCTATCTGGTCACGGATTATAGCAACAGGTTTATTGTGATGTGTTGAAAATGGATAGTGATTTGAAAGAGTTCGCATGTTTGCTTGTCTTCAAAATTGTTGCTTTTACGATCGAAGATGTGGATAATCGTTAGAAATGTTTGCTAGTACACTGTCTCAATTTCTTTCCTATATAGCTTGTGACATTTCTTCGTTCCTGCAGCTCAAGTATTTTCCTCCACTTCTTCGAAAATGTTCTGCTATACTCTGATTGGCTGTTGTCCTATGCATCCGCATAAAAAATTAAATATAACAATTCCCGTAAAGCATTATGAACCTCTCACGCACTAGAGATGTGCAGCACAATGACTGTGATTTAGTCACAGATACAAAGTTGTAACAAGTCACAGTATGTCAATATGTTATTCCTAGAGAGTAATATCTTTGATTAGCAGAGTAAATGGTCGTACTGAGAGTGGTAGCAAATTTTATTAACAAATATTTAATTCCATGGGTATAAGTTCAGTCCTGTTCAGTGAATGACTTAAAAACACACAGTAAAACGGCTGAAAATTGGCATTTATGCAACATACGTGTGAATATAATTATTTTCAAGCATTCGTAGCAGTTAACGAGCACGATTCGGAGAAGCACCTTTCCTGTCTGTGATTCTAGGACACTACTAGCACTGGGGTTAGAGTGGCATGTACTAAACTGCGATTGCTACAGAACCCACCAGTTGCAGGGAAGCTTCTGTCTTGAACTGTGACTGCTACCAGGCCGCCAATAGTAGAGCAGTTTTTATACCTGTGACTAAGAAATGCTAACAACATTTCGTCGCTGCCGATCTCAGGATGCTACTCGCTGTGACACAGGTGCAACTAAACCGTGACTGCTCTTGCCTCACCGACAGAGAGCAGCTTATCTATTCCGGCCACAAATAGATATACAGCTTGTGAAGATCAGCTTTAAGTTACCACAAACCTCTGCTATTATTTAAAGTATTTCTGTCTTTTGCAACGTATTATTACAATGGAGTGTAACGAAAATACGGAATACCAGCGACATATGGATATTTTAAAATGTTATTAACAGTATTTTCATAGAGTGCAAGATTAAATTTTCCTAAGAAACATTAAAATCAAACCTGAAAATAATAAAACAACATAATTACTGTAAACGTCCAACAGTGCAATTGCCATCAGTGAGATCTGCTCAAGTAAAACTTATATATATATATATTTTTAACTCTAGGCCTGTTCGCAACTATGATTAAAGTAATTGAAAAAATCAGCAGAACATGTGAAATGATATACAACACTTTGTATTTTTAAATAGCTGTTGCTTCTGGTTTGAAAGTAATGTATTAGTACTTTATTGTTGTTTTATAATAATGTTACGCGCTGCAGTTGGCACCGGGCTGCTGTCCTTTGCTGCGGGGGGGGGGGGGGGGGGGTAACCTACCTCGACCCTCTCCTCCCCCCGGAAACGACATGCTCGCAGCCTTGTTACTCCCTTATTCTGGGAAACCCGTAAATGGCTGACAGTGGCAGTCAAGCTGTGGCGCCGTTCGGCTCCTGGCTGGCGTCACAGCCCCTTTTCCTCCTCTCTGAAGAAGCCGACACTTGTAGGAGGCGCAAGAATATTCTGGGAATTAGGACGCCTGGCGCAGCGCGCCAGTTAGGGAAAAGTTGTGGGCGATGGCCTACGACACTATATATACCACGGCGGTCCAACGACCAGCAGTCTTGGCTGAGGCCATCTGGCCGAGTGCGATAGCGAAGTAAGGTAACAACGGCGGGCGAGGTGTTCGTGGTGTGAATGGACGAGAGGACGTGGAACTCGACGAGTGAAGGCTACTGTGCGCGATGGCGCTCGTAGGACTCTAGTACATTGCGGACTGGCGGGACATGGACTACACTGAGGTGGGACTGAATGGACATGTAATACGGATTTTATTGTAAATATTGAACTGTCAGTTATGCACACATAATTTATATAATAATTGAATAGGTCGATACACTGTGTATTGTTAATGATTTTCAATTATTTAACTTAATTGATTGCTTTGAGGTAATTCTGAATTGAATTAATTGAAGTCATTTATTGTAAACAGTAAGTGATATCAATTTATTGTGAGATGTTGAGTTGAGAGAATTTTGTTAGTAATTGTTGTAAATAAAATTAGGAAATTATAATTAACTCTTTTATTTAGTTAAGACCTTCATCCCTTAATGAACTTGATTTAGCCCACTGAATTTCGAGAGAGAAATTGTAACAATAATATTAGATATTAATTTTTAAAAAATTATTTTCTGTTTCCACAGTATTTTGCTAGCTATGAAAATGATTAAAAATCTTATCGTTAGAGGCTTTCAACTAACTTTTTTTTTCATAATTATTTTGCGTCGGCTTCCATTGTCCAGAAACCACAAACGCCTCTGACTGCAATGGGCATGTGAACGCAGTCATTGGCATGCTGAATAACAAAATGCAGTGTTCAACATTTCCTTCAGTGATGGCCACATACGTGTCAGACGCTACCGTGGTAACAGCAATCTGGAAGCCTGCATTACGGAGTGGCATAGCGGACAAACGGCAAGTGTAATGGTTTGGGGCGCCATTGGATACAACATGCGATCTCGACTCCTACGTACTGAGGGCAGTCTGAACAGCAACCTCTACATCAGGGAGGTTTTAGAGCCCGAGGTACTGCTTCAGGCGACTCCACATGCCAACTCTCAGCAGGACAATGCCCGGCCACATGTGGCGAGGAATGTGCAAGACTTTTTCAATGAACGACGGGTACCACTGCTTCTCTGGCCTGCACGTTCGCATGCCATGTCACCCCGTCGAATGTGTCTGTGATATGGTTGGTTGGCGTTTTGTTCGTCACGGACTTCAGCAACCACTGCTGATGCGTTGTGGACTCGGATACAAACCGCGTGGAGAGAGATTATCCAAGAACATATCCAGGTTCTCTTTGATTCCATGCCACGGTGTTCTGCAATCCTAATCAATTGTGTATTGTCGTGTATCTTCCTTGGTGTTGCATTTTTCACAAACATTAGTGTAATTTTCCTGCTACTACTAGAGGTGCGAAATTTCCCGAGAGAGAGAGAGAGAGATAGATAGAGATAGAGATAGAGAGAGAGATAGAGAGAGAGATAGAGAGAGAGATAGAGAGAGAGATAGAGAGAGAGATAGAGAGAGAGATAGAGAGAGAGATAGAGAGATAGAGAGATAGAGAGATAGAGAGATAGAGAGATAGAGAGATAGAGAGATAGAGAGATAGAGAGATAGAGAGATAGAGAGATAGAGATAGAGAGATCCGTCTATTCAAGTTTCTTTCTTGGACAAAAAATCACCATCTCACTAGGGCCTACACACCGTAATTTGCTCTGATAATTTTAACTGTAAATGCATCGTCACTGTTGCCCAAAAATTTTAATATTTCATTGGGCAAAGTTTTATTTATAAATGGCATACCAAAAATAAATTGGTTAAAACAATATTTTAGCTGTGAAATGTTTCTTACTAGACTATGCCAACTCATAGCTGCTCTCGCTGTTTTTAATTAGTATTGAATACGAAATAAATATTAAAAGTTATAGAAGATACTGTGTTGAAGTTTCATTTGTTCAAAAAATACAATACAGTGTTATGGTTGAGGTATAAAAGTAGGGTGGTTTTGCAAAGGTTTATTTTAAAACATCCGAATAAATCGTCAATGAACAAACATGTGAGTTGACCAGCAAGCCCTGAACTGATGCTGCCAACCGCCGTCCGCTTCCATCGCACGTCCACGAGAGATACGGTACGATTTCTTGGTTGTCGTTGCCAAACTCTCCCAGTTTGTTGACAAAAGTACCTTGTTCCGTAAGGCTGGCTTATTTTTTGTCTTGCGGAAGTAGTCTCAATTGTATTTGATTAAGAAAGCATCCTGGAGCTATCTAATTGGCTATTTTCAGTTAAATTTGTGTGCAGCGAAAGTGGAAGTTACAGTTGCTTGCTCCGCAGTTTTTTTTTTCTTTCTTTCTTTCCGTTAAAGTCGTAATTGGTTGGAAATCACTCAGCAAGTCATCTGCGACCAGATTGTAGGCGTTTTATTTCTTGATTGACGAGACTGTGGCGCCGGCCGAGAAAGTATTTCCAGTTTCAATGCCTTCGCATCATCATAGGTTGTTTATGTTTAGCACCGCAGTTTTATTATTGTTTTTTCCATCTTGCGCGCACACACACACGCACACACAGTGGGATGACAGCCTGTAGTGGAAGGCCTGACGTGAGGCGCATTGTTTACGTCGACAGTTTTCATTCACGGGACTTTAAACGGTGGCCTTATTTTATAGCATACTAATGAAGCTATACCTAGATGTGCTGCACGTACATAGACTAGCTATAGACTATTCGCTGTTTCTTCACCCTTTTTGAATCAAACCTTTGAATTATTTCCAACGTATGCCGTGTATCACAAGAGTTTTATACTTGTGTTCTTAAAATTAACTTTATTTTTTTTCTGTTAAATTGAAATGTTATTCATATTTTATCTATAAATTATAATGCTTCGTTTATAAATAGTTTGAATAAAAAACAGTGAGAAAGCGCGTGTGTTGGTAATACCTAGTGAGAAATAGTTCTTATACAAAATACTGTTACAACTGAGTGCGCACGAATGCGATGCGTTGTCCTATCGTGTCATTTTACAGACTTATAGTCTAAGAGCCGGTGAGAGATCGACTTACACCCATCTGATAACCAGATGAGACATATTTTTTTTGAAATTTTATTAATTAATGAACACACCTATGATAGCTTGCCTATTGCAAAGCTGTCATGACTATTTTTAATTAAATTAATTTTAATTACTTTTTTTTCATCACCTTCTCTCTATTGATAACCAACCAAATTTAGTCCCAAATGTCAATTTTCTACATGGAGAATATGCCAAGGTAGGCTTGCTTACTTATTTCCGGTCATAGCTACCTGGCAAGCAGGTATGAACAGGTAAATCAATATAGGTAACTACACCGAGCTGATAACCGATCGAAATTGGTATCAAAATAAAGATTATTTAATAACAAATATAATGGTATAGGCTTGCCTGCGAAAAATCGGTCATAGAATATTATTGCCGTGCGTTAAAGTTTTAAAATCGGAGCAATTAAATATGTGCGAGAGAGAGAGAGAGAGAGAGAGTAGAGCGCCCGAAGTCTGTGCGATAGAAGAGGATACAACATAGCAGCTGTGCGAGACGTGTCCGTTGAATGTACCCGAGTGCGCATGCTCTTTTACGTAATATAATTTAAACGTAGATTCCGCAGTTTTTGCATAATTATATACATATAAATTTTTTTTCTACGTTTGTAACGAATAAATAGTAAAAACTTATTTCAGAAATATAAGATGATTAAAGTTTTAAAATAATGCCGTGATGTTCTTCAAGACGTACATAATCACACAAGAAAATTTTTGATTTTTTTCTTTTTCGAAATACGTATTTTTTGATCTCTGTATTAAATTTTCGTTTAATAATTCGTGCTAGACGAGTGTTAGAAATTCTCCAGAACAGTGCCTTTCTGGTAGACTTGTATTTTTTTTTTTTGTAAATACTTTGTCCCGGAAACATCAGCGATTGAGTGAAGAGGTTTGGGAGGGTCTTGGGAGACGAGGAAATATTACATGATTTTAACATGCGAATATGTAGTAAATACGGAATGATAATTTGGTTTGAAATAACTTCACCTATGATATCTGAAAGTTTAATATTGATTCCACTTGAAAAAAAAAAAAAAAAACGCCCGGGAGACATCCATGTCCATTCGTTTACAGTAGCCTTATGGATCTCGCGACACTTTGACGTGTCACAACTAGAGCCTCGAGTATTTCTCGGATTGACGTAGCATCAGGTTGGACTGCACAGTCCTCTATACACCGGGAGACTACCGTTTGCTTATTGGTCACTGCGATCAAGCGAGATCTTTTTACACCACTGTTAGAACAATCAACTCTCTCTACTCTTTCCTGAATACTACTGGCTCACAGTAAAACGGGGCGTGTCTAAAACAACTGCCATCCAATCACAATGAAAGAAGAAAAGAACAAGTGTTTGAAGTCCACCTCGTCACTGAATGATTTCTCGAAATACTCGTGGCTGTGGTCATAACCTGTCCAGTCCCGGACTAATTTACGAGCTCAAGTGTTGCAACCGTTTAATTTTTTTGATGGGCGCTGTACTTCAGTTGAGCCTTCTTCTTGCAACCAGAGGACAAGCGTACTGCGCGGTCTCTGATGACGGCACACGGCATTAACCATTCACAAATGAAAGGTGCAGAAACTTAATTCCTGTTTTGGTCTACTCACAAAGTAGATGCTCAAATGAATTACCGCTGATTCCTTGTGTGCGTACAGTGCCGACCATAAAAGCCCTTCACGTGCAACATGTCCTCGTCATGGACACAGGGCCTGGAAGGGTTAAAATGCGGTGAATGGTAAGCTCGACAAGTTTATAAGTATAATGCACCACGCGCATCCAATATTAAAAGATGTGATTATTGTCTCGTCACAGGGTTTTTTTTTTGGTGAAAAATGTCCAAGGTTGGTAGCAAACAGCTGGCCTGGTACATGGTCTTTACTTTTATAACACAGCTATTTTAATAGGCCGGCCTATCATTGCGTATTTGAATATATTGTATATTTGTACCATTATAAAAAATGTACAAATCACGCTTGTTAAAATATGTAAATTTGATTAATTAGTTTGGTATTAGTTTTTTTGATGTTGCACATAAGCTACTTCTTTTGTAACGCACATGTTTTAAAGTTTGTTCGGGGAATTGCCGAAATGTGCGCTGCCAGCTGAGCTATCGCGTGTGTGGCCTGTCCTGGGCGGGTTAAGCCTCCGTTCTACTGTCAGGATTGTTCGTCAAATTTCGTCGGTTAAAGTTGGCCAAAGGAAATTAAAATGTGAAGTCGACGCGAATAGTTTTTTATTTTATTTTCATGGAAATTTTTGTATTAGATATTAGTTTTTTTTTTTTTTTTTTTTTTTTAAATTCAGAATCTTGCTCGACAAAACTAGTTGTAATTTCCGCCCACACCAGACTTCAAAACGGCCAACCTCTGCATTTGAATACGAAATAACGGTATGCAGATCACTTTGTATAAAAGCTAAGCGTGCTTGTGTGCTACTCGAAGTGCATTCAGTGCAGTTATATATATATATATATATATATATATATATATATATTTTAAATTAGAGGTATAAAATTTTGTCGTACAACAGACGTCTTCGGTTCGTAAAACTAATGTTGTATTCTACATATACGCATTGTGTAACACATCAGCATTACTCAGCTTTGAAATAAAATACGTATTGACAAAACTCGAACTGGGTTAGTAGAATAAGGTGCTTTTGAAACGCATTTGGAATTATTTTGCCAATTTTTTAGGGAAAATATTTCCTGACCTTGTTTCATCAAACAATTTTCTTCGAAGTTTTTCAAATGTACCAAAAGAAGAAAATTCGTACGTGTTAAAGGACTAGAGGAATTTGATTACTTATGGTTGGCACGTCTGATCAGCTTGCTGGCGGCGGCGGGTTGGCATGGAGAGGACGCAGGATTCATCTTAGTCGAGGTGAGGTGGGGAAGAAGCAACCGCGGATTGACGACGGGGCAAATAATACAATTTGCAATTGGTGAACATCACGTGGCACAGATTTATTCCACATTTATGCAAATGGAAATTTGATTATTGGAATACCTTCACGATCGCTTCGAAGTTGTTCTTACCACAAAGTTTAAGTGTACGTTTAAGCGTAATATGCATGGGTAAGCACAAGGGAAACTAATAAATCATATTTGAGATATACTGATAATCCAATTAATACACAACTCCTTTTGATAAACTTCTATGTATTGTAACGTGAATTTCCTTAAAATAATTTACGAGCACTTTAAGACTCTCCAGAATTTTCATGAGCAGAAATAAATATTTTCAGGCTCCCGCCTAACCGACTGTGTCGCAGTGCGTCAGAAATTCTGTTTTTCTGCGACATTATTAAACCGTCGTTCAATGTGCTTATCCACGAAAAGAATACACTCTTCAGACGAGGGATGTTGCATGCTTTTAAGACGTGTGTGACGCACATTATAAATGCAGTTTTTGGGGAGTCCAAATTGAAATGGCTTTTTCAAAGCGTTATATCTCAAATATACGCATAATAAACATACAAAACTACTCGGGGTCCTGCATTGAACCTTCCTACATACGTTCGACCAATAACATGATAAGGCCACTACTGAACGTCTCGTAGGTACACGCAGTGCGACTACACTGTAAAAAAAAATTTTCCTTCATTTTACGAAAAAGTCCGTAAAATTACGGACACGTTGATTTTCAGAAACTGACTTTCCGTAAATTTCACGGAACCTCTCCGTTAATTCCCAAGTTAGTTTTCTGTACTTTCTGTCGAAAATAAAAAGTTATAGTGGAAATGTCTTTAATTTTCGTTATGTGGGTGTTCTACCGTGTATAAAAATGATATTAAAAAAGTTAAAATATTTTGTAATTAAGAACCCGAGTCAAAAAATTACCAGTCCACGATTCTAACCATCCACCTACAACTCTCGCTTAAAAATTGTGGCATCACTTTTGTATTTGTACTCAAAAGACATATGCAAAAATTCAGTTTCTATTAAATTTAGTATATTTTTAGTGCTGCCAAATGTTACAGACGCCTGATGTTATTTTTTAATGTTTGAAAAAATAGGTCATAGTCGCGTGGATAACCTTCACTGCTGTAGAAACGATAATTATCTTGTTACAATAGCGAAGAAAGCTTCGTGTAGAATCGGCATTGTTGGTCCCCGTAACTGGAAGCCAAAGGGAATACGGAGAATTTCCGTATTTTGTATTCACGGACGTAACTCCGTTTTTCGTCATTACGGATTGCCTTTCCGTATATATACTGTACATTTTCGTAAAACAATCCGTAAATAGTGTAGAACACTTCACGCGAGTTCAGAGCCTTGCGCTTAGCGGCGATGGCGTACTTGATGGGCGAGGCAGTGTCGCCCTTATAGTTCTTGTGCATGTTGACCTCAAACGCGGAAAAAGTTGCAGGTAGGCTGGAGCCAAAATACACGTTCTTTTAATTTCGTTTTAGTAAAAAATAAGTGTCCGGGTATTGTAGGGGGTAAACAATCTGGGTGCAGTGGTAAACACCGGACTCCCCAAAACACGTTCCAGGCGAATGCTGATGTAATTCCGTGATACTTGCCACAACCGATTCCTTCTACGTTTCTGACTGTCTGAACATTTTCCATGTTTTTCATGACCTCGTCTATGGAGACGTTCAGCCCTTCTTACCTGCCATCTTAATAAGTCGGAGGAAAAATCGTTGTTTTGTTCGAACTTTTTTTAGTAATGTCTCGTATAGTATGTAGGCATTCTGCCGAGATGTGTCAGGGCTCTGGCAGAATTGGCAGTACTGTAGGTATTGTGGTTTACTGGTGAGCTCTGATTGGCTGTCCCCTGTGTGCGTGTTCTCATCTCCTTTTGGCCGAACTTTTTATCTTTCGATGAGAAATGACATCTCTTGATTAACCCCAGTAGCCAATCAGAAGTGTTCTGATAATTTTACGGAAGCGTATTTGTGGTATGGCGAAGCAATTTCGCCGATTTTATCCTGTACCAGTTTGTTTCAGTTGAAGCACTAGTGTTAACAGAACATTAACGTATTTAAGCATACCAACGAGTCATTATACACAGTACTCTATACCTTTTCAAATAATGACCGCTGTGCCAGGTGTTAATTTTATCCACCTGATTAAAAATATATATAGATGCAATGCAGTGATCCAGAATCACTTATTTCCATCTACTACCATTTTTTTGCACTTTGTACAGGCATGCTTCAGAGTGTACCCACAGGATGTTGAAATGTCTCTAGCACCCGTGTTACACTGTTCATAAGGCTAAGTTAACAATTATTCTCTCTTTTTGTACATGAAACAGGTTACACGTTAGGGGTATTGGGTCAATTATAGGGGTTTTAATTATGTTATAGTACGTATTTCTGCTCGGTTTTATTTTGTTAGGTAAAGTCAGTCTAATATAGTAACAGTTTCACTATATGCATGAAATATTGCATCTTTAAGTTATTCTTTCTTCTTAAGTCCATTTTAGTACTATTATCAGTTACGTTTGCAAGGTAATATGTACAGATAGATGGTAAAACACAACTAGGGACAGAATGAGTAAGTGTGAAGTGGAGGTAGGTAGCCAGTGCAGTGCAGCGAGGTTTGACTAGGTGTTGCGTGTGTGTGTGTACAGGATGACGAACCGCCGGAGATCACGTACTGCGTGGTGGACCAGGCGGGCACCCTGCAGGCACTCACGCCCACCCAGCCCATGCCTGACGAGGAGGAGCTCAATGCCAAGTTCGCCGAGCTCGTCGTGAGTATATTCTGTACCCCCTGTGGTGTCCAGAGTGTTGGAAAGCACTCTGAAAAAAAAAAAAAAATTATATATATATATATAGCCTGTTCACTGTAAAGTGAGCACTTTTGGTGGAAGCTCTCTCATTTGAAATAATGCTAGTAAATATATTTTATTTGATCCTTATACGTTAACTTCCAAGTGCGGTATAATATACACACTGTGTTTATTACTTCCATGACAATATTTATTTAAAATAGTGGTTAAAGTACAAAATATGGCTAAAAAAAAAAAGTAACTAGGGCCTCAAAAGTGCTCACTTTACTGTGAACAGCCTATATTTACAGTCACTGTGTGTATTCTTCCACCATATATAGGCTACAATTAACATTGCCATTGGCCTGATCATCAGTTGATATTTTCAAATTTGTTCATTCATACACTTACATGCAATAAAAAACTAGAAAAGTAAAATTATTTTGGAAGTTAATACAAATGATATATTTTAGCACTTTTCATGGAAATTTTTACGATAGCTGAAGTTATTTTCATAACTTCAATTACATTTCCACCTTTCAGTTTAGGATCATTATAGGCTACATGCTTATTGCAGAAGTAGGAATCAAGAAAACAATAGGAAGTTAAACAGTCATAAGAGACCAGGGAATTTTAACACATGTTTACTTGTCTTGACAAATGTGTAGTTATTAAATTAAATTTTTTCCTTGTGCAAATTGCTTGACATTCCTCATTGGTTTTTTTTCTGAAATCGGCATAAACTGAAATTATTCTGTAATTTGGAAATCAAATACTCTTACGTATTCATGTGATGTGCTGCATTTATATACTTCAATTAAAGTTTACAGAATTGGTGCAAATACATCTGAAATGCCGATGAGTTGGCTATGTTATCTTGCTTGATGTCGTTCCTTATTTATTTGGATGATGCATATTTTGATATTGGGTCAGGTAAAAAAAAATAGTGGTTTTTGTAGGAAGTACATTATATAATCATTTTTACTTTATATAAGTAGTACGTTCTGTAGGTAATGTATACAGGATAACTGGAAATTTTATCTATTAATTGAGTCACTTTAAAGTAAATTTGATTATATGATACCCTTTCAGAAAAAAAGATTATTGTTGAGACCATTTATGTTTTAAGTAGTTTAAACTATGCACAAAACCTCCTACTAGCAACTTTAACATTCTAATTCAAGAAAAACTGCCTGTTTTCCGGCACTTGTTTTGGTGTTTTTAATATACAACAAAGCAGTGATTGTATAATGTTTAGCATACACATTACAGAAATTACATCCTTGCATCATAAGCTGTCCAACAATGTGGCTCTACTATAACTCCTTTCAAGGAATAGGTCGACTTTCCAGTCAAACCTGTATAAATGTTCTGAAGATGATTATAAGAAAAAGCATAAAAGAAGGGTACAACTGGGGAATATTAAATGATATGTAAAGGTGCATACCACCAGAAATTAAAGCAGATTGCATTCATCATCAGTGATGTGTATATGTATAGTGCCTGTGCATTTTTGTGTAGGTAGGTACACATACATTTATATATTTATATACGTGAGTATTGCATATACACACACTAGATTTTTTGTAAATAAATTGTATTATGACTTAATTCTGCTGTAAATATGCGACAACTGGCAATGTGTCAACTTTCATGGCAGTTCAAGTTTGAGACTTAACATTAATTTGATTAGTAATCTTATAAATGTAAGGTATATAATTGATTGTGTTCTAATGTTGAAATTTGCTAAACATTTAAATTATCACACATGGACTCTGGGAACAGGTGTGATGATTTGTTCTTTATACATAAATCCAGGATTTTTAATCAGTACTTCAGCTTAAAGCTATTGCTACGACATAGAAATGTGTAAATCAGAAAATCTAGTTTGTATAACAAAAGTTGGTTAATGTAGAACTCTGAATTACTGAAAGAGTTTGTTTTATGAAACTTATTTTTGAACAATTAATGTACAATACATAGGACCACTGATTTTTTTGTGAAAAAACCGGAGCGCACAGTTGACTTCAATACTATATATACACATAAGCTGTTGTCACACTTCCATTGGCTGCTGGTGCTGTTTCCACATTTGACCTAGTCACTCAGGATGCTCTCTGAACCTTCATGATTTTTGTGCAGACAGTTAACACAGACCAGAACATGTTTCAGCCAAACCCTACAATGCGTAGAACTGTTTCTTTAAATCTTTTCGCGGAATATCAATGCCCCTAACAATACAGAATAAGACCATTTAAAATGCGTTAACATATGCAAAGTCAAAAGAATATTGGTATAAATTCATTAAAGCCAGGGGTGTAGTGGGGTCGGAATGTGCCAGAACGCCACCCCAGCACTGCTTTGTGAGAATTTTATTTTTTTTTATGTTGCCCAAGCACCATATGTTTCCAATCAGTAACTGTTATTGCTTTATTAGTGAACTTCTGAAATCATAACTATGTCTACCAAAATTACATTTTAATATTGTGCACACTTTGTTCTGAAATAAGAACTGTTAGTGTATACAAGCTGTATGAATTTATAAATTAAATATTCTAATGATAAACTACCATCATGGCATTATTTTCAATGCAATTGAAACTCAAACCTGCCTATCACCCTCCCCCAACGCCCTGCTCTGTGGTCCAGTACCTGTCTGCCTACAAGGTCAAGATAGCTTTGTTCATTTGTTGTTTAGTTCATTGCTTAGTCATTAAACTGAAATATAAAATGTAACATTTGTTTATAAAAGTGTTGTATTTATGTAGGTAAGGTAAGTTGTTGCAATCTTTCATTATTTTCTTTTTACCCACTTGAATTGTATTATAAGCACCAGTAAACCCTGCCTCTCCTTCCCAAATGTACCGCCAAGGTCCGAGTGACTCAGGGCTGCCAAATTTAGGATTACACCCATCATTAAAATGAGTTTAATAATGCACATGGTGACTATTTAATCTTTTACAGTAGTGAATTAAATTCAATTGTGTCATTGTAACCCAGGAAAGAAATGTGGTGAAGCTGGAAAAACCTTATGAATCAAGGAATTAAATTTTGTTTTGTTAGCCATCCTGATTGAAGGATCTCTCTCTCTCTACACACTTTGCATGTTTTATGCCTACAGGAGGAACTGGATCTCACAGCAACCAACAAAGCGGCTATGCTGAGCTTACCCTTGGAGAAGAAATGGCAGATATACTGTAGTAGGAAAAAGGTAATGTCTACAAAACCCTACATAGTAATCAGTGATTTTTACGTTGCCTAGTAGGATTCTGGTTAAAGGTAAGCTCCACATTTGAGGCTTCTGGTTCAATTAAAGTCCAAGAAATATTTTTTGAGAAATATATTGGTGCAGGCATAGTGGTTCTCACTTCTGTGGTGAGAGCAATTTCCGTAGGATGCCCACGGTTTCTCCTCTGTCATTATCTTGCCATATGCATCCGATGGAGTAAGCATTCTCTACTGAACATTTACAACAGAAACCAACCAAAACCAAGAGAAATTTGTGGTTGTGTGGAATTATCATTCTAATTTATTGCTGGTGGCTTATATTGTTTTCCGTTGGTGACCCAATAGCTTTTATTAGATTCCAGTGGCTTCTGTTGTATACAAATTTAGTGCACAGAGAACATTTCAGTGGTTTCTTTTAGTTCCTGTTGTCACAAAATACTGGAACCATAGATTTTGATTGTTTTCTGTTGTGGTACAGCTACTTCTAGGGAATTAGGCTGGTTTCTGTTGTAAAATAATCTATTTGTGTTGTATTCTAGTGGTTTCCACTGACTTCTGTCTGTTGGTTACTGTTGTGTTTTCTTAGTTTTTGATGTAATATAGCCTATTGGCTTCTGTTGTCTTCTAGTGATATTAGTGCTGTAGTCTATTGTCTTCTGAGAAATTGAAGTGGTTTCTATTGCTTTCTGTTGTGTTTTAGTGGCTCCCACTTGTTTCTGTTCTGCTATAGTCGGTCGGGTTTTGTTGTATTCTAGTGGTTTCCATTGGTTTATGTTGTGGTTTGTTGGTTTCTATTGTGTTTCATTGGTTTCTATTATGCTGCAACCATTTGGTTTATGTTGTATTATAATGGTTCCCATTGGTTTCTGTGGGTTTATATTGTGTTTTGTTGGTTTCAGTTGTGATAAACCTGTTCCTATTGTGCTGTAGTGAGTTTGTTTCTGTTGTGCTCTAGTCATTTCCATTGTTTACCGTTGTATTTTGTTGGTTTCTGTTGTGCTGTGGCCAGTTAGTTTTTGTTGTATTCTAGTGGTTTCCAATGGTATCTGTTGTTTTATTGGTTTCTATTATGTTTTGTTAGTTTCTTTTGTGATAAACCCAGTTCATTTCTGTTGTATTTTGGTGGTTTTCAATGGCCTCTGTTATGTTCTGTTGGTTTCTATTGTGCTGTGGCCCATTGGTTTCTGTTGTCTTTTAGTGGATTACATTGGCTATTGTTGCACTTTATTGCTTTATGCTGTGCTGTAGCTTCTGGGTTCATCTTGTATTCTAGTAGCTTAAATTGGTTTGTATTGTGTTTTGTTCATTTTTATTGTTGTAAACTAAGTTGGTTTCTGTTATATTTTAGTGGTTTCCATTGGTGTCTTTTTCTAATGTGCAGTATTTTATTTTTTGTTGTATTTTAGTGGTTACCATTATTTATGTTTTGTCTTTTGGTTTGCTGATGTGCTGTAGTTGCCTTAATTGTTTTCCATAATGTTCTGTTTGTGTAAATTGTTTTCTGTTGATTTCTGGTGTGTGCTGTTGGATTCTGTGGGGTTCTGTTGGATTCCGTTGTGTTCTATTGTGTTTTGTTGGATTCTGTTGGGTTCTGTTGGGTTGTGTTGTCTTTTGTGAGTTTCTGTTATGTTTTCAGTGGTTTCCTGAATACAGTAAGAAACAATATACACAACTTAAACAAACAAAACGCAATAGAAACTAAGGGATACAGTACAATTACTTCACAAACTAAACAGAACACAACAGAAAACAATGGAAACCATTGAGTTTACAACAAATTTCAATAGAATGAAATTTGACAACATCAAAGTACAACATAATAAATAAACTATTGTAGATCACTAGGAAATGAAAAAACCAATGGAAACAAGAAAAATCAATAGCAATTACTGGGACTACACTAGAACAAAACAGAATTAAATGCTGTAGGAACCAACAAAATACAACAGAAGCAAATGGAAATCATTAGAAATACAACAGGAAACTGCAGAACACATCAGTAACCAATAGCAACAACTGGGATTACATCAAAATATAACATAATTAAAATACAACAGGAACCAACTAAATAAAATGGAAACCACTAGGAATACAACAGAAAACAACGAAACACAACAGGAACCAATTAAAACTTTTGGGACTACATCAGAATACAACAGAATAAAATTTGGCGGAAACCAACAAAATACAAGGGAAACCAATGAAAACAATTAGGAATACAACAAAAAACCATGAAACACAACAAAAACCAATAGAAAATACTGGGACTACATCAGAATACAACATAATGAAATGTGACAGAAACCAACAAGATACAACAGAAACCAATGAAAACTACTAGAAATACCACACAAAACCATAAAAAACAAAATACCAGTAGAAATTATTGGGACATCATAATAAAACAATGAAATGTATCAGAAACCAACAAAATAAAACAGGTACCAATGAAATCACTAGAAATACAACAAAAAACCACAACATACAAATTTCTGAGAATATATCGGAATACAACAGAATGAAATGCAACAGAAAACATTAAAATACAACAGAAACCAATAAAAATGTCTGGGACTACATCAGAAGGCAACAGAATGAAATGTAACAGAAACCAACCAAAATATAACAGAAACCAATGGGAGCCACTATAATTACAATAGAAAACTACAAAACATAACACAAACCAACAGAAATTACTGTGATTACATTGGAATAGAACAGAATGAAATGTGACAGAAACCAATAAAATACAACAGAAACCAATGGAAACCATTAGAAACACAACAGAAAACAAAAAAGAACAACAAAACCAATAGAAAACATCAGAATAGTGCCCACTTGTCTTTCCTCTCTTCTCTACTAATAAAGAATTATATCTAACCTTTTTTCTCCCGTAGCATATCTATTTAATGCATGCAATAATTTCGAATTCTTTCCTGTCGGCTGAGTTTTTAAGTTGTCTAAGACAGTTTTTCCAGTCTCTTCTTAAATATCGTTTTATCTGTAGTTACATTTAAAGGAGGTAGTCGGGGCCCCAATTGCTGGCCATGGCTGCCCAATTCCTCTCTGCCACGATGCATGTCTCCTTGCATGATTTCCCTTTCTTGTATGCATAAGGGGTTTGCCCTGAGAACCAATTAGCTCCCATCCTACCTTCGTGATACACTTAACACTTAGTAATATGGTACTTAGAAAAAATCACAACACATCAGAATCCAACAGAAAGAATCAGAAACCAATGAAAACCACTGATACAACAGGCTATTATAGGAACAGAAACCAATGTATAACACTATAATACAATATGAGCCATCAAAACATAACAGAAACCAATTAACTACAGCACAGTAGAAACCAACAAAACACAACAGAAACCAATATAAAACACTAGAATACAATACAAACAACTGACTACAGCACAATAGAAACCAACAACACACAAGAGGAAGCAATAGAAACCACTAGAATACAACAGGAACCAACTGGCTACACCACAATAAAAACCAGCAAAATACAACAGAAACCAATGTAAAACACTAGAATATAACAAAACCCAACAGACTATAGTGTAATAGAAACCTTCACAACACAATAAAAAACAATGGAAACCCATAGGTTACAATAAAAAACAACAGACAGCAACCCAACAGAACTCAAACGAAAAAGGGCAAATACCACATTAATTACAACAGTAGTTACAACCAAAACCAACAGCTTAGACATGAAAAAACAACAAAAATGTCTTTTTTTGTTGGTTTCTATTGTAAATTTATGGGTAGGCATGACTGCAGAATGGTCTGGAAATGGAATGAACCACCCATTAGGGAAGTATTAAAACACTAATGTTCTCCTCTTTGGCTTACAAGCCCCATCAGGGACATTCAAGAAATTTGTTTTGGGGCTGGGCAGGGGTTTGTAAATACAGGTTAATAATTGCATGTCGAAACTGACAAAACAGTATATCTTGTGTTACTACCTTTAACCTCATTGTTTTCAAGAAATTTTAGCATAATTTTGGAATTGAAGAGTTGGAATACTCTACTGGTAGGCAACACGTCCTACCCACAACACAGTAGGGCTGCAGAAGAACAGAACTGTTATTCTTTATTCGGGATGCTATCGGGATCCGAAATTTGTTCGGACCGTCATCTCATGCTTCTTTCTTGGTCTTCTTATCTTTTATCATCTTTTTCCATCCACTTCATCAGGTCCCGTCGCATCTTCCCTCTCTACAGCATCATCTCGGGCCAAAGCAATGTCCTTCTTCCTAATGAGGGTCTGCTTTGTGGCAAACTCCCTCCTGAGTGTGATGTCTGTGGCACTCCCTTGACTGTCCAGCACATTCTGGTGGAGTGTCGCAGTTCTGACAAGGCTCATTGAACTTTTAATGTTCTTAACAACCTACTGTGAATGCTGTGTGATAGGAGTATGTCTGTGAGCGGCATACTTCCATATTTACATGCAACGGCTCTTTTTAATGTGTTGTGATTTGGTTTTTGTTCTTGTGTTTATGCTCCACTTGAGTATTTGTTCCTATTTTGTTGGTTTGGTTTGTGCCTGCCCTTTTGCCTCCTGTGGAGGTTTGTAAACTGTTTTTGACCTCACTTTCCTGTGGGCATTTATCAACCCATTGTAAAGTACCCCACAAATCCACTCACTCACTTGATGTCCAGCTAGTAAATGCTTCTGTAACTTAAGTGAGCAATTTTCTTGCAAATGATGTGGCTGACTGTGTACCTCCATTGCGACATTTTCATTAACTGTGATGGGGATGTTCCATTCGATATATTAGTCCTTGTGGGGGTAAGCAAGAAATCTGTTACCAAAATAGTCATGTGATATGATTCCATGAGGAAAATTTGGGGATTTTTTCTAATTCGGTGGTTATTGTACGTAACAAATACTTCCAAACTACAGACTTTAAAAAATAGTAAATATTGAATCCCTCGGACACCAGCATGTTAATTTCAAAATATACATCTGATTGCGTAATAAACTCATTTTGAATAAAAGAATTGGAGACCACAGTAATATAGAATTAAGGTATTAAATAATATTATTTATACAAAATCATGCACACAGGAGAGCAGATCGAAGAATACATTTGAATAAATTGGCTTTTGTTTCCGGGGTGGGGGTGTCGCAGTACCTCTCTCTCTCCTGGCTCCATCCCTGACCCTCATATAAGTGACAAATAGAGCGATGCCTACAATATATATGTAGTTTAATTTTTTTTTGTTTCATTGTACTGGAGGAAGTTGGGCTCCGGTGTTCTTGAAAGAAACATTGCTGATACTTGTGCGCTAGCTTTGGCCATTTAAGTTAAGATGTTAGCAGCTGGCTCCTTGGAATGGCACAACCTATTATTTGATAATGTAATTCACAAATATAATTTAAATCTATTAGAATTTGTTTTACTAACGTGGTAGTTTTTAAGTAAAAGCCTCAGTGTTTACATATTTATTGAGGTACATCCGTACAATGCAATTTCTACTAACTGACTGGTGAACAGTGTTTGCCAACGATGATACACAACATATAAAACAGAACATGAACATTCAAATTGTAACAAATCGTGCTGCTTAAATATAATTACGAACATTCAACATATACGCATATCAAATGTATTTTCTCTGTAGATTCATATAGTATTTTGTTAGTTATAAAAACACTCTACTAATGTTTTTAATCTTTTGCTAAGAGTCTTCTACTGTATTGAAACATTATCTCTGGTCAAGGTACATTAGAATATGATGCAACAGTATGGGACCCGTATGTGGAGGTGGAGGTGCGAGAACTGGAAAAGGTGCAGAGAAAGGCAGCTAGATGGATGAAGGGTACGTGGAGAAGACAAGGGCAGGAAGATGAGGAAGACGGGAACTATAGGCCATCAGTGATGATGAAAGAAATGGGGTGGAGCTCATTGAAGGACAGAAGGAAAGATGAACAGTTAGTCAGGATGTACAGGATGAATGAAGAGGGAGGATGGGGAGGGCTACACTGCAAGCTAAGTAAGGGGGTGTTTAGGGGAAGAGGAAACAACAGTGAGAAGCTTCAGAGGGTGTGGAGGAGAACGGAAGGGGGTAGGCTGTCCGTGCTTGTGAGGTCTGTGAGGGAGTGGAATGTGTTGAGGGAGGAATTGGTATCTGTGAGAGGGGTTGGTAAATTCAGGAAGGGAGTGGAAAAGGAGTTGGTTGGGTGAAGGAGAGTTGAGAGAGCTCGCCACCGGCGGTAGCCTAATTGCAAGTGTATGTATGTATTAAATTATTTATCATCACTCGTTACTACTTAAGCAAAAATATTGACCTCAGAAATTTTTGTTATGAGTAAATAAAACAACTTTTAATTTTTTAGAATTAAAAATTGGATTAAAACATTGTGTTATATTAAGGTAAATACAGTACGTAAAATCATTTCATTTTTAAAATGATGTTAAAAGATTATTTGCCCAACCAGAATATAAAAGTTATAACAGACTCTATGGCTGTGTTTGAATTCACCAGCCAAGGGCCCTTATGTGGCTTCATGTCTTAGGAAAGTACATTGGAACTTGGACGTCACATTGTCGCTGACCAAATTCGTGGTAAGGGCACAGATGTTCCCTAGAATGTCCCCTTCAGTTAAAGCCACAAGCGATGACCTTTTCACACGTACTACAGAGTGTTTCATTTTTAAGTTGTTTAAAACAGTTTTTCAGCATCTTCCTGCCATTTTCTTGCCACTATTGTTCGCATATAGGCTGAGGCAACATAACAAAATGTGTTTAATTCATTCATTTTTCCATCAAAAATTGTGAAACGAAGATGGGTGTTCATAATTATACCCACTTCGTCACAAGAGATTAAGGGAATGTTGGGAATTGTGGGTACTGAAGAGATCAAGGGCGAGTTAACAAGGGTATGTTGCAGTGAATTCGAACATAGCCTATGTTACTGATGTGCACTATATTCATTGTTAATAAAAAAGAGGAAATAAAGTGTCGAGGAAACTTCTAAACTATCTTTCTTTTTTTTTTTTTCAGGACCAAGAAGGAGTGCCTAATTTATTACACTTACCTGAGCACTACATTGAAAGAGTTCAAGCACTATCAATGGTAAGTGTTTAGTGTGTTTCACTGATAAAAAAAAATTATATTTGTTATCTGCTGTGTTGTAGTTTGTGTTCAGACAATGTAAGACAGTTGTTTCTATTAAAACTTCCTACTGGATGCGTTTACTGATTTCAGATATCAATTTGAAAGGATTTTTTTCATGCCATGTTTGGAATTTTTTTTTTAATTTTCTCATTGTGATTGTTAAAACAATATATAGGTATTGAATTTTACAGTCTCGTGTACATATCAAAATTCCATGTATAATTCATTTGTTGGTTCCTATATGCATTGTGTAACTCGGTTGTATTGCTTGGTGGTGTTTACTGTAAACTGACATAATATGTCTAGTTAAAACATATTGATCATCTACTTCTAAAGTAAAATTGTGTGTCTCGAAAAAAGACCACCCTAATTTTTTTGGAAGTAAAACTGGAATAAAATATATTCTTACGTTAAAGCACAGAGGATTTAGTTAGCTCCAAACATCCTGGAATTAGATTGTACATTACAACCAGTACAGTTCTCTTTCCTATTGTGCGCTGTTCAGACAACGGCACAAACAGTATTTTTGTGGAGTGTTGTATTCAAAATTTAGTCTTGAACAGTTTCCTCAGGTTGCCCTCTTCACACCTCTGCATCATACATAAAATGTTCACTCAGATGCTCTATACAGAATACTATGCTTGAGATGGTATTCTTTCAAACTCCTTTATGCATAGATATCTCTTCAGAGGCCAGACAATGTTCCATCTGATATACTTTAGGCTTCATACCATAAACTCAAACACTGATCACAATGAATGCTTCATTACATACATGGTCTCTGTTTACAGTCTCTCTGTTCTGTTGATGGTACAGTACTTATGTTAATGTAATAGTAATTTGATTGGGTGTCTTTGCAGACTGCTCTGGGTCTGTGTTGAACTGAACCGCAGTGTTGAGACAAGTTGTGTACTAACAGTATCGCAGTGTTGAGACAAGTTGTGTACTAACAGTATCGTCATGTTTCACGCAGCTGCAGTTCCCCTTGGACAGCGAGGAGGAGGTTCGGGCCCGCACGAGGCAGCTGGATGGACTGAAGACTGCGCTGAGGACACAGCCGCACAGCTTCGTGCTGCGGTTCATCGAGCTGGAGGGCCTGGCCGCTCTGCTGTCGTTCCTCTCCACCATGGACTACGCCACCTCCCAGAGCTCCATCCACACCTCGCTCATTGGCTGCGTCAAGGCTCTCATGAACAACTCGGTGAGGGGCAGTTTCTGATACTACGCATCATCTAGGCTCGCTGCACCTGTTATTTTAACAAAGATTTTTCCCATTTGTTTAACTTCACTTTTCTTTATTAAGGCCTGCCCCCCCCCCCCCTGTCTCTCTCTCTCTCTCTCTCCCTCTCCCCCTCCCTCCCTCTCCTCTCCTCTCTCTCTCTCTCTCTCTCTCTCTCTCTCTTCCTCTCTCTCTCTCTCTCTCTCTCTCTCTCTCTCTCTCTCTCTCTCTCTCTCTCTCTCTCTCTCTCTCTCTCTCTCTCTCTCTCTCTCTCTCTCTCTCTCCTCTCTCTCTCTCTCTCTCTCTCTCTCTCCTCTCTCCTCTCTCTCTCTCTCTCTCCTCTCTCTCTCTCTCTCTCTCTCTCTCTCTCTCTCTCTCTCTCTCTCTCTCTCTCTCTCTCCTCTCTCTCTCTCTCTCTCTCTCTCTCTCTCTCTCTCTCTCTCTCTCTCTCTCTCTCTCCTCTCTCTCTCTCTCTCTCTCTCTCTCTCATTTACATCTTGTACTGAGGGAGTTGGTGCAGTAGTAAACCACTGCGCTACATTTGGTAAGACACAGATTCATTTCCTAGTCCAGTGCTCAGTTCTGATTGTAGTTTTCTGTGGTTTCTCCGCAATCACTCGTTGAGATGGTTCCTCATACCTACTTCTCTGAGCAACTTGCTCAGTCTCTAAATTACCTCACTGTTGACGAGACATTAAGCACTACCCATCAGCTAGGTATATCTTCCCCCCCCCCCTCACCCCTTTTAGTTCCAGATAATGTGATTACTACCACCTCTTTCTCATTGTTTTATGTCTTAAATTTTTTTAATAATTCTTAGTTTTGAAAGTATGTAGCTTAATGTGTTTAGTTAGTTTAATAATCTCATAGGTGTGTACTGTTTATAATATAGTAGTTTATTATGAAAGTATTTATATTGAAGTCTTTTGAGAAATAAACTGAGGATAAAAAATTGTTTTAAATGGAAATTGTAATGCACATAATCTAATAAACCATACCAAAATCATCGCATGTACCTATTTATTTCAGAAAAAAAAAAGTTAAATTTTGTGGGAAGGGTTTTTGGAATGAAAAATTATAGAAAAGTAACAAGTTTTTAATGTAAAGTTTTTGGCTTTATGATTGGTAATATTTTAATACTAACAATTTAATCATGTTCCTTTGCTCATGGGATGTTCTGAGAGTATTGCCTTATAACTTCTGATTTGATTCAGGGCACTGCAGAAGAACTTGTACAACAAATGTTTGTATAGTGAAAGAAAATGATATACTGTTTTTTTTTTATCACGGTGCTGATGTAAATTAAGGGCGATTGCTGTAACAGTGGTAAAGAAGGAAAAAGGATAAAGTAACAATTAACAAATACCAGGTGTGAGAAACCCTATATAAAACTTTGCAGCTAATCACTCATTTACACTTTTAGTAGCAGTTACAATATTTTAGGTATGCAATATTTTTTTAAAGATAGAGTTTGTGTAATTATTTCAAACATTTTTGTCTCAGTCAAGTAGTAGTTTAGTGTTCAACACATCACAGTAATGAGGAAAGCTGTAGCCATTGTCACTCTGGAAGATAAAGAGATCTCTCATTGTGTATTTTTTTTTGCAGACGGGTCGTGCACACGTCCTGGCGCACCCTACGGGCATCAACACGATAGCGCAGAGCCTCAGCACTGAGAACATCAAGACGAAGGTAGCGGTGCTGGAGATACTCGGGGCCGTTTGCCTTGTCCCAGGAGGACACAAGAAGGTGCTGGAGGCCATGTTACACTACCAGAGGTTCTCCGCTGAGAGGACGAGGTTTCAGGTACCTCCTTCTTAACCTATTCAGTTATGCATGTTTAGTAGTGTCTAATATTTGAACAAAGTATATTTTACTTAGTATGGTAACTCAATAGCAGGAGTGTACACAATGGGGGGAAAACAAGGTGATTGCATCCCTCAAGAATTCAACTTTTGGTTAATTATCTGAGTGTAATATAGTCAGATTGGAAAGTAAACTCTGTGCCTCACTGGCCTTGCTTGGGGAACATCTTAAGGTGTAATTTTAACTATGATAGTTTAAATGTTGTGCTAGCTGAATAAAATGTTAAAGTTGGCTCAATAATAAATTAATGTAAGTGAAACATGCTCAATTTTGTTATGAAATACCAGTAAGCTTGGTTACCACTAAATTTTAACCTCGCAATCAAAAATTTTCCAGGAGGGGAAACCCTTGGGCCCTTACTTTTTATAGTTGATTAGTTGTAAGTGTCTATAGATGATGTGTTATCTGCCAGATGTACTTTTCAGAGGCTTTTTATTATGGGAGCACTTAGGGCGTACGCATCACGTGTAGATTTTCCATTGGCAGCTCACCAGTAATAACTTTGGCATTTTGAGGCTTTAAAAATTAAAAATATATATATGATAGAAAAGTAAGTAGAAGATAGAATGTAATTTCTTCAGATGATGAAGTAGATGGCACACACACATGTAAAACTCATGGTAATATACTCTTGCTTTTTTTGTGTACAGCTGGCATCATTGACATGTATGATTGTGAATGCAAGTGAGTAAATATATGAAAATAAGTATGTAGATAAAAGCAAAATCTTAACATCATACCAGATGTAATATATAGATGACAGTAACTGGAAAATACATAAGAAAATTTGGCTTTGTAAATATTTAGTAATAATAGCAAAAAAAAAAAAAATTATATTTGTTATGAAAATAGGCATCCTTTCAGAACATATGTAGGTATGCCCTCAATGGAAGGAAGTAAGGTGAAATTGTCCAGCTGCCAAAACTCGCACTCTTGTGTGCAAGATGTCAGCGTAGGGGAACACTTCATTTACCATCATCACTTGCTGCAGCACATTGCATGTTTCCTTTTAAAGTTTCCTTGTTTACGAGTTTACTCCTTATGCTAATATCCAGTGTATCAATACATGGTTATCCAAGACTATATTGTGGTCAAATATAGCAAGAGACATGGTGAATGTAAAATGCACCTGAACACTGCTCAAAGAAAACACTGTTACATGTAGGGGCGAGTTCCAAAACACGTTCGTTAAAATTTTCAGAAGAAGTGCTTCCTTCTCTCCTGTTGTGTTAGTATTCTGGACTGTTTTAATTTTCGTTATCAGGTCAGATCTCTATATGGGTACTAAATTTTACGTTTGTCTAAAGCTGTGTCCTTAAATAGAACTATATTGTGGTGTATGCAGAATACAGCATGTCATATCTGTGGTGATTCTCGAGTAGATGGACAAACTCCTTGAAATTATTCCTTTTAAAAAAGTAAATCATTCGTACACTTTATATTTGTACACTGAATATTAAGGGAGTTTGAGACTATGAAAATCAGATTTCGAAACCGTATTATTGAAACATGTTGAAAATGAAGTGGCAATACTCCGAATATTGTTTTGTGCTATAGGGATCCATAATCTCATGGTAAATGCTGATTAATACCTTGAACCATAATGAAAATAACACGTGTGGCCGGCCTCATTTGGCATATCAGATATTTGTACCATCAGCAGGTTCGACGCAGGTTTAGTGATCAGTATGACTTGTGTAACAAAAATGGCCCTCTTGTTGCAACTGCCTAGGACCGCTCTGTTTTCATTGAAACGCACAAAACTTCAGGTCAAGTGATACAGTGCCTAGCACATAGGCAGTACTACCTACATGCACGTACGATATGTTGGTGTGCCCACTGCATAGAAGAAGGGGGAGGATGTGTTTAATACGTACTATAAACAATATGTACCACGCATAATAAGCTTAAGGTATTCCCTGCACAATGGATATACATGCGCAGCCTAGTGTATGAGACAGCAGAGGAAGCCATTTGTGATTCAAATGAATGAAGATGCAAGTGGTTATTTAAAATAGTATGCATCTTAAATTGACTGCAGAGGCCAGGGAACCGGACCAGATGCTGAACGCAACCTTTACACATTTAAGTAATGTTTGTGAATATGTAAGGTCACATATTTATTATTGAACTACCATGTATCGGATTAATGGCATTTCCAACGGTCATAATATTAAGAAATGACACCCTAAGATGTCTCACTCTTATATTGCCTTGCGCTGATGTTACATTGTACTGAAACCATTAGGTAAACAGAAAAGCTACTAAGATGCTGACATACCTGTACCTACATTATATGGAAATACACTAACTGAAAGTAAAAAATAAACTGACTGGCAGGTACACATAATGTACAGGATTATTTCCTCTCATATTATCATAATTTACACAATATTCTTGATTGTAAACACACCAGTAGTTAGCATTGTTTTCACAAAATGTATCTCTCTAGAGATTACACCAGGTAGTTTTTAACAAGGTGATATGGATATCTGGTGAATTTATATAAATAAAAAGTCATTGTTTATTATAGTTGGATTTTTCTGTGTGCTTTTTTTTTTTTTTTACAGTGAGCTGCTACTGTAATAAAAATATTGCATCAGGTATTTGTTTCATGTTTGAACACACATCCAGCATTTTCATCTGAAGAGCGCGGTGATCTGAAAATTATTAGTGCAAAAATGATTGGTTCATAAACAGAAATGAAACAATAAATTACAAGAATGCTGTACATCTGAAATACTCTTCTACATTTCCATGTTCGCTACAGATGTAAGATATATTGGTATGGTGTTTGGCGATACTGGGAACTTCTTGCAATTTTTTGACGTCTTCATCTCCACTGAGTCTTTATTTTCTGCAGTGTTCACATGTTACACTGTCTGCGAAATTCAGTGCACTTACATCATCAGTGCGTACAGTTTGTCGAGTTTTTCTGAGTGGCAAGCTGTATGCTAAAATTTTTTTCTAGTGTTGAGAATGATATCAAGAAACCGGAGACCTTTGTGTGACATTAGGTAAGAGAAATAACCCTGAACTTCCCAGTCTGAAATTTCCTCATGGGTTTGAACAACTGGCGGTAACAGTATACATGTATTGAAACAGTCATGTCTCAATCAACCTAGTAGAACATAATTTCTTCATAGCATATCTTGACGTCCTTTTAGCTTCTCTCTCGTGGGATAAACCACCATCGTATCCGTATCTCACCAGGCATTGTGTTGCCATTGAAGATCTCTCGCTGACCAAGTGCTTATCCTCCCTAGCAAAAATCACAGCTTTATATTAAGGCAAAGCAAAGTCTCATACAGACCTATTTGTGAAGTCGTGGTGGGATGCTGCTAGCTCATTACTGCATTGCTTGTGTACATTAACATATATATGTATATATAGTTCATTTTCATAATAAAATATATTGAGTGAGTGAAGAGATTTGGGCGGCTCTTAACAGCGACATCTTGAGAGCCGATGAGGGTGATTGAAGTGAATATATGGAGTAGGGAGTAGCGCTGGAAATGAAGGAGCCGGGGGGAAACTGGAGATTCCCTAGAAAACCCGTCAACCAAATATATATTGAGAATTTTATTATTTTCTTCTCTCTATGTGTAAACAATGCACATGCATGTTTGCCACACACAAATTAGCAGCACAAATGTTTTCGTTGGGAACAAATAGAGTACAGTTTGAAGGAAGAACTTGTTAGTTGACATTCTTATTATGTGCTATCTGAAACAGTTCTTTGAACTCTCAAACCCATACATGTTCACAAATACATAACACTAAAGAGATATAAAAATTACAGTAATTCTGTTTTGTATGCGGGTAGGCAAACATTACTTCTTAGGCTCGGTGGTTACTGTTGCAGGTTTGCTGCTCAGCAATGTTACAATCCATGTTAGTCTAGTGTGTACCGTCCTTTGTCAGAGATTCATGTGATGCTGATTACAGTTGTGCATTTAATTAAAAGGTTGGTTAGGTGATGGAGCTTTTGATTTCTCTTTGCTCACATTTTGTAAATAATAGTGTGATGTAGGTAGGTACAGAAGTGTGTGGAATAATTGCACACTTGTTGGAAAATGTGGAGCAGTGGTCGGCAGTAAGCAAGGATTTGCTGTGAATGCTTTATATAACGTGGTACTGTGGCTCTCCGTGTCTTCAAGTTTGAGAGTTCTGACCTTGCTCTTTGTGTACAGGGCATCATAAACGACCTTGACCGCAGCACAGGGGTGTATCGGGACGAGGTGAGCCTGAAGACGGCCATAATGTCCTTCGTGAATGCAGTCCTGAATTACGGTCCTGGGCAGGAGAATCTCGAGTTTCGGTTGCACCTGCGCTACGAGTTCCTGATGCTTGGCATCCAGCCGGTCATCGACAAGCTGCGTACCCATGAGAACGAAACCCTCAACAGGTACAAAATATGATTAAAATCTTGCACTGCTGTCCATAGTAATTTGAGGAATACACTAATTATTTCAGTGCTTTTCAGGTCGCTTCCATATTACATAGTACCAGAAACAAGTTTGCAAAAAATTACTCTACATCGTTGTGAACCATAATGCCCAACAGATAACATAGTTTATTTTTATGCTTGTTTCAATAAAGTTCTTTCTCTGACATTATTTCCCGTAAACATTTATAATTATATTAAAAGTGGAAAGAGACCTAGTGAAATGCATGGCTGTGTTTTATAACAAACAAGACTTCTTCAGAAAGTATGTGGTACCTATTTAATGTTAAGTACAATGGAAACCTACACACTTCTTACAGTGTAAGTTGATTACACAATATATGTAGTAAGTATATCCATGCTATATAGAAACTGATTACAGTTGTGCTTAGTTGCAAATAAGACACAAGATGTCCATTTAATGGTTACATCTTGTGGTTGTATAAAAAAACTGCTGATTTGTTTATCACAGATATCAAGTCGTGATCTTCAGTCACTTAAGAGAATAGAGAATACCTATCCTATTTATTAAAACAAATACAGGTGCCTACAAATGTTTTATACAACTACATGCGTGGTGCCCATAATGTTGATCTTCATTTGCTTGTGCAGTCAGCTTATACAATTCTTAATGTGAAAAGTTGTCAGTTTCATTTAGACATGTTAGCACACAGTGGATTTTCATTCAGTACACTATGTACTCTTAACGTACTAGGGTTATAATATCACTGAAACAACTGCAGGTTCCCACTTTCCATTGAGTAGTGTACTGCCATTGTCAGCTATGAAATTAGCTCAGTAATTTTTTAGTATACTTGTTGAATTCAAAGGAAAGAAACAAATATTTTGTTGGCACCTTTCTCAGTAATAGTGTTCAAATTTTTAGAGTAGTATTTAATATATCTAGGGTCACTTTATCCATTGGTTCATAGATCCTGGGACCACTGTGTTATGGTGACACGTGTAAAGGGTTGTCTGCTGTTTTTTTGGTAAGTTATATCCGATCCTTCGCTCATGACCCGCCGTCCGCCATGTCTGTTCCAGACTGACGCCAACCTTCCCTCTGCACTGTTTACAAACAACCTAACGTAGAACAATGTTTACTAACACTACATCTCTCCTTCACACACATTTACTAAATTGCCATCTCCTTATTCTTATTCCCAAACCTAGCCCCAAATTATAGTTCAAACTGTTTTGGGGGTACCACCTGTCGCCCACTTCTTGTCTGATATCTTTGCTTACTAAGTCCCCCCCTCAGGTCGCACTTGTTCTTCGTCTGTGAATCGACAAAAGTCTTCACTTCTCGGAGAACTTGGCTCTGGCAATACTCGTCTAGTTGTATCAGTGTCTCTGGTCTTCCCTTCGTCATCTAGCTCATCCCAATAATGCCCTGCTGATGTTGGAGGCCCTCGTGTTGCACTGTCCGACTCTGCCTGATGCCTAGTTGATCTTGGCTGCCATTGTGTTTCACCATCTGTCCGTGACTTCTGTGCTTGTTCCTGTTCTGGAACCGCCACAAGCTGTCGCCTGTTCTGGCGACCTCGCCAGGTGCTGGTTTCCATCATGTAAGACCGGGGGTTGTCAGTTAAGCCCAAGACTGTGCCGTACTTGGGCATGTCCAGAACCCATACGTGTGTCCCTGGCTGCAAGTGTACCAGTGTTCGAGCTCTGTGTAGGGTATTGTAGTTCCTGCGCGACCTCTCCTTAATATGGTCATCGTTTCTGAGGAACGTTTGCAGGAATGGCCGCCTCTATTGGGGTTCTAAGAAGACACGTGAGCGAGGCAATATGGTACACATCTTATGCCTGAATAGCAATTCCCCTGGTGAAAATCCCGACTAATGGCGTGCTTCTATATGAAAGTATTTCCAGATTAGGATCCATGGACTTGGACAAAATACTCTTCGCCACTTTTACTGCACTTTCGGCAGCGCTTTTCGATTGGGGGAACTTTGGGCTGGAGGTTATGTGGTCAAACCCATAATCCTTGCCAAAACGCTGGAACTCCTGTGCCGTGAACTGTGTTCCGTTATTGGAGCGTACTGTTTTGGGAATACCACGGCGTGCAAATATATTCTTTGCCCGCAGAACCACTCCTGACGTTAGGTTCTCTAACCACACCAGCTCAAAAAATCGTGAAAAGTAGTCTTGAACTACCAAGTAATGTACCCCAGCTGATTCCAAAATGTCCATGTCTACTAATGCCCATGGTCTACTTGGCAGAGTGGTTGGTTTAAGAGGTTCTGCCCTTTGTACTCTCATTTGGAAACGCTGCTGGCAATTTTCCACTAATCTGTTGATGTCTGTTGTGACGATCGGCCACCAGACAGACTCCTGGGCTGTACGTTGACACTTCATTATACCCATTTGCCCTTCATGGATTATCGTCAGCATTTCGACCCGTAGTGACCTAGGCACAAATATTTGTGGCCCTTTCATAGTGAGTCCTTCATTATACGCCAATTGCCCCCTGAACTGCCAAAAGTGTGATTGGTTGTCATCAAAGCCGTCCAAGATGTATTGCTTCAGGCATTGGCACTCTACATCTTCCTCTTGCGCTGTCTTAATGGCCTTCAACCTGACATCGGAACATGACATTTCTCTTATGATAGCTTCTACAAACAGCTCTTCTTCCAAGACGTCACTACTATCCTCCGCTGGCCGATCCACTGGGGCCCGTGACAGTGCATCCGGTGCAAAAAAACTCCTGCCTGCTTCATGGGTAATCTGATATTTAAAACACATCAGGTGCATTCTCAACCTTTGCAACCTGGGTGTTAACTCAATCAGTGGTGTTGTGGCCAGTAACGTGACCAATGGTTTATGGTCAGTGAGGATTGTAAAGTGGGCTCCCACCACATACGCCCGTAACCTCTGACAGGCCCATGTGACTGCCAAGGCTTCCTTTTCGACCTGAGCGTACTGTCATTTCACCTTGCTAAGTCCTCGAGATGCGAAAGCGACTGTCCTCCACACCCTCTACTGGCGCTGTTCGAGTACACCTCCTAAACCATAGGAAGAGGCGTCTGCACCCCTACATTTTGAGTATTTATAAGCACTCCCTTGTCTGCCACCTCTATCGTAGCATACACTACCCCGTGTTGCCTTATCACCTTTTCTGTTGCGCTCACTTCTACCATGCTGAATCACGTCCACTGCGTTCAACTGGGCCCGTATGAGCGGTTGTTGTTGCCGCACGAGTTCTGCCTGCCGGATACGTTTAACAGTATGTTTGGTCATCTGGTCCTGATCCATTTGTAATACTTTCGACAACTTATTATCGGCAACACCAATAACCAGTACGGTTGTTATTAATTCCTCTTTAAGGTGCTTCAGTTCGCACGGCTTAGTCGATTTGAAGACATCATATTTGAACCCGTCTGCCATTTCTCCTTCTTGCTACTTACGTTTAAAAAATTTAGCCCATTCATAAATCACATTTTTTTTAACGTTAAAGGAGGTGTCAAATTTGACGCTGCTGCTTATGCAACTAATCAAATACGATTACGACCCATCGCCAAGAGTACCTACTACCACTACTATAGACATGAGTGACATGTTGCCTACACTATAGGCAACAGGAAATTAAGAGCGAATTTTCTTCACATGAAGGATACGCAACCTGGCAGGCACCCCCCCCCCTACCCAGCGCTGAGAGCCTACAAGCTGCTCAGACCTCAGGCAAGGCCGAGCACTACTGACGAGCCACGAAGCAGAAACGCTGACCAGAGCTTTCTCACGCCAACCAGGGTAGAAGGACAAAATGCCCTCCCCGCAGCCTGCACCGGCAGTCTACAAGCTTCCGCTATAAGTCCAGACGCTTCCGGGCTCGGGCAGTCAGTCCTGTTCCATTTCTCATGGCATCCCACAGCACTGCTCAGTGCTGGGATCTTCAGAGAGCTTCAAAGCTTTGAGCACGCCCCCTGCGGCTACTTCACCGTCAACGATCAGTCAACCCGACAACCAGTGAACACGCTTTACAACACGTTTTAAATTCACTTCATCTCCTCAAGACCTTTATTTGAACAGTTTAGATCTATTATATATTTTCTCATTTACCTAATTCTTTCCCGTTCTCCATTAGAACTAGGTCACCTACACCTGGCTAGCGTAGTAACCTTCAGAACTCAATTGCCTGGTAGGAGGTAGCACGTGTCGGATGTTTATTGAAACTTCAATAATCATACTTTTGTTTCCTACCTTTCAGCTTTTATTTCTTAGAGTATCTGTCTGTTTGCCTGCTAAATACATGTTGCTACGTACACCCTTGACAAGAACCAGGTAATTTCTAATAACCAAATTAACTTCAACTACGGGCACCCTTCTGGGGCCCCGTCATATTTTCTCACACACCCACTAGACGGCCATCTGTTGCTTTCCAACTGCCACAGCACTGTACTAGTGCTGACGGAGAGGAACAGAGGAGCCACAACCACTAGTAACACCTTCACCCAGGGAGGAGCGACAGTTTCAAATTATTTCCTTATCCCACAGCATGGCTAGAGCTGGGATATTTTGTAGCTTGAAACCTGCCGCCCATTCCTGTGTGGACACACATCCAGTGGTGGCATTGGTGACCCAAACAGCTCCCCGTCTCTGATCAGCCAGCATAGCGCGGGGGATCAGTGGAGACTTTACAGATCCTGGTCAGCAAGCCAAAACCGGACTGAGACTGTAAATTGTGTTTAGTTTGTTCGCGTCAGCATGTACCTAGTCTACTGTGAGCAGAGACTCGATGCCTTATGGCCATAGGCACGACCGAAAACGTAGGGAACGAAACGCAGCAGTCCTTGCCGCCTGACAGTTGAGTGCACTTCCTCAACCTACACTGGAAAGGCTGGCGGAACGGGACCATGCCACCGAACTCAGTCACCAAGCAGTCGTGCCTGCTTCAGTTATAATCCTGAACATCATCTTCAGCAGTAACCAGGACAACGATGTACGTCAATTGCCAACACCCCTTGCCTAATACCTTCTATCTAAACTAAACCACCCTGCTTTTGGTCTAGCGGACAAAATCCTCTACCATCGTGTCTGTTAGTCTAACCGGGCATGCGTCAAATTTCTCTTTTACTGTCGCGCATCTACATCAGATAATGTAAATGACTGGAAGAGGTCCTCTGCTTCTGGTCCCATACCTTTTTATCCACTTTGGCCACTCGGCCGGTGTTCAAAAGTCAAAGTTGCCCGTTGGCACAACCTGAAATTGTCGACGCCACCATCACTAGGTATCGCCCTGAGACACAAGGGTTAACCATTTCTTGCCACACCCCAATGCAGTATTGGATCAACCTCCGTGGCCGCACAAACGTGACGTCCTTGTGAAGTACATCACAAACTGGCACAACTGATAAGGACGCGAAGCAGATAACACCGCTGCCACCATGTTTTGTCCGTAAGTTATATCCAATCCTTTGCTCGTGACCCGCCATCTGCCATGTCTGTTCTCGACTGCCACCAACCTTCCCTCCGCACTGTTTACAAACAACCAACCTAGAATAATGTTTACTAACACTACACCTGGTTGGTTTTTGTCGGTAAAAATTATTTTAAATTTTTTCTACTTCGTTATAGTGATCATGTAGATTCCAACATTGAGCGATTACTGTACATGCATAAAAGGAACACTGTAAACATGTGTGTTCAATTCAACAACCAATACAAACTTATTGCAATGTAACCATTTTAAGCACCCATCAATAAAGGAGTAGTAGGTAATATTTTCAGCTACGGATATCTTCAAATTACAAAACGCAGCTAACACTGTTAGAATGAAGCAATACAGTTAAGGTTGAGTAAATGAAGCTGTAACTTCTTGGCATTTTTTAAGTATTGTGGTATAATTTTATGGATGCGAGAAAAATGCATGAAACACTTTTATGAGAGAATTAAGATGCAAGGTGTATGATGTAAGAAAAAATGTAAACCTTGCAGGAAATTTGTAAGACCTGGTAACCATCCCACATGCACAATAATGTATCACAAATATGTGTTGAATAAAGTTTGATAATATCAATGTTGCTAAAATCAAAAACTTATTATTGGTAAATATTGGAGAGCTACTGTTGTTAGTGAATTTTAGAGAGTTTGTGTTGGAAAAGTTCTGTAACAGAAATACATAGCTGTAAAAAATGCTGTTTCATTTAAATGTGAGCATGTGGAATATTCCATAATCAAAATCCATGCCACTAAAGAAAATTTTCATAAAAATAATTTTTCCTGCTTTTGGGGTCATTTATAAAAAAACTCTAGAACAGCTAATTATTTTCAACTGTCAGGAGTCTAAATAATAAACCAGAGCTTCTGTCTTAGACTTCTCTCTCTCTCTCTCCCCCTCTCCCTCCACCTCCCCCTACCTCTGTGTGTGTGTGTGTGTGTTATGCCATTTCGTTGTGGAATTAAACTACAAATTAACATTATTTGTAAGAATTGACAGTGTAGTGTCTTTATAATTGTGTCAATTTATTTTCCAGGCATTTGGATTTCTTCGAAATGGTCAGAAATGAAGATGAAAAGGAATTGGCAAGGAAATTTGAGAAGGTAATATGCTTATTAGTTTCTTCCTGGTTTTAAGTTTACTGCCAAAAATACGATACAGTTTATGTATCTATTCGTTACTGAGTTTTGGATGCACAGAGAAGTATTTATTTCTGAACCATGGTGGGTCATATATCTCTGTACCTTGTTGGGTTTATTACCTTACATAAAAACAAACATAGTTTACATTAAAATTGGCAATCCAGCTTGCTCAGGGTGTTGACATCCTCAGTCTTTGCTTAGCAGTGGATGTTGCTATGTAGTCCAGGAGCATAGGGTAAAAGAAATGAAGGCAACAAGTTGAAGGTTTCATCACACAGCATGAATAATAGTTATGGTGATACCCTCTCAGGTGGGGTAGGTGACCATGGTGACTTAATTTAGTACGGCCACCATTACACTGTATACAGTCAAGACTTAGTTTCAATGCAACCAATTTTCATTTTCTATATGTCATTAGAAAGTTATCATTAAGCACTAAGGAAAATGTTCTTAGAATGTTTATTAGCTGCTTGGATTTAAACCCATAAATCAAAGAAAAATGCCATAATTCAATTTGTCCATTGTGTACTATAAAACTATTAGTGGTTGCGATATACTATGTTGAACAAATCATTAGATAATATGTATGTTTTATAATATATAAGGCATATCCACAATAGAGAATGGACATGTTAACAAATTATGGTGATATAAAAGATATGTTTTACAATATGCAGATTATGAATGTCTCATCAGCTGCATCACAACCCCCATTGATGTAACCAGGTGGATACAAATTATGTATCACAAATGGCTTTGTCACCGTTGCACATGCACATTTCAGTGCAGGGCATATTATTTGCTAAACATTTGCACCAAGGTTCGTCACACATGCACACTTAATAAATTTTAGAAGGGCCTCTGGAGCGTATAGTTCTTCACACGAATGGTGTTGAGTACTCCTGCTTCCATACTCTAGCCATGTCCAACAGGACTTGGGATGACCGGCTTTGCTTCGTCATCTTGTGACTGCACAAGGGCTTGAAAACTAGCTCTTTTAAGGGCAGGTATAAGAGAGTCCCTACGGGATCGTAATTTATCTTAAAGGGCTCGTTTATTTGTAAACATCGACAATCGCAATTCTGCAAAATGATGTTACTGTGGCGTGTGGTTGATAAACTCTGCAAATAAATGCTTCAAGCTGATTAAAAGGGTGTAGATGATCCACGTTGGGTGCCGGCTCTAATTTGAATGCTCCTCTCACTGGTCACTGGGACTTCGCCTCTGCATCGCGCTGGGAAACAGGCAACTGATGTGTCGAGCTGCACCGCCAAACTGCTTCACGCACATCACCAACGAAACACTCCCAATGGGTAGTGGAACTCTACACACACACACACATTCACACGCACACACACGCACACGCACACACACACACACACACACACACACTCACACACACAATTCTGCATTTACAGCACAATACGAATGTGATTCCTGGGGCTACCACCATTTTTTGATGCTGGAGATCAGCACTTAGATGGTAATCCCTCTTGGAGAACCCACAAAAGAAGAGAGATATAACCCAGGTGGTAGTTCTGAAATCCAGCTGCTAATGTTTTCTGGCATTATGTTGCGCGAATGTTGGTGGTTAGTCACACAAGATGGTCTACCGACTCTGTCTGCTGACTAGACTATCTTTTCACAGAAACTGGCCAAGTGTTGTGGATGTTATGTACTGCCAGAAATTGTGAATTCCTGTAGATCTGGCACTTTTTATTGGAATGTAAGTCCCTGGCCAAACCGACCAACCGAGCGATTCTTGTGCAAGCCTCTTGATGATTATTTTCCTAGTTGGATGGATGCTGTAAGTTCTTCGCCTCAAAGATTTGAGTCAAGAACAGCTATGACATCTTTTCTCTGCACACGTATACGTAGTCGAGGCTAGAATGTGATTTCAGTCCATAGTAGTTTTACCTTCAATGCTCCTGGGCTGAGTGCTGTTGCAGAGCATGACGAACTGAGGCCAACGTACCTACCAAGCACTACTCAAATTTCACTTTTGTGCATGCTCGCTCTCTTTGTGTTTCTTTTTTCTCTTTCACATTCTCTTTTTCTCTACCTGTGTAGCAGTAGGCTAGTAGGCTGCTGGGATTGTCTGTGCCATGAAGCTCGCCTAGCAGATACGCTACCACTCTGTTCCTTTTGAATCAAGCCCATTTTGCAACATAATATTCATAAGACTTTTTTCTAAGTGGTGTTTGTACAACATACTAGTGTCTTAGTTTTGTAAAATAAAGTTTTATTTAAAAAAAATATTAAAATATTGACAACCTTTGAAGGTTGTGGTGTGTCTTTATGAGTGTCATTTTTTGTAGTTTCCAGTTTACTGAAGAAAGTAATAAATTTAGGCTAAAATTTTCTTACTCTTCGTCATATTTTTCATGTACGACTGTATGTTGTATGAATGTACGATCCATTAGCATACAACGTATTACACATTATAAAATTTAAACGACATATTATTATGGCATTCTACCAACTTTCCACACTCACTTCTAGCATTTGTTGATTGCAGTTATAAACATGTCATGTAAGAATACCAGGCATATCAATGTTTGCCCTTATCACATTTTCTGAAGGTCAGAATGAAAGGTTCGAAACAGTGTTGTCACAAAGATAACTTAAGCTACCTTTTGGGTGTTTGTATTTTTCCTGAGGAAATGTATTTTATGTACTTAGTTAAGTAGTCAGATGATATGTTGCAGACATACTGTAACATGGTTTTTGCTTGATTTGAACTTTTTTTCTTGTAATAAATAAGGTGATAATGTAATAAATAATTTCAAATGTTGGAAAATAGGCAGTAAATTCCTTCATCTCCACTGTCACAGGGAGTTTACTCTGCAATTCCTTTGTTACATGTACATTTTTTCTGCTGAGATATAATCATTTATAAACTGGAACTCTCACAGTGAAGGCACATGGTGATATAAAATATTTGTTGAACTGGTGCTTTTTAAAATAATTCTTTGTATCTTTTTTAGATTACATATGGGGTCTGTAATGAAGTAGTGGTCAGATTGCTGGCAAGGTGAACTGGGTTTGATTCCTGACAGGGTCACTTAGATTTTTTGCATGTGGGAAACATGGTGGACGTTGACATAGGCTGGCGAGTTTCTCAACACGCTCCCATTTCCCGCTCCCTTGTATTCAGCTGCTGTTCCATCTTCACGTTGTTTCACTCTCATCTGTGCTCAAGACGTCGCTGTTAAGTGCAGGCTGAAACAGTCAGACTCAAACTTAAGTCCCTATTGTGTTTCGCACAGAAAGAGTGCGTGCTGAGTGCAAGTTCCATTGCAGTGTCTCAGGGCCAGTGCGGCAGTTTGAGTGCAAATATGGCAGACAAACAAGCACTCGTTTTGGGCTATCATGTCGTAATTGCACTTTCTGGTTTGCGGGATGCGCAGAGGGTTCACCCAGTGCAGTCAGTTGGAATAAGCCATAAGTGATTTATGTATTAAAACTTTATTAGTTTACAAAAGATTATGTATTTTCTTCATTAAAAAATGTTTAATAAAAAAATGTTGAAATAACTTGCAAAGAATTGTAAAACTGAATGGTTGCGGCTGGTGATGCAGCCTGATGTGCTGAAGTGTTGTGTTGGAACAGGACCATGTTGACACAAAGAGCGCTAAGTCCATGTTCGAGCAGCTGCGTAGGAAGTTGAGCCACACGACCGCCTACCCCCATCTCCTGTCTTTGCTGCACCACTGCCTCCTGCTACCGCGTGAGTGCCACCCTTGCAAAGATAACATTTTACTATGCGTAGATCCTGCAGGAAAAGACTGCTAGGCTACTTATTATTTTACTAACAGGAGATGGAAAACACGTGCACTTCACTGGGTGGTAGGTACTTGCGGATACACGCACAAATACCAAGTTGGACAAACACATTTTCCATGCGAATACGTGGTCGCAAATTTTTGCTGGCCGGGCCAGCTTTGTCAGGTGTGCCATCACAAACTGCCTAAAGAAGCTGGCCCAGCCAGTGAAATGTCATGATTGCACATGTGTATGTGTATGGAAAATGTGTGTTGTCCAACATTTATGTGAGCATGAGTACTGTCCTGGGAGTACTTGCATTTCTATCTCTTTTTCATAATGTAATTTTATTAAATGTTTAAAATTATATTTCTTAGAAGGAACTAAGAGTGGTTGGTTTTATTATGGCATACACAAACCTGAAGTGAATATGTTTCTTTGAATATTAAATATAAGTTGCTATTTTAGACTCGTAAAATGTTTGTTTGACATAGTTGTGCCCACTTGAAACAAATAGTTTTAAAACAAGCCCTACTATGCATATGGCCTATGGTATTTAGGCCTGTCTTCCTCAATGTAAGTCTCAAACCGTAATTTGTATAAGTGAAGAGACATGATAAACTATGGTAGATTTTTTTTTTGCATATTGCTATAATGTATTGTATGAAAATTTTTTCTATAAGATATATCAATTTTTCAAGTCATAATTTGAAAAATAATATGTATTACTATTCTTATTTTATCTCATTCACAACTGAATGAATGTAAGAGTAAAGTCTCGAAAAAGCATAATCACTTCCATATTTGAGTCGTTTGTCAGCCACATTCAACATTTTTCTTGTGTGCGGCCCTTCACCTGTCAGATGCACATAGGCAGCTCTTGGTTTCAAGGGAACTATTACATAGCAAAAACCAATTTGTTAGTGTAATGCATACAAGATCTCATAATTCAATCAAAAATATTCATCCCCACCATGTTGCATTATGTACTTTATTTTTCAGTTTGTTACCGGAACCAACATTTTGGTGACCACAGTTGTTCACACAGACAACAAATACATACAAGTAGCTAAAACTTTTTTGGTACTTATTTTAGTTCCCTGGGTAAACATATTCACTTGAGTTAGTGTTCTCTGATTAGTTCACCTTCTCACTGTGTCTGAAATCACATTATAGTAGATCACGTATTAACAAATTCACTACGCAAACGTTTGTCTCACACTGACCTGCGAAAACAGACACAGCCGTGTTATGTGGCTACTATAACTTACGTACATGTGTGAACATTTTACAACAAACTGCACCTTTCTATCTTTAACTGTTTCCAAGCTATTAACTATCAAATTTGCATAGATCGTTTTGAACATCCTGTATATGTGAAATATTGATGTTAAAGATGTATTTTATTTTGTGCAGCGAATTATGGAGGCTACCCTCAGTACTGGCTCCTGTTTGATCGCATTCTGCAGCAGATTGTCCTACAGGCAGAGAGTGGGAGAGATCCGGATATGTCTCCCTTGAACATCCGTGTGAAGGATGTCGTCAATTTGTAAGTAACATCGTAAATAAGTGCTAAAAAGGGCATAGCATTTGTGTTGTAGTTTGAAATCTCCCTGTGTGCTTTAAAAAGTGGATTTGATTCCAGGTTCTTCTGTTATTTTAACTTCTCTAAATATCGTATTCATTAATTTTTTTAAATTAAATTTGTGGTCAATGCAGCTGTGTAAAGTGGGTTATTTTGCAAGGAAGCAATGTTTCATCAGCATTGTACACAGTTGAATAGTGTATTGGACCAATGGACAGCATGAGGGTCAATTGTTTGTAAAAACCCACTGTGTTTCTGTAAACAGAAGAAACAAGACAGATATTTTGTAGGATAATGGATGTGTTTAAACATTGCTTTCTATGTTGTAGTGAGGAAACAAACTTTTTCTTACGCTTTCAATTTGAAATACACAATTTTTGCCATTTAATAGTACGAATATTCATGATTTTTCATTAAAAAATATTTTTTTAAAAATGAAATTATTACAAAAGAGCACATGGGCTTGTTTCCTGTTTACTATAATCGGGGGGGGGGGGGGGGGGGGGGGGGGGGGGGGGGTGTAAAAAAATTTCCCGCCTTGTTGTAAGCGCATTCGTGCCCATCTTCGTGCACTTTGGGTACCCTGAAATATATCTGCAGCTGGCAGAGACTAGCATGCTACCTAATTTGGTCTTTCATTTTATCTCTCTTTGTAGGACACTGTTGATACACAGTATCTTTGATGCGTTCTCCAAAAAACAATTATGGGGAGTAAAGTCTGCCGATCGTGGTGGCCAAGTCATTGGTTCCCGTCTCCCAATGCATTGACCAATAAAACTTTGAATGAAAGTATGCCTGGCGATCAAAGAAAAATGGGCCGGGCAGCTATCTGTTGCAGCCACATTAACAACCGTGTTGCTAGTGGAAACATCTTCTAGTAATTCTTCGGTGCATGTTGCAGAAATTCAGAGTACCGCTCACCATTTAATTGTTCATAAAAAATAAGGTCCGATAGCATGATCGTGGATAAGTGCACACCAGGTGTTTAGGTTTCAAATGTGCTGGTAGTCTTACTGACATAACCAAGGAGGGTTTCCTGCTGAACAATAGTGAGCATTGTGGATATTTACATCTCCATAATATTTTTAAGTGGCCTCATTAGTCCGCAGTATGATAGTAAGTAGCAAGTCAAGATTTTGATTTAAAAACCAGTTCCAGAAGGCAATTCTTGTCTGGAAATCATCTTCGTTTAATGCCTAATGGACATGAATGGGGTAAGGATGTAAACCACCGTTATTTAGGATTCTCCAGATGGTACTTGTGCTCACCCCGGAATCCCATGCTATTCTTAGAATAGATGTATGTGGGTCCAGATTTATTGCAGCAAGAATATCTGCACTTCTATCATCTCTAACACATCTTCTGACTTTGTTAGATTGTGGGTCGGTTGCACCTGGCCGCTTGTACGAATCCGTGCCTCCAATTGCTGGAAAACACGTCACGACTGTTGTGGACGATCTTGATACCCCCCTGCATAAACCTGCTATGCTCGTTGGTCATTCTGGCGACATTCTCCGAGCACCATAAGCATATCAAATGCCTCTTTGTTAGAATATGCCATTACCGCACGAATAACTTAAACAAGTTCAAAACCATGCTAGAAACCTTTCACAGTACACTGCCAAAATGCCTCTTGTTAAACATGAGGAATGGTACAAACAGAGAGGAAATTAAAGTAATGCTATCTAGCGTCAACACTTCCCACTCTCTTCTTTTAGGTTAGCGTGGCATGCTGCGATGAAACATCAGGTGTGCATACCAAATAACTATTCAGACAAAAGGCGTTCAACTTTGCTAACTGTATTCAATGATACTAATTTTATACTATTTTGCCATTTGAAAATCTGAGGTTGACTTTTTTCTCTCCAGTTTCCAGTAAATTCCAGTCAATGTAAGGTTTACCATTCAATTCGTCCTTAAAGGTTTGTAAAGGCTTGGCTAAAACACATTTTCTCAGACTAAGTTCGGCCAAACCGTTATTGAGAAAAAGAGCTTGTCATACATATATATATATATATATATATTTTGTTTCTGGAAGGGAACTTGTCACCCATATCTCCTCCCATAACTATGCCTTTATAGCCAGTGTATAGTTAATTTAACACGCAAGATGAATTTGGATCTGGGTGTGACATCAACAGCCTTCACTGTTACACGTTAAGATTTGTTACATTAATTTGCATTGTAGTTTCATGGTCCATGTCTTGTGGCGTTACACATTCTTATAGTAGAACAAGCTTAGTGTGCACATTCATGCACACACATGGCTCCCACCAATCACATACCTGTAGTAGATTTGGAAATTATTTATGCGAATAGGTTGTTACCCTTGACTAGCATGTACGACCTATTGAAAATATTCACATGCATAGTTAGAAAAATTAGGATATCTAGCAGTGTATGTGAATGTGATAAGATGGGGACAGTAGGAGAATTGGGTGACATAACAAGTTAGCTCACAGGCATCCGAGATGGTCAAGGTGGCCCGATCACATACTTGCCACTTTAGTTCAAGATGGATTATATTTCCGGGATGTCAGTTAGTGGCAGTCGACTAACACATGTAAAGCACGAGTCCTCAGAATGGCATGGAAACGTTCTGCCAGTGTGGCTGACAGGCACGGATGACAAAAGATAAAGCCTGATTTACACTCTGTGACCTGCAGTGCTGTTAGGGTCACGGTGTACACCCAGAAAGACCGGACTTGTACTGCTACAAAATAAGAACGCATGCACTTAATCGTGGTCACTAGTTTTATTGGCTGTAGTCGCCATGCAGTACATAACAGCAAATATGATGAAAAATTACACTGCTCTTTAAACACAGGAAAATAATGTTATTCTGATAGATTTGACACAGGAGGTAGCCAGCACCATACATTTATCACCATGTGCCCCGCTGGGGGCACTACGGTGCAGGCATAAAACTAAATACACGAGTACACGAGTGGTGAGGGCTCTTGTGGGGGCAACAATAAAAAGGTTCTGGAATGAAATTACAATACAGACAGAAACTAACGATAAGTTCAGCAAACTACATGGAATGCATACCCTCCCTCATCACTGCTGTTCCAAGACTGGCAACATGGTGGTCGGTAGACACCCTTTCCAAGTATCCCTCCGACCATTACACAAAACATTTAAATTGCAAACAAAACTGTAACAAGGGCCACAATGGTTGAATGGTTAGACTGCTTGCCTCCCATCAAGGTGGACCAGGTTCTATTCCTGGCTGGGACACTCTCGGAGTTTTGCAAGTGGGAATTGTGCTGGATGACACCGTTGGTCAGCAGATTTTCTCGGGGATCTGCCGTTTCCCCCCTGTCCTTGAATGCTGACACTGCTCCATTCTCAGTTCATTTCACCCTCACCTGTTCTCAAGACCTCGTCGTTAAGAGCCGCCCAAATCTCTCAACTCAATTCAAAACCGAAGCAATGGATCTTTATTTCATTCATTTACAAAAAATGTTTTTAAAGAACATAATCTTTCCCTTTATTAAATTATTGTTTCCAAAATTAAAGGTACTTTGAATTGTCTTGGATGTTGCCATCTTGAAGGATTTGAGTGTATATGATATCACATGGCATTTAGGTGTTGTGGTACCCATTTGTGACGTTAACGTTTCTGCCACGCACTTTAAACGGGCCACTATTGTTTCCTTACTGTTCTACCCAGCACCAGTAGCGGCTGGTGACTTTTGAAACTATGAGGGCTGTGCCGATTCTAACTCAGATCATTACAAATAGAATTTTTTTAATAGGCACAATGATAAGTGCTTGTTTGAAGAAAAATTTATCATCGCTCGATTTGTAATGGTCAACATACTGTGGCCACTGGTTCAGAGCTAATCACTAGCACAGGTATTTGTTAATTTTAAGTTTGTGTAGGTTATATGCCTTCCAACCAGTTCCTACGTGGTGTGGTACATCGCACAAGACGAGAGATAAGATGATGAAAATACTAGTTCTACTATACTAATGGTGATGATAACTTAAATATACTAAAACAAATATTTTAAAAAACCAATACTAATTTACATACAGCACATACAAAATGACTGTCAAATTTAAATTAGAGGATGAAAGTGGCATATCTTAATAAATATATTTGTAAACAAAATACATTCTTCAACCAGTATACGTTATCTAATTGGCAATGAATATTCACCTTACCAATCACTGAAAATTTTATAGCTTTTTGTATATGTTGTAAACAGTTTTATGTCCTTTAACTTGTCTCCCAAATGTTTCAAATCTTTTACCCCATTGACAGTCCATGCAAGATCATTAGGCTTCACTATCAAAAAACTAAACAAAATAATGCATTTCTAACTACACACCTGCGTAACCAGTCCGTGAAATTGTATGTACTTACATTGAATTTGCCCATATATGAACCAATGCATGTACCACCTTCGCTTTGTTGTTTTGTTATATTTAACTGTGGCCTTGCTGGTCCCAAATTCTTAAGCTCAAGTTTATTCTCGTAATTCAAATTCGTTGTTGTATAATAAGGCTTAAAATGTTACTTGCATTATTATCCATTATTTACAAGTTTACACAACACAACATTAACAACAATTCAACCCTGCTTCTGACAGATGCTCATGAATCATCGTTAACAACAAACTTATTCAGAATATTATACACTTATTTGAAGCTCATACAAGTTTGAATGATATCTATAAATAAAACCCATTCGAAATAAATACAAGCATTGTTATGAAATGTGTTTAACAACTGCAAAAGAGCGGAGCACAAAAGTGTGCCTACAAAACATGTAGCGTATAACTGTAGAACATATTCTGTTAAACAGTGGAATTAGAAGTTGCAGTATTGGGCAGTATTGGTAGCCGTGTCAAATTCCAGGAAACCTTTTTGTGTGAGAGCAGGGGCACGCCCTGCTCTGTGATTTACAGCATGTGATTGGCTGAAAAGGGATGAGCCTCTGAAGTCTTCCCTCCCCCCCCTTAGCCCCTAGTCAATTGTATCTCTCTCTACTCACTCCACCCACTTCGGGGCGAAGAATCTGTAGCCCCACCACTCAACATTTCCAAAAACATTTCTCTCGTGACAAGTGTCTCGTCCATCTCAAAAACATTGGCTGCCAAATAACCTCTGTAGTCATATGCAGTATTATTTGCTGAGTAGCAGATAAGTAGAGGTCTGCGCGCTGAGATTTTATTAAGGGTGGGCTGTGCCCTGCAGCCCTCCCTCAGCAGCTGCCACTGCCTAGCACCCTTGCCTTACCACTTGCACTCACACATGCACTGGAGTTATTCTCTGGGTGCTGTTAGGTGGTCACCAGGGGCCTATTTCATAAAAGTTACAATTTGACAGGTGACTGAAATTGTTAAGACAGGTGTACAATCCGATAAATGTGTTTTTCATAAAAAACTGACAAGTTTACAAGTTTGTCATTACAAATTTGTAGAATTGTATGACAATTTGACAAATTGTTGTTTCACAAAAGTTTTGAGCTGACAAGTAAAAATCCGACAAATGTGTCAAATATTTATGGAACAGATAAGTACAATCACTTGTGTGACATATATACAAATTTGTACAATTGTCACTGCAGATGTGACTGGCAAATTTTTCTATGTAACCAGTAATTTGTAATGTTTATATAACACGGCAGTACAATTGTGTCTCAATATTGTGTGAATTACCATTGCTTGCCAAATAGCACAACCTTTTCCTCTTGGATCAGGTTTAATATAGTGATCTTATCCAGATTACTTGACATTCTGCTGCTAGAATGAACAAAGTTACATGGGGGGAATTATTATTTACCACTTAATTATTTGTGATAGGAATAGACTAATCATGATATGCACATAAGGCTGCGATTGATTACTATAAGCACACTTGAGAGCTATCTAGCATGTAATAAATGAATCTGACAGTTCTACATATAGTTGTCGCATTTATGAAACATGCTATTTTAAGACTGACAAAGTTACACTTTTTTGCTTGTCAAATAAAGGGAACTTGTATTATTTATGTAACATAACATTCTCATGACTTATTGACAAATTTGTCAGGTATGACATGATTGTCGTATGTATCACACCCATCATGTTTTATGAAATAGGGCCCAGGACTGGTCTAAAACAAGGGAGGAAGCACGATAGCAGTTTGAGGTATCTTTCAGATATGGTCTCTCATTACCATCTGAAAACTGTTGTGACCTTATGGTATGGGGAGAAGTTTCTAAGAAGAACATAGGTCTTGAAAGAGACTAGGGGAAATCCTCAGGGATAGGTTGTAGTGGTCTGTTGAGTACTACATCACAATGGAATTATATTATTTGCTCTGAAATTTTCAGGACATGTCAAGTTTATATTAGGGAAATCACATAGATGACCAACTTAGCATATTTGGCCGTGTACTAAACTGTCTGAACTTAAAATGAACTTGGTAAATGTGGCCTGCATAAATGGGATCATTATAATGTTGATATATTCTGGCATATTCTGGACCACAGTTAGAATGGTAACTCTGTTTGGCAAAGCCAAAAGTGGATAAGGCCTTAATCAGAGGGTGCAAGCTTTTAAATAAATGACATGTTTTTGAATGTGTTCAACACTGCGGAGTGATGAGCGTTACCGGTGTGAGAAACGACAGAGAGAGAGAGAGAGTGGGTTTTGTGTTGAAGACTTGCCAAAGAGGAGGAGCTTGTAGCAGCACGGACCAAAGCAGAAGAACTGGAGAAGGAGAACACGGAGGTGTTGACAAGACTGGCCAAGAAGGAGCAGGAACTAGATCTCAGGACACAGGAAAAGGTACGTCTATTATTAGACGTTGATTTCATCATATCTGCCACACCTAATTCATCTTTTTATATTTATTTCAAATGCATATTTAAATATAGATGCTGTATATGATAAAAATTTCTACAATGCATAGTTATTGCTTTACGGTGTGGCAATAATATTTTTTCTATATCATATATGAGAAAGAGAAATTGAAATACCGTATTTGGACGTGTATAGGCCACGTATGTGTATAGGCCGCACCTGAAGTTTTTGATGAACAATTAGGGACAATTAATATTTCAAGTATAGGCTGCACTGAACATAGTCTTTTTTTTTTTTTGTAAAGATGTGCGGCTTATACGTGCCGAAATACGGTGAATTAAATAAAAGAACACAGTATGGCAAGAAGAGCAGCAGGACATTAGAATTAAAATATAAGAAGTAAAAATTTGAGTAGAACAATTATATTGTAATTTCCTTGTTAATGTAATTCTATAGTTGATGATTCAAACTTTAAGTGGGTGAAACACCATTAAAATTTTTTAGTTATGTTAACATTTCGTTGTTCAGTCACATTTTAAGAAACTGCTGATATTTTTTTTTTGCTACTGTTAATATTTTCATGAAGATAGTGTGTAATTAACATCCTTTCGCTACTGATAATCATTGAATTTTTCTTGAATGTGGTGTTGTCTGTTTAGGGTTTGTTCTTTATAATGTAAAAGTTAAAAGAGCAGGTACACACAAACATTCTTCGTTACAGTAAATCTACTAGTTGAACAATGCAAATACTGCTGTAGTGTAACTTTTTTTTTGTTGCATATGTACTTAATACATAAAAAAAAAAAAAATATGATTTTACATAAGCTATTCAACTTCAAATTCACAAATTAACCATTTCTTGCTCAAGAAGTAGTCATTTTGAACAACAGTAGTAGGAGTTGGAAACAAATATAACAGTACCCAAATGCACTGTTTCTTACATTTTATTGTGAACCGTACTTAATGATAAATTATGTATTTATATACACATGATAAACATAATATATTTTAGTTTCATGACCTTTTTGTGAAGTGGAAATTTTGAATTTAATGTACAGACCCCTTTTAGTGTGAGATTGGTCCTGGTGTAATGTTTACGTAAACTGAGGTATATGTCAAAAGTGGGCACAATTCCTTTAAGGATAAGTGTGCATGTAAACAGGAAGAAATGTTGAAAAATAATTAAATGTTTTAACTGTTCTTTTGAAAAAACAATATTTGACACAAGAAAGGAAAGGAAGAAAACCACAGCAGTTTATCATTCAGGCAAACAGGCAGTTAAATTTTCTAATGCATGCTTTCACTGCCTTTGTTTGTGCACAATTGGTTCTTTGGCCAGGAGTGGGGTGAGGGTGTGAGGGGGTTGTGCTGAAAGTGGGTGTACGCCACTGTAGGAAGACATGGAGACGAACCTGGGTCGGGTGAAGGAGAGGCTGGAAAAGGGAGACGGCAGGTCACCTGGAAACGAAGCAGCGCGCCTCAGAGCTGGAGTACCGCATCTCGGATCTGGACCGCCTGGTCAACTGTGAGCGGGGGGAGCGGCACCGGCTGGAGAGGCTCGTCAGCTCCGGCAGTCTGCCTGATGATGCCAAGGTCTGTGGCTCACTTGGAGGAGACTGCTCGTGTGCTTTTTTTTTTTACAAGACTCTCACCTCATACACTGATTTTGAGCCCAGCATACCACTGCTTTTTTCAAGTTGATTTAATTTGTAACATATGAATGGGTAACGCCATCACTCGCATATTGTTATTCAGCAATCATAACTACTACATTCTGGATAAGAGTTACGTTTCAAAACAGATGCAAAATTCAAATACCATAAGTAAACAATAGTAGCATTTACAGTATATGTTTTAAAGTGAATAGTTTTAAACAGTTCTCATCAGTAACAATAACTTATTTGCATTTCTTATTTTTGAACTGAAAAAATGTTCATAGCATGAAAGTAATGTTATGAGGTTTTAGGAAGTAGTTATAATAAATACTTGATGATGGTAAGGTGACAAGCAATATAAACGTAAACTAGTGGAATATGGGTAATGTGCTTGGGAATGTCAGGAACACACGTATGTTCCATTAAAAAATGGGAAGTGTAAATATGTTTTTTATGGGAAGTGTAAATATGTTTTTTAATTAGTCAAATTTTTAAATACTGGCATTCAAATAAAAATATATTTGATGTATATCTGCACGGATTCACCATTAACAATTATTTAATGTAAAATATAAATGCACTGTAGTAATGGAAAAGCAAACAGTTTCCATTCCAACATTTGAGAAGTACCTAATGATTAGAGTTTAAGTACCTCGATACAATCCACTAGTCATACCAACTTTCACTATGTTTTGCATATGGTAAAACCCAGGTTATAATTGCATGGTGGAGTTCGAAACTGCATTTTATGAGGTGGTTGTGCTAGCTGCAAGTCCACCAAAGTTCATCAGATAATGTAAGTGGACATGTGTGGAAACTGTGTTTCCTGTTGGCAGGTGGTTGGCCTAAGGACAAACATAGGGGACTCGTGCCAACTGGACATCAGCAGGGTGTCGGAAACAAGTGGCTGTCCTGCTCCCCCACCACCTCCTCCCATGGCTCAGGGCCCGCCACCCCCACCCCCTGGCCCCCCTCCTCCGCCACAGGCACCTACCACCCCCTCATGCTCGGTGAGCGTGGCCCCAGCCCGAGTCGATGCGCCTAAGAAGAACGTCCCACAGCCATCCAACCCCCTCAAGTCGTTCAACTGGTCCAAGCTGCCTGAGACGAAGGTGAACGGGACCATCTGGTCAGAGCTGGACGACAGCAAGCTCTATACCACCATGGACCTGGAGAACATTGACCGCCTGTTCTGTGCTTACCAGAAGAATGGTGTTGCGGTGAGTCTCTGCTGCCTGCAACAGTTATGTCCAAACTTTGCCTGTCCAAGAACTTCTCATAAGCCTATAGAAATTTGCATTTTATAAGGCCTGCAATAAGTTTCAAAATTCGCAATATTTATCATATTAAACCTAATGGAACCCTAGATATTTTCTGATCTTTTATTGTTAGATAAATTAACTAAGTTCAATGCATATACTATATATGACTAATACTTAACCTTATTGTTCATTATCCTCAGTTAGTTGCAACTAGTAGTTGGTAAAGTTAGAAGCAGATATATTTTTAATTTATTGTAATATTTTATTGGGTACTGTATTTGTGTTCCATGTGTAATATGTATTTAACATGAAATTTTTCACATCAATAGTGGAACTACTGATACTTCATGATGATCACTCTGTGTTTACCAACTTGGTAAACATATCAAGAATGAGTAGTATCTGTGGAAGTTCGGCATTTTCTATTTTCTACATTTTGAAAATAACGTAAAGTTAATACGAATTAAGCAGTAAATCTAATAGTAATCAAGCTAAAGAAGCAAAACTTTTAATTAATATTAACCTTATTTTGGGACAGCTCAAAATTTTGTTTGATTTTCTCTACTAACCAATTTAATCAGGGTCAGTAAAATGTTTAGTAACATATGGGTAACATAGTGAATGTACTAAAATTTTATAGTTAACATAATAGTCTCTTGCACTTAATATAAAAAATTAACACGTGACGTCTTTTCAACATTATTAAATCAGTGTGAACCACTTAGCCACACACTTCAACGGAGTTTGATTGGCAATTCAACCTAATTGATGTCAATAATTTGTACTGTTTGCCAATGGTAAAATACACACGCTCCACGCCCGAAAAATTGTACTGTTCACCGGCCAAGCACTGCAGGATGGGACTAGTAGTATTAATCACCGAGATATGCGGCCGCTGGATTCTGAGCCGGCCGATGACATCACACGCCCAGAGGATCTAACGTCATCACCCTCTCCACCTGACCAAAGGCGAGCAAGTAAAAATATAAATACTGGGGCACGTCCCTTGGAACGCCAGTCTATCCTGTTCCTTCACCGCACTTCTGGTGCTTAAGTCCAGATATAGAGAAACCCTCATCACCTCAAAGATCATCTCCAGTTTAAGTCGTCAAACTCTGACATTTTCCAGTCCCTTCAGGACATACAGCGTAGCGTTAGGGTTAAGTTGAGTTTTTTTCATAGCCACAATTTCCTACCTACCCCATTAGCCTAGAAACAGGTCTAACCTGTCTAACGTAGCCGGCTTCCGTTACACTCTCGTTGATAGGAGGTAGTGCAAAACCACCTTGTTTAATTCCATACCAAAATAAACAAGTTTTATTCCACTTAAAGATATCATTCCCATAGCTCTAGAACTCGTAACTCATAGATGTCAGTCCCCTCGAGGGACAGCAGGTGACCGGGAATTTTATTCCAATCGCCAAACTCACCAGTACACACACACACCTATCTTGAATGGCCATCCTTTCTATGCACCCAGGTGTATAGAATGGTAGAGCCATGACACTAGGTATTCATCCCCTTGGAGTTAGACTGTCAGTCTGATGTTTGCTCTTTCCACCATGCTTGTGGTGCAGGAGGGAGTATTTCCTTGGTTCTTAGGAGACTGACCCTTCAGGGTAACTCACCTACGTATTGAGACCGCCAGCCAGAGAGAAACCTGACTCTCAGCATCCACCGCACTCCTGGTGCCGGGTGCTGAGATAGGGGGCGGCCTTGGCCTGGTGACTACGGTACATGGAAGTACACCTGAGTAGGACTATCATGTTACCTGCTCCATCTCCATGAGTCTGGTTTTACTGATTCTTTCTTCATGCCCTTCTTCCGTCTAAGTGGTATCCGTAGAGGACTAAAATGGCTAATACTATCTCTTAAGTACCAGCAAGAGCTTACCTACCTCCCCCAGCAGAACTTGTGAACTTTGGTCCCCGGGAGACAGCTCAAGCTATCCGACGTCTAGAGAGACCAGCATCACCCACCAGCACCTGTACAAGAATGCTTCACATCACCCATCAAGCTTGACAGAGTAACTCACCCCGTGTTCATAGCAAACCTGTGTGGTCAAGACACGTCAAACGGAATAGCTAATCTCTGGTTTTGGGGGATTCCCACCGAATCTACGCCGGCGACGGCCAGCACCCACAATCACCTGCCCGCTTACACACCAAGCTCCAGAACCAGCCCTAGCGCTCCTCCGTCCGAACCACTGCAGGTCCAGCAGCCATCGCCGGTCGCCTGTTGCCCAGGCATCCCCGTGAGAGTGGTCCCGTCCAAGCAAAAGAGCCTACGAGCTGTCCTAGATTTTGTGCCCTGCCGGAAAGCCACGTGGCCAGTTCTCTATATTGGCTGGGCTCCAGTTTCGTGCAACGACTACAGATCCAATCTCACTCTGGGTGTGTCTACTCTCGCAGTTACCAAAACACTTCTGCAGTGGCGTACTTCGTTTGCTCATAGGACTTCACGCATCAAAATTTCAAGGAAAGAAAGAGCATTTTTTTTGTGTTAGTGATTCCATATTGTGCTGTGCTTCTACAAAATATTTCAGATGTTGGAGTAGGCTTTGTGCAGTTTGTCAGTTAAACTTTTGCTAGTTTATACTGCAGTGCTAAATTATTAGTAGAGACATGATTTTATGGTTTAATTTAGCTCAAGTTCATTTTAATAATTTAAGATTTTTGTGTTATACATTTTACTATAGTAAATGTTTAGTGAGATAAAAAAATTCATATTTAAACACACATTCTTATAAAATTTATAATATGTAGCATTCAAATAACTATATTATCAAAAGTAAGCATTTAAGTTAAAAAGAATACAAAGACCATCTAGTTTAGGCATTCAACATTGTTTGTTACAAACGTTGAAATTCAGAGACAATGTTCAGTATCTCACAAAAATATTCGAACAGTTTGTTAGAAGAAATATGAAGCATCACTAATAAAATAGACTATTTTTTAATAATTTAGGATGGTTTTATTTCATGTCTTAACTTAAATTCCAGAGTTGTGCAGTATACAGTATTAACATGCATTTATGTGTTGTTTCAGTTTTATCACTATTCACCTTATCTTGAGTCTAATCATTAGGTGATAAGGTTACTCAAATTCAGCATTTATTTCATAAACATTTCTGATGGCAAGCTATATTCTGTTTTAAAAAATAATGTTCATTTTTTAAGAGACGAACATGTCTGCATATTCTGTAAAACTATTCTTGCCATACACACACAGTGTAATGTTGTGTGTATTACAAAATTTAATTCTTTTTTGTAATGCCTGAGAGGGATTTTTTTGATAGCTAGTGTTGATTATTTTGTATGTCATTCTCTACTTGGAATTGTTTCTGAAATTTTTCACTTATAAGTACGGTACTTAATTATGTGTTTGTTTATACATTTTCAAACTTTCACTTGTTTCCGTGAAGGAATTATCCATTCCAAAAGATTATTCTGGTGTTAATTTTTTTTGCTTAAGGAAAACTATATTAATGAATTTTTATGTAGTGTTGCAGATGATAATTAGTCATCACTTTTAATGCACCCATTATCCTTAATGCTTTGGCTGTAGCTATACACATGTTATTGTTTAAAATCAATGGAAATAACTGAGTTGGTGCATATTCCTGGCAGAATGATGGGTCGGTGGAAGACCTCCGGCAGTTGGGAAAATGCCGTACCAAGATTCTCTCTGTGATCGACGGCCGAAGAGCACAGAATTGTACTATTCTTCTGTCCAAGCTGAAGATGTCCGATGAAGATATCTGCAAGTGAGTGGCATCAAATTCAGTCATTATCATGTGTACTGGAAACATAATTTGTTCAGGTTTTTGTTGTTTTGTGGTTGTGCACAAAATTGCTTTGTGGTGGGGCCTCCAGATGTTAATGCTGTGTAAATAACCTGGTACCTATTCAGTGGTTATGAATTGAGAGTTAAACTGAGGACTGACTTTGAACTATTACCTGTTTGGTTTTCTTGCTGAACAAGCACAATGCTTCTGTGATTGTGCCTTACACTATGCTGCACTTTTGATTATGTCCATTTTTCCCTTATAAAATTGTGATAATAGTTTACCAAGTTGCTGAAAGGAAATGCATAGTTTCAGTATAAGAGTGTAGTTTTTTAAAAACTTATTGGGCTATCTATTTAAATTTAAATGTGATATTTAGTGAGATCTAGTTTGTGTTTATTATTTACAAAGAATCTCAGATTTTGTGACAGTAGAAATTTTTTGATAACTTTCTTGAGAATCATAAAAAAATTGTGTGTAGAAATGGTTGGAAAATATGCAAGACATCACAGTCAGTTTCTTTGTTAGCATGCAGTAATAAAATATAGGTTGACGCATGCCAGCATGTTGCGCTACAGAGATGCGCATTCTACCTCCGACCTCGCCCCATCTGAGCACATCAAGTGCGGGCCGAAATCAAATTCGTTGGCAGTTGAGACTTGAAAATAATAATGTTAAAAGACTACATGCATTGGGTAGTCATCAATGTAATTGAACTACATGTCTGAAATTATGATCTTCCACATCCAATCAAGAAGGAACGTGCCAGAGCAACCCCAACAAAGAAATAGTACTAATTATTTAAAATATACTACGCTACCCTGCCTGGTCAAGAAGTTCCAAACAACCCTCAAGATAGCAGCACCCCCATGACATTCTGAAGTCACAGGCTGCCTGCCTGCCTCAGTCCGGGGTGCATGAAAGTGTCATTGCCTCCACTAGGGGCGATAAGAAATTGAGCGGCGCTCCCACAGCAGATAAACCAGCCCCTGTGATGGAAGGCTACGCTACCCCCCGCCCCCGGAGAATCACTGACTCAGGGCGATTTTCATATAAATAGAAGTACGGCCCCGTGGTCCAGGAGAGACGCCGGGCTCGCCAGCCGCATAGGTTCGCGATTTCTCCTACAGTCCGCGGAAGACTCCTCTACCTCTCCTCTACAGTCCGCCAGGGCTCAACCTCTTTTGCTTCAGTAGCCCAAGGCAGGGCTCGAACCACTACCTCCAGTCAGCAGCTTGCAGAAGGCCACCAACATTCCACCTCCAGCTTGGGCAAGGCTTCCTTCAGCTGACCGTCCAGGGACAGCTCTCCATGTTTGGTAAATTCCACACCTGTACCCACTGAACCTTGCCTCAGTCAACTTCCCTTGACTCCCGTGGTAACAGGTCGTTGCGCGATTGCGTTCCCCTGGATAGGGCCCCCAGTTGCACACTGTTAATAGCGTAACTTTATTGTTCAATTAATTGATTAGGAATTTTTGATAGGAATTAATTTCTTAATAGATTAATTTTTCCCAGGCTCGCCTTCGCCTGTTGATTGAGATTTATATATTTTATCGAGCTTTAATATTTCTTTACCTAGCTTGTAGTGTGTAATAATTTAGCCGGGTCTCTGCTAAAGTGTTGATTTAAACGTAATATAATATTACGTTACAAACTTAACCCCCTTGTGTGTCGACTACCGTAATCTCAATTTTAGATCCTGTGTCATTATTTTTGTGTTTTATTAATTCTGTCTATAATTGCAGTGCTGTGTGTTCAACCATCTGTGCAGTAATGATAATTAACCACGCGTCTCTATCTGGCTGTGTAGTGTGCTGTACCCCTCAAGAGGCAGTGCTTGATAAAGACCCTAATACCTGAAATTCCAGGGCACCCACCGCCGATACAAAACACAAGGTCTAGTTACTTGGGTTACTCTTGTGTATAGCAAGTCTGTGGGAGTGACTGCAGATTTCACCTCGCACAGGACTGCTCATCCGCAACCCTCTATTGACAGCCCTATTTTGTTTGTTGTATTTCACTACTACATGTGCAAACAGCAGGGAGGTACCGGTAGCCATCAGAAGACGAGCACTATCAAATCAGCTCATTAATGATTCAAATCCAAGTGCGCTGGTATCTAGCCAACCTGTTTGAATCCTGGTGCAAGTATGCAGGTGAGCTGTAGCCACACCACCCAGAACATAGCCAAGCCCGGGTTCGACTTCGTACTCAGCCGCCAGGTGACTAAACCCACACTCTACACTTTTAGAGCCCCTATGGGCAATTATTTATGAGCCAGCGATCTGCTAACCCTGTGTGTGACAGGCCTGCACGCTAAAGACTCGCTCTAGCAGTGACGTAGTTGCAGACTGTCCCTGAAACATCTCACATAAATGCACATTACCACATCTCTAAAATCCAATTTTGTAACTGGAAACCTCTTCTAAAAATCGCTGTAACAATTTTCATACTAAAAAATTATACTATGGCAATCAAAAAACAAATTAAAACTTTTACAACCGGCACTTGAATATTTAGTTGTGGAAAGTTATTCTATGTACATTACACTTGAACGTACCAATACAGTGAGACCCTTGTTTCAAGATTGTTCATTGTTGCGGGCTAATAGATGCAATTTCATTGTTTTACGAAATATTAAGAGAGGATGTTGAAGTGGCTTACAGCCCTAATTTGGTGGTTCTTTAATTCTTTTTCTTATCCTTTCTATGTATAATTATCAATGTAAAAGTCTAATTCTATTATGTCTACTTCCATAGGTATATTATAAATAGCAGTGTAGTTCACTTGATAGTAGTTCCTTGCCCATTAGGTTGTAATTGGGAAAACAGCAAAATCATGATTTTAAACTCTGTCATATAAGACCGTTCAATCTAACTCTTTTATTTGTTTGAAATTATATTGTTTGTTTTTGATGAACGAATGAATGAACAAACAAACAAACCTAAACTAACCTAAATGAACCGAAACAAACCAAAACGAATCGAAACGAAACAAAACTTTATTTATTTTTGCCTGTATTATGCAGTTATTCTTAATTTTCTATCATTTCAGTTTTATAATTATTGAAAATTTATAAGTTTTTCATAAATACTTAAGTTTTACTTTATATTATGTGGTTATAAAGTGGCAGGAATATCTTGATATTTTAGTTTATTGCCATTTGTGACACAATTTTACATTGATAATTCAGATTTCATGTTTATACTGGATAGTAAGTCAAACCTAAACTTTTAAAGTGGTATTTTTAAAATTTTATGTAACGAAAACTTAAATTGGCATAAATGGAAGAATTAAATATACGTAGTAGGTGACACTGTGCCTTAAGCTATTCTCTGGATAGTTGTGTGAAGTAAAATGTTGAATCACATGCAAATTGTATTCTGAATGGAGGTGTGGTTGTTTTCTCAGGGCCATCCTGAGTATGGACAGCAAGGATCAGCTGCCAATCGACATGGTGGAGCAGCTGTTGAAGTTCACGCCGAGCGCAGAGGAGTCCACGCTACTCGAGGAACACAGTGAGGAGATAGACAGCCTGGCACGGGCTGACCGCTTCCTGTACGAGATATCCAAGTGAGTGCCACCTGTGCCAGAGAATTACACTTGCTGATATAGTTGTACATACCTCTTCATACACACACATGTATATGTATAGACCAGTCTCCATAATATTTCTTTGACAGCTGCGTTCTCTAGGCATGGTATTATTCAATTCTTTAAACAAAACATTGTATGGCAAGTGAAGCAAACAAACACTTTATCTGCCAAAAAATAATTTTCATTCAAGTCATCATTGTTTTGAGAATGTTTCACCTTATGAATTTTTAAACACCAAACCTTAGGCACGTGATTATAACAGAACTTATTGCAAAGGTATACTGTTTCTATATGTTATATTTTCTTGGGGAGCTCTATCAAGAGAACACCATTGAGATATATGTTTTTGAATTAATTCAAGTCTTTAAAATTGGTTATTTTATTCTTCACTTAATTGTGTGTTAGTATTATAAAACGTTGAATATTTGCAGGTCAGTTTTGACTCGTGACATGTTCAGAGTGATAAATTTATACGTCTCAAAGTGGCAACTTTGTTAGTGCTCGTCGGAGTGCACTTGCAGGGGTGACCTGCATCTCAATCACTGTGGGGCAGGGACTCAACCTGAATACAGAGTGGGTCGCTTCGGCTGCTGACTTGGCACAAAGTCATTTGCTGGTTTGGCTATGGGTCTGCTGACAGGCTTAGGTGCCGGTGGCTTACTCAGTCCTGTGCTAGGGCGGCTGACCAGTGCTGCTGGCTTGCTGGTGGAGGTGCGGCTGCCCCCAAAGGTCCAGTCTGCCCCCAAAGGCTGCTGCAACTGGAACTCCAACTGCTGTTGTTGAAGGTCCTCTGCATGTTGGGGTAGCATCGGGACGTGCATTCCCTATCTAAACGTGTTATGCAGTGTTTTGGCGCACCAGAACGATGCAGAGTACAACCTTATTCTTCAACCAGCAGCACAAATTGTGCAATAGCTGAAGAGCAGGTTTCCTTGGAGGTGCTCCAATAGCTTTGACAGGTGAGCCCCGTGAGCGGACCCAGAGCCAACCAAGTACTCTCTGGCAACAAAACGGTGCAGTAGATGGGTGCAAGTTGGTCTAGCGACTTATCCTATCAAGCAGGGGTACGACTAGTTGTGGCTCTACTGTTTGATACAGCATGTGTACCTAATGGGTGGCTGTCGAATGGTGTGTGTTCTGATGTACGAATTTCCCCGTTTGGAAGAACTCGTGGTCCTACACTAAGTGGCAACTAGTATTGGCAAACCTGGTCTCCTGCTCCACTCTGCGGGACGAAGGTGTTTACTATGGTTATCTGGAGGGACACAAGGGAAAATGGGAGTACAGTAGAACCTCTCTATTACGACCTCTCATGATTCCAGAGAATATGGTTGTAATAGAGGGGAGGTCGAATTAAAAATTGGAAAATTTTTGTGGCAATTTTGACCCACCCCTATGCCCCAAAACTTGCAATTTTTTGCAAGAAGTTAATGTTCAATTGTCTCTAGCGTATTAAAAAACCACTTTTTAAATTAAATATAAATATGTATGTATATTTTAATAGCTGGACATCTCCTGATTAAATTGATACCCAAGAAAGGCATATTGGACCACCCATTGTCGTAAAAAAGAAGGCCTAAACACATTATGACATGACCATTGAAAGTGTGTGAAAAGATTAGACTATGTATTATTAAAATATAAACTTATAAAGTTATTATTAAAGATCTATTACGCAGGTCTTGTGGGTCATACATTGCTATGAGGCACGTAGCAATCAAAAAGTTTAGGTGGCATTGCGCAATACGTGTGTGTGTGCACCGTGTTCTTGCTTTGGTCTGGCCATGTACGTAGCTGGGCGAACGCCTAGATCCTATGCAACGTGGCCGGGTGTGGGCGTGGCTGTTTGCTGCTGAAGCTTGGTCCTAGATCCTCACGCTGGGCAGCTGTCGGTAGGTCGCTACAAGATTACTCTGGCAGGCGGACTGTCATGGTTTCAGGGCCAGTTCACTTCGTAACGGCGTTGGGAAAACATGCTGATTGATGTGATTCACGTCAATGTGTTGAATTTTTTACGAAATGTAGGTGGCATGTTGACCTCTGCACTGGCTTGATGAGGCCTGGCAATGTTTACAGGAATATAAATATTTAGTGCGGTCTACTTGAAATATTAACTATCCCGAATTTTTCTTCAAAAACTTTTGACATTGGCTATACACACACACACAGCTTCACTTGCCATAATATGGTACCGGTAACATAAAACACATACTTGCCATAATATGGTACCGGTAACATAAAACACATTATATTTGCACACACTTATCTTTATTCACTTTACACATAAAATTGACTTCACAAAAAAAAACAATTGCCCACCATAAAAAATTAGCATATTACGTAGGCGAGGGCACACACAAACTTAAAAATAATCATTAAAAAAAGGGCATTGAATTAAATTTTAAGTTATCATACATACACTGATTAAGAAACTAGTCTGTGTAATGTGCTGCGGTTTTTACAGCAAAAGAGGAGATATAATGGAAGCGAAAAAAGACAGGGAAAGTAAGGCAGGGGTGGCGGCATGTGACTAGGACAAAGAATCCTTACTGACCCTGGCCTGCAACTTCACACCCCCCCCCCCCCCCTCACCATGGACATTACACCCCAGTGTCGCCTTCTGGCATTAAGTAATTTATTGCTTCATGCTGCTTGGGACAACAAATGTCAAAGTCTATGATGGTAACTTGAGAAATGCGCGACCACTAACATCAGTAAGGGCTAGTTTTCCATAGACTGAAAACCATGAATAATAGAAACTAGTACCGCAGTTGCAGAAAAAGTCTACAAAAACAAATCCGCGTATAACTGAAACCGCGGTTCAAGATACCGCAGTTGGCGCGGGATTACTGTATCTATTTTTAGACATGCCTCAAATTTTGTCTTTCTCGACCCAAACCTTTCACTGTTCCTCGGGATTGGGTCATAATAATTGGGGTCATAATAGAGGGGTTTTACTGTAGTTAGGTTCAGATTGTGTTTATTCCTTGAGGAATAAGACACGGTGGTCTGTACTCTCTCCTGTTTACCCAGAATTGACTGGAAGTAGTAAACTACGCTGTCCAGGTGAAGGGGAACTGGTTCTAATCTGACTGGGGGTAGTTTCGACTAGGTAGCTAATGCAATTTTTTCCTTTCTGTGTACACGTGCCCAGATGGGGCTCAGGGTACCACATCCTGAAGGGCGCGTGGTGGTAGCAGTTGCCAGAGGCAAGTGGCTAAGGATGGCAGATAACTTCTGGAAGACTTCGCAGGGGTGAGGGCTTCTGAAGTTCTGCTTTAGGCAGCGGTGAGCTGAAGATATCAAGGCGGTATATTGGTGGCTGATCAGAGCTCTGGCAAACGAGCATGGTGAAGCTATCTGTCCAGCTGGTGCGGCTCGTACATGAGCCGATGTACAACTGACTTTTCCAGCCTCTGCGTGGGCATATATTCTGCTTCGACTGAGGGCACGTCAGCCCGTTGGTGGGGGGGGTGCTATACACGTGCATCTTGGGCAGAGCGAAGGGCGGCCATTGTTGCCATGCGACATCTCTCGGTTCGCCCTTGTACTTCTTCGGGGTTGGAATAGGTGTCGGTTACTGATGATCTATTGTTATCTTCTCAAGGAGAGGTAATGTACTGCATGGCTTACTGGCCGATGGTATTGTTATCATGTATATCTCTGACATGTTTGTAATAATCCCTGGTTCAGGGAAAATCCTGTAGGTGCTCTGGTAGTAATTCAATGCTTCCAAACCCTATTCATTGTTGCTTGTAGAGAAGCGTGTAGATGAAGCGAAGTCGTTAATTCAAATAGCCAGTAAGCATCATGTGTATGTTTAAATGGTTATATGTTACACTGATGCGAGTACTACTGTTTGCATTTTAACTCAACATGTGCTGATTCAGATAAGTATTAGGATTATTTCAAATGTACTCATTTTCCAAAATTTTCTCTGTTGTAATATACATGTGTGTGAAATTTTACTTTCATTACTGTAGCATGGAGAATGTTTTATAAGGTGTATTTGTATCCCTTTTAATCTACCTGTATTTCATAAGTTTTCCACCTAAGCCTTGTCTCACTTCAGTGCATTCTCTTTGTTGAAGCAGAACAGTATATCTGTCCTGTAAGTAGGATACCCTTTTCTGTGTGTACCAACCTGCTGTCTTACTCATGTGATTGAGATGTGGCAATGTGCAGTTGCAGGTGTTTGTGTAGTCAACTGACAATGGTGTGTGTTTCTGACAGGATCCCACACTATGAGCAGCGGCTGCGCAGCCTGCACTACAAGAAGAGGTTTGGGGTGTGGGTGGCAGAAGTGCAGCCACGCATCAGGTCAGTGATGGAGGCCGCACGGGAGGTGGCCAGGTCGCGCCGCCTGCGCAGGCTGCTGGAGCTGGTGCTGGCACTCGGAAACTACATGAACCGCGGGGCCCGGGGCAATGCCTCTGGCTTCCGTCTGGCCTCCCTCAACCGCCTGGCTGACACCAAGTCCAGTGCTGCCAAGGGCACCACCCTTCTGCACTACCTCGTCGAGATACTCGAGAACAAGGTTTGTTCACTCCCTTGGGTGATGGTCTTCTGTGTGTTGCCTGTGGAGGGTCTTGTTAAATGTTATGATCTCTGATGTTTTTGGTTCCCACTGTGTCACTTGATGATGTCAATCACCATGCAGCAAGGTGTTCAAATCAGCAATTTTTTGAATCCCACTCATGATGAGACTTGCAATTTGACTATTGAGTGAACACGCAAGTGGTATGAACTTTACTGCTGTCAGGTGGTTGTAATTTACAATTTATTTCTAGTTTTCTTTCGCAACCACGTGAGATAAACCATTGCATTATATTTTGTCATGTAAGTACTTCTCAATTTTAGTTTTGTATTAGCAATTTACCTTATGTTCAGGCTATGTTTGGAGGATTTAGGTTGTCCAAAATTTCACACCTTTACGAAAAAATTAAATTTACAGCTCATCAGTACAGCTTTATATGTTGCCTCTATAATAATTATTTTGGATTTTAGGTATGCCTACCAAAGTATTAAACAAAACTTTATTATTAAAAAACTGCCGGACGTGGGCGCTATCGATATGTCGAAGCGCAAGCATCGACAGAGTGTTCGGTTTGCAACCCTGTGTCAGTCACGGCCCATGCAGTGCAAGGATGAGATTCCCAGAGCGATCATTCCCCTCACTCCTCGCCTGACGTGGGCTGGTATATTCGGGGCAAGAAGCGACACCTTGGGCTGTTTGGTTTGCTCAACCATTGTGAGACGGTCAGAGTGTACGACTAGTAGAACGTATCCTTTGTAAAGGATAGGGCGGGCCTTCATTTTCTTGCTCACCTGTTTGGAGGCACAGTGTTGTGGTGTGAGTGAGCCATTAATTGACGCTCGTGTGAACCTAGCAACACATTCAGTGGGGAATCAGGATGCCAGCGATTGCGAAAAATGACGCCCTTTTTATTTTTCAACTACAGTTGCCATATTATAATATCTGTATAACATAAAAATGTGAAATATGTGTTGGTTGTGGTTTATGAGTTATGGTATTGGGCATACAGAGGTCAAAATGTGCTTAATTTTTTATTGCATGCATACTGGAATTTATTTTGAGGGGTGTCGCCACTTATGTCTAAATTTAGAAAATATGAAATATTAGCTTTCATTTTCAATACTAACGAGCATGACAGCCAGAAAATGGTGGAAATCATTGGGATTTCAGTGTATTTATTACTTACTTACGTAATGCAATTCATCGAAGAATAGAATTCACTACAAAATTGTTGTCTTAAAAAAATTCTTGTTCAGTCATTTTTGATTTGAAAAATCAGAAAAAATTCATGTAGTGTTAGTTTACGGTCACGTATGTAGGAAAAATTTTTGAACAAAATCAGACACATTGACGCAGGATCATATCAAATTTGGCTTGTCAACCATGGAAGTTGAGTCACTCTTCTTCTGATGATACAGTATTTTCTTGTGTTTGTTACTAGGGTTCCATATAAGCAAGGCCAGTAATTTTAATGAGAAGCTTATTTGCTGAATACATTACTTTTCCTGGGGTTTTCCTTAAAAAAATTAAGAATAAAGAAAACAGTTGCATTCAATTAATGGTGGTTTGGTTGCAAATAAATAATTATACTAGTAGCAATAGTTAAAATTGTAACAATTTTGAAACTAGATAAAATATGATGGAAATGTACAGCCAATAACTAGTCAATTTCCATTTGAACAGTTTCTTGTTTCAGTGGCAGTAATAATGTAGATACTTATAATAGTACTGTAAATAAAAAGAAATTGTCATTGGCTTAGTGTTAAATATATGTGATGAAAATAAGGGGTACGTAAGGGAAAAGAATGGAAAACTGTCAGTTGGATTTTAATTCACACTTTCTTTTTGTTCTTGCAGTTCAAAGATATCCAGAAATTGGAAGAAGACATACCTCATGTCCGGGAAGCAGCAAAAGTCAAGTATGAAATTTTTATTACTATAAGTAATTAATTTTCTTTTTCACTGTAATGTGTGTGTGTGTGTGCATGTGTGTCTACACACACACACACGCATATATATTTATGCAGTTGGGTGAGACACTAAGACAATTACGATACACCTTTTACCTGTGGTTACTGGGCGCCAGGAGTGGTTTCTGCACACCGCATTTTGAGACTCTGGGATCTCAGGGATTCTGCGAGTTCTATTGTGTTTGTCTCACCCGTGCATACTTACGAAACAACTTTTATATATAACACTGCAAAAATCAAACACTTTGGCAGGCTGGGTACTAACACTACAAAAAGAGGCGTTCAAATTTTACACTGATAGGTACGTTTATTCTTACCAGATTACAACGTGCCAGAAATTAATTATGAAATTACTCCTTGGACGCGACTAGCAAGTTCCGGTGGGCGATTCCCCAAGCATGTTACTTAACTTGTGCACTCCGAACGGATGATTCTCCGCAGTGTGTGAAAACACAGCCTCCGCAAAGCAAGGGGCCTACAGCCGCTAGGATGGACTGCAGGTTTGCCCAGGGACAGGATATGGAGTATGAAATAAACACGTGTGGATATCTACGCAACTAGCGCCTACTATTCGGTACTAGTCCCCAAACCTTGTGGTGTGTGGTGACGGTCATACACATAGTGGGTTAGTGCAAATATAATCTCGCCGTACAGAATTACACAAAATAACTTTGGGTAAACATGGGACATGTTATGAGCAGGCAAAATAAACATACATATGTGTGAAATTAGTTTTAGATGGTGCGGATGCCGCTGGATGAAGATCATAGAGGACCATGTGGGCGTGCGTGAAAACACATTATTTCTCTGTAAATCCAGTAAATTATCACCGGTCAAAATTATGTGGGTATTAGCAAATATATTACCTTCAATAAACGATCATACAAAAACTCTTAGGACGCCAGATGGCAGGAAAACACAAGTACAGGAATTTACCATGTGGTCGTGAACAAAAGCATCAAACACGAAAAATACAAGAACCCTTACAGAAAAATATTACAAGATACGAACTTGGTGGTAGCTAACCACGTGGCCATAAGCGATGTGGTTGCAAAACAATTTAACATGTCAAAACACAAAAATAATTACACAAGCACATTACCCTTAATATTGCGTGTCACAATTAAGCAGAAATTACAGTGAAAAGCCCTAGACATGGGCGGATGGCATCTGATACACAAACTGCTTGGATTGCATGGCCTCTCCGACATCTCCTCTCATCTCTTTTAAATTCCAAAAAGCCTGAAAGGCTGTAAATAATTAAGTGAAGCAGATAGCATTACGCTGGGGATGTCTGGCAAAACGTACGCAAGCCTGACCCGTGTCCGGCTATTGACTGTATGACATGATCGTTGAGGTTTATTGCGCTAGACCAAGTGCGCGGTTATAGGTAGTTGATGGGAGGTGGTAGAAACGTGACTTGCTCTCTAGGTCTTCGGTTGGTAACGTGGGTTGGCTGACTAAGCAAAGCTGGTGCTTACAGTCCTTGGGTTAGATTACGTTGTACTGAATTGTCTCACACTGTACTCCAAGTTCCAGGCCGCTTACTCTTGACTCCAAAAGTTGGGATTGACTAGTCCGTACCTAGCTTCAGTCCGGTATACTAGACCCCTCAATACCGGGTGGTAGTCGGGACTGGTCCAGACGAGTGGTGGAAAATGAATATATTGCATCACGTGGACAGTTAAGACTGCCCATAATCTCAGTGAGGCAGCGTGGTCCCATTCCGTCTGTCTTTCCTGTGTAGGAGGGGCTAAGGTATTCCGCTGCTTGGCAGCTAGTTGAGCAATCTTTTGTTTCCTACGCCTTCGGCCGTGCCTTATCTTATAAGTCATAGAGTTTGGTTCGCTGCTGATCAAGATACGTTGTGCACTCCGGACGAGAAACTATTCCCCTATAATAGTGTAGGTCCAGTAGCTGATTCGTCGCACAAGCTCGGCAAGTCTCCACTGATCCCTTACATCCGCGGGCAGATCAGAGACATTGAGCCGTGTGGGCCACCAATGCTACTACTGGATGTGATATCCAGCCAAGGCCAGGCCGTCTAATGAGTGTGTAACAGACTGGAGGTCCCCAGAAGGGGGGCCTCAGTCAAGCTAGTTCAGATCTACAAAATTACTTGGTTTCTGTCGGTTGTGCACAGTGTAACTTACTCCTAGCAGGCGAAGTAGACGTTACTATAAAAAACATTAGGATAGAGAACAAAGCTGTATTTATTAAGCACTCGATAAACTCAGTGACTCGTGCTATCTCCTACCAAGAAGGCGGAGTACTGAAGGTAAACTACGTTAGCCAGGTGTAGGCGCCCTGGTCCTAGGCTAAAGGGATAGTGAACTAAAAAACTGAACATATAACTATTCAACTAAAGCTGTCTAATTGCAGGTGTCTGGAAGAGACAAAAGAAGTTTAAAGTTAAAATAGCAAGGTTTATTCGTGTTGATGAGTGTCAGACTGTAGTCATTGCAAAGGGTAGGCGATGGCTACTGAAGACTCGAGGTTTCGCTGGAGGCCCCAGCACTAAGTAGTGCTCTGGGTTTACTCAAGAGAAGAATTATGAATGACTGCCGGAGCCCCGCTGCACATGGACTTATATAGTCAGAAGTGTAGGCTGCAGCGGTGGGATGCGGGGAAGGTGTGCGACGCCCTTCTGCCGTGAGGCTGGCGTGGGAGGTGGGAACCCTCTCGCTAGCATTCTTGGTTCGTGGATCTTCAGCGGCGCTCGGCCGCGCCCGAAGTGGCTGACAGCTTGTGGGCACTTAGCACCAGTCGGTTGTTGCGTAATCTTGTAGCCACGTGTTCGGCAGCCCGGTAGATTTAAGCGGCGCGCAACAACAGTGTATTGGTTTGTGGTAACAACTCTCACGTAGGTTAAAGTAAGGGTATACTTCATGTGAATAGCAATGAGTCGTAATCGTAGTTAATAGTAGTATAAGTGGCATATGTCAAGGCAAAGGATAACCGGTATACTAAAGTGAACTATTGAAACCTACACCAGTGCAAAAATATGAAGTGCATACATGATAGCATCTTACCTCGCCAGCTCTCCTAGGACGACTGCCCAGAGGCATGGATCACGCACCTACCATGGCTGCCTACAGGGTTCACACAAGCGGAAGTGCTATGCACACAGAGTAAAATATTAATATAGCAAATTGAAAAGGCACCAAAAGAATTTTAAGACAAAATTACAGATGCAATTTAAATATGGAATTTTTGTTGTTACTTAATTGTCTTTTGAAGGCATTCTCACCTGAATACTACTGTCTTTCTCTTTGGTGCTGCACGTACTTTGAATTTGAAATAACATTATTACACAAGAATCTGAAATAAGACATGTTACACTTTCCATACACATTTTACTCTGAAAGAAAAAGTACATAATACACTGAAACATTTTATCCCGTTTTTGGAAAGTCCATACTTGTAGCAGGATGCGCACACATGCTCACCCACGTGTACTGGCGAGTGCCGTCATGGTCTAGCTTTGGCTTGCTCATAGCCGGCGTCAGTATATGTGTATGCAGGTTAGTTTTGGGTGGTGCAGATTTAATGAATGATTGGTTATAGGTTATTCACTGTAAAGTGAGTACTTTGAAAGCCCTCTCATCTGGAATATTAACCAATAAATAGATTTTCTTTTGCGTTGCACAACTTTATAGAGTGCGGTGGAATGTACACACTGTGTTTATTACTTAAATGGCAATATTAATTTAGAAAGACGGTTAAAGGATAAATTGCTGAGAGGAAAAAGTAGCTAGGGTTTCAAAAGTGTTAATTTTACCAGAACAGCCTATAGTGGTGCACACATGCGTGCAAAGGTTGTTGGAGCTGGCTGGGTAGGACTAAATTGTAGCTGTCTCACTACAGTTTGCGTATCAATTGGACATGGGGTCTTGGTGGGGTAGGTGGCAATGGAGAAATGGCCTTAGTGCAGAGAAACTCCCTGGTAGGTACCCTATAGCGAATCCCAGACCGACTTGGTGGCTGCGGTTGTATTTTTTTTCTGTTGAGTACGCCTCACTCCCGTGCATTATCTTCTCTGAGTTTTATGTACACAGAGGCTTTCCCCAACCCTGCCTCCTGAAAACCAGTTTCAATATAGGTTTTCCAGGCTGCGTTCTTTCTCCATTCCCCCAGCCCAGTGGTGTGGCGTAAGATATCCTAGATAAGTAGTCATGTTTTGTAAATGTCATATCACAGTTTTTCGGTACATAATGTTTGTGTTTGTTTTTATACAGTAGAACCCATTTTTTACGCACATACACACACTTCCTTCCCCCCCCCCCCCTCACCTTTTTGACACACTCCTGCATTTACAGTTTTACTCCTTACTGATTGGGCTCATTCACTATTTTTACTGCATACATTTCTCTCCTTTTATACTTTCCTGCATTTTGCAACAGATTCTCCTGGTCCCTTGAAAAGTGCAAAAAAAAGGGGTTTCACTGTATCGGCATTTTAGTGTAAATATGAAACAATGATTTTTTTTGCTATCCAAATACTGCACTTTGATTGCAGAGAGAGGAGAATGTGTATATACCATGCTTGTGTGTTTGCATCTGTGGGTTAGCTAGAGATTCCTCAAGTGAGGGGTTACTCTGATTGAAAGGAAGGAAGGTGAGACGCCCTCTCCCCGTAAGGGTGCAGGCTACTCAAAAATACCTCACTCGTCTAGTTACAACTAACCCTACACCAAACCACAGGGTGAAAAGCAATCTCGACTTCAATACTTTTGTGCAATAATTTCATGACTAATTATAAATATAAACATTGTATTCATTATCTAGAAAATTTAAAGCAGCAGAGTCTTTCCTTTCCATGCCAAAAAAATTGCAAGGGGTCAACACTACGATAATTGAATCTATTGAAAGTTCCTTTTTGGTTACCATTTATTTATAAAACAAAATATTTTATTCGATTTACACCCATTCTTAGTCATTGGAACAAATTTAGATAAATATCATACGTTAGAAAAATATCTGGCTGCATTACCAAAGTTCCATTTCATTTCAGTCCATTTTTACGGCAATGCAAAAATTTATCGTACAACACAATTATCATCACAGTACTCAATAACAATTTAAAACACTTAAAATGTTTGGCCCTCGGAATGGGCCTCACACAGGCTGTGACGATCTTATTACACACAGAGAAAATCGCTGACGCAGATGCCCACGAAAGTTAAAGGGCGTAGAAATTTCAGTAGTCTCATACCTGCCGAAATTTAGCCAAGCCAAAATGCGTAGTCTTAATGATGAACCTCCAGCTGGTCACCTCAGGCGGCAGCGATGTACGGTACCCAGATATACCTCCCAGTATGTAGCAATTGAATCGGACCTCGGACGGCAACAAACACTTGGCGACTCAGGTGACGTCAATTTAAGGCGTCTCATTTCCTTCTGCACAGCACATGTAAAAGCCATCACTTCTGCGAGCACGTAAAATATACTCAACTAATATCATGCGCTCGTCCTGAATGATAGAGAGTTTACAGTGACGGCGACCAAGTCTAACGCCTTCGGGCATTGGCGCAATTAAAGTGAACTAAGCTTTCACTATGCAATATACTTTGCCCCCACCACCCGTTAATTTCACTACCTCAAAGTTTGCGTGCAACCGCAAGGACCGTTCCTTTACTACATCTGCAATCTTTCTACATCATTGCAGCTGGTAAAAAGTTACTTCCATTAACACATTCATACTTTGATCCACAATAATAAATGGCTTTTAAACATCTCTAATATATTTTATCAGCTGGCCACAAGCCCGTTATGCAATCTTGTAAAAATCGTTCCCATCATACTGGTGATTAATAACACCAGTGGCATGCACACATGCTCAAGGTCGGGGCTAGACACCTTCTGCCTGTCCGAGCCGGACAGCTGACTCCCTTCACTTCCTACCTTGCCTCCCCACCTGCGGTCTCTGCATCACACCGTGTGTAGGGTGCATTCTGACAGCGACTTTTACAACAAAATACGTACTACACAACCTGCATATAGAATATTCATATCCATTAATATATAAGAGTAGCATCATATAAAGTATATAAATATTTCCAATAAATAAATCCACAATAATAAGAATAGGAATACACTGGCCTAAAATGTAGCAATATACCACACTGTAAAATACACACCTTAAAATTACTAAACAATAATTTGCCCATTATGCACAGGTACCATAGCTAAAAATCACTTAAAAAACCCAAAAAAAATACTCTTGAGCGATCACAGCCATCTCAAAGGGAGGTTACACTTTGCTGTCACACTTTTTAACTAGAACAAATTCTACAGAGAAATATTACTCAACAATATAATAAAATGCATTACAGTTTACAGCATATTTTTATCATAATTAATGGTTTAGTAATAGAGACCTAGGAAATTTACAGATTCATTTAGGGTCAATTTATAATTCAAAACACTTGTATGTTTGCATTACTTCTGCAATTGGCCAACAACCTATTAAACACCTCCTCCAGGACTGTGAGCTGCAGTTTAAAAAAGTACGAGGTCTAGCATAAAGGTCATTGAGCTCCAAAATTTTTCAGCTTTTTATTAATAATTTTGTTATTGTCAACAATCTCAGGAACAAGGTGAGCAGTTATAACCTCCAGGTATTCCATTGGTTTGTGTGCATGTGAGAGTAGACCAGGTATGTTGTGACAGCCAGAGCAACACACAGTGGTTACAGTTATGGTTTGTGTTGTGTTGCAGCATGGCAGAGCTGGAGAAGGACATGAGCCAGCTGCGTAATGGGCTGAAGGAGGTGGAGCGTGAGATAGACTTCCACCGCTCACAGCAGGTGGTGGCGGGAGACCGCTTCCTGCCTGTCATGAAGGAGTTCCTCTCCATGGCTACCTGCCGCTTCTCCGAGCTCGAGGACCTCTTCCAGGACATGAAGACCAGGGTGTGTAACATTACCCCTTATACAACCTAGTTGTGTGAACATGGAGATATGAAGGCCAGTGTACCCACCAAGGCTATCCAGACTCGGTTTGTGGTGGCATCATATCCAAGATTGTCACGTGACAGAAACGTGGCGGATATTGTTATTAGCCAGTTAGTTTTGTCAAGGAAATTTATTATACTATTGATTCCATAATCACTATTTTATAATCTTATGCCATGTCATATTTCAGAAACAATAGTGACCAATGGGTCTCACCCTGTCGGCTCATCATTCGGTCATCACTGCAGGGCAGTTTCCCAGTCGGTGTGCTGCTGCATGCTGGAGTACCGCGAGATTGTTTAGGAATGCTGGGAGATTTTGTGTAAATAAAAGTATATATGACTACAAAAATAATGAAAATAAACAAATAGAAGAAAGTTTGTTTATTGCATCACCTTAACGTGGCAACTCAAGTGATTCATGATTGGTTTGACAGATGGCAAGCAGGAATTTATTTAAAACCAATTCGATAAATGGTGAAACGGGTATCAATTATTCATGTCTTGATATTGATGCTAGTTAGCAGGGCAGTAGGTGGAAATGGTAATGAATAGTAGTCCCAGGATGTCAGGCCATGATTTCACGCAGCCACGTGGTAAGCAGCGAGTCTTACCAGGGTCGCAATGTCGCCATATGGCTGATGGCAAGCACCAGTACAGACCTCTTCTACTCTGTTAGCCACAGAGCACGCCAAACACAAGTATGTGTGTGTGGGGGGGGGGGGGGGGGAAGGGGTTGGTTACACTTAGAAAATGAGTGTGACCCCGTGCACATTATATTCAGAGCCATCCAACATACGTTACAAAGTAAATGAACATTTAAATGTGTGGAGTGCTACACAAACTCAGAAAGAAAGATGAGACATTACATTAACACTGTGCCACGAAACACTTGCACGAGACCTTGCCTGAACCAGCATGGAAATAATATGTGAATTTAAATTATCAATGAAAAGCCCGCCATAGGCAAAATAATTACCTGTATTTAAGGGCCCTCCAAATCGAGAGAAGGACCATGCCAGCTATAGAGGAAAAAAAAATTATAAAAATGTTTTAAACAGGCAACGCCATGGATCAGTGAAGACAAAGTTGAAACCCCCACAGGCCACGCAGCACACATCCATCCAACTTGAGCTCCAATGGGAGTTGCAGGTCCCCGTCAGACCACCCCGTGTATGGATATGAAGCATGGGGGCAAACCATAATGCGCACAAAAATGTACACAGGAGTACACTGCAAAATTAATTAATCAGAAACTTTCTTACTAATTTACAAAAGTGTACAGATGTGCATGGCAAAACTACTACATAAAATACCTTACATCTAATGTGAACCCTTTTGACTATTATCTTCGGCCATCGGGTCTATCTTTAGTGCACTTTTCCCCAGGTGCAGATGCACTGAACACATGTAGCACATGCATCACATGGCCCTGCACCTTGTGCGCGTGCAACCCACGATGGGCTTAGGCAGGCCGAGGAACGAGGTCGGATGACAGTCTTGATATGTGTGTTGTATTAACAACTAAACTTGATATGAAACATTGTCATTTAATGCGTGTTTCACACACTGACAGTAAATTAAATTTTTACTATCATTTTTTCTAGTTGTGCTAGTTAATTGATTTTCAACTCGAGACCAGCTGTACATATCTATGCCTATTTTATATCATTTAATTTGTACTTTTACCAACATCAGTAATAGTAAGTTGAAACATTGACGTACTGAATTATTTTTTATGTTTTTATATATTGTCCTTTAAATTTTAAAGAAAGTTAGTCCCTTGATAAGTGTAAAATAGGGGTTTCACTGTAATTTGACTGCGAAAACAAAGTTGCCCAATTTAATAATCCCTTCCGTGAGGGTACCACAAGCATAAAAATGTTGAGAATCCCTGTCCTAGTAGCTACTTCTTCAAACGCATCATTATGATGTAAATTAATTAATTTCGTGTGGGGAGTGCACTCAGTGTGATGCGACACCCTCCTAATGAAGGGCTCTCAAGCTGAGACCCGTACTGTCCGTCATCCCCGGACATGAGATGAAGTGAGACCCTAGGATGGAGCGGTCATGGAATACAAGGGCGGGAGATACGGGAGTGCGCCGAGAAAACCCGCCGGCAGCAGCATCATCGTCATCATGATTCCCACATGCGAAAACCCGAGAGTGAACCCACCTGGGGTCGAACCCAGTTCATTGTGATGGGAAGTGAGCGCCCTGGCCACTACGTCACCACTGGCCCTATTACGATGTTAGTACCATTATCGTTATTATTGTTGTTAGCTTACTTTTTGTATCAAGATTTTAATAATTATTTCACAGCAAGTTTTATTGAATATGTTCTTTTTTTGTATTTTGCAAGTTGATGAATCATTCTAATTTATTTGCATGTAAGCTCAATATTGTAGACTGTAATTCGTATATTTTTTGCCTTTATCCTATTATTAGCTATCCTGTAGCTCTCAAGGGAAAGATTTAGCTAAGTGTTTTGGATAAAACTGAATTCTATCCTATCTGTTGCTGTATTAACAAACTATGCTCAACTCAAATTATTGTAGGTAAGGTGAATTGAACCCAGAGTCTTGGGATGGGTGCTATTCATGCTTGCATACTGGACTAACAGAACGGATGCCAGTTGTATGATTATTTAAGAATACTGTATAGTGAAATTAAAATTAATGTCTAACAAACTGGACTCCAAAGTAGTTTGTGTACAGTGCAGACAGGCTAGGTACAAGCCATGGCTTAACGTGTACACAGTGGATTTAGTAAAGTAGTCAGTGCTTACATATGTGAGGCTGCCAACAGGAGGTAGTACAAATGCTTTAAAAAATGAGAAAGTTTATTTCAGTTTTGATAAGAAATTTTATTGCTAAAAGCATTTGACCTTCAAAATTTTGTCTGTAAAAAACACTTTGTATATTCACTTGTTTTCATTAATGGTTATTAAAATAACTAGGCGATTGATTTTTCTTTTATCTCTTTTGGAGATATTTATTTTCCCTTTGTCGTAGTATTTTTTGATCATTTGTTCGCACTTATGACCTTGTTATGCGCACCACGATACAATTTGTAACCATTGTCCATAACTTCACTTTCGTAATTCAGTTCTGCCAGCAGTTTATTACAGCTTTCATTTCATCATCATACTGAGGCATGCCTGGTTATAGACTGTTTGGCACAATTGTTGTGGTTTTAGTACACTAGACCAAGTGCGTGTTTCGTACGGACTTGCGGTGGAAACGATACGCAGCACATCCAGTAGGAGCAGTCGGAATTGCTCGTAACTGTAGTGAAACGGTGTGGTCCCATTCCGTCTGCCTTTCCTTCGTAGGAGGGGCTAAGGTAAATCGCTGCTTGGCAGTTAGATGAGCGATCATTTGTTTCCTACGCTGTCGGCCGTGCCTTATCTTATAAGACAAAGTTTGGTTCGCCGCTGAACAATACACGTCGTGCACTACGGACGAGAAACTATTTCCTATAACAGTGTTGTCCAGCAGCCGAGCTCGGTACCTCTGGTGATCCCCTACTGTAGCGGGCAGATCAGAGACGTTGAGCCGTGTGAGCCACCAATGCTACTACTGGATGTGATATCCAGCCAAGACCAGGCCACAATACCTAGGCCAATACCTCCCCCAACACCTAGGTGCTCTGGTAGGTGATGTAACCTAGACTTGCTGTCTCTCCTTGGTTGAAAGTATTCCTAGTGGTTGTGGCTTCTATGTTTCTTCCCTCCAGCACCTGGGTGCTCGGGGTAGTAGGCAGCAATAGGCGGCCGTCTAATGGGTGTGTTACCAGACTGGATGTCCCCAGAAAGGGGGGGGGGGGGCCTCAGTCAAGATAGTTCGGATTTAAATGTTCCGGTTTCTGTCTGCAGTGCACAGTGCGAATTATTCCTAGCTGGCGAAGTAGATGTTACTCTAGAAATAAAAGCGTTCAGATAGAGAACAAAGCTGTATTTATTGAGGACTCAATAAACAGTGACCCGTGCTATCTCCTACCAAGCAGATGGAATACTGAAGGTAACCTACGATAGCCAGGTGTAGGTGACCTGGTCCTAGGCTAAAGGGAAAGGTTGAACTAGAAAACTGAATATATAACTACTGAACTAAAACTGTCTAATTGTGGATGTCTGGAAGAGACAAAAAGAAGTTAAAAGTTCCTATGCTATAGTAGCAGGGCATATTCGTGTTCAATGGTTGTCGAAGACTGTTGTCGTCACAGGGAGTAGCTGCGAGGGCTACTGAAGACTCGAGATTTCCTGGAGGCCCCGGCACTAAGGAGTGCTCGGGGTTTTCTCTAGAGAAAGTATACAAATGACTGCTGGAGCCCCGCCATGCACGGATTTACATAGTCAGAAGTGTAAGCTGCCGCGGCGGGGTGCGGGGATAGCATGTGACGTCCTTCTGCCGTTAGGCTGGTGAGGGAGGTGGGAACCCTCTTGTCAGTGCTCTTCTTCGTGGATCTTTGGTGGCGCTCTGCCGTGCCCCGAAGTGGCTGACAGCTTGTAGGCACTCAGCATGGGGGGAGGGCGGAGGCGGCGTGCTCGCTGGTTGCGCAACCTAGAAATCACGTTTTTGGCCGCCCGGTAGATTTAAGCGGCGTGCAACATCCGTGTATTGGTTTGCTGTATTGATTGTCACGTGGGTTGAAGTAAGGGTATACTTGACATGACGAGCGATGAGTCGTGATAGTGGTATAAGCGGCAAGCGTCAATACAGTCCAGTCGTGTAATTTATTTTTCGAACATGCCTAAACAGAATATTTTTAAAGTTTTAGCGTACGGTTGGAACACTGTTTGTACCCATGCTCATCCAAGATTGGAAACAAATGTGTGTATTCTGCCTCTGGCCACATTCAGATAGGAACCCTGCAAGACCAAAATTAAACCTATCTTACCATGATAATTGTGCATATTTGAAGCACCTACAAACTGCTGGTGTAAATCCCCTTACTTACCAAACCATATCTAATTGTTATACATCGCAGCTTAAAAATGGCTTTAGTGGGAGATATAATTGATTACAAAATTGATGGGGAAAATTGTTGACTTACCAGGGTAAAATACCCAAACACAGTTTTTTTTTCTTGCCATATACATTATGAAACCTTTCGGTGTTTCTCTTGTACTATGAAAGTTTGTTTCTATATTTTATGTTTGATTGATAATCTGCAACAGTATTTTGTGTTTTCTTAGCACTACAAAGTTTATAAAACCAAAATAGTCTCAGAATTAATAATTTGTTTTTGTTTCAATTTTTTAGTGTTATTTTTTACATTTCATTTTCATAGCCTGCAAAAATAATTTTTTTCCATGCAAACATAGCCAGCAGTACTAATAGTCCGAGGATGCCTCATCTCAGACTGTACATGCATGCTGAGTTGGTGCAATTATTTTGTATATCCCGCAGGACTGGGACTTTCCAAGTCATTTCTCATTTAAATTGGGTTCATGCAGGATTTTGTTTTGATCAGTTTGACCCCTCCCCTAAAAGCTGGGAAGCACGTGCCTTTATGTCGTAGTTATAGTTATTGTTAGCAGGAGAAGGCTGTAGGTAGAATGCAAAGATGTTCTACTTTTGGGCATGTGTAGGAGCTGTCCTCGTCGAAGGGTGAGTTAACGTCTTAACCACAGTGGAGTATAGCAGGCAGATGACGAGTAGCTGGAGTTTACTGCCAAATGGCAGACCACTTTTACCTCAGGATGACGACGAACCTCTCGCTGCGGGCACTTAGGCGATATAGGGGGAGGGGGTGATAATCTATGGTACAAAATAGATGTGAGTGTACTGGTTGTCAGGTGCTTCAGCAGAACCAAGGTTGATGTGTTGAGATGACGAGTTAATGGCATCACCTCTCTCTCTTGCTGCCTCTTCCCTTGCTCACAAGAACACCCTGCCAAGCCTCGGCACAGTTTCTACCAGTTCCCCAACCAAGGCCAAGGCCTGTCTGGCCACCTTCTGCTGCCCAGCCCGCTGTTGTGAAAGAACAAGAGGTGCAGATAGCAGGTGTTCCGTAGAAGAGGCCACAGCCAGTCGTGACAATTGAGGAGTCGAGGGGGGAGGAATGCTTAGGCCGCCGTAGCATAGTGCTAAATGTAGCGGAGATGTCTTGGTGGTACAAAGTTTGCGGAAGAAGTAGCATCGGTGTGCAATCCAGCACGATGACAGTCTTAACAGGAGCTGCACGAGTCAGCCCTGAACTAAGGACCATGGGTCCTATGATGGAGAAGGGGTGGGGAAGGTGGAGAGAGCGACAAAGATGTGTGAAGGTGGCCAAGCGCTGGGCTGTGGCCGGAGAGGTGGTAAGCATCCTGGAGGTGATGCAGGATGCAGTCAAGCAGGCGGCAGCAGCTGGCCTATGCGCAGTTCCCTGGCATCAAAGCAGTGTTCAACTGTGGCGTGTATGACCTAATGTCTGCTTGGGAAGGGCTGCAGCTGTGGCAAGACTAGATCATGATAACTTTGTCACCCGTGGTGTATCAAGTTAAGTTCTTTGGAACACCTGTTGTCATCTTACCATGAGAAAGTTCAGGATTTCTAGCTTAGTGAGCTTTGTGCGACTATAGAATAGGAATTGCTGTTGGTTCAGCGGAGGTGAAACTGCACATAATTGAAGTTCTGTTGTTGACAATTTTTGTTGGTATATGTAGTACATATGGTTAGAGTTGTGTAGCGACTTTGCTGCTTCTAAAATAAATAAATCTGAAATGCTGAAAACTTTTTTGTAATAAAAAAGTAAGAAACTTATTTAAAGAGAACTGATGAGTGTAAGCAGGAAATTAGGTACTTTGCAGTTTGTACTTTGCAGTTTGAGGTTGCACAACTGTTTATTTGCGCAGTTTGACCGGGCGGTACGACTGTTTGGAGAGGACAACTCTACGATCCAGCCAGATGACTTCTTTGGGATCTTTGATGCGTTCTTGACTGCGTTCAATGAAGCGCGGCAGGACAATGAGAACATGAAGCGTCGCAGAGAAGAAGAGGAGAAACGGGCGATACAGGAAGCAGAGGTTTGTGTAATGCATTTTTAGTGTTTAAGTTTGCAACCCTCTCATCTTTGGCATCTCTACTACACTGGTGTTTGTTGTGAACTGTCTTTGACATGAGCTGCTTGGAAAATCAAGGAAGAGTGTTTATTACCAGAAAGTTAAGCTCTGTGATAATAATTAGTGTTATTGTTTGATTAATTTTTTTTTAAAGATTGTATCATGAAAGATTAATATTCGAAAGTCTGCACATTGAAATGACAGATTTTGTTGCAAAAATTAAGGCAGTATTGATAGTGTCTTGGATTGGTGTCAACTGTTGTGTTTAATACTATTATTTAGAGAGTTATATATTATGGTTTTTTATTATGCTCTTTGAACAGTTTCTTGGTAGACTGTATGCTGATCACAAAATTTTGGAGGGGCCGCGTTTCCCACCAAGGTACAGATGACAATCATTCCATCCTGTTTTTAAGAATATGTTTTTTCCCCAATCCCAGGAATATTACCAAACAAATTCAATAAATAGACAGCTATAAGATGATGTGAACAGTTTGCCTTGTATCAAACGACCGTAAGAACAAACATATTAGGATGGTTATTATGCTGTGAGTAAGATGGGGAACTAATGCTGCCATATTGCTCTGAAACAGATGCTGTAACTTCAGAGGCTTATGCTACAATATGAATAAATTATAACAGTGGGTCGTTTTCAAAGTAGCTACAGTTGATAGGTATGATTGCCTCTGTTTCTATAGAGCACAGTGAGTGTGTTTTTAGTCTACATTCCAAAGGAAAGAGGTCTGTGCTGGTGTAGTTGTTAGACTATTTGCCTCCCACCCAGTGGCATATAGTGAGTTTTTGTACAGGATAAACAATTTCTACTAACAAACACAACTTCCAACTTTGCTTATCCTCTACATGTATTTACCATTTTATAATACTTAACATTAGTTATAAAAATGGAAACAAAATGAAAGTAATAATAATTAAACTGAATATTATTTAGTGCATATTACAAATTATAAGAAAACTCCCACTTTTCCAAACACTTTCATACATTTTCCAAGGAAAAACGTAGGACTGGAAGACGCAAACAGAATGACTGCTTACCCCGCAGAAGGAATGCAATTGATGACTGAGGAGCTCGAGCGTGTGGCGTGTTGTTACTTGCGAGTTTGATTCATCGCTAGTCGCTCCCGTGTGTGGAAATAAATACTAGAGAGCAGCACAATGCGTGTACAGAAAGGGAGTTATGAAAACTCTGTTTCTTGAATCGGAAACAGGAAACTCCGAATTTCGTGTGTTCAAAGCTAAGGCGAAAACTATAGAGAGTCAAATATTTCCAGTATGTTTAGGGTAAGCATTATATACCTTACTTCTATGGACTAAAAGTCACTGCTCGCACAAACATGAGCTGGGTTTGTTTACCAGCAGGATTGCCCCCCAGATTTTCGCATGTGAGAAATGTGCCGGACCGTGTTGCTGGTCGGTGGGTTTTCTCTGGGATCGCCAGTTTCCTCCACCCTTGAATTCTGGCACAGCTCCATCCTCGCCTTGCTGCACCCTCATCGGCTCTCAAGGCCTAGATGTTAAGAACTGTACAAATTTCTTCACTCGCTCATTCCGAAAGAAAGAGAGACTTGAGATAACTGTTGTGTGTGCCAGTGCCTGCTTATGTCCCTAAAAACTTTTGAATGTGTGAACTAAATATTACCAAACTCAGTACACATGTAGTACTTAGCAAGGATAGCTGACTTTTATACTTTTCGACCATGCTAGGCGCTTACTTTCAAAATAGTGGCCATTTTAAAATTTAGCATACTACGTCATATCTTGGGAACAATTGTACATGGTTAAACCAAATGTTGTATGTTGTGAACACGTGCCCAGTGGGCGAAGATAATTAAAACAACAATTACTTGGAAGGGCTAGTTGTGTCAGTAATGATCTAAGACCTTTGAGGTTAAAAGTTATTGTACCTTAGTCACACAATGTTTAAATGTGAAAGTGGAGGCCTTAGTCACCTTAACAGTTTTATTTCATGATGCCAGAATCACGGGGTTGAGCACCTTAATGCTGGACAGGCGCATGGCCACTGTAGAGTACAGGTCGGGTGGCCTGTCTCAGAAGGACAAAATCCAAAGCCACTGTCATGGCCCTACAAGTCGGCTGACCTTTGGTTACACATTTACCTGGGAGTTTATGACTCTTGTGAGGTAGTGGTGCTGCTGGCTGGAGACTCGTGGACGGTGAAGTACTCTGGTTCTCTGGTGTACTACTGACTGTTGCGGGTGGTTGACTAGGACCGCACAAACAGGGGTTGTTTATTCCAAGAGGAGGTTCTCCACCCCTTCTGAAGGTGCCTAGTATGGGATGTGAAGGGCTTTCAAGTTTAATCAAAAAAAGGGGGGGGGAGGCTCTGTAGGCGGGCGGTAAGAACTCTGCCCCGCTCAGAGGAAGTGCAAAGTGTAACTTCTGACTGAGGGTTGTGAAGCTGTCTAGCTTCAGGGGCAGCAGTGGCCCTTCTTAACCTTCTCTGTCTACCTCCCTTCTGGGTGTAAGGCATGGGAGATAAAGAGTACGATTGAAACCAATGAAAGTAGAGCCAGTGGTTGCAAATCCCTATCATGTACTTCTGAGTATACCAGTCTTGTAACGAGAGATGGTAGCATATGTTCCTTTTGTCCAGCCCTGCAGGAGATTGGTGGACAGAACGTTGGATAGCTCAAGTTACTTCCTGACCGGAATACCCAGGTGTGGTATCCACAGGTCAGTTTATCAGCGGAGTTTCCGGACCCTTTCTGGCCCTACAAGAGAGCGTTGACGGAGTATGGAACACCTTGAGACATTGATTCGCCTGGCAGAGGAGTTTCTAGTGCTTTGGGCTCCACTGAATTCTGCCAGTTTGGCAGAATTCAGGTGGCCTCTTAAGGTGTATATATCTGGATTTCTGCTTGGTTGTGTTGCCGGCTTCACTTTAGAGGTCTGAACTACGTCGGAAAACTTATGTTTTACACAGAGAATAGGTAAGATTCACATGTTTTATTAATGTGATTAATAAAACACAGTGGCACTGTACTACTTCCTACGCTAGAGAGCTTTGGCATGGAGGTTAACCTAGGAAGTCCAACCTGGTAATTAATCTAATGGGAATGACGATAATTGGGTGTTAGAGACAATAAGTATTCAACAACTATTTCCTGACTAACTTGGTGGTTGTTCTGAAGGTACAACCTGGGGTGACTAATACCAGAAGAGTAGCGTCAGCCGTCAATGTTGCCTACATCTTCCGGTGTGCAAGGAGGAGGTCGTGAAGGGATGTCGTCGTGACCTGTTACCAAAGGGGTTTGGGTTTAACATCAGAAAGTGGTAAGGAGGGGGAGCTACATCTTCGGGAGCCTCTGGAGGGTCCAGTCTCCCAGAAGCAGTGGGGTCTGCGTTAGCTGCAGCAGTTGTTGGCTTCTGGTCAGCGATGTCTTCTGCTGGTAGTGTGTCTTGCCCAAGAGAGCGGTGGAATCTGTGGACGTACCAGCGAGTCATGCACCAAGATGGCTGCCTCCGGCCCTGTACGAGAGCGGTGCAGGAGCAGAGACTGACAAGGGCTGAAGTGGCGCTATAATCCCTTATCTTCGGGTGCTGCTGGAAGTAGACTGGATGTTGTCCTCCTTCGCGACACTGTGGAACTAACTTGGCCTGGTTGGAGGGAGTTTTTGCTCAGCCGACAGTACAATCTTGTGTGTGTGCGTGGTGTGTGTGTGTGGGGGGGGGGGGTGTTGACGTAATGGCTTCTTGGAGATGCTCGCTGATCAGTACAAGTTAGGATAACATGTCTGTAGTCACTTCTGACATTACACCATTGTACCCAGTAGGCATGTGTCCAGCCTCTCAGTATTGTTGGGGTTAGTTGACCTGCTCCAGTTTTGACCTTGTGCTCAAGATGGGGCGAAGTCGTTTTGTAGTGTGTGCATCAAAGATGCGGAAATACTTTACACGTCAGTTGATAGTGCATTATTTTAGCATTAAATTTAGAACAAGATGATGTTGTTAGCCCGCCATTTTGAAGAGAGCACTGCATTGTAAAATAAATATTTTAAGTTATTTCTCGAAAACTACTCAATCAATTCTAGCTAAATTTGACACTTAAATATTGCTTATGTAGTCCATGTAAACATGTGCAATTTAAATAGATAAAGCACTTATTTTAAAATGGCAGCCATAAAAATATTTTTGGTTTAATTGACATATCTACCATACCGTTCAGCCAATATTGACCAAATTTTGTATTCTGAAAGTTTTTTTTTTACAAGTATCATATATACCACCAAATAGCTACTTTTTTAAGACAGCACTACACAAATTAACTTTTTATGTCATATCTCTGGGAAAAAAATTTACTAATTACTATCAAATTTGGTAAACAATTACCACTGAAATACGTTATATAAGTTTATATGTTTGAACAATATCACACTTATATTCAACTAAATGGCAACCTAATAAACATTTCAGCTTAGTATTTTATACCTACAAAACTGTGTAATCAATGATAAACTTTGTAAACTAGTGGCAAGCATTAAGCGAACTTATCAATAAATTATTTTCTTCACCATTATAAAATATAGCACCTCATGGAAAATTAAGCATCAACATCCTATTTCGGAAAAAAATTATATAACTCTTACAAATGCATGCAACAAAGTAGACTTATTTTGTGTATCAAAATTATGATTTAAAGGGTTAAGTAGGTAGGTAGTTGGACATAGGTGAAGTGCCATGAGCAAATTGGTGGGAATATAATTTGGATTTTGCTGGGGGAAAAATGTGTTATTTCTACGAGTCTCATCACTAGAAACTTCTAAAATTCTGATGATAAAACTGATAGTTATTTTTCGAATTATGTCATATCATGAACTTTATGTATACATACATAGATATATATTGATGCATGCCATACTACTGCGCAATGCACCTGCACACTCTACGGGCGACTTTGCCCCATAAATGAGCTAGGAAGAGCTTGGGCCAAGTCATAACAGTGGCAGTCTACCATTCACATACCGATAGAATTGACTCCACCATGCGTTGGATATCCTCGGACACGATCATAATCAACGTGTTTGATTATAAAATTGTACTGCCCGCCCAGACTCCGACATGTGGTCGCCACCCCCTTGAACCAAGATTTTTTTACCCTACGAGCTACTGCCCAGAGAGGATTGCAGCACCCCCGCTACATCGTGACATCACACCCGCCAAGCCTCGAGAGGAGGTTGTAAACTTGTCAGCAGCTTCCACTCTCAGGGCGATAAGGAATGCGTGCTGTCGCACCCCTATGATAAAAAAAAAGGCTATCGTCCCCCGCACCCACTGAAGAGCCCTGAAGCACAATTCTTCAACTATATAAGAAGGCACAGGAATGGCTTTAGCCAGAGTTCGCCGGCTCGCCGCCTGCATAGGTCAGCGAGCTCTCCCTGGTCTGACCAAAACGACCTCCTCTTTTGAAGCTTGCAAAGGCTCAAACTCACGTGCAGCTTGCAAAGGCTCAACCTCACGTGCAGCTTGCAAAGACTCAACCTCTCAACCTCCCCAGCAGCTTGAGAAGGCTCCTCATGCACCAGCCGACTGCAAGTGCCAGCAAGACACTCAAAGGTAACCTCAATGCCCCAAATCCTGCACCCCATTACCACAGTCACTTCTTTGACTCCGTGGTAGCAGGTCGTCGAGACATCCCCTCTAGACCACCCCCCCTCGGGAGGCAAACGTTATAAATTGCATAATGTAGATAATTCTCAGACCAGTGTATTTTGTAACAAGTTCTTATCCAGGTTCACCTTCACCTGAGTAACGTAATCACGTAAATTTATTATGTAATTATTGATAGGATAAAATTTAGTGTGTATAATCCAACCAGGATTCCCCACTGTTCTCTAGACTTGATAATAAATATTACGTATAACTTACATCCGTTGACTACCTTATTTTATTGTTGTTTCCCCTCATGTTTTGTTCTGTAATTGAAGGGTTGTTGTGTATTTCTAAAACCCCGCTGATGATTAGGTGTGAGCATGCCAAACTCCAGGAGACGGAGCAAGAATAAGGCTTTAGTCCAAAACCGACATTCTGCTGCTCGTGGGTTTCTGGTGCTCCCTCACCTACCCACAGTACTACCCCAATCCCTACTTCACATCCTGCCATCAGTGCCTTAGGTGTGTCTGAAGAAGGACATACCCCCAGGATTGTATGTCAGCAAGAAGGGAAGAAGGCTGGTTCAAATGCATAATAGGAGTGGCGGAATTCAGAGCCGTAATAGGCGTAAAGAGCGGCAGGCTCTACTAAGGCAAATTATCACACACACTGAGGTACAAACTAGTTGTGAAGACGCACCCCCCCACCGGCGAATCCGGAGGTCACTCCGTGTCCAGTTTCATCTAGCTTCCTACTTGACCATACCTCCGAACTCAATGCTTATCTGGAAATCTGCTGGCCATGGCAGGATTTATATCACCTGAGCTATCTCCAACTGGAAACTCCCCCACCTTCCGCATTCGTATCACCTCCCAGGCAAGACAAGGGTCAGAGCCCACTGAGTACGTGCATGATCTGTCTCGCATACAGGAAGGTGATTAGGGTCAAATTACCACCTAAAGCTACCCCAAAACCCCGAGTCATTTCCTCCCCCTTAAATTACATTCCTAGTCATCGGCCGACATGACCGAAGCAGATAGTCAACTCCCCCGACAGGTTCCTCCACCCCTTTATTGTTGTCATCTAATTAACATCCACAGTTCCCACCGCGATACGCAACCAGGGACAACTGGCATCCCTATCTGTGAGAAAGGTTGTACTCCCTGGGCGGGAGTCCATTACAGTTCAACACACCCTGGGGTTTGATTCCCCTCCACTCAGGAGAAATTCTTCCACTAAGCGGCAACCCTGTGAACTAGCCACGACCCACCGGGCCAAACAAGTATCACAAATAAAGAAAACGCATCAGAAGGGTTATACCCGAGTTCAGGAGGGCAATCAACGCTCTAACCACCAGTAAATAGCTAAAACAAACGAAGATGCGCGCATGAATGCGTACATACATTCACACTCGCCCGTGCATGCTGCGCACACACACACACACACACACGAATGCCCACATGCACACATACGCCCATTCAATAAGTAACTAATCCACAGAGTTTAACTGATCTCACATGATCAATATCTTTAATTAAATACAACTGCTCATTCAGAATGTGTTGATATATAGATTTTTGTGAATATATAAGGTCTCCTAATTCACGACTCAGAAAACCACCATTTTCTATTCACTCTTTATCAAATTGTATTTCACGTAGTATCTAAAAATTGGTGGGTCTTAAAAAATATATATATGGGATGAAAATGTGAGCGAATAAATTATGACATTTTGTAATATGTTAGCAAATAATTTCACTCCAAAATTTTCAAAATTTTGATTAGTCCTCGTAGTCTTGTTAATTTCATTACACTGACATTTTTTTTTACAATTTTTACACAGATGGAATTTTATGTCCCAAGTCACATAGACAGTTTGTCACTTGTGTACTAGTTGTGCGCAGCAAATGTCACTTGTAGATGCAGGCAGAGGTACCAACTTTTTTGAGAGATAGTCCAAACATTCCTGTCACCTTGAAATAACCAAGTTATTTCAACACCTTACAAGACAGGCGACAGAGCTTCACTGCTGGGTGTTTAGCTGTTCCTGACTTGAGTAGGCTACACACTGTGGCCACCCGAGGATCCCGACAATCACCAGGGTGGAGTTTGATGATGCCACCATGTTGCCACTGCAGTGGAGGGAGTTGGTCATCCTTTACGAAGACAAACTGATCAGAAGCACGGTGTGCTCATGGTGCCTGCCATTTGGTCCGCTGTTGCAGTGTGTGAAGGTAATCTCTGCTCCAGAGGCACCAGAAATCCTCGTGGATTTGCTGTACCGACAACTAACGCTTGACTTGGGTCATGGGCGTATCACGAAAATCTTGCTTCAGAACAGCACCCAGGGGTTCCGATGTCAAAAAGTGCCCAGAGGTCAATGCACACAAGTTGTTGAGGTCTGAGCTCAGGGTACACAGCAGCCTGGAATACAAAACTGCCTCCACTTGGACCACGACCTTGTAGAACTCTTCGAAAGTCAACACCTGGTCACTGACGACTTTCCTCAAGTGAACCTTGATTGACTTAATCCCATCCTCCCAGATGCCACTAAAGTGGGGGGGGGGGTGGTAGGGGGTAGGGAGAGGGGAGTAGCAGATGGGATGAAATGCCACACAATACCACACAAAGAGAAAGTATTGGCAACAGCTGTTTGGTGAGATGAGGAGCAAAGCAGCTACTGCAGTTCCTTGAGTTGGTAGTATGCACCCACTAAAATTGGTGCCGCAATCACTATAAAGGCCACAGCCTTGCACACTTCCGGAGAGAGCAGTACTCTTGGCAACTGATTTGTTATCCTTAGGAGAACAAAAACATCTATAGCAAAGTGAATATCCTCTTCACCAGGGACAATAACATTTTAAGTTTAATACCTGGCAACATTTACAGGTGTGTTCGACAGCCCCTGCACTTCTAGGTTGGTCCTAGGACGATGTTACCCCAATTTCTGAAGACAGTGTTCAGTGATGAAGCTGGCCTGGCTAGCTGTATCCAATAGGGCACATACACCAACATGAACACCAGAAACATTGAACACGGGGACCTTAGCTGTTAACAAAACAGTTTTTGATACTTAACTTGTGACAGGAGTAACAGCTGACACAACAGAGCTTGTTTCCGTATTTTGTGAGGTGGGAATCGGACCCACATCTTTAGGTTGATAACAAAAACAATTTTTGATAACAAATGACTTCTGCTACACTATTTTACTTTTTATGAAATGATATTACAGCATTTACAATTTTCTGAAACAGGTGTAGATTTGTAAAAAAATATATTTTTTTATCTTCCACAAAAAAGTATTGTAGCTACAATACAACTGTGATGAGCTATTTCCCCATGTGTTTGTAGGTGTCTAGTTTCACAGCTTCATGATAAAATGTGAAACACATGTATAATATTAGGCAGTAGGAAGTTTGAGGTCATATTTTAACTTTATTAGTTTGATTAATGTTATAGAAGGCAAGTTAGTTGATAACATAGTTACTGTGTGTCAGCTAGTTAATCTTGGAGCAAGAAATTACTATTCAATTCTCAGAATGTCACAGTAATGTGTAAGAATGATATAAAAGTTGACTTATATTTTGGATTCTTACAAATCATTAAAAAAAAAGTTTTTGTTTAATAATTACTGTATGCGAAACAAATTGTGAGAGAGAATTATTTTTCTCGCTGTATTGTATGAGGTAATTGTGCACTATGTTTCAGTTGAAGAAACGCACAATGGAGCGCAAGAACAGCCGTGATGGGATCCTCACGAAGGTTGGCAATGGTCTGAAGAATGGTTACACAAATGGACTGAACAGCAGCAGCCGCAGAGAGAGTACTGGCGATGCGAAGGGAGAGTTTGATGACCTGATCTCGGCGCTGCGGACAGGTGACGTTTTTGGTGAAGACATGGCAAAGTTTAAGCGCAGTCGGAAGGCGAGGGTTACCACAAATGGGAATTCGCCAACTCGCATGAACTGCTTAAATAGAGAGGACAGTAGGGAGCGAGTTTTGACCAGCAGTAGACGATGAATAGACACCTGTGCTCCAGTCTGGATGTTAGTCAGTGTTCTTTGTCATCAGGTGTATGTTATGTCGTTACTTGAGACCCCTATAGTTATCCCTTATGAAAAAATTGTTAAGAGACTCAGTTGAAAGTTATCATCATAATTTTGAGAAACTATCCTTGCAAATTTATTGCCTGACCATCTTAATCAAGGTATGTTCAGTACATCAATGTTAGTGCTGTTCTCAAAAGTAACTATGTTCAAGTATACATGACTGTACTTAACAAAAATACATATAAGGGTATATTTTCAATTGTGCCATCAATATTACTGTGGAAAAATGTGCTAAATTAAATTACATGTCAGTAAATTGATTTGGAGTGTCCAAGGTAATTGTATTTGTTTTGAGAATAATTTTTCATAAGGGAATGAAAAATTGAGCTTGAGATTCATTGTAAGTCAATTCATCATTGGTCATGTTTGTTATTGTAATGGGAGCCAACGTTCAATTAAACACTCATAAGACTGATTGAATATTGTGGCCATGATGTATGTTTTGAAAACCAAACATTTTTAATGTAGCTTTTGCAATTTGTTACATAAAAATTTGTATTCCCTTTTTTTTAAGAATAACATTTTCACTTTCATACACTGTTTATTGCAAGCTAAGATTTAAAATCAAAGACTGAAAATAATTGTTATTTAACTTAGTAGTATCAGTTTTTGTAATACGAAAATGTTTATGCAGCAGCGTATTTGGGTATTTGCCTTCAGTTCTACTTTCATATAAAAGACTTTGTCATCCTTGGGATAACTTTATGAATGTTGGTTAGTTGCTGTTTAGAAAACATTGAACACTTTTGTATTACTTGTGGCGTTATTTTTGTGATATTACCCGACATCACTGTCCATGGTATTTTGTGTTGCCAGCATTTAAAGTACAATACTTCGTAGCACATGACTTAGGGTCAGAATTTGTGTTAATTGTGTTGCAGTATAGTGTTGCTATTTACAGCAGGAAAATTGTGTGTAATAGTTTGTTAGGTACTAGTTTTGTGTGTTTACGTAGATGAACACCAGTACGAAGTATAAACAAAATTACTGTATGTATGTAATGTAAAATAATGTAAGAAATTTCACTGTAAATACTAGATCAGCAAAGTGTCATATGTAAAATATTTGTTTTAAAATTAAATGTATTTACATGCAAATTTTGTGTCATGTTTTTATGATCTGTATTATAAATGTGAGATGAATATGAACATAAATAAAGATAGCTAATAGTTGTAGTGAATTTTCTTTCAGCATTTGCTTAGTTAAATACATGCCAGACACACTGAGCCCATTATTCTACTAGAGACAAGGAACCAAGGTTTCATGGAAATCTTTGGATATGGGTAGCTGCCTCCAGATTCATCAAGGAAAAATACAGTTTAAACCCCTTATTTGCATTTTTTAAGGTAATGTAAGCTAAAACTATAATTTGCAGAAAAGTATAAATTGGGGGATGTCCTGTTAGTTATTGTCATTTAAAATACATAATACTGTACTTGTTGCATACAAAATAATCATTAGTGTGTCTGCCTACTTGGTTACAAGAATACATTGATGTATTTACTTATAAGGCAGGAATATACAATTTTGCTTAAATGATAACAGGAAATGATTAATACAGTAAAACTCCTATCTAACAAGTATGAATCTAGCAAGTACAGCATGTTACAACAACATTCTTAGGAACCGTAAAAAAAAAAAATCAATTAAAGGTTGTTGAATAATACGTTTGTTAGCATGCAGTACTAATCTAAGAGAGGTTTCTGCCGCTACCAATTAATTGGTAGGCCACAGCTGTAAAACAAACATCATAGCAACCCCTCCCACACCGGCGGAAATAATTTAGTACAACAAGGCTGTCCGAAAATTGAAGTTATAAAAAAAAGTCACGGGGGTGCTTGCCAGTGTGGGCAAAATTTGCTACTGGATGTCTCTTCTCTAAGAGCTGGTTGTTGACTGCTAGCAGGCGGCAGGCACTCGGGCTAAAGTTGCCATGCGCTCTACCCCCCACTCCTTGCACCAGGGTGCCAAAAACCTGACGAAATAAGGGCATGGCATGGTATAGAATCCCTTCAGAATACAGTGCAACCCCTGTCGCAACCACTTCTACAAACCATGCCGAACTGCATCGTAGTAACATAATGAAATTTTGAGAACATTCTCGAAGGAAAAATGTCTACGAAAGTTGTAAAAGCTTTTATCTTCGAATGCAGTAAAACTCTGTTAAGAAGTTTCTGAAGCGACTGAAAAAATACTACTTATTAACCAGGAAATCTTCTTAAAAGGGTCAAATTACTAATTTGCAGATATAAAAGGTGCACAGTTATTATACTTACTAAACAAGAAAACTTCTTAAGTGGGAACTTCTTAACAGGGTTTCACTACTGACACCACCTAAACTGTGATTTTAGAAAAAGCAAACGCATGATAGATACACATTCTAAAATGGCCAAAACTTCAAATACTGATACGTAATCAAAATTTCTTGAGAAACAAAAAAAATGAACGAATTGTTATTTAATAATTATAAACTGCATTATTACATTACCCCCCATATTTTGGGAGAGATTTCGGAGAGACCTTTCCCAAAGCGAAATTTACCTACTCTGCCGACCACTACAACTCTGTTCTTTACACACAATTTAAGTTTACAATTTGGTAACCAAACTCAATCACACATGGAAAAATATTCACTTCACATGTTAAAGAAGAGCAACTCAAGATTGACGCATGCCACACTGCTGTGCAATACGACTGCGCACACTATGGATCGACTTTGCCCCATCAGCGAGTGCCGAGAGCCTCGGGGAAAGTTGGAAGCTGCATACATGATTCTAAAGGGGCTATGGGATTGATCCACGAGCTGGACAATTACAGACACAGAAAATAATTATTTAAATTGTACTGCCTGCCAAGAATTCGACATGCGGTTGCCTTCCTCTCAACAGAAATTGTTTTACTCAACAAGCATGGGACCATCCGACAGCCACTAAGGAAGTTATAAGTGTCATCACAGGATCGCAGCACCCCTGCGCCCAATGATGTCACAGCAGCAGAGACTCGAGCAGAGGTAGTAAACCTGTCATCAGCCTCAACTCAAGGTGATACGGAATACATGGTGCCGCCCACTCTGTCCCTGCGGTGAAAGGCTAGCATCCCCCCGCACACCTGCGAGAGCCACGAGACTTAAGATTTCGACAATATAAGGAATCTCCAAATCGCTCTTGCGAGAGTTCGTCGGCCTGCTGACCGCAAAGGTTGGAGAGCCTCCTGGGTCTGGGAAAGACCTTCTCCTCTCCCAGCCTGAAGAAGGCCAACCATCCAGCTCCAGCAGCTTGCAACGGCTCCTCCAGCAGCTCCGGCTCCTCCAGCAGCTTGCACAAGGCTCACCGGAGGTAACCTCGATGTCCGTACCTTGCACCCTTTACCCAAAGTCTTTCCTTGACTTCACAGTAGCAGGCCGTCGCAACGTCTCCTGTACAACTACCCCTCAGAAAAGTAACGCACTGTAAATTATGACATTTTTCTAGGAGCAGATTATTTTGGGAAGTTTTCAGTCCAGGTTTGCCTTCACCTGGCGTGAAGTTAAAAAGTTATTTGATTTAAGACTTTAGATTATACAAGAACTGGGTTCCCTAGTGTTTTCACTAGTCGTAATAAAACGGTACGTCAAATTGTAAACTGGTCTAAGTTGTTCTTTACTAACCCTCACTCATTCAGCGTATTAATTGAGTATGTTTGCAAGTGGGCTAGTTTAACAAATTAATTCCTCACTGCATTATAAGTGTGAGTGGGCCAAACCCCTCAGGATCGCTGAGCTTGCAAATGCTTTAGTCTGAAAAGATATACTGGTATTCCTGGGAGCGTCCAGTATGCCCACGCTTGCCTGCAGCCTCACTCCAACTTTAACGTGTCATTTCTTCCAGTCAGTGCCTCAGAAGTGCCTGTACAAGATACTTCCATGAGGACTGAACTACGGCAGCTAAGGGAAAGAGTTCCTCCAGCCGTTAAAATTCTTTGTAGAGCCTCTTTTGGAATGAGTATACTTTCTCTTGGATTACCTTGATATATCCTAACTAAGTTTTCAGATGACTAAGAAAGGAGGGGGATTATTTAGCAGAAATCACCATCAAACACGAGCCCTTCAGAGAGAATTGTCACAGTTTGAAAACAATTCACTAGTTGATTCCCCTCACAACGTTGCACCCCCGTCCCCCCGTACCTGAAGTCACGGCTCCAGCACCACAGCACATTTCGCCGCCTGTAGTGTGTGAACACAAATCAGAACTATACTCCAAACTAGGTATCTGCAGGCCGTGGCTCAGCTATGATTATGTACTCTTTTACAATCCACCTACGCTCGTACCAATAGCAAAGCTCCCTACCCCGGTTATCGACACTAAGCCACCCGCAACGTGTACAATCCGTATGGCAGCAGGGAAGGTGATCAAAATTACCATACCTCCCAAAACCACCTCAAAATTCCGGATAGCTTCCTCTCAGTATAACTTCGTACCCACTCATAAACGTACGAGGCCAGCTCTCTTCAGACGCCCGAGTAGCGAATGAGACTCCGAGTAAGGACTATCAACAGGAATACCATCCATTTCGATTTCACTATCATATTCGCTGCCGCATACTGCATTTTAGTAAACTATTCAGTTATCGAGATAGCTGGTGTCACGTATTTTGACAGCCTGCATGGTGAGTAAGGCTACACTCCATGGGAGGGAGACATTCAAAATCAAACTCGGGAGTTTGATTCCCCTCCAAGCCACTATAACCCTTCTACTAGGCGGTATCCTAACCACTACCCCAACGTGGGCAAACCACGACCTGCCAGGCAAAAAGGAACCTCACGAGAAATTAATACACTGCCGAAAGGCTCTAACCAACCTCCTGGAGGGCAATCAGCACTCCTAGCATTGTGAAGGATGGAAGTACCTTCCCCCGCCACGAAGGCTTATAAGGACCTGAGAGTAAGCAAAGGGAAGATGCTGCAAAAAAATGACACCACTTTTGAATATTACAATTACAGTCAAATGTTATTTGTAAGTTGAGGGTGTACACAAATTGTAAGCCAATTTTGATTCCTTATAGACTGCTCATTATTCTGGTTCCTCGCTGGGATCAGCACAAAACACTTATAAAGGGGACCTAGGTCTGCTCAAAATTACAAAAAGCCACTGCTGACAAAGAGGGGCCTCAGACCTTGTGCGAATGTTCCATAAAAAACAAGTACAACTGGAGTAACATCTTACCACTGCATATGTATATTACTCAAAACCAATACACTAAAACACCTCAAACTTTATTTTTAAAGACAAAATATGTCATACTCAATTTTTATTTTTCATTACTCATATTTGTCAACATTGAATTTGCAAAATAGCAGTAAAATATATTAATTCTATATGATTATTTCATTGATTGACGCGCACCAAGGGGGATGAATAATTGTAACTACAATTACTTAGAGGGGCTAGCCGTATCAAAGAATAATCTAAGACCTTTGGGGTTAAAAGTAGTTATCACACAACAGTTAAAGAGATTTTCGATGTCTTAGTCAAGTTCCTAGTTTTATTACTTGATGCCAGAATCACTAAGTTGAGTACCTTAATGGTGGACTGGCAGACGGCCAGTAGAGAGTAAAGGTCGAGTGGCCTTTCTCAAGGGGACAAATCCAAAGCCACTGTCACGGCCCTACCAGTTGGCTGACCCTTGGATACACATTTACCTGGAAGATTGAGGTTCTTCTTAGGTAGTATTGTTGCTGCCGGCTGTAGACTAGTCATCCTGTGGTGGGGTGGAGTGGGCTGGTGGTCGCCTTGGTGACTCTCAGATGGTGACGTTCTCTGGTTCTTATTGTACTTCAGGCAACTGTTGATAGAGGATTGGGACTGCACAACCAGGGGTTGGTGATACCAATGGGAGACTTCGCCCCCTAGAAAGGGTTCTAGTATGGGCTGAGGAAGCTTAATCAACAGAGGAAACAACTGTCTGCAGTGATGAGGAGTGAGGCTCCAGGGTGGAAGTGCAAAGTGCAACTTCTGACTTACGGTCAAAAAGCAGTCTAGTTTCAAGGGCAGCAGCTACCTGCTTCAACCTTCTCTGTCTATCTCCCTTCCGGGTTTAAGGCATGGGATGTGAGGGTTCAACCAAGACCAATTAAAGTAGAGCTGGTGCTTGTGATTACCTTGTGTGTACGTCTGAGCAACCAGTCTTGTAACGAGAGATTGCACCCTGCGTTTCTTTCGTTCGACCCTGCAGGAGAGCATTTGACAGAACGTGGATAGCTCAAGTTACTTCCTGACAGGAATACCGGGTGTGGTATTCGCAGGTAAGTTTATCGGCAGTGGTTCCAGCCTCTTTACAGCCCTGCAAGAGAGTGCTGATGGAGTATGGAACACCTTAAGAGGCTGGTTTACTTTGGCAGAGCTCAGGTGTCCTCTTAATGTGTGGGTATCTGACTTGTTGCCTGTTTGCGTCGCTGGCATCACTTTAGAGGTCTGAATTACGTAGGAAATCTATGACATTTTATACAAAGAAATTCAGTATGCAGAGATGTAAGTTTCAGTATTTTATCACGTGAGCAATAAAACATGGTGGCACTGTGCTACCTCCTAGGCTAGAATACTTTGTTGCGAAAGTTCCCTTGGCAATCCAGGTGAAGGCGACCTGGTAAATTAATCTAATTGTGGAAAGGTGATAATTGATGTTCGAGAAAATAATATTCAACAACTAATTCCTGTCTAACTGGGGGGTTGTTCTGAAGTAACAATGAAAGGTGGATGACTACCAGAAGGATATCGTTAATGTTAACCTTACCGTCTGGTGGGCAGGGTGGAGGTCCTGAATGGACGTGCTCATTATGACCTGTTACCAAGGGGTTGTAAGGAAGGCGGAATAACGTATTTGGGAGCCTCTGGAGGGTTAAGTCTCCCAGAATCAGGGGGTCAGTGGCTTCTGAAGAAGTGTTGAGGCTTCTGGTCGGCGATGTCTTCTACTGATGGAGATTCCGGTCCTTGCAAGCGGTGGAATCTGCAGACGTACCAGTGGTCACACACCCCGATGGTTTCCTCCAGCCCTATACGAAGGTGGTGGAGGAGCAGAGACTTATGTTTTAGAGTCATTCCAGACCTTTTATATTTATCTTGTTTGGGGGGGGGGGGGGGGGCGATAGCCTCGGCTTCAGGGGCTGAGATTCAAGGATGCTGAGGCAGCGCTATCATCCATTACCTTCGGATGCTGTCCTTCTTTGCTGCTCACCAGACAGTACAATATTTGTTGGGGGGGGGGGGGGGGTTGATGTGACTGCTTCTAGGTGATTTTGGGTGAACAGTAAAAGTTACGATCACTTGTCTGTAATATCTTCTGACATTGTGCCAACGAACCCTGTAGTTACGTGTCCCACATTTTCAATACTGTTGGCATTAATTGACCTCCTCTGGTTTGAACCTTCCACTCAAGATGGGGCAAAATCGTTATGTAGTGTGTACACTTAAAATGCGGAAATTTGTCACACGTCAAACTTAGTGTAATTGTTATGTAATGTTCAGCTGATTTTCAAAATTAATTATTTTAATTGGTACATTCTGTATTATTGAGTATTGCTATATTCATCAGAACACTTACATCAACATACAACGCAATTTTAAAAACTTCCAACAGACTTTGAAAATTATTTTATTGAAATTTAAATTTTTTTAACAAATGGAAAAAACTAACTTATTAATATTACTGCCCCTATACAGCTTTTCCTGTTCAGTACTCTGCTTAAAGTACAAGAGCTAGATTCCAATAGTTGGGGGAATTCATCCAAAATGGGGATGCTAACTCACTTTGGCTCACAAAAAAAACTACCAAAGGAAAAAAATTGTATGTATTGTAGCTACAATACAACTGTGATTAGCTATTTCCCCATGTGTTTGTAGGTGTCTAGTTTTACAGCAAGCTTGTTGATAACATAGTTACTGTGTGTCAGCTAGTTAATCTTGGAGCAAGAAATTACTATTCCATTCTCAGAAGGTCACAGTAATGTGTAAGATTGATATAAAAGTTGACTGTTATATTTTGGATTCTTACAAATCATTAAAAAAATTATTTTAGATTAAAAAATATAATTAGATGAAGGAAAAACATAGTCTCCAAAATGCTCATTTACCCTGTTTTGAACAACCGGTTGGATACGTAGATTAAAGCAATATTTTATTGTTAAAAGGTATTTAAATGTATAAATTTAAGTGAAACATGAAATACACAAAAGCATATGCTAAGACCTACAAGAGGGAAAGTATGTTAGTCATTTTTGTATTAAAAAAGTATTAGCACTGTACGTAGGCCCACAGTAACGTAATTTTATAAAGCACAAAAGTCACATGTGTGACTTGTGCTTTATAAAAGTTTCATTTTCCTTTTCATTACTTGAACAGGCTTCATGTGCTCATCCTTGACAACTGGTACACTTAATCCAAGTCTCTTTATCCTTTGAGTGGATGAATAGCTCATTACATTTCTCCTTCTTCATAGTCTTCAAATGACATTGCTGGTTCTCCTACCTTCCTTTTCTTACTTTTTATGGCCTTACGATTCGCAGATTCATTGGCAGTTTTAAAAAAAGCTGTTTTTTTTAAACACAATTTTTTGTGTTCTTCTCCCGTTCCTCTGCCTCCATTTCTGCTTTGTAAGGTAATGAAGTCAGTATGACTGTTTTACCCTCTTCTCTTGTCATTCTTTACTTTTTAATTGTGCTTTGTTGCTTGGAGAGGTGGCATTAGAGTTTTGGGTGAAATCGTAAAAGTTGAGCCACATGGCTGGGGAGTAGATGGCTGGGACTCCTCCATTGTTATAGGACTTGGAGTAGATAAATGGGACTCCTCCATTGTTATAGGCCTGGAAATAGACAGCTGGGACTCCATCACCGTAGACCTGGAAATAGGCCTAGATGGCTGAGGCTTCATCATCGTAGAAGTGCATGAAGATTTTGATGGCTGGAGTTCTGCTGGTAGTGCTGTACCTCTTCTAACCACTCGTGTTTCCTATTGTTCGTAACTGTTATCAGGTGGCTGCTCTTTGGTACCTTATGGCGCAAACAGATGGTCAGGGAATACATCTCTGTATTACAGTCTGTACAGTAGCTGCTCTAGAAAAGGCAGTGTTGAACAGTTTTCCTATCTGATAAATTGTAACACTGCATCCAGGGTGATTTAGCAGCCATTTTCTGACCTCTTGTTCATAAAAAGCAGAAAGTGGTGCCTTGAATGATACATTGAGGGGCTGCAGCCGATGTGTTGTGTGTAGAGGAAAGCACAACAATCCAACATTACTTTCTCGAGCAAGATTGATCAGTTCTAAGCTTTTTGCATGGGAACTGTGGCAATCGAGGATCAACAACACTGGCTTCTGAAATCCTGGATTAGAAAAATCTAGAAACCACCTGAACCAAGCAAGGAAAGTTTCCTTGGTTCTCCAGTCACTCACATGGTAAACTGCGAATGATCCAGGAGGGGCATCATCAATCAAAAGATTTCCCCTCTTCCTAGGAAACACATAGGTGGCATCTAATTTCCTGCAGCATTCATAGAGGTTTCTGCTGTAACAAGCACCCCACGTTCGGCTGATGTCAAAGTGCCCACTTGTTTTTTACCACGTAAAGCAAGGGTTCTGGATGGCTTGTTAGGAACTGTCAACAAACCTGTTTCATTGACATGGCAAATATCGTTTGGTGGTAATTTGTCTCGTAAACAGGGATTTTAACAAATCAAATAAGTTGTTGACTGCTGCACAATTGAAGCCCTTTGCTCTTGTCATGGATGTTTTCTCAGTGTGATGTAAAGCTAGTGTATGATGGCATTTTAGAAAACCGTAAAGTCATTTTCTTTTCTGTGTTAAATACGTGGGGAATGTTGTTTTTGTCAGCTAACTCAAATACGAGAATCCTTACATCTATGAGGTCCAGGCCAAACAACCTCTGCTCTACATATAAAGTATGATCCACATATTTCTTTTTATTGAATATCTGAAAATACTATTTTGAACCCACCTAACATTTTTTTAGCAGCTGCTTTGGAAGACAACCCCATCTGGCGAGCCTCTTTTACCTTTCTCTCCAAAGGAGTTTGTGGCATGCTGTAGGCCTTTGATGCTTTCCTGTAGACCATTTTTCCCTCTGGAATTTCTTGGATTGCTCCAGCCATGCTTTCATTGGACCAGATATGCATTTCAGTTTTCTTTTGATAGCATCCCATGGTGACATCAGAAAACCAAACAGTCGTTAGGGTCTAGTTGAATTCTCTATCATAATAATTATTAGATTTTTTTTCAACTAATTATTTTTAGCATCCACACTTCACAGGCCGACTATACAAATATAATAAACATAATATCATTAACTCGTCTAATAATTAACAACTTAAAACAACAACCACCTAAGATTTTTTTAGTGTTTTTCAAATTGGGGATGTCCCCATTTTGTCTTTTAGCGGGTTTCCCAATAGCGCGGCGCAATGCGACGCGTTGCAGCGCGTCGAGCTTCAGTCAACCAGAGTGAAGCAGCGAATAGTCGCCGCCGTCTGCGTCGAACGCGTTGCATGAAATCTTGGCGTTGCGTTCGTCGGGCGACGGTGGAAAATAACTGTTTTGTTTATAATATTTGAAGGCATAAGTGGTTTCTGTTTTCATTGAACGAAATTGTTACATACATAAATGGTTTGGAGTCCAAATTTATTTCAAGTTTATCTACCTGTAAGAAAACAAAAGTATGTTTTCCGATGCTTGAAGAGTCGTTCATGTTCTACAACATCTTTTGAATTTTAATATAATACTTTTATTAAAGAAAAATAATAATTTTACTAACTAAACGGCAATAAACTTCACTGCATTCCGTTCGTTTTTAGCATTTCATTGCAAGCTTCCTTGCATGCTAGCAGATGGCAGAACGGTCTCTGTCGCCGGCGGCCAGCGTCAGAACACCGCTCCATTGTGATGATGCAAATATCTCTCGTCGCTGGCGGCGAACGTCGGACACGACGCGCCGTTCTATTGGAAAACCGACTTTACCCTAGGCACACCTAGGCAAGCGTCCCGATTTTACCACACCATTATGCAAACATGGCGTACTTTCACTCGCAAGAAAAGTAAGTTACCGAATGGCATGTCAAAATATTACTGAAAACTAGAAGAATCAATGTTGTACTTACCGATATTCTATGCTCACGTGTGGCCTGTTAACATCCAACACAACACAGGATAATTATTGAAACAATTCCACGAAAAAAAAAAATTTCAAACATCTGCGGAATAAAAAAAAAAAAGTAACTCGCCATAACGACTCGGTTCACACCGCTCTGCACTGCTCTATGGACGGCGAAGCTTAGTAGTACGGCGCTTGAACACAGACAGCAGAGCAACACTGGACAGCAAGAAATGGAACGTCCTCATATTAGACGCCGTCCCCTTTTTAGAAAACTCTCCACTATAAAAATAGTAAAAAAAAAACATTACATTGTATGCAAAACAACTCTTCTGATAATATATTTACTGGGCACAACTGTTTACACTTGATAAAATTATACTTTACTTCTCTTCCATTGACATTCATTATAACTTACTATTACAGTATACAGTTAGATTTTATTATACTACAGTTGACCAACAGCAATCTTCAGGAAAACAAAAACTTTTTTAATGATCATACTATACCAATTTAAAGAAAAGGAATGTATTAGAACGATTTCCTTAATGATAATTTCTCTAAAAATCATTAGTACATTGACAGTAGAGCGCTGGTCGTAAAGGGCTATAGTGTGGTTTTAAGGAGCGGTAAAAATATTTAATTAGTAAAAGCTATTGGAAATATTATGTTACCTGGGACAACAGGCATTATTCAGCAAATAATGGTATGAAATTGTTGGAGAGCTGACTTTGATTCTCATGATCGTATGCCGACTACCAAAGGCGGCAATCCTTCTGATGTGCTGATCACATGCTCTTCAGATGAATTAAATATTTAATCGCATGCTGCACAGTAGACTATTGGGGCTAACTACACACCCATAACTTAGTTACTTATGGTGAAACACAACTAACACGAAGACATCAACACTTTTGGCGGGAAGGTTAGGGCCTGCGCCCTGATATGCCCGAAGGCGACCCAAATAAAAACAAACACAATTTCATTCGACATTGCTTTACTGGTATTTTATCAACACACTTCTGAGAACAACTTTACATAGGTGCTGGGCTTGAATCTGCCGGCGGCGGACAAACAGTACAGAAACGGCGCGAAGCCAGACAATGGATTAAAATGAAAACTTAAACTTCTCCAGGCGATGCTAGCACTGGGGAATCTGAGAGGTGGAGTCCCAGGTGGCTAAACAAAAATGGTTCCGACAAGAATTAAACTGTTGCAATGAAATTACTGGTAAAACAAAAGTGATGGCTGCCCGGGCGCGCAAACCATGAGCACGGTGACACACGTCCAACCACTCGAGATGTTAAGCGATGACAAATCTTGCAACATGGCACGCATGCTGGCATTGGTGGGCACACAAACCACGTGGATCTACTTTGTACACAAACTCTGCATGAAAACACTGTACACATACCATGCTTGCTTGTAACAATATATACAAATACCTTGCATAAAATAAACATAACACACTAGAAAAACTTGGTGTGAAATTAAGTGAGAGTGAAGACACGTGGAAATGAACATTACAGAAAAACATAAAGAAACACTGGCAATGGCCCAAGGGCATTAAGAGTGGCTATTGAGGGTGTTTTAGGTGTTCGTGTGTCATTGCATTGCACTGCCTTAGCCTTTCAAGCACTTTTTGGCACTATCTTGCATTGCACACTATCGACCTGTATTCGTCGCACTAGCATGTTGTGTTCCATCCTGAAGCTTATGCATCACATGAACTGCACTGGTGCGCCTTGCACCCAATAGAGTGCAGCTCTCTGCTGCACTGACGATCTCATTATGGCAGGCAAATGGTTTAAGAGGTACATGGTCGTTGTCGAATGCCCCCCTTCCCCCTTGCAAGACTGTTTGCAGGCACTGACATCACATGTCACAGGAAGACTTCGTCCACTCCCGTCGCCTTGTACATAAGGCTGAGACATCTGCTGCTGCTACTGCAGCCTCCTTCGACCCTAATGCTCGCGGGATGTTGAGACGTCCCCACACGTTGTGCAGGCTCGGTCGTGGGTGTGTCGCCGCCTCTGTGTTCTGCAAAGGCACAGTGAACTGGGTGACTTACTGCCCTCGTTCTCCCCGTTGCTGCTTGCGTTCATGCTCCTATTCTTGCGTCTGCATATGTGCCGCCACCAGGAGCTAGTCATGTTGAACGGAGGGGAGGGGGGGGGGGGACTGGCTCTTCCTGTGAGGTCCCTGCAGTTACTTGCATCTGCTTGCTGCTTATGTTGCTTGCTTTTGCTTGTTGCTGACGACCTGACATTTGATTCTGGAGCATCGTCCTCGCCTATTGCAGAAGTAAAGTCATCCGGACCCCTGCAGAACACAGTTGTGTGCGGCGTCAGTGATGATTCGTTTCTGGGGGGGGGGGGAGGGAGTGGCTCCCAAGGCAGGTGCTAGACCATCTTCCTCCCCCTCACTTGCTGGCTGGAGCTCGGCATTGAGGTCTCCACTGTGGGTCACCAGGACACCTTGTGCGACTGTGTTGGTGCTACGACAATGATATAGCGTGATTTGGCCCCTGTTGGCACCTTGACAGACTCCGAAACACTCCGACAAATCTTGTTGATAAATTGATGATTGATTTTGATGGATGCACTGTTGCTTGGTCGGTGCTGCGATCCTGCACACAGTGCTGTTGCATTCGGCATGGTGACTGATGTGTGGCTCGAACCCATGGCCATGAGATGATGATGAAAAGTGGTGAAAGGAGGGATGAAGCTTACCTGCCCGTCGCACCATGATGACTGATGTGTTGAAGTGGGGCCACTAGAGGAAGACGGTAAGGAGGGTGACTGGCCACCCACATCCTGCCTCATGGCTGATCGATGAGTGAGCCGACTTTCAACAAACACACGTGTCTGTCGATGCTCGCACTGCCAGACAAAAACAAACAGGCATGAATGTGTTTTGAAATGAATTACTAAGCCGTGCTTTTGGAAAAAAGTCTTGCCAGGATGAAAATGTCACAAAGTTTACATTTGGACAACATAATTTTCAAACTTGCAACACAAAATAACTACAATGTTTACCCTTGGAAATTTACATTCTTTCGTTTTGCTTGGCCTCGTTGGCCTGAATGCTTGCTTAATCGTGACACACAGGTATGTGCATTGCGCCTGTTGGATATGATTTGAGCAGTGTTTACAGATAATCACCAGCACATTGAACTCCCAAATCAGTGTGGCAATGCGACTAACTATATTGCACAATTGTTTGTGTGTCCATTTGCTACTATTATGTTATGAAACGTTCCATTTGGGATTGCGTAACAATGTTTGCACATATTGTGCCGGCTTTTCACAAGATTAGAGTTTTAACATTTCCATGCTGTTACTATCCATATGTAATACTAGTGTGGTATGACACATGGTTGTTTCACACGGTGGGTGGTGGTGTGAATGGCATTTGTTTATAGGTGAGCACTTGGTCCACAGGGACCGAACACGGCACACTCTGTTTCAATGGTACCACATTGTAGTGCAGTGCTTGCAGGGGTGAGGCGGGCGCGAAATTTGCACCGGCATCCTGTAGTCCACTGCAGTGTTGCGAATCATGGCCGCTGTTGCTCTCAGGCACGTCCTGCCACGGCACGGCAGCCGATATCAATCCGGCGGGCTGGCCACGTGATGCAGTCTTACTCCCACCAAGGTGGACATGGCAGAGAGTTGTAGCATGTGGAGCCATGACAGCTTGCTTCCCATGTTAAGACAGATGTGCTGCAGCCACCAAAATTCGTGCCAGTGCTAACTGCGTGTCTTGCTTGCTTTGCAGTGTTGGCTGTAACACCAGCGATGACATTCTTTGTGGTTCAAATGAGGTTGGTTGATTTTGTTTGTGGAAATTTTGTAAAAGTTTTTGTTCCGAAATGTTTGTGTTGTTACTGTCACACTGTTCTCAATTTCCCTCGTCACTGTGTCTCTCGCGGTAGCTCGCGGCCCGGTTGTTCATTGGGATGGTCTTATGTTGACATTGCCACTAAGTAGTGCCTTGCTTGTACCTCTAGATGAAGTCTTGTGGCATTGGGCGCAAGCTACTCGGACACCAGAGCTCTGGGGCACCGTCTGATATCTGGTAAGCCATTGTTTACAAACACACGACGACGTGCTCGCGGCATGGCTGCGCGGACCCCTTCCCGTCCCGGTATAGACCCCTCTGCGACTACTAGAGGCAATGACCGGCCAGCATAGGAGCAGGGAGCGGAGTATCATGCCACGTGACCCTGCTCGTGGATATCAATTCTGCTCCCAGCTAACGGTGCAGCACGGGTGAGGGAAGGTAGTGCTATCGTGCTTTCCTCCTGGTGCCTGTGAGGTGGTAGTGGGTCTAATATCACTCGGCCACTCCAAGATGGCCTGCCACCACAATGGCGGCGGCTCCCTTTTTTCCGTGTGCTTTTTCCCGCTGACCACATGGTGCACTTACCAGTGTCTTGTAGGCATCTGGAAGATGTTCAAATGCTACCATCTGCTTGTTGCAACATCCATGTTGTTCTATCGTTACGGATAGTGGGAAAAGTCGATGGGAAATTTGTTGAATAGAAAAATGTTTTGCAATTTTCGGAGTTCTTAAATCTGGATAGTGGATGGATTTCGACACTAAGTTGAGCGACAGTACACATTGTGATGTTGGTCGAAAAGGGGTTAGTTAGGTTTTGAGTAGCAGTGAAATTATTTCATTAGGAAAAGGTCTTGGAAATAGGATGTTACCGAGTGTGTGAGACATTATTAGGTGAATAATGCTGTGTAGTTGTTGGAGAGCTTACTCTTCTTCTCAGGATTGTGTGCCGACGTCCAAAGGTGGCAATCCTTCTGATGTGCTGATCAGATGCTCCTCAGATGAATTTAATATTTGATCACAAACTACATGGTGGACTATTGGGGCTGACCAAATGCTAATAACTGATTTACTTACATTGCAACATATTTACCTCTTGAAGACATGAAAACTTTTGGTGGGTAGATGAGGGCCCCACATCCTGAAATACCCGAAGGTGACCCCATTAAAAACACACATGATCTCATTCGATGATGCTTTACTGGGTTTTTATTAATGCTCTTCTATGAGAACAACTTTACATAGGTGCTGGGCTTGAACCTGCTGGCAGTGGTTAAATGGTACAAAAACCGTGCAAAGCCAGACAATGGGTTAATATGAAGATTTAAACTTCCCCAGACGTTGCAAGTTATGAAGAAGGTGAGAGGCGGAGTTCTGGGCAGCGATACGAAAACTGTTCCAAAAATAACTAAACTATTGCAATGAATATGACTGATAAAACAAAAGTGATGGCCACCCGGGCGTGCTTACCACGAGCACGGTGACACATGTCCAAACCCTTGAGATGCTAAGCGATGACTAAACTTGCAACATGGCACACGTACCGGCATTGCCGAGCAGACGGACCACGTTGATCTACTTTGTATAAAAACTCTTGCATGAAAACCCTGTACACATACCATGCTTGGTTGTAACAATATATACAAATATCTTGCATAAAATAAACATAACACACTAGGAAAACAAGGTGTGAAATGATGTGACGATGAAGACATGCAATTGAACGTTACAGAAAAACAAAAAGAAACACTTGCAATGGCCCAAGGGTATTTAAGGGCGACTTTTGAGGGCGTTTTAGATATTCGCTTGTCATTATGTTGCAATTCCCTTGACTTTTTGGAAGCATTCGTGCACTGGCACTATTTCCACGTATACTTGCACCTTGTGACACACGTGACTGCTTGGACACTCTGCAATCGTTGCACTACACTGACACTATCTTGCAGCTCACACTATTGCTGTGTATTCGTCGCACTTGCATGTTGTGTTCTATTCTGGAGCTCGTGCATCACATGAAATGCACTGGCGCACTCGCACACCCAGTAGAGTGTGGCTCTCTGCAGCACTGGGTATCTGACACCAACCTCTTCCCTGATCCGTGATCAAATGTCCCGGTTCTAAACCAGAACTAGAATTCATTTTGATTTTGGTTCCAATTTAAACGTGATGCACCAAATGAACACTTTTAAACACTAGTATCATAGATTAATACACTGAAAATTTATTGTATATTTTTCTTTAAAATACATGAAAATAACTACTCTTTGTCGCACAAAAATAATTTCTTACAAAATAACGATTTACAGGCCAGCAAGTTTTACTAATCCCAATATTGTAATAAATCATTTGTTGTTGCCTATCCTATGGCTTGAGAAGGCAAATATGATAATTTTTACCATTTATCCTGTACCGGCACATTGTGACCTTCTTTCTCATTTATATGAAGTGGTGGACTTCCAGGGACGATGGTGGAACCTCTCCCTGCCATTTACACAGGGCAGGGGCAAGTTGATGTTGTACAGTCGATGCAGGTGACTTTGTCCTGTGAGGGTGACTTTGTGCCATTACACTTTTGAAAAATAACATTTTATAACAATTCTCGCAATTAAAATTTCCCTTCTTTATGACATTTACAGTTAGCATTGTTGTTACTGCAATCATACAACACTGGATATTACAATATATAATACATTTGTTTTCAAAATGGTCGCTATTTGTGATTGAGAAGATGTTAGTCATATTTGTTAGTATTGTGAAGTGTTATAAAATGTCATAATAGTTTGAAGACTTGTTAAATTGGCACTCTACTACTAGGTATGTTGTTAGCAACTTCAAAAAGGTTTTGTCGACATATTTATTCAGTATATTTTGTTTTGAGGTTATATTTCGGGAAGCGTTTCTTTGTGCCACGTGGAACAAAGTCACCCTCATTGGTACGACACCCTTACCTACAAGAATTTGTCACATACCAAAATATACATGGTACATTTACGCCCTAAGCAGTTTTATTTGGTTTTCAGATAGATGTTGTACACAAAATGCCCAATACAAATGTGTCACACCCTGACACGAGGACTTACAAGAAGATATTCAGATGAAATGTTGGAAGCATGCCTTAGAGACATTGCAACAGGAAAAATGTCAGAGTTGAATGCTTCGGCACATTACAACATATCCATGCAGACTATACAGGTGAAGTATAAAAATAGTAAAATTCAATAGGAAATTGTTCATGTTACCACTTAAACTGATATGGAGTTTTCCCAGGTGGAAAAGGTGAGTGGACCTAAGTTCCAGGTGCTTCAGGACTTCCCACAAGCGAACTTGAAATTACAATATTATCAGGCAGCAGACCCAGAATGCAGGAACATGAAGGCTAATATTGACTCAGGAAAAGGTGGGCAATATGAAGTTTGAAAGTGTTTTATTGGTTATGTAGATCCTAAAACTCACAAATTTAATTTTTTGTACGACAGGTTTTGCAGGGTTCTATCTCCCAGTACTACTATAACACCTATTTTGGTGCATCTTGGTCAGGATAAAACTGTAGCTAGGATTAAAGATATGTTTTTCTGGCCGGCGGCTGGGGAAGGACATTGAACAACTTGTCAAAGAATGTGTGGAATTTCAGCGAGCAAAGACTCGGAACGCAAAAATTATCAGTCCTTATTGTGCAAATGTTGCCAAGTTGCCTTGGGAACAGTTTTACTTAGATTTGTTTGGTCTCCTACTTCTCACAGCTGCAGGGTTTTCATCCATTTTGGTGGGAGTAGATAGCTTCAATAAGTTTGTATTTTTCTTTCCTTTAAGTAACATGAAATCTGTGGAATTCTGTAAGGTTCTGACCCAGCGGTTTTTCTCTATTTTTGGTTCTCTTGTAAGTATTGTAATGGATAATGCCACCTATTTCATGTTATCTGAAATTAAAAATCTTGCTTTCTCCTGGGGGTTAAAATTGGTCCGGACAACACCTTACTATCCAAAGGCGAATTTAGTGGAGCGATATAATCGCTACCTAAAAGCATACATAAGAGTTTTTCAAATAGGGTCCCATAAGGACTGGGACACAGCTTTATATCAGTTGTCTTTAACATTCAACAATGTTGTTAGTAGTGTAAAAAATAAGGTACCTGCTGAGTTATTATTTGGGAGAAGTTTATTTCAACCTCTCATTAATACCTGGGCGCTTTACGAATTCTGCTGGGAGGTAGTAGATCGTAAAAATTTAGAGCAAGTCTGGGAAGAGACCACCAGTTATTTAAAGAAATGCCATTTGAAACTATCTTATAGGAAGGATTACAATAGTGGTTCAGTCAAGATAAATTGGGAGACAAGTTATTTGTCGAATCCGATTCTTTGAGCAATAAAGCGGTTAAGTTGTAGGTCCCTTTATAGTTAAGCATTTCTTAACTCCTGTGACGGTTTTGTTAGAAGATGTAGCCCAATTGGGGTGCCAGGTTAAGGCACATCTTTCGCATTTTAAGTTTAGTATCTCTCAATGAGGGTGTTTGCGGACTTTGTTTTGCAACCACTGAAAGATTTATTCTTTTGGTTATTATGATATGTTAAAGTGTTATTGATCATTGTTTTGTTGTATCATCATGTTTTCTTCGCAGTGTTATCATCCTTGAAGTTGTGTTTTAACTGTAAGTGGGGTTTGCCCCCACCAGATCATCTCTCGCTCATGCTCATTTCATGTTGTTTTTCATATCCATTAAGTAATAACAATTCCCACAATAATCAAGGCATTCATATCCATTAAGTAGTAAGATGTATTGTATCCCTATCTCTCGTTGGTTGTCTTATTATGAGGATTGTGTAAAAAAGGAAAATAAATAAATAAATTTTAAAATTATGGTGTGTTTTTCCCTCTTGGGGTTGCCAGGATGGTCTGATGCCTGGTGGTGGTATCCTGGCTCAATTGGACTGACAGTTTCTTGGAATTGACATAATTAATGCTTGCACAAGCAATGTTTCTTTTTCCGGTCCTTGATGTTGATTGATGGAGGAGGCGATGGAATCTGCAGAGCTTCCCACTACTGTCGTTTTCCTGGAGATGATGACTGGACCTTCATCGGAACTGGCCACTTCAGCAAAGATACTGCTACTTTCCTGATGTTCTTCATCGAGTCTCTCCTTTTATGGTGGGGGGAAGGGAGACGGGTTTTGAGACATGCTTGTCTAAAAAAATTAAATTTGTCTTTGTGCATGTTGGACAGAGCCATTTTAAGCCTTAATTTGTCCTGAGTGTTTGGTTTTGAAATATTATGTTTATGTGAAAAAACATGATGTATTTTGCTACGAGCCTCTAATAACGTGTATTAACCTTCGTTTCCAGGTACGTTGGAAGGTCTGCATTGGTAATTATGCTTCAGGCAATTACGTGAGATCAATATACGTGAAGCACGAACGAGTAGCATAATGACCTGTCGGCGCAAAAGAATATTTGTGACTACCCAAACATGGCTGACAGGCAGGCGTGTGGCACCACATTGGCAATAAATCAGCGGGGATGCAGTGAACTACACCCATGTCTCAGAATTCAATACTCAAGTGGGTGCATGAGGGCTCACACAGCCATTTCGGCCTGAAGGCCGCTGACGATACACGCTGTGATTGGAAGACACTTTAATTCATGAAATTCAGCGCCCCAGCGGCAGTGAAGTCAATCGATAAATTGACTTTTTCTCTGGACACTTCGATGTCCTGTGATTGGGCGTTTCAATACTTTAACCCCACTATGGGAAATTAAGTTGTTTTTGTATAAATAGTCCTACAAGGGGGCTGCCTGAGGATATATGGCTTCCTCATGGGAATTATCACCCAGCTGAGATAAGTATTGTAAAATATTCTTAGAAGTGTAGAAAAACATCATTAATGAAGGCCGTTATGGCAGTTTCTGGAAGGACCAAGTTTGCAGGTCTTTTGAGAGGATAAAAAAAAGATTAGAAGTACTAAATTATTAATTTGTTTTTCTTTTAATAAGTGTGAACTTTTTAAAGGAATTATGGCATTTTGAACAGGTCTCGTGTCCTTTAAAATCTTGAACTTTGGTAGAAATATAAAAATACTCTCTTGGCCGCAGTGTCATATGTCAATGGCCAGTAAATGTTAAAAATAAAGAAAACATTGATTAAGTATTTTTGGGAGGCCGTTAGTGGATCGATTTACCAGCAAATGCTAAAGAATTTATGAGAAGACCATTACTGTTTTTGGTGGCCTTCAGTTTTCTTAAATGGCCAATAAAGGTTTAAAAATAATTCATGAAACAGACATGGCATGTTTCTTGGTCGCTTTTTAGTAGGTTTATTGGACTGTAAATGTTATGAATTACATAAAATAAACTTTATATTTTGTATGGCCTTTTGCTGCTTTGATTGGCCAGATAATTGCAGTAAGAATCATAAAACAGAGTTTGTCTTTTGTGTGGCCTTCTGCGGGTTGATTGGCTAGATAATTTTAGTTAAATTCTTAAAATAGACGTGGGTCTGGGGCCTTTGGCAGTTCTAGGGGCCATAATTAGATTTTTAAATTTAATTAAAAAAATATTTCCTTGTTGGCCTTGGGATATCTTAGTGGCCAGTAAGTATAAATGTTTTGACATGTGCTAAGTCAGAAAAAAAATCAGAATTTTAAAAGAAAATAGCAGTATTAAAATAACCCCATGTGGTAGTTTTTAAGGGAGCAGTTATTGGCTCTTTTTATGTATTCTAGGATTGTCGAGATTTTTGATCGTTTTTAATTTTGTTCTAGAATGATATTCATAAATAATACATATATTAGGTAACTCAGATGTAATTAAGGCTAGGTTTGCCAACCCAGTCCGAGTAAACATATAAAGTGTATATATATAATATATATATATATAACTTTTGAAAGATTAGATGTAATATTCAATGCTAATATTTAAACTAACAGTGTTTTTCATAGTTGCATTGGAGTAAAAATGTAATGAATGTGGAACTTCATGTAGAATGTTCTATTTACTTGTATGATCTCGAAAACAGGACAAAAAAATCAGAATAACATATCAGTAAAACACAGGAAGTTAACTAATGTTTTCTTATTGAATTACAGAGTGTGTGTCTCCCATTACAACAGTGAATTTTGCTTGTAGGGTTGTTTTCTGAGGTATATTAATTTTCAGGTTTGATAATAATTTGGACTTGTGGTTTAGCCCCCTTTTTTCATCGTCTGACATAGAGGATGCCACAACTTATTTTTATGGGTGTCTTTATTAAACACATAACTCACTTCGCACTGCGTGCTCCCAAAAACCTGCAATAATATTTCATGCCCTTTTTGTATCATTACATATCACTCCACGTGGTGGAGTTCGTGGCCGCTTGGCTGGGCAAGGGTGGTCGATGAGCTATGATACTTCTGTACTTCTGTGCACTGCACTCGACGAATATACTACATGCATTATGTACACACACTCCTGCACTGGTGCACCAACATAGAGTGTGGTTGCAGGCTGCAGTGCCATTGGAATGACTGGCCTGACAAACGGTTTTTGGAGTGGAGAGGAGCACATGATTACCCTACTTGCCAACTCTACCTACAACACCTCTCCCACTTGTTCCATCTGCTCAATACCTGCCACAAATGCCAACATTTTATTCCACACCCATATTCCCACAGAATTTACAACCATTGTTGCCAACCCTGCCTACTCCATATCACGCCATAACACCAGTGACACCATTCGTAACTGGTAGCTATGGACAGACACCAGTCCACAGCTGGCCGCATGCAAACAAGAGGTAGTAAGAAACAACAGTAGCAGCCAACAACCGAAATACATAAACCACCTAACTGCTGACACAGACACATTTTCAATCCCTGTCCACATTCGCCGGAGAACCGAATGAAGACCTATTGCAACATTTATTAAGGATTGCACATCGCATCTGAAGAAGTACAGTATTTGTGAGAAAGAATGGGCAAGCTGCATGGGGAACCAGATTCAAGGACATGCAATGGCTTTGTGGAGTTCATTGAATTACTATGGCTTAATATTGGCAGTAATCCTACATTATTTTTAGTGCAGGTTTGGGCGTGCATTTTCCTCATTGCAAGTGCAGAGTAATTTGATACTCCATGAACAACAGTCTGTAGAACAGCTGACAGCATTCATCACTCGGAAAGTTCACCTCATGCGATGTTTTCACCCGTAGCTCCTGGAACGGGAAATCGTAGAAGTGGTGGTGGAAACTGTTCGACATAAATACTGCACTGTGCTAGTCCCGTTACTTAATGGCAGCTTGGAAGAGCTGATGAGGGTGGTGATTATTCTGGAGTATAACAGGCGTCAATCGCGCAGCGACTCCGGTACCATACTATGGCGGCAAGAGCCACAAGGTGGTAATGATGGTTAGAACAGTGAATTGACAACAAATTATTACAGACCCCAATTTTCCGGCCCAAAACTATACAAATATTCCGCCTCAGGATTACAACAAAACAGCGAATGTAAAATGTAAACAATGGCAAAAGTGACTGCTTGGACAAGAATAATGCAAAACTGTTCACGAAATGCGATAAAACCAAACTGCCGCAAATGGCTTGTTGCTATTGCAAGGAATTGATTTTCCATTGGCACAGGAAGTGTCCGAATAACACCACCTCAACAACAACAGCACGGGACCCACACTTAGCAATCAGGGAAACGCCCTGAGATGCCCCAATCCTGCAATAAGCAACGAACATGACACCACAGCAAGCCGTCATAAACCAGGTTGGAGGTAATTAGGTGCTATTTATCTGCAGTCTTGTGTTTGTAAACAGACAGCCTTGTCATGCCCTAATTGATACTATGGCCTCCCACAACTTCCTTCAGCCTCAATTATAAACAAAAGTGATATAATGCCAACAAATCATGTGATCAGGCTCACTACTAGTCAACACAGTAGCGCAGCGACTGGGCAGGCAACAGTAACAGTAAGAGTGCGCGATGTTGTAACCATAACAATGGCAACAATAACAGCTGACATTCGCGAAGATACAATACTAAGAGTGCCTTGGTTAGCCATACAAAACACCATTGCAGAACACGTGTCAAGACATTCATTTTAGAGCAAAGGAGAGATGCACAGTATACAATATTCACCGGCAGTCAGCTGACAATGCGCTCGAAATTTTGCTTAAATTATTCGACCATAATGTACCGCTAGAAAACCAAGCTGCATTTCAGAGGTTGTTAAATGAGTATAGGGAAGTGTTTGCACAGCGACGTACCATTGTAGCAGAGCATGAAATTCCTTTAATGCAAGAAGGGCCTATAAGTCACCAAGTAGTTATCCATTTCACTAAACACAAGTAATAAGACAGCAGATCAAAGAAATGCTAACCGACGGTGTTTATTGAACCTACATAGGGTGGCTTTAATTCAGCAATTGCCCTGGCACCGAAAAAGGGCAGCACATGGAGGCTCTGCATTGACTTCTGCCCTGTAAATCAGATGATATGTAATAATCCACCACCTAACATCAGTGTCAAGGATGCGCTCAGTTCGCTTGGAAAGGCAAAATTCCTGCCATCCCTTGACTTAAAAAGTGTATATTGGCAGATTCTGGTAAATCTGGAGGATCATGAGAAAACTGCTTTCACTTATGGGAGGCGATTTCAGTTATGCGCCATACCTTTTGGCCTAAAATGTACCCCAGCTACATTCCAGTCCATGATGGTTCGTGTGTTAGGCGGCCTTGTTGGAGAATTCATGCTCGCATACTTAGACGATGTGGTCGTGTGGTCAGAGAGTTGGGAAGAGCATGTGCATCACTTATCTACTGTGTTAGAACGACTATCTATCAATGGGTAAACATGTGCCACAAACAAGTGTCATCTAGGAAAAACAAATCTGGATTTTGTGGGTCATGTCATAGATGAGACAGGAAACAAGCTGAACCCCGAACAACTTATTCTAATTGACGAGTACCAATCATTGTGCACATGCAAGCAGTACCACAGATCTTTCGTGTTAATCGATTGGTTGGGCGAGCATATTTAAAATTTTACAGTGATCATGGCACCACTTACCGGCCTGTTATCACCCCAACAGCGGTTCACGTGGAGCAGCGAAGTAGACATGGCATTTCAAGAAATTAAGAACCGCTTCCGGTCGTGCCTGACTTTGGCCAGTTATGATCCAAACAAACACATATTCTTACAGACTGATGCCAACCAGGAGGGGCTGGGTTCGAAACCCCGGTTGCAGAGGATAATTTAATAGTGTAAAAAGGCACCCAAACTATTAAATCATCACCAAGACATTCGAAATTTGAACAAAAAAAAAAAACCATTTCAATTGTCCTTACTCATACAGAAATGTATGAGTACTGATGAAAGTAAGTGGTACACTTAAGCTTATCCCAGCAAAAATGCTCTCCTTACTACACTTGTTATATGACAGATGTATAAGCTGGGGTGTTCTCCATATGATGTAAGGCACCGGGCATCATATGGAGAAGGGGTGCCATATAAGAAATAAAAAAATAAAATAAACCGCTCTTCACCACTAGAAAAAAATATAAAAAAAATAGGTCAGCAGGTGGAAGTGAGGGGTTTCTCGACTTGGAGTTTTGTGAGTGCTAAATATGGCCGGAAAAATAAAATAATTGAGACACTGGCATTGGCATTAACTTGCTCATAAACTCACTTATATAAGGGCCCTTAGCATTGGAATTAACTTGCTCATAAACACTTTTGTATATAAAAAAAAGAAAATAAAACTCTGTAAGCAAATTATAAACAAGCAAAGAATGAACTATGAATGCATGTAATAAACATTTTTATGTTGCATTAAAAATAATTAATTACACAAAAATATTTTATTTCACAAAATATTTAAATTTACAAAACATCAGTTTTATTAATCCAAGAGTTATGTGGATTATCAAAACCTAACCATTTTACATAAGTTTTATCATCTTTAGTTTCTAAGACTTTTTCAACCAAATATTCATCCGGATAGTTTGTTTTTATAAATTCATATTCATAAAAACTGCCTTTCATTTAATCCCTGTTAGCATTTTTCAGAATGTAAGTCTGTACTTCATTTTTTAAAATCTCAACAATGGTAAATAATTATGTTATCCAATTAGCTGTACAACCCTTTTCAAAGATTCGTTTACTCTTACTCATGCGGACAATATCACCAACTTTGTATTTCGGTTTAGTAATCATGTTTACATAATTTGTTTGCATTACATTTTTTCATTTTTTCATTGACTTCAGTTGGTTTCATGCCAATGGTATTGTGCTTTGTGTTGTTATATTTGTTAAATAAATCATCTAATATAGTTACCCATTTGTAATTGCCATTCAAAGCAAATTTATTCCTCATTTTATTCTTCATAGTACAGTTATATCTCTCTACAACACTGGATTTAAGTTCACTGAATGTAGAATACTGATTGATAATGTATTTTTGCATAAGTTCTTTAAATGTTTTATTATAAAATTCTAAGCCATTATCACTTTGAACATTACATGGTTTTCTTTTAATTAATATACATTTTAAAGCAATTGCTACATTCTTGGCTGTTTTATCTTTAATTGGTATAGAAAATGCATGTTTTGAGAAAACATCAATAGCTGTCATAATTTTTGTATTTATTATTTATATGTGACATGCCTTTAAAATTACCAGTATCCATCTCAACAAGATCGATTTGCCATACATAATCAATACTATACAAAATTAATTTTAGTGTGAGATATTTTATGTGCAGGTCTATATAATTCAATAATTATTCCCTCCCTCGCCCTGGGCAATTTTTCTAAATGTTGATTTTTTGGTATTACATATTGAGAATATACTTTTCTGTATTAAACACCCATTTTTGGTGTTTTCAGTATTTATATTATAATTATTTCTAGTGACCTTATACTTCAAACACCAATTTTTCTCCATTTATAAGTAAAGAAAAAAAAAATCTCATATACAAGTCACAAGAGAGAGTTGGAATATAAAATCTTCTATATGATTTTTGATACTTGTCATTGTCCATTTTTCTACTCATATGTATTGTAATAATGCAATAATCTTCATCCCAACATTTCGCACATATCTCTTTAAATTTTTCCTTAGACATATTGCCACAGACAAAATAATTATAAATACGTCTCAAGTTTGTGTAATTTTCTCTAAATATACATAGAAACTTAGCATTTTCTCTCAAGTTGTTTTGGTATTTTCGAATATGTTTGTACTAAATAAAATACATCAATTATTTTATGCATCCCCATAGTATAGTACTTGCTGACTATGTCTTGATAGTCTAAGATAACATCATCAAATACTATTAGAGGTTTGTCTTCACATTGATCTAAAGGGTCCATTCCCTCAGTATTATTACAAAAGTGCCATTTTTCTTTAACTTAAAGCTTTTTGGATAATATATTAAAATAAATTTGTAAGTGAATAAAATTTAGTTGATTTAAACTTTTTGAACCAACATACAATTTATTAAAATTTATCCTTCCTACATCATAAATAAAATTGATCATCAAATCAGTTTTTCCAGTATTGCTTAGACCTACTCTTATAGCTTTCATATATCAAGTAATAATTCACCACTCTTTTTTAATTTTGGAATTATATTCATGAATTAAAACACCGATACCCCATTTAACTTTCTTTGTATAATAAGATATTTTTGTAATAAATGGATAATAAAGTATCTAAATTAACAAATAACAGTTCTATTTTAAAGAAAAAACTTCACTATGATATAATTTATAAAGATAAATCGATTGCATTAATTAGTTTTCATACAAAATTTTTATCACCAAAAATAAACAACATGATAATGACAATTGAACACATGAATTCTAATATTGATAACAATTATGTTATAACTATTCCTAGAGGTCAATACAATACCGAATTGTTAAAGGAAACTGTAAATTCGATTGATCTATTTTCAACTAATAGTATTGAATTAACAGAAGACAATGTGTAAAATAGACTGTTTAGTAAATCCAAGTTTGATATTAAACTTGATTGTCGATTATCTGATATTCTTGGCTTTGAGATAAATATGCTTATTGAAAAAGACGAAATTGTTGTAGTACTAAGTTACCTAATTTTAATTCACTTAAAACAATACATATTCATTGTAATTTAACCCATGGAAAGTTCATAAAGCATAATGAATATATTCATTTAGAAACATATACAATTGCTAGTATTCCACCAAAAACTATGTTTGGCTTTAGAGATTATATTAGTTATAAACCCCCATATCCAATTATTTATAGAATCAATAATGAATACTCGAATCACATTGTTTTAGAAATTAGAGACAAAAATGGTAAATTAATTGATTTTGTTGGTTCTGATGTTACCATTGTTTTGGAGATTAAAGAAGTTAAATTATTATTCTATTTTAATCTAAAAATGAATTCAAATTATTTGTTTTGATATCCATATGGTATTGTATCGATTTTTTCTAGTACAATTCTCTTGTCATTGTGCAGATTTAATTCTATTTCATTAATTCGATTGTATATATTTCATGCTTTTCGCCTCTTATTAAATTCATTATTCAATAATGTATTTTATCTTTAAACAAACATTTATTGTAGTCTTCAAATGTAATTATCTTGTTAACGATGCATTTTTCACACCTTTAGATTTTTTGTTTTCATTTTGGTAAACTTGTAAACATACATTTTTGCTCTTAAACCAACAAATTCAGTTATTATTTTACCATCACATTCGTCTTTCATATTTTCTAAAACTTTTTATTTATTTGAGGCATGATATATATATTGTCATTTGGATAATCCCTTGTGTCAAATTTTTCTAACATTATAGTCATGTCTTCATAAAAATCTTCTGTATATATATATATGTCTTCATAAAAATCTTCTGTATATATATATATATATATATATATATATATATATATATATACATATATATATGTATATATATGTATATATACATATATATGTATATATATATATATACAGAAGATTTTTATGAGAATATAATTATATATATATATATATATATATAAATTATATTTTTATATAAAAATTGATGTATCATTTTCATTATAACAAATAAAACCAAAGTATGGCGAAAACATTGAATTCGGTTATAATATACCATAGCTATATATATTATAATATATATATATAGCCATTGTTAATTGATAATATATAGCTATTGGTATCTTGATAACACAATCCAAAGTGTTCACCATATTTTGGTTTTATTATTTTATAATGAAAATCATACATCAATTCTTTCGAAATGTCTAAAATTGACTTACCCACATAAATAGGCTTATTAAATTTTACATTTGTTTTATTCACATGTATAGCTGCAAGATTCTTATTAAATATAATACTTCATTTGAAATTTGGTTTTGCTATTAATTTTGCACTTTGTTCTGCATCTGATATTAGTTTTATACCAACTCTCTTTCTTATATTTTCCATTGTTTTACCAAACACAGCATTATTCATCAGTTAGAAAAAATCTTTTTCTAAGGCTTTTTTAGCATTAGTTCTCATCTCTGCATTCAAATCTATATATTTCTTCAGCCAATCGGACTGATCAAATGATAATATCTATGTATTTAGGCACAGTTTTAAATTACGATAGTGTATTACATACTTGTCTTTATTATGTACCATGTTTTCAGGACAAAATGGTAGATCTATATTTAAATTATGCACTTCTTGCAGGTATTATAAATTAACTTCTAATATATAACCATACTCAGAATCATCCTCCAAATATAATATTTTTTCATTCAAGTAATCTAAATGATGCAATGCATAATAAACCCAGTCGTAACCACCATATGGTAACTATTTAGACATCACCCATCCATAAAGATTATTTGCATCGAGATATGCTAAATAATTTGATTCTTGAATAGAGTTAAAATCTTCTAAATATTTGTTATTGGCTTTAATATATCGCTTACAACATTGCGATATTCCACCTCTACTTACCTTTTCTACCATTAAAATCATATAATAGTTATGTAATGAATCTAGTGGTTGATAAGTCAACATTGCATCCCAAGATAATCCTGGTGTAGTAAGATACCACACGATCTAGACCATATGCATTTGTACATGTATCTCTAAAATTTTCAAATATATCTGTTAATGGCAATACATCACTTTTTAAATATAAATCATGGTATTCACCAAGATTTTTAATATTAAATTGATTCCATACAAGTTTTGTGTGCTTATATTCATCGTCAGTTATATCAGATTAATTTAATTTATTGTAAAATTCGCTCTTTGGTAGAAGTTCTGTTTCTTCAAATTTCTTCCAACTATCTGTAAAATCATAAGTATACACACCTTTCCTAATAACTAAATCTACTTGATCTTTTGGAAACTGTTTTTGCGTGTGTTTCATTTGATCTTTACATCAATTAGATGTTAATTTATCTTAACTACTAGCCATAAATTTAAATTTTCTGTTGCTTTCCCAAAAGAAATACATTTTTCTTTGTTATTTGCAATTAAATAAATCTTTATGTCATCATATCCTAACTCCTCAATACATAAATAAGCATCATACCCAGCTAAATTATGGATATAAATTAGTACAAAGTTGGGTACTCTTAATTGTAGATTACAATATTTTTACATGCTCGATTAATGAATTTTCCAGTCATATGATTGTGATGATGTACTTTTTTTTATTGTCCTCTGTATATTCATATCCACATACAGTAAATTCATTTGAGTTCCTATATAATATTTTTTCTTCTTTGGTTAGTGAATGAATTGGTTCAATTTGTGAATATATTTCCCCAATTTCTTCTACTCCCCTTTTCATAGATCGTATAAACATCTTATGTGCGTTTGGACCCTGATATACAACTGGTGGCTTATAATCACCATAAGCAGATACAATATAATTGCAAAATCCAGATGCTTCGTGTAATTGATATTTGATTGTATAAGACTCATCATTCAGCTTTGAATCAATGTTATTTATTTGTTCATTAGTAAGATTATATCGTTCATTAAGTACCACCTTATAAACTAAATTATCGATATCATCCTCTGTTAAAACTGGATATTTTTGGATAAATCTGAATTTTTTTTTTAATTTCTCATATATTGTGAAAGGAACCATCATTATATATTTATAATTTTTTAATTTTATTTGCTCTCCTTTCGAAGGTAAAGTGATTTTTACTTCTTCGTTTTTAGAGCAGTCTTCTCTATGTTTATTTAAATTCTCTTGATAATAAAAGAATTGAAGATAGATATAACATATATAAGTTTTTACTTCTATGATTATTTTTTCCTGCAGAAAACAGTTTCGATAAATCTTTTATCCAACAATAATATGAATTTGTATTATCTTTCAAATTAAATAAATTGATATATTTTTCTCCTTTCTTTTCTGTAAGTTTTAGTGGACATACTGTTGATTCATCTTCAATGGAGTACACATTTATCGATGTATCAATTTGATTTTCTATTTTTGGCATATCATCAATTTTAATAGGATATTCATAATTTATCGATATTAAGTCCCACATTTTAAAATTTACTAACTCTTTGTGGATCTTTTTTTACTGGAAACAATGCTGATTTTATTACCCAGAGAAAGCATTTTTGATCATTATTCTTTATGTTAATATGTGCCTTTTTAGTCTTAATCACTTCTGGTAGTTCAATATATGATGCCCCATTTAATGGATTATACTTATTTATAGCTAATTGTAATCCCATTATTTTATCTAATGTCCATCCTGGACCTCTTTTTTGAAATTCAGGTACTTAGGTAGTTATTTATTCTATTATGAATTTATAAATCCTTTTCTTATCTCCTTCATTCAATATTGTATAATTGAGTGATTGAAATGTAAATCATTTTACTTGATTATTATCTTGCTTACGAAAACAAGCATATAATTTAATTATAGTTTTCACCCCTCTAAATGTTCGAAATTTATTGCATATCATCTCAAATACCTTATTTCTTACTGAAGTCAAAAAATGAATGGGCTCTACTAAATTACAGGTATTTTCAACGTTTTATGTTGATATCCTAATTTTAAAAGCTTTATTAATAAAGCAAATTTTTTATTTGTTCTTCCTATATTTATTTTGCTAACAAATAAATTATCATAGAATGGAAATATTTCTTCCAATTCTTTTCTATCTTTGGGATATAATTCATTGATATTGATATCAGCTAAAGGTAAATTTGTAAAATTATCCTTTGTTGTATTTATCTGCTTTATTTTTCTCTGCTCGTCTATACACCATTGCATAATAATTGGTATAAGAGTTTTAATTAGATCGCTTTTCCTTAGTCTGTTTATATTTTTTATTTTAAAATATCTAGCAATATCCCTCAACTCCCTCACTCCTACATCGTTCGACTCAGCCATTATATAAGACTCCATTTTTTATTTCTATTTATATGGAAAATAAACTTAAGAATTTTTTAATTCTTATGGGCTATTTGGTACCATGCTTTTTTAATCAAAATAACACAAAGTTTTAGTTAATGTTTATATAGAATGCAATATTTATTAATTATTTAATTTCTCACTAGGATTATATTCTCTTCACATATTTCTTCATATATTCCTTCATATATTTATTATAACAAGCTTTAGATTTTGTTATATTTTGTCCATAGTATTTTTATGAAGATAAAATAATTTTAGTCTCATTACACACTTTACATGTATTTGTTAGATAATCACCATTTTGGGTTTCGTTTAGTTCATCTAGTGCCGTATTATGTAATTTAGATTTTTTATGCTTTCTGAGAGATGTATTATAAACATATTTTCCACATTCACACATTACTTTCTCTTTATTTAATTCACAATAATTTGTACCTTTTTCGATGCAACCTTTTTTACAGATGTTATAAAGCTTATCTTTTGTGTTACGATTAAAGTAAAAACTTTTTTTATTTAATAAATCATTACACTTCCTACAAATTTTACTATTTTCCATTTCGTGCAGCGATTCCATTGTTGTTTATTTATAAAGAAAACATTTTTATTAAGAAAATAAAAAAAGTAAAATTAAAATAATAAAATCATAATAATATTCCGGACGGGGGAAAATTTCCCCGCCTGCAAATTAATAATATTAAAGTAATAAAATTAAAAATAATGACATTAAAATAATAGTATTAAAATAATACAATATTTTAATTTGACAATTTTTATTTTCTTAATAAAAATTTTTTCCTTATAAATAATCAAAAAAATTAAATCAGTGCTCGCCAAGTTAACCAATTCGTATGAATATGTTACACGACCTTGAAATTAATAAAAAGTATGTTGGTACCAAATTTCGAATTTATGATTCTAAGTTTGGTAAAAAAAATAATTGCATTCTAGATGGAAAGTATGAAATAACTTTACCAAATCGCTATGTAAACCTGTTTGATAAACGATAAACAAGTATTTATAATGGATACAGGTTTAAAAAAACTAAAAAAATTGAAATTCTCCACACTAATATTTTAAATATTTCATTCAATTTTTGCATAATTTTGCATGTTTTATCCTGTGCCACATCCTGCACGCTCATTTTTTAAAAACTTTTAAAGCTTAAATTCAACCCTCGAATACTTTGATTTTGGCTTTAATTTATATGATTTTCATGGATTTTTTCATCGAATTTTAGATTTTAAGTTTTTAATTTTTCCCTGTACTTTTAGACGAAATAACCCTATTTAGTGACCTACGTTTTTTGTTGTGATTTTAGAAGATATAACCCCAAAAAGTGTGCTGCGCTAGGACCCGCATTATACATCTACTCATATGTTTATATATAGTCCTTATTTAATGTCTTCATTGTTAATTTTTTATATATTTGCCTAAATTTTCAACAATTTATTGCTTTTACCTAGGTGCCTAGCTTTTACTATGTGCATGTAGATAGCTCAGCTGACACTTTTCTGTATCTAGGATACAGGTATAAAGTAACTTATCCTCACCGTTCAAGGCCGTAATAACTAGTGGATGCACGCAAACTCCTTTTCCCCGTTACATTAACAGGCAGTACGTGACATTTGATTTCTTATTTTGGTGCTCCACAATCGGCTAGGGCGTGGTGACGGCTTCGACCCTCCAGAGCGGAGGTCACAGAGGTCATGAGCCCACTCCTTCAAAAACCCGGACTTCGTGTCACAAGAAGTGCAGCGAAGAGATCTGGACGGCTCTTAACATCGAGGTCTTGAGAGCCGATGAGGGTGATTGAGGTGAGTATGGAGCAGCCCCGGAATGAAAGGACGGGGTAATCGGAAGATCCCTGAGAAATACCGCTGACCGACGGCATCGTCCGGCACGATTCGCACATGCGAAAATCCGCCTTGATGGGAGGCGAGCGGGTTAACCACTCAGCCACCATGGCCCCACGTGTCATAAGAATTTTCTTTAAATCACATAAATGGATGATCTGAAATACTGTGTGGATTTTTAAAAATGAAACTAGGACGTTTATAGTATTTTAAAAAGAATTGTATCGCCTCTACGTAGTCACGCTAATCGCAAAAATACGTCTGAAAATCAAGTTAATTGTCCGATTTCTGTTCATTGCTACCTGCTATGATTATGGGTGCTTGTACGCCGATGTTTTTTTTGGCAGATCAGTGCTTATTTACGTCACCTATTATAAGGTAGGTGTGTCAAAGGTGGCCCACGGGCGCTTGAATAACTCTTCAGTGTGTCTGAAATCCGCGTTTTTTTAATTTACGAAACCATTAAACGTGTTCCCATCTTGCCAATGTACGGGAAAAAACACACCTCAGACGAGGTATAGACTGTTTATGATAAAGTGAGCACTTTTGAAATCAGCCTTAGAAAAATTTCACTGCCCTTACCTGCATATATCTGAACTGGGGCAATGAGTGACATGCGCGCACTACAGTTAGTAACGATCGAGCGAAAGTAGTTCCATATCTTATCGTCGATTAAAAAGTGTTAGGCAACCATTTATGCTAACTCAAATTATTTATTACGCTTTCAAATTTTTCTATCCACTAACGTGTTAAAATGAGCAGATTTGTAAAATGATTACTTTTCTAATAATTTCAGTTTCCATTGACCAACGTACGAATAAAGTGATGAGACCTATGGCAATGTTAATATTACCTAAGGCGGAAGAATACACAATGTGCATACTAGTAGATCTTAAGCAGGGCTTTCAAAAGTGCCAATTTTACTGTGAACAGCCCATATCAGGCTGAATATATGGAATGTTTAGCATGACTACTATACACAGTTGAGAACTTCCCTACACATTTGACTCTTTCCCAAGCAACTGCAGGAACGTTACCATGGGTTATGGGAAAATATTTTACCATTCGCGCTTTTTCACTGTACGCGTGCACTCATATTCCAAATTTACAAATACTTTCTTAGAGTGTACTGTAATGTTGTATGATCTGTGCCTGTGATTTTTTTTTATTGTGAACCAACCCGTGTGAGGTCGCCCTCGATGGCCATTTAGGCTACATATTTAGGCTACGTATTTGTTTGCACTGATGCCCAACAGAGTGCACTGGTGATAATTTGACTACCTTTGTTTGTTTCCGAAAACGTCCGCCAAGGCGTTTGTTGTCGCTTCCACTCCTTGATTACTCGCCTCCTCTCCAAGTAAGTAAATGATATTACACTATGCGATGCAAACAGGGCTCCCACCCCTGTCGACTACTGCATATTTAATTTAAATTAGGTTTCAGTGATCTGATGTACTGTAATATAGGACATGAGCCCCACTTTCGGGAGAATCAAAGTGACGCTCACAGACACCATTAGAAACAACGGACTCACTTAGCTAATATTTAAGTCGGAGCTAGCTTAATTCAGAACAATATAACTCCTTGCCAGGGTATCCGCGGTTAGAACTATGTAGGAAGTCAGTTGTCACTTGATTCCAACATGGCGACCGAAACATGTTTAATTAATAAAAAGTGCATTCATCTCTGTGCGCGAATTTATTTACTTTACCAGACATATCGGAAATTCCATATTTCATAGCAATCCTAGACGTTCGTGTAGACGCTGATCCCTGGCTGGGGATCCTCCTGAATGCCTCGGGTAAACTGCTTGACTTGATGACTTCCCTACTCAGGCTCACGGGTCTATCGTACATATAATACATTCACAGTTACTTCACACTTTCCTGAAGCCCTGCGATAGTTGTATTCTTCCTGGATATTCCTCTGCCTCGTGCAAACTAAGCTTAACATAGTCTGGAAATCACACCGCAGGACAACGCACCGAACTAGGCCGCACTCAATTGTACTAGTATTTTACATAAGAATTATTTCTTACAAGGCATTACCAACACAAATGTTTTCTCGCTGTTTTCATTCATATCTGATACTGGCTGTTACCCACGGCTCCACCCATGTGTCAAGGAATATCAAACACAGACCACCAATCAGCGACTACTCAAATGGTCGGTGGCATATTTTATATATTCCCTAAGAAACTGTGTTCCGGGATGAAAAGTACCCTATGTCCTAATCTAGATTATAGTCTATCCCCGTACCAAATTTCATCCAAATCCGTTGAGCCGTTGCGACCAGATTGATTAACAAACAAGCATACAAACTTTCAAATTTATAATATTATTAATATGAACGGAATATTATAATTTGTTAATAAAATATAGGTGAAACTCCAATTAAACGAAAACTAATATACTTTTTTGTTAACAGAGGTGTAAGACGGTTGTGGTACATGGTGTATTTAGGAGATAATTAAACACGTCATAAGTGGGGTGATTTTTCAAATGTTCCAATAAAAAAAGTGTGAACATACCGTGCATACATATTAATGTACGGGCAGAAAACACACCTCAGACGAGGTATAGGCTGTTCACGGTAAAATGAGCACTTTTGAAAGCCGTGCTTAAAATATACTTGTATGCATGTTGTGTATTCTTCCACCTTATGTAAAATTAACCTTGACATGGGTCTCATTACTTTATTAATGCGCCGGTCAACAAGTGAAACTATGAAATTATTAGAAAAGTAAACATTTTATAAATCTGCTAATTTTTATACTCTGAGGCGTTTCAAAAAAACCGGAAGCGAAAGATATTATTTAACTTATCACAAATAGTTATCCAACACTTATTCGACGTTAACATATAGAACTACTTTCTATCCAAGTTACCAACTTTAATGGACGCATGCCACATAGTGAGCCCGTTAATATATATGCAGGCAGGGGCAGTGACAATTTTCTAAGGTTGATTTTTCAAAATTGCTCAGCTTATCGTGAACAGCCTTGACGTATGCTACTCTCAATACACCATGCACATTATAAATGCTATTTCCAAGTCCTCAAACATAGTTGAAACGACATTTTTACACTACTGTATCACATGATATACTGACTGGTAACACGCCAGTCTGTTTCAGGGTCCTATACTGAATTTTCCTGCATACTTTCCACCAATAAAATTGCAGGGTCGCCGCTTGAAAGTCCCACGGGTACACGCAACATGACGGAAGTACTGCATGCCTCTTCAGTGCCTTACGCCTAAAGACTGTTCACGATAAACTGAGCACTTTTCGAGGCCCTGCTTAAGATCTACGTGTATGTACGTTGTGTATTATCCCGCCTTATGTAAAGTCAACACTGTCGTGGCACATGGGCCTCGTCACTTCATTCGTGCGTCGGTCAAATAAAATTTTGAAATTATTAGAAAAGTAAAATTTCACAAATATGCTCCTTTTTTACACTTCGATACATAGCTACAATATGCATAGTTAAATGTAAATCTGTAACATAGTGTCGTAGATATAACACACTAAGCTTAAATGTTTGTACAAGCGTCATTCTGAAAATTATAGACTTACACACTTAAAGCATATTAATTAATATGGTCTATCACTGTACAAGTTCTTCGCCACATTGGAAAACATCAGTTGTTTGTTTCCCGAGATACGACATAAAAGTGGTATTAATGTGGTGCCATATTACATAATTGTGGACAAATAAGACTTTACGTAGACAATTTTGATGGATATAATTGATACTGTCGGCATAAAAAGTTAAGTTGAAACCTGTTTTGTAGTTTCGTAGATAAAAAAAAATTCTAAGCTAAAATGTTTATGTGGCCGTTATTTTGAAAATATGTGTGTCTCACCCTTTCAAAGTATATCAGTTTACATGACCTGCCATAGTGTTACTTTTCGACCAATTTGGTAGAAATCGGTTGTTTTTACGGATACATGGCGTTATTTATATTTATCATGTGATAATATTTTACAAAACGACGGGCAAAAGAGATTTGGCTTGGAAAAATTTGATCGTTGTAAAATATACAGCCAGCTTACAAAGTTAAGTTGGAATTAATAAATACATGGTTTCGACGATATAACACACAAAACAAAAATATCTATACGGCCGCAACTCTTAAAATAAGTGTCTGATATACCTAAAACATATCAGTTAACATCACCTACTGCGCTACCACTTGTTTGCCTTATTGGATAATGATAGGTAAATTTTTCCCGAGATATGACATAAAAACTTTATTAAGAAGTCGATAATGTACGTGGAACAATATATTAATGTTTCATAGTCTTATAATTTGTCAATTTAAATGTAAAACGTATAGCATAGCTTTATTATTCCGTAGAAAAAGGACGATAGTTAACGTATATGGATAAGTGACCAAGAGATACGCTGAGGTACGCGACCTCCGTCACTCTAGTTACTAAGCGTGTAAGCAAGTTATTAAGTGTGTTGTACCATATAGAACCCTCGAATTTTCGTAAAAACGCGCTGCTCCCTGTGAGGCTTGAACTCGCAACCCCTGGTTCACAAGACCAGTACACTATCTTACAAAATGGCAGACGAAGGTGTTTTTTTGCTTATGTGATGCTTGTAATAGATACTGTCAGCATACAAAATTTGGTTTAAATTGATTAAATGGAATGGTAGCTATAAAAAACAAGCCTAAAATATATGCATAGCTGCCATTTTGAAAATAAGCTTAATTAAGTTCAATTAATTATTTTTAACTGGCCCATCATAGCATTACATACGTGCCAAATTAGGCGAAAATTGGTTGAGAAGTTATCGAGATAAAATGTAAAATTTTAATAATCTCATGTGGCGCTATCTTTCAAAATTGCACCTCAACAACAATATTCACCTCATGTTCAATGCTTACAATTTGCGCTGTCAGCATACAAAATTTGGTTTAAATTGGTTGAATGGTTTCCGAGATGGCACATCACACTATATATTTTAATGGAAAGTGATCTCATAAGCGTTTCTTTCTTTCAGGCGGTAGGCTAATAAAAACGTGGACGTGTAATATGTAATGTAATATAATAATACAATGTAATATAATAATACACATCTTCATACAGTTGGTCTATTACATTATACAAATTGCAAACCATTTCTACTTCGCCACTTGTTATAAATTTGGTTGACATTTCTAAGCGTAACATATTGTTCTACGTTCAATTTTATTTATAATAACCCATACTGTAATTATCGTATACACATATAAATATTTAGTTGCTTACATCTTACACGTGTTGAGAAAACCAACCAGGGACAAAAGACAATTAGGTTTAAACAATGAACTTGGTTCTGCCAAACAAATGTTTTATTCAACAAAACCTTTTCTTCAGTGCAGACTGGGCCCAATGAGATCTGTATATTGCAAATAGTATTCAGAATTGATTCTACACACCCCTACCAGAACTATTTTTACTCAATGCGCACCTGAAGACATTACGAACTCACGGCACTTCCAGTCACAATCGCACACTGCTAGTAAGTATTTTCTCAACTCTGGAAAGAGTTCGAAAGAAACCGCAACATTACTCATAGCGGGATAACTTCGCAGCGAAATAACCTCCATAACTCGCAATAATTCGTGAGACATTGGATACAATATCCTGCGTCACGGCCAAGGAAAGAGTGCACTGCTAGTGTGATACTAACACTTGGGTACTATCACTATCAATTCACTACCAGAACGGCCCTTCGTGGTAGAAAATATACATAATTGTCAAATTATATGTGATATACGTCGTGTTAATTTTGTAGCAGCAATAGCTAGTTTAAGTGGCATTTGTCGGGAGGGGGGTTGGTGGGTGGGGAATCCTTGATTCCAGATTGATAGGTGTGAATGGGTTACCAAATAGTCAACGTATTTTACTTTTTTTATTTGTTTTTTATTATTGGATTCGTTTCGTTGGTTTTCTATTATTAACTTTCGAATAACGGGTGGATGTGAAAGCCTATTGCCATATATCAAATTACTAATAACACACCGGTCTGTGATTTGTATGGTTTCATTTCAGGAACAGTTAGTCACTTGGCTTATCAGTTTTCGCAATATGTCAATACGATAAATATAAGATTTTGAAACATAACTTTTTCTTGAATGCCAATTATTAAAAGATAAGGATCACGTATACAGCCATGTCTAAAATTTCCCTTTAATTATGATGAAAAACTCTTACTGTTTTGTAAACGTTCGGTGTCTCTACAAAAATTAATTTATGTAATATTGATTGAATTCTCAAATGAACAAAACGGATTCGAGGATCCTCGATGTGAGAACCACAAAGTCGTCAGAGCAGCAAAGCGAATACGAGGCTCTGAGCCAGGTCCAGTGGTTCAGGCCGATTAGTGGTAATGGCCTCCAACCACGGTCCAGGTCCACCACCCCCGCCCACAAAATCACAAACCTTCAGCCCAACCCCACCCTCCAACACCCTTCCCCTCACAATTCCACCAACCTCTGACCACATCCGCCTCCTCTCAACCCAAAGCCCTCCCGCACTTCCTACCACCAATCCTGTTCCTTCCAATCGAAAAAAAAAAGAAAATTGAAAAAATCAAACAATTCTAAAAATTAAGGAAAAATTACATCCATGACTCCGACCAAAATTTGATATAATGATGATCTTGACAGTGACTCCAATGACACTGAACTCGAAAAATCGAGGTAAAGATTAAAAAAAACTCCAAATAAACTCATAAAATTGAGGAACTTACTATGTTACTGGTTCCGACCACCAAGTTGGGTGTGTGTGACCATGAGGGTTCGATTCTCGTGAATATGGAAAAGCACAGCAACTCCCTGGTACTACGATCAACAAGCAACTGAACACTCATCTCTATATCTCATTGGCTACAGGTACAGCCGAGGCGATCAGTCCCCCCCCCCCCCAAAGTGAATTATTTTCGTTACGGCACACACACACCACCATCAAACCTCTCGTCGCTTCCCATCCCTCTCCATTTACTCACCATAGCTGGATCCCTCATCATCCACATATGCTACTGGCTGTTCATGGTAAATTGAATACGGTTGTAATCAACATTTGAAAAATGTCACTGCTTCTATTTGCATAAATATCAACGAACATACTGATTGGTATGCGCACAGTAAAGTTGGTAACGATTGAAGGGAAGTTGTTCCATGTCTTTACGTTGAATTGCAAGTGTTAGGTAAACTTTCGTCAATACTGCAATAATTTATTTTGCTTTCTGTTTTTTTAATGAATGTAAGTGTAAGGATAAGAAAATTCGTAGGATATTTACATTTGTGATAATTTTACAGTTTCACTTGACCACTGCAAGAATAAATTGATAAAGCCCATGGCAGTGTTAATTTTACATATGGTGGAAGAATATACAGTGTGGATACAGCATATCTTAATCAGAGTTTACAAGTGCTCAGTTTACTGTGAACAGTCTTTGCCCACCCACAACACGACTCTCCACAGCTCGTCTCTCTCACCATCGAATCTCGCCAATAACCAACCACACGACTCTCAATCACCCCTCACTGTTTGAACCCGAACCCCTCCACACTACCCGCCGACACATAAAACCCTTCCTCGCTCTCCAGCTATTTTCCACCACTCCTTTTACTCACTATACTTGGATCGACCAGTCGGTTCTACCCAACCCTCACCAATCAGTTGTCATATCTCATCTGATAACTCGCTAAAGTTCGGCTTCACTCCCCAGCTACTACAACAACACACACACCCTTCTCACACTACAATCAATTCAGCCAGCCCCATTTACTCGCTATAGTTCGACCCCTTCCAACCCCCTATATTTAATTGTTTATTTCACCTGCCTCAATATCCCCTCACCATCTCCCGTAAATGACTCAGACCATAAGACTGACAGTTAATAGTTGGCCATACCAAAGGACCATACCGACGATCAACCATATAGACGACCAACCATATCGACGACCAACCACACTAACCAACGACTGACTATACCCAAAACTGACTGCGCCAAAGAGCAGCTCCATCCAAGACTAACTCTACTCAAGTCTGACTGCACCCAAGACTCACTGCATGCACCTATGACCGACTCCATGCAAGACCATCTATATCTACTGAATATATTAACAAACCATACCAGCTGACCATACGAACAGAGCTTACGAATCATCCATACCAAACACCCATTCCACCCAAACACACCAACAGCACAACAAGACCATTTGGGGATATGAATGGGCAAAATCGACAATACGAACCAACCACACAATCCAAACATACGAACCGACTGTAGCAACGAATAGGATGAGCCGATTTTACCAACCATCAATACGAACTGACCATACCAACGAACCATGCGAACCTAAGCATACCAGCCAGCAACACGATCCGACCATGCTACCCAGCCCTACAAATAGACCATATGAACCATCTGTACAGACCAACCATACAAGCCATCCATACATCAGTCAACCCCTTGAAAAGTCATACCAAACAACCATATGGACCACTCATACTAGTCGGCCATATGAACCAACCCCACCAGGCAACCAGGCGAACCAGGCGAACCAACCATACGAGACAACCCTACAAGTCAACGATGACAGCTTAAAATACGAACATACCATGCCAGTCAACCACAAACACAACCATACGAGCTGCTCATACCAAATGAAAATACCAGACCTACAGTCTAACAACAATCAAGATCAGCCAACCATAACAATCGCTAATGCCGACCAACCGACCAGACATACAGACTTACCATTACAAACAGAAAAACTAAGGTCAATACCAAAGGACAATACTAGCCGACCAGGCTAATCAACCAAACCTGCCAACCATACAGTCCATCCAACTAGCCAATGACTGACGGCACCAGAGACTGTCTCCTGTCAAAACTATTTCCCACCAAAATGACTAAAAAATGTAAGATACCATCCATCTGTACCTACAGATGATGACAACCAATCTAGAAAAATGTCGCTTAGTGCGCATCTTGTAGCTAACCTCTTCATGCAAAAACATCGCTACATTTTCGAGGAGTTTTCGCAAATTTTCTCCAAAAATTGCAAAAACATCGCAAATCATCGCGAAACCTTCGCAGAACATGTCACCCACAACCGACCAAACTAAAGGGCCATAACCGCTACTCAGACCAACCGACTGAGTAGAATAACTGACCAATCATACAGATTGACCATTATTAGCCAGCTATATCTGAAGAAAGTAACAGCCACCCATCCCAACCAACTAGACCAGCCAACCACCGACAAACCATACTGATCAAAGACTGACTCCACCAAAAACTGACTCTATCCGAGACTGACTGCACCCAAGACTGACTGCACCCAAGACTGACTGCACCCAAGACTGACTCCATCCAAGACTTACTCTATCCAAGACTGACACAACCCAAGACTTACTCGACTCTAGACTGATCCCATTCAAGATTGACTCCACTTAAGTTTGACTCCAAAAAGGTCGGCCCCATACAAGACTGACTCCACCAAAGATTGACTCCATCCGTAACTGGGTGCTACTGATGCCCCCCTTCTACCAAACTTACTAGAACACTTCGAAAAAACTTCGTATATCTTCTGAAATCTTTGTGAAATCTTCGCAAATCTTTACAAAATCTTTGCAAATCTTCAGGTAAACTTCGCAAATCATCGCACCCACAACTAACCATATCAAAGGGCCATACCAGCCAACCATACCAACCACTATAGTGGCCAATGACTAATTCCGCCCAAGACTGACTCTGTCCAAGACTGACTCTGCCCAAAACTGATTCAACCGAAGACTGCCCCCCTCCTCCCCAAGACTGCACCATACGAGAATGACACCATCCAAGATAGACTCCTAAGAGTAACTCCTGCCAAACTGTATAGAACAATGAACTAGACCAACCAGATACCAAATATACCAATCATCCATGTCAACAAATGATGATGTATCTCCAAACAAGTCACTTAACACCTATTCACATTCCTTACTTTATCATGAAAAATTTTGTGAAACTTCACAAAAACAAATCCGTAAAACATCTCACCCACTGCGATAATGCAGCGAATCGAATAGTGAGTATCGGAAATTATAAGAAGCAGTTCGGGAGTCACATCGCGTACCAATACACGAACTACATAACACCATTCAATGTACCAATGTCGTAATTCTTCATCGTGCTAAAAGGACTCTTCATACAGGTTATTCTCTGATGTCGTTGAGCATGGAAGCTATCGCTGAAGATCGTTCCACAATAGCAACACTCTTTTACATGTAATTTTCCAGCAGTGGGAGAAGGTACATCCATAGAGATAAGCTCTGTAGTCGACTTCGTACAATCATTGGCTTGCATCATATTCATGAAAAGACTGAAGTTCCTTCTACGGTACCAACTTGTGTATCAACTTTGCCTAGCTACATAAACTTACTAACATATTTCATCAGTGAGAATAAAGCATTTTTATACACCAATTCAACCAGACATTTTATCTATTTCCTTTATCACATTACCATGCAATTACATCTTCAACAGTTTCTTTTAGACAAATTCTTTGCTCAGCTTGAACTCATACTCCACAAATGACCCCTCCTGCTCTGCAAATGACCACTAAATTAAGTCTCCTACTCCGCAAATGACCCCTTCGGCTCCGCAACTGACCCCTCACACTCCAAAACTGACCCCCTCACACAATCCAGGCTTCGTATTCATGTAGTGGTTTGATGGTTTTTTATGTTGTAATTCTCTGTAGTCAAATAGAAGGAAATCAGTAACAGCCTATTTGCCAAGTTGTTTGAGCCCAATTGTTCGCAGCTCTAGATGATTTGCTGAAACCAGGATCCAACCCAAATTAAAACTTGGAATCCATTTCTTCATCCTCTTCGTATAACTTATGTGTACTATCGTTAAGAGTTCTTTCTATTGTGTCTAGATTATACACACAGCTACATTCGAGGTATTGAAGGCTCTAGTGCAATATTCGTCATCGTGAGGCTCTGGTTTCGTATAACTACAATTCAGCCACATATTACATTTTTTACTGCCTTTTTTTCCATCTCGTAGATAAGTTAGTTTATCATATTTGGTTTCTTTCTTGACAGGAACGAGCAAACATCTTTCGATGTAATTTGCATATTTAACTAAACATATTATTTAAGAAGATCCCTGAATGCAAATCGCGTCAGGAAAATGCCATCAACATTAGGTTTCGGCTCGTAGAGCACGGACGTAGAATCCGTTGTACAATAAAGTGACACTGATGCAGGTCGCGGCTCCATGTTCGTCGAGGTCAAAAGCTGGCCTTTGTATTCACATTTCATCTTCGTTGTATGACGAGAGACCCCTTCCAAATCGATAGTTTCAGAACAACTGCCTTTTCCATATATAAGATCCATTATTTTTATAGAAAAGGGCCCTGCTTGTGATACAGAAGGCATCCTGTCATACATTTTAAATGTAAAAAATGTGCGAGTGCTCAGAGGAAACTTACATACTAATTCGTCCCAGAAGAAAACATGCAGGTACCTATGTAAAAATAAAAAATAAATAATTTTAATTTGCTTATATGCATATCATATATATATATATATATATTATCATATATATATATATATATATATATATATATATATATATATATTATCATATATATATAAAATATATATATATATATATATATATATATATATACACACACAAATGTATTTGTATACCACAAAAACACAATGTCTCAGCTTCGTCGGAGACCAAACTGAAGATGGAGGCTTCGCCACCATCTTCACCCCTGAAGCACGATGTTTTTATATGTATATATAAGCAAGTTAAAATATGTTTATTATTATGTAGGCATCTGCATTTTTCTTTTGGAGCGAAATAGTATGTGGGTTTTCTCAGAGTGCTCCCACATTTTTTTCATTTAAAATGTATGACAGGATGCCTTACGTGAACAGAAGCCAGGCTCTTCACAGTAAAGATAATGGATTTTAAATACGAAAATGGCAGTTGTCGTTCTGAAGCCATCGTTTTGGAAGGGGTCTCTCGTCATACATTGATGAACTCTGAATACGAGGGCCTGCCTTTGACCTCAACGAACATGGAGCCGCGACCTGCATCAACGACACTTGATTGTACAACACAACTTACACCAGTGCTCTGCGAGACGAAGACTAATGTTAATGGCATTTTCCTGACGCGATCTGCACTCACACACTCAAGTGTCTTCTTAAATAATATGTTTAATCAAAAATATAAATTTCATCGAAATATGTTTGCTCGGTCCTTTCAGGAATGAAACCTAACATTATAAAACAACTTATCTGTGAGGTGGAAAAATAAGCCGGTATAAAATGTAATATTTGGCTGGACTGTAGCTATACGAAACCAGAGTCCCACGGTGACGAATATTGTACTAGAGCTTTCAATATTTCGAATGTAGGTATGTGTATACTGTAGACACAATAGAAAGCACTGTTGACGATAGCATACACAAGTTAAGGCAAGAGGAAGAAGAAGTGGATTCCAAGGGTTCAGGCTGTACCCTGGTTTCAGTAAATCATCTAAAGCTGAGAACAAGTGGGCTCAATCACTTGGCAAATAGGCAGTTGTGATTTCCTTCTACTTGACTACAGAGAATTACAAAATAAAAAACCAGCAAGTCAATTCATGAATGTGATGCTTGGATTGTGTGAGGGGTCAGTTATGGAGCGTGTGGGGTCAGCTGCAGAGTGTGAGTGGTCATTTACGGAGCAGGAGGTGTATTTAGGGTAATTTTGGGGTCATTTAGGATAATTTGGTGGTTATCTAGGGTCGTTTGGGTGTAATTTTGGGGCCATTTGCAGAGCAGGGAGGTAATTTGGGGGATGGGGCATGAATTCAAGCTGAGCAAAGAACCTGTCTGGAAGAAACTTTTGAAGATGTTACTGTATGGTAATGAGATCAAGAAGATATATAAAATGTCTGGTTGAATAGATGCATAAAAATGCTTAAATCACACTGATGAAATATGTTAGTAAATTTATGTCGCTAGGAAAAGTAGATACACAAGTTTCTACTGTAGAAGGAAAATCCTGATGTTCCCCATGACATTTAAAATTAAATATGTTGTTTTTTATTTGTTTTTTAAAGATTAACTTAAAAATTAATATATTATTAGAAAATAGTAAATACTTTATGTTTAGAGCCGTCAAAAAAAGTTTGAAAATTGACGAAATGGGAGCTCTCTGGTGGTAGATACTAAAATAAAGAAATAACCAGTAAACTCTATAGTGTCTATTACTTGACAAATATGTATTAAAGTCCCAATTTAGTGGCTAATGGACAGATACGGTTGATTGCTATCGGTGGAGAGATAATTTCTGTTATGTAAGGACAATGATTTATGTTTTGAAGAGGTGGGCGAGGGCTTGGTAGCGGAGGGGTGAGCAACGGAAGAGGGTCTAATGTTACTCGATTTTTAAGAAATTTTTTGTGACTTCCCTCGATATTGTTATAAATGGAGTGGGGAAGGAGATTGGTAGAGGGGTGAAGGGAGGGTGGTGATATGAGTGTGAGGTTAATGTTATATGTTCCTCGATTTTTAGAATACATTTTTTTGCTATTTTTCTTGATATAATAATAATTGCTAGGGGTGGTGGTAAGGAGGGGTGAGCTAAGAGGGGAGGGATGAGCGAGGGGTACGGAAACATTATTATGTTCTTCGATTTCCTAGAAATTTTTATGTTTTTTTTGTAAATTTTCTTGATTTTATGATTGCGAGAACTTGAAAAGGGGGGAGAGGTGAGGGGACGGTGGCCTGCAGGTAATAATAAGCGAGTCCCTCCCAAATCATTCAAATGGGTCGAAAATTGCCTTTTGGGGGCTCGCTATTGCATATTCTGGGGCATGCACTTTTTTTTTTTTTAGGGTAAAACGCAAAATTTTGAGGGAGAAAATGGAAATTTTGAACGAAAATAGCCGATTTCAAAGGGAAAATTGTCGATTTTGCGAGACAAACAGGAAAATTCCATGATGGTGGACGGATCCTGGCACCTACTCTTGAAATACTGCCAAAATCGGCAAAAGCACACTACTGCAGTGTTTGCAGAGTGGACTTTGAATAGGGGAGGGGTGGGGTGGCATAGATATATCATTTTTATGCCCAACTTATATATTGTAACATCTTCAACATGGCAATTCTTCAGTATTTCATACGCTATATTTATCCGCGTGTTGGATACTCACTATTTATTTTATTTCGTATCAAGTGCGTTATTGTATCATCAGCAATAGTCCTATTTCTTATGTTATTTACTGTATAGATTGTTTCAGTCAGGCCTTTACTCTATCATGAGAATATAATTTTAAGTCATCCTAAACTGCGGAATATTTTTTGTCAACGAAGGCTGTAGCATAAGAAGTTCGTTTCTCGTGATTGGCAGTTAATTTCGAATGCGTTTTAATAGGTATGTTTAACAGGGAATTTTTTTTAGCCATCTTGATCTCACCAGGCAGGACTCTGACCCAAGTGGGGTTAGCCAGGTAGGTTTTTTTATTTATATAATAGTTTAGTATTTCGATCAGGTTCGCATCTGTGAACACATCGTGCCGACGAGGCCGACGACGTCACGATGTTTCCAGCGAGAAGCAGTCCTGTACGGTCGACGCGACGCCCGCGCCTTTACAGATCGTTCCATTTGAACGACCGCTACATGTAACTATGTGCTATAAGAACTTTACCTATAGTCTGTTCGCGGTATGTTCACACTTTTTTTTATTGGAACATTTGAAAAATCACCCCACGTATGACGTGTTTAGTTATCTCCTAAATACGCCATGTACCACAACCGTCTTACACCTCTGTTAACAAAAAAGTATATTAGTTTTCGTTTAATTGGAGTTTCACCTATATTTTATTAACAAGTTATAATATTCCGTTCATATTAATAATATTATAAATTTGAAAGTTTGTATGCTTGTTTGTTAATCAATCTGGTCGTAACGGCTCAACGGATTTGGATGAAATTTGGTACGGGGATAGACTATAATCTAGATTAGGACATAGGGTACTTTTCATCCCGGAAAACAGTTTCTTAGGGAATATATAAAATATGCCACCGACCATTTGAGTAGTCGCTGATTGGTGGTCTGTGTTTGATATTCCTTGACACATGGGTGGAGCCGTGGGTAACAGCCAATAACAAATATGAATGAACACAGTGAGAAAACAATTGTGTTGGTATTGCCTTGTAAGAAATAATTCTTATGTAAAATACTAGTACAATTGAGTGCGGCCTAGTTCGGTGCGTTGTCCTGCGGTGTGATTTCCAGACTATGTTAAGCTTAGTTTGCACGAGGCAGAGGAATATCCAGGAAGAATATAACTATCGCAGGGCTTCAGGAAAGTGTGAAGTAACTGTGAATGTATTATATGTACGATAGACCCGTGAGCCTGAGTAGGGAAGTCATCAAGTCAAGCAGTTTACCCGAGGCATTCAGGAGGATCCCCAGCCAGGGATCAGCGTCTACACGAACGTCTAGGATTGCTATGAAATTTGGAATTTCAGATATGTCTGGTAAAGTAAATAAATTCGCGCACAGAGATGAATGCACTTTTTATTAATTAAACATGATTCGGTCGCCATGTTGGAATCAAGTGACAACTGACTTCCTACATAGTTCTAACCGCGGATACCGTGGCAAGGAGTTATCTTGTTCTGAATTAAGCTAGCTCCGACTTAAATATTTGCTAAGTGAGTCCGTTGTTTGTCATGGTGTCTGTGAGCATCACTTTGATTCTCCCGAAAGTGGGGCTCATGTCCTATATTACAGTACATCAGATCACTGAAACCTAATTTAAATTAAATATGCAGTAGTCGACAGGGGTGGGAGCCCTGTTTGCATCGCATAGTGTAATATCATTTACTTACTTGGAGAGGAGGCGAGTAATCAAGGAGTGGAAGCGACAACAAACGCCTTGGCGGACGTTTTCGGAAACAAACAAAGTAGTCAAATTATCACCAGTGCACTCTGTTGGGCATCAGTGCAAACAAATACGTAGCCTAAATGGCCATCGAGGGCGACCTCACACGGGCTGGTTCACAATTAAAAAAAAATCACAGGCACAGATCATACAACATAACAGTACACTCTAAGAAACTATTTGTAAATTTGGAATATGAGTGCATACGTACAGTGGAAAAGCGCGAATGGAAAAATATTTTCCCATACACCCATGGTAACGTTCCTGCAGTTGCTTGGGAAAGAGCCAAATGTGTAGGGAAGTTCTCAACTGTGTATAGTAGTCATGCTAAACATTCCCATATTTTCAGCCTGATATGGGCTGTTCACAATAAAATTGGCACTTTTGAAAGCCCTGCTGAAGATCTACTTGTATGCACATTGTGTATTCTTCTGCCTTAGGTAATATTAACATTGCCATGGGTCTCATCACTTTATTCGTACGTTGGTCAAGGGAAACTGTGAAATTATTAGAAAAGTAATCATTTTACAAATCTGCTCATTTTAACACTTTAGTGGATAAAAAAATTTGAAAGCGAAATAAACAATTTGAGTTGGCACAAATGGTTGCCTAACACTTTTTAATCGACGATAAGATATGGAACTACTTTCGCTCGATCGTTACTAACTGTAGTGCGCGCATGTCACTCATTGCCCCAGTTCAAATATATGCAGGTAAGGGCACTGAATTTTTTCTAAGGCTGATTTCAAAAGTGCTCACTTCATCATGAACAGCCATTTTTAATTTTGCCAATACAATTTTGCGATGAGCCTGAGGTCAGGTGGCAGTTGTGTTAGTAAATAATGGATTTTTATAAGAGATCGTGATGTTGTGTTGAAAGTTGACAGTGATTAAAATAATTTGGTACTTTTACTTTTTTTTTAAACTCGTTTCTGCGATTGTAAATATGTTAGTAGCCTTTAAAAATGTCTGCTTCAATCTATCCACGTTTAGTTTTCTGAATCCCTGCTTAAGTTCTACTGCCATGTTATTCGTAAAAGTTCAATTGAATCCAAAATAAGACACTGTTACGTTTATAGAAGTATGTGACACATGCAATATTTATGAAACAACCAAACACGTCGCGTATGGTGTGATTATTCAGAGGTTTGAATCAAATAGTGTGAATAAATCGCGAACAGACTATAGTAAACTGTCACGTGTTACTTTCTCTATATTTATATTTTGCAACATTTCTTCGTTTCTGCAGTATAATATATTGTTCATCCATTTTAAATTAACAACTTCGTTGATACTATCATGCTCTACTCTGGTTGGCTGTTTTCTCATGTGCCCGCGCAAGAAATGAAATATAACCATTTCCTTTGTGCACTATGTCAGGTGTAGTCTGTTCAAGGTAAAGTGAGCACTTTTGAAGGCCCTTCTAAATTTTCCCTTTTAGTCAGTTTCTATCTTTCCGCCACATTTCTATATAAACTTTGCCATATGGCCAATAAACATAGTGTGTAGATTCTACCACTCCAAAAAGTTAACTTCTGAAGCTGCAATTAAATATATTTACCAGTGGTAAACGACTATCGGAAAGGCCTTAAAAAGTGCTCAATTTACCGCGAATAGCCTATACCCTCATGCACACGGCCTGTTAAGCGAAGTTGTGGAACGATAGGTTCGAAAACATGGCGGTCAATTTTTGTGCGCGTAACCACATTCTGTGGTTACTGCTGTACTTCAAATTGTAAACCGTTCTTTACCCGTTTGCTGTGTGACATTCCAAAATGGCTAACGAATCCAGAATACGATACTCGATGACCCTGCGCCAGAACATTCACACCGTATCTACAATACTTCTCGTCTGAGTTTATTTCCAAACCGAGACACTGCTTAAATGTATCTTAGTTTCATTAGATTCTACAACAGTAAGCATTTTTTTGGGAAGAAGAAGAGATGGTTTCAACCATTATAAATGATTGTGCTACGTGATCTGCTGAACATTAAAAAAAAATTCGTACACACCTTTTAGCTTATACCGAAATGAGGTTTGAAGATCAAAATAAATGTTGGACTTTTTATTTGGCTTTCAGCATGCTTATGACATTTATAGAACTGTGTAAATTGCTTCAAAATCAACGCAATTAATGGTATTCGTGTAAGTTATCATAGAGGATGTTTTGAAACTCTAAGGCGTTCTCTCAAAATTCAGTACTACCCTGAGTATCAGTGGCCTATCTGTGTAAATTTGAAATAAGTGAACAATTTTTTCGGGCACCCAAGTGGATACAGGAGGTATCTGTATTTCATCTGCTCTTGGAATGGAAGCATACAGCGAAAACCATTGAATAACAATTGTAGGATGTCACATATCACCGTCTGCTGACAAAGGACAAAACAAATCTATAGCAGTTCATACTAAACTTAAACTCGCGAGGCACTTCGTTTGAGTTGTGGCCAAGAGTTCTTCAAGTAAGAAAAATATAATTCAAGAAGCAGGATTTTTTTTTCTTCACTAAATGTGTTTACTTTGTTTTCTAGCTATTCCTAGAATTCAGTACAGTTTAGGCCTAGTATTTTTGTGTTTACTAATGTAAGATACAAATCTTCGTGTTCATCTGACCGATGGAAGTTTAGAATGTAATATGTTTTTTATTGTGACACAAGTTATCTCTTACAATAGAGAAGATATCGTAAAAATTAAAACCGTATTATAAATATAAAAAAAACCCATATTTTATGTGTTGAACCAACTTGACAAAAAAAAGTCGCGTTAATGAGTCTAATTTTTCATGAAACCACCTCACAAAAAACAAGCAATATTTACACACGGATGAGGAATAACTTATGACTAATCGCTTCGAAGAACTATAGAGGTTTAAAAAAACGTAATGTATATTTGAAAGATGACACTACAGGTAAGGAATGTAATGCTGTCTTGTACGAGGCGTTAAATACTAATTAAATCTAATATTCACTCTGCATTTACCACTCCATTCGCCATGGAAAGCACACTAAGGGATATAATAAGAAATGTGATATGAATGTAAAATATGCACCAACGCGATATCGTAAACAAACTATTTTCTTCGATGATAACTTGTTGCTCACTGCGATTTGTTAGTTATTAAGAGTATATTGTTTAATCATAGGGATTAAGTTTTCTTCTAAGAAAAAAAAATCGAACATGTTTTTTAGTAAACCTAAAAATATTTGTTTTCAGTAGCTCTTACCTATAAATACTGTGTTAGTAATGGTTTACAGTTAAATTTAAAATTAGTATGAAAATTGTCTCTGTAATTATATTAGAAAGTCCCAGGTGTATAATTTGACATATTATTTTCAGTTTTTACAAAAACGAGCACGAAAATTGTATTTTTTGTATAATCACAGTGGAAAATATTTCGTTGTAGTGAACTCTAAAATCTTAATTGTTAAGACTGACCGACATCAGTGAATTCGGCCGCATATCTGTTGAAATTGCTCCTCTGCGAAAAGTAAAATTTCACAGGGAATTTTAATCCTGGCTATTCACTGATTTAAGAGTGATTTTTAAATATTTTTTTAGTGAATGACGCCCGTAGAGTGAATGAACATGGAATAGCGTGATCATGCTATCTGCACAAAACTAGCCTCGGAGTCCCAACATTTAACTACTTTTCTGCCATTACGACTATCACAAATGACGGGGACCGGGCTTTGGGATGATTGTACACTTTCTTCAACCAACTTGCAATGCAGTTTGATTAAATTCAAATTGGTAATAGTATTTTGTTCATAAAAACGTATTATCTTCTGACTGTTCAATGTTGTGTACATGTGTATAACAAGAAAAATCGGTCTACCTCATCTTTAGTCTACAGTCACACAAACCTGGTAAAAAAATACCATTGCATTATCTTTATCTGTCAACAGGTAAAAGCGCATTAACTAAAGTTACAGAAAAATAACTCCACTGACTGCAATTGCTGATTAAAATATAGGGTATGCCAATAAAATGATTACTGATGTTAAAATATAAGTTACATCGAATATCCAAGGACTGTTCGATATGATATTTGGGTAACAGAACATGTAACAATGTGTCTGTAAATGCCGCTCCTGGGCTTTAAGAGCAGTAACAATCCGCCGGAATATTTTTTTCAGTTGGAGAAAATGTTTACCTTAAATTTGTGGATGAGCAATGTGCACCACGACAAGCAGAAATGATAGTATTTTCATGCGCCAGGCGTTACTTCATTAACCTTAGAAGCACATCGGTTTTCGAAATTTTTGAGGTTCTTCAGTGGAAAACCTATGTGTAGGTATACACGCCTGTGAATTCTTCATCAGACAGTCGATCAATTGGGCGACAGGAGCGTAGAATAGAAACATCCTTGCACAGCGTTTTCACTTGTCATTGTTCAAGAACTTCTCAAAATTTCAGTGATTTTTCAGGGATGGTCTACGTGAAAGAAGTAGATGACTGACATTGTCTTCGCAGATATAGGTTTCCCTCGTGATTTGTAGACGTAGTTAACATTAGCTACTAGTAAAAACTTTGACTCTACTCTGGTAGATAGTTAAGTGTTAAAATTTATTTTCTCTGCCCAAAGTGAAATTCTGGAAATGCACCATTTAATGTAAGTTTAGTTCTCTGAGATATATCATAATATGTTATTTTATGAATCCTAATATAACCATCATGATCGTCAACATATAAATAAGAAAACTAATTTTTGATTTCATCTCACTTATGTGTGTTTAACTTGTAAGACTTATAGCAAACCACCAATAGCCCTATATCATGCAATCACTTAGATCCAAAACCATTCCCCTTAAAAATAGTTACTAACTCATTCACACTTGCCACGTGTATTTAAAATGGTGATTGAAACACTAATAGGCCTATATCATGCAATCACTTAGGTCCAAAACTAGGTTAAAAATAGTTGCTAACTCATTCACACTTGCCACGTGAATTTACAAAGGTGATTGAAACAACAAGACCGCGTTTTTCAGTAAAATAAAGTTATAATATATAGACACACGACAGCTTGATCAAAAGTTTTTGCCATCCCAGGCGTAGTATGTACATAATATAATACCAATAAAATCTCCACGCACGTTTAAGTTTAACTATGTTTTCCTTGCATTTTCACAAGATTTTTGTTAGTCTGAAAATTCAAGAACTATATACGGTAATTAAAAACACAGTGACAAAAATTGAGGGAATTTATTGTGTTGCTGCTGTCTTGCAACCGATAACTTTTGTGTAAGAATAAATATCTACATTTTTGTCAATTGTGTCACGCAGGATATCCCTTAATGACTGATTGAAAAATATTCTAAACACTTAAATCGAATAAAAATAGTTGCAATATCAAATGTTTCGCATTGTCTACTTACGTTGTTAAATTCAAATGCAAATACTTTTGATGTTTTAGTGAAATGTAATTATTATTGTGCTTTATTTAAATTTAACCAGCCCTATTTTGTGCGTAATATACTCATAGTAACGTTTGAATAGCTATAAGGTTTGGCTAAACTGGGATTAATGGACGCCACTTGTAATTACGGCGCGAAAAGTGCGTCTTGGCAGCGGTTGGTAATTTATCTGGTAAATAATTTGATGTAATTGCCTTTAAAGGATTTCATTAAAAAAAAATCGAAGTTGATTATAATTGTTGTCTTAGCGCTAGTGCATTTCTTCAATGTATATAATATATTACGGAAATATTCAATAAAAACTTTAAGCTTAGAATTTTTAAAGTCCTGTACCTGAAACTGCAAACTGCTTGAAATGTTAGATAGCGTGAATTACGCAACCGATCGATCTTCTGTGTAATTATCTCTTGATGAACACCGGAATGGTGCAATCATGTAAGACCGTTTTTATTTTCTGACTTTAGATGTCAGTAAATTACTTTTCGAGATTTGCTTTGCATGACATTGTACCCACACACGGAACAACCAAAACAAACTTGTTTCCACAAATATAAAATACCAAACTCTGTGGCTTGTTGTATAAAGAAAATATAAAGAAACTTAATCAATCAATTACCTAAAATTTCTCTTTTGCATGTCACAAATTCTTAGTTTAGCTATTATACAAACATAAAATGAATTATATTTGATTATAGGCTATTCACGGTGAAATGGGCACTTCTAGAAGCCGTAATTAGGATCTACTTGTATGTATGTTGTGTATTATTCCGTCTTATGTAAGATTAATATTGTAATAAACCTCATCACTTTATTCATGCGACGGTCAAGTGAAACTATGGAATTATTAGAAAAGTAAATATTCTACAAATCTGCTCATTTTTACACTTCCATGCAATAAAAAAAAAAAAAAAAGAAAGCGAAAGAAATAATTTAAGTTATTATAAATGTTTACCTAACAATTTTTATTCGACATTAAGATATGGAACTACTTTCCACTCGTCGTTATCAACTTTACTAAGCGCATGTCACTCAGGGCGCCCATTGCAGAGGGGCAGTCCCTTTTCTCTAAGACTGATTTAAAAAGTGCTCACTTTATCGTGAACAGCCTTTAGTTGTGAAGTAACGACTGTGAAGGAGTCTCTAGTATAGGTAAAGTGATCTCTTTTGAAAGGTGTTTATTTCGGAATAATGTTCAATAAATGTATTTTATTTTAGCCTTGGACGTTAACTCCCGAGTGCGGTGGAATATACATACCGTGTTTATTAATCTCATGGCAATCATTAAAAAAAAAGTGGTTAAAGGATAAAAAATAGATGAAATAAAAAACAGCTTTAGCAAGGGCGTAGAAAACCTATTTTTCTAGTGGGAGTCCACCACGAAAATTTTGTTAACCACGACCCCACGGCTTCCACGTCAAAGCTCATTGGCGTGCGAAAGAGGCCTCAGTGGCCAAGCTTTAGTTTCATATTTATGTTTATTAAATTGTCGGAGAACAATATAAATGTATCGATTACCAAATAATTATAACGTTGATACAGTTAGACTGAGGAACTGTTTAGTAAGTTTTGTCACTGATTATAAATAATAAACACTTTAAAACACTCCATCATTACTGAGTTACATTTTAAAAATTTTGATTCCTAAATTCTGTCTTTTAAAATTGTATATAATCATATTTTCTGTAGCTAACTACTCAAAACTAATGTATTTTTAGCTGAACACAGAAATGTAATTGAATGTTATATTGTTTTTACGAAATCAGATTTAAGGAAAGTAGAAGGATTATAATGAGTTGGGGCTACGATATCTGGGATAGGAGTGTAGTAGCAAGCCGGCCGCCGCCATGCTGTGACCTCACCCGGCGGATATATCTAAAGTCAGTGAACTTGATCTTGCCCTGTGATCGTCATATCGACTTTGAACCAATCGTATTACACCATTCATATATTGCTCGGACACCGGCCAGCCGATCACCGAGTTGTCACTTGATTGCAGCTGGCTAATCACATTAATGCACAGATACATCACATGCGGGAGTCAGTATGCAGGAGTCCGTCTGTAGGAGTCAGAGTCTGTAGGAGTCACTCTTTCCATAAATTAGCACCGCACCTAGCACCGCACTTACACCGCTCGCTCCTGCTCATAAAATATGTAGGAGTAAGTCTGTAGGAGTCACTCTTTCCATAAATTAGCACCGCACCTAGCACCGCACTTACACCGCTCGCTCCTGTTCATAAAATATGTAGGAATAAGTCTGTAGGAGTCACTCTTTTCATAAATTAGTACCGCACCTAGCACCGCACATTGCACTGCATGCACATGTATTTATGATACAAATTGGATGAGCAGGAGTGTGCTGTGCATGCGGTGCAAAGTGTGGTGGTGCGGTGCTAATTTATGGAAAGAGTGACTCCTACAGACTGACGCATACAGACTGATTCCTGCAGACTAACTCCTACAGACTGATTCCTACAGACTGACTCCTACATGTGATGTTTCAATGCCATGCGATTGGCCAGCTGCAATCACATGGCAACTCGGTGATTGACTGACTGTGTCCGAATATTGTATTAATGGCGTAATAAGATTGGTCCAATGTCAATATGACGTTCCATCCCTGAAACATATAATTAAAAATATGTCAATCAAGTAACAAAATTAAGCACAGACACACCATCTAAATACAAAGGTTTCAAGTTTGTTGATCTAGCAATTAAAAATATGGTTTCCCCTTCCTCCATTCGTATATCTTTTCTTACGAACAGGTTACATTCCCCAAAACCACATTTCACTGGGAGGCTTAATTTGACAGCGACTAATGTGAAAGGTGGATCGTCTCGGCTGGCTTCTGTCGCTTCGCATCTAAGTCTTATTCTGCATATGCGATGTCTTCAGATACTCCAGCAATGTAGTACTAGTAAGCAAATCTGATTGTTCTAGGTGAAAACTTAATTTCATCTCCACCAGCGTTGCACACCGCTGGAGTTGTCAGAAATAAGATTTATCAGATACTCCAGAGCTAATGGTATTTAAGGCAGTGCCACGGACTTGTTCGGGAGTTGGTGCCATCAGCGCCAACAAATTCTTCAGCTGTGATGTCTGCATCACTAGCGGCATCTACTTCCACCAGTGCAGTGCCATTGTTTCAGATTGGCATGGTGCCCTCGACATGTTCAGCTGTCGCGCCTACGAAACCTTCTTCAATGGCGCCATCGAACGTTTCGGCTGACGTACCTAGAACACAACTGCCGAAGTTACCTGCTTCTTTAGATCCAGTACCTGCATCTCCAACAGGTCCGCCCGAGTCTTTGCCCGATCCACTACGACGTCACGAGTGTCACTTTTGTGATAAGACGTTTGCTTTCGGCCGCAATGTAAGACGCCACGAAAGCTTCCGTTGTGTCTAGAATCCCTGTCGCACGTCAAATTTTTTGCGACAGGTACTGTAAGCAGTCCAGCCGACAGTTTACTTAGATGTGCAAAGACACGTAAAGATGAAGTGCATTTATCATCAGTACCTTGGTACCTGGTTTGCTGCAAGCAGGAATCTTGTGACTTCGTTAGATGTCCTCAAAAGTTAAGTTAACTACATAACCCACCCCGTACAGCGTGTCGGTGTAATACATGGACAGCACAGGTGTGAATAGCAAGATGCATAAAAATACTACAACTTACAACAAATATGCATATATATTGAAGAATGTTGTATTTTTTTTTCGAGGGCATGTGATAATGCAATAAATTAAGTGAATAAAAAAAAGTATGTTGTTAAAATGGTGTTTTACTACATGTTTAGCAAATTTTCTAGAATATAATTGGAATTTGATAAGGCACAGAAATAAAATATATTTAATTAAAAAGTATTGTTTAAATAACCATTTTACTCTATGTATAATTACGTAATTAAATAAAAATTACTTTTCAAAATTGAACAACTATAAATCTTTAATAAATAATATATATTTAATTAATTATCCATGTAGTCAAAGTCCCGCATCTTGCTTGTAGTTATACCGCTTTATGGACACATATTTTGTTAAAATAGGATATAAAATTACTGGTTTTTTTATCTCCATAGATATAAGTGCTGACAGCTTCCTTGGCAGTGAAATCGAGAAATTAACGTTACCTATGTGTTAAGAATAGAATCCAACTTGAAGAGCGCCGACAGCGCAACATATATTAAAAAAATATAAACAAATATGCTGCCCGGTGGGGGATACACTTGCGTCACCTAGGTGATGGCAACATGTGAAATCCAATATGGCAGTCGAACGGAGGTAAGAGACAAACTGCAGCAGTATACAAACAAATGACAAACGAAAAAATCCAAGATGATTGACTCCAGCAATGTATACACAAATGACAAAAGAAAAATCCAAGATGGAAGCTCCCAGCAATCTCAAAACAAACGACAGAAGAGAAATCCGAGATGGTGGCCTCCAGCAATGTAAAAAAAATGACAAACGAAAAAACCAAGATGTCACCCTACAGCAATGTACAAACAAATGACAAACGAAAAAAATCCAAAATGGCTGCCTCTAGCAATGTTTAAACAAATGACAAACGAAGAACCAAGATGGCGCAATGAGTATAGGCGAGGGGTGAGGGATGACCTCTAGAAATTTATGTTTTTTTTTTTTTTCAAATAAATATTTAATTACTTGTTTAATAAATTTAAAATAATACTTTTGGGATATTTAGAATTTTTTACGGAAGGAAGGAAATTTTAAGGGAAGAAGAACATTTCTAGAAAGAATTGTCTGCCGGGGACTGGGATTTTTAAATAATTCTTTTTAATGTTTAAATATTTATTTAATAATTTTTTAATAATTCTTTTGATTTTTTGGGACTTCGCGGTCAAAGGTCACCGTGGTCAAGGTTAAAGGTCAAGGTCACCGGATTCCAAGATAGCCACCGAGCGACGTCACAACATGGCGGCCGGCTGGCTCCCACGCTCCTATTCCAGATCCCGCGGCCCCACTAATCATAATCCTTATACTAAGGAACATTACTGCCAATTAAAAATAATATTACTCTGTGTGTGATGCAGATACAGTCTATTCTTGTGATCGTGTTGAGAGGGGTGAAATTTTTTTACCTTTCCACAGCAGTATATTCCTCATTACCTGCATTACTTGTGAAGCTCGCCTCATTCCGAATGCATGCATTAATTAAAACAAGTTCGATATTGAAGTGTATGTAAAGATATAAGCTGAATACAAATATTCTTTAAGAGATGTTACGAAAGTTACAGTAAACAAGAAATTCCTCTATAAATACGATTCTGCAGTCCATGGGGGTCACAGGGCTGTCATAACCTCAGCGGGGCCCCATGGGTTTGTGTACGAAAATGTGTCCTTTTGTTGGCGTAACCGAAAAACTTGCGTATTTCTCTTTAGATACAGATAATCAGGTATTTACCTTGACCTGGCTAAAACGTAAATGTAAATAATAAATATGTAGTTCGATGATTTGCTCTGCTTTCGATATTTTTCGAGCATGTTCCGCCTTTGGCATGCTCGCTAGAATGTTTTCTCACTGAATTGTTAGCTAACAGCAGTGCTGATAATACAGAAATGTGCCACGTTATTGAAAGGAAATTTTTCTCATTATAGCCTTCAGTACGTTTGAAACACGAGCTACATATAAAGATTTTAGTTATTCATTAAATATACATTTTAACATGTCCTAATTGCAATAAAAGTTTAGTTTCAAAATTACAGTTTACAGATATTTTTTTTAAACATTTGTCTATGTGTGCATATCAGATATATTCGTAATGATCATTGCTTATGTGACAACTAATAATTATGGTTTTATTTGATGGATTTTATATGTAAAGTTCAGACGGAAGCTGGTTTAAGGTTTTATTAATTATATATGGCTGTTATTTTTAGCAATGATCATAGAAAATAAAACGAATAAAATTACATCTACAGGACACATGGGCGCCAAGAGTAAATATCTAAAAGAAGACATATGACTCTGAATATACAAAAATCAACACTTTCAAATCAGATTATTCCACAAAAAAAAAACCTTTATTTCTATAGACCTTAATTAATATTTTACGACTAGGAAAGAAAAGAACAAAGTAATTATGTTAATTGAATGAAAATTTAAGAAGGAGATAGAACATATGTATTAACGAGAAAAGAGAAATTAAGATGCTGCTCAATTTGGATTGGTATCAGAATTTGAAAGATGAATATTAAATACTCTCTGCGTCCTTCCTTACAATAGGTGATTATAAGAATATATATGTATTTTAATTATTTCAAGTTGAGAAAATGTTTTATAAGTGTTTGGTGTTAGACTTTGTTATTGATTTTTCACTGTTAAGGAAATATTAAACATTTGCCAGCTAGTACATAACTACACACACGAACTCTCAAAATGGGAATTCTGGGACTCAGGACCGAAGTGGGATATAAGTTTTCTTACAGTTCCCCTGAAGAAATATAAATGGGTGGAGTTAACCTTAAAAGTCTGCATCGAAAAGAGCTGGAACAGAAGATGCCAAACGAAGTCCATCCTGCATATTGGCCATCTCACCATGGACTCGAAACTCCAGTAGATAGCTCCGGATCGAATTTTACAGTTGTAGAATCACTTCAACAGTTCATATCGACACATCATTTTGACGCACTTTCCTTATAATACAAAATTATCTCTTCAAAATGCTAGATAACGCTATTAATATTCAGCGTGAAAAACTGTAAAACATTTTAACTACACGCAGCGATAATTATTCCAGACATTCAAAAATTTCCTTTTCTTGATTATTATGTTTGACTTTAAGATATTTTGCAATGTTTCCCTAGGTAACTCAGATAAAAGTAACATAACTCCAAAGATAATTTTTGAATAGCGAAATGTTAAACTAAATGGAAGGATAATGTAATTTTAAATAGTTTTCACAGATATATGTTCATAACATTCAATTAAAATGCAAACAAAAAAAAATTAAATGCTAACATATTAATCATAAGAAAACCCTTTACATCCTGTAATATTCGGAAGTATTACACCAGTCTATAACAAATACGTGTAATTAACGTAACAGAAATAAAAAACATCATTGGGTGCATCACAAATAATTTATTAAAATAAGAGCTTTATGGCACTGAGAATTTTCTTGCCTTAGGGGATGTTTTTTCATTGTTTTATTTTTGATACCACTCTTGCCGTACAGTGAACCGAAATTTATTCTTTACTAAATATTTTCCATTGAACTTTATTTCTTCTATGCCGATTCAATCCACAGTTTGCTTTACAAGTACGTGGGCGATTTGTTTATAATTTGTACTGCCGTAAATAGTAACTCGTATATAGTTTTTATGACTGGTTACGTGAGAGCAGTTATGGATTATTAATTAATTAGTAATTACTACGTTTTTGATAACCAACCGACAACAATGATCATACTAACAATATGTAGCAGTATTTTATTTTCCATTATCTTGCTAAAGCATTGTAATGGTTATTTATTGTACTGGCTTCTATATAGGCTGTAAAAATATGAAATCACTGTATGAAAATGAATTAAGGTTATTTCATTTGCATATTTGCAGAGTAATAAAGTGAGTAAAAATTAAACAAGCACGAGAATCATAACATTTCATACAGACTTTCCTTCACCATGCCGCAAAGACAACGCAAGATCTTATATTTGTAGCGTAAGGAAGCATTTAGTCATTTTCGAAAGAGAATTTTCTGGTACACTTTGTCTACCGTTATTTTTGTCAACATATTAATATTTTCTTTCTTTTGCTGGTCGAGTACTATAGTTGCCAATGAAACACTGTAGTGTGAATCTTATAGAATATCAAGTACATCAAAAACTACATTTGTACAAATTTAACCATTTAAATAGCATGCCGAAATGTATACGGATATCGTCAAGTAGGAAACTATGGGTACGAGAACTGCATTACCACTGCAATAACTCACTGGATTATTTGTTTAAAAATAGCTTAGCAGTTTAACTCTTACCATCTCTCAAAGCGAGAGCTGAATAACTAATTTCACAGATAATTTTGTGCGATTTCCGGAATAACTGTCGGATTTCGGAGGAAAGAATAGCGCGAAGTGAACAATTATTCTCTCGCATACAAGAAAGTTATACAACTTCTCTAGTTTGTTAATGCAATCAAATCGTGCATACTTGAGCTAGAAATTCAAATATTTTAACTAACGCGTGCCTTTAGTGTTAGTAAATTTGTTATGTATCCTACTGATTTCCTTTTTTTTTTCTTTAGTTCATAATGCTCACATCGTGTAATACTCGCGGGATTGTTAACACTTTGCATTCAATAACATTTATTTTGGTTAGTAACATAATCTGAACGCGAACGCCTATGTATACCACTACGCGAACACAAGTCTTGTTAGTCTCGTCATTTTCACACGCGACCTCCTACTGGTACAGACAACATGCTCATTGTTGCGTCAAAGCTAGCTACCGTCTGAAAGCCAGATAGTATTGTGTCGATTTGTATGTGCCACAATTTCAACTCCCTTACACACGCAGTGGGATTTGCAAGCAATAATGTTTCGTAGGACACGTTAAAACCAATATTTGTGTTTAAAATATATTATAAACATAATTGTAAACAATTAAAACCTGTTCAGGTTTGTTACGCTCTCAAGCACAAAGAAAATTTAACACGTTTTGAGAATTCTGCCCGAATGTAGATCGGACTGCTCTAATATGGAAGTTTCTTTGCCCTTAAAAACAAAACACATACAGAGACACTTTCTATGTTTTGCTACTTTCTGTCAGGATCCCAAAATAACATTAATTCCTCACATCTGAAAATTATACTACTGAAAGAAAGAAGAAGTATAATTTTTGTATAATTACTTAAATGAACGCGATGGCTGGTATAAACTCTATTATAGGCTGTTCACGGTAAAATGAGGACTTTTGAAAGCCCTGCGTAATATCTATTTGTATGCTCATTGTATACTCTTCCGCCTAATGTAAAATTAGCATTGCCATGGGCCTCATCACTTTATACACGTGTCGGTCAAGCTAAACTCAAATTCTTACGAAAGTAAATTTTTTTTTACAAATATGCTCACTTTTTCTCTTCGACGCATTAAAATAATTACATAAAACGAAATAAATAATTTAAGTTATTACAAGTGGTTACCTAGCACGTTTTATTTAACGTTAAGATATGGAACTACTTTCCCTCCATCGTTGCCAACTTTACTGGGTACCTGTTACTCAGTTAAAATACATGCAGGTAGGAGCAGTGACTTATTTCTAAGGTTGATTTTAAAAGCGCTCAGTTTATCGTGACCAGACTTTACAAACAATAGACTTTACAAACAAATGCTCTTTTTTTTTATGAGACACGCTAGCGAATAGTAAACGTTGTAGAGTGCAGTAGGCGTGTCTGGTGTGTACAGTATGAGCCAATAAGGACACTTGTCAGTGGGAATACATAGACAAACAGAAGTGGTGTTCCTGTAGCGTTGAACATAAACTATACACTTACGTTTTCCTTGAATGCCAGTCGACACTACGTATAAGCGCTTCACGGTTAATCGAGCACTTTTGAAATCAACCTTAGAGTGCGTGAAGAGATTTGGACGGCTCTTAACAGCGTGGTCTTGAGAGCCGATGAGGATGATTGTGATAAGTATAGAGCAGCGCAGGAATGAAAGGGAGGGGGAGACAAGAGATCCCCGAGAAAACCCACCGATCGACGGCATTTTCCAGCACGATTCCCACATGCGAAAATCCGGAGTTGACCGGTCGGGGATTGAACCCCGATCGCCTTGGTGGGAGGCGAGCAGGCTAACAACCCAACCACCGTGGCCCCTATAAACCTTAGAAAGAAACCACTTTATTTACCTCCACGTATTTCGACGATGACGCTGACTGACTTTCACCCTGTAAAGTTGGTAACGACGGAGGTTAGGTAGTACCGTGTATCTTTACGTCGAATTAAAAGTGTTAGGAGAACTATTGCGAACACAACAATTATTTAATCTGTTTTCTGTCATATTAACGCATTAAAGTTTAATTGGTAAATTAAAAATTATCAAATAATTTAACAAATTTTTCCTGACCGACGCAAGCCGACCTCCCGTGGCGCAGTCAGTTGGTGCTCCGCCGAGCTGGTGCGGAGGCTCTGGGTTCGAATCCTAGGCAAGGCATGAATGTTAGTTCGAGTTAGGTCATGAGTTAGTTTGTAAGCGGTCTTCTGATAAGCCCTCAGGCATAACACCGGGGGAAGTTATTAAGCACTTTACAATACAAAAAAAAAATGACCGGCGCTTGAATATAGTGACCAGGCCTTAAGCAATGTTAATTTTACATATTGTAGAAGAATACACAATGCGTATACAAGATATTGAGCAAGGCTTTCGCAAGCGTTAGTTTACCGTGAATAGCATTCACAAATGTTAAAGTACCAGACCATTACATACGCTCGGACGTAATAATCAAAGTGTTTCCTTCCCAGTATTACTTTAGACAATGGAATTTATTCCCGAGAATAAAGCTCAGGCATGTGTAAGTTTAATAGCTTTCATACTATGTGCACTATATACAGTATAACGCAACTATTATGAGGCTTCGCGCTCTCAGAAAGACGAATTAACGAAAATCAGCTGAGTTAAACGGAACCTCTAATATTCTTAAGCCACTTTCATAAAAAACACAAATTCGCGTTGATGTCAAAACTGCAGATTATTTCTGTTTTTAAATTTTTAAATGAGAATTGCAACTAATTTAATTATGACATAGATCGATTTATCTGTAAATAAATAGTTGTCTGACTTTGACAATACGTATTAGGTATATTGTTAGCAGTATTACGACTTCATCATTTGAATTCGACGTAAATTGTTAAAAATAAAACATACAATTTTCTAAAACATATTTACTCCTTCGAAACCACACTTCAAGCTCAGCAGACGATTAATCTGCGGGAATCTCTGCACTGAAACCACTGCAAGCTAAGCTTTTGATGTCATTTTGCAGGCAAGTAGTGTGCTTTGAGCGCGCATGCATCCTGTTCCTCCACCAACTTCTGCCTGGCATGATGGAAATAAATCTGTCGCCTGAAACGTGAAATAAATAGGTCAGGTGAGGTTAAGTTGGGTTGATTTTGTTTAGGCAAGCTTAAATAAGGTTATATTACTTAAATTTTACCATTTGTCAGGATTAAATTTATTACAAATGAACTGACGTTATTTTTGAAATAGAATGGCTTGGATACTGCTCTCCACGGAAATATACCGGGACACGCAAAAGTAATTTTGTGAACAAGTGTTTGTAGAGCTAAAATGTTACTTGTTCTCTAGCTGTTGTCTGAGATTGAAATGAACGTAAGTTTCAACTGCGTTTCACACGTCTGCCGTATGTGAGTTGAAAATTAGTTATTTTTGTTCAGGGGCAGTTCATAAAAAGTGTCAAATAAAGAATATATCAAACTTAAGTCATGGACATTTACATTATTAAATTATTTTTAATAATAGGGAGAGACATGTCTGTGGTGATACTTCAGGGACCCTAGAAATTTGTGTGATGTAGTTAACTTAAAGATGTCGTGCGTTTGTTTCGATCGTGTCTTTAAATTTCCGGATCGTTTAGTGCATTAAACCACAGATACATTTTACGAATATGATGAGGTAAAGTAAGGAGCGATAAGTCCCTAACACATTCAGTGCGGTAAAGGAGCCTTTGGGAAATACCGTGTACTCAGTAATTAACCTTATTCCTGTTCGTATGCCGTGATGATCATCAGACGTAGAAATATTAAAATAGCTTCTTTCAAAAATAAGCTGGAGTCGAAAAAAAAAATACTCAACAGCCACAAAATATGACCTTGAAATTGACGAACTCATAAACAGACAGATAATAGCAAGGGTCCATCAAATTAAGCGAATAAATTTTAAGGCAAGCTTTACTTAACACATGTTTACGCTTCAGACATTTTTTGAGTTGTCTCACGGTGTCGTAGATATTCCATGCATGACCTTGAGCCAGCAGTACATTTGCAAGAAAACAAGAAGTGAATCTCGTAACGTCTGGGGTAGAACAAGCAACTCGCTGGTGCAGCAGTTAATACACAAATGGCTTTGTCTTCAAGATGCATACCTCTGTGTATATAGTGTACGATAGCCTAATATAGTCCGGGGTAGAGGGAAAGAAGGGTTTCTCTTACTCAAACTTACATATATAGGATGTTCGGAAATAAAACGCTCAGACTGCGGGAGGTGATTCCTTATGACACCCAAAGTCGAAAATACATAGGACACCATATACCTAAACGAAATATTAAAGGAGATATGAGCCTATGAAAATTGTGTTTTGAGCCCAGAACCTTGCTAACTAATGGAAACGTCTAAGAGAGCTGGGTAACAGAATGTCGCGAAGTCAGACGTCAAAATGTCGAACGCAAAATTTAGAAAATGAAGAAACGACTAGCTCTTTGCAGGCTTAGGCAGGTATTTTCGTAACTAACGTAGTAGAAGATATGATTTTTCTCGTTCTGTAATGAAATAATAAAATAATTCGCATGGTAAAAATAATTATCTCCCTCTGTTTTTTGTTTGCGCAAAAGACTGGGACAACCTTCTTGAAAACTGCTGTGATTATCGCATGGTTTCTAATTGCACTACGGGTGACGAGTAAACAATCTCGCGAGCTGTGTAAATAAACCTAAGCAGGGAAACTTAGCGATCATAATAATCATCCGGCACTAATTACCACAGCAGCCGTTTCCACTGCTCTGCTAAGATTTTGCTCTTTTTTTTTTTTTTTTTTTTTTTTTGCTATTTATGGTTTATAATGTAAATATAATTATTAAATTTGTACTGTTATCACTATAAATCCGAATTAAAGTTTAATATCAGTGGAATTATTCTTAATGAGACTTTAGTCAATGATCTGTTAACCAATGTAGAACAAGTGGGATGTTCTGAGTTTTACAGTCCGGGCTAGCGCATTTCACTAGAAATAAGTATAGATCACTGCTAAGTTAGTAAAAAGCATAAAGAAGTGAAAATTTACGGGATTCAGTAGGACAGATGCAACAGACCTCCAGTCAACTTTACTGATTAGGAGCACTTTAAACGATTTCGATTTTAGAGTGAGACTATAGCAAAAAAAAAAAAAAAAAAAAAAAAAAATGATGAAGATTAATCCCACTTGATCGTAGGTTTTGGACTTGAATCCGTAAGGAATCATCGATATTTTAGCTGTAAGTTCAGAGCAGATAAATATGTAAGCTGTGAAAATAAGCATCCATTGAAAATATGGGAATGGCCGTAGCAAAAAAATATTTTGTTTTTACTGCCGGAAGTCGACGATTTCTCTAATTTAGAAATGTTAGATGTCCATCGTAACTTAGGTGATCACGTGAGTAGTGAAACCGCGAGGTACATTCCTGACTAGTGTGCAACCAAACACGTTTACAGAAGCTGTCCACCGCGGTGCCAGAACACTTGCTGTGCATCTTGCGCGCTCACTCTGCAACATACCAAGTTCGAAGAACGGAATCGACTCTCATAAACACGAGAGTTATTCATTGTCACGAAACTTGCCGTGTCGCGCTTACTAACCAGTTAATGCCAGAAGACTAGTGGATGGCGTCTAGATATTGTAAAATATAACGCATGCCTGTGAGTGACCTTGAACGCAGAACACCCAGGCTGTTAAGCAGACACTCTGACCTCCACACCCCCGAGAACGAGCATGACTGTGCATTTCTGGAGGGGAGGCTTTTAAGGGGGGATTCTGATAGCGCGTTGAAAGAAGACGGGATAATCTGATTTAAGAGCTCAGCGGATGAAGATAATATTTCTAATTATATCATATTATTGACAACTCCTCTAAATGTATAACCACATCGAAGCATATATTAGTCAATTTTTTTCCCACGTTGGCATAAAATTACAAAAGCTTCGTACTTAAAATGGGAAAAAATTGATTTGTTAAGCGTGGAAGACTTCTCAATGTTCTGAAAAATATACGCTGGCGTAAAATGTATTCGCAATATACCATAGGGTATAGTTATTTACACTTACTTTTTACTAAACACTTTGACCTAATTTATATTTTTCCCCCATGATACTGAGCTACTTTAAGGTCAATAACAGTCATTTGGTACGAAAAGTCGATGATGGTGGTTTTCCACCATATGACGAAGAAATTTACATTGCGTTTAAGGTAAAGACCAAATACATAATTATTTTCTAATATAGTAAATCTTATATTGTAGAATTACCATATAGTAAAATGTTTAAAAGAATATTGTTACAATCTGTACAGCCAGTAATTTTTAGAGAACTGATGAGAGTATGTTATAGTTTTCAATACGTCACGTAGATATTTGTGTGTCCTCTCTTGTTACTGGATGTTGGGGCCATGAAGAGCTAGTTGCCTATCTAACTAGGGGATACTCTGGACTTGACTTCTTGAACAAACAAACCTCCGTGGTTGGCGTGTTCACGACTCACACGTGTAGAGAAGGAAGTCACCCAACCATAACTATTAAAAGAAGTAAAAGTGTTTTGAGCCACACCTATGTTACAGAAGATCTTTGGCAAGAAATCAATCTCCTCAATACCCTTTTAAACATGGGAGAACGATTTCATGACCTACTTAAAAACACTTCAGCTCTGATACCGATTCTGTGATTCGATGATTTGCAATTGTTGCGCGTCTTAGTTGTTCGATCAGGAGTTACAGAGGTAGAACTGGGGTGCATGATGAGGTACGCGTCGACATTTAATGTTTGTCGATGCGTCGATATTATTTTTGGAATATATTTGACACGTTCAGTGTCGAGGGGGGGGGGGCATTTCGAGGTCAAGATCAGCATCGTCGAGACAATCATTTTGAACTTTTATCAACATGTGACGGGCGTCGATTGACAGACATCAAAATACGGATGTCGCACCACGCTGCACAGACGTAAGGTACTGGAGAAACGTAATTCTGACTCGCCCAATCAAGTTATGAAATTGAGTTTGGCTGTGTTGGGACACGGCCGTTTGTTTTGCGTGAATACGTCTACGTTGACGCGTTCGGACGCTTCATTCGATCATATGGGATTTTATGGGTATCACTGAATAGCTTTGGAGATGCTCTTCCCAACCATATACCATTTCTGTGTTTCTACTTGGCTTTTCGACGAGCATAGGCAAACATTGTGTTAAGTTTTCTTAATTTTTCACATTAAACGCCTACAATCTCACCATAAGCGCGCCACACAAATGTTTTTATACACGTAATCGATTGATCTTGACGACAGCTGTCGATTGAAACTTAAACAAGCGTCGTAGCTTCTCCTAGCCAAAAGTTATATTATGCGGAGGTTATGAGACGCGGCGAAACGAACTCAAAATTGCAGCTCCCCTCCCCCTCTCTTCACACCCTCCAGCCTCATCAACACGATGCTTCGCAATCCTCACTCAATGTAACATATTCTTTGATCTTTTGGCAATCGAATGGTGTAATTTAATTTCGGGGTGTAGACGATAGATTCGGAGTTGCAATGCCAAACTGTATCCCCCGATTTTGTTATCATCGGATTTTCTGGATTGCCTCCCACTATGGTTGCAAATTTAAAGACGTATTCACGTCATAAATAAAGTCTTCTCACAAATACACGTAGTCAGTCACCGAAGTAAAGTCGCAGGCTTGCATGTAAGCTAGCATAAGTTCAGCCTGCATGCAGATCGTTTTGCGAAGAATTGGCATCCCGCAGATCACTTATCGAAGCGAACTGCATGTGCGCTTGCTTCACATCAAACGTGGTTTAAGTTTCAGCCGGCCCGCGGTAAACTGACCATTGCTGAGAGCCCAGATTAGTTTCCTCCTCTGACTGTTTTACAGCCTGTCGCCACGTGTACAAATTAGCTTTGCCGTGGACAAGGCGTCGATCAAACAGCACTGCAAAACTTATAGACATACAATCATGTTGCAATTACGCCATTTATAAATCAACTTCAGGCCACAACACCGTAAGCATTTTGCTGTACTTCAACAAGAAAAATACTTGGATAATTTGTTGCCAAAAATATTTTAGGGCTACAGGAATTTTTCTTTAAAAAATGTCATATCTTTATTTGTGATACTAGCAGCCCTCCATCGCTTCGCTCAGGTTTTATGGAGTTATTGAAATTCATACCTATATATGCGACTACCCGTGACTACCTGCGACTACCCATGACTACCCATCACTACCTGCGACAAGTTGCGACAAGTTGCAACTATCCGCGCCTACCTGCGACTACCCGCTACAACGCGCGACACTTTGCGACTACCTATGACTATCTGCGACTATCCGTGACTGCTTCCGGCTACCCGTGACTACCTGCGACTACCCGCGACAACCTGCGACTACCCGTGACTACCCGCGACTACCCGCGACAACCTGCGACTACCCGCGACCTCACGCGAATACCTGTGACTACCTGCGACAACTTGCGACTGCTTGCGAATTTATAATATTAGGATAATATTGAGATCTACTGAGCCACTGCGACCCACTTCATATATTTCTATCCACTGAGCCACTGCGGTCCCATTTGAGAGTGCTATTGCCACTGAGCCACTGCATCCCCACTTGGAATCACTCTACCCACTGGGCCACTGCGGCTCCACTTGGCATTACTCTACCCACTGAGCCTCTGTGGCCCACTTAAAATATGCCCATGTCCATCTGGAAGAATGTCGCTTTCTAACAGTGAAATAATTATAATAATCGGTCCTGTAGTTTTGGTAGAGCATGCTTAGAAAGCAGCCAAGTAGCTCATTTTTCTCCGATTTATTTTACAAATTTTGAAATTTCTAAAGGACTTTTTTTTTTAAATTTAACATAGCATATGGCCATCTGGAAGAATGTAGCTTTCTAATAGTGAAATAATTATAAGAATCGGCCGTGTAGTTATCGATAATACCCGAGACATATAAACAAACTCACATTACCTCTTTATAACATTACTATATATTGCGAATCATAGGCTTGTATTTCAATTAATTTTATTAAGAACTGGACATAAAAATCATGTTTTTGTACCATAAAAAATTACTACGAATAAATAAAAGAGAAGTGAAAAATCGCTTTAAAATGCTCGCATAAATTAACGCCGATACCGAGACTCCATACAGCAAACATTCTGTTACAATACCAAGCGAGTTGGAGATGAATATAGCTATTAATGACATTTGTTGGGAAGGATTAAGGCGAGTCATTTAGCGCATTACTGCAGTTCAGTATGGCATGGAAAGTCTGCAGGTGGAGTGCATTTTTGGCCAGTTTTACAATTGCATAATATTTTGTTCTATGAATGTTTGCGTTGGTACAGCAGTTAGCGGCATTACGTACCTACAAAATATTATCAGAGACTGTTCGGTTGGTTATAACAAATTTGGATAGGGTGAATAAACATAAAGCTGTATGATCGCATAAGTCTATCTTCCCTAGGAAAGTAAGTTAAAAGCGGTGAAATTTTCCACACTTGAAAGATCATTATAATAATTTATCCCCTACTCAAATTCATGCATCGTTATTCAATTGAATACCATTCGTAAACCCATTCACTTGTTTCAAGTGAAATTCTTACCTTATTATGTAATAGTTTGTAACTTTGACTTCTCCATTTATAATGATACCTTTTCAGTACCAGCATTTTTCTAGATGTATTACAAATAGGGACCTTGTAACGTCACAAAGAAGATGTTTTACAATAGAGTTTTAAGTGTACAAAGAACTGCTGAACGAAATTTACAGTTAATAGTTCTAAAAATTAACCCTTCAAAAATGCATTTTACACGGAACATAATTTCCAAAGACGTTACCAATGGAGTTAATAGTTCTCCAGGAAGTACGCATGTTAAAATATATGTAGCTGTCATATACAGTATTTACTTACAAGGATCAATTACAATAATATTAGACTAGTAGTAACAATCATATCAAAATTTTTAATACAAACTTGAAGAGTCGGCTGTTAAGAAAGGTATATATATATATATATATATATATATATATATATATATATATATATATATATATATATATATATGGAATTATTAATGCTGTTATATCGCGAGAACCAAAACTTTAATTTTTATTTTGCCCTTTCAGCCGCTGTGTCCATACTCGAGGACTTGTTGCTTATGAATGACGTCAATGACCGCTACTGTACGGAAGCAGTGAATGTCCTTTATTTTTAGCGCCTTTCTTGTGAGAAATATTATTTGCTGAAGCTTTTGCACCACTCGTTTGTGGATGGTAAACGCTGATATAGGCTATTCACTGTAAAGTAGGCTCTTTTTGAGGCCCTCTCATTGGGAATAATGGTCAATAAATATACGTCATTGTAGCCTTAGATGTTAAATTCAGAGTCCGGTGAAAAAAAAAAAAAAAAACTCTCTGTGTCTATTACTTACACGGCAATATTTACTTTAAAAAAATCGTGGAATGATAAATAAGAGCTGACAGGATAAAAAAGTAACTAGGGCCTCGAAAGTGCTCACTTGACCGTGAACAGCCTACGTCGACGATCGCGCAGTGTATTGTTCATTGGTCGACAGAATACCTCTCGACACAAGTACAGTGCGCTTCAGAATTCTGAACAATTGCAACACTTTGGTTCGTAAGTGAATTCGGGACGGAACGGGTTAATGTTATAGCTTAATGTCTACCGAACAAAAAATTGGCTGGTAAATATTACGTACAGGCTGTTCACGGTAAAATGAACACTTTTGAAAGACCTGCTTAAGATATACTTGTATACACGTTGTGTATTCCTCCGCCTTACGTAAAATTAACATTGCTATGGGCCCCATCACTTTAGTCATGCGTCGGTCAAACGAAACTGTGAAAATATAAGAAAGTAAATACTTTACAAATCTGCTCATTTTTACACTTCGATGCATAAAAAAAAAACGGAAAGTGAAATAATTAATTTTAAGTTATCACAAATGGTTACCTTGCACTCTTTATTTGACGTTAAGGTAGGGAACTACTTTCCATCCATCGTTACCAACTTTACTGGGCGAATGTCACTCAAGGCGCCCATTAAAATATATGCATGCAGGGACAGTGAATTTTTTCTAAGGTTCATTTCTAAAGTGCTCACTTTATCGTGAACAGCCTTTAGTTTAATCTACGATCGCTAAAACATCTGTAACTCCAACCAGCTCACACAAGTTAGTCCATCGTTTAATACTCGTGGTGACACAACGTTGTCCTTCCTCCATTGAATTCTTACGTTTCTTGCGGAGGAAGTTGAAAGGCATTAAACTACTGCGGTCCTTCGCCCAAGTCCATTAGATTTGCCCTTTCTGAAAACTCAGCTTCAAAATTAGTTCTTGCTCGAGAATTTGGCGTTTCTCTTCGCTTATGACAAACATAATTTTTTCATGGACATTTTTACATGGCAGCTCAGCCACAAATCTCAGTCTCAACTTTACTCGGCCGTTACACGATAAACACTGCTGCAACCAACTTTTGCAGATTTATTTTTGCCATTTAACGTTTTGAACATGCAGCAAGTTGGCGGCAATGGCATAGATAGAGACTGCAAAATTCGCGTTATTATTTAAATGGCAGACTGAATTCTAAGTTATTATGCGTTTGACCAACTTCAGCCATTGGCCAAAAATATGTCTGGCACGCCTCGGAGAGCTATTGAGCCAATAACACGAGTTCAGCGGCGGAGTGGCGAATCGCTTTTAACGAGATGGGACAGCTGCGAGACGTTGAATACAGTGTAGCGGCCAATGAAATCACGAACTGTAGTCACTTTTTTTTTATAAGGCAGTGGAGTCTATAATGAGTGGAGTCTATCATGTTACCGAAATATAAAGCGAATTTCGCAGGTCTCTAGACATAATATTTGGTGAAGAAGTCGGAACCAACTAGTTAACCAAACCTTCTGTGACATCTTCCTGCTTGTTTTTCATAAAGCTTACTGAACACAGCTGCGAGTATAAAGTCAAATGCAGAGTTTCGCTGTTTTCTTGGTTTGCGAAGCAAGAAAACATTTACGATGTCATTGACGAAATTACTTCGTCGTGTATTCTATTTTATTTATTTTAGTTCACTTCGTAGATTCCTATGTATGTCAGAGACTTGTGAAACATGGAGCATATCAGTTTTACATAAACATAAAATAAATTCATTTTACTAATACAAATAACGAACACAAAGTCCACAATACAAATACAATCAAACAATAATATAACCGATGATACAATTCTCAACTACGGGATACCGAGTCTGTACAGTCATACTTATGTAAGATTATATTACAAGACATAAAAACTTTGCAAACTAACATGCAAAGCATAAGTAAACTCACTGAAATGAAATTAAAGTTATCTAGATTAACTCATTATGTCTTCAAGAAACTCATAGAATTAAAATATACAATAAACAGATGTTTACATTAAAAAAATACAAGTGCGAATTTAGTAGTTTACCTCTTCTCAAAACATCCTGTATTAATCGAACAAAAAGCTTTGTCTAAAAGAGATTTTTTAAATGCTAATTTAATTTTTTTTGTATTTCCTTCACTGAGTTTATTTCATCTGGCAATTTGTTAAATAATTTAGTGCCAGTGAAATTTACAATTTTTTGTACCATTTTTAAATTATCGCTAGGCATGTGCAGGTATTATTTGTTTCTAGTACTATATGTGTGCAGTTTACAATTTTTGTCAAAAGAATCTGGGTTATTCACTACAAACATTATTATTGAATATCTGTATGAGGAAGTAAACGTCATGATACCTAACTTTTTTAACAAGGGTCGACATGTATTGCACGTTTTTGCATCCGCAATAATTCTAAGTGCTCTTTTTTGCATCCGCAATAATTCCAAGTGCTCTTTTTTGCATCCGCAATAATTCTAAGTGCTCTTTTTTGCATCCGCAATAATTATAAGTACTCTTTTTTGCAGCCGCAATAATTCTAAGTGCTCTTTTTTGAAGAATAAATAATATTCATATTTTGTGATGAAGATGCCCGGTACATGATTGCAAAAGACAGTATCGAATTGAAATATGCGAAATAAACCTGTTTTATTGAAAATGAAATGACAATATAGTATTTATATCGCTCAATTTCTGTAGACAATTAGGTAATACCAAATTACAAGCACAAGCATTAAAGATAGTCATTAGGCCTGGTAATTATACCACGAAAACAAATAATTTATAAAGCATGCTTTACTTTAAAATTAATGGATTCAGACTATATTAAACAAGCTTATTTTGCCATAATCTTAGTTCCCAGTTTAATTTTCGAAAGCTCGACTGCGTTTGGGCACAGCGAACAACTATTTTTTTTTCTTCTGATACACTTAATGTTTATTTGCAGGTAGCAGTGACGTGTGGTGAAATGTTGCGAGGCAAGCCGGTGCTTGCTCAGTGCTGTACACACTCAGCGCACGCGGCAGGAACCAGCAACCAGAGCGGAGCCGGGAGAAACTGAACGTATTTCGGCCGCTGGCGAGAGAGCGGCGAGGCAACCATTACTCACGTGATGTGACGTCAGCTGCACTACTACGTTTAAGTGGCTGATGTGTAAACCAGCAAACGGTTAGGTATAGCACAGAGCAAAACACAGTTTACCTCGCAACAGTTCACCACACGCCGCTAGCAGGTAGTTCCGCCACAACTACGAAAAGTAACAAGTTATTTACTTTTCAGTTGATTACAAAATTAAATAATTCCTAATACTTAGGCCACTATAAAATTAAATAAATCATGTGCAATACCCTCACAAAAGGAACTGTACAACAAATTTTAAAAACTTCATAGCTCAAAACCTGAATAATTTTATATTATTTCCATTATTGTCTGTTGCAAGCTTATGCAGGGATGTCGTCTATATTTGTAACCGAGTATTTACGTAGAGATAATCATTACATTATGCTTCACGCCGTCAGTAAGAACCTGTGCGTGTGTGTGTGTGCGCGCGCGCGTTCTTTCTAACAACTGAGCTTCCTCTCTACGGAGTTTTTATAAAAATCTGTTTGTTCGGAGGTTAACACTTTGTGCGGAAATTTCAATTCTTAAGTAAATTAATTTTAATAACTGAAAATATCTAACTTGTGCTTGAAACTGCGTAGTTTTCAACATTTCGCCATATTTTTCTAGCATTCATAAAATTATTGTACTTATAAGTTTTGCATAGGAATTAAGCATGACGTTGCTGCTGAATGCGTAATGTTACAACTAGTAATTACAAAAATTAAAATAGCAAAGTTTTTTTTTACAAATCAATATTAAAATAGTAATGGAATGAGTATAGCGTTAAAATATGTTATTACGTCCGTTGTTTCGGAATATTTTCAAACGCCTTATAGCCGTTTTCACTTCAGAGAAGCGTACCTCAAGGTTTCTCAAAACACATGTTCCTTATTTTACAGGTCACCCGTTTTCCCAAAATGGCTGGAGAAAGAATGAAAAAAAAAAAAAGTGAACAAAGTTATTTTATTAGCTGTTGTATCAAATTTGGTTCATATTGGTTGGCATTACATATGATCCTAAAATATTCATAACGCTCTCGTTTCGATAGAAGTATTTCGCATATTAAAATTCTCTAAACAGAGGTTACATACTATAACACTACTAGGAAGTCGAATTTTGTGGCAATTGGTTGAGTAACAGCTGGGATATTAGATAAAGATTTATATATATTTTATAATAAAGCTATCTTCCAAAATGGCAAACAAAAATATTAAGTTTTGCATTTGATGCTCACGTTAGTTACTACCAGATCTCAAGTTGAGTTAAAATCGGACACATATTGAATATGATAGAATATAGAAATATTATATTCGTACAATTAACATACAATTGTATGTATTTTAAACTGTCAGTAAGTTGTCAACTTTTCAGAATAAATAAATTATTAACACTTAGTAAAACAACGTGTATAACATATCGTAACACGAAATATCAGTATAACGAGAAATTTTTTCAGTTAAACAAAAGTTATAACACGGAAACGAAAATTTTCCGAGGGGATAGAGAGGCCTGCTCTCAAAGGGACTTTATAAGTAAAACTTTCTGAGGGGATAGAGAGGCCTGCTCTCAAAGGGACTTTATAAGTAAAACTTTCTGAGGGGATAGAGAGGCCTGCTCTCAAAGGGACTTTATAAGTAAAACTTTCTGAGGGGATAGAGAGGCCTGCTCTCAAAGGGACTTTATAAGTAAAACTTTCTGAGGGGATAGAGAGGCCTGCTCTCAAAGGGACTTTATAAGTAAAACTTTCTGAGGGGATAGAGAGGCCTGCTCTCAAAGGGACTTTATAAGTAAAACCATCTATATAAAATATATGTTTTGAGATATGAGCGCGTCTCTATAAGTAAGTAGAGTTCCGAGTATCTTGCGAATCGATACTGTGTCGAGGTAGACTACAAACACTTGTTTTTTTCTCCTGCCACAGCGATTGGACCTGCGATTGGAACGCAGTTGTTTGTACACGTCATGCTTAACTGCGAGCCAGTACTAACGAAGCAGTAGCGTGAGTGAATTTGAAACAATCCTGTACGAAGACCTTACTTGATCGTAGCAACCAATAAGAAAACGATGGTATCTCTGGTGTATAGAGGACTGTGAAGCCTAGCCTGCTGCCACATCAACCCGCGAAATACTCGCGGCTCTATAAATAAGTGACCTAGTAGGATAAACAGTTGCATATTTTTTTCAGGAAAGGAAAAAAAAATCTGAGTTTGTTGCATTTACTTTCCTATCAGATAAATTTAAAAAACTGGATTTAGCTGTGTTGGGGAAACGGCCGTTTGTTTTGCGTGAATACGTCTACGTTGACGCGCTCGGACGCCTTGATACTTATTTCACATTCCTGGCACCGCTTCATTCGATCATATGAAGTTTTATGGGTATAACGGGGTTGCTTTTGAGATGCCGTTTAAAACCGTATACGATTTCTGTATTTCGATTTGGCTTTTTGACGAGTACAGGCCGAAATTGTGTTAAGTTTTCCTAATTTTTACATTAAACACATAAAATTTTACCATAACCATGCCACACATATGTTTTTATACGCGCAGTCAATTGACCTTGACGAGAACTGTTGATTGAAACCTAAACGAGTGTCTTATCTTCTCCTAGTAAAAAGTTATACTACGCGGAAGTTATGAGACGCGGCGAAACGAACCCAAAATTGCGGCGTCCTCCCCCCCCCCCCGGGCGATGTTTCGCAGTCCTCACTCAACGTAACATATTATTTGATCCTATGGAAATCGAGTGGTGTAATTGAATTTTTAATGTGGGCGACAGATTCGGAGCTGCAATGCCAAACTGTATTACCAGATTTTGTTATCATCGGATTTTCTTCATTGCCCCCCCCCCCCCCCATTATGGTTACAAATTTAAAGACGTATTCACGTTTAAAACGAAACGATTAGTGGAAAAGTCTAAAAACGGCATGTTTTCAGGTACCTGAGCAGCTGCTCTAGGAGACAGGAGACCAATTGCAAAGTGGAATTTGCAGTACGATCCGCTGGCTTCCGCTGCGCGGCGATAACACGGAACTGCAGGGGGCATAATTTGCGAGGAGTTTGTGTGCAGCGAGCGTGTTTTTAGGTCATCCCAAGCTTGCTTCCTAATGGCCCGGCACGGCTTTATGCGGGTTGAAAATTTTTACAAGTGTATCGCCTAAATACTTCAGGCTACTTGGATCTAGTTTTCGCGTATTAGACGGGAAGCAAGGAAACGATAAAGGAGTAATTCTGCACCCTAACAGACTGAACTTGCGTAAATTTACGTCACGTCGTCCTGCGCGTAGCTACGGGACGTGGAACGATGGCACTGTAGTTTTGCTGGGGCGAAGTTTGTATCTACGTTGAATACAGGTTTCGCAGATGTTCTCGTACTTCAGTTTAAGATAGAGCTACGTGAAGATGCCATTTTCAGCTGCAGAGGGCTTCTAAATTGTGCTTACGATGCTGAAAATGTATCGATAGAAGTATTACGAACAATTTATAACCGTGATGTCTACCTGTGCGTGGTGGATAGCTAATATGCGCACATGATCATTATTTTAAAAAATACTTGTTTAAATTATCTTATAAAATTATCAAAAAAATATAGTGTGGTTTGCAGATGAAGCGGTTAAGTTGATCTGATACGGCAATTTTCAATTATTTATAAAGATTTAAAAAAAATATTATGTTGAACGATGAAGAAGCCAAAATGACATACCATGTTATTAGGACATTTTGACAACTGCATATTCATTTCGTCAGATCCTTTAGAAAAAAATTATGAAGATTATATCAAATAACTGTGCTGAAAACCGCTGAAGTTACATTTTAAATTTCTGATAATTATTCCGTACATGTTTTTGCCATACAACTAAAATATTATGCCGTACTCCTTGATGCACACTTGATGTATAGATTTTGTTTTTAACTCCTCCTTTTAGAAACTTTCAAAGAAATGCGGTTATCCTCGTGTTGTCGTAGTGAAGTTTCGTCGTCTTGGTTGACAGACACTGGCATGAACGCCGCAGAGTGCCCACGTTATGTGCTGAAACCCGTGGTAGCGAGGGCGAAGCGGAGAGAGCGGCGCGTCGCTCCGGCGGGTCGAGCCTGGCAGCGGGCGTCGCCTCTCTCGCCGCTAGACTGTGTCCGCCACGACCGGTGCTCCGTCGCCCAGCCGCAATCGCGTCTTGCGGGTTGCTGTACGTTCAGGCGCCATCTCGCATATCGCGTCTCCCGGTTCCAGCACGCGGCATACCGCCAGCTACCGGCTATTCACGGTAAAGTGAGCACTTTTCAAAGCCCTCTCGTTTGGAGTAATAGCCAATTAATGCGTTTCATTGTAGTCTTAGACGTTAACGTCCGAGTGCGGTGGAATATAAACACTGTGTTAATTACTCACATGGCAATATTTATTTTAAAAACATGATTATGGATGAAAAAATGGCCGAAAGGGAAAAGTAACTATGGCCTCAAAAGTGCTCACTTTATCGTGAACAGCCTATGATCATACCTCAATGCCAAACTTGGGCTTAGGTTAATTCTACTCAGGTTAAGAACATAGCAAATTTTCACATGGGAGAGTTTGACATAAGGAAAATTTCCACCGCTAGGTGCGCAGTGTTACAAAGAGGTCACTTAAAATTAAAATTTATAGCCGTGTGAATAATAAAAGAGAAATATTTTAGTTATTATGTAGTTATTTTAGATTTGATTCATGATTATTGAAATTATTTGCTTATGCGACACTATCGCTTACCTAGTGGCGGAAATTTTTAATAAGAAGACGAACACGGAATACGGAAACGGAACGAGAGGATGAATCGGGACGGATTTGAGCAATTTAACAATACAAAAAAAAAAAAGCAAAGTTTTGCAACTTATGCAATAAAAAATACTCAGCTGTTGAAAATTACAGATATAAGTTTTATAACGTACACACCTAAAAAAAAAAAAAAAAAACTGTTTCCAGTGTTTAACACTGCGTAAATACTACTGTCAAACCATGTGTTTATTAAAAGAAAAATGATAATAGCCGTGGCGAATCCTTGCTCTTAATGTCTTGTATCCCACAAAGGCCACGAAGGGGAAATCCAACAAACCTAATACTTGGTTCCTGTTGGCTACACGGATTCACGGACAAGGAAGATTTGTGAGTTGACCAGCTTTCTTACGTGTATCTGTACGTTATTCGCGTATGCACTCTATTTGTCACGTATTATATTTTAAGTCAATTCATACCTGAAAGGGGCCACGGTGGCTGAGCGGTTAGCCTGCTCGCCTCCCACCAAGGCGATCCGGGCTCAATACCCGGCCGGGTCACTCCTGATTTTCGCATGTGGGAATCGTGCCGGACGATTCCGTTGATCTGTGGACTTTCTCGGGAATCTCCCGTTTCTCCCGTCCCTTCATTCCGGTGCCGCTGTATACTCACGTCAATCACCCTCATCGACTCTCAAGACCTTCACTTCACTCACTCATACCTGGAAGGAGCTAAGGGCGTAGCTAAACAATGAGCCACGATAAGGTGGAGAACAACTGCATAAGATGGCGTTTATTGAACATAAGGATTATACAATAACTATTTACGTGTTATTGACCGGGGGAGATTTAAATGAATACCAAGATGCTAATTAATAATATTAAGTTTTATCACCGCACGCCACTACTATTACAATCTAGTTGGAAAGTTCCCACCTTGTTCATGTTCCCGGAGGCTGATTATAGGAGGCAGTTAACGACGGCCGGACATACCCATCTCCATGTTTTCTTGGTCCGCTGCCCCTATGACAAAAGGACGTCGCTCCCAGTGTTACAGTGGCCTATATCGGGCGCGTTGTTTAATGTTTTCGGCCCCGTTTACTGGCCGGTGGAGGGGGGGGGGGTTCCCATATCTTTCTTCCGCAATGTGCTGTTGCAATCACGCGCGTGCCCTGGTTCAACGTTTGAAGGTGTGATCAGGCAGGCCGCCCATGCTAAGGCTTGATCACTTCATAACACATTGTAGATTGAACACGGAGTGTGCTATGATATACACTTCCGCGATACTTACCCGAGAACGTGTTATTGCAAGACGGGCGTTAGGGCGGGCCCACACTTGTTGCTGATCTTCGTATAGTATCTCGGGCGAAGTCTGGACGCCATCTTTATAGTTCATTCGTGGTTGCTTCCAACTTTTCCGAAGATCTGCTCATGTCCTACTTCCAGGTTATTCCTTCGACTCATGCAAACGAAGCTTAATAGTGGGATGGATCCCCGTGGGAACCCCGCGTCCAAGGTCAAGAAGCGAGGGAGCGATACGGGCGACAGTAACACGCACGCCTAGTGCCTCATCGCTCCTACGCGCAAGGCGTGCAGTGTTTCCGTCGCGACACGCTACTGAGCAAATTATATCTGCAACAGTGGGGTTTCATTACACGCGATGAGAGACCACAGATTAAACTAGGCCTGTATCTTTATACTTTCCTCTTGCCGCATAAGGAAACTGCATAGGCAAGCTTTAAAAATGAGATATTCGACCATTTTCACGAATTATGTTCTCCAAGAATACACTTATTATGACCAAATTAAAAAAAAAAAAAAAAAAAAGGGCATGGATAATTTTTTTTTTCGTCTCTTCTGACAAGAAATCGTATTTGCAGAACTTTTATTTACCGAGCTACGCGTATTCGCGCAAACAACTATTTCACAAAAAAACTTGGGGGTACATGCCATTCTTAACTAAGTCTATAAAATTACACCAAAGGGACAACTCGCCGTATTCGTGCGCACTCCGTTTAACAGTGTTTTGCATAGGAACTATTTCTTACTACGCGTTACCAACACACCTGTTTTACTACTGTTTTATTCACTTCAATTATACATGACATATTGCAATTTATACTGTAGATAGAATACAAGTAAAAGTACAGTTTACCAAAAAATAAGTTATTGTTATGTTGCCATAAGTATAAAACGATTGTGATTGGCAACATATTTAGGAAATAACCAAAAACGCCATACAAGGGGTGATTTTTCAAAGTTTAGATTCTAAAAGCACGGAGAAACTGCTAATAGGCTATATATCGTGTCGTATCAAGATTTTGAATACACTATAAAACATTTAAGAATATGCACGTGTTTGCATGACTATTTATACGGATATGTACAGGCAAATATACCGAAAGCCGTTTCCGTAATGACCCAAAATCGGAAACGATCTCTGTACATAAAAAATACGTAAGTATTAGCTCTACGCTGTTACTTTATTTAACCGTAGAGCGGTTGGCTACATACCCGCTTACGGAGCGAGACGCTCTGGGTTTTGAGTCTTCGGCAATGCATCGGTGTGTTTGTGTACGTCTGAACAGGTTAACCTCCGTGGCGTATTGTCACTATTCCCTGCCAAAACGGTCAAATGATTGTCAACAAATGTGGGACAAAAATAACGCGGTTAGAGCCGCATGCCAACTTATTTTTTCATTCGTGCTCAAATCGTGCACCAGTACAAAACATTCTATGTCTCATTTGAATTTTATTTTAAACACAATTAAGAATTTCGCATAGTGAAAACATGTTTTTCTTTTAATCCCCTTTAACGCTACTTTCATGCTTTATACGTGTCTGCACGTGAAAAATTATGCGTGTGTGTACACCATCATTGAAAAGTTCTTCAATAATACTGAAATTCGGTATCTTGTTCCGAATTAAATTTGGACTGTTAAACCCACGGTATAAATATATGCTCTCAAAAACATAACGGAGATCTTTGCGGTGTCATTTACATGTTTCTGTAAAATGGTTAACAAAATTCACGTAGTCAACTAATTCTTGCAAAATTAAAATACGATAATACTCAGTTCAGCATTTTTCATGTGAGCTGCCGGTGCTTAGTAACACTGTGACATGATTTTAGGTCTTTTTAATAGACTCGTTAAAGTAAGGAAAAACATACTAGTTTAAACGACTTATGATGAGAAAGTATGTGTATGGTATCTATCAATGAACGAAAATCAGTATTTTTACATCATAAAACGAACTACAATAAAATATATGTATTACACAATGCCACAAGCTACGATCTGTTGTAAACATATAAAGTCTTTGACAGTGTACCAGGCCTAACATTGTCGCTTTAAAAATAGTATTAATAATCACTGAAATTAGTTTAACCTAACTCGTCTCTGACGTTAAGTCAATAGCTTTGTCTAAATACGTCGAATAAACTCTTATAAGACTCGCAGTGTACTTTGTTTTGATATTTATAAAATTTTAACTCTAACTTTTTATTATATATTCAATAGTAACTTCTGTATAAAAAGCCAGGACGTGTTTACCTGGAAAAGAAAAACTAAATATTTTATTTTCTAATAAAACTGTGGTGGAGATAAAACGGGAGGGGGAAGGGTGTGAATATTAATTCACATCTTCCCACGAAGTATATATTTACTTGGCATTTATGTTATGTGATCAATGACATGCCTATGCTGAGGAAGCTCTTGTTAAGTGACATATTTGAGTAATTTTGTACGAAATAATCCTGGGATCCTTAGCCACGTAAGCAATTGTAAGGCCAGTAAGTTACTCGTCCTATTGTGAATTCATGTAAGTTTATTTTGCTGTGTTGTAAAAAATTATTACTTAAAACACGTTTCGGCTTCGAGGCGAGATAATCGCTTCACTTCTTGCAATTATTCGCGACAACTGGCGAAAAAGGTGACCAATAATTAGGAACGATTAGTTAATACTTTAAGTTTATAAAAGACTATAAAATATCATATGAAAATTTTCTAAACGCAATACATTACAGTCTGAATCATTTTCCCAGTAAAATATGTGTGATAGTATGTTTCGCTAAAAGCACCCACCCAATTTGCTTATATTGTACGGCGCTAAACCAAAAAAAAAACAATATGATAAAATAAACTCCTATAAATCTCTTAAATAATTGTGCGTTACTTTAGTGGTCAATCGACAATGAACAGAAGCAAACATTTTGTAAGCGTAATTCATCATCTAGTTTGCGTGTTTTAAGAGACCTGCACAGTTCATCGCGACCATCTGCAAAGTAACAATATAAGGACAATAGAACATTGAATTGAGAAAGTTTATTTCAGAACCACATGAGGCAATGTTAAGGGAATTTCTTGGCTGGGTAACACAATTAACTGTGATTACAGGGTCATAATTCTAGACGAAAATAAAATATTTATTCTAAACCTAACTTATACTCTAAAACAACTTGGATTTTCAATATATATATATATATATATATATATATATATATATATATATATATATATATATATATAACACACACACACACACACACACATACACATTCGTTCTCCTGTTGTGGTCAGAAAAAGTTTAATACATTCGGAATAAATTCTCCATTACAGAAAATAAAAGTACTAGAAAAGCATATCCTTAGCAATTACTTTTTCTCGATGATAGCGGTAACAGGAAGTAAGAAGGAAACAGCATCCACAATACCATTGCACAGTTCTTACAGTTGGCGCCAGAAAGGGTGCAACACAAATATTTTTGAGCTTTTGTGAATGCAAGAACTGAAACTGGCTTTTTTTCCCCGTAGAATACGACGGTGTATTTTATCTACATTGTTTTTACGAAACAATTGTGATCAGAGCTTTAAACCATAAAAACTTAGGAGTAGCTAAACATAAGAGAGAGAGTAAAAGTGAACGTAACGAGTTACACAATTTATACCTACAATACACATACAAAGACACACATGTATTTGTGTGTCTTTGTGTTTTGTCTCAGTTTGCATAACTAACCAACAAAACGTTGAAATGAGAGCAGAATACAGAATTAGTTACACGAACTCACATTAAAATGCTCTCATTGACCAAAATTTTTTTTTCCAGTTCAAAAAATCTAAGTTATGGCGAGAATTTCCAAACGGTAATTATCAGAAGATAGCGTTATATATAAAAAAAAACTTTTTTACGCGAGTTGGATTTTTTCCTAATTTGTTTTACAAAACTGTCTATCACTAACTAGTCGAGGGCTGTTTGATAACTCTCAAAGCGTTTCAAAAATGAAAGAACTTATATAATTACGCTAAGCTATGTTTTCAGGTATGGATACGCATAGTTTCCGTATAGTTACAGTGCAATATCTGCAGATTTCAGATTAGTTAAAGAAACAAGGGAAAAATGTGAACAATAATGCACATACGGTATAAGCTATGTTTATGTACATCTGCGGTTATGTATATAATATTATTTAACGCATACTCCAACATTACAGGGACATTTTTATAAAATCCTGGTAAAATCGATAAAATAATATATTTTTTTGTTCCTACTGATCAAGCTTGCCACCCCATCAAGCTAGCACATATTTTGTCACTATAATCGAAGGTAGTTCAGTGACAACATCATTGTTTTGCAAGGTTGACATAGTTATTTATTAATTCTCACGAAATAACAAGTCTTCCTGGAATAAAAAAGTATAAACTTTGACTTACTTACATTACCCTTAATTAACCGACAATAGAAATTTAGGAGTTTAATTTTCTTCTGCATTTGGATTACGTGTGCTATACACAGCAAAACGAAGTCATCTAGTGGCTGGAAGACAATCCAAGGAATTAAAAATATGCTTATCATATGAGTTGGTGCAGGTTGTCAGATAGAATTATCTGAGTACTGAAGGTGTTTGAAGTATTGTCATGAGGTCGCACTTGCAACTATTTTACGTCTTTGATGCTTTAAAGCAAGATTCCTTAAGATTGACAGTGGGACTAATTGTAACGTGCCTCATAGTCTCTTCGTGCCACGAGACGGGGCGAAGCACAGTTTCGTAGGCGTGCCGCGTCAGTCATATGGCCACAGGTGACACTCATCACTTAATCGGTAGGATTTCTGTAAGACTACACAAGTTTCGGACATTATACGGAACATTGTACGTGCTGATGCTGTATATGCTACATACCTGTGGAAGCTGAATTAAGCAGTGCATTCTGAGATATGTGTTAATTTAGTAAGATAACGTATTCTGGATACATCCAGTGACATGCGTCTCCTGAAAACGTGTTTTTCAAGCACATTTGTAATAAAACTCAAGCTCCAGGTGAACAGACACAATGAATGTAACGCGCCAAGTGAAATCTTAAGCTGTGAAGGTATGGCATAGTTGTGAGCTGTCTGTGCACTTGAGCCTGGAACCTGCGTTATGTAAACTACAAACTAGACTAGGGATTATTTTCAAATTTCGCGGTAAGACTAGAGCCTGTATCTTACAAACGCCGAGCGACACGTGAGTATGCCGGGAACTTTCGCTGAGAATTGAAACCCGATGCTCCATCCTGTACCAGCCCTACGCTCCAAGCTGTACAAGCCCTATGCTCCGTGCTGTACAATGCTGTACACTGAGAGAAAATCGAACAGAATGTTTGTTTGTATAGGGCCAAATATACATTTAGTTGCCCTAACAAAATATATTGCTGAGCAAACAAAATCTGAGAAGCAACAAAATTACTTTTGCTCGCCTAGCAAAATATATGTTTGAATAAACAAAATCTCTATTTTAGGCCAAAAAATTAGACTGTCAACTAAATATTTTGTTGAATCAACTGTATATATTTGTTAGGCCATTCATTTGACTGCTTTCGTTCGAAAATAATACAGCTCGAGAGTTTGTTTGTATTTCTTGTGACAATTAGGATAGTAACCGTGTTTGTTAGTGCATCTAATGGTGCTTAACAATAGTTTAAACATATTAATAAAACAATGCAACAAAAAACTGACAAGTAAAGCTGTAAAACTTGAAATATTTTTTTTTTGCAAGCGTTGCCTAATATTTGCATAAGCTTCCGACGTCATCAATTGTTACATTACCTGAGATTACCAAGGAAGCTCTCGGACGCAGGTGATCTACGTTCGAAACTCTGTAGAACTTGTAAAACTTTTTTATATCGGCCCAAACTGTTTAATGTACGTGTAACCAACCAAATCTTATAGTTTGGGCAAACCAAATGAGAATAAAAAAAAAAAAATTTTGTTTCAGCACCAAAATATTTCATTGCCCTTTTACAAACAAATAATTTGGTTTCCTCAGTGTACTATGAAGGCGGTCATTGTCTGCCTATCCGGTTGAAGTAAGCTACGAGCCCTGCTTCTGGGCCAATGAACGCTCATCGTAACCGAACAACTAAAGTGCAGTATTTGTACGTGTGCGAAAACTATGAAAATAAACATAAATTATGTTGGTTATTGTTTTTATACACATACAGCATTTTAGGTGTTCAGTCACGATGAAAATTTATTTTAAAACATACGTTTTATTACACTTACATTAATTTACATACTTCGGAATCTTAACCATTTCAAAATAGCCCCCTCTATTCATCCAAGGCGATAAATAATTCTCCGCTACGAGGAGAGTACGAACGAAATTGCTCTCTGGTTTATAAAAATAAAGTACGCTTTACAGAAATAATTTTGACGTACACTTATTATTTTTTTTTAAAGTGGAGTTCAGATTGTATTTTGAGTCACCAGTGACACTATCGATAAAGAATATACATTGCTTTTTTCGAATTTCAATTTTGAGAGGCCGTCAGAATTAAACCCATATAGGCGTTTGGCAAAGATGTGTAATGAGTATAATTTCTCAAAGCCTGAAAATTGGGTAAATTTTTCTGAACACTTGCCTCGACAGCCACGTATCTTACCCTGACGTGTGCGTGTAGGCTTATAATTATTGTGTCATTTAAAAGATTAGAACTTGTTTCGACAAATATAGGACGACTAAGCCAGCGGCTCAGTAACTACTACAAACCTCATGTAAACATACGCTTATAATATATGAGGATTAGGACCACTGTTGGCATTTATAAAGGCGTACTGAGTTAACCTAGTTTGGAAGAATATTATTTTCCTCGTAATGTTTAAGAATGTTTTAAGTACTGTTATAGCAAAAAAAAAATATATTTATTTATTTGCCCATACAAGACGACGAAGTTTGCAATTTTTTTTAATGTACGTAATGGAATAATGTCTAATTTCGGTCCCTGACAACATTAAAACATTTTAATATAGTGTTTGCAATATTTATCATGAAGCACTTCTCTAAAATTACTTTTTAAAAAGAAAAACTGCGTGATTAGCTGAAAGTTGGAGATCGATATCCAGTCAGGTCGGAGAACTTTCAGGTGTGGAAATTTTCTGTGCGGAATACAGCAATAGGTGTGGCGAAGTTCTAGCGCCCCTTCAGCTCCGCATTTCGTTCGATATTGTACTGCAACTTGTGCATGGAAAATGTGGTTTACCATCCACTACGAGATTGTTCTGAGGCGCATGAAGCGAAGAACAGCGCAGCGCAAGTGAACAGAAGGTATGACAAGGCGACGGAGGAGAACGACTAGGCGGAGAAATTTGGACATTCGCCACATTGCGATGTCCGAAATTCTCTGTCTAGTCGTTCGCCCCAATTGCACTATTCATTCAAAGATCGCAGGAAGGAGAAATTATGGATTTTGGCCGCAGGCTAAAGCCGATGCACTTTCTCAACATACGCGTTCTATTACTCAGCTGATATATCAAAACAATAATGACCAATATTACGTGGAAAATTAAAATAAAAACTAAGAATAGCCATTGCAGCTGGTTAATTCTCTGTCCTAATACTACGGGCATGTGACGTGGCATGCAGAAACTAGGGGTGAACACAGTAGTAGGGGAGGGAGGGTGTAGGAGGAGAATCGCCGCCCCCTTGCCAACAAGAGCTCAACTTTTCTTCATAAATTGTATATTCCGCTCGTATTTTAACACTGAACAGCAAAATTTATGCTATTTTGAGAATTATTCTCGTTCAGTTATGCATTTGGATTAAGGTAGACGTAGTAACTTTATGATACCAGCTGCTCCACCCGCATGCAAAATTCATTCCATAATTATAATGACCAAGTGCTCTATCTTAATTATTATTTATTACTGCAGCATTCTGGATTAGCACATAGGGTACTTTTCATCCCGAAAAACTGAACATTTCCTTAAGGAATATAAAAAACAGACCACCAAAAAGCGCCTACTCAAATAGTTTGTGGCATATTTTATATACCCTATTTGTTAATGCAGGATATAATCTACCTCTGTATCAAATTTCATTCAAATCCGTCGAGCCGTTACGACGTGATTGAGTTATAGGCTGTTCACGTTTAAATGAGCACTTTAGAAATCCCTGCTTAAGATCTGCTTGTATACATGTTTTGTATTCCACCGCCTTATGTAACATTAACATTGCTTCGGGCCTCATCGCGTTATTCATGCGTCGCGCAAATAAAACTGTGAAATTATTAAGAAAGTAAATACTTTACAGATCTGCTAATTTTTAAGGTGATGAATCTAAAAAAAACAGAAAGTGATAGAATTAATTCTAAGGCATCACAAGTGGTTACCTGACACTTTTTATTTGACGTTAAGATATACAACTACTTTGCGTCCATCGTTACCAACTTTAATGGGCGAATGCCACTCAGTGCGTCCGTTACAATATATTCTTGTAGGGGCAGTGAATTTTTTCTAAGGCTCATTTCTAAAGTCCTCACTTTATCGTGAACAGCCTTTACAACAATACAAAATTTAGCATTTGTAATGATATTAATATTTATTGTTTACAGGGTGAAATGCAGTAAAAATGTCGACGTGTTGGATATTTAATATTCACTACAAAGTCACTCCCCAGGCGGACTCCGGGACCCGCCCGTGGTAGAGACGTACACAAGCCAGCTAGCGTTACGGCGGGCACAGAACGGCAGGCCGCCAAGATGGCGGGCGAGTGGCCGGCTAATGGGCGGCAGGCAATTACGTCGGTGGACGCCGAGCGCGGCTGTTAATAGCCCATTAGGGCCGATGGGCCCACATCTTGTTAGCGGCTCGTTTGCATGGCCCGGGCTGGGCGAGCGTTGGGTCGGGGAGGGTAACGAGCTACCCCCCCCCCCCAAAAACCCCACCCTTGGGCCAATCACGGCCGCCAATACGCCGGAGCCGGCTGCTGCGTTGGCAGCACTGCGCGTCTTCTGCCGCTTCTCCCGGAAAGGGCGACACTGCGCCGGCTGATATTTACCGCAGATGTACCGCAAGGCCGGAGTCGCATTATGCGTTCTTACCGCTGCGGTTTGACGGGATGACTTCATGGTGTCACATTGCTCCCGTCGAAACGCATAGCGACACAAGAACCTGGCGCAATGCTTCAAGCAGAGCGTGTGGTGAGGCGAGCAGTTGGTGGTGTCGTGTAGTAATGTTGTCGAAACGCATAGCGACACAAGAACTTGGCGCAATGCTTCAAGCAGTGCGTGTGGTGAGGCGAGCAGTTGGTGGTGTCGTGTAGTAATGTTGTCGAAACGCATAGCGACACAAGAACTTGGCGCAATGCTTCAAGCAGAGCGTGTGGTGAGGCGAGCAGTTGGTGGTGTCGTGTAGTAATGTTGTCGAAATTGAAAATGGTGCGTGCACTTGAGGCGGAGGCAGCCAATCCTCGTACATATTTCCCCACTTTCGATCCACTATTTTTCTGGGCGCTTTTTATCCATACGCTCTTTCGCACTCTTGTCCCGTAATCTGGCTTCTCATGTACGTGCTCAATAAATTTATCAATATCAAACATTAGTAGAAATTAAGAATATGCATTTGAAAGCTAGAGAATATCACAAACGCTCTGGCACTACCGCACACTTCGTTTTCTGTTGTCCGGCTATCCCGTCTTGCCGCAACGCAATGCGGTTACGTCCCTAGTGTGACACCGCCCATTTACAACACTGCGTTGTGCCCATCCCGTCAAACCGCGTCCCGTTTTAGCCGCAGCGGCACGAACGCGTAATTTGACACCGGCCTAACGTCGGGGCTTTCTCTCCGCGACGCGACGCGAGTGCGAACAGAGAGCATTTGTCGGAGTGGAGGTGAGAGAGGCGAGTACGAAGCAGCACCGGAATGAAAGGGCGGGGAAACGGGAGACCCCTGAGAAAATCCACCGGGCAGGGGCATCGTCCGGCGCGAGTCCCAAGCGCGAGAATCCTAGGGGGGGGGGGGAGACCCCTACGGAAATCGAACCCGGCTCGCCCTCGGTTCGAGGCGAGCGCTCTACCTGCTGCACCACGGCGTCTTGACGATGGCTGGAGACCGACGTTTACAGTGGGGAGAGTCTATTGTTTCCTAGGATTTATGTCTGGCAGTATTCGTTCTCATTGTCTCTCATGCTGCTATACGTAGTTCACGGTATAAGTGAGCACTCTTGAAATCAACCTGTGAAAAAAATCACTGCTCTGACTGCATATATTTCAACATAAGCAATGGCTGCAATATTGACAGTTAAGTTGGTAGCGAATTACGGGAAATGCTTCCATGTTTAAATGTCTTACTGGTGGTAAGGTTAATTTTTATCACCCGCAATTCAGTTTCTTCTTGTTGTGTGCTAATGGAAATAAAATTTGGAGTGATGTAACACATTTATGTTTCTAACTCTTTCACATCATTAAAGGCCGTTCACGATAAAGTGAGCACTTTTGATCTCAACCTTAGAAAAAAAGTCACTGCTCCTATCTGCATACATTTTAACAGGCGTCCTGAGTGACATGCGCCCAGTAAATTTGGTAACGATGAATGGGAAGTAGTTCCGTATCTTAACGTAGAATAAAAAGTGTTAGGTAACCATTTCTGATAACTTAAAATATTTCTCTCGTTTTCTGTCTTTTTTAATGCATCGAAGCGTAAAAACATAAAATTTGTTAAGTATTTGCTTTTTTAATAATTTCACAGTTCCACTTTACAGACGCGTGAATAAAATGATGAGGCCCTTAACATGGTTAATCTTACATAAGGTGGAAGAATACATAACGTGCATGCAAGTATATCTTAAGCAGGGCTTTCAAAAGTGCTCATTTCACCGTGAACAGCCTATATATGGCTGATGCAACGTTCAAGTTATATAGTTAATTGTTTAGCGTGGATTTTTTCCAGTCCGCACGCGTCTGTCAAGAATATAGCAGCTCACAACCAACGTGACTGTGTCAGTTTGCAACTCCTGAAATAACTTATTCATTATCTAATAAATAAAATATTTTTATACATGTTCTGAGTGAAGTGACATTGTTTGTTATTCCTTTCTGCTGTAATTACATGTAGTTCGTCAAAGAAATGCTTGAAATTTCACATAGTATGCCAATATGGAAAATGCGTTACTTCATGCAATTTAAGTTGGTATATATTTCAAACCTCGAATAAAATTTAAGGTTCTTCGGATTTGTGTCTTGTTATATTTGCGACATGTGTTGCAATTCTCAAAGATAGAATAGACGTGAGTAGTAGGGTTATGTTTCTTCTGGCGCAGTGTATTTTAAATGGCAGCCGCAGCGGCTGCCATTTTCTAGGCGGCTGCAGCTGGGTCACCTACTGTGGGCCGACTAGGACTAGCTCGCCAATAATCGGCCCGTCTCAGACGAACTCGGAAATCTTCGGCTGTACTCAGAGGGTGCTCGGAAGCCTTCAACTCAGGTATACAGTCCGCAACCGAAGGTTCTCGGCAATTACACCACACTAATTATCTTCAAGCATACATATGTTTCTGGTAGCCATATTGGTTTTATAGGCATGAGGTATGTCAAATCGTAAATCTGTACCTATTATTCGATTCTAAAAAAATATTTTTATTATAAATTGTTAGTTTTTTTGTATATTGTGCCAAAATTATACATAGGGTATTGCGGAAACATGCAAAAGACTCTCAACTACATATCCAGTGCCTCTCTTGAAGTCGCAATATTAAATGCCTTTTTTATTTGTGGATATAAGTATGCTACTCAGATTTTTTAAAATGTAAATATATATGAATAAACCAAGCCCATTATACTAATAGTGGCCACATGCACAAATATATTGTAATCATGGTTTGAATCAGAATCTACCATCACTTTTATAGGTTTAAGGGGCGTTAATTTAAATACTAATACTGCCAGGCCCTTGAGACTTGGAATGCATGAGGGCAGACAGGGCAGTAACCATTCTTGCTCTTCTTATCCATCAATCCAACAATATTTCGATATTTCCATCAATCAGCAGCACAATTGCAATCAGCACTACAATCAGCACCACCACCTTGACCCCTAATGACCCATAAATGACCCCTAAATAACTCCAAAATGTCTCCACCACCACCTTGACTACTAACTGACTCCTAATGACTCGATATGACCCCTAATTGGCCCCAAAAGAACCCCTAACCGACTCCAATATGACTCCACCATAACCATGACCTGTAAATGACATCTAAATGACCTCTGATGACCATAAAATGACCCCAAAACGACCCCTACATGACTCCAAAATGACTCCTACACAAAACAGCCTTGACCACTAAATAGCCCCTAAAAGGCCCATAATATCCCCTAATGTCGCCTAAATGACACCAAAACGATACCTAATTGACTTAAAAATGTTTCTACCACCACCTTGACCCCTAAAAGTCTCCTGATGACCCATTGACCCATGACCCATTAACCCATTGACCCATAGCACAACATGGACTTTGTACTGAACAAAGCAGTACCATGACAGGCCACTCTTCGTGCAGACCCCCCTCTCTCATTCCGACGTACATTTTGAACATGGTTATCGCAAAATCGCACTGGCGTCAACCAGTTAGCCATGATAAAGGTCGTGGATCCATAGTTGTCGAAGTCAAAGGCAGGACTTCGTATTCGAAATTTATCTTCGCGGTATAACGAGAGAGCACTTCTAAATCGATGTTAAATTCTCGTCGTCTGAACATCAACTATGGTATTTGCGTGCATAAGCTCTCTCTCTCTCTCTTTCTATGTATATATATACACGCATATATACATACATATATAATATATATAATATACATATTCATTCTCCCATCACTGAGAAACATCACCAAATTTTTTCTAAGACCGATGGAAAATTAATAGTCTTTATCATTTCGGACTTCGAACTCGAGGCCCCTACACCAAGCGCCAACTTTGAAAATTGCTTAACACTTTGTACCAGTTGCCCATGACTATAAAAAATTGAAAAATTAATGTACGAACATCGCAAATACGCTTCTAAAACTCGAGTCGTTAATCGAATTACGAACCTCTCATCTTACCCTCACTCCTATATTCGACGCCCAAAACTTGCATTTCCCGTTTACTATTCATTCCTAAAGCAGTTTACGAAACACTGAGGAAAATTGCCGAATATTGCTAGGTCCGATAGAATATTAATATTTCTAATAGGTTCGGGTTACGAGTTCGGGTCCCTACACGATGCTTAACCGATGGATGTTGCTTAAAAACTTATATCGGATGTACGTAATTAGTCAGAAGTTCACATACGACGAACCTCACTAATAAGCTGCGAAAACTCGCATCATTAATCGAATAGTGAACCACTTATGTTACCCTGTTCCCCATATCCAATGGATACAACCATCGTTTCGCCTTTATGATATATTCCTCCGATGACTGGAGGAAGATTTAAATTGTACGTCCTTAATTTTAGTTTTTGGTTTAATTGTTACCGTTAGGATTGTTAAAACGAACTGTATATATGAGTGCACTCTCTTCACGGCATTATATGCGGTGTGATCTTCGAATAAATAGTGCAATGGAGGTCCAAAAATCTCCATCTTGTCATTATATCGAGTCTAAACTTCCAAACACACCGCTGTGACGATTATATAAAAACGAAATGAAATACGCAAAAACGGAATGAAAGGCTGAATGTTCATGTTACCTTGTAAAACTGTGTTATGAAAGACGAAACACTTTTTAGAAAGTATTTTGTATCGGGTTAATTAGTTTATTCGTTGTTAGTTCACTTGATACACGTCTTTTGACGACCATTTTTACACGCTGTTTAACTGATCCATCAATAAAAAAAAACCCAGTAAAAAACAGTAGAAAAAATGACTGACGAATCAGTAGAAAATGCCACTGAATCAATAAGTGAAGGGAATCTGTCATTTTTTCACTGATTCATCAGTTAATTTCACTGAAGTGACTGATGAGTCAGTCAGGTACTGTTGACTGATAGAAACAATTCTCACTGATCCAGATTTAGAGTGTAGCTTGCGTTCCTGGTAAAGGCTGTTTACGATAAAATGAACACTTTTGAAATCAACCTTACAAAAATGTCACTGCTCCTACCTGCATATTTTTTAACGGGCACCCTGAGTAACATGCGCCTAGTTAACCTGTGTAAAATTATTATATTCAGCATGACGTGTATGGACCTATCTATCAGGCCCCACGTATGGTCGACACTTTCTGTTGTGGAGAGAAAACTCCGCTGCAGAATATTTACTCGTCCTTTCTTTCATAAGCCTCTTTCTGTACAAGTTCTAAAAAGGCTAAATAGGTTAGGTTAATTATGCCCATGCTTAGGTGTGATGAGACCAAAAAGAAGCCAATAAAATTATTAAAATATGCAACACAAACATACGAGGACCTAACTAAATCCTAGCATAAACAGAATCAAGTTTGCCACTTTACAACAAAATTTAAATATCCTAACGTGTTAAGAAAAAAAAATTAAAATGTTACATGTACAGGAAAATGCAAACCATTTGACATATTACAAGTGCAAAACATATGAAGACGATATTTACATATTGGATAATCAAACAACAATGTTACGTGCATAGTATAAATATTACCATGAGAAATATGCTAATGATATACCTGACACAATACATAATTTTAGCATTACAGTTTGAACGATGGATGAGATATTAGTTCCATATCTTACCGTCGAATAAAAAGTGCAAGGTAACTATTTCTGTTAACATAAATTATTTCTTTCGCTTTCTTTTTTTTTATGCATCGAAGTGTAAAAATGAGCAGATTTTTAAAATATTTACTTTTCTATTAATTTCACAGTTTCACTTGACCGACGCATGAATAAAGTGATGACACCCATGCAAATGTTAATCTCACGTAAGGTGGAATAATATACAACTTGCATAGAAGTAGATCATAAGCAGGACTTTTAAAAGTGCTCATTTTATCGTGAAGAGCCTATAGGTTGGGCGGCGAGTCTTGTGCGTAGGGATGCAGCTATCTACGGCGAACTGCATCGCCGGATGTGATCAGGCCGCTCTGTTATGGGGTGGTACGTTCTATTCGCTCAAATGCTGTTGGATGACCAAGAGTGAAGGGAGAAATGAAGAGCAGAATTCGCCTATGCCCGAAGAGAGGGGAATAATCAACTTTCCATTGAAAATATTACTTCTGCTTTTCCAATTATTTTGCTGTTCTACTACCTCGAACCTTATATCGATCACTTTAGACTGAATATTTACGGAGGAATGGCCGTTCTCAAAAGTACTTCCTTGTCCTTTGCAAGTAATTCGCGCTAGAGGAATGACTGAGAATTGTTTTAAAATAACGGCATAATCGGCCGCGAACGCTCGCTGCATCGTTTGACAGGATGTCTACGAACGATCGCTTCTTCTCTTTCCAAGCGGCCGTGGCAGTTTATTGGTTCAAATTATCTCTGCGAGCAGGTGCTACTACCGGCGATGTCAAACTGGATTCCCGCATACGGGAAACGTGGCGGACGTTGACTTTGGTTGATTGGTTTTCTCACAATACAATATAGTACAAAGGCCAAAGCTTACAGAAGGAAAGAAGGAATTATGAGTTCAGTTTGGGTAGGGATTACACGGAAAAGTGGGGTGTGGCTGTGTTGGGGACACGGCCGTTTGTTTTGCGTGAATCCTACGTCTACGTTGACGCGCTCGGACACTTTGATGTTTTTTTTTTTTTTCACGTTTCCGTCACCGCTTCACTAGATCATATGGGGTTTTATGGGTATTACTAGATTGGTTTTGAGATGTTCTTTCCAACCGTATAAGATTTCTGTATTTAGATTTGGCTTTTTGACGAGTATAGGCCGACATTGTGTTAAGTTTTCTTAATTTTTTACACTAAACTCATACAATTTCACCAAAACCACGGCACACAAACGTTTTTATACACGTAATCGATTGATCTTGACGAGAGCTGTCGATTGAAACTTAAACGAGTGTTGTAGCTTCTCCTGGTCAAAAGTTATATTATGCGGAGGTTATGAGACGCTGGGAAAAGAACTCGAAATTGCAGCTCCCCTCCCCCTCTCTTCACACCCTCCACCCTCAACACGATGCTTCGCAGCCCTCACTCAACGTAACATATTCTTTGATCTTTTGGCAATCGAATGGTGAAATTGAATTTTAAATGTAGACGATAGATTCGGAGCTGCAATGCCAACCTGTATCCCCCAATTTTGTTATCGTCGGATTTTCTGGATTGCCTCCCACTATGGTTTGCAAATGTAAAGACCTATTCACGTCAAAAAGAAAGCGACATGAAGGCTAACGAGACAGGAAAGAGCAGCGAGACCGAGGTAATGCAACGAAACAAGTATCCAACCATAACGATTTTGTGAATTTGTATGTTTATTTTTTCTTGGTCATTCTGGTAGAAATTATTTCTCATTCTTCTTGGGATGGTTTATACACAGCTCTATTTTGCAGCACATCTGGTTGTGTTTTTGTAAACACAGTCGTTTCTGTCATTTGGTAAGCTCATGGGGGAACATTGCATAGACAGGAGCTGATGATGGCATGAATAGGTGTGTGCTGTTAGCTAATACTCAATGAGATAATAGTGGATTAAGTTCTTATACATAGACTTCTCACCTTCACGATGAGGTGACCAAAGTAACAATAAAGTTAAAATAACTTTCTGTTAAAGAAATGCTGATTACTACATTTACTAAGCGAATGGCTTGATCATTCATGCAAACTGAAACGTTATCGTAGGAGTGGGTAAGGGAAGAGGAGTTATGGACAAGTAAGTGAATGGCTTCATCATTCATGCAAACTTAAACGTTATCGTAGGAGTGGGTAAGGGAAGAGGAGTTATGGACGAGTAAGTGAATGGCTTCATCATTCATGCAAACTTAAACGTTATCGTAGGAGTGGGTAAGCGAAGAGGCGTTATGGACAAGTCGAATTTATCATCAGGGAGAAATTTTTCGGAAGTATTTTTGTCATCGTAACGTGACTTCATCTCTGAAAACAAAGCAAACGTGAATTCCATTTTCTTAACGTGCACAGCAAGGGTGTAACAATATTACCTACACAAAGGGAAAAGACGTAGATGCTTTGTTTCTATCAAAGTTCTATTTACAAAAATAGCTCACTTGCATCAATGAATGTGTTATTTTTATTAAGTTTTTATGCGTTTCGTAGAGTTTATGATGATATTTTCTAGGCATGTTACGCGCAGTATAATACGTTTAACACACTATTGTTAATCTATGACAAATTCCGGAAGTTGGAAGTAGGTAATGATCTGACCGAAAATCAATGTTTTTAAAGTGTTTATTTTGCATGGTTTTGCAAGGAAGAATTGTGGCATAAATTTCACTTAACTGATAGTACGTAACAATAAATACGGATTCTGTGGCAAAGGTTGACACTGGCCTCTATATGACAGTTTGTACTGATGCGGATTCGATAAGTTTATCGTAATTATGTCAGCAGAACTGTTCATAAACACCTTGTCGATGTTGAGGCTGAGCACAAAGAGGAAATAAGCCAGTTTGCTGGTAAGACAGTAAGTACAAGAAAGTACCCTTAAAACAACGGCAATCATCAATGTACATAAAAGCGATAGTAATAAGTATGGTACCAAAACGGGAACAGCATTATCACAGTGTATTTTCCTGACACCACCCAAGTAAGTGGAACAGTGAGACAGACGTCTCATTGTATTTCCACCTGCCTGTTTTGAAAACCTTCCCTGTGCTGTTACCCCGATGGTAGATACAAGGGCCTAACATTTCTTGAAGAAGGCAGTATTTTTACATTCTAACTTTATCATATTAACATCTTTGTTCAGACTGGACGATATGTATCTGATATAACTGTGGGTGGCACTTCATAGTCAAATGTCGGCACTGAACACACATGGCGTGATGAGATTCTCGCAGAAAGGAGATTCCCTCGTCCTAAATTCCCCCTACCCCACCCCCCACAATATTTGGAAATTCATGCTACTATATTTTTAAACAAGAACACTTATATGTTGGCAGGGAGTATTTCAGCCAAACATTTTGTAATTATCACAAGTATTTCTAGAGCTTGCAATATACTATGACAGATGATTTACCTCAACTTGGTGTACGTGATTGACTGCCATGCTGATACAGATTAAAACATCAGCAATGGAGGATGTGTTGTTTTCACATATGTGAAATTGACATTTTCCTTCCTTCATTACCATTTAATTCCATGTGCATCCAGTGTTAATGCAAAACATTTTAAAGTAGTTCCCTTAAACTGGAGATTGCTGCTGCCATCAATATTGTAAGAGTACCAAACTCTGAAAATAAGTACGAATGATTCTAAATGCAAACAGTAAAACGGTTTACATATAATGATAAGAAATATTTTTCCAATGTATATTATCATTAACTTATTAACATGCGAAACAAACTATTAATATACATAATAGAATAAGGAAATATATTACAGAACTTTCCAAGGCAATTTATGCCATAAATATGCAGCTAGAGTAGCTACAATAATGCTGAAAATTTAGTTAACATTTTATGAGAAAGAAACTCTACGCTAAATTGTACCACATAATGAAATATAAAGACGTGTAAACAAATCATTTAATGCAGTTTCTATGTAGCTGGCATTACTGTATAAAAATTGTGTGTGCCGACTTAATTGTGCGCGAATCTACAAGCACTATGTGTATATGTTTTACCCTGATTGCTGGAAGAAATTACCTGCAAAATTGATTAATTACATTATTACAAGAACAATAAAAAAATTATAACCTGAAGCGTTATCCAGCGACATCATAAATGGACTATTCTGTGCAGAATGTATTTATAATTCTTACTGTCTATACTTTTCCAATGGAAAGTTATCTTTGTAGGAAGAATGAACAAATTTTTGTCCGTGGGCTTAGATACAACAAATCACACAATTTTCCAAATTAATGAGTCATGAAAACGTTGAAATTTCGAATATATTGAAAGAAAAGAAACTATATATATATATATATATATATATATATATATATATATATATATATATATATATATATATATATATATATATATATATAAATCTTTGTCTGGTGCGACATTTTTCAAAATTGTTTTTAAAAAAATTAGAGGATGAAGTATTGCCATAGCTCGCTTCATCCTCTTGTTTTACGGATACCAAATTAATGGTGCGCTTTTACGCCGCTCGATTTGTACAGAAAAGTTGGGGTTTATGGCGGTTTACGTACGAAGAAACACAAGCAGAAACAGGAGACGCTAGAATTAAGTAATACGATCACGAAAAGTTTAGTGTACACAAAACTACTGTACTGTATAAGTTCGGTCAGTAAAAACACATGTTACAAGTGAGTTGCTTGAAAACAAAACAGAAGTACGTGAGTGTTTATTTTAAAGCAGTTTTGCTATTGGTATTAGTTTTTTAGTAGCGGAGATAGAAATAATCTTGAAGTTCGTTTTTTGAAACAAGGAAAAAAACAAAAGTACGTTCTGATGCCTTTTCTACTGTGAGTGGCTAAACTTAAGGACATTGGCACATGCTTAATTTTTATGTTTAAAACAAATTGAACACTGCACATTACATTTATTGACAGATTTTAAGTTTTGTGGTGGGTATTTTATAAACTTAAAAATATATAATTTTTATTTATTCAACAGAGATTATCTAAAGTTTGTCCACTACAGATTTGAAGGTGTAGAAATTTAAATGCTATTTGTTCATAATAATTAAAATTCTAAGTGCTAGCAATGGTTTGATTCGTATAAACACCTAATATCAGATGTATGTGTTGGATTATTTACAAAATAGATTTTTGTACAAATGCGTCCCAAATATAGGCCTGTGTTTGTAATTACTTCCAAATAAAATCTTTCATAAAAATTCAGTCAGCATATTAAGCTGTGTTGTTTGGTTATAATGTGACCTAAAACACGATGCTTTTTACGGATGTTAAAAATGTATACGTGAACTTCTCAACACTCCACAACGGTGTTAAAAATATACCTGGATCTGAACTTTTGACCTTCCTGCACACTGTTTGGACTCTAAGAGACATCTCAAAACTTAGATGACAATCTCATTTGAGTATAACATTGTTCCTAGTTCTGATCATTTTCACCATGTACTTCAAGACTTACGGACTGACATTTAATGTTTCCAAAATGTTCTACTGTGAACCTTATGCAGTAAATAGTAAAATATCGACTGCGCATACCTAGGCCTGTATCAAGGAAGTGGAGAATGGCCAATTTCTACTGCTTAAGTGTTAGTTCCCAAATTTATTATTATTATTAATTATAAAAATGTCTGTTTTTGTGGCGAAATTGAGATATTACCACCTTCTCTCACGCTTAACCTCTTTAAATAATAAAACATAACACTTATTTTTGAAAAGAAAAAGAAATGAAAAGCGAAACACAGTACTACTATAAAATTAGAAAGTATACTGTATGTAATATATAAAAGCAACATACATAAATGAAAATAAGCTGGATAGTGAACTTACACGATTTCCTAAGGATTTATGAAGGAAAGAAAATCACTGCAAATAACTATTTTAGCACGGGGAAAAAAAATTATACACGACATTTGTTTGCGTAAGTGACGTCCTGATCATAGGAGCCGCTAGCAGACCACTGGTTGCTCGGCAACTGTGGGGAGGAGGGCCACGGTGGCTGAGCGGTTAGCCTGCTCGCCTTCCACCAAGGTGATCAGGGTTCAATAACCGGTCGAGTCACCGGATTTTCGCGAGTGGGGATTGTGCCGGGCGATGCCGTTGGTCGGCGGGTCTTCTCGGGGATCGCCGGGTTTCCCTACCCTTTCATTCTGGCGCTGCTCCATACTCACCTCAAATCACCCTCATCGGCTCTCAAGACCTCGATGTTAAGAGCCGTCCAAATCTCTTCACTACATGTGGTGCTGCGTCATTTCCCTTGGAGATATATTTGCATCAACACGCTCAAGACCACACAGACTAGAGTATAGCATGCCTTGTGGTATTTCAACTTAGACTCAGGTAAGGAATTACTTCTGCTATACACATTATATCTGAAAAGTTTCCAAAAAAGCACAGATTTTATATTTTCTTTCCCCCTAAGCGTCTACACAGTCCCTTCCTTTCTCAATACACGTGGCACAATGCATGTCCAATAACTGGAAGCTATTACAGAAGTCATCTTCCGAGATCTTCTTCAGCTTACGCGTTGCATTACTCTGGCTCATTAGAATGTCTTAGAAAATACGTCCTTTAAGGGGGGTTTTTTTTTTTTCGGTGCGTAATAATATTTACCGGTGCTAAATAAATATTGAGAGATAATTGTCGCAATGCGGACAGGAGTGAGTGACGAGTTTTGGGCAGTTCTTAAGAGCGAAGTCTTGAGAGCCAACGAGGGTGATTGAATCGAATATGGAGCTGCACCGGAATGAAGGGGCGGGGGAAACGGGAGATCCCCGAGAAAACCCGCCGACCAACGGCATCGTGCGGCACGATTCCCACTCACGAAAATCCGGTGACCCGGCCGGGGATTGAAGCCGGTTCGCCTTGGTGGGAAGCAATGCGGACAGGAGGAATGTTGCAAAGGGGTGAGGATATCCCACAGTTCATCTAATCACATCGTTTGCTGTTTTCACAATTTCATATGTTACTGTGGCACTTTTATCGTGCTCGGAACCGAACTTAATAATATGAATGCTCGTTGTTCCTTTGGGAGAGCACGTACTGTTGACCTTACCCGTATATAACAGGAGATTATTAGCGAAATATGCAGTTAATATACGGAAACGAGCTCCGTAATGACTTAGAACGGAACGTAACTCCATACATACAAAATACTGAACCTCTCCCTATTTACGACATCGACACTGCATGCAATTATTTTACAATTCTATAAGTTTATTCGCCTTTAGTATACGTGAGTTCATATTTCACTACCTCTACCATTTTATTTAATAAATAACCATTTCTATTAAAATCCCAAAATTGCTAACCAGTATGTGTTTTTATTGCAGTAATATATTGTTCCCAACATACCAAATGGCTTTCGAAGGCAGACACATTCCACCCATTTTGTTATAAGACTTTAGGTTCCGAGATATTCGAAGTCTTATGTTATCATGCTTTGCTCACTGTTGCGGTGTGGTACAGGTATTTTATTTAGGATAGCTGTTCCCGCCATTTCTTTCGCGTGGACTTTAGGATATGTTTACATTTTTTTTAAATAGAAATTTCGCTTCGCTTAGGTTTTATGGAGTTATTCAAATACAGCCCACCATCGCTTCACCCAGGTTTTATGGAGTTATTGAAATAGATACCCATAAAATTGGTTTGAAAGATTGTTACTTTACTATCAGAAATAGTTTTATCGCTGGGTTAGTGCTGGTTGCTTGATAATATTTTATTTTACTATGTTTTTTTTAAAAACTGATGTATCATTTTCTATGATGCGTATTTTATCAATGATTATAAAAAAAAAAAACTATCGTTGTTTCAACAATGCTTTTTGACAATAATCCTTCTGCAAAGAAATAAGATATGAAACATAAAGAAAATTATGTGAAAAAATTAGTTAATTTAACAACTATTTTGAGATACGGAGATGAAATGAAAAGCAGATTTTAAATAGAAATTATTTCTATGATCTCTGGCAGTTTTATACAAATCGATTCAGCCGTTTCGGAGCCTATTCTGGACAAACATCCAGAAAGAAAGACAGACAAAAATTTTTACAACAGTTATTTATGCTTCAACACGTTTGAATAGCAAATTACGCTTAGATATTTGTATCAATTTTGAAATAACAGACGGACACTTAAATTGTATTTACTAGTATAGATAATGAATTCACACACCTACATTATTACTTCTATGTTCACTCCTGTCAAATCGTCAAGATAATCCTGTGAAAGCAGGAGTAAGCGTTTGTGTCACAGCGGTTAAGTAAAAAAAATAAATACATATTTACGTCACACAGCTTTATCTTTGCACTGAAGTTATGAGTTGTTCAATTACATAAGTTTCATGTTTGCCCCGAGTGCTTAGTCTAGGGCTGGTATAGTTTTTGAAATATTTCATTGCGTCATATATTTTAGTTAAAAATGTGTTTATATCAGGTCATTCATTTAACTAGAGAAAACGAAGTAACGCGAAATAAATGCATCGAACGATAAAAAAAGTGTCGAAGTAAACCTCAACTATTCTCGAGGGGGCAGTTCTAACCCGCGGAAGGTAGCTCATCTGTTGGATGGATGTTCGTAGCAGAGAAAGTGAGGGGGGATGCGGGGAGGTGGCAACATTTACATTTCAACTGGAAACCCCGATATTTTTTGTAGACTCGGATTCCACGTCAATACGTATATGAAAGATTTATTAAAAACAGTTTTGCAAATCTTTGCAGATGGCACCGTAATCGGTGCAAAGTAGATTGCCCTTGGTTACATCAATCGTGAACCACCACGTTTCATTTCAGAAGGAATCCGCGATACAAAAATTACCACGCTTGTGTCTTAAACGTGCTCGACCAGTGATGGATGACGTGGGGCAGGCAGCGAGATGTGCTTACGCTTCTACAGTCTGCTTCGACGTTGAAGAAACGTAACCGTTATAATGCGAATCATGCAGACGTAAATAATGTGTGCAGAGGGTCCCATTGCCTCTCACCACTGGGGTGTGTTGCGGCGTGGGCAAGCCATTGCTTTGCCGCTTGCGTGAACACACCAGCACATCCCTAAAGAGAGCGATGCCATGGAACAGAGTGTGCCGCGACAAACAGAACACGAGCCGCAGGAGCAGTTTGCAAACAAACTGAGTAGATAGTAAACAGCCCTGATATTTAAGGCCGGAGAAGAGTCGACCTGGGGTCTTAACACTTCAAGCAGACGAGAGAACAAGATGGACCAGCAGATGGGCTCTCGACCGCCGTAGTTGCATTAGCAATCAGCCTTCGGCAAAGGAAAAAGTAATACCGCTCCAGCACTCAACGGAAGGACTATAAGTAACTAGATGGGTGGCAGTATTATAACAGTTAGTATATAAAGGAATGCAGATATAGATCAAATTAAAGTAACACGCTCCCCCGGCGTAATCTAAAGTATTCAAGTATAATGTAAGGTGTTTTATGTTTGTATTATAACAGGTTTAGTTACGATTTTAAATAAATTGACGTAGCGAAACAATATTGTGTTCTACCTCTGACGCACGCCTTCCCACTTTTACTTTGTATGGCCCTCATAAGGTGGACCATAACATATGCTTGTATTCCGCGTGTCTCCTTGCCTCTCACCCTCCAGGTGCGTCATCTAAATGCTCGAATTGATGGCCTCCAACTTCAACGTATTTAGTTATCTGTGTTTCAAATGACGGCACACTATATAAAAGCGCGTTTGCATTAACTTGCGCACGTGCATTCCGGAAAACGTTTGAGCACGTCGCAGGTTGTCGGCACTTCGAGATGCGCCAAATTTTTTTAAAGCAACCCTACAAAAAGAAGTCTAGTGAATTAAGTTCTGGTGATCTGGCAGGCCAATTTACTGGATCGTCTGTACCGATACAGCTACCATCGTAATCGCGATCACACACCAACGGTGACGCAGGTGCGTGATTTGCTGGGCAACTGCCACGTTGAAACCACATGGCCTGTACCGGTTTGAGGCTCAGGTCTCAAAACTATGTCGCCAGGTCATTTTGCTGAAAGTTGCTGTATTTTCCGCCGTCACGGAAACAATCAGTGAAATAGGGGCCATTGAAGTTGCGGGCGTACAATACCACGCTCAACGACAGACCACAGGTGGCGATGTCCAACTTGACACGACCAGTGTGTGTTTTCCAGAAACCAATAATGCATGTTGCGTCGATCAACATCACCTTGGTTCTTTTCAAAGTCGACTCGTTGGAGAATAGTTAGTACCCCGCGAAAGAAATCTGGGTCGTGTTGTTTTCGGTACAGTGCTCACTGACGAAACTTTACTCGAATATGGGTGCCGCGGTGGCTGAGCGGTTAGCACGCTCGCCTCCCACCAAAGCGAACCGGGTTCGATCCCCGGCCGGGTTACCGGATTTTCGCAAGTGGGAGTCGTGCCGGACGATGCCGTCGGTCGGCGGGTTTTCTCGGCGCCCCTTCATCCCGGCGCCGCTGCATATTCACTTCAATCACCCTCATCGGCTCTCAAGACCTAGCTGTTAAGAGCCGCCCAAATCTCTTACTCACGTTACCCTATACATATACATTGCATTGTAAGGGCGCAGTTAACACGCTTCAGTATTCCCCAAACACTAGGTTGCGATATTCCGCTTCCGCAAGCTATCACTCGAGTAGGGGTTAAGGGTCACGGCAGCTACCCCTGTCACTTGACTATGCTCTCTAGTGAATGTTGCTCTACGCGTCCTTAGGTTGCGCATTTTCCGGCGGTAGTAAACTGTTTGGCAACTCGGCAAAACGACGTGCGCGACAGCACCCTGCCTGGAAAAAGTCGCAGGTTAAGGTCAATAGCATTGCCGACGTTACGGAAAGTCATCTCTATTTTCTCTTGTACAGTTAAAGATGATACACATATATAGAGTTTCAGTAGCACGCGATATAAGTTGAACGTCAAACGTACAACAAGCCTATATGCCTTCTGCCGGTTTAAGAATGCGGCAGTTGTATCCACGGACGTGTGTAGGGTATTGCAATAACAAATAAATGATAATGAAACACAGCGGGAGCGAACACTGTTATCCTAGACCACACACGCCGTGGGCACATGTACAATAGTGTTATCATTAGGGATGTTCGTGTTTCATTTGACCCGCAGCAGGGAATGTTACACGAATGCGACACAAGATGTAAGTGCCCGATTGCGCAGTGTGGTGGAATGTGACGCACCTACCTACACGCTATACCTACTGAACTGCCTCGGGCGATACACCACACTTGTTTCGTTATGATTGTGTAAGTTTAGCCGCATGGTTAATGAATATGTAATGCACGATGGGGGTTTCTTCCGGTGACTTGCAAAGGGCACTCACCGAAAACAAGTATTCGGATGGTGGGAAGCAAGGGGACTTTCTGCGAAAATTTACTACATCATCAAATTTCGAAACACTGCAGGCTACATTTCGTCAATATTGATACATAATACATTAATTACATCACGGGGGTTCCCCTTGCAAAAATACCTAGGAGCTTACACACTTTCCGCTGAGTGTAGCGCCGTCTATCACAGGTCGAACAACAGGTTTAAGATACAAACACAGCAGTTTGTTTCGCGTGTTCCTCCAGTAATGAAACGTGCAGGTTTCCCATCGATGTAAAAAAAAAAAAAAAAAAAAAAAAAAAAATTACTTTGCACCGTCTACAACGAATTGGAAAAAAAAAAAGTTTTTAAGTAAATCTTCCATACGTATTGACGTAGATTCCGAATCTGCAATAATACTTGCGGGTTCCGATGTGATATTTAAACACGCCCCTCCCCCTCCGAGAAAGGGCGACGGTGAATTGATTTTTGCAGGCTTCGATTGCCCCCCTCGAAAATAGCGAGGGTTTACTTGAACACTTTTTGTCGTACGATGCATCTAGTTCGCGTTATTCCTTAGCCCTAGGTTAAATAAATGACCTTTATTTAATATTACCTAATGTTATGATAACTTTTATCTCGACTTAATTTGCTTTGTTTTAGTTCGCTTTTATGTTATTCCTCGAGCGTGCGTGTACATCTTTCTCGAACATTCGAGTAGAACCTAAGATTGTAATGGGAATTTCCGCACCGAGTGCATGTTACTACGCTTTGACACACACAGGCTGCTTTCCTTTGTTACTGATAGCTCTGAGGTTACTCCTCAGTAGAAAACCATTTAACAACGCCAACAGCCAATCAGCAGTTCCAGCAGAAGAACTAAATGGCGTCCGCCCGCTATTCCCGACGAGTCTGCTGTTCTTTCATCAGAAATGCACGTATTTTTCGATGATAACGAGAGTAATTTGTAAAAATTATAATGTGATCACGTAATTCTTTTGAAAATACTCCCTTCGCATACTTGATACAGTTTATAATCAAATCCACAGTTACTTCAGACTCTTCTGGAGCCCTGCTAAAGTTCTATTTCCAGGTTATTCCTCCGCCTCGTGCAAACTAAGCGTCACCTAGTCTGGAAAATTACACCAGAGGGACGACGCACCAAATTCGTGCGCACTTAGTGTAACAGTATTTTGTATAAGAACTATTTCTCACTAGGCGCTACCAACACACGTGTTTCATTACTGTTTTTATTCAAATTATTTATAAATAAAGCATTACAATCGATAGAAAAATATGAATAACATTTAAATTTAACAGAAGAAAAAGAAGCATGAACACAAGTATAAAACGCTTGTGATACATGACATTTGTTGGAAATAACTAAACATGTCATACAGGAGTAGATTTTTCAAAGGTTTGATTCAAAACGGGCGAAGAAACCGCGTATAGACTATATTAGAAATCGTTTACCACCGCCATTTTCGGACGTCTGCTACTGCTCATGGACTAAAGATGAGGTAGACCGCTCATTCGTCTTCTGCGCATGTACCCAACATTGACCTAACCCAAAGGAACACATCTGTCAAAGTCACATGGTCGAAACTGATGAAATTGTTTTTTTATAACTTAATTCTAAAATGATAAGCACTATTATATGAATAAAATACTTTTTCTTTACCAATTTTGATTTAATCATACTGCATTACAAATTGGTTAGAGGAAGTATACATTCATCTCAAAGCATTTGTTTACAAATTAGTAATCCCAACCACGCCATTTTCGTTGGACGTGTTGGCATAAAAGCAGTTCGGTGTTGGGACACGGAGATTGGTTGCGCGGCCAGCCAGCGACATCGATCTACCTCATCTTTAGTCTATGGTTTCAGCAGGAGTTGCAACCTGGAGCCCAGACTCCAAAACACCTCTCGTGTGTGACTCTTCAGTAGCGTCAGTAAACAAACGAACACTCGCCAGTAATCTCGGGCGTCGACGGTAACGAAAGGAACGCGTCCGTATATAGAGGCGTGTGCTCCCGGGTCGGATCGTCTTTGGGCTTTTCAGTTTGTTGTCGTATTGCTGGCTGCTTCGCGCCTCGCCCCCTCTCTACTAGTCTTTCCAACTCTATCAACTAAGAGCATGTTTTCCAAACACTCTCTCTCCTGTAGCATTCTATTTAATTTAATCTAATTTCATGCACGATATAATGTTTGAATTTTTACTTCTCTGTCGCAAGGGTTTTTTACGTCTCTCTTGACGGTTTTTCCCTTGCTCTCCATAGTTAAGACTAGCTCTAAGTACACTTAGGGAGGTAGTCATGGCCTCAAAGTGCAGGCCATGGCTGCCCAATCCCTCTTTGCCGCGATGCATGTCTCCTTGCATGATTTCCCTTCCTAGCAGGAGTAAGGGGTTATCCCTGAGACGTAATAAAATCCCGCCCTACCTTCGGGCCTTAACTTCACATAACACTTTGAATAAGGTAGTAAATAAAAGTGCTGCTTCGTGATTTTCGTTTCAGAAGAATATCACTAGCTGCTAAAGGCTGTTCACTATAAAGTGAGCACTTTTGAAATCAACATCAGAAAAATGTCACTGCCCCTACCTGCATACATTTAAATGGGCGTGCTGAGTGACATGTACCCAGTAAAGTTGGTAACGATGGAGGGCAAAGTAGTTCCATATCTTTACGTCGAATTAAAATGTTAGGTAACAGTTTGCGATAACTTAAGTTATTTCTCTTGCTTTCTGTTTTTTTTTATAGCATCGACGTGTAAAAATGAGGATATTTGTAAAATATTTACTTTCCTAATAATTTCACAGTTTCACTTCACCGACGAATGGATAAAGTGATGTGGCACATGGCAATGTTAATTTTACACAAGGCGAGGGAATACACAATGTGTGTACAAGTAGATCTTAAGCAGGGCTTTCAAAACTGCTAATTTTACCGTGAACAGCCTGTAGTAGTATGTTATGTGAAACGCAGCCGCGGTGCGAGGAACTAAAAAAAGTTTGTGACGTATAAAGTACTTGCTTACAAATGGCCACATGGGGAAACGCATTTGTAGTCACACGCCGAAGATTTACACTGTGAAGATTTTTTGCAATTTTTACTGAGAAATCGTTTGTAATTTCACAAATGCTTGTATTGGTTCAAAGATTTCTCTTGTAAAGATACTCGTTTGTAAAACTACAAGGGTCGTGTTTGTAATAGAGCTTAAGACCTGTATCCACAAGCTTCAGCAAAATGGCGGACACTCAATCAACAACGTAAAACAGTATACAGCTATTTTTGTGTAAAAACTATTGGTAATGTAAAGTGTAGTTTCGTGCAAATAGAAATGTATTGCGAGCTTGAATAACGTTAAACGCTTAAAGAAGTCAAATAATCACAATGAAACGACAATTTCAGTCAAACGTGACCGTATTACTCATTAACTGTTAATGTTACCTAGCTACACGGAACTCTTAAAATGAAATACAGCACCACTAAATTTATTTTTCTTAATCAAATAACTTCGTTAACATTTTTTAAGTGCTTGGAGTTATAGTTAGTACGAAAATAAGTGCTAAATACGTAAGTCAAGTTGGTCTAGTAGTTAAGGGTGCATTATTGTATGGGGTGTGGGTTCTAGCTTCCGTGCTGGCGAAGCGTGATGTATTTTTTTTCTTCATAAATTATGGTTTGAATTTTTTTTAAAGATATTCTCGTTTATTAATCCATTACTTTTGTTTTCTAGGAGAAAAAAAAATTTTTATGTATACTTTTCAATACTCGTTGTAATACAAGTCTATCATTTGTAAGATTACAAATAAATTTTTAGCAGATTTTACAAGGAAACTGTTTGCAGTTTTACAAAGGAATTTATTGGCAACTGGATTTCCAAGAATTTTTCTTGTAAAAATACAAACTTTTTTTTTAGAGTGCACTGTACAGTGGCATGTGCACACTTCAGGTTCCTGTGGGTGGCTCTAATTTAAAGGCAACGTTCCGATGAATCTCGTTTGTCACGGACACTAACCGAGCATTTGAGTGCAGTGTTCCTGGAGTGTCTCGACAAGCTGAGCGTGTTGCTCTGTGTGTGGTTGAAATTAGACGAGTCATCTGTGCTGCTACATCTGCACAAAAATGGCGGCAACACCTTGATCTCGGCAGTTCTGTGGGATATCCAACGGTAAAGGCTGTTCACGATAAAGTGAGCACTTTTGAAATCAAACCGAGAAAATAGTCACTGCCCCTACATGCCATATATTTCTACGGGCGCAATGAGTGACATGTGTCCAGTAAAGTTGGTTACGATGGAGGGGAAATTAGTTCTATACATTAACGGCGAACAAAAAGTGTTAGGTACCCATTTGAAATAACTTAAATTATTTATCTCTCGTTCTATATTTTTTAATGCATCGAAGTGTAAAAATCAGCAGATTTGTACAATATTTACTTTTATAATACTATCGTAGTTTCACTTGACCGACGCATGAATAAAGCGATGAGGCCCATGGCAATGTTAATTTTACATAAGGCGGAAGAACACACAACGTGTTCTCATTTTACTGCGAGCAGATTTTACATGAAAGCACTGCGACGCAGAAGGTTTCCCTCGAATTTGATCAAAAATTAGGTGTTTTTCTAATACTGTGATAGTTGCATTTTAGTGTATTTATTCTCAAAACAGTTTTTGGTTGTGTTCCCAGACATTAATATATTACTTGTCGATTTCATGATATAATCGATTGTGTAATTTGTTGCTGTAAAACACAATCATCATAAACGTTGCCTATGGTGATCATATGCTCGTTAAGTTGCATTGTTACAGTTTAAGAGTAGCATATTTATTAAATTTTTTACAAATAATGATTTAAATTTGTCAGTGTTTTCAGTATATTTGGCAGAAATAATATCTTGCGGGAAACATATCTGCCAGAGTAAACTAAATCACTATTGGTAGATTGTAACAACTATTATAAGAGTATTTGTAAATAATTGCTAAAATTGTTATTATTGTGTATAATAGTTAATCTATGAGCATTTCAGACCAGTAAATATTTGATCAGGTGCAATATTTTTTATGATAGTGTGTGTGTTTTAACGATTTTGCGAAATTGTTATAGATATCTTTCCAAATTAAATTGTGTGTCCGTCTGCTCACAGCTGCGCAGAATCACCTTTTGATATCTGGATGTTTAAGTTAATATTGTTACAATTTCTCTCTCTAGAAATTAAGTGGGTTATACCATCTTCGTTAAGGAATGGAGATCTTAATTAAATAAAATAATTAATTATAATTTTCTAATTTTATTTACAATGACTACAGCAAAAATTTTCTCAACTCAACTTCTCACAATAAATGGATATCACTAACTGTTCACGATTGACACCAATTAGTACAATTTATTATTACCACAAAGAAATCAATGAAATTAAATAATTAAAGATCAGTCCCAATAGACAGTGTATCACCCTATTCAATTATTTTATAATTTATGAGTCCATATTTGATAGTTCGAATATTTACAATAAAATCCGCATTACACTTCCATTTAGTCCCACCTCAGTTCAGTTCATGTCCCACCAGTCGCAATGTTCTAGAGTCCTCCAAGCGCCCTCACACACAGTAGGCTTCACTCGCCGGTTTCACACCCTCTCGTCCATTCACGCCACGAACACCTCACCCGCCGTCGTCCCGCAATCTCCTGTCGTCGTCCACATTTCACTTCTCTCACGCGCACTTGGCCATGTAGCATCAGTCAAAGACTGCCGGCCGCTGGGCCGCGGCGGTATATACATATATATCGTCTAGGCCGTCACCCAGAATTTTCCCCAACTCGCGAGTTGCGCTGAGGAGGGCCGTGGCACCGGCCAGTCTCACCAGAATATTCTTGTGTCGTCAATATGTATCGGAAACTCTAGCGGGCGAGAGGAAGTCTGTGACGCCACCAAGTCTTGCCACTGTCGGTATTCACGGGATTCCCAGGAGGGAGGCAGCCGGCCGCGAGCGCATTGTTCAAGGAAGAGGGTAAGTAGAAGCGGATCACCTCCCACGGCGCTGGACAGCCGAGCTGGACAGCTGCAGCACGTAACCCTGCCCTCTCCTTAAGTCTGTTCGTCCCGAACAGACTCTACAGCATCAGGACCTTCGTACAGCGCCAGTCAGTCGATGTGGACAACCTTAGGCTTCGCACGAGAGCCCTGTCTGCAAATCCTGTAGACCACATCATTTATCTACTTCAGTATCCTGTACGGGCCTTCCCAATATTTCTGTAGCTTCGGGTAACATCCCTTCTTCCTTTGAGGGTTGTACAACCACACCGGCTGTCCTTCTTGAAAAGTCTCCTCAAGCATCCTTCGGTCATATCGTGTTTTCATTTTGTCACTTTTAATGTTAAGGTTCCTCCGGGCAAACTCATGAATGTCGGTTAACTTCTGACGTAAATTAATAGCATATTCTGGAGTGGCTGCATCTTCCTTCACTGGATGGCCGAACAGCAAGTCATCAGGTAGGCGGAGCTCTCTCCAAACAGCATCCTTGAAGGTGTTACCCTTGTGGACTCGTGGACCGCCGAGTGGTATGCCAGGAGAAATAAGGATACCTTAGATTCCCAATCCCTCTGATTGTCTTCTACGAGATAGCCAGATACTGTTCCAGGATACGACTTGGCCTCTCAACCATTCCATCCGACTCAGGGTGTATTTAATATCATGCAACACAAGTGTAATAAATAGTATCTACTAAAGTTTTTTTGCTATTATTTTCTAACAGTTGGCAACTTATCAAGGGTTTTCCTATCCACAGTGTCGTGAGTGGATACAGAACTGAGGTAACATAGGATATTGTATGGACCAGGTAAATATCCTATTGTGTCGAGTCAGAGTTGTGGCTCGTTTTTGGTTCTGCTACGGCACATAACAGTAAATATTTTCATTTTCAAGGTTTGGGGGCATAGTCCGTCGAATCAGTATTACCAATAGTA